>OX104111.1:82767492-84053039 GCA_944474755.1 Limnoperna fortunei | reverse complement strand
ATGGTTTGAAATGTTTTGATGCAAATTTGAGTGTAGATAATTTGTTAAACACACAGAAACTGTTAACCGATGCGCATCATATATGATGACCGAAGTAATTCACGGAGGCCGTGGTTTATCATTGTTTTACCAAGGGCTGTCATTTTTTGTAATATTATTTTATCGCAAGCGACAGTGAGATATAAAATAGCACACGTCATATCAGAAAGGCAACTTTAATATGTATGGATATATAATTTTTGTTATAAATCCCTTTAACTCATGCGATATGAACATACCTCGTTTATAATTTTTGTTATGAAAACAGAAAATAAAACGCCGACAGTAAAATCTACCGACTTTAAAACTTAATTCCATATTATATCATATGAAAGATAAACTTTATTAATATACTATTGTCTAAAACCTTTTGACTATTATATCAATAATTTATAAATCCACATTTAATCGAAGAATATGAGGATGTATTTGGTATTTTATTGTTATTTCATGAAAATAATATAATATAGTCAAAACTGATTTTTTGTTCAGTGATCGGCCATAAATGTCATTCATATTTTTCACTTATCACAATACTGCGTTACTTCATACTTGTACAAACTTGTCTTTATGGGAAACAACTAATTGTGATTTGTTACCAGGGTTATAAGGTTTAAGCGTAACATACTAGTTATGAGTACAGCCTCTTCTTGTTTTTCGTTACAAATTAATTTCATATCCACTCAAATGACTTTACTCATTGCGGTTTGAACAATAAAATACCCGTGAGTCAGTTATTTTTTTTTATAAAAGTTATTCACTTCCGACACCTGACGCGTGTAGCAAACTCCAAATAGTCATCACTCAATCTCCGAACTTTAACGCAGACTTTAAATCCCCACCCCTCCACAGGTTTCTGTCTACAAGAGTAAATTGAAACTAGTGCTGATTGTGCATGGATGCCAATACAAAATGTATCCAAAACGCACCCTGATTGCCACTATAATCTTCATCATGTTGAAAATACATAATGTAATGTCCTAAATAATAACCCCGTTTCTATGGAAACATTGGACATTGCACATTGCATATCAGAGAAACTGTTTGGATAAGATTGAACAATCTCCACACAAAGGATTCTGGGTATCCTACGTCAACCACAATCACCTCTGCCATACCATTGGTTGACATTGTGAGAGATATCTCTCATGGCAGATATGCTTCGCATACACAACGCGGTAATTGCAATGTTAAACTGTATCAAATGTGTATAGATAGACTATATAAAAACAAAAAAGAGCTCGGGTATTATTTTACAAACATCATTCTTTGTTTACAAACGTTACAAGCATACGACAAATGTAGTCTCGTAGTAAATGGAGAATGACGTGTGGCAGAGGTTATATCTGGGAACCAGTTATGTTCTCTGCGCCGGTGAGTGAAGATTGAACGGAAAGAGAAAAAAGAAAAAAAGGCCGGACAAAAAAATATGTTTCCCAAAACTTCGTTTGGGCGACAGAATTATTATAGCAATTAAAATCTTTACGACTTTGCGATATTTATAAATTAACGGTAAGGCGTTGCGTTGAGTATACTTTAAAATAGTTTTAACGCATGTTTCTTGAAAAGCTAAAATAAGCTAAATAATTCTTCATATGAAGGGTAATAATTAAAATTTTAATGATTTGAAATAAATTCAGAATTTCGTGTTTATGTTTTTTTCGGAATCTAGACTGCCGCCGTATTACATGAGATTGCGTAAAGTGGCGAATTTTTTGTTTAAAATCTAGACTGCCGCCGTATTACATGAGATTGCGTAAAGTGGCGCATTTTTTGTTTAAAATCTAGACTGCCGCCGTATTACATTAGATTGCGTAAAGTGGCTAATTTTTGGTTTAAGCTAACTTAACCAATTAAACTTGCATTTGATTGTGGTAAATTTTATTTCTTTGAACATTTGATTGATGTATGCAGTTTCAAAACCTTGTTTTAAAAACGATATAATAACAATTCCTAGACTTGGAAGAATACAAGTTTTCTTCAAAGGTATGAGATTTTGCCGGATACTCCGGCTTCCTCCGCCAAATAAAAATTAACCGCCATGATATCGGAGAAAAATTGCTTCAAGTGGCGTAAAACCCAACTAAAAAAAGAGCCTTGAAGAATACAAACCATAAATATACTTTTCAAAAAGAAACGCATAATTTGTTTTACATATTTTAATAAGAGACATTCAAAAACGTATTTTACAATTACACGAACAGACATTGCCTGTACAAATCACAGTTCAAAGTCACTTCCGGTCAACTGTAAGTTAGTAATAAGTGTCAACACCTCGAGGTATTCTTCACCATTCCTCTTATTTCCACTGTCGAATTTGATCCAGAATCTGCTGTGGTGATTGGCATTGGCGAACACGTTTATCCATTTGGTCCAATAGATGTTACGTTGTTTTCAAATCCGGCGATTAATGAATGGCATGGCAACACAGTAATATTATTTCGCTCACGAAAGTCTCTGGTAAGTTCAGCTGTGTGCGGTCTAGCATTGTCTTGCTGGAAGAACTCCCTCTGGTAGTTGATAATTGGAAGATGTGTTGAAGGATGTTGCACCATCTGACGCTTTCCCGTAACGCCGTCAAAATTGCTCCACAAAAAGTCTCCTTGGTCTAATTCCATCTTGTCGGAGCCGGTTTCTGACAGTTTGAGAGCTGTATCCATGTATCCTGACTTGCAGTTGTTGGTGATGGGACTGTTGCGTAGATAAAATACCCGGATTTGGGACTGTTCCGTAGATAAAATACCCGGATTTGGGACTGTTCCGTAGATAAAATACCCGGATTTACCGATCTTGACGTCGTGTGGTTATGTGTGATCTACCAATTCCTGGACGGTCATTAGTCGTACCGGTCTGGTGGAATCCGACCCATAGTGTGGAAACGTTACTCTGATTCACATTCTCGGTCCTTGCAACTTCATTTTGAGAGACTTAAGCCTGTATTCGTCCGATGATGATGTTTCTGGTATCAGTAGCAGAATCCAATCGAGGCATGGGGCACACCAACGACCAATTAGTGCTACTACAGTTAGTCGTCGATTAGCTGCCTGCCAGAAATATTAGGTGTCGTCCCGCCAGAGATCTTTTTCTAACACCCGACACCGTATTACCCGTCTTTGATCGGCTTTGTGGAGATAATAATTGGCGATGGCGAAACATCCTCATTTCTGACGAAAGCTGTTACTGCATCTACAGCCGATAGGAGAACAAAAGTGTGGAGACCGTTTTGGAGACAGTTCTTTCTAGAAAAGAGACGCTTTGGGTGGTCCAAACATTATGGTATATAGGTTGAATGGGATTAAACGTAAAACAGTCCAGTTATCTAAAAAAAAAACTTTGTCCCAAGCAAAAAGACAATTTTGTAATAGCTACCCGAAACATCAACCAAGTTTTGAGACTCCATATCATGCAACATTTTGCACTTTTATCAAATTATCAAAACAAGACATTCCAGCATGATATCGCACGTGCGCATACCGCAAGAGCAACAAACAAATCTCATCAGAATAATGTTTTGGTCGACTTCGAGTCAAGATCTGAACTAAACAAGCATTTAAGAAAAACGAAGTTCAAAGACTGTTTCGTACCACTTCAGCTGAACGTTCGTTTCAAAGAATATGGGAACGTATTCCAAAAGCGTTCAGAAATCGTCTGATCAACTGCATGCACCGGAGATGTAGAACTCTGATAAATGCTGATGGCGGACATGTACGTTAATGACTTGTGCCATTACATTATTAAAACGCTGTGATATTATGTAATTCAGACACATTGAGAAAACATCATATTCTAGAGCCATTAATTAGTTCATTTAAATTTTGTTAAGTTAATTTATAAATTTTAATATCATGTTCAATCAAAAGTGAAACTATTTTTTGCAACGTTTTGATCTGTAGAGGAATGTAACAATGTTTCAAGAGATTTGATTAACTTTTCTCCATGGTCAAAAGTATGGATTCTCAACTAAGGCGTGTCTGGCGTAGTAAAATCTATTAATCTTGGTAACTGATTTGCAACCAATGCCGGATACCTCTGCTGGTAGACTGTTAGTGCCTGAGGGTATCACCAGCCCAGTAGTCACACTTTGTTGCTGAAAGGAATATCATAGATTCTTTCAGTGATATAGTCACCGTTTTAATAATGATATTGAACTGAAATTTCGAAAATTATTTAAATTCTAAGGTCTTTCTACTTTCCAGCTGTAGATAGACTTCGCCGGATTTAGTATGACATTTTGTGATTAAGGCTTTACAACATCTTAATTACTTTATTTTATTTACAGTACTGTTTGGGTTTAATAGAAATTTTAATTAGAAATATATATTTTTAAGATACAAGTTCACAGTTTAAAAGCCACATAAAATATCATATTTTCTGACTTTATTTGCGAATAGACATGGTTGGATTTTTCTCTTTCTGTGATAAGAAATATTTTTTTTATTCAGCTATGTATGATCATGTATAGGATTACCGTTCCATGGGATATAAACCTTTATCAAACTCAATTCTAGGAATTTAGCAGAGTCCTATTTGCTACAACTCCGAAACTTTGTGATGTTTAAGGGTTTCCTTTAATGGTTTCAGATGAAAATCAGAAGCCCGGCCGACAGCAAGCAGTTTAGTCTTCTTTAATATAAAGAGTCCTGGACCCATCACATTTACAGTTTATAGGACTGGTCCATCTTTCTAACATACTATTTACAGTTTACTGGTTCGCCTTTTTTATTAATTTAATGGCCCAAGATCCATACATTGTGCAGTTACAGGTCCGAATTTCCAAATAACGTTTTAACCACTGACCCGGAATAACAGAGAAAAATCGTTAAACACTTTTTACATTGTTTAGATTATTAAAAGCAAACAAAGTTTTTTTAATTTTCATTATAACAGTTAATAACAATGTAAATTGTTAAGAAGACAAATAAAGCAAATGGTTGAAAACCATTTTACAGTTGGGTTTATTGGCGTTATATTAAAAAACAGTTAACAGACGTGTAAAAATGCCAAAAGCACACTAACAGAAAAGACCTTGCCCCGCCACATTAGTTATTAAAATTATGGCATAACACCGCAGCCCTAAAAATTAAAGTGTATAGGCCGCTATTTATAATTGTAAATGGTTTAAAGGATTCGCCGGTCTTCTTGTACTCCCTTCTGATAAGTGCATGCATGTGGTTGTTAATATAGATAACAAGATATGAAGTCCCCCAACGCATCGACCTCCCACGGGGGCAAAGGGGGGGGGGGGGGGTTCGGACGTTATGAAACGGGACCCAATCATATATCATGTTTATTGAATTATTAAATCACTGTCATGACTGTGGTTTACAAGGGCTTATGATGAGAATTGAGGCATGGATATATTAATAGATAATTTACAACTACACAATAATATATTTTTCAATGAAAAAGCTACCTTTTCATATATTTTGGAGAGGTAAAGAAGTGACCCATTCAGGCCGCACATCCGTATTACCCTATATATATACCCCCGTGAGACCTCCATTGTAACTTATCAACGATATTTTTCTTCCATTTTTAAGGTCAACATTTTGAAACATCGCTCGGGGAACATAAAAACTTTAGAGAGCTAGCTACTCAGAATTGACAAAAATGTATGGGTTGGAAAATAAAAAAACTTTTTGTGAAAGTCAGTCGCGTGTTCGCACATTTATGTAAACTTGTTACATTTACAACACTCACCAAACAAACACACTTTTACATAAGGGAAGTATTAATTGTTTCTATTCACATGTATAACCTCGATGTCACATAGCATGTACCATAATCACTGTTTGAACCAATAAATAGCATATATCATGCCAAGAATATAGTACCATTAGAACGTCAAAGAGCTCCCATAGAGCCTGTTACACGATTTATTTCACCGAAAGACAGCATAATAAAATAACATAACAAAGTGCCATACATTGTATCTGTCGACGTTGAACGCATAAATTTATTAGCATATAGTTAAAAACGAGGACCACAGGTGGTCTAGAGGAAATTTTAGTCATATATTCTCGGCATGACAACTATATCCAAAATTTCACTTTTTTTACATTTCTACAACAAATTTCAGTATTTTGCAATTTCAAGTCATTTTTTTTAATTTTGAAAGCTACGTTACCGCAGGGACAGTCTATATTTAGTTGTTATGGTTACCGACATACATAATTATATTAACAGGACAAATGTAATGAAAGTTTAAAAAAAATTAAATTCATTGTTGAAACGACTTCTTTTGATTACACATATGAAGCTTAAAAGACGTATTGATCATTATATTGGTCCAAAATATCTTTCCTCTTAGGACGCACAGAGCAGCCCAACGCGTCCCCGGATGGCGGATAGAAGAGACCCTCTCGTTGGGGCGTTGTCAGGTCATAATACGGAAAGCCTGACCGCGGACCGTAGTGGATAACGTGTTTGGAGAGTGCCACGCTCCTTGCACGATAAAGACCCCCTTTGTAGATTTCGAAAAAGAGTAGGCTCATTGTAGCCGCTACAAGAGCTAAATTTTCCAGTGTCAGTCAAAATTGTATTCCCTGTGACCCATCTCACTCCATTTTCCGTTGATTTATTGTTTGTTAACTTTTTCCCGTCCTGAATATAGCTGAAATACTGCTCGCTGGACGTAAAGCAGACATCCAATCAATCAATCAATCAATCAATCTTTCCTCTTAGCATAAATCATGATAACCTGTTAATTGTTAAATACATCTTGCCTTTATTGGTATATAATGTTTAAAATTTGTTTTTCAGCTGTTGAATCTGACCAGAAAACAATTTTCTTAAATTTATCTGTAACATTCTGAGTTTTAAATTCTAATTTGAATGTAATCTACGTGACTCATCTATGGTTATCTACGTTAAAAAAGTTATTTGAGAAAGAAAATTTTTAATTTTAAATTTTTAAATTTTAAATATGAAAGTTAATGTTCTTAACTTCAGTTGAGTCAGTTGTAATGTATGTGGTATGATTTAAACTTATTATTATGTAAATGATTCAAATTAAATTACTTTCAGCCAAAATGTTGAACAAGCATTTCTTAGTTTAATTATTTCACAAAAAATAACAGAAGTTCTGGATGCTGCCAAAATTATGACTGCAAATCAAATGCAGCAACTCTGTGGTAGTAGAACCATTTGATGACTAGAAGTCAAATTTAATAAATAAATAAATAACCAACACTTATTATTCATCTTTTTCTATGTTATGAATTCGTTGTCACGTACTTTACAATGGCCTTTTGGGAAGCTTATGGTATACAGCTGTCAAAAATTATTTTTTTTTGCCCGAGTCATAAAAGTTGACATCAACATTCTTGAACAAAAAAAAATATATTCATTCTGTTAGATTGCATTTTTAAAATGTACACTTTAACGGAGAATAGAAGCTTAGTACTAGCGTGTTTGTCCTGATGTAACTATAATTGATTGAAAGGTCCAGTAGGTAGTATTTCATCATTATTCGGGACAGGAACAGGAAAGGGGGTGGACAAATCAAAATAAAATTCTGAATGCCACTGTAAACGTTTGTGTACTTGAAAAGTTTGTCAAAATTTGTTACAATTTATATATTTTAGGTCGCCCCTCCAGGTTAACACTGTAATAAGTAGTTTAGTTCTCAAATATTTATATTATACTGATATTTTCTCTGTTGTAACGTTTGTTTAGGAGAAATATAGTATTAGTACTAGTAGTCTTGATCAGATAAGTTTAAATATTTTTTAATGTCGGCTTGTCAATACAACAAATACAACATAAGCTCAAATGACCTTTTAACCGACATTCTTTGAAACAGGCACAAATACCAATAACAAAACAATAAAGATATTCATACACATGTACGGTTTCAAAGCACTAAAAATAGTAGAAGTAAAGATAAAATGTAGATAAACACACATATAGCACAGTCACAACACAAATAGAACAGTTGCAACACACATAGCACAGCCAAATAAATTAATAGCAGATAAATATAGTTTTAGTAAGCATACATATAACGCTGCAAAATACATATTATCAAATACATCCAATGCAATAAAACGTACAATGAAACTGGTTTTAGAGCTAAAAAATGTTGCATAACTATGTTAAAAATGTACATATAAAAAGTGCATAGATTATACAGATATAAATGTGTTTTTACAGGCATTACATGGACATTCGCTGCCCTTTCATGATTGTAATATGTTTGTGAATTGTTTAAAATATGAAAATTGTCTAAAATCATATGATAATTCGTTACATAAAATAGCAACTGCATATCTAAACTAGAGGTTCTAAGAGCCTGTAATTGCCCACCCAGAACACAAATTACTTCAACTATATTAAAGGTGTAGGGGCTCCAAGGGCCAAAATTGGCCCCAAAATGTCAGAAAATAAAACTTAAAATGAGCCAGCAATCATTCTTTGTATTTTGTGACTTCAATTGGATATAAACGACTTTGAGTCGATTTACGCTGAATAAACCGCGAAGCGGTTTTATGTTGCAACGTAAATCATTCCAAAGTCGTTTATAATATCCAATAATCTAACCAACAATTGAAAACAAATCTTATATTTTATATTCTATGGTAAAAATTAAGTAACAAGAACAATATTTTACAAGTAATCAAATAATATTTGCAATTCACGATTTTAGTGTCGTCACTTGTTGTTTGCGGAAGAATTCATGTATAGTCAACGTCATCAATACATCTTATTATGACGTCACACAATCAGTCACGTGCTGAAAAACCAAGTTAGGTTATACGAAATAACCAAATTTGCTCATGTATTGAGTATTTAAACAAAATTAAAATATTACGAAAATGACAAAAATTCTGTTTTGGGCAGAGGCTTTAATGAAAATTAACCAGAACAGGTTTCAGCATATTTGTTATAGCTTTTATGTTACTGGGCAAAAACTAAACATTTCTTTATCAATTTTAGTCAAGTACAATTACTTCTATAAGGTTCCATCAGACAATTTCTGTCCTTTAGGTTAATTTAGTAATTTACACTTTTACTCTAGGTGTAATAGACTTTAATTTGAAACACAAAAACTGATTATTTGTCCAAATTCGTAATTAAAAGGCAATTGCTCCTATAAAATGTCATCAAACAATTTTGAACTGAGCAATTATTTGTAGGCCTTGCTTTGCTGATCATTTTTGTAATTTAGTTTCAAACTAGCTGTTATAGGTTTGAAGTTCAGGGCAAAAACGGACAATTTCATTAAAAGAATTTACATTAAAGGGCAATAACTCCTATACGGAGTCATCTGACAATTACAGTTAAATGAATTGTAGAACTTTTATTGCTATTTGTGCCATGTAAAGTTTCACTCTAGCTGTTATAGTTTTAAAGTCACAGGACAATTTCATAAAACATTTTCATTTCCGGATGATAATTCAAAAAGTTTGCATCCGATTTGATGAAACTTTGGGATATTATTATATATCAGGTTGGTAAGGAACCTATCGATTTCAAGGGAAATCCGTCAAATTTCAAGGTCGCAGTCAAAAAGTTTTGATTTGATTTCAATAAAACTTTAAGATATATAATACATATTAGATAGGAATGAAGCTTATCAATGGTCAATGTCACCATTCGGCAAACAAACTTTTTTTCCCCCAAAAAAGTCTGAAAAATTTAAGTTGGGGTATCAGTGATCGCTAGATCGATTTTGTCTACTTAAGTTACAGGACAAAAACGAAAACTTCCATAACAAATTGTCATTTAAGGGCAATAACTCATACAAGGAGCCCTCTGACAATTTAAGACCAATAAAGTACATTGTAGGACTTAAATAGCTGATCATTTTTGACATTTACAGCAGTTTCACTCTAGCTCTTATAAGTTTTTCAAGTTATATTGTAAAATACTAAAAATATTGTCAAAAATCTACATTAAAGGACAATAACTCCTACAGGAAGCCATTACACAACATCACACTAATAGCAACTAATGTAGACCGTAATGGGCTTATCAATTTGAAGTAACGGTTTCTCTATAGCTATTATAATTTTTATGATATTGATAAAAAACGTGCGTTAACACAAATGTTCTATTTTTAGTAACAGCGGCCATCTTTGTTCATTGATCAACACCCTGGGTACAAAGTTTAAACTAGGAACCATAAGGATGATTGTGGCAAGCTTGAAAAAAATTGGCCCAGTGGTTTCAGAGGAGATGATTTTTGTAAACGTAAAAAGTTTACTACGGACGCCAAGTGATGGCAGAGCAAAAAGTTTTACCCTAGGTAGTTGTCTTTACTCTAGGTATGTTTCTACAATATTTGAAACTAAAACTTATTTGTTATTTTAAAAAATACAACTAGGTCAAAGAGACATGGTGGAGAAATTTTATACTATACATGTCTTTTAAAACATGCTAGTGCTATTCTCATTATTTGTAATGATAGTACTTTTGCTACTTGTAAATGTTCTTCATATGTGTTATTATAATCCTCGTAAAAAGTAATGCTCTCTCCTGTATGTTTTCAAGCTTTATTCAACTGTTTATACTACTAAAATGCCATGAAAGGTTAACGTCAGCATAGTTGTATAAAATACCATAGTCATTCATAAAAATAAACAAAAGCAAGGGCCCCAGTATTGAACCTTGTGAAACACCATTTGTAGTATTTTCCTGCTACTGATCACTCGGTAAAGTTTGATTTGTTGTATTCATAAAAAATAGAAGACAAAAAAGGCAAATTTGCCTTTAACAAAACATACAACAGATAAAACATGAAATTCCCAAAATAAAAAAAAGAAAACTGAGGGTTGTGATGAATTCTAGAAAAGAATTCTTTAGAAGACTTCGCTAATATCGAAATATTTCAATTGAATAAATAAAAAAGAGGAGCGAAGTAAAAGATTAGAAATTTATATGTTAACTAATGAAAGTAAGAATGAAGTAGCGAACATAGTTAAGAATTTCTATATATACCTCACAAGGTAACTATATAGAATCTATGATACACCTCACAGGGCAACTAATAGAATCTATGATATACTACATGTGGGAACTAAAAGAATCTATGTGAACTCACACAGGAACTAATATAATCTATTATATACCTCACCATGCAACTAATTGAATCTATGATATACCTCACATGAGAACTAATACAATCTATGATATACCTCACAAGGGAACTTAAAGAATATATGATATACATGTACCTCTTACGGGGCAACTAAAAGAATCTATGATATACCTCAAATGGAAACTAATAGATTTTATGATATACTCCACTTGGCAACTAATAGAATCTATGATATACCTCACACGGGAACCAATATAATCTATAAGTCGCAAGGGAACTAATAGGATCCATGATATACCTCACAGGGCAACTAATAGAATCTATATACCTCACATGGTAACTAATAGAATCTATGATATTCCTTACTCGGGAACCAATATAATCTGTTATATACCTCACAGGGCAACTAATATAATATATGATATATATCACATGGGAATTAATAGAATCTTTGATAAACCTCAAAAGGGGACTAAAAGAATCAATAATATACCTCTCACGGGCATCTAAAAGAATCTATAATATACCTCACATTGGAACTAATAGAATTTATGATATACCTCAGAAGGGAACTAAAAAAACTGATTTACCTCAGAGGGCAACTAATAGAATCTATGATATACCTCACATTGGAACTAATAAATTCTATGAAATACCTCACAAGGGAACTAATATAATCTATGATATACCTCATAAGGCAACTAATAGAATCTGCGAAAATATTTATCATAGCACTTAATTATAAAAACAAATGAAGTTATAAATACATTAAACATTTGCTGCCAATAAGCTTACTTTGTTTTTTATTACAAAATTATTACTAAATACCTCACGAACAAAATGGCAAATATTTAGACAAAATCTAAACGGGTGCTGAGCCATGTAAGAAAATAATCGATAATTATTTCGCATGATACTTAATTTCATGTAACAAAAAAGCATTTGACATTGTAGAACATAATTTTATCATAAAGGTTTAAGGAAAAACTGAATTTTATAATCTTTTAACAAGGCTGTAAGATATCACAAAATATGATATACAACGAGCAATACAAATAAATGGGTTTTTTGACAGACTACATTGAAATAACAAGACCATTAAGACAAGGATGTCCACTATAGAGTCGTGCATCTAGAAAAAATAAATGTAGACAAAATATAGTTGGAACCAAAGTCACAAACAAAACTTTTCCTCTAAATTTTCCCAATATGCAAATGACAATACAACAGGCATAAATGACTATTAACATTTAGTAAAAGAATTTAAAGCATTCAGAGAAGTTTTAAGGATCACAAATATATAAGAACAAATCAGAGGTGTGACACTGCGACACCCTTTCGTCTGCATTATGTCCATCGCTCTAGACCACTATTTAAATATGTAGATTCATCAACCGAGGTAAATCGTATAGACAGACATAGTACATGTGGAATAGCGAGTGACGATGGAATTTTCGTAACCAATACGTATAATCTGACAGTTATTTAACTCGGCATTTTGTATATAAGATAGGATGACACAGTTACTTGTCATACAGTCACAGTTAATAAATTATATACACACGTCTAAGTATTGTGACAATCATATCCAGTGGATTTCAGCAGCATCAGAAATACAGGGTTAACACCAAATACTGTGTCTAATGATGATATACATATATACAGAAAGCATCTAAACATACAAATATACATATTTTGTGTCGACAAAGTATCAAATTATGCCAACCACTTCACTTAAAACATAAGAATAAGTACTTAACGCACAATTACAAATAGATATCATTCTAACCAAAAATGTATAGCTAAACAATACAATTTTTGCACAAATACTTATAGAAAACTGAAAAGATGCCGCAAAACTAGTCTTTATGATAGTTTGCACACTGCATTGTGTTGAAACTACACCATAGTTTTATTCCCCTATCAAAGTACATTTGACAGGCAGCAGCAACAAATGGATAATGATTCCATCCTGACTGTCTCTATTTGCAGGCCCGCATGTGCATTTGCGACCATCAGTGTAGTTGGTGTAAATGAATATGATTTACCATCTAAATTTTTTGGCCACACAATGCACTTCTGGTTCGCAGGCGAAATTCATACTAAAATTACAAAGTGGATTGAACAAAATTATAAGTAGGGTTTATTTAATTAGAATGTGTACTTTAATAATAGAAGCAATAACCTCCATTGTGAGCGAATATGAGTTATATGTTTTTCGAGAAAAAAAAACGGGGTTTTGGAACCGAGGACCACCCACTGAGGATGTTAGGGTTTGAAAGAGTGATTACTTTAGTTGGGCCATTATCACTTGTATTGATTTAAGATGTCATGGATTTATTTGTACTAAGTTACACATATTTTTTGTTTCAGATATATCAATGTGGTTTTGTTTAAAAGGGACAGGAGTAACCTTGAAATAAAACGAAATAAAACGGATACATTGGGCATCATTTTGCTCACTTTTGTTTTTGTTTTGTTTTGTTTGTGTGTTATATGTTTTATGAAAGATTTACTTGAGTAAGGTAGGGCTCGTGTTTAATTTGTCGAATATTTAGCAGTAGAAATATGGGTTAAGGATCATGTATAACCATCAGATTTGGGCATAATAAAATGTGGTCTAAGGCTGGTTTTAATGCTTATTTTCTCAGTAATCGATAAATCCCTGTAATATAAAATACGAATAATAATCTAACGACAAAATACTGCACAAAAAAGGTAACTCTTATCACTTCCAAAGTTGGATAAAACCGACATCATTCAAAAATCAGTACAAATGCCTTCAAAGTGAAGCATTTTTTAATTAATAATTACATGGGGGATTTAATTTAATTATACAAACCAGTTACTAACAGCACCTTGTGCAATTACATTAATAATAATTCTCTACTACATGAATTTCAAATAAATGCGAACAATAACGAACAGTAGCGGTACAAAACTAAAACGCTTAAAGTACTAAAGACTACACTAAACTAAAATACACACAAACAATATGACAAACAAAAATAAAGAACAGAATACAGCTTACCTTATATATTATACAAAGGACTTGAAATAAATATCCCCAAAAATAATGTCTGGACTTTCCAGCTTTTTAATACATAATTTAGGACCTGTATAAGTCCGGTGGTTAACATAAAGTTAACATTTCCTACTTTTGTACTGAATCTACAATAACATATAGAAATAATAATTTTTATCGCCCATTCGATAAACCAATTTAAATACTGGGAGTATCGTTTCTAGGTCCCATTGAGATTTTATAAAAATGCGGATCTCTTCCTGTTTTATCCGTTTTTGCAAGGTATTGTAAAAAATTTTCCCAGCATCCTTTTCATTTCAAACTGCAACAAACGTCATTTCGTCCCGGGAAATTCTTAATTAAACTCATCGAAAAACAATCGCAGCCATCCACTGTTATAAAAATAATGAAGCCTCAGAAAAGAGATCATCAGACGCCAAACAAATTTAAACAGGGCTTCGGATTAACAAAAAGGTCGCGACAAACGTCAAATTTGAACAGTACACGGCAACAAGTTATCTAGACTTAGAGCGACACGGTCCAGTTAAGATTGTGGAAGATGCTGGTCAAGAACTGCAGAATCGTTCATCGTCGACTGTATCAAAAATTTCAAAGGCGCCCAAAGCTCGGAATGACGTTAGCACCATCAACTCTGATTCTATAGGCGTTGGCCCAACCACGCCCATGACCACACCTGACCAAAGTACAAAGGGTAGGTGCATGGGTTTATTCAGACTAATCCCTGTCCATCAAATCTTAAAACTTTTCGTTTGAGCAGTCAGTTACAAGAACAGCAACCCACAGAAGCCATTCCAAATGTTTTCTATCCCATTTCTTCAACTAATACCCTTCAAATTTAAAGAAAAAAATTGGAATGGTGAGTTTGTCTAATTAAATCTTTTGCTTAAGACAATCCAGGTACATTTAGTGATACAAACATGGAAGGGGAACTTGCAGGAAGAAGCGGAGTATTGTCGGTCGTCCCAAAAAATTAAATAACATAAAAAATATTAATGTTTGGACGTCTGCTTTTATGGTTCACGCGAGAGCCATGCTTGAAAAGGGGATTGAATTTTTAAGTAGTATCATATGCTTACTGTAAGAACTGCAGCATATAGGTGGATGGGAACTTTATGATGAGCAATACCGCCTTCGAATACTCAACTTCCTAGTACCATCATCTTTGGGGTGAAAAGGGGGGGGTGTAGACGTAAAATACAAATACATATGCATGTACCAGTAGAATTACTCTTACTATTAAAAATAATCTTACTTTTCACTCTTATAAATATGAAACTATCATACAAAACTCTTAAAAAAATATGATAATGAAAGAAATGATAAATAAATGAAATAACTGATTTGTTAATGTGAAACAATGAATCCGCCAATATACATTAATGCAGAAGATAACAAGTGTTCAAGAATTTTTCAGTCCAATAAACTCGCCCAAGAATCAGATTAAATTAATAGCGAGTACCTGAACACAACTCACTAAGAGCTGACCAATGAGACAAGCTTAAGAGTCAATAAAAATAAGTAAAATCTAATCATATACATTAGAAATAACACTATGTAATAAACACATGTATACTTCCGTACAATGAACTTTATGAACAAAAGATATAGTTAATTTTACATGGTCAGGTAACACTGATCATTTTTAATTTATTCAAACAATGAAGTTTGTATGTATTATTTATATAAAATTTTTACACGCAATTATCACTTAATTGCAGTTTCTTTTGTGGTAGAAAACTAATAAAACTAGAACTAGACGTGCTTTACCTAAAACCAATACACCTAGAACTAGACGTGCTTTACTTAAAGGAAGGACACATATAATATACTTCTGCTAAAAGTGTTATCGTCCTTGTTTTGTAAAACAATTTAAAATTTAACAAAATTACTTGCCCCCACCCTTCCAAAGAAATCGCAGTACTGTAGAGCCAGTCAATTATTACTGTTTAAGTAGTCTTTTCCGCCTGAAAAACAAAACCTGCTAGTATTAGAGAATTTTATGATCATACGATACTACCAGGGTCGCCGTTGCTAGTGGAAATACGTCCGTAAATATTTATCTTGTTCTGCATGTCCGTATGACAACTACGATATACTGAAATGATCAAACAATAATGTCCTGTTAAAATACGCAAAACAAAACAAAACTCCGGCAATGTAGTATTAAAAAAAATGGTCAAAATTTAAATCTCGATATTAAACGAATCACCAACGATGACCACTAATTTTGGTACACAATAATATTGTGCATATTGGATGCGAGGTAAATATAGACAGCACATTGTCTGGCGGTACTCACCATTTCACCTAGCACATTGTCTGGCGGTACTCGCCATTTCCCCTAGCACATTGTCTGGCGGTACTCACTATTTTCCCTAGCACATTGTCAGGCTGTACAAAAAATTTCTCCTAGCACATTGTCTGTATGAACTGGAACTGGCGGTACTGGCCGTTTCCCCTAGCACACCATTTCCCCTAGCACATTGTCTGGCGGTACTCGCCGTTTCCCCTAGCACACTTTGTGGCGGTAGTCACCATTTCCCCAAGCACATAGTCTGGTGGTACTCACCTGTTCCCCTAGCACATAGTCTGGCAATACTCACCATTTCCCCTAGCACATTGTCAGGCAATACTCACCATTTTCCCTAGCACATTATCTGGTGGTACTCACAATTTCCCTTAGCACATAGTCTGGCGGTTCTCACCATTTCCCTTAGCACATAGTCTGGCGGTACTCACCAATTCCCCTAGCACATAGTCTGGCAATACTCACCATTTCCCCTAGCGTATTGTCTGGTGGTACTCACAATTTCCCTTAGCACATTGTCTAGAGGTACTCACCATTTCCCTAAGCACATAGTCTGGCGGTATTCACCATTTCCCCTAGCACATAGTCTGGCGGTACTCACCATTTCCCCTAGCACATTGTCGGGGGGTACTCACCATTTCCCCTAGCACATAGTCTGGCGGTACTCACCAATTCCCCTAGCACATAGTCTGGCGGTACTCACCAATTCCCCTAGCACATAGTCTGGCGGTACTCACCAATTCCCCTAGCACATAGTCTGGCAATACTCACCATTTCCCCTAGCAAATTGTCTGGTGGTACTCACAATTTCCCTTAGCACATTGTCTAGAGGTACTCACCATTTCCCTTAGCACATTGTCTGTATGAACTGGTGGTACTCACCATTTTCCCATTGCACTGTTTATAACTGGCAGAAACATAAAGTTGGTGTTCGATGTTTTTAACAATTGCTTCGTCAGATTTCACGTATTCTTCAGGAATCCATATCTTAAGAGAAAACGCGTTGAAAAATGAATCTTTTCCGTAAATTTTTACCAAGTATTCTTCGATCTGTTGGAGATTATTAAAAGGAACTACAAAAGCTTTGCCGTTTAATATGGCTTCATTGCCTCGTCGGTCTCGCTCGTGACTGTCAAATAACCATATCTTGGAACCAACTTTCATGAAGGCCAAAGTAAACACTGCAATTGTAGCTATAACTGGTCTATTTGTTTTTAAGTTTTCCCGAAGTGTATCCATAAGTGTAGGACAAAATTTGCGGAATTCTCCGTTATAACCGGACATTTTACTACTGACAGGACCAGCCCAATCACCTAATTTGAGACCCACTGCCTTTGTTTCCTTCACGTGCATGGTAAATATTTCAGGAAGGTCACTGAGAGCAATCCTTTTGTCTTTGTTATCAGAAAACCGGAAGACTTCCCTGAATCGGTGGTGATTCGAATCTCCTTGGGTTAGAATCAAATCGATATCCTCGCGTTTCTATTTGTTGACACATTTCATATGATTGTACATGGCGGCTGTTAATGCCATACTTGTACACTGATTGTCAACAAACTTAGAAACCATGTCTCTGTAACAGTGTGACAACGTTGTTGTTACAATTTACTGCGAATAT
Organism: Limnoperna fortunei; assembly: GCA_944474755.1. Taxonomy (NCBI): domain Eukaryota; kingdom Metazoa; phylum Mollusca; class Bivalvia; order Mytilida; family Modiolidae; genus Limnoperna; species Limnoperna fortunei. The sequence goes on along the minus strand of OX104111.1, from coordinate 84,034,987 downwards.
TTTATATTTACGATATGATATACGACTGCAACTGGAACTGTTGCTGAACTGGCCAAGATGCCGAAACGACGACAGTGACTGACGCTAGTCACCTGCCTTGAAACTGATACTACTGGCGGAATTAACTCACAGACTGGTAGAGCGATGATCAACACAATACAGATTTTCAGAATAGAATTTATTTCTTTCGACTTCTTACTTATCGGAAATTGTCAGTTTGGAAGCCTGACTCCGACTGAAGTATAAACCTCAGTCGTTACATTATAAACAAAACGTGTAACATGACATAACAATACAACTGAGAAAAACATACAATTAAGGATTAAAGATTAACAATAGAAATAAAATGATTTATGTCACCATACATACATGTATCTAAATTAAAGAATTAACATTACGTAACAATAAAGTGACGGTAAAAAAAGATACAATTAGAGCTCAAAGAATATAACAATTAAATCTACAAAACTATATAATTAGTTTAACACAAGGTGATAATTGCAGACTGGATTAAAGTCACTAAAGATAAGAACTGATAAAACGGATTGTCTTTTGACAGTGTATACAATATTCTAATTAAACAGGTACAATAATTATAAAAACAGATTAGTTCATTTGAACAATAAACATAATTTCTAGAAGGTTTTCTCACGCGTAGAACAGACACAGGTAGGATTAAAAGATAAATGAACAATTTATAGTAACAAATTACATAACTATTTGCTAATTAATTAATTTGTGGTCTTCAAATATAAGAAATAATTAAATACAAAATATTGAAGATTCTTGGCATTCACATGTCCGAAATAATAAAAATACGAAATTAATAGAAACTCAAGTCCAAAAAGTCCAAATAGTAAATAATATATTTTATTGTCATTTTCCGCTGTCACATCTCCTTGGTAATAGGAACCTCTGACAATATATTTCCATGGAGAATCTGAAATAATTGATACAAGAATATTTCTTTTTTTTTTGTCTTTGTTGGTTAAGCGAATTTCTTTAAGAAATTATTGGTGCTTACGTGTCTGTTGTCAAAAAAAAGTTTGGTACGTGTCCTTTTTAGACTGACATCTGCGTACGAATTTGACAGAAAAAAAGACAAGCTATAACATATAATATGGAGTAGGCATTGTCAAAATGCGAGCACAGACAAAATAGTCCTTTGTGCATTTCATAATTGACGTTACTTCCGAACACCCTTAAAGTGCCTCTACAATCTAGTGGTCACGCGACGTCTTTCTTTGTAATTGTGACGTCACATAAAATGTTATATGATTTTCTGTTTTTAAAGATTGATTTAGAGATAACCTTGTCTCTATTCTGGTAGCCTGACGATGCTATCCTCATGAGCCTAAGCGGCCTTCGGATATAACGTCAGGTCAGGAGCATTGGATTTCAACGGTGACAGCGTTGAAATTTGACGTTCGGGTATTCTCTAGACTAACCATATAGTATTATAGATAAGTTCAAGTAGACCGAACGTATTATGACGTCATTCTCTTTATGACGTTCAATGTTTACATTTCTCAGCTGAGTTTACATTAGGATTTCACAATTCAAACGTAAAGTTAAAATGTAATTTATATTTAAATTTTATAAAGAAAGGGTATTCCCTGTTTTGAAAAATGTTTGGCATGTGCATGTGATATTAAATGGCGTCATATTATCAACCAATTAAAATGCTTATATCGGAGGTCCTACTAAGTTTATTATGTCGCCCAAACGAAGTTTGAAAACATATTGTTTTTACTCTGTTTCTTCTTCTTATTATTATTTTTCTTTTTTCTCTGCCTCGTGAATTTGTCCCAGTACTTTTCTCGGAAACGTGTGCACAAGCTATTCTGAAATTTCAAGATGGCCGCCATCACATTACGGTACCCCAAAATTATCTCGGGAACTACTGTACAAATTTCGACGATATTTGGACTTATTTTGACAAAATCGGAGTGGACTTGATAGGTGATTAAAAAATTTCAAAATGGCCGCCAACGGAAATTGCAAAAATTTGAAAAAGTTAACCGATTTGCACGAAACTTGGTGTATATATATAGAATAGCATATGGCAAACTCAAATCTATAAAGAAAAAGCAAGATGACCGCCGTTTAAAAATGGCCGCCACCCAAAGTTGACAAAATTGGAAAAAATTGACCGATTTCAACCATACTTAGTATGGTGACCTAGGTGGGTAGAGGCTGAAATTTTGTATATGGAGTTATTTATGGAAGAGAAACAGCGTGTGTTCGTTTGGGAGACATTTTTGTGTTGGGCATCCCCAACACAGTCAGCACTATTTAAAGATTGTTTTCAATTAATGGTTAGATTATTGGTTTTAGACGACTTTGAGAAGGTTTACGCCAATAAACCGCGAATGTACAACGTAAACCCACCCAAAGTCGTCTATATCCAATAATCTAACCAACAACTGAAAACAATTCTTATATTTTAAAATCAATATCATGAAAAGATATAAAAAAAACAATATTTAACCAGTAGTCAAATAATATTTGCAATTTACAATTATGTTTCGTCACTTGTTGTTTGCGGAAGAATACATGTTTAGTCAACGTCATCAGTACTTATAATTATTAGGTCAACAATCAGTCACGTGCTGAAATACCAAGTAAGGTTAAACGAAATGAACAATGTTGCTCAGCTATTGAGTAAATATTACAATAAATTAACACATTTAAAAGTTTATATTATCGGTTGTTATTACATAACAGTTGCTATACTCAGACAAGGGTTTTTTATACCTAGGTTGATGTTATCTATTCAACAGTTCTTTGGTCGTAACATTTGTTCTTTATGGGAAATCGATCTCTCAAACACGATCTGACATTTTGGTACTCGTCCGTAAATGGACGATTTCTGGTACAGATGACCCAGTACAAATGAGCTCACGTGCACACATCTGTACTTGCTGTGTCATCCAATAAAAACGACAGAAACAAGAACGTTGCTATGAAAGCGTAACAACGTTCTTGTGTGACGTTCTTGTTTCCGGCGTTCTGATTGGACGTCAGAGACAATGGAGTCTAAAACAATAGAGAGTCTATAGGTTATAGCGATGAGAAAGTTGTTGGTTTACGGATGAAATAGGTATTTACATACGTTTTGGGGAAAGTACTCGTGATAGAAATTTTTATGTCTTTTGGCTCGTTCCGCTGCGCTCCACTCGCGAAAAGACATAAAATTTCTACCCCTCGTTAAAGATCAACCGGTCTTTCCCCAAAACGTATGAAAGAACCTATTAGTCTTTCATGTTCCGGGATTTGACATCGACATGACTCTGAACACATCTAGAAATCGTTAAAAATGTTCCCTGGCCTATGTTGCAATGAAAAAGACAAACAATTATTTAAAGCCTTAACAATATCATTTTGTGAGTTTATTTCTATATGGATTATCGTTATTTATTAAAATCCCGTTGGCAAGACACCAATGTTCCTCTGTGCTTTGTTAAATCCTTTAAAAAAGCTGACATATTCGAAAATTTAAAATCGCATAACACATTTTGCGATTTCGTATTTTGATTTCTCTTATTTGATTTTAGCATCATTACCCAACACACCGTACAACCGTTTTTCATCGCTACGATCATCTACCGACTGATCCGATCATTGTTGTGTGTTGACACGGAACTTGGGTGGTCAGTCGGGTAAGAAATACTAATTATTACTACACATCTATGCATAATTATAAATAAACCCAAGCGTCAATTGTTCACATATATAATAAAGTTTTAATAAGAATTGCTATTTTGAATAAGGCATTGATTTTTCTTGCCATTTTACTTATTTTTCTCGAAAGTGTCGTAAGAAAATTAAACATTTTCAACTTCATCCCTCGTTTTCACAGAAAAAAGTGGTTATTGTATAAATATTGATCGGTAGATTAGTAGATAAATCTATCCCCTTCAAAATGGTATATGCAACAATACACAAATGTTAATATGTCACGCGTAACCCGCTCTTGCATCCAAGCATGTGCATTAAAAATGGTCCGATCATCAACCGTCGAATGATCCGATCAAAAGATGATCACAATTGAAAAATGATACGATCACCTCCTGCACTTATTACACACGATCACTAATTTTAATATAAGATTATCACACACCTAACACACTACAAAAATGATTCTGAATGAAAAGTCAGTACATACTCTTAGCTGAAAGTTTAGCTTTTATTTTGACGTATAGAATTGGAGCAAGTTTCATTTATTCATTCATTCATACGTTCGTTCGTTCCTTTATTTTCAGATTACTTTTTACATGGCCATTCTATCATGGATCAGCACCATAAATACATTTGCTACTATTGTACAAAAGGTTATGATATGTATTCGGAACTGATTACACATTTATGTTCTTGTCACAACACATATGAAATAAAATACAGAGAAAAAGAATTGAATGAAATAAGTGGTAAAATAGGATATCGAACAAAAATATACCAACTTTATTTATGTGTATATTTTTAGTTCAAATTATATACAATCACATGTTATAACTACATGTTTTTATACAAATTGTAATTGTAGAATGTTTTTTCCGAATCTAGAAAAGAAGTAATTTAAAACATTTTAAGTATAATTTTGTGATTAAACAGCTGCCAGGACCGCAAATTACGATATTACTATATAAGATTTCTTGTCGCTTATAAATGCAAATATTTATATTTCTCAATTTCCAAATAATCACATACAAAAATTGGAAGTTAATCAAGCTCAGTTTTTATTTTTAGTTCCGTTATTTTAGGTAACGATGCTAGGGCCTGGGAATTATTAGCTTAAGAATGGTCACTCCTGAAATTTTTTGTATCAAAGATTTTATGAATTGTAATAGAAATGATAGATAATCATCAACTTTATCAAATGACAAACAGAAAACCATAGGTCCGTGTGCTAGTTTCATGAGATATATGACGTCAAAATTTGGCGGGAAACAGACTCCTCTATATTTTACATTACTTTAACATTGTGACGTGTTTGGTCTGAAAATCATAAAAATCATGAAATTGTATCAAGAATTTCATAAAAATTAACTTATTATGGTCTAAACTATCAATTTAAATAAAAAAATTGGGGGTCAGTGTGCAAAAAATTTCTTCAGTATTTAAAGGTATTTAAAGGTAAAGTATAAAGGACTTCCGAAATTTGAGCGTGATTCAGAAATATGAAGAGTGACCATCCTCAGCCAAAACTACAGATCGTATGTACATAACTTTTGTCACAACTTGGGTAGATCATCATATAATGTAAATCCATCAAAAGTTTTCAATTATAAGTCTTGTTCTCGAGAAAATTATTTACACGAGATTTCAACGAGACTTAAACACCAGAGGAATACATCCTTAAAACACTATTCCCGAGTCAACTTTTAATGGCAGGCAGTTTTCGAGTTACAGACAATAAATGTCCATATTTAAATAATCGCAAACAGCTTTTGAATGTATCATAGAAGATCTTTTGATCGTATCATCAAGTAAATTATGACGGTTGATGATCGGACCATTTTTAATGCACATGCTTGGATGCAAGAGCGGGTTACGCGTGACATATTAACATTTGTGTATTGTTGCATATACCATTTTGAAGGGGATAGATTTATCTACTAATCTACCGATCAATATTTATACAATAACCACTTTTTTCTGTGAAAACGAGGGATGAAGTTGAAAATGTTCAATTTTCTTACGACACTTTCGAGAAAAATAAGTAAAATGTCAAGAAAAATCAATGCCTTATTCAAAATAGCAATTCTTATTAAAACTTTATTATATATGTGAACAATTGACGCTTGGGTTAATTTATAATTATGCTTAGATGTGTAGTAATAATTAGTATTTCTTACCCGACTGACCACCCAAGTTCCGTGTCAACACACAACAATGATCGGATCAGTCGATAGATGATCGTAGCGATGAAAAACTGTTGTACGGTGTGCCCAAGGGGCAAAGTGTTTCAGTTGTATTATAACACAATTTTTAAATTTTGAAAACGATATACAAATAAATCTACGTGTTTTTCATTTTCTTGATACAAATAACTTTAGGAAAATCTGAAATTGAAGAACAGGTAAAAAATTGCAAGGTATCGATAATATTGGAACAAAATTAGGGTGTGTTTTTCTACTAGTAAATGTTAATTTGACCGCAAAACTTAGGGAATATTTATGGCAAAATATGATAAAATTTGCCCTATTTTCAAGACTATGTAAGGTACACTTGCAAATGTTGATTTTAATTGATTATAATCCATTTTGGTTATAGCGAGCATCGCAGATTCGAGCTATACGGTTACATGCATGCGTGTAAATAAGGTCACGTGATCCATATGAACAAACCCTTCTCGGATGGTAGTTTAACCTGGTTCTCGGGTGCAATATTCGAACCGGAAGTCCGCTTACGGTATTGAGAATATTTAGTCCGGATCCCAGATAACCTGGTCTCTTGGTGCAATATTTTTCATTGACGCAAGCTTCTCTTAAAATATAACACCAGGTCAGGACCTCCGATATAAGCATTTTCATTGGTTGATAATATGACGCCATTTAATATCACATGTACATGGAAATCTTTTAAATCTGGGAATACCTTTTGTTTATAAAATTTAAATATAAATTATATTTTACCTTTATGGTCACACACTCGAATTTCGGCTATTTCCCTTCATTCAGCAATGTAAACAATGAACCCAAGGCTAAATTACTTTCAAAATATCGTGCATTTATTGCTCTAACCAAATGACTTCTAAACAATAAAATATAGTGCGTTTCAACGAAATTAATGTCCGTTAAACCGACACACTTTCATCGCCGAAATTCGGGTGTACTAGTATACGTATAAATTATGAAATCATAATGTAAACTCAGCTGAGAAATGTAAACATTGAACGTCACAAAGAGAATGACGTCATAATACGTTCGTTCCTCTTGAACTTATCTATAATACTAAATGGTCAGTCAGAGAATACCCGAACGTCAAATTTCAACGTTGTCGCCGTTGAAATCCATATTCTGGTACCCTGACGATGATATCCTCTTTAGCCTAAGCGGCCTTCGGATATAACGTCAGGTCAGGAGCATTGGATTTCAACGGTGAGAGCGTTGAAATTTGACGTTCGGGTATTCTCTAGACTAACCATATAGTATTATAGATAAGTTCAAGTAGACCGAACGTATTATGACGTCATTCTCTTTATGACGTTCAATGTTTACATTTCTCAGCTGAGTTTACATTAGGATTTCACAATTCAAACGTAAAGTTAAAATGTAATTTATATTTAAATTTTATAAAGAAAGGGTATTCCCTGTTTTGAAAAATGTTTGGCATGTGCATGTGATATTAAATGGCGTCATATTATCAACCAATTAAAATGCTTATATCGGAGGTCCTACTAAGTTTATTATGTCGCCCAAACGAAGTTTGAAAACATATCGTTTTTACTCTGTTTCTTCTTCTTATTATTATTTTTCTTTTTTCTCTGCCTCGTGAATTTGTCCCAGTACTTTTCTCGGAAACGTGTGCACAAGCTATTCTGAAATTTCAAGATGGCCGCCATCACATTACGGTACCCCAAAATTATCTCGGGAACTACTGTACAAATTTCGACGATATTTGGACTTATTTTGACAAAATCGGAGTGGACTTGATAGGTGATTAAAAAATTTCAAAATGGCCGCCAACGGAAATTGCAAAAATTTGAAAAAAGTTAACCGATTTGCACGAAACTTGGTATATATATAGAATAGCATATGGCAAACTCAAATCTATAAAGAAAAATCAAGATGACCGCCGTTTAAAAATGGCCGCCACCCAAAGTTGACAAAATTGGAAAAAGCTGACCGATTTCAACCATACTTAGTATGGTGACCTAGGTGGGTAGAGGCTGAAATTTTGTATATGGAGTTATTTATGGAAGAGAAACAGCGTGTGTTCGTTTTGGAGACATTTTTGTGTTGGGCATCCCCAACACAGTCAGCACTATTTAAAGATTGTTTTCAATTAATGGTTAGATTATTGGTTTTAGACGACTTTGAGAAGGTTTACGCCAATAAACCGCGAATGTACAACGTAAACCCACCCAAAGTCGTCTATATCCAATAATCTAACCAACAACTGAAAACAATTCTTATATTTTAAAATCAATATCATGAAAAGATATAAAAAAAACAATATTTAACCAGTAGTCAAATAATATTTGCAATTTACAATTATGTTTCGTCACTTGTTGTTTGCGGAAGAATACATGTTTAGTCAACGTCATCAATACTTATAATTATTAGGTCAACAATCAGTCACGTGCTGAAATACCAAGTAAGGTTAAACGAAATGAACAATGTTGCTCAGCTATTGAGTAAATATTACAATAAATTAACACATTTTAAAGTTTATATTATCGGTTGTTATTACATAACAGTTGCTATACTCAGACAAGGGTTTTTTATACCTAGGTTGATGTTATCTATTCAACAGTTCTTTGGTCGTAACATTTGTTCTTTATGGGAAATCGATCTCTCAAACACGATCTGACATTTTGGTACTCGTCCGTAAATGGACGATTTCTGGTACAGATGACCCAGTACAGATGAGCTCACGTGCACACATCTGTACTTGCTGTGTCATCCAATAAAAACGACAGAAACAAGAACGTTGCTATGAAAGCGTAACAACGTTCTTGTGTGACGTTCTTGTTTCCGGCGTTCTGATTGGACGTCAGAGACAATGGAGTCTAAAACAATGGAGAGTCTATAGGTTATAGCGATGTGAAAGTTGTTGGTTTACGGATGAAATAGGTATTTACATACGTTTTGGGGAAAGTCCGTGTGATCTTTTACTCGTGATAGAAATTTTTATGTCTTTTGGCTCGTTCCGCTGCGCTCCACTCGCGAAAAGACATAAAATTTCTACCCCTCGTTAAAGATCAACCGGTCTTTCCCCAAAACGTATGAAAGAACCTATTAGTCTTTCATGTTCCGGGATTTGACATCGACATGACTCTGAACACATCTAGAAATCGTTAAAAATGTTCCCTGGCCTATGTTGCAATGAAAAAGACAAACAATTATTTAAAGCCTTAACAATATCATTTTGTGAGTTTATTTCTATATGGATTATCGTTATTTATTAAAATCCCGTTGGCAAGACACCAATGTTCCTCTGTGCTTTGTTAAATCCTTTAAAAAAGCTGACATATTCGAAAATTTAAAATCGCATAACACATTTTGCGATTTCGTATTTTGATTTCTCTTATTTGATTTTAGCATCATTACCCAACACACCGTACAACCGTTTTTCATCGCTACGATCATCTACCGGCTGATCCGATCATTGTTGTGTGTTGACACGGAACTTGGGTGGTCAGTCGGGTAAGAAATACTAATTATTACTACACATCTATGCATAATTATAAATTAACCCAAGCGTCAATTGTTCACATATATAATAAAGTTTTAATAAGAATTGCTATTTTGAATAAGGCATTGATTTTTCTTGACATTTTACTTATTTTTCTCGAAAGTGTCGTAAGAAAATTAAACATTTTCAACTTCATCCCTCGTTTTCACAGAAAAAAGTGGTTATTGTATAAATATTGATCGGTAGATTAGTAGATAAATCTATCCCCTTCAAAATGGTATATGCAACAATACACAAATGTTAATATGTCACGCGTAACCCGCTCTTGCATCCAAGCATGTGCATTAAAAATGGTCCGATCATCAACCGTCGAATGATCCGATCAAAAGATGATCACAATTGAAAAATGATACGATCACCTCCTGCACTTATTACACACGATCACTAATTTTAATATAAGATTATCACACACCTAACACACTACAAAAATGATTCTGAATGAAAAGTCAGTACATACTCTTAGCTGAAAGTTTAGCTTTTATTTTGACGTATAGAATTGGAGCAAGTTTCATTTATTCATTCATTCATACGTTCGTTCGTTCCTTTATTTTCAGATTACTTTTTACATGGCCATTCTATCATGGATCAGCACCATAAATACATTTGCTACTATTGTACAAAAGGTTATGATATGTATTCGGAACTGATTACACATTTATGTTCTTGTCACAACACATATGAAATAAAATACAGAGAAAAAGAATTGAATGAAATAAGTGGTAAAATAGGATATCGAACAAAAATATACCAACTTTATTTATGTGTATATTTTTAGTTCAAATTATATAAAATCACATGTTATAACTACATGTTTTTATACAAATTGTAATTGTAGAATGTTTTTTCCGAATCTAGAAAAGAAGTAATTTAAAACATTTTAAGTATAATTTTGTGATTAAACAGCTGCCAGGACCGCAAATTACGATATTACTATATAAGATTTCTTGTCGCTTATAAATGCAAATATTTATATTTCTCAATTTCCAAATAATCACATACAAAAATTGGAAGTTAATCAAGCTCAGTTTTTATTTTTAGTTCCGTTATTTTAGGTAACGATGCTAGGGCCTGGGAATTATAAGCTTAAGAATGGTCACTCCTGAAATTTTTTGTATCAAAGATTTTATGAATTGTAATAGAAATGATAGATAATCATCAACTTTATCAAATGACAAACAGAAAACCATAGGTCCGTGTGCTAGTTTCATGAGATATATGACGTCAAAATTTGGCGGGAAACAGACTCCTCTATATTTTACATTACTTTAACATTGTGACGTGTTTGGTCTGAAAATCATAAAAATCATGAAATTGTATCAAGAATTTCATAAAAATTTACTTATTATGGTCTAAACTATCAATTTAAATAAAAAAACGCCCCCGTTTTCCAAAACGCCCCCACCAAAACGCCCCCATTTTCCAAAATGCCCCCACCAAAACGCTCCAAATAAAAAAATGCAAATAAGAAAGAAAAAACACTAAGTTAAATTGAATAATTTTATTGAGGATAAGAATATAAAATTACAAAGAATGTTCAGTTCAAATTATATTGTGCAAGCATTACCGAAAGAGATAATAGTCAGTAGGATAATATTATACATGTATAGTATACAAAATATATACATTTATGTCAGTAAGAGAATATTAAGATATAGCAGAATACAAAATATATACATTCATGATAGTAAGAAATTATTTACATATAGCAGAATACAAATATATACATTAATAGTAAGAAAACATTCACATATAGCAGACGACAAAATATATACATTCATGAAAGTAAGAAAAGATCGTAAGAAAATATTTAAACATAGCAGAATACAAATATATACATCAATATGAAAATATCAAAATGTTTTAATTGTCTGCAGGGGAATTTATCCTCGCAATGCGGGTCAAAAGTCTACTTGTGGGCAGCTGGTGAGCTCTATACATTTCCCACAACGAAAATATCTCTGCCTGTGAAGTTCTAACAGCTGTACGCTGGTATCGTGTCAGCTTATCCTCTGAAACCAGCTTTCTCTGCAGTGAATGACGGCTGCCTCTTGGTACAATAGAGGAATCAGTTCATAGAACTGTGGCTTCCTGTCTCCAGCTTTCTTATTCAGGCGACGATGCCACCCCTCGACATCGTTATTGGTTCGAATTGAATACCCGAACACAGTCCAGTTCTGTACTTTGTAAGTGTTGTTTCTGATCCATGTTCTTTCCATGTAGTCAGCTAGCTTCTTTAAGGCTGGATCTGAAACTGCATGCCGACAGGCCGAAATACTGATACCTAAAAAGACCACAACGGTATATTAAAACATACAAATCTTTCCTATGTATATGTCGGAGTTTTTTCTTGTGACGTATCGTATATATTAACTCGAAAACAAGTTAGATAACATTTTAAAATTTCAAAACAGCACCCCTCGTAATATTTAACATGAAGATGGCACGTGGCGGACGTTAGTGTGACTAATTAATATATCAATTGATTTATGACCCTAATTATCAGATAACGACTCGTGCATTGATTATTTATTAACTGTTGGTAGTCCATAAATAAATTAATAATTAATTCTTTAGTGCCTTAAACTATATTCAGTTCAAAAGCATATTATATATCATTGGGGGCTATATAAAATTAAATAAATCTTACCAGTACATGTCCTGTGTGTCACAGATCCACATAAGTCGCAGCACAACGCATTGACAATCAAAGAATGTGTTCGAGTTCGAACAGAGCGCTCACAAATAGTACACGAAGAATCCATGGTTTTAGATATAAAAGTGAAAACGGACTTTCTTATATAAGGTTTTGATCATAATGATTAATTTCAATTGGAATACTTTGATCTAACCTATCAAAAAATGTTTTACAGATATTCCCAACCTCCCAAGCTTTAATAACATTTCTATTGTTTTAAGATTCTACTCTGTTATTGTCTTATTTGTATTCCAGTATGGCTTGAGTAAAACACAATCTGTTATGCTTATATTATTTTATAGATGCATACCGTTGTGTTAATTATCATCAAAGCAATGATCTACCTGATTAAGTAACCTTTTGTTTTGTTGATGAGCAATCAGTGTTCTTCGTAAGGAATCACAGAACAGTAATACAAACAATGCCTCTTTGAGGTTACAAGCTTGAATGCTTGTTTAAAATTACATTATGAAGATATTTGATTAATCTCGGAATCTGATATTTACTATTATAATGTATATTCACAACGGGGGCGTTTTGGTGGGGGCGTTTTGGAAAACGGGGGCGTTTTGGTTGGGGGCGTTTTGACAATGGGGCGTTTTGACCTGCACCCCATAACTTGTTCCCAGATATAACCTCTGCCACACGTCATCCGCCATTTACTGCGGGACTACATTTGTCGTCTGCTCGTGACGTTGGTAAACAAAGAACGATGTTTGTAAAATAATTCACGAGATCTTATTTATTTTTATATAGTCTTTTAAAACACTTTTGATACATTTTAACATTGAAATTACTGCGTTTGTACGCGAAGCTTATGCGCCATGAGAGACATCTCTCACAATGTCAACCAATGGTATGGCAGAGGTGATTGTGGTTGACGTATGATACCCAGAATCCTTTGCGTGGAGATTGATATCAGAGGTCCTGACCTGGTGTTATATTTGAAGTGAAGCTTGCGTCAATGAAAAATATTGCACCAGGAGACCAGGTTATTGAAATCCAATGCTCTAATCTCCGAAACAGAGGCTACATATCTTCCTACGTCAGAATTCAAATTCACCTCGAGCGTAGTGTTACGGAGCGGATATGACCTCGGCTCCGGAGTTGAGCGTCAAAAGAAAATATTGTTGTCAAGCACAAAAAAAAAATTAAAGTAGACAAATAAATTTTACAGGTATCAAATTGAAGTGTTTATTTTTTAAATAACAACAAAAAATGTCCGACAATTTTTTTTGCAATCTCAAAAATGCTGTCTGTATTTTTTTAATTTTTTATGACGTCACCAACACATGAAAGACGTCACGTCACAAAAGGAATGCAGAGGCACTCTTAGGGTGCTCTGAAGTAACGTCATGAACCATAAAATATGCGATGCACGCATTAAGGCTGTGCCTATATTCATATTATAAAGTGTTTTCAATTTCGAATCGGCATTAAAAAAACAGTTAAAAAGGTGCGGCGGATCCCTGTGGTGCCGTAACACAATACCCGCCTTTTGCTAACATCAGACTGACCTGTGCTGCTGTATTATACATTGTATTATCATCAGATTGACCCGTTTTCACTTCATTTCAAATACTGCAAATGCCCTACTGCTACATTCACACTGACACACGTAAATGTGAAATGAAATCAGAACTCGAGACGTCATTGTCTGATCACGTTATTATAACGTGACTTGAGACGCCAAAATACCGAAAGTAGAAAAATAATGTAAAACAATAACAAATTCATTAAACCCGCTAAGTCTGAGGTTGGTACCAAGCGCCAAAGGTACCATCCTCGACTTGGTAAATTGGCATTTTTTGCATGAAAAGGGTATAATTTGTGTGGGCAACTGTGATGACGTTGCACATTTAGATTATTTCTAAAAACAAAAAAAAACATGTTCGGCTTTGCCTTAGGCTGAACAGAAATATTTTCAGGTGGAACAATTTCCATACACCAGGGTAATAACGTAGGTAACTGATAGAAATGGGTTGGTTCCAGTAAGGGGGTTACCCCCCCCCCCCCAAAGCACAAGAAATTGTGTTTTAAAATGCTCATCTAAATTAAATTAACATAAATTTAATTTTGCTAACATTCCTCTGCACTGTTGTTTTAAGTTTGCAAGGTCATAAGTCAAAAGTTTATAGATTTCATTTGAATGACTCGAGTCGTGAATCAATATTTTCAACTCAAAACTCGAACCCTACATGTCCATGAATAAGATATGGGCCACACTATGGAGTAGTGTATTTATACGGTGCTGGAAACATAACTAAAGTGTCATTCTTGTTTGTGTTGGGAATTTATATTCCAGTGAATGCTAGTGATAAGTTTTGTTTTGAATTGTTTGACCGGTTTCAGAGAAGAAGCCTTTTAAAACTTGCCCCATAGGGTCCTATTTCTAAATAAGTCCTGCGATGGCGGCCATTTTGAATTTCGGATTGACAATAAAAAACCATAAGTCTTATAGAGGACCATCCAATGAATGCTGGTGATAAGTTTTGTTTCAATTGGTTAACAGGTTTAAGAGAAGAGGCAATTTTCCCATAGCCTAATGGCCTATGTGAAATTAAGACCTGCAGTGGCGGCCATTTTGGTTGTCCGAACAGATAAAAAAAACAAAACTTCGTACATGTAATTACAAACTAACCAACTATATGACCAATTTTGGTTTCAGTTACTTTAGAGTTTTTAGAGTAGAAGATTGATATGAACCTTTGGGTCGGGTGACCTAAAAAAACCATGGACATTTTGGAATTGGGATACATGCAAATAAATATCAGAGACACAATCAAACTATTGCGCACTTGGATTGTATCTTTAGAAATGTAATACGCACTTGGATTGTATCCTTCGAGATATTGCGAAAAAATATGGGAGAAATCTGTAGGTCATATTTTATTAGCCTCATATGTTTTTAGAAAGGAGCAGTAGTGGGAGACAGGAGGAGGGGGATAAAAGAGAAATATACTACCTATCCCTGTCCACCCCTCTTGAATGTGCATACATTGAATCCCGAGCATAATATATGTGTGCAGAATTACAAATAGTGGAATTAAATGATGAACACTAAGACATATGTACTGTGACGGGACGCTTTTTAAGGATTAAGACCTCATGCAGACACATACTGTGACGGGATGTATTTTAAGGATTACAACCTCTACTATAATTAACATCCGTTCATGCATGTTCACTGATCGTTGACCTAAGTTACACCATGTATTTGTCAACGGAGATCGAGTTTTCAAAACATCATCAACAAATTTAAACGCAATCACTGTTATATATTAGTTCAGGGCTTCGCAGTTTTTGTACAGCTCGTTGTGTATCCATTTTATCTCGCGGTAGTTAAAATTTTGTTCCGCTTGAACCATCACTTCGTTATCTTATTCAACACAAAATAATAATTAGTTTATAAAATCGTAGCCTCCAGTTTTTATTGATTTTTTGTTTGTTTGAATGGTGTTTTAACGCCACTTTCAGCAATTTTTCTGCTATTTCATGGCGTCCAGTTTTATTGGGGGAGGAAGCTGGAGTTTTTATTGGAGGGTGAGCGGTAATACAATATATATTAAAGGGCATTTATCTATTGTAAAATATGATATTTTCTTAACTTTAAAGGATATTTGAATCCTTCATGTCTTTCAAAACTTTATATATGAAACATGTTATATTAAATATAATCCACTTGTTAGGGGGGAAGCCTACAGATTCAGAATCTTTATTACACTCAGACACATGTTTTGTGTTACGTGAGGACATTATAAATACATATAATATAAGATGACAGAACAGACAGACAAATACATAGGGCTAACATTTTTAAAAAGTGAACATAATTTTTTAACAAATACAGAAATATTACTTAATAATTCTGAATTACAGTACATAAACATAAATTGTGTATATTTCATTTTATCCGATGAAGGGTATAGAGAATAGTATGATGGAATGAATTTTTTTCTCTCAATTCTAATACTTTTGAGTTTCTAGACATAAAAAGATAATGGTATTCATCTCCTAATACATTTTTCATTACAAAATTTACATGTTCTATTTTCTCTCAGAATATTGTACCATCTCCCTTTTTCTATTGTAATATTTTTGTTACAGCATCGAAATTTTGTTATCCAGATTTTTGCATTTTCAGGGTGATTAGTGAGATATTTTCCATGCCAAATAGATTTTTACATAAAAAGGTTAGGAATGCTTTGTACACCCTTTGAATGTTGTATCTATACTCTTCTAATCAAGAAACGCATAGTGGTATTTTTAACATATTTTAATAAGCGACATTAAATTTTAATTGTACAATTACACGACCGATATGCACCTAAAATATTTGTTATATGCAAAGTAAAAGTCGTTGCATGTATCACAGTCAATTAATTACAGTTTAAATCACTTCCGTCAAATACAAGTTAGTAACGTGTATGACAACTTCGAGAAGCCATCACTGCTATGAATCTCCATGGATTCTTTCAAAACACGAGCATTATTGCGAGGTCATGATTCTTTGCCATTCCTCTTGTAACATCTGTCAAAATTAAACCAGGAGTCTGCGGTGGTGGTTGGCGCTGGCGCACATCTTTTTCCGTTGGTACCACAGATATAGGTGTTTGATGGGAATCACATCCGGAGATTTTGAAGGATATTGCAACACATTAATGTTATTCCGATGAAGAAAGTCTCCAGTTAGTTGAGCTGTGTGCGGCCTAGCATTATATCCTGCTGGAATAACTCCCTCTGGTGGTCGATAATTTGAAGACGATGTGCTTGAAGAATGTCTGTACCGCTGAGCCGGTAAGTTGTGTGTTACGTACACAAGCTCTCTGTTATTTGAGATCGCCGCCGACATCATGACGCTACCTCCGCCGAATCTATCCACTTCCTGGGCACATGACTGCGCGAATCGTTCATATCGTCGGCGGTTAACACATTTTCTACCATCACGCTTCTGTAACAGGAACCTCGAATCGTCACTTTACTAAACCTGTTGAGGGTCTGGACATTCTAGAACTGGCAAAGAATCTGGTTTAGTGTCAAGTCGCGGTTCCTGTTACAGACTACCGTCGATATAAACTCGGCAACCTTCCCAAATATGCAAAACAATCTTACTATGACGTCGCCATATTGAATGTTGATTTTATTAAGAAGTTCATTAGGAATATATACTCGTTTTACACCAGGTATGAACTCAAAGCGTTTTAGGTACGTCAAATAAGAATTCGTATGCAATTCTTGATTTAACGTCAATTCTGATTGGACAACGTACAAAAAAATCATGGCATCTATTCCACGATTGATGCCGTCAAAAGTTAACGCAAGCGCAGACCTTATTTCCGGTAAATAAAAAAATTCGCATTTTAATCAGTTTATTTAGTTTTTTTATGGCGTGACCTTAGAATGGAGATAACCGTAATGTATTTGAAGATTTGCCGGCATCAACTGGTTATTTGATGGTTGGAAATATCCGTTTACTGGCTTCGCTTACGCGTCGCCAGTAAACTCAATTTCCGACCATCAACATCATTAAATCACCAATTGATGCCGGCAATTCTTCAAATACAATACAGTTATTCTAATTAACTTTACCACGATTTTTATGACGGCTGTACTATATAGACTGTATAGTGTCTTTAGTAATGCAGAAAAATATACCCGCTTTTCCCGTTTTCCCTGCATACCTTTTACTGTTCAAACACTCTTTGAGTGTATAATACTGTATGAATGCAGACTTGCACAAAATTTAACAATTGTAATACTCACATTCCTTTGGAGACTGGAAGACTGAGCTGAAAAAAACACCCATGTACTTAAATCTAAAAAATGCGACTAAATCCTAAGATTTTTTATTTAAATAGATTGAGCTGATAAATCAGTTGCTAACATGCATTTCGACTTACAAATGCTATTTTGTCCGTTTGAAGTTAGATCATATTGGTACAAAACAAATTTAGTTAACATAACAAAGAGCTTACCTTGAAGAGTTCGGCGTAAATTCTGGGAGCTGAAAAAATTAATTGTATATATAATTACTATTACATATTTCTTTGAATATCAGTGGCCCTTATGAACAAGAAATATCAAAACAAAATGAATGAAAGTACATATATAATAAATATTAAAAAATGCTTGTCTTTGTAATGTTTTAACACTTATACATATTTCCAAAAGTCTTGTAACAAGAAGGAAAATGAAATAATTCATGGCGAAAACATTAACAAATATCAAATCCGTATAAACTTTATTGCAGAACACTGTTTAGTTAAAATTTAATAAAGGTATCATCAGCGACAAACAAGTGTTCTTCAATATGAAACAATTGAACCAAGTAATGTGTTAAATAACACATAAAGTAAGACGTTGCAGTGGTTCTATATACAAAGTGGGTTGCGATCGCGAAACGTTAATTGCAAAGATCATCAGATTGATTTACTTGTCATGTTTATTTAGTTAGCCAGGCCACATAAGCTGTGGGAACAAATAATAGACGGATTTAGCAAGTCAACTTAAAAAAAAGAAAAAGATACATACACAGTGTTTCCACGGGCATACCAGCTTGACAAAGTTATTCTTCACTTTCCTAAATGAATCCATTATAGATTTGGCTTAACAGACTTCGAAAACAATGTTACTCGCTAAGAATTTTCCTTCACGCGTGTGATGGAGTTGCAGAAAACTCTGAAACTAAGGCGTCGCCTAGAGTAACGTCACAATCCCGGGATGAACAACTGAGGTCAATGTGCAACGATTGTCAGCTTAAGACAAAGAAAGAAAGAATGAATGAATGAATTGATAATTAAAAAATATATATATTTATAAAAATATTATATTGTATATTAATTATTTCATTGCGTAATGCAGCTCTTCAAAAATGTTGAAAAAATAAATTCATATATATTTAGAGATTTTCCAAAGCCTATTTTCTTATGTTGTTTTTATCCTTTAACGAGGCCCTCTGTAACAAAACAGGGTCTCGTGAATCGAATTTCTTTTTATGATAAATCTTCCTTACATTAACACTGCATAAGCCACAACTTTCCATTAAAAACATAAGACAGGTGCAAGGGCATCTGGAAGATGACGCATAAATCTGGAAAAACGTTGAGAATTGTCTGTGCTGGCATCACGTTAAGACCGTTTGATTCACACAAATATATAAAAAGTACAAGGGAACCCGAAAGTACACAAAAATAATAGCCCCTTGCGACTTATTATAAACGGACAACACAGTATTACAGAAAATATAGCTGAATTCATAGAAGAAGAGCTAAGTGAAAACGTAAAAGGATTAAAATCATATATAAAAGACACGACTGATTTCTTGAATAAAATAAAAACAATTTCTCAGGCGCTACCAGATGATGCGATCATGTTTTGTTTAGATGTAAAAGCGCTTTACCCAAGTGTACCAAGAAAAGAGGCTAAAGATTCATGCAAAGATGCTTTTAACAACAGATCATACCCAAAGATACCAACTGAAGATGCTTTAACTTTAATGGACGTTGTTTTGGAAAATAATATTTTTTCATTCAATAATAAATTTTATATTCAGACTGAAGGAACAGCCATCGGATCTAAACTTGTTTTGGAAAAAAATATTTTTTCATTCAATAATAAATTTTATATTCAGACGGAAGGAACAGCAATCGGATCTAAACTAGAAATGAATTATGCGTGTACATACATGGGTCAATGGGAAAAAAAACTATTTGAGATTAGTGAACATAAACCATTATGCTACTGGAGGTATGTAGATGATATTTGGGGAATATGGACAAGCGGATAAGATACACTAAATGAATTTTTAAATACGGCTAACAATATTCACCCCCGAATAAAACTTGAGATAAGATCATCAAAAGATACGATAGAATTTCTTGACACCAAAATACAAATTTCAAACGGATATATTGAAACAGATCTTTATTCAAAAGAAACAGATAAACATCAATATTTACATATAAGTTCAAACCACCCTAGAAAAACCAAAGAATCAATTCCATATGGCCTTGGAGTGAGATTAAAAAGAATGTGTTCTATACCATCAGAGTATGAAAGGAGAAAAAATGATTTGAAAGAACAGCTTCAAAAACGGGGATACAAAACGGAACTGATCATTAAACAACTAAATAAAGTAGACAATTTAGACAGGTAAGACCTTCTCAAATACAAAACGAAAAAAATAAATGACACTGGTATTGACCTATTCCGATGCCTTACCTAACATCCATTCCATTTTACATAAACAAATATCAACATTACACAGATCAAAAAATTTAAAAGATATTTTTCCACGGCCACCACTAGTTGCATTCCGCAGAGACAAAAATATAAAAGATATTCTTGTCCATAAGAAACATAATAACACATTTTATCATAAAGATAATTAATGTGAGCCATGCGGCAAAAATTGTGCTTTGTGCCCATACATAGAATAGTTTTAAAGGAAAGGACGGGACAAAATACCAGATACAAGGACATATAAATTGTAAAACAGTTGGAATAATTTATGCGATATTTTGTAAAAAATGTAACAGTATTGTATATGTTGGACAAACTGGTGACACGTTTTATCAAAGGGTGCTTTTAAACTTTTCAAAAATAAGAACAAGAAAACAAGACTCCGTAGCCACACATTTTTATACAGATGGACACGGCATTGATGATTTCTCTGTAATTGGAATTGAGAAAGTCTATGGGGAAGATACTTACAGAAAAGTCAAAGAATCGTTTTGGATAAAAAAAAAATTCAAACTCCACATCCAGACGGTCTTAACCAGCAGATTGACATTTAATTAACATTTATACACATTATTACTTATCCATATTGTATAACTTTTATACAATTTATTTATTTATTTATTTATTTATTTATTTATTTATTTATTTATTTATTTATTTATTTATTTATTTATTTATTTATTTATTTATTTATTTATTTATTTATTTATTTATTTATTTATTTTTACATTCGTATTATTTCGATTGTGATTCCCGCCAATCTATGTTCAAATTATGACGTTGGCTATTGTAACGTTGCAAATAACATAACTTCATCACTATGCAATAAAATTCCGCTGAGGAAGGCCGTGAGGCCGAAACGTTCGGAAAATTTAACAGAATTTTTATATTTATTCTTAAAGAGACTATGATTATATATAGGATCTTACATTGGTACGAGTGGATTATCGGATTTCTCAAATCGAGATAGTTAAATTTCCATAATTTAACTATCGAGATTGGAGAAATCCGATAATCCAAGAGTACTAATGTAAGATTCTGTTTCTCTAAAAAGTAGTAAATTTGCGAAACGAAGTACAAATTCTCCCAACCCAATTTTACGTTCATGACTTGAATACGCGGTAAATGGAAGGTGTTTTGTTTATGACGTCATGAGTTCTTATTGTGACGTTATTATTTTAAACCAATCAACTGCTGAGAACAACAAATTCACTAGTGACGAGAAATATTTTTTCCACACCGGTCAAGCGGTTGAAATATTACGTCAAAATTAGAGAAATATATATATATATATATATACAATACCAGGCCAGGTATAACTAGTCCGAGAATCCTCTGCCGTCCAACGCTTTTTTTTTGCGTGCGACCCACGCAAAAAAAAAGCGTTGGACGGCAAGGGATTCTGGGACTAAGGTATAACAAACCGAATTGCTGGTAAATTAAGCTGCTCTGGAGAACAGTATTTCTGACAGATGTCCGACAGTGAAATTCCATGTTGATTTTGGACGGACGGACGGACAGACTGATCACTATAGGGCGTCCACCACTAAGTGGCGGCCTTAATTTTAAATATGACCCTTCTTTCCAGAACAACATAATTTTTTTCTCAGTATGAATATGCGTTTCTCTTCCCTCAATGATATCTCTGACATGTAGGAAGTTAACAAGTTTAACTTTTACAGTAACTCAAAAAGAAATGGCCCAAATATACATAACAGGCTAATTTTGATCCAATTAAGGGAATACGCTGCAGACAACTGGAAGAGTTGTGTCTGGACATTAAAAGGTGTAACAGGAGGGGTTTTGAATTGTCTGGAGTGTGAGCTGCTAAGCCACAATTTGTGTACCATTCTTCTGCAATCTCTGCAGTATTTTTATCCAGTGGCTACTATTTATGTGTTAACAGCTCACAACTCCAGGAACATGTTTACTTACAACCCTTTGTTAACAAAAATTGTTCCGGTTCGAATACAGGGACCTGAGTCTTTGAACTCTCATCACTAGACAGGGCAAATTTAGACAAATTACAAAGTTGCAACATTTATCAAAATATAAAATAAGCTATATAAATAGCAGTGCAGTTAAAATGTTGTTTTTACATACGGCGAAGTCGTCTGAGAAGACTTGTGCCTTTAAAATAATAGTCTGAAGAGACTTTGGCTTTCTATAAAAAGCCATATAGCTCAGATGATTGTAAACATATATTAAAATCTATTTGAACACTTTAAAAGATATCATGCCATGAATTAAATTGCAGAATAATTCACATTTTTTCATAATCAATCTTACAAAATATTATTACACATCAAGGTACAATAATGTAAAGTCCATTTTAAAGTTCTTATCACACATACGTGTTAATAATTATTGAAATAATGTTGATAATAATAATTTATAACCACCAAGGCAGGCAAATCCATCAAGTTGTAGGCCTTAACCGCCACAAAGGTAAGCAGGAAAAAGACACGGTTGTGAAAATCATCAATGGTACCGGCGAGATTAGAACAATCAACCTCTGTGTCTGAAGTCAGCGCTCAAACCGATAAAGTTAAATAACTAATTCCATAATGCAACCGATTAAATCTGCATTTATCCCTGCTTTTAGTACTATTACACTACACTCTCCCTCTTTTACTTTTTTGGGGACAGCAGGCACCATCAAGACCAGCACACAGGTACACTGCCAAGTCGCACCTGGCACTTGGAACCTCATGGGCAATATCCTTGCACTATGCCAGTGCCCATTGACATACTAAGTGTGCATCGCCATCGTGCATCGATATTGGTAACAAAGCCAATTTTTTCACTTCCAGACAACATTCTCTGATACAGTAGTTGTTGCTCGCAGCACCATTGTTGTGAAAATCATCAATGGTACAGGCCGGATTCAAACCCTCAACCTCTGTGTCTGAAGTCAGCACTCTAACAGATGGAGCTAAAGAAGTACTGCCCTAGTAATGCCACCGAATAAGACTGCATTTATTCCTGCTTTTACACTACAACACTATGCAATCTATATTGTACAGGAATAGGTAATTCTTGTATGATGTGCCTAAAACACACGAGTTCACATAAGTTCTACTGTACATATTCCTAATCAATCATAAAAAAATCAACATTCATTATGGTGATGTCATATTAAGATTGTTTTACATATTTGGGAAGGTTGCAGAGCAATCCTATGCTACTGCTTTTTACATAGACTTTTTTGAGAACTGCGTGTTATACTGTAACCTTCAGCTTATGACAATAGTTTCGATGGGAGAGGGCTTGGGACCCATTAATTACATGATCTAGTGTTAAGTGATGCATTTTCTCGTCACAATCTCATTGAAGGGTACAACACACTTGAGATAAGTAGAAAATGCATCGAGTTTCATAAAACATAAATAATTTGTTTATTGTTGTTTTGCAAGGTGACATCATTGTACTTAAGTACTTTTACAAATGAAGGTGTATTTAATATTTTTTGCATCAGTTTATAATTTTCTCAGAAATTATTTAATTACATATTAGTCTAACACAGTTTTTGGAATTCTCACCAAGTTGTTCAATATTAATGATTAGGTAATGCCGCCGCATCAACACCAAGTCATATTAGGTGGTTAGCAAGAAGATTTATTATCTGACCTATATTTCTTTTGTGAAAAAAAAACAAACAAACAAACAGGAAGTTAGATTGTTGTCATTTCACTGGTTTGACTGTTTAAAATGAACACTTCTTTATTCCTACTGGTACCACCACACTTGTGTAAGAGTTGATAATTGCACCACAGGCCAATAAACATTTTAACATATTACCTGGCATGTTTTTGATCTCAAGTGCTAATAGCAGCTGTCCACTTTTGCTTTATCATATACATATATGCGCAATTGACGTTATTAGTAATAAAATGTGATAATAATTCTGTCTTAACGCCTTTTCTTCATACTTGTCAATTCTGTTGTAAGTTGGGACATTACATAAAGAGCTGTCAAGCTATCTTGTTACTGTCAGGAATAAGTTGCTGATGGTTTCTTAGGTGACCTAGGTAATAATTTTTCCCTATTAATTATTGTTTTGACAGATCTTTTTGTAGTGAACATTTCAATAAGCTTTAATGTGCAGCAGATAACATTGATATACAGCCTTAATATTGATTTCAATAAAATGAAAACATACAGTGGGGATTGATTGAAAAAAAAAGAATTACATGATAAACAAAAACAGAGGTACATTAAAAAATTTAAATTAATTCAACCATCAAAAATTGACTATTAAGCTTGCAAATTACAACTGAATACAATGAATCTAATTTGTAAATTAAAATCTAAAAAGTAGATATTTAATGTCTTGAGGCTATTGTATCTCCCTTTATATAGACCAAGTGTATTTGGAAGTATCTCACTGATTACAACTTTATTGATAGAACAATAGTCTGCTTCCAAAATACAATATATAAAACTTAAAGAAGCTAGTCCAGTTAAACACATGAAAATAGGTAGACAAGACACATAGTGTAACTTCCTAGTATAGATTTACACAAACCAATTAAAACTATTAAAAAATGCCTAACTTTATTAAGAAATATGATTAATTTCTTTATTCATTACTTCATCTAATTATAGATTTGCTATAAAAACACTAAAAATTAATCTGTGTATACTGTAAAATACTATTTTTTGGTGTCAAATAATGTCTCCTGAGTGGGTTATATGTTTGTGCTAGTGCTTGGCCATGGGAGTTTCAGCAGTGAAATTTACATTTTTTTCATAACTTAATGCATCTTTGACAAGTTGTTAAAGAAGTTTTTTATCTACTATTTTATATTGATCACGTGAATGGTTTGTCAGGACTGAGGTTGTTGGTTTGAGTCTCAGTGCGGGCAAGATGTACTTAACTTCAATCTTAATTGACATGGATGACAAGTTTTTGGGGTTTTTTTTTGGGTACTCGGGCTTCCTACCCCAATAAAAACTGGATGCCATTATATTGCTGAAAAATTGCTGAAATTGACAATATATGACATTAAAAAAAAACCATTATGGTTCTTTATGAATTATAAAGTTAGGCTTTTATAAGTTTCAAATCAATAATTTCTAGTCTTTGCCTTTCATTTTATAATAGGACATTCATTGCATGGCCAAACGAAGTACTCAAAAGTTTTCTGTATTACACCAAAATAGACCTAAATGTATGAAAAACACTGCATTGATTTTTCATATTTCTTAATCTTATTGAAATATGTAATGTTCTATCAATCTTCTCATTTATGTCAATATAATAGAGTTATATAATTTATTTTAGACATACATGTATGAAGGATGTTTTTACACATTTTCCTGTGTGAATACATGTAGTACATTGTACATATACTCGTACAATGACTCGTAGGAAAAAATTAATATAAAACATGTGTGTGTCTTTTAATATAGATCAAACTGCATAAAAACCTGTTAGGAAACATTTTGGTGCTATAAAGCATAGTATACAAGTTTTTTGGCAAAAACAATGTTTTTATTTGGCTAAATGTACTACTTATACTGGTAAGATTTTTCTTTCTTATTCTCAGAGTGAAAGAGAAAGTTCTGAAAAAAACATATGTTTTGTTTTCATAAGGTTTTCTTTTGGTAGTATTTATACAAGAACCTTTACTTTGATTGCCATTCATGCTACACGACTAAGGCTGTATATGCATTATTCTATGACATGCTTTAAAGGCTTTGAGACCACAACAGTGGTAAAAAAATGATTTATCTATGAGCAACACATGCTGAGGAGGGCGTGTTTTTAAATGGCTGTTCCAATTACAAAACTGTAACTCCCACCAGAAAGCTATTGCGTATGATGTTTAAATCTTATGAATAGCGACACACGCTATTACGTGCTGTCATTATAATTGCAATATATTGTGTATTACATTGACGGAACAGCTAGTTTATGCCTAAAATTATGTTTTCTATTGGTACAAAAATATTATAAATGTACCGTAATTGTCCTTTTAGAATAGAAATAGTTAACAGAGGCTGTGATTTATCATTGTTTTACAACAGGATGACCATTTATGTCGTTACTTTATCCTCTCTTTCTTAATTTTATCTTTAACTCTATACCAGGACTATTATTACTATTAGAGTGTAACTACATGTACAGCGACAAAGTAGAATGTGGACCAAACAACATAATAATATACAATATCCATACATTGTTATAAATAGTTTTTTTTAACAAGCCTTGTAACAATAGTTTGATCTGCCAAAGCATTTCTCACACTTTTTGTTTCAATTACATTTGAACTTTGTATGTTTTGTTAGACTGTTTGATATTGTTTTTCTACTGCCAAGATAAAGTACATTTTCATACTGAAATAAGCATTTACAAAAAGCATTCCAGCCAGTTGTTTTGACAAAAAGACATGAAATGATACTGGTAGCCAATGAATTAAAGGTTGACAGGAATAACAGCTAAAAAGTCTTTTCTTTTCAGATGACCTTGTCTGTTGTACTGTTTGTTGTCGTTTTACAATGGTTCTCATATGCAGATGGGTGTGGCTCTCTGACTCATATGTTGATTAGTAAGTAAATACAGCTAGTACTGTTAAGTAATTGACTTCTTTAATTAATCAGAATCATCAATGTTTGTCATATATTGTATTTCATTTCCCAAAAGTTGTAAATCTTAGCTGAAATTGGGTCAAAATATTTCTGAACAAACAAATGTTGCCATATACTTTTGCAATTTGATAAAGACTTTTAACATTTTGGTCTGCACATTCAGCCAGACTTTAAAAGTTTGACTACATCAAAATTTGCCTGTAGTATCCTGTGGTCTGGGTCATTTTGGGCAGTGCTCATTACAGGGAGTGAAAGGTTTTGCATAAAATTCTTGAATTGATACCTTCCTTGTTTAATAATATAATAGTTTAATACCATACATATATGCATTATTTTGTCATGAATTCCATTGTTTTTAATGCAAGTTTCAGTAAATCATTACATGTAGATACAGATGTGTGTTGGCTGCAGTACATACAGCTTGGTGGATTTAGCTTTAATTTTCTGTCTGTCCACCTGTTGCAATGGCCTCTCTAGTTTGATCTCTTTTTTTTTTTTAGCTCACCTGACCTGAAGGGTCAGGTGAGCTATTGCCATCACTTGGCGTCCATCGTCGTCGTTAACTTTTCTTTAAAAATCTTCTCCTCCAAAACCACTGAAGGGTTTGCTTTGAAACATTGCACACATCATCAGTAATATGTCCTCGGCCAAGTTTGCACAAATCATGGCCTCAGACCGACCAACATGGCTTATAGTTCAAAAAGTATAACAGATACAGGAAAACCAAACACACCTTTCTTCTTCAGCATCAAAAGCTCTACAAAACACTCCATTGGGTCAAAGTTGTATGACGACTCCTTGTAGGAGTTATTGCCCTTTAATTGTCGAAATTGATGATTTTTGCCATTTTTGCCTCAAAATCTTGAAAATTATTAGAACTAGAGAAAAAGTAAGCATTGCTTAATTGTTCTGCTCTATGAGGGCTACAAAATTGGCTTTAGAGTCAAGATTGTTTGATTAACCGTTTAAGAGTTATTCCCCTTGAACTGTTTATTTTAATGGTTTTAATTGATTTTTTAAAATCTTCTCCTCTGAAACGACTGAAAGTACTGCTTTGAAACTTTGTACACATCATCCGTCAAATGTCCTCAACCAAGTTTGCACCAACCATGGCCGCAGATTAACCAACGTGGCGCCATGGCTAAAAAAAGAAGGGGGGGGGGGGGTCAAAATACAATTTTTGGCTTATAGTTCAAAAAGTATAACAGATACAGGAAAACCGAAGAGACCTGCCTTTATCGGCATCAAAGGCTCTAAGAAACACTCCATTGAGTTGAATTTGTATGATGACTCCTTATAGGAGTTATTGCCCTTTAATTGTCGAAATTGATTATTTTTGACATTTTTGCCTCAAAATCTAGAAAATTATGAGAACTAGAGAAAAAGTTAGCATTGCTTAATTGTTCTGCTCTATGAGGGCTACAAAAATGACTTAAGGGTCAAGATTGTCTGATGAACCGTTTAGGAATCATTCTCCTTGAACATTTTTTTAATCAATTTTACTTGATTTTTAAAAATCTTCTCCTCTTTAACCAATGAAAGGACTGCTTTGAAACATTGCACACATCATCTTTAGGACGTCCTCTACCAAAATTGTGCAAATCATGACACCTGACTATCTACATAGCTACGTTGGCTTAAAATAGAAAAAATGAAAAAAGGTGGGTGGGGGGTGGGGAGTCGTGAGAGTTTTCGACTGATAGTTAAAAAAGTATAACAGGTACAGCAAATTTGAAGTGAACCTCCCTTCTCCCTCTAAGCTTCAAAAGCTCCTCCTTATAAGGAGTTATTTTCTTTAAAAGGTCCAAATTAATGACTTTTGCAGAAGTGTTGGGTAATTCCTTATAGCAAAGAAAAGCTGGATAAAAAAGGGTTGTTTGGTTTCAGGTTCAGGTGAGCGATACAGGCTCCTGGGAGCCTCTAGTTTTAAATTGCAATGAATTATGCTTGTAAATTAAATAGCATGTGTCATTTCTAAAAGTGATGCATAAAAGTTGGGCTACATGTTTTGCCCAACCTGTGCCCACTACAAGGTACTGTACATATGGTGAGAAGAAAATGCTAATTCCCATTGTTCTGTACTGTATGTTGTATAAGTGTCAAGATTTTTTTTTTATTTATTAGGTGGTAGGGCACGAGAATATTACCATGCATCTGACCAATACACAGATTACAGGAAGGTAGGAAAATAGTTTTTATCATGTAACATTGCTACATGTACTAATACTAGGGCAATCTGTAGTGAAATCTAACTGTTTAATTGTATTGCTATTCACTGTGGTTATAGATGTTACTTTCATGTGCCTTTGAAGTCTGACAAAATACAATAAAGAGCTTTGAATTTTTTACACCAATTATCTTTCAGTCTGCTGTGTGTCTTTGGCTTATGATAAATAATGAGCTAATGTGTTAATCAGAATCTGTTGTAAAGCCTGTACATGAACAGTTTTCAACAATATACATGTCTGATTTATTTCTTGCAACTATCCATACTAGCAAATGATATATTCTGCAATATCAATGTAATTGCTTATGTAGAGTATAATGATTGTCTTTGATGTTCTTATGGTAATTGATTATTTAGGATGCATGGTGGTGTTTTGATGCTTCTGTCAAATTATTATTAAATTTACCAACAAATATATTAGTTTTTCCATTCAATAAACACTAAATTTTGATGTGTTATAAACATTATGGTTTTCTTTACAGCTCTTTGAAAAACACAGAGATGCTTTACAAGCAGGAAGTTCTTATCCGGATTCTTTTTATGATGGCCTTTGTGGCGGAGGTCAGTTGATTAGATATGTTTTTCATAGCAATCTTGCGTGCATACAATGTAAATTATAAGACTTAGATAGAAATACATTGTAATATGATATATTAAAGGACTACTTTTTAGCCATGCTGTGAATCGTCATTTATAAAAAATATAGCTAGTTTGTTATAGACATTAAGTAAATGATAGGTTAGTGTTATTGACATTTCTGTGTATAATGATTTGACATATGATCATGATAATCAAACCAATTTTAATTTCCTTACTCTTATAAAAGTTTTGCTCTAATACTGGTGTATACTATTACCGTCATATTGTTAAATTTGTGTTTTTTTGTGCAGTATTGATTTAATAATTTTGTAAAAAATATCCACTCCTTATTTATGTTGAAATTTGAGTGTTCTAATTGGAAATAATTTATTTGTCAGATGTTTAGATAAAAGACATTTATGTTGACAATAGCAAGTCAATACATTATAAAACATGTCTCAGCTTGCAAAAATAACATCCATAAAGCATTGTAGTTTTGTCAGATTACGATAATTAATTTTATATAACATAATTTATTGCTCTTTGAAGTGAAAAATTTGCTATTTAATTATCCAAGCAAAACTCCATTCTACACCAATCTATTCAAGACTAAAGACATGTGACAAATAAGTCTAACAGTATCTTAATTCCCAAAGTAAGCGTGTAATGTGGCAAAAAACCAACATTTGTAATTATTCTAGCTCCACAACATAAGTAAATGAAATGAATGGTGTATTCCATTTAATACATGTATAAGGTAATTATTGCTATTTTGCAGTATTTTCCTTTGATCTTTGTGTGCAGTATTATTCCATTTCACTCTACTAGCGTGAGATGTGCCCATCTCAGCTCGCTGTAAAGACATCGTTAAGTAAACACTGTGTTGTCACAATGTTACAAAACAGCGATAAACAGATTATTTACGTTTTATGAAACTCGATGCATTTTCTCTTCATCTCATCTCATGG
The DNA here is from genome assembly GCA_944474755.1 of Limnoperna fortunei. Classification (NCBI taxonomy): domain Eukaryota; kingdom Metazoa; phylum Mollusca; class Bivalvia; order Mytilida; family Modiolidae; genus Limnoperna; species Limnoperna fortunei. The sequence goes on along the minus strand of OX104111.1, from coordinate 84,004,260 downwards.
CTGTCGCCCTTTGATGAGATATTGACAGGAAAACGCATCTCGTTCCAAAAAACATAAATAATCTATAACTATAACCAGGCAACAAATATCCCATTTAAATCTTGCAATTGCTGGGTGATAATTAATTGAAATCATTATTTTGCTTTATTTTTTGTTACCTCAGCATATTGCAAAAATAAAAACTCACATATTTTGGAGAGAGTCCCCAAATTGCAATAACAGATACACACAATAATTTTTGAGTTTACAATAATTGGTAAAAAAAAAGATCTTAAAGAGGTCAGGAAGTTTTTCCTTTAGTTGCAATAATTTAAGTAGTTACTAGTATGTTTTGTTTCTGAGTTACTCCATGTTTGTATGCTGATTTTTACACCATAGAAGTTGTCACAAATGACGAGGCCATTCATAACTATGCTTTAATTTTTAGTAAAATATGTATAGTGTTGTTGCTGTTGAATGTAATGTCCTACTGTTTAATAAATTTAGTATATAGTGTTTAAATTGTTGAATTTGTCCATGCCAACATTTATTTAAACCTAAACCTAACATGTCATGCTTATTGCTTGAATTGTCATAATGTTTACTCCTAGTAGAGATGCAGGTTGTTTTCCTAATTTGGCTGCCATTTTGTTTTCCAAATCCATCAAAAGTTGATTTTTGACGACTTTGATACAAAACCTCACTCTTTTAACTTTGCTAACATAATGTTTACTCCTAGTCCTAGTTATTTTTATCCATTCTAGTCCCTTACCCTTTATCTTGCAACTATATAGTTCTTCAATTTATTACCCTTTAATTAAAGTGTAATAAACATTATTGCATATCAATAATAATAACATTTTATTCATTTAAACATGTTCAGCTTATATCAAGAAATAAGACATGTAAAGGCAAGCTGGCCGAATTGTATTGACTGCTAGCTATCAGCTTTCAATACCAGAAAATCGAGAAGTTGAAACTGTTAATAAACACAGTAGTAAATGAAACCTATGGTTATTGCCATGAAATTTGAACAACCCTCAGGCCATAGTATGGACCAGAAATTGATGGACCTTTCCTTTGGCTTGTCCCATAAGAGCGCTTTTGGGTGGTCTGAATTATTGCCATCCGTTTCATTTAATATTGTGTAATTATTGGGCGCTTAATGAATGGTGACATACTTTCAGATACCTGTTCATATAGGTATTGATCACATGACTGAAGACAGTATTACATGATGACATGCAGATACGCTTTTGTTTCTTAAAATGCACAAATGTTGTAGGTGTATACCATAATGTATCAGAAGACACCCACTGGACTCCATTCATCAATGCATCTGTCAATTACATACGGAGGAAATATCCGCACCCTTGGAATCGGGTCAGTAAAAACATCCACAAACAATCCTAAGTATTTAATCTGTTTGTCATAATGTAACCTGGTACTTTCAGTTATGAAGGCAATAAAAACAAGATGCCATGATAAAATGGCAAACAGAAACCCAAATGAAGAAATAAAATTGACATGTATAGTTATCTGATCTACTTATAATGGTCAATTACCATTACATTCTAATTATCAAACATATACCGGTACATAAAAATCAAAAAGTTTTTCCAAACACAACTATACAGAAAACTTATAATGGTTTAGTGATAATTAATGAAATACATGTACCTGTATGTGTAAATGTACTAATAATTAAATCAAATAATAAAACAAATGTAAGTATCTCTTACTTCAAAACTCAATGTTTCATTACTAACAAATTTAGAATAAAATACATGTATATTTCCTTCAGGAAACAGAGAAATTGGTAGTGTTTCTGTTTGGGATTTCATCACATCAAGTTGCTGATATAGTATGGCACAGTCTTGGTATGTCCCAGGGATTTCTACCAACTATGGGCAAGGTAAGCATATTATATTACTTTTTAATCAACACTAATAAATGCTGTCATCACAATGATGGTAAATACAAATTACAAACAGGATACAAATTTAGACTGTATATAGTTCTCAATTTCTTTTAATAAGATTTCAAAGTATGGTTATTATGTTGGATTGAAGACATGAAAGGTTGATTGAACGAGATCTCACGAGACAACTGATTAGAAATATAGTTTATATCTAGTGAGAAAGCCATAAAGGTTTGTCTTAAACACAGGTGGATCCAGGAATATGTGTAAGGGGAGGCGTAAAAGTTTGGCGAGGGGTCTGGGGCCCCTCAAGCCCCCCATCAGGTCCAGGGCAGCGCCCTAGTAGGGGTTCCAGGGGCGACTTCTAAGCATTTGGTAGCCATCCAGACATAGTTTTCTAGACTTGTTTTTATTACTTTTGCCCCTTTAAGCCGGCTTCATTTTTTGTTTAAATTCTGAGGGGGCAATAAAATATGTTTCTGTCATTCCAATGGAGGTTCCGAAAAAAATAAAAAGCCTTTTGATCATTGAGTTATTTTGCTTTCAAAAGCTCCCACAGTGAAGTTTTTTCTTAAATGTCTCAGATGTCAATAACAACTTGTCTTGCTATAAATATTAGTTACAAATTAGGAGGCATCATTTGATTGGATCCTAAACAGGATGGCGTCACATCGGCCTGAAAGTCATATATTGTCATGAAATTGAAATTATGATTATTATATTGTGATAATGTATCTATGTAAAAAATTATGAATTTCATGAACAAATAAGTTTTAAATAGAAAATAATAAAAATTATCTTCAAATTCTCTCCTTAATTATGTCACTAGGCTGAAAAGAATCAAAACATTCATACAAGTGGCTTGAAACAGGAAAACTTAATGTTTTTTTTTCGAAATTTATGATCAGTTTTCTTTTCAGACTGATGGTTATTGACCATGAAATGAACAATAATAATATTGTGTAATTTTGGGAAGAATTCTTATTCCCTGATTAAAAAAAAATAAGCTTGAATTTGAAATGAGCTTTCAATGTATTTAAATATAAAGTAAATTAATATTATGTATAACAGTAGTCTGTAAAATGACATATTTATAGAAAAAAAAACCTCCTTCCACTGGAAAGTTCTTGTTTTGATGACATCATTCACACCAAACCATTTGGATGCTCATTGAAATATTCCATACAAAATTCATATTATTAAATTTCCTTATTTATTTATTTGAATCTCCCATACATTGACATGAGTAGGACTAATTATCACATTTATTTCACATTCAAGGTGCTAATTAATCTCCTATAAAAATGTACATTGTTATATGAACCTAATTATTATCTGATCAACGTCAATTGTAAATAACAACCAGAAAGGTGAAACATTCTAATTTAGTATCGGTCAATGTTTCATAACAGGTTAACTTTTTAACCTATGCTATCAAGTTCTTGTGGTGAAATCTACAAAAGGTTGATTGAATTGCAGAAACGGATGAGGAATATTGTATCTCTTGTCCCATTGAGAATTCAAGATATGTTGATCAGAAGAAGGTTTCGTCTCTTACTTAGTCTGAGGATCCTCTGCCATCCAACAGTTTTTTTGTGTTTGGGACATCAGAGAGCTCTCATAAGCATAAATGAGAATTTTTCTACATGGGTCTGATGTTCTTTGCCTTTTTTCTGTGTCCTCTGCCCTCCGCCGTCCACTGCTTATTTTTGTTGTGGAAAGCAGAGGATTCTCGGATTATCTCTTAGAAGGCTTTGTTCAGAAAGGGACAAAAGATGTAGTCCTTAGACTTAAAAAATATATTAAATAAAATACCAACATGCATATTTTATTGAAATTGTATTTGCCATTCATACTTATTAATTACTTAATTAGGGCCCCTTCACTTTGTGGCAGACGCCCTATAGTGATCAGTCTGTCTGTCCATGTGTCAGTGCGTCCGTCCGTCTGTCCATCTGTCTGAATGTCCGTCCGTCCATGGTTTCCAGATGATAACTTGAAAACTTGTCAACAGATTTTATTTAAACTTTGCACATCTATTAAATACCATAAAATGAAGGTCAAGTTGAATTTTCAGCACAATCCCTTATGTAGTTTTTGAGTTGTGCCAATTCGACATATTTTTTATAGGTCCAGTGTTAAAGTAAAAATTGTCTTCTGAGATGGACTGTTATCATGAACAGCTGTTCCTATAGGCTGATATTTTATTCAGTAAAATGTTTTAATTAATATAAAAAAACAATGCAACATAGAAGGATATCATATAATGTCCCAATAAATGACCTATTTTTTCTTTTGATTGAAATTTATGGATCTAGACTACACAGACTTTGTCCATTTCAGGTTAATTTTCATGGTGATTACACAACAGCTCATAAGTTTGGTGACCTTGGTAAGATACCTGAAGATATAGCAATTATGGTCAGCAGCCATTATAAGTATCTTATATTGCTTTTTTGTTCAATCTTTCTTTGATCATGCAATCTGAGAAAATCCCATCTCACTCTTCTACCGTGATAATTATCATCAGTTTATAATGATGCTGTGATATGACAAAACAGAGATAATTGGATTAATAGGTTCTTACAAGAGTCTTTATTGAAGATCAATAATTTCTTCCAGGGCCCAGCGCCATAAACATTTTCTTTGCTGAGAACTTTTTTATTCTCAATGTCATCCAATCAAATCTATCCTTGTCCCTTGTTTTCATGGTAGTTGAGTAAATTCTCATGCTGAGCAAAGTTTTTTTACTCAAGTAGGTTTTATGGGGCTGGGCCCAGGAGTGTGATTAAATCAGTCTTTCAATGCATAGACCACAGCTTAATAAGTCAAAAGACAAATTTCTCACACAAATCTTTCTGTCATGGAAAGTGAACAAAAACAGTAGAATACTGTTTGTTTTAACTTCCTCTGTCTCATGAATAATGGTGAATAATGATGCTGGTCTGTTTGGATCATTTATAGCAGGATTCACAATTTTTGTCTCCTCTGTGCCCATAGTTGCTCAAAGCAAGGTATTGTTGTCAGGGGGACGTGACAGTGTTGAGGCATTAACATTTTTAAGAGGTGTATATTTCAATCTATTTGAAGATTTTCCAGCATCAGTTAATGATTACTGGTTGCATATTGAGTTAACTGAAAAGTAAATGAAGGCAATTTTCATTTACTGGAAATAAAATCTGTGTTTTCCTAAATGTTCGACAGCAGCAATCAAGGAATTGATGTCTTCATATGATTTACATTCTCCAATTAGAAATGATATAACATACAGTGTTAAATTATAATGTAAATTATGACACTTATAATTCTTATTTGAGCACATTCTCCATTTCAAGAAGTGCAGATGTCATCAGAATTCGACTTCAACCAGTATCCTTCTGTATTTGGCAGATTTGTTGTAAAGGTGACCCACTTTGGGTGAGCTCACGTGCACTCATCTGTACCTGTTGCCTCATCCAATCAAAACATCTTTAACACTGTTTTGGTAAAATAACAAAATTCTTGCTTAACATTCTTGTTTCTGCTGTTTTGATTGAAAGTCTGATATTAAACAATGGAGACTTTATATGATATCGCAGTGTGAAAGGCGTTTTTTATGGAAGAAATAGGTACTTTCATTTGCTTTGGAAAACTCCATGTAATCTTTCACTCTTGATCTAACTTTTGTATGTCTTTTGAAAAAACATAAAATTTCTATTACTCGACATTCAAGATCCCCAAGTCTTTCCCAAAAAGATATATTTAGGAACCTATTAATCTCAGTTGATTTTCAAATACATTTTGTGGTATTAACATTCAATTTGTATTGTCCAGAAGTCAATATGCACACCATAACAAGCAATATTATAGAAATGAAATTCATTAAAAGTTTTGGTAGGAAAATTTGATATTTACTACTGAACTAATACTGATTTTATGAGTGCTAGAGCTACCATTGTAGAGAGAAGGCTGGATACTTGGTGGCTGAGAAGTGAAAGTACTTAGTCATCTACTGTTGATCATGTTCTATTAACACTCAGTTTGTGGATTTCTGGATGTGCATGACTCCAGCCTTTATTGACAATTAAGTTTTCCTGAAGAAAGATGGCATTTTTTCACTGAGTACTTGGGTTTCCTTCCCCAATAAGAATTGGATGCTATCAGCAATATCATAAAAAATATTGGAAGGTAGCATTAAATCCAATTGCAACAAACAATCAGAGAGAATAGGAGCCACAAATTTATTACATGAAATATTGAAAATCCTCATTCTGATTTTGTTAAAACCTTTTCTAATGTAACTGACAAACAAATTTATTTTTTTTAAAAATGACAACTACTTTAACTAAATTATTATGTATTAATGGCTGGTTTGCTGAATTTTTTTTTTTTTTTTTTTTTTGCATGGTGTTTAAGCCACTTTCAGCAATTTTTCATCATAGCATCCAGTTTTTTGTTGGGGGATTAAGCCAGAGTATCCTTAAACTCTAGAATGAAAATAAATGAAATAATGTATAGAACTGATGTTTAGTGGAAAATGATACCATGGTCAGGTACAGTATAAGTGCATTAGATCACTTAATATGCATTAGGTGTTTAATTTCAACCTTGTATCTATTGCTCAGCAGTATTAAAATGTAATAAAATTCATTCTTTTAACAAAGTGTGATGTGATTTTACAGGAGGTGAATGGGTTAGTTTGGTGGACTTAGATGTGGATTTAGTAATAAGTCTAAAGGAATGGTATGTATGTAGATTTGTTTGTTTAAATGTTGTTCAATGCCGTTTTCATCAATTCTTCAGCTTTTTAGCTCACCTGGACCGAAGGTCCATGTGAGCTATTGCTATCACTTGGCGTCCGTCGTCCGTCGTAAACTTTTTCAAAAATCTTCTCCTCTGAAACCACTGGGCCAATTTTTTTCAAACTTGGCCACAATCATCCTTAGGGTTCCTAGTTTCAAGTTTGTACCCAGGGTGTTGATCAACAGACAAATATGGCCGCTGTTACTAAAAATAGAACATGGGGGTCAACACAGGTTTTTGATCATTATCTAAAAAACTATAATAGCTATAGAGAAAACCGTTACTTCAAATTGATCAGCACATTAAGTTCTACAATAGTTGCTATTAGTGCGAAGTTGTGTATTGGCTTCTTGTAGGAGTTATTGCCCTTTTTTGACGATTTTTGACAAAATTTTTGGTATTTACAATATAACCTGAAAAATATACGAGGTAGAGTGAAACTGTAAATGGCAAAAATGATCAGCAATAAAAGCCCTACAATTCACTTGGTTGGTCTGAAATTGTCAGATGACTCTTTATATGAGTTATTGCCCTCAAATGGTAATTTTTTATGAAATTTTCCGTTTTTGTCCTGTAACTTTAAAACTATAACAGCTAGAGTAAAACTGTAAATAGCAAAAATGATCAACAATACAATCCCTACAATTCACTGTATTAGTCTGAAATTGTCAGATGACTCCTTATAGGAGTTATTGCCCTTAAATGGCAATTTTTTATGAAATTTTCCGTTTTTGTCCTGTAACTTGAAAACTATAGCAGCTAGATTGAAACTGTAAATTGCACAAATGATCAGCAATAAAGACCCTACAATTCACTTGATTGGTCTGAAATTGTCAGATGACTCCTTATATGAGTTATTGCCCTTAAATGGTAATTTTTTATGAAATTTTCCGTTTTTGTCCTGTAACTTTAAAACTATAACAGCTAGAGTAAAACTGTAAATAGCAAAAATGATCAACAATACAAGCCCTACAATTCACTGTATTAGTCTGAAATTGTCAGATGACTCCTTATAGGAGTTATTGCCCTTAAATGGCAATTTTTTATGAAATTTTCCGTTTTTGTCCTGTAACTTGAAAACTATAGCAGCTAGATTGAAACTGTAAATTGCACAAATGATCAGCAATAAAGACCCTACAATTCACTTGATTGGTCTGAAATTGGCAGATGACTCCTTATATGAGTTATTGCCCTTAAATGGTAATTTTTTATGAAATTTTCCGTTTTTGTCCTGTAACTTTAAAACTATAACAGCTAGAGTAAAACTGTAAATAGCAAAAATGATCAACAATACAATCCCTACAATTCACTGTATTAGTCTGAAATTGTCAGATGACTCCTTATAGGAGTTATTGCCCTTAAATGGCAATTTTTTATGAAATTTTCCGTTTTTGTCCTGTAACTTGAAAACTATAGCAGCTAGATTGAAACTGTAAATTGCACAAATGATCAGCAATAAAGACCCTACAATTCACTTGATTGGTCTGAAATTGTCAGATGACTCCTTATAGGAGTTATTGCCCTTAAATTGCAATTTTTTATGAAATTTTCCGTTTTTGTCCTGTAACTTAAAAACCATAGCAGCTAGAGTGAAATAATAAATTGCAAAAATGATCAGCAAAAAAGCCCTACAATTCATTTAATTGGTCTGAAATTGTCAGATGACTCCTTATAGGGGTTATTGCCCTTAAATGACAATTTTGTTAAGAAATTTTCCATTTTTGTCCTGTAACTTGAAAACTATAGTAGCTAGATTAAAACTGTAAATTGCACAAATGATCAGCAATAGAAGCCCTACAAATGATTGCTTAGTCCAAAAATTGCAAGATGACTCTTTATAGGAGTTATTGCCCTTTCATTATGAATTTGGACATATGAACAGTTTTTTAATTATAAATTAGTCTATAACACACCTATTAGTAGAGTAAAACTGTAAATTTCTAAAGTACCCTAAAGGACAATGCCTAAAAACCATTTAATTTTCAGAAATTGTGGATGGCACCTTATAGGAGTTATTGTATTTAACAAATTTTTTGAAGAAATGTTTAGTTTTTGCACAGTAACTTAAAAGCTATAACAACTAGACTGAAACTGTTAATTTTAATATAGTTTAAGTCATTTGGATTCCAGGTGAGCGATTACAGGCTCCTGGGAGCCTCTAGTTGTTGGTGTCTATTTTTTGAGGGAGGGGGGAAAAGGAAGCTATAGTACCCAGAAAAACCCAGACCTTCAGTAGGAAAACTGGCAATCCTTATCTATAAAGTCTTGCACACCTGAGGCAGTGTTGACAGGCACATGAATAATAGTAGATGTCATAGATGACTAACTTCCTTAACCACTCTGCCACTGAGGCCACTGTATATAGGTGTGGATTTAGTTATAGTTCTTAATGAAACATAGATAAGTTATAGCACCTGAATGTTGATCATGATCAAAGGTGTCAGCATTAATGGTCACAGAGACAAAGCAAGAATCGTGCAAATAGGTAGAAGTATTGTCCAAATAAATACAATTATATGGTAATAAATGATAATTTGTATTTTGTTAGAGAATTGCAGTTTCATCCAACAAAGTGCTGTTTATTCTAAGCAAATTTAAGAGTATGTAATGTAACTGGCATTCAATAACTTATACGGTTAAAAATTGTGCGCACTTGGAGAACATGATAACAGGCCACCCTACAATCTCTTTTTTGAAACTTTTTCCCTTTCGTTTGGACAATTAAGTACAAAATTGACTTTTCTGATTAAAAAACATAGCTTTTATCCAAATATTTTATTTAACATGAAACTCCATATATAAAGCATAACACACACACAGAACCTTAGTTTATGATTTATTTTCTACTTTAATCATTTCAATGTAATGGTCACATTGTACCACATAATACATTTTAGGAAGTGCTTCCATATACCCGGTATATATTATAGCTTAAAAATCACCACGTACATAATCAAATATACTGAAGCAGAAAATGTCATGTAGAAGTCGTCTTTGCTGGAGAAATTGCTATAAATAATATGGAATCTCTCCTATCAGTTCTAGTGTAAATATTTGAACCTGTTAACATATAGTATGCTCCATTTTAGGACTTACAGTTACTTGTGAAACTGCTAAATTAAAAAAAATTTCTAACACAAAAATCACTGATCTTTTAACAAACACTCACAAAATATATTAGTTACAGATTCCTGTCTTATAGTTGGAAGTAATAAAAAATATTTATGATTAAAACGTGTAGTACTGTAATTAAATTTAGTACTTTGATATATAACATTAGTTACTTAATTAAATCAGAATTCTGCATGATTTCTTTATGATTTCAAAATTGTAACCTCATTTTCCCCACAGAGCTCAGTGTCTACCATGTCAATAGTCATTATCTTCTTCTATTTATCTCAGATTGTTCAAGTAATTGAAATTATAATAAGATCAAGTATTATATTTCTTAAGCTCCTTTTTATCAGATGTATTAGATGTCTGTGTAATATATTGTATGACTATCAAGAGTGTAAGTTATATTATACAATGTAAACCTGATATATGTATTCCAGCGACTACCTAAATAATACTATTGCAACAGAATACTATGTATTCATAGTGCAAGTCACAATTGTTTTCATGGGAAGTGTCAAAGTATCTTATACCAAGGTGTGACCAATTTATGGGATAGAATCCAAATAAAGTAAATGAGCTTACTTATCAATTGAATTTTAATTATGTTATCTTTTATTAGGTATATTCCATCACTAGACTTGTACAACATTTATCAGGAATTTTATGGAACAACTAGGATCAGCCTCCTTGATATAGAATTGTGCTCAGCACAGCTATTTATAGAAGGGTAATCTTCAGTTTTAATTAAGCAATAGAAAAGTTGTATTTTTTTCTGAGCCAAATTTTTAAAATACAAAAACTGTTATTAAGATGATTTTAAGTCATTCAACCTAAGGAAAATAAATTGTACTTAAATTACCATATCAATAATCTGTAATCCCTGATTTAATGTTTGTCTTGATCTCCTTCTGAATATTACTGAAGTACCGCTGGGAGTAAAGCAACAATTCAATCATTCAGTTAAAATATGTACATGGGTTGCTGGTTAAATCGGTTATTGACATATATAAAATACCATTACACATGTATTTGCAAGTATCAGTGGTAGTCCATCTGAAGTAAATGCAATTTATGACCGGGTTATAGTATGGTAAAGGCTGGTGAGCAGGGAAAATAAGGTTTCTGTTTTATGCAATCAACTCCTCCTGCAGTTTTCAATCAAGATCTATGAAGCTTCACAGAAAATTTGCACATGTATTGAAGTTGTGCACCTGCTATTATGGAATTTTTCAAGGATTTTCCGAATTTTCCACACTTGGGAACTTTGTCTTTTTTCTGAACATTTGCAGAAGACGGTACCTACTTTGTGTAATCAACTCCTCCTACATTGTTTTACACAAATCTAATACCTTCTTTCACAAATTATAAACTATTTCCCATGTATTAAGGCACTTGCTTTGCAACCCGGTCATTTCAGACTTTTGCAATTTTTGAAGGACAAGGTCATATATATTATCATAATGGTGTCAATACTACAGTTGGTTTATAATTTCAATTACTTCCTGCATTTAGTACATGTCTACATGCATTTGAAATTTTACCACAGACAGATTGTGTATAAAATTTATATAATGGAGTGCTTAAGGCAGAAGGATGGAGAAATATTTCAACAAAAACTGTGGGGCCTCGGTGGCCGAGTGGTCAAGGTAGTTCGTCTACCATTGATCACGTGGTCTGTCAACACTGAGATTGCGGGTTCGATTCTCACTGCAGGCAGGGTGTACTCGACTCCAATCTTAATTGACAAGGATTGCCAGTTTTCCTACCGCAGGTCGGGGGTTCTCTCCGGGTACTCCGGCTTCCTCCCCCAATAAAAACTGGACGCCATGAAATAGCTGAAAAATTGCTGAAAGTGGCGTTAAAACACCATTCAAACAAACAAACAAACAAAAACTGTTGATCATGAACCAGATAAAAAAGACCAAATTATGATGTATTTATTAAATTAAAATAAGCTCCAATTTCACCTGCCACTACCTAAGGTCGAATGGCAACTTCACTTCATGGGTATTAAGTATTTAAAAACAAATATTTATTATTTATTGTATTAAATTGTGATAATTAAAGCCATACTTTGTTGAGGAAATCTCCTTTTGGAATATTGCACAAATTTAAATGTTCTACAAAGTAAATGTTCAAAAAAAGTTCCACTTGCAAACAAAATTGAATTCAAAGAATTTGTTTCACAAAATTGAATTTTTGATGGTGTTGATCAACCCACAAACAAAATTGAATTCACATTATGTGGGGTTTTTTTTCTATGTCATCTTAAAACTTTTTACTGTTGCTTTTTTTCAGCATTGCAGAATCTCTGTCAAAGTTTGAGGTTCGTAATCAGTATACTGGTAGTTTCAGCTTTGCAAAAGTGTTCAAAGGTGTACAATATAATGGAAAATGAAACATGTACATAATAATCAAAAGCCCACTATGACATCACAATTCCTACATCATATACTCTGCACTGAAAATTTTAAAAAGGAACAATGAAATAGTGTTAAAATTTCTCAATGTGTTTTGCTTCAAATGTACCTATATTTAAAAAAGTGACAAGCATATATTTTTATGTCAATTTTATTTGCTTATACAGTGAAACTTCTCTAAACCGGACCCTCAGAAAACCGGTTTCCCCTTCAAATCGGCCGTTTCAAAAAGTCCCGGCCATTTCCCATTAAAGTTAATGTAAATTATCTTCACAAAACCGGCCACCTCTACAAACCGGACACCGGCCACCTTTTAAAGTTTTGGGTTAATTAAACAAGTAAATTTCACCCCACTTTACCGGCCTGTTATAAAAATTACCTGTCATAAATCACTAAAGAAACAGGAAATCATTACATAATAGTTCACCTTTGGAGGCATTAATTAGTGTTGTGTACACAAACAAGCACTAATCCGTACGTTATTTTGATGACCATTTAAGAGTAATTTATATGACATTTTAGTGTGATCTTTGTCCAAGCTAATAAATTATGGTTTGAAAATAAAAACATCAATGAAGTGTTATTGAATATTATTGTTCAATAAATATACGATGCCGTCCGGTAAATCTGTCCACCTATAAGCATAAATTTTGCGATTCGCGGTAACATCAAAATAGTTTCTTCGATATTTGTTAATAAATCTTTAAAATAGATATAATTTGAACTGTATGCCTTTGAACTAATTTTAACGAAAAACAACGCTAAACACCACACAAATAAACGAAGCATGTGGCTTACGTGTGTTTACATCCGGTAAATCAGCTCATGAATATTAATGAGATGATTGTTAAAGTCGAAACATGCGATTGCTTTTGTTTGGAATATTTCTTACAACAGTTGAACAATTTTTCTTCAATTATACTAGTTGTATGATCATTATTTGATATTTAGGTAAAATTTGCAATGAAATTTGCAAATGTTCAGTTGGAAGATACAGAGAATAACGTTACTGAAAGTGGGCTTGTTTACTGTACAAGCGGAACCACCAACTCGAGTGATCTATCGTTTTTTTGTTAGAAGTGAACATTTCTCAGCGGCATTTGCAATTGAATTTTTTTAACTTTTCTCCAATGAAACATGCTATGATAACTTAACAATAAAGTAAAATTGATTAAGGACCTCAACTCTGTACCCAATAGGGCGGTAACTGAAAATCACGGTAGATTTCACTAAACTTCATTAAACCGGCCACCTCTGTAAACCGGCCATTTTTCTCTGTCCCAGTGGTGGCCGGTTTAGAGAAGTTTCACTGTAACATGTTGTTTTGGTGTATATCTGATTAGTTTCAAAAACCTATGTTACCATTGATAAGCATCCTCTTAGATTTGCTTCTAAATTTTAAAATATTTTTTAGACATATTAGAATCAAAATTGATTATTGCAATTGGGCTCTAATGCGAATTATAATAAAATATTGACAAATATAAGGTCTGACCATGTTCCAATTTGTTTAGAGCCTTCTTAAATATGGCAGCTGTTACTAAAAAATGAACATAGAGGTCAACACACTGTTTTGGTCGACAATTATAATAACTTATGAAAAAGTTGCCTTTAATAGATGAGAACCTTAAGCTGTAAAAATGTTACTATTAGTCTGAAGTTGTGTAATGACTTCCTGTAGGAGTAATTGCCCTTAAATTAAGATTTTCTACACTATAATAGTTAGATTGACATTGAAAATTGCTTAAATGATCAGCAAAGACCATGCCTAACAATCACAAAGTTGGTCCAAATTGTCCTTTTAAGCTTGCCTTAAAATCAATATTTGAAAAAATTTTGCCTAGTAACTTAAAAGCCATAACAGCTGGACTGAAACTGTAAAATGCAAAAATTTAAAATCATTTGTGTTCCAGTTGTGCAATAACAGGCTCCAGGGATCTGCTGGTTTCTTGTAAAATGTCATTGTAACTTTGGAGACCAAATTGTTTTATAAAAAAATTATTTATTCAGCATTATTCTAACTTTATATGATATTCAGCTATACATATTCATTCAGCATGATTGTGACTTTGTATATGTAGTTTTTGACAGATGTACATGTAACTTTTTTTAACTAGATAGCCTTAACCCATTTTTTTCAATTTCAGAAAAGTATCACAGTTAATTAACTTAAATCAATGGAACTACACTCTGTAAACAAAAATAATGTGAACACACCATAGGTTTTAGTCGCAGTTTCACCACATTTAACTAAGTTGTTTGATTTTCCAGGTATATTTAGGTGTAGTTGATAGGAGTCCATTTCTGGTCCAGGAAATGGAAAATTATTTTCTTGGTGGAGTAAATGATATGGTTGGGTGGACACAGAGAAGTTGGAACAATCTGGTAACCATGTTGGACAGGGGAACTGAGTAAGTTTGTCAGATGTCTTGGAAGAAGTTTAAATAATATTATTATTATTCTGGTATTGTCTTATTTATATAGAAAAATGAGATGTTGTAAATAATTATAGTTGAAGTATGCAATAACAGGATTAATACATTATTGACTCAGAAGCTTGTGCCATCACCTTATACTACTGATGCTTCAAATTGGGTAATGAATGTGTTATGTCTTTAACCTTCTGATTTGTAAATATGCAGTAGAAAATTGTGCACATGCTAAACAACAATATAGGCTTGTCTGCTAAAGATTAGATTGGGTGGAATGCTTTTCATTGTTCACTACAGCAACCTACAAATTTTATTGTTTGTTTGTTTGTTTATTTTTGATTTAACACCACTTTCATCAATTTAACAGCTTTATCATGGCATCCAGGTTTTATTGATGGAGGGAGCTGAAGTACCCAGGAAAAACTTTAAAAAATTGGTAGATAAACTGGCAATTCTTATCACTTAAGGTTGAAGCTGAGCACACTCTGCCTGCAGTAAGGCTTGAACTGACAACCCTTTTGTTTACAGACAAGATAACTAACTACCTTAACCACTTGTCCATTGACAAATTTTATGGGTCATGACGTTACTTCATAGCACCATTACAGTGCCTCTTCATTCCTGTACGTGACATCTTTCTCTAATGTCAGTTTAAATGCAGTATTTCAGAGATTGCAAAAAATGTGTCTGTAATTTTTGTAGTTATCAATGAAAAAAATTGTTTATCTATTTTTGTCTTGCCTGTGACAAAAGTCGCTTTAGTCGAGACATATGTATAGGAATCCGGCGGCGCGTAAACACTTGGACATCTTCCTTCATATAATTTTAAGCCCAAGACCTAGGTTGATCAAATTTGGTCCAGAGGTAGCTTATGATTGATGAGTACTTGCCAGTCAGTAACAGGTCGGCTGACCTTGACCTCAATTTCATGGTCCAGTGACAATGTTAAAGTTTTTGGGTTACGGCAGTTCCTCTGTAACTACGCATGATAAGATGACAATATTTGGTATATAGGTTGCTGATGACTACTACATGACTGTCTGGTAGGTGTCACCTGACCTTGATTTCAATTTCACGGTCCAGTGACTACTTCAAAGTTTTTGGGTTACGACAGTTCCTCTGTACCCACGCATGGTAGGATGACAATATTTCGTATATAGGTTGCTGATGACTAGTACATGACTGTCTGGAAGGTGTCACCTTGACCTCAATTTCATGGTCCAGAAACTATGTTAAAGTTTTTGAATTACAGCAGTTTTTCTGTAACTACGCATGGTAGGATGACTATATTTGGTATATAGGTTGCTGATGAATAGTACATGGCTGTCTGGTAGGTGTCACCTGACCTTGACCTCAATTTCACGGTCCAGTGACTACGTTAAAGTTTTTGTATTAGGACATTTCCTCTGTAACTATGCATGGTATGGTAACAATATTTGGTATACAGGCTGCTGCTGATAAATAATGCTATTTACTTAATGCTTGTGACGAAATTTACTTTCGTTACTGATGCCGAATGCAGGCGAGACGTTTTTCTGTGTCCACACTTGTTATATTAATTTAAGTGCTCATCTACAATATTTCTTATAGCTCAGCTACCAAGTGAAGTGGGTTTGTTAATATAAATCGCATGACTTTTTTACACACACACATGTAACCATATAACTAGCATCTGAGATGCTTGCTATTATTGAAGAAATAGTAGTTAAATTCATTGAAGGTAAAATGTGTTTTTAGTTAAAGATTTAAGTTTCCCCCATTTTTGTCGAATTTCCATACCACCTCAACAAATGATTAAAGATAACTTGATTGCTTAGGGGATTTAAAAAGTCTTTTGTAGTATGAAGTGATGTCACAATGTAATGTCCTTAACGATATCGCTAGCAAACATTGACATGCAAAAACATTTAAAACAAAGTTCCTTAACATTTTCAATGACATATTAAATATTCCTAAATGTTATAAAGAGGATAATCACTTGGGCATCATGATTAATGAAAACACATTGAGAATTAACTCATGATGCAAATAAAAAATTGAATGGGGTACTTGCTAAATCTGGCATGTTAAAAATCTTGATTTCAACTATCTCAAGTGTAGAAATATTGTAATCTATTAAACTTGACATACAACCAAGTATATTGGACCTACCAAAGGTTGGGGGTTATCTCCGGGTACCCCGGCTTCATCTGGATAATATCTGGTTGCCATGATATAGCTGAAAAATTGCCTGAAAGTGGTATTAAACATAATTTAAACAAACAAACAGTATTTGTGACCTGTTTATTGTAGGATATGTAACTTGACATACAACCCAGTATTTGTGACCTGTTTATTGTAGGATATGTAACTTGACATACAACCCAGTATTTGTGACCTGTTTATTGTAGGATATGTAACTTGACATACAACCCAGTATTTGTGACCTGTTTATGTAGGATATGTAACTTGACATACAACCCAGTATTTGTGACCTGTTTATTGTAGGATATGTAACTTGACATACAACCCAGTATTTGTGACCTGTAATACAACAGAAAAACAACAGATAAACAATGATGACAACAAAGTCAAAAATGGCTATTATATAGCACGTGGTAAACATGGGTTGATGCTGGAGGATTTAAAAGTCACTAGAACATCTCGAGGAATCAGCATTGAGCCTGGCCAGCAATTACATGTAAGTTTTGATATTTTGTATAAAAATTTGATTTTACCCAAAAAAATTTTTTTTAAATTAGAAAAGTATACAAAAAAAGCTTCATTGGATATATTGCTTGAAATGATCAACTGAAGCCCTATCCACTTTACATTGTATAGGTTGGTTCTTGTTTAGTTTAAATTCTCTCAAATACATGTAGTTTGTGAGAGTTGGAAATAAGAGTATCTTCCCTATTGAGTTCATAAATTGCAGATGTTTTATTATTTTTTTCAGGAAAAATATATTCTGTGTGCAATTCCTAATAATAAACAGAAACTGTTTAACTTTCTAAAGACGATCTATTGGCATTGTTGGAAAATGTTTGCATCTCTCCTTAATTTACATAATGCAGTCTTTGGTGAAAAATATACACATATTACACCTCTGAAGCTAATGTACTAGGGCAAAGAATTCACAGTTGTAGTGGATTATATGGATATTTGTTTTAAACTTAGATTGATCGCTACTATGTAACTTTATCTATTAAACAGAAACTGATAGATAATAAAAAGCAGGAGATCTTAACACTTAAGAAGAAGATATTCACTGAAAAATCTGAAGACAAGGGTAGAAATGATATTACAGTGTCAAAGTTCATGGTCAGTGGCTCATATGCTAGATTTGGATGGTAGGTATTAATATGCATAAAAGGCCCTCAGTTATGTGGAGTATTAGTTTCATAATGTACTTAAACCATCCACTGTCATATTAATCAATCAGCAGAAAAGTTTCTTACTATAACAAGATGATATATAATTATTTTTGTCTCGCCTGAGATGATAGTCGCTGGAGGCGAGTCATATATATGGGAATCCTGTGCTGGCAGCGTAACCACTTAACATTTTGATTTATATCTTTCTAATCTTAAGCTCTAGGTGTATCAAATTTGTTCCAATGGTAGCTTATGATGAGTATTGCCAGGCAGTCACCTGTCATCTGACCTTGACCTCAATTTAACGTTCCAGTGACTATGTTACAGTTTTGGGTTAGGGCAGTTCCTCTGTTATCATGCATGGTAGGGTGACATTATTTGGTATATAGGATTTTGACAAATATTACGTGAATGTTTGGTAAATGTCACCTGACCTTGACCTCAATTTAATGGTCCAGTGACTACATTAAAGTTTTTGGATCAGATCAGTTCCTTTGTTACCATGCATTGTATATTTTAAATGATGACAACTTAATGCTATTTACATGTTGCTCCTGAAGTAATTTTATTTATTACTGATGGAGTCAAGACATTTTTTCTGTGTCCATACTTGTACAACAAAACAAGTTTTTAAATAGCTTCTAATTTTCTTTTTTGAAGTCTCAGGTCAAATCTGACATGTCAAATTTAATAATGAAACCTTAATGACAACTTGAATTTGTTAAATTTATTTACAGGTCCATTGCAGCAGATGATATTGATGGGGATGGATATAAAGATATTGTCATAGGTTCCCCAGGATACAGTCAGATCAACAATTGGCAGAGAGGAAGGGTTTACATTGTCTATGGCAGTGGTAAAGTGCTTCTTTATCTGTGTAATTACTGTTATTTGACTTGAATATTCCATTTGACCTGGAATGTTGTAATGTACATGTACCAAGTTCCTTACAGAGAATGTATAAAAATGAAAATGTTAGTTATAATCCATTAGATTCAAGGCACATAAGCAAAGTAGTCAAATGTGTCCCAGTTTTCTGTGGTTTCTACTATTTTACACCTATTTTATACCAGCTATACAAGCTGTGTGTCCAAATTGTCTCTGGTTTTTGGTATTTTACACCTATTGTATACCAGCTATACCAGCTGTGTATTCCCTTATGTGTGCCATATCATCCTGTCAGAACAGCTGATGGCTATGCTTTTTTGTTTACAGACATGTTTACCAAGCAGATCTGTAACATAGTTAAATGCACAGAGTTGTAAGATGTGCTTGAGCTCATCGTTAATTGTTCATTGTTGTTAACAACATAACATAAACCAAGACCCTTCTATAAATTCTTTAAGTATGTCTGACATACCAACAAACAATTTTAGTTGTTATTATCTATTCTAAGTTTTTCAGTATGTGTTTTGTTATTTCATGCCAAATGTCATGGTTCATCCCCACAAGCAAAGTAAAAGGTTACATTGGATGATATAAGTGAAAAGTCAAGTAAACCTTAAACATACTGTATAAGTGGTTTTTTTCGCGGTAATAATTTTCGCTATATTCGCGATTAAAGTAGGGACGCAAAAATAAAAACTCGCGAAATATTTAAACAAATGATAGAGTTATTCATTATGATTACAGACCGCAAAAATTACATTATGCCAAAATAAACTCGCACAGTTTTTAAACAAAGAAGCTAAATTTTCCCCACGCGAAAAAAACCACTTATACAGTATTGATACAATAATTGTGTTGCTATGTATACTGTTTTATTACCATATAAAAACTTATCTAATTTTATTGTAGAATCAACCTCTGGTTTGTCTGAATTTGTAAGCTTTAATCTTGATACTCCAGATGTTGATCTTTTGAATACTACTTTTATTGATGGCCCAGATAAGGTAAATAACTTTAATCAGACATCATTTCATCACCCTTGATTGGTTAAATTTAAGATTTTGTCATTTGTTTGGGGAAACTACCTGTATATATGCAGCCTTACAACATTTGCAGCTGTTAATGAGATTGTGGAAGGCATTTAATATCAAGCTTAACCAGTTTGCATAGTTTAAAATAAGTACATGGAAATGTCATTTAACCTTCATGAATAAACGGCACTTGGGTCACTACAACTGTTAATGGACATCAGGTTCAAATATTTGAAATTTCTGTTAACTACTTTTGCAGAATATTATGTCCTGAACTTTTTATGCTGAAGTTTTATGCTGAACATGTTTTCAATATTTAATTTTTCTGTCCCACCAACAATAGTTGAGGGACATATACTGGTAGATTTTTGGTCCGTTTGTTCCTCTGTTCATCAGTCCGTCTGTCCCTTCTCAGGTTTACATTCGTGTTGAAGTCATTTTTTTTATTGTTGATTACTTCACATCTTCATGAAACTTGGTACACAGTTACAACATGAAAAGGTCTTGTTACTAGCATAACTCTGTAGGACTGTACCAAATATTTCATGCTTCAATGAACTTAGTAAAAAGGGGAGTGTTTACCAATATGTGCAAGGCTGGACATCAGTGTGGCTGAGACACATTTTCTTATTATTGTTGTTATGTAATGTTATTAAACACATTATGCACACAAATGTCAAATACAGATAAACATTTTCTATCCATCACTTAGTACATATATTCATGATATATATTTGTTACAATAATTGGGTTTGAATCAGTATTTGATTTTAACCCCCCCACTGTTATTATTTGGGTCAATATGACAACTCTTAAAGACACACACCCACTTCTTCATCTTAGTGATTTTGAATTGCAGAAATATATGTATGTTTTTAGATGCAGTCCAGATTTGGATCTAGTATTGCCATACTAGATGTTAATTGGGATGGAGTACTGGATATTGCAGTGGGAAGTCCGGCATTTTGGAACAATAGTCCCCTAGACTACAATGTAAGTAAAAATTTTTTAGTAATGGTAAGCATCTTTATACGAACAACACTTCTCTAAACTTGTCAATGAAATTCTATTAATATTTCTGACAAGCCAACACAAGTATTAGATTTCTGACCTATTATGGTGTATTTTTATCATCTTCCTTGAGTTTAACAGCATACCTACATGTAAAAAGGATATAAACAAAACACTTAATGGGTAACACACAGAATAACAAATTAATCTTTTAGTTTTACTCGCTCCTCTTTTTTCTGTTGTCGCAGCATGTACATTCGATGAAGGGAGGAGCAAGTAAAAGATTTTTTAATTAGATTGGACTTGCTTATTTGTTTGGTTTTGAAATACATATGATCCTAATATTATTTTTGACAGACAGTAAATATTTAAGATTGAATCATTTTGGAAACATAACTGATGACTCCTGGTTATACAGATAATTGAATATAACCCAATAAAGTATTGACCATCAGTGCAGCGTATTCATGATACTTGCTTTGTTATGTGTTTTTGCACATAAGCATAGATAAATTAAAATGAAGTTTGTGTTTTTTAGGGTTTGGTGTCAATATATCTAGGACAGAAGAAAACCCGTAGATTATATAACAAACCTGATATCTTAATAACTTGTAAGGTAGTTCAAAATTATTAAATTATAGTGAGTATTGCAATATTGTAATATGTATCTGTAAAAAATTCATGTGGATCCACAAAAATTAAGTGTTTTGTTTGAAAACAACAACAATTTCAGACAATTTTTAAAATCTCTGTATTCTGTATTTAAAATAGAAATTTATGAGACATCACCAACACATTAAAGAAAGAACATGCAGAGGAACTGTTAGGGTGCTTGAAAGTAACATCATGAACCATAAAATTTTAAATGCTTGCAGTTAGGCTGTGCTGATATTCATATTAATCATGGCAATAAAACAGTATTAGCTCATATTTTAACTTATAGACAACTTAACTTTAAGAAGTGTAAGAAGCTTTCTTATTATTTCCATATATTGCTTACTTTAATAATCTTGTTTGTTTTTTCTTGTTTATTTTCTTTGAAGTTTACAGTTAAGACAATCTAATGTTTACAGGGTTTATTCTTGTTACAGGTAACCTTAAAGGTACCTTCCAAAAACATTGCATTAGACAACAGAAAGCTTTATTGAAGATAACACACTAACAAGTAATGTTTTGTTTTGTTACATCAGACAACTTAAGTATAGTTATTTCTAGCTATATTTGTATAAGTCATTTCTAGCCATATTTGTATAATTATAGAAGATGTGTTAGCTATGTTGAATAAATTTATGTTTGATAATTGTAGACGATATACTGCAATTTGGGTACTAGCTTAACTGGATCAGATATTCGTAACAATGGACTATTAGACTTGGTTATTGGTGCTCCATTCTATGATTCTAATTATGAACAGAGTGGTATCGTCACAGCCTTTATGTCTAGCAAAGATATCAAAGGTAAGGAAAATGTCACAGCCTTTATGTCTAGCAAAGATGTCAAAGGTAAGGAAAATGTCACAGCCTTTATGTCTAGCAAAGATGTCAAAGGTAAGGAAAATGTCACA
Source organism: Limnoperna fortunei (assembly GCA_944474755.1). NCBI lineage: Eukaryota > Metazoa > Mollusca > Bivalvia > Mytilida > Modiolidae > Limnoperna > Limnoperna fortunei. Next base: position 83,981,762 of record OX104111.1, on the reverse strand, counting down.
GCCTTTATGTCTAGCAAAGATGTCAAAGGTAAGGAAAATGTCACTGCCTTTATGTCTAGCAAAGATGTCAAAGGTAAGGAAAATGTCACTGCCTTTATGTCTAGCAAAGATGTCAAAGGTAAGGAAAATGTCACTGCCTTTATGTCTAGCAAAGATGTCAAAGGTAAGGAAAATGTCACTGCCCTTATGTCTAGCAAAGATGTCAAAGGTAAGGAAAATGTCACTGCCTTTATGTCTAGCAAAGATGTCAAAGGTAAGGAAAATGTATTCAGTTTCCTGTATGGCCGCAATGTTGTAATTTTTACTATGTAACAGAATTTACTATGAAACAGAGTTCATAACAAGTTAAAAAATTACCATGGATTGGTATTTTTTGGGAGTAATGAGCCTAAGAAATTAATTACTAGATACTTGTCATGTAAGCACTAATAGAGAGTTTTAGAGATGGGGTGAATTATCAGCACCATCATTGTTGTATTATGTCCTTCTGTTTATCTACTTCTAAACAGTTAATGAAAAATAAACTACTTAATTTCCCTTTCACCAATACAATATGCGTTTCTTAAGGGGGCATTAGAACACTGTTCTTTTAGTATAAGCATCATTTTATGTCATTAGTTTCTATGATGACTTTTAGAATTGTCTTTCAGACATTTGATTATATTATTATATGTTTGTAGCCAATCAGAAATATGATTTTGAAGATCTAATTAAAAGATGGAAATTATTACCAGACCAACAAGTATGTTTTATATTTCCATAGAAGTATTTCTTATAGATTTACCATACTACGTACATGTTTTAATTGATTATTTAAAAAAAACACTCATGTGTATATATAGGATCTTACATTGGTATGAGTATATTATCTGATTTCTCCTATCAAGATAGTTAATAAATCATCGAATTCTAAGTCAAATCTTGGAAATGACGTAAAATTCCATAATTTAAAAGGCTCAGACTTAAAATTCTAAAATTTAACTATCAAGATTAAATCCAATAATCCTTGAGTACTAATATTGCAAAATTCTGTTTCTCTAATTTTAAAAAATAACAAATTTGTTATATCATTACAAATTCTCCAAACCACAATTTAATGGTCACATTATAAATTGAAGTTGTTTCTTTTTTGATATTATTATTCTAAATCAAACAACAGATGTAAACCACATATTCACTGGTGACGAAAACTATTTTTTCACACCTGTCAAGATTACATAAAAATTATAAAGAACCTATTACCACACAACTATTTCTATCTAAAAAAATCTTTTCTTTATACATGTGTGCATTTGATAAATATGTTGACTTGAATAGCCATGTTCATATTGTTTTCTTTTAATAAAAATTAATACTTTCTCTCCAGAATTGAGAAAGCTTGTTTTTAATATTTCATATTCAAATTAATTTTTTATTATTATTTTTACATCCTATCTATAATTTCTTATAAAAGAAGTATGTGTTGTAAATAAATTTAAATAAATATTTAGAGCTTAAGAATGTTTATGAATTCGATTTAGAAAGAGAAAATTCTTTTAAATTCGTGTATTATAAATATGGAGATGATATTTATACATTATAAAATTACTGTAGATGTCTCCTGAATACTTGGTATGAAATATTTAATATCATATATGCTATTAACTGATTAATATTTCATTCATTAATTATCATACTATAGTATATTCTTTTGTATACTTATTGATGCTAAAATCATTGTATGTAATTGTTTGCTCTTTATGGGCCCTTTAATTGGATTAATAAAGTATTTCTATTTCTATGCTACTACATAAATGACTACATGTATTTATAAATGAAAGATAATGACTAAAAATAAAAAATTAAAGGGTAGGTAAAATAAAGAATGAAATTTGAGAGCTGATTTAAAATGTTTTAACCTTTTGCCTTCAAGTTAATTTTGTATATTGGTTGTTTAATAGTGTGTATTCAGTGATTGGTACAACTGTACTTTAGATGGAACCCTCGTTAATGGCTAAGTTCAAACATGTAGCTTTGGCTAAAACTAAATCATTGTGCTTTTTTTTTCTTTTGTGCTGAGCATTTTATGCTCACATAACAAAAAGTTGGGGGCCATATTAATTTACTCTCGTCTTTCTGTGGTCAGTCCATCCATCTTGATTGGCTTGACCAGCTAACTTCTCCTACAGTTTTAGAGCTACAACATTTATATTTGTTTGCAATGACTCTATTTTTCCAGCAACCTTATGCCTGGTTTGGACATGGTGTCAAGTCTAAGGATACAGTATTAATTATCAGTTCTCCTAACTACAGGAAGTGTTACTAGTAAGTGACCAATATTTATTATTGGTTTTGTCTGAAATAGAAAGAGAAAATTCTTATGTATGATGGCTTTTGAAAGGGTAAAATGTCTTATTAAGTTACCGGTAATGAGAAGATGTTTGATTTACTAGACAAGTTTAAGTGATATGTTTTTGAAATGTAAACTGGAATGCTTATAATATGAATATAGCTGCAGCCTAAATGTGAGCACAGCACATTGCTACTTCCTAGTCCCTAAAAGTGCCTCTGAATTCCAGTGGTCACATGACGTCTTTCTCAAATGTTAACGTCATATGATTTTCCTTTTTAAATAGAGCGTTTCAGAGATGGCAAAATATTTGCCTGAAATTTTTGTGATTTTTAAACAAAGCACGTAGTTTTATTAATTTCAAATTATTGTTTAAGTATGCCTTTGATTTAAGTGCTCTACTCCATTCACTTTGTGACAGTTTGTTGACGGTATCAACATCAAGATGCAAAAAAATCAAATATCAGCATTAGACATATTTTTATTATGTGATACAGAGCGCTGTAGAGCTCACCGTTATAAACAGGGGCCTTGATGGCCGAGTGGTTAAGGTAGTATGTCGACCATTGATCACGTGGTCTGTCACAACTGAGATTGAAAGTTTGAATCTGACTGCAGGCAGGGTGGACTTGACTTCAGTCTTAATTGACAAGGATTGCCAGTTTTCCTACTGAAGGGCAGGGTTTTTTCCAGGTACTCCCCCAATAAAAACTGGACACCATAATATAGTTGAAAAATTGCTGAAAATGGCATAAAACACCATTCAAACAAACACACACCGCTATTAAAAATTATATTTATAACACAAGCATAAATTGACAATATCATATAACAAAGACGTGCATTCATTATATATTATTAAATTTCTGAATAAGCTGATCTGTATGAAAGATTTTCTGAAACCTTTTCAGCTCTAACTGTTCCTACTCAGAACATGACGTACAGTGTGTTGGACAAACACAAGTTTTTAGTCATTGGTCAGGCATATCTAATTTCACAATAACAGGGATATTCGAGTACGATTCTAATGGCTATGATATGGATCTTGGATATCCATATGGCACAGAATCTGGCCTGATTGTAGCTGTCAGTATTCCTGGTCGTAATGTTGTTGGCAGCTTGAAAAATTCCAAGGAGAATATTTATAGGGCAGGAAGTGTTGTTTTGGTTAACTGTACTGGGGGCTTTAATGTTATTGCTCAGTTTGATGGGAACAGAAGATATGCAAGATTTGGCCATGTTATTAAGGTATAGTATTTACTATAATACTGAGTCTATAATGAAATCCTTACAAAAACATATGGCAATAAATTTAAATTTATATAACCACAATGGTTGTTTTAGTGCTGTTGTTTTTGGTATGTTGTTGAAATTACATGCAATATTCTTATTTAGAAAAGCAGTGTTTTAGTAAAAACTAAATAAATTTAAACAGAAAAATGTTTATAACAATTTTTGTATTGAAAAGTAGTTTTACTCTGAATGATACAATCTCAATTTTAAGGTAAAATTTTATATTGGAATGAAAATTAAATTACATTATAGTTGTGGACAAAGAATTATATTTTCATATATTTCAGTAGGTGTATTCAACTCCAGTCTTAAATTACTGCATGGGTTGCCAGTTTTCCTACTGAAGGTTGGAGAATTTTTCAAGCTTCCTCCACCAATAAAAAATTGACACCATAATATAGCTGAAAAATTGTGTTACGTGGCATTTAATACCATTCAAACAATCAATATATTTCATTAGTTTCCTAATCTGTTTAAGATTAAATGGCCAAATTCCATCAGGAACATTTATATATGTATTTATTTCTAAATCAATTTTAATGTCTGTAAACCATTTATTTTCAGTTTTTTGACATGAATAATGATGATATATCTGATATGATTATCAGTGAACCAAACAGAATAAAAGATAGGTCGGAACTAACTACACATTTCAGTAAGTTGACACAAGAGCATAAATAAATTACTATGGAAATAAATTAAAGGCATTAAAAACTGAGTTAATAATATTAATAAAATTTTAAATTACATTTCTTCCATTAAGGGACTAAAATGTTCTAATATAAATATAAACATATGTTTTATAAGTTTTTTCAGTTCTGTAAGGCCTAGTGGTTATGGTAATTCGTCTGCTATTGATCACATGGTCTGTTGGTTTGAGTCTCACTGCAGGCAGGGTATACTCTACTCCAATCTTACAAGATAAGGATTGCCAGCTTTCCTACTTAATGTCAAGGGTTTTCTCTGGGTACTCTGGCTTCTTGCCCCCATAAAAAAACTGGACCCCATGAAATAGTGGAAAGATCGCGGAAAGTTGTGTTAAACACCATTTCAACAAAAAACAAATAGTTCTTTGACTGCATATACTATTGAATAAAAGGGGCTGTAATATTGATAAATATTCAGCAGAATTTTACATTTGAAATAGTTTAAAATGAGCTGTCTTCCTTATACTTGTATTTATTCTTTGCAAAGTAGCAAAAAACATTCCATACGGTGATAATTTTCTAAATAATTATACATATATATTTGTTTTTCAGAAAATGGTAGATTTTATATATTCTATGGAGGTTATAAGATGCCAAGAGGCAATGCAACATTTTCAACTAAGTGTAATGAGGAGCAACCATGTCCTTCAAACATTGTAAGATTTACATGTATGCCGTGTTGAACTTAAGTCAAGCTGTTCTGAACACAAATCTTAATTGCCAAGGATTGCTATTTTTCCTGATCCTTGTTCATGAATCAAAGCTTAAACACCCAGTCCCACCCCCACTCCCTAATAAAAAAAAAGCCTGTACTCCTTGATAAAAATGATTGCGGGAAGTAAATCTCTATTTAAACAAAACAATTAAAGAGTATGATGACATTCTTCATGTTATAATATGAGTACTACATACATGTAATACATTCTTAATAACATGGAATAACATCATCTTACTTTATACAGACCACACTGGTGGCATACATCTTATATTGTAATTCTTAGTTCTAGTGCCACCTTGGGTCTACAATGGCCAGCTTTCCAAAGTCTGGGATTTTTCAATGATGACTTGCTTTCCTCAAAAATAAAACCTCGATGTCATTATGTAACTAAAAAAATGTTAAAATTAACATGGTATATCAAACAAAGTTTTGTCAATATAAAATATCAAGTAAACCTTTCCATTCATGTGTTTAATGAATGAATGGCAAACATTGCAACATCAGTATATATAATGGTGACAAATAATAAATAATTTCTGCCATTATTATATTTACTTCAAGTAACCTCATAAAGTTAAGTGACTTTGCTTCAATTAAAAAAAATTCTCATGTATTTCATGATTGATTTTTAATGTACATTGTCTTATTTATTTTATAAATGATTTAAATTGTAAAAGCAACATAAAATATAAAATTGTCCATTCATCTGAAGTTTGTCATGTTTGTATTAAAGTCATTTCCTTATTTTCAGGCAAACTACACATCAAGTACATTCAATGAACAAGGCAACAATGGATTTGTTATTGACACATACTATACTGAATCAGGGGTAAGTCACACATACTTTACTGAATCAGGGGTAAGTCACACATACTTTACTGAATCAGGGGTAAGTCACACATACTATACTGAATCAGGGGTAAGTCACACATACTTTACTGAATCCGGGGTAAGTCACACATACTATACTGAATCAGGGGTAAGTCACACATACTATACTGAATCAGGGGTAAGTCACACATACTTTACTGAATCCGGGGTAAGTCACACATACTATACTGAATCAGGGGTAAGTCACACATACTATACTGAATCAGGGGTAAGTCACACATACTATACTGAATCAGGGGTAAGTCACACATACTATACTGAATCAGGGGTAAGTCACACATACTATACTGAATCAGGGGTAAGTCACACATACTATACTGAATCAGGGGTAAGTCACACATACTATACTGAATCAGGGGTAAGTCACACATACTATACTGAATCAGGGGTAAGTCACACATACTATACTGAATCAGGGGTAAGTCACACATACTATACTGAATCGGGGGTAAGTCACACATACTATACTGAATCGGGGGTAAGTCACACATACTATACTGAATCGGGGGTAAGTCACACATACTATACTGAATCAGGGGTAAGTCACACATACTATACTGAATCAGGGGTAAGTCACACATACTATACTGAATCGGGGGTAAGGCACACATACTATACTGAATCGGGGGTAAGTCACACATACTATACTGAATCGGGGGTAAGTCACACATACTATACTGAATCAGGGGTAAGTCACACATACTATACTGAATCAGGGGTAAGTCACACATACTATACTGAATCAGGGGTAAGTCACACATACTATACTGAATCAGGGGTAAGTCACACATACTATACTGAATCAGGGGTAAGTCACACATACTATACTGAATCAGGGGTAAGTCACACATACTATACTGAATCAGGGGTAAGTCACACATACTATACTGAATCAGGGGTAAGTCACACATACTATACTGAATCAGGGGTAAGTCACACATACTATACTGAATCAGGGGTAAGTCACACATACTATACTGAATCAGGGGTAAGTCACACATACTATACTGAATCAGGGGTAAGTCACACATACTATAATGAATCAGGGGTAAGTCACACATATTATACTGAATCAGGGGTAAGTCACACATACTATACTGAATCAGGGGTAAGTCAAACATACCTTTGATCAATGAATTGTCAGTCATTTCCACACATCCAATACACTGGTCCAATGTCAGAATTATTTTCCACCTGTGAAGATGGCAAATAGTTTTTAGTTGATATTTCAACAGTTATAACTTTACTTGGAGACACACCCTTACTATTCATTCTGAAATTGTGTGTTGAAAATACCTCACATTGCATCTTATATTTACAATCTGTGTTATATCTGTGTTTTGTTAAATGTTTAATCAGAAAATAGATTTGTTTTATTGTAAATAATGAAGTTTATGTTTTTATAATGCTTGACTTTAATCGATATTAAATGACTTTGGAGCAATCCTTTTAATCTGATTGTTCACATAAGGTATAACCCATAGATTGTACATGTACAAGGTACACATTAAGACTGTAGCTCAAGAGACCATATCTTTATAAAATTCAATTATAATAATCTGTGTTTCATACTTTCTATGATATTTGATGTAAAATTATACCCTGTCTGTCTTTTATAAAAGTAAATCAAAAGATACAGAAGGATAATCCTAAGAACGATAAATACCAAATTACATTGCCATGACAACCGTTAAAACATCAACAAACAATCAAAACAAATACAAATACAAAACATACAAACATAAACAAATATAATTAACTTAACACCTTTAAATAGAGGTGATATCATGGGTTCTAGAAAAACATATCCTGCTTCATTAGTGACCCCAGTCATGTTACTTTTTTTCAAATATCAGTCTAAGGTCATGACTGAGCCTTACTGTGTGCAGGGATTAGTCTAAGGTCATGACTGAGCCTTACTGTGTGCAGGGATTAGTCTAAGGTCATGACTGAGCCTTACTGTGTGAAGGGATCAGTCTAAGGTCATGACTGAGCCTTACTGTGTGCAGGCATTAGTCTAAGGTCATGACTGAGCCTTACTGTGTGCAGGGATTAGTCTAAGGTCATGACTGAGCCTTACTGTGTGAAGGGATCAGTCTAAGGTCATGACTGAGCCTTACTGTGTGCAGGCATTAGTCTAAGGTCATGACTGAGCCTTACTGTGTGCAGGGATTAGTCTAAGGTCATGACTGAGCCTTACTGTGTGCAGGGATTAGTCTAAGGTCATGACTGAGCCTTACTGTGTGCAGGGGTCAGTCTAAGGTCATGACTGAGCCTTACTGTGTGCAGGCATTAGTCTAAGGTCATGACTGAGCCTTACTGTGTGCAGGGATTAGTCTAAGGTCATGACTGAGCCTTACTGTGTGCAGGGATTAGTCTAAGGTCATGACTGGGTCTTACCATGTGAAGGGATCAGTCTAAGGTCATGTCTAAGGTCATGACTGAGCATTGCTGTGTGCAGGGATCAGTCTAAGGTCATGACTGAGCCTTACTGTGTGCAGGGATTGGTTTAAGGTCATGACTGAGCCTTACTGTGTGCAGGGATCAGTCTAAGGTCATGACTGAGCCTTACTGTGTGCAGGGATCAGTCTAAGGTCATGACTGAGCCTTGCTGTGTGCAGGGATCAGTCTAAGGTCATGACTGGGTTGTTGGTTTGAGCCTTGCTGTGGGCAGGGATCACTCTAAGATCATGACTGGGCCTAACTGTGTGAAGGGATCAGTCTATGGTCATGATTGAGTCTTACTGTGTGAAGGGATCAGTCTTAGGTCATGACTGAGCCTTACTGTGTGCAGGGATCAGTCTAAGGTCATGACTGAGTCTTACTGTGTGCAGGCATTAGTCTAAGGTCATGACTGAGCCTTAATGTGTGAAGGGATCAGTCTAAGGTCATGACTGAGCCTTACTGTGTGCAGGGATCAGTCTAAGGTCATGACTGAGCCTTACTGTTGGCAGGGTGTTCTTGACTATACCATTAATTGACAAGGATTGCCAGTTTTCTTTCAGAAGGTTAGTGCTTTCCACCAGATTCCACAGCTTACTACTTCAAAAACTGGATATCAGGATATAGTTGCTGAAAATAGCATTAAACCCTATTCATAGTAACAATTTTACCCAGTTTAACAAAAGTATTCTACAGTTTTTGATTGAGTATTTAATTAGACTGCAAATTTAGGCTAGTGTTCTTTCTTACATCTAAAATAAAGTGAAGTAAAATGGATAAACCAGCCTACAACAATTATTAATTAAGGAATAATTTAATTTTCTTTGTAAGTTGAAATCTGATTGTTAAGATTTATAGTTAAAATCAAATAAGGAATATTTCACATTTCTGAACAGGTTATATGATATAACATGGTTTGGGTCTGTTTACATGAAGCGCTTTATGAATGGTGTAAACATACCCAAGTTAAAATATTCCTATTGTTCAGAAATTTTAAATATTCCTTATGATTTAATTTTAACTATAAATCTTAACAATTTTAATGGTAAAAACGAGGATGATGTAATGGAATTTTAAAGGTGTAAGAATAGGTCACAGGTCACACATGTTATATCGTATAATATGGGTTGCTCAATGTGAATTAACCAATTAGATTTCAGCTTACAAAGCAAATTAAATTATTGTAATTTATTTGTCTTTTAACTACTTTCTATTGTGTCTGTGTACTTATTAAACTGTATTTTCATTAGGTAGTAATACTGTCTTCTGATGTCACATCTGATGCTGGATTTTATAGTTCAGGAGCTGGAAGAAGATCAGGAGTTGTGTGGAAATATTTATTTAAAACCTGAAACTAGAAATGTGATATTTTTGTGAGGCCTGGCTGTGTGACACAACTTGATTTGGTGCAAGATATTCAATAGTCTGACCCATTTCTGTGACTCTTTAAATTTGCTTTTTTTGTTTGCTTGTTTTTGTGTGTTTTTATTCCCTCAGATAGGCATATAATACTGTAGGTATGAAATTGGTTTCGACATGAGAAAGCCTTGACCAAATCATTTAAAATTTGGTTACTTTTTGGGGACCATTAAACATAGATAAAGTTCTGCTTTCACCAATTTCATTTTCAATGTTCCACATGTTTGGCCCCTCATGAAGAGAAAAAGTAAAAGCAATGTAGTGATCATTAAATTAATGATTAGTCAATGATGAACTAAACTATGGTTAAACAAAAAAGTGGACAATAACAAAAACACACAAAAATTGAGTAATATGAACCCCACTAAAAACTGGGCCCATGTTGAGGGGCTTTGGAATGGCAAGTAACTCCTTCCTGATCCACACATTGAAAATAGCAAATTTTGTGATAACTTCAGAAAGTTTTCACCAAATCATGTGAAATGCAGAAATGTTTTTGGGGACCACTTAAGGGGATGCAGGACACTTTCACTGATAATAATTTGTCAATGAATTTTCTTTAAATTCGCCATATATTTAGTTTTTAATAAAAGTTATCATAATTCAAAATAAAAAATACAGGTTTCAGAGTTTATTATTTAGAGGTTGAGCACTGAAATTTAGATTATACAGAGAAGAGAATAAAAAAGCCCTAATATAATAGATTACAAAAATTCTTTTAAATGAATTTTTTATAAAATGTCATGCAATTAGTATACATTTAAGTCATGGAAAGAAAAATAGGGGTTTCTGATTTAAAATTTTTGTCCATTGAGAAAAAACTGGTCAAAAAGTGCTAAAAATGGTAGTTTTGGTAAAAATTACCTCCCTTGTTAAACGTTTTTATTTTCATTATTTTTGCCAATACCGAACCCATTTATGTGAAAAAATTTTATTTCAACCATTATTAAATTAAAGGTAATAATATTGCTATATGACTATCATTGTTATTTTGAATTTTATGGAAATTAAGAGTTAATAATACAAGAAATTTTTGTTAAATATACCATAAATGTTCTATCTTTTTTGAAATTTTCACAAAAAGGGGCAGATGATGTCCTGCATCCCCTTAACACAGATAAAGTTCAAATTTGACTGATTTTACTTTTGTGGCCTCTGGGTTACTGGCCCATTGTGACTGAAATAATACAAAATAGCAAACTTGTTGGTTTCCGTATGATAACTGAAAGTCTTTGCCAAATCATTTAAAATTTGGAAATATTATTGGAGACAACAAAACACAAAGTCAATTAATATTTCACAGATTTCAAGATGCTTCCGGTGGGGACATCTGTGTCCTATGGACATAATCTATTTTTGTTTGTTTTTTTTTGTTGCAGTTTCTCTTTCAACCAGGTTTTTAAACTTCTTTATATTCATTGAGCAATTGATTTTATTAACTGCTAAAAATAAGTCTTTTAAAAAACTAATGCATCATTACATATATCATATATTTTAATAAGTATCATTGCAGTCAATTTTAAAAGAAATACTTCTATTCTTTTAGTTTATAATTGAGACTTTATTCCCAATACACACCCTAATTAACTTAATTAAACCTCGTTAGTAACACCTTTATTGACAATTGATTAGCATCCATTTTAATCAGGTAAAATAATTAGTATGGTAACTTTGATAATCTCTGGATTTATCTCTCATCCTTCAAACATAATATTCCAAACAAAGTTGTCAGCTGACAAAATAATTACAATTGTATAGCTTAAAATAACCATTTATGTACATGTATGTGGTTTTATACATGTGTATTGTAATTGTTAGAAACAAAACCAAAGCCAGCTTAAAATGTTAGTATACTATATATATATATATATAAATACTAATGTTCTGCAATACCATTGATAAAGTATTAACCATATTTTTAGAGGAAAATCTGAACAAAAAACACACAAAATTATTCTTCTTATATATTATTTGCAAGGAATGGCCAAGTGGTTAAGATAGTGTTATTCATCTACTATTGATCACATGGTCTGTCAACACTGAGGTTGCAGGTTTGAGTCTCGCTGCAGGCAGGGTGTACTTGTCTCCAATCTTATTTGACAAGGATTGCCAGTTTTCCTACCATAGGTCAGGGGTTTTCTCCTGGTACTCATGTATCCTCCCCCAAAAAACTGGACAATATGATACAGCTGAAAAATTGCTGAAAGTAGCATTAAACATCATTCAAACAAATCTTAAAATTGTGATCTCATATAGTATTTTTTGTGCATTAAATCTTTTCAAATGCTACTTTTATATTGTACATTCTTATGTTTTTATGTTTTACTGTGTTTATTTTGATAATTGTTACTTTTTCAATATTGTAAATTATATTTTGTAATAAAATTGTAATGCATGCATTTCAGAGCAAGTTATTGTTGATATTGCAGTAAATTGGCACACATTTCTCAACAGCAACACAGAGTAGGAAACTGTCAGGCATTGGTCAATCTGTCCAGCATGTTTCTGCTCTTACAGCTACTTGCCAGATTTAATAAAACATGTTAATCAAATGTTTGTATCAGCAGTCTTTTGGAAAAGTTCATAAGTCATCACTTATCTTTGAGGGAGTTATGGCCCTTGGAAAATGTACATTGTATAGAAATAGTCCTTTACAGCACTCTCATGCCCACATTTCAGATTTTTATTACATTTTTGTCAAATATTTATGGGTCCTCAGTGGTCAAGTGGTTAAGGTAGTTGGTCATCTACTATTGATCACGTGGTCTGTCTGTCAACAATAATGTTTCAATGTTAATTGACAAGGATTGCCAGTTTCCCTACCGATGGTCTGGAGTTTTCTCAAGTTCAACATTTAGCACTGGTTGATCATTTTTGTAGAAGATATGGCCCTTAGAATTGAAAATTTTATGGAAAATCCACCTGTAAATGCTCTGTTGTCTGAATTTTAAGATTTTATGAAAAATCTCTTTATACAAATTTGAATATAAGCACTTTTTGATCATTCTATGGAAGTAACACCCGTTTTGAAAAAAATTGTAAGGTCTATTAAATCATGTTGTTATCCACAATATTTGAAAGAAGCTAATAAAACAACATGCATCAGAGCTTTTATTTTTAGTCAGATATTTATGAAATTTCAATCAAATGTATACATCATGGATTAGCTAAAAAATCAACACTAATTGATTATTTTTATAGGAGTAATTCCCCATGAAAATGTAAATTATATGGAAAATTGTACAGTCTTACATGTCTTGTTAGATTTTTGTGAAATGTATATCATACATATTTATGAACAATTTTGGAGAGATGAGGAAAAAGGCTAATGCAAAGGTTCAATATTTGCTGAACAGGAGGGTCCTTAGAATAATTTTATTTTGTTCATATTTGAATACTAGAAATAATCTCATTTGAAAGGACTGAGTTTGGATAAGTTAAGAGGTTTGCTTGAAATGTCTACCACAGCTTAAATTACTGTCTAAATTCTTTTAACATTGGTGGAACTTTGAAGTTTTTATTTTTTTTTAACGAAAATGGTGAGTTTTAATCTGAGGCTTGTGTTTTTCTGGTAACATGAACTCTGCTGTCAAATATTGATTTAGTCACTTTGTTGATTGAACAGACCTCTACCAAGATGTTTTACTCGGGTCAGAAAACCACGGTGGTTGTCACTATAAAACTTAGAATATGTGAAAAGCCTCGTCCCTAAAAATATTGGCACAGTATATGTATAAACAAAAAGGGATACAGGTCAATTGGTCCCAATTCCAATTCGTCCCAAATCAATTGGTCCCAAATTTGGTCAATTGGTCCCATTTCAAATTTGTCCCAAGTCAATTGGTCCCTACTTTTATTTTAAATGTTTTATTTGTGTTTAAGAGATTATTTAAGGGATTATTTCAACATATTGATGTATATTTATGCTTTTGATGTAGAAATTATTATAAAAATATTTGCTCTTAGGTAACATGATATGTGAAAATAATACCAATAGAAGACAAAACAAGTTTATATTCTTTATTGAGATTTACAGCACTATACTATTATTCTACATATATTCGAATCACTAATGCCTACCCATTCATTCTAGCATACATACTGTCTTTCTTACTTTTCTCCCTTCGTTGGTACTTTCATACCTACTTTCACCATACAAGAATGACTTGTCACACATTTGTTCTCGCACTGAAGATCATATTAACTTTCATATAAAACATTAAAAATATACATGTTATTCTTTGAAACACAAAAAACTTTCACACAATCCCAACTTTATTCATAAATATATTAAAATTAAAAAGCAAAGCACAAAAGCACAACATAATAAAGCAAAGCACAAAAACACAACATAATAAAGAAAAGCACAAAGTACAACACAAAAACACAAAGCACAAGAGCACAACATAAATTATAATATCGTCCAGTTTAAGTCTCTACACGGTCTTCGGTGCTATTAAAAGTCCCACTGACTTTAGGAGGGTTGAAGGCGTGATTTCTTCTTTGCTGTAGCTCTCCCACAGTGGAAAAATCTTGGACTGGCAACTTCTTGTTGCAGATCTCTCTCTGGGTCCTGGTGAGTTTTTGTTCGGATACCAACTGGATCTGCATGGGAACGCACCTGAAGATCAAAGAAATAAAAACATGTATATTTTTTACATACTTGATGACAATTTTAAAGTAACTTTTACAGAATTAAAGAAGTAATTAACATCTTAAATTACAAATATTACGTATTTTGCAGGCACATGGAGAACTACTTTATTTATTTTTCATTTATTTCGTACTTTAAATCACTCATTTTTAAGTATAATAATAAAATACCTGGCTTCTTCACTGAGCAGTTTCGTCATCACATACAGTTGAAGAGACTGTCCCTTGGATTTACTGTTTAGGCGCTGGTGCCAGCCTTCAATATCATTGTTGGTACGCACTGACTGCCCAAACACTGACCATGTGCTGATAGGAAACTTGGAGCTGGTGATCCAGGTTGAGTTAATGAAAAAATCATGACAATAGGAATTTATTCAAAAGCTTATCTACTTCACTTTTCAATGTAAATTATAAACTAGAGTAAAAACACCTGTGAGCAATGCTCACCATTGATACACCCGCCTCACAATTTCTTTGAAAATTCGGGTGTTCTTAATTATGAAATTGAAACTTTATCTAGTTAAACATGAAGGCGAAATTGCAGATAATACATGTAACCCTCCCCAATCCCCCAAAGAATGGCATCCCCTATGTCAATGACAAAGTCCATGTTTTTCTATGGCAAACCTCCAATAATATTCTGATCAAAATGTTTAATATCCAATGCACAATGGCAATATGTGACCAAGATTCTGTATAAGTTTCAACAAATTCCATTCAGTGGTGTAGGAGGAATTGTAAATAAAAGATGGGTATCCCATTATGTCAATTACAAACTCAATGTTTTTCTATGGTAAACCCCAAATATCATTCTGATCAAAATTTTAAATATCTCCTGCACAATGGCACTATGTGACATGGATTCTGTGTAAGTTTCAACAAATTCCATTCAGTGGTGTAGGAATGAGTTGCACATAAGAGATGGGAATCCCTTATGTCCATGACAAAGTCCATGTTTTTCTATGGGAAACCCCAAATATCATTCCAATCGAAATGTTATATATCTAGTGCACAATGGCAATATGTGACAACATTCTGTGTAAGTTTCATAAAATTCCATTTAGTGGTGTAGGAGGAGTCGCACATAAGAAATGGGTATCCCCTTATGTCAATGACAGTCCGTGTTGTTCTATGGGACACCCCAAATATCATTCCGATCAAAATAATAAATATCTCCTGCACAATGGCACTATGTGACAAGGATTCTGTGTAAGTTTCAACAAAGTCCATTCAGTGGTGTAGGAGGAGTTGCACATAAGACATGAGGACCCCCTTAGGTCAATGACAATGTCCATGTTTTTCTATGGGAAACCCCAAATATTGATCCGATCAAAATTTTTAATATCTCCTGAACAATGGCACTATGTGACAAGGATGCTGTGTAAGTTTCTTTAAATTACATTCAGTGGTGTAGGAGGAGTTGCTCATAAGAGATGAGGACCCCCTTAGGTCAATGACAATGTCCATGTTTTTCTATTGGAAACCCCAAATATCGATCCGATCAAAATGTTTAATATCTCCTGCACAATGGCACTATGTGACAAGCATTCTGTGTAAGTTTCATTAAATTCCATTCAGTGGTGAAGGAGGAGTTGCACATAAGAGATAGGGACCCCCTTAGGTCAATGACAAAGTCCATGTTTTTCTATGGGAAACCCCGAATATCATTCCAATCGAAATGTTATATATCTAGTGCACAATGGCAATATGTGACAACATTCTGTGTAAGTTTCATCAAATTCCATTTAGTGGTGTAGGAGGAGTCGCACATAAGAAATGGGTATCCCCTTATGTCAATGACAGTCCGTGTTGTTCTATGGGAAACCCCAAATATCATTCCGATCAAAATAATAAATATCTCCTACACAATGGCACTATGTGACAAGGATTCTGTGTAAGTTTCAACAAATTCCATTCAGTGGTGTAGGAGGAGTTGCACATAAGACATGAGGACCCCCTTAGGTCAATGACTATGTCCATGTTTTTCTATGGGAAACCCCAAATATCGATCCGATCAAAATGTTTAATATCTCCTGCACAATGGCACTATGTGACAAGGATGCTGTGTAAGTTTCTTTAAATTCCATTCAGTGGTGTAGGAGGAGTTGCACATAAGAGATGAGGACCCCCTTAGGTCAATGACAATGTCCATGTTTTTCTATGGGAAACCCCAAATATCGATCCGATCAAAATGTTTAATATCTCCTGCACAATGGCACTATGTGACAAGCATTCTGTGTAAGTTTCATTAAATTCCATTCAGTGGTGTAGGAGGAGTTGCACATAAGAGATAGGGACCCCCTTAGGTCAATGACAAAGTCCATGTTTTTCTATGGGAAACCCCAAATATCATTCCGATCAAAATGTTAAATATCTCCTGCACAATTACACTATGAGACAAAGATTCTGTGTAAGTTTCATCAAATTCCTTTCAGTGGTGTAGGAGGAGTTGCAAATAATAGAAAGTGTAACGGACGGACGGAAGGAAGGAAGGACGGACGGACGGACGGACACCATGAACACTAGATACCCCCCGCTTTTCAAGCCTCAGAACAACTTTAGAAGTGGCGTCAATATACCAGGTCTTTGCTGTCCTTAACATGCTAAGCTGTCTATCTGCAAATATAAGGTGACGCTGTGAATTATTTTAATATAATAATAATAACTTTATTCTCATCAACCAATATTACAGAGGTACAGAGAAATACTATATACAATATTTACAATATTACAATCGAAAACATCATAAACATAGATAGACACTAATACAGTGTAATTAACAGACAGACAGTTAGTCAAGAAGACTCGTTTTTTATTAATAATTTTAATAAATTTACAGAGCTTGTAGAGTTTAACTTTGTTTTTGGTTATCATAGTTTCTTTAAACTTTAAAATATTTGGGTTTCGAAATAGATGTCCACTGATCAAATTGCTTCTTTCCTGAGACAATGCATTGCATTCTAGAATATAGTGAAATTCATCCCCAATTTGCACATTACAAAGCATACATTTTCTATCAGATCTGTCAATATTATTCCATCTGCCTGTCTCAATGGGGAGTTTATGGTTACCCGTTCTAAATTTACAAAATAAAACAGATGCTTTTTTATTAAGTATTTCAAAGTAGTTTTCGAATTCTAGTGTGTCTTTAAACAGCTTATAATTTGTTGCTTTTGAGCAATTCTGGGTTTCATCATGCCAGTTTTGACGAAATTGATCAGTGAGACATTGTCGTTTACTTTGTTTTAACCACATAAAAGATGGGAAAGTTTGAGAGTCCCAAATGTGTGTTAGTCCACATTCATTAAATAGATTTTTAATGTAGACAAGCCATGGGAAATTTCTATTTTGATTATTTGAAAGATTTAACATGAATCTATACAAAATAGAAGATAGCTTCGTTTGTTTACCTATAAGTAATTTAGACCAGTACATAAACATCCTTAGTTTTGATATCTACACTCAAAGGAAATCGTGCCAATTCGCCATATACGAAGCAGTTTGGTGTAGAAGACTTTGGGTTTAGTAGGAGTTTACAGAATTTTAGGTGGATTCTTTCTAATAAGTGGTAGTTTTTAAACCCCCAAAGTTCACAGCCGTATAAAAGTATTGGTTTCACCATCTTGTCAAACAGGTCTAAGTGACAGGAGATTGATAGATTGTGATATCGACCTAGCTTGATAATTTCATACATGGCTTTTCTTCCCTTTTCTGCTTGAGCTTTAATTGCGGGACCAAAATTTCCGGTTTTGTTTAAATTTGTTCCTAGGTAATTAAATTCTTTTACAATTTCTAGCTCGATGTTATTAAAAACAAATCGTAATTTTATTAGGGAGCCTTCCATTCGAAAAACATAAGATTTTAGATTTTCCTATGTTTACTTTGCGTTTCCAAGAATTACAATATTCGTAGAAACTATTTAACTGTTGTTGGAGTCCATCTGGCGATTCGGACATTAGGGCAGTGTCGTCTGCATATAAAAGTGCAAATATTTTCAAGAAAATCCCTAGACTACTTTCTAAATCATCAGTTATCGATGACAATCCTGTATTATTTTGACTTTCAAGAAATGACTCAAGGTCATTTAGAAAGATAGCAAAAAGAAAAGGTGACATATTTTCTCCCTGTCTCACTCCATTATTATAGGAAAAGAAATCAGACTTCTCATTGTTAAAAACAATATTTGATTTTATACTTTTATACATGTTTTGGATAACATGTAACATTTTGCCATTTATATTACTTAAAATCAATTTATGCCAGAGACCCGTTCTCCATACTTTATCAAATGCCTTTTCAAAATCTATAAAGGCACAGTAAAGTTTCTTTTTCTTAAGTTTGAGAAGTTCAAATTAATAAAGCATGTAAAGAAAATAAGTTATCTGTGACACTATAGCCTTGCCTGAAGCCACATTGATTCTCTTAAAGTATTCGAAATTCCTCTGAGTATTTATTCAGCCTTTCTGTAAGCACCGCTGTAAAGAGTTTACCTAGACAACTCACAATTGTAATGGGTCTAAAATTTTTAGGATTTTGACTGTCCCCTTTATTTTTATAAATTGGTTTGATGCTTCCTATAAGCCAACTATCAGGCACAACACCTGTATCAAAAATAAGGTTGAATAACTTTTCATAAATATATATGAATAGGTCAGAAGTAGATTTAATATACTCATTAATAATTTTATCTTCCCCGCAAGCTTTATTGTTCTTTAGTTTTGAAATACATTTTAGAATTTCTTTCTTTTCTATATTAAGATTAATTTCGTTATTTATTTGATTTATTGCTTGGTGGTCTAGAGTGGGTAAATTGTTATTATCATTATCGATAGGCGTCTCGTTCAGTTCTTTAAAAAATTCAAACAATTTTTCAATAGGGATATAAGGTTGTTTTTTAGAATTTCCGCGACGGAGGGTTTTCCATTATTCTTTCGGGTCTTTATGGCGCATATCTTTAAGCTTTTCTGAAAGATTACCGGAATATTCTCTTTGGCATTTATCCATTATTGTTTTATATCGCTTTTCTGCCTCCGTAAGTCGTAGTTTAATTAATTCCGTTCGCTGTTTCGAAAATTATCTTCTAAATTTTCTGTAATGTTTTCTGGCGAATTTGCATTCGTCATTGAACCACGGTTTGTTATCAATATTAACTTTTCTAGCATTTTTGACATTTTTTCCATAAGTTCCAAAAGTGGTTTTTGCGCTCTCGATAAAGATTTCACCAAGTTGTTCAACAAAACTATTGACTTCTTGCTTTGATAAATCTACATGTTCCTCTAAGAGTTTATTATACAAAATATCTTTTTGGTTAGAGTTTTGTAAGATTATTGAACGGAGAGAACTTCATAAGTTGTAATAACTTGTGTTCAATCCTATTGGTTATTTTTGACAATAAAATATGTTTAAACTAAACTAACTCTAAGGTCTTTTTTTCAGGAATCCGTCTGGTATGTACTCTTGGACAAACTATAAAATAAACCAAATTATTTTAATCAATGTACAAGTTAAGAATATATGTAGGTCATGGAAAATACACATTTTATTTCTACCTTTGAATCCAACATGTAAATATTTAATACTTTTTAAGTAAAATTTAAAATTAATCTCTATTTGAAATTGTTAATTATAATATGAAAATCTGAAACACAAATATAATTATACACCGACTGGTTTTCTATAGAATCTGGAGTGCGTCAAGGAGATAATTTAGCGCCTACTTTATTTACCTTATTTATAGACGATTTAGTGACAGAAGTTAAGTCGGCACAATCTGGGATAAAATTAGATTTAAACTTTGAATTATCTGTGCTACTCTACGCTGATGACGTTGTATTAATCTCAGAAACGGAACAAGGTCTTCAGAATCAAATGACATTACTTAATGATTGGTCAAAGAAGTGGAACTAACGCGTCAACGAGGATAAAACGAAGGTCATGCATGTACGCAAACTGTCAGTGAAAAGAAGTGTGACTGAATTCAAATTAGGTGGTCAGGTTATTGAATTCACGAAGTGCTACAAATACTTAGGACTCACTATCACAGATACTTTAGACTTGTTAGACGGAATTAGTGAATTAGTTAGTGCTGGAAGTCGCGCCCTTGGTGGACTGAGTTCTAAATTTGTACAACTAGATGGACTTGATTATGCAACTTTTACTAAACTATACGATAGCACGGTGATCCCGATAATTGACTATGCTTCCGGTATATGGGGCTTCAAAAACTATGAAAACACTGATAGACTTCAAAATCGGGCAATACGAACATTTCTTGGTGTTAATAAATGTACTCCTACATCTGCCATTAATGGTGACATGGACTGGATTCCAGAAGGCATTAGACGTCATTGTAATATGATTAGGCTTTGGCATAGGATAATGTGCATGAATGGGACTCGATCGTCTCACGGAGATACAGAGGAACTTGGTATACCGATCTAGGCAATGTAATGGATTTGTGTGGACTGAAGGACCTCTTCGATTCAAACACGACCAATTGACTAAGTGCGAAATTTGTGGTGAAAAAACAGTGATGAGGGAAAAACCTACTGGAAAATTATGAAAATGTTAATGAAATCAAATAAAGGTTGTTCTAATATACCCCCACTTCAGAATATAACTCATGATCATAGTTTGGGAGATGTAGTCTACGGAGACGACGAGAAATGTAAGCTATTGAATACGTATTTTAGCCAAATTTCGTCCGTGAAGGATGAAAATGTTATTCTCCCGGATTTCGAACTTAAGACAAATATACATTTAAACAATATTATTATCAGTAAAGAAGAAATTGTTGACATAATAAAAATCTTAGAACCTAATAAAGCATCAGGGCCAGACATAATAAGCCACAAAATGTTAAAAATGTGTCCTGAAAAAATAGCAATTCCACTTCAATTGATTTTTAACAAATCTCTGCACCAATGCAAATATCCATCTATTTGGAAGACTGCAAATGTTATTGCAATATTCAAAAAGGGCGACAGTTCAATACCATCTTATTATAGGCCAATATCACTCATTAGCTGCGTAGGGAAGATAATGGAACGTGTTATTTATAAATTTGTTTTTAACCACATGCAAAGAAATAATCTAATATATAAATACCAGTCAGGTTTATTCCCTAACTGTTCCACAGTCCATCAGTTGTTAGAAATATACAATTGTATTCTAAATTCACTCGAGAAAAAGGAACTAAATTGCTTTGTTTTTTGTGATTTTTCTAAAGCATTCGACACAGTTTGGCATAAAAGGTTATTACATAAATTGAAATCGTATGGTGTAAATGGAAATTTATTAGAATGGTTTGAAAACTATTTAAATAATAGGCAGCAAAGAGTAGTTATAAAACAATCATCTTCTGTGCTTTGTAATGTGACTGCTGGTGTTCCTCAGGGATCGGTATTAGGTCCATTATTATTTATTACTTATATTAATGATATAGCCGAAAATCTAGTCTCTCTCTGCAGACCTTTTGCTGACGACACGTCGTTCAGCTACTCTAGTCGGGACGTTTCACAGATACAATCTGTGATTGATCACGATCTTAGAGAGCTGAACGATTGGTCAAGAAAATGGTTAATGTCGTTTAATCCGGAAAAAACAGAAATTATGTTATTTTCAAATATATCACAGCCAGAAATGAGGTTTTCATTAAATAATATAGATATTCCAGTTACTTCTTTTCATAAACATCTAGGAGTCACTTTTAGCAGCGATGCTAAGTGGAACATACATATTGAAAATATTATATGTAGTGTTTCAAGGCACCTAAATGTACTAAGGAAGCTGAAATACAAACTTAATCGAAAAAATCTAGAGAAACTCTATTTAGTCTTTATAAGACCCCTTTTCGAGTATGCCTGTGAAGTTTGGGACAACGTTGGTGTGGGTTACTGTAATAAGCTCGAGCTACTGCAGCTAGAGGCTGCTCGAATTGTCACATGCCTACCAAGTTTTACTAATACAACTTATATATACTGAAACTGGGTGGGAGCCTTTAGCCGATCGTATGAAACGTAGAAAGCTACAAATGTTTTATAATATACATCATAGCTCTGCACCAGCATATCTGTGTAATCTAATACCACCAACTATACAAAGCACTTCAGTGTATCCCTTGCGTAACGGTAATAACATTATGACCCCTTATTGTAGACTGTCCTTAACTAACGAATCATTCATACCATCAACTATTCGACAGTGGAACAGTTTGGATATGTCGATCCGTAATGTCGATTCTATATTTAAATTCAAATCCGAACTTAAAAACATGAACCCATGTATAAAAGTTCCGAAGCATTATGAATATGGACAGCGTAAATTTAATATCGTCCTAACCCAGCTAAGATGCTTAGCTTCATTTTTAAACTTTGATCTTTACAGAGTTAATATTATTTCTGATCCATCCTGTCGTTGTGGATCAAACCGTGAGGATTCATATCATTATTTCTTTGCATGTTCTAAATATACCATCATTAGAGACAGATTATTTGAGAACCTTTCCTGGCTGCCCAATTATTGTCCAATAAATCTTGAACTTTTAACATGCGGTAACCCGTTATTGTCCACTGAGCAGAACAAACAAGTTTTTAAACATGTATTTGAGTATATCAAAGGGTCAGAAAGATTCCACGTTGATTAATAACTTGCACAGGGCTCTTGAAGCACACAATTCATCACCACCCCCTTATTCTCTATTTATTCGTTTATCTTTGCTAATTTTTTTTTCTGGTTCATTCCACTTATCTCATGTATTGTAAAGATCTTATCTTACACATATAATATATATTGTATTAAATTTTATGCATGCTCCATAAATGTTCTTTTGCATCATATTGTTTATTTGGAGAAGACTTCATAAGTTTGTCTAACTTGTGTCTTATCCTTTTTGCAAATTTGAGCAAATAAAATATGTTTAAACTAAACGGTAAGGGCGTGGTGTTTTACTCGAACTGGTCTGGTGCAGATAACACATTCAGAAGACACGATGAATAAAGTGAAATCTACAGCTACACCTTTGTCTTTTATATATTTTTTCCTTTAATGAATACATTTGATCATAAGATATTTTTTTACCCCTACCCCCCAAGACCAACGCTGTTTGAAATCATACTGTATCAGAAATTGTATAGGATAATACTTTACAAAGTTTTTGTTTTTTATTATGCTCCGAAATGGAAGATGACTTCAACTGCATGGTATAGTTTAACAAAAGACCCAGGCCCATGGTAACGTGTTCAAATGCTTTCTCAAAAATATAAAGATAATTAAACATATAGTATATGAATGTTCATTTAAGGGTCTTGTACATTTATTATTATGGTTGAAGTCTAAGATTGCTGATGCCACCACAGAAATTAGTTTTACAAAGCGGGAAAGCTTCTACAAAGTCATTAACCAATTGTAACCAAACATAATATAATCTCTCTATTTATCTGAATGATTCCATACATGTTTTTGTTTTTTATTCTGATCTGTAATTCAAAATGGCTGCGAACGCGAAACTTAGTTTAACACAGGTCAGTATGTGAAAATGTCCATGCACGTTATTTTCAGAAACTGCAAAGCAGCTGAATATGGACTGTGTTGTAGTAAATACATGTATTTATTTATCTACGTTTATTTTAATAGATTACGTGTGGAAACGCAAGACAGTTGCAATTGGAGATTACGTTAAACAACATAACTATGGTAACAGGTTTAAAACGCGTCTTCTGTTAAACAGTTGAACATATTGAAACCAATGTTTGTCACAACGTTTATTATAGATGGTTCGTTAAAAAGTTTATTATTGTTTTATCCGAAATGCAACAAGTCCACCATAGAAATACAAGCATCTCATAAATCAAATTGTGCGCAACGAAAACTATTTAGAATTTTCACTTCTGATCTTTAAGACGCCTACCAAAATATACCATGTTTTACTGTTGAGCTTTATGTTAATGAATTACTAATATCATCTTCCCACAATTAATAAAAGAACTACTGATGCTTTTGATTACAAACTTTAACTCAATTGTGATTTGTTTGATCATTGCCTATTTAAATCAGGTGAGCGGTTTAATTCAATAATAAAGTAACATAGATACAAGTGCTTATTTCGTCTTTCTCAGTATTTAATTATACAGAACATGTTATCGTTACAAAGTTCGTTAAGTATGACACAAAATTTCCTGTCCAGATAAAGTGTATTCCAATTGGCAATTTTGCTGTCGTGACTGAGATAAAAACAAGACACTCTAAGACCTTGTGGGCACCATGAATCCGACACGTCTAGTCTTGCTGCTGGGGGTTCTTGTCAGCACCGTGTCGGGAAGGGCAACATATGTAGAGAAGAGTAAGTGATCATGTTCTTGTTATATCTACTCAAGAATAATTGGACAAAAATAACAATTCGAATGAATGAATGAATGTTGATTGATTAGATGTTTGCTTTACGTACACTGAGCAGTATTTCAGCTATTCAGGATGAGAACAAGGTAACAAACAATAAATCAATTTGGGAAAGAATGACCAAGGGCAAAAACTTGAATGTCAATGGAAAAGTACGGAGTATAGGAAGGGGATGAAAACTAGGACATTTTCTAACGGCTACAACGAGCCTATTGTTATCGACATCTACAAAAGGGTTCTTTATCTTGCATGGAGCGTGGCACTCTCCTAACATGTTACCCACCTTGGTCCACGGTCATGCTTTCCGTATTACGACCTGACAACCCCCAATAGGGTTTCCCTTATCCGCCACATTGGAACGCGCTCGGCAGCTCTGTGGGTCGTGCAATTTGAACTCGCACAATATGGTCCCAGAGTATATGAATATATCAGCTTCATCATATAGAAAGTCAGCACTTTAGCAAACATCCATAAAATTATAAGAATCTCATTTATTAGTGTCATAAATAAAAAGAACAGTCCAGCCTAAATTAGTCTATTTACATATTTAATATGTAATATATATTTACTAGATACACAAATACTGTCAATTTAACCAGACCTATTGTCATTCAGATATAACATTAACATGTTTTAGTGCACTGAATTTTATTTCAGCAAAATCAGTAGATTCCTAATAAATTTTTGCTATTTAAACATAAAGAAAAATTTTAAAGTTTATCTAATACAAATCGGTCATAATAAGTAATTTGGCTTAAATTTCTAACATAACAATAACGTGAATGGAAAGAGAAAATTGCTGAATTAAAAATAGCTTCATTTATGTCCCTGTTTATTGGACAGGACAAAAATATAAGACAAGACACATATTAGAGTTAATACTAAATGTAGTGTCGACAAAAAACTTCTTTGTTATGTAAATGTATTCTTATTTATTTGTGTCTATAGTCCAGTGCAATACATATGATTAAGGCTTAGCGTTATACAACGGCGAAATGAGACCTTTACCATTCTGAAGCTTTATATTTAAGTCTGGAAGGGTTATTACAGTACTTCTATGTACTGACCTTCAACTGTACTAAATATCGACTAATGAGGACATGAGTAAATTTTACGCTATATAGCTAAACTATACTATACTATACTAATGACTTTGATATAGGTCGCCATAAGGATTTTTGAGGTCTTAGAAATCTTTATAACGACCGTATGTCAAAGTCAGTAATTTTTTTACTACATGAATAAAATCACCATCTTTCTTGATCAGTTTCATCACATTTCAAATATCGAGAAGAGAATTAATAAATCTACAATTTAATTTTTACATTTTTCACAGTATATTTTATAATAACAGATAATCAAATTTAATGACCACTAAATTAAAAAAAAAAATATTGTTAAATATAAACAGTAGTTAAAAACAGGCTTCAACTAGTAGTTACTATGTCGATATTGGATTCCGCTTGACTATTTAGCGGAATCGTGCAGCGGACAAACATTTCCATATTTTTATGTTGCGATTTACCGTTATCCTATAAAGTTGTTTTTAGACCAATCAAACACACGCAAAATTCAATAACAACAAGTATCCGTGACCTTTAATACCCGGCCATACGTTTTCGAAATTTGATTTCTCCCCAAATGCATTTTATGTTTATTTGTTGTGTATATTTAAGCCAATCATTTTGCATTTGTTCTTAAAAATATATAAACTTCAACCATTATTAATGACCAATCACGTTTAAAATGGCATTTATTTTTCATAACATAGCAGCGCTAATAGCGTTATGCACATTGATACCTAAACGTTACTTGCGTGCGACAATATACAATGTATCAGTTGCACATGTAAAGCATTATAAACAATTCCGTCGATTGATAATTGTGTAAGACTCCTTGTCATTGTTATGCGTTATACTTTTTGTAGGATCCAGCACATGTTATACTGACCTGGGATGTTTCAGTACAGGACTACCATTTTTCAGTATACAGCGACCAGTTAACTTTCTGCCACAAAGTCCGTCTAAAATAAACGTCCGCTTCTTGCTGTATACTCGTCAAAATCTTGATAATGTTCACTATATTAACATGGATGATTACTCTAACATTCAGAAGTCACATTTTTCTGGAGGTAGACCAACAAAAATCGTGTCTCATGGTTTCTTAGAAAATGGGTTTGTCCAATGGATGAAGGTTTGTTTAATTATTGTATACATATTTTATTTTTCATTTAAAGGTGATGGACTCGGTGGCTGAGTGTTCAAGTTATTTAGCCATCTGTTATTGATTAATACTGAAATATGGGTAGGGTATTTCGGTTTCTCTCTCCTTAAAACAATCACGAAGCCTTTTGGGGGTGAAAAATTGCCGAAATTAGCGTAAAGCATCATTTAAACAAAACATATATAAAGAGGTGATAAACAAACACAAAACTCGGAATTTAAACCATCCTCAGAGACAGTACAACAAATCACAATGCTTACAGTACCTAAAGACAACTTTAGAAACTGGAAAGGCAGATACTTGTGAGAATAGAACTTCACGAAAAATTAACACAAACAGCGTTTCATAACAAGATAGTATAAGTGTACCCCCAAACTATCGAAACCTACGACCATTATTTTAGCAGAATAAAAACAGTGAACCAAACATACAGAGACACTGCTATTCTGGGAGGGGCTAAATGAAATGTTGATTCTAAAAATTCAAAATACATGATATACATCTTAATGTCTGAATCTCTTTTCCAATGTAACAGCATTACAACCTTGCTTTTATTTACACTATACACGACGATCACTTATATGCATCTTTATGTTCCAAATTCACTCTGATCAAACGAACATAAATTATGTGCTTAACACTTAAAATATCTGATTTCAGTCATACATTTCAGTTTTGTGCACTCAGAAAAATGCAATAGCAGAAACAATGAAGAATAATATATGATACTTAAAGGAGCAGTGACCATTTTATTTATTAAATTAACAAACAAAACTCTTTAAATGGCCCAACGACATCATGCAATCTAAAAAATATATAAATACTTGATAACAAAACTATTTTTTAACAGTTACAGTACACCAAAATCTTAATGTCAATATTTAAAATTAAAATATAAGCATCTAAATCGGTCACTACCCAAACCATGATAACCTATCAAACACACCCCACGACTTTATGTACCGGCCAAACCGGTTCACTAATCATATTAATGATATATTACTACGCATAACGCAAATGAATATAATTAAACAATGCTTACGATCTTATAAGATGAGTTTTTTTCAAGTGAAACAGAATTCGACGACATGAAAACCTGGCAATTAGCCGTGACAGAACTTACTTTTTCATCAATGAATTTTAAAATATTGAAGATGACATGTGTAAAATGGTATTTTTTAATTGACAATATCTTGTACACGTTGTTTGTACTCTTGTAAGCCTGAATTTCCAAGAAAGAAGAAGAAAGAAACGAAACTGCCGCAGACGTTTAATTTTATTTCAGTTATTTGATGATTATCACTGTTAAATTCGTTTTCTATTTGTATTTAATCTACCATAGAGATCTTGGAATTAAAAACAGCATCAATACACTTCAATCTGCATCTTACTTAAGACCATTTTTAGATATTGACTCGTAAAAAATTAAATTAGACTTCAACTTTCCAACTGTCACATTTCCGTTCGCCTAACAACATTCCAGCAGCTCTTGTGTATGGTGAATACATTTTACAACTTCGACGTTATGCCAGATCGAAATTCCAATTTTCTAGACCAGTCACTGCTGTTGACTACCAAGCTTATCAAACAAGGTCTTGTTGTACCTATGTTGTTATCACTTCTGACGTTCTATGGTCGTCACAATGACTTTATTGATCGTTATGTGAAATCCATCTCTCAAATATAGTTCGCAGTCCTAAATAGTCTTTCCTATACCTGTATTTTCCTAGATATGACATTGAATAACTTGACGAATGTCTAAATAAAACCAGACACTGCTTACTCGTCCGGAATACCTGAGTTAACCCATTGTTTTATTATAGTTTCGGGTTACCCACCTGCTGCTTGTTTCCTATTATTTATGCTTGCCCAAATCCGGATATGTAATTGTTTACTGCTTTCTTCCTTTTCTCAGTCGATCTCCTTGATTTTTATAAATATTGTATACTGTTTCAGCAAAGAAATGTTCCACCTCTTTCATGCATTACTGTTAACGTCAAGACTTTTTAATTCGGAAGGGCGTACTCTCTAATAAGAGTAATAAACAAATATTAAAATTGTCTAGGCTTATACAAGTTATAAACCGAATACACGTTTAAACAGACAAACAAGTAGATAAACTAATCACACATGAGCGATTAATCTGAAACTATCAACAACAAAAAAGAATAAAAAGGTGGCTGATTGCATGAGGTCCCTAATCCTCCTTATTAGTGCCCCAACAAAACATACATGTAGAAAAACCAACGAACACAAGCAACTACACAATACAACTCAATAACAAGGGGGTAATTCCAATCTAATTGGAATATGTATTTTTCCTGGATTTAAAAAAAAATAAATTCCAATCCATAATTTATCGATGTTTGAAGTCTGACCACAAACTGCCGCGAGATATCGCAAAACATGACGCTTTTGATCGGGATTAAAAAATATAATGTATTCGAGAGTTATATGGAGTATGTTTTAATTTGTTTGAGTTGTTTTGCCATGACATGATGTTGAGTTATTGTGGATATGATACAATTCGATAAACCATTACAGACCTTGATAAACAATCAGACAAAATTTCTTGTAAAACAATTCAGAACCTCTACAATTCTATTTTACGGTATACTTTAACAAAACATTTCTTTACTAAAATAAAACTAACACGTATTTAAAACTTAAAGTTATTATTTAAGACTACTCGAGTTTGGTCCCAGCTTTGTTCTATATTGCAGGATATGAAGAACGCATTCTTGAGGCAAGGTGATTATAATGTCGTGTTAGTGGACTGGGGAGGAGGTTCTGGTCTCCCATACACACAAGCTACAGCTAATACCAGAGTTGTAGGAGCACTGATTGCCAAATTGATCAAGTTTCTCCAGGTATAACCTACTTGCAAATACAAAATGTTAAAGACATTTTACGAAATAACTAGTGAATTTCTTCCATCTCGTTAATACGGTAGTAATATCTTCAATGGATTTTTTCCAAATTAATTGAAGAAGAATATAAATTGAAATATGACGTGCATTAACGTTTTGCGACAATAACTGTGAAATGAGCGTATATATTTATACTAATTTTACCCGTGGTATTATCGGTATTCGAACTATTTGCAATTTTACCCTCTTAGAATAGATATAATCTACTAGGACACGAGTATGCTCATGGTTAAATATTGGCATAAGGGGCCTGCCCATGGTGAAATCGGTATATATTCGTTCCCTAATTACTTTCTGAATTATTCTTACTGCACATGTTTCATAATATCACTGGCTGACAATACTATTGAAGCCCGATTTAGGAAGTCCAATAAAAAGCTAAAACGAAATGCTTATCTAATTCATCGAAGAAACCGCCAACGTGATATAATATACGCAATTATTTGACTCGACTTTTAAAACACAGTTGTTATTTTCTATCTTCGCAAGGTTATTTGCTGTCGAAAAAAAAACGCGTGTTTGTCATTTGTTTTAATGTTTGTCACCATCATTCGTCATTCTAATATTAGTTTTATAAGAAATAAATTCAATCGAATTCCCTACAAAACTATCAAAACAAATGGAAGACCAATCAAGAACTGCAACATAACATAATCTATAAATGCATGGCCATATTTCACGCCAGAGCCAGTAAGTTACGGTTTTATCGTGTGTATTTATGTTTGCTTGTTTTTTTATGGTGTTTAACGCCACTTTCAGCAATTTTTCAGCTATATCATGGCGTCTAGTTTTTATTGGGGGAGGAAGCCGGAGTACCCGGAGAAAACCCCCGACCTGCGGTAGGAAAACTGACAACCCTGGTCAATTAAGATTGGAGTCGAGTACACCCTACCTGCAGCGAGAATCGAACCCGCAATCTCAGTGTTGACAGACCACGTGATCAATAGTAGACGAACTACCTTGACACTCGGCCACCGAGGCCCGCTTGTGTATTTAGCAGCAATTCGTAAAATGCATTCGCACCTAGCGTCGTTTTTACAACGAATCGCTGAACATTATAAAAAGACCTGCATTTTGCTCTAAAGACATTTCGAAGACAAACAAGCAAAGAAAACATCGCAGTACCCAGTGTAATATGTCGTCGAATTGCACTCCGTATTATCACTCGAAATCTAAAGTTACGAGGGAGACAATCCTACCAGCTGCCCACATTTGAATTTAACTAGTCAAATATTAATCAACGACAAAACCTTGTTTTTTCAGTACTGACCTTTTCGCATAGTCATAGGTAGTGTTTCCTATTACCGGATTTGACTTTTCCCAAAACATGACAATGAGTAACTCGACAGGTGTCTAGTTACTTTCTTTTTGTGTTTTATGTTTTTGGGTTTTGTGTTGTTTTTGTTTCTTTCCAGATTTGTAGCTGTCCCTTGGCTTTTGGCTCTTGTTGTTCCGTATGTTTTCTTTTCTATTTTCTTATTATTTCCAGGACCATGGTAACGCAAGACCACAAGACTTCCATATCGTTGGACACAGTCTGGGTTCACATATTGCCGGATATGCTGGCGAGAGAACGCAAAACCTTGGACGTATAACAGGTATAATTTTAAAAGATTGCTGAACACGAGGATATTCAAACACAGAATATTGGCCATGCTTAAGAACTGTGCACTAGAATGTTTTTTTTATAACTTAGATTATTTTTCCTTAAATGCTTTTTTTTCATAACTTAGAGAATTAGATCATGCCGGGCTTTGATTTGCTGTCATTAAATGTTTTTTATATAACTGATAGGATTAGATAATGCTGTGCCTTGCGTTGTTTTGAATAAATGTTTTGATTTTATAACTTACAGGAATAGACCCTGTTGGGCCTTGCGTTGTTTTCATTCAATGTTTTTATTGTATAACTTATATGATTAGATACTGCCGGCCTTGCCTTATTTTCCTCTTATGTGTTTATTGTATAACTTAAAGCATTATATCATGCCGGGCCTTGCGTTGCTTTTCTTTATTGTTTTTATATTATACCTTTCAGGATTAGATCCTGCCGGGCCTTATTTTGAGAACACCGACAAGGTAGTTAGACTTGACCCTACCGATGCTATGTTTGTTGACACGATTCACACCGACGCCGAAAGTATAATAACCCTGGGTATGTTGTTTGTTTTTATGATATGCGTTGGAACAGTTTTTTAATTAAAAATTGTATTTTAATGCGTTAGTCGGTTATATCATTATTTGTATTATTTATGTAAACTAGAATAGATCGATTATATCTTAGTTATTTTATTTATTTATTTGGTTCTTACATATCAGTTTTGATGATTGCGTAAAACATGTGTTCACATTTATATCTATGCAAGTGATTTTTAACATATTTGTCAAAAAGGGTTAAGATACAAGTTCATTGTTCTTATGATGCCTTTTCTCGCTAGCTATTACAGTTTTCGTCTAGTACATACACAGAATATTAAAACGACCGCGTATTTTTATATTGTTATCAGGGTTTGGAATGAAGCAGCCTATTGGTCATGCTGATTACTATCCAAATGGCGGCCGAGACCAGCCCGGATGTGATAAGGGTGTTGTAGATAGTATACGATTGGAAGGAGATCTATACAATGGTTTGAATATATTGCATATTACTATCCTTATAAAAATATTCACACGTGCGGACTTCAAACGTTTTCAGACAAAATTCAGCACCAGGCGAATTTTGCTGATTGTATTTTTGTACTGTAGATAAAATAGACAGTTGTCCAAAGAGAATTGGTCAAGCTTAGACTTTGAAAAATATGTGTCAAAGGCCATAAACTTGCTTAATATATCTATGTAAATTTAGTCACGTTATTCTTGAAAAAAAAATAAAAAAAAAATGTTCTTGTTAATTAATCAATAATGTTCTTGTTTACAAACTATCAATAAAAACAATATACAAGTACAAATTGTAATTTTCAGGTGGAAAACAGTTTGTTGCATGTAATCACCTGAGGTCATATGACTATTTCACAGAATCTATAAACTCTGTCTGTCCTTTTACCGGATACCCATGCAAGGACTACGATACGTTTCAGGTACATAATCTAACACAAGTGTTTAGGCGAGAAATGAAACTAAACTGTAATACACGTAACCTCAATTATTTGTATGTGCGCGTATCGTGAAATAAAACTATAAACTTGCTTGTTTCGCTTCTAGTTTTATTGAAAAGAAACAAACGTATAGTGCATTTTCCTCTATACATGTATTAAAATATTTAAATAATATCATGCGTGTAAAACACACACGTTAAATATAAATAAAAAAAAACTTGCCATATGTTGTTACAGTTAGGGCAATGCAGTGACTGTAGCAGACATGCCTGTGGACAAATGGGCTTCAATGCAGATAAACACAAACCACCCCAAGGAACAGTAAATGTCAACTATTTTCTTGACACATCAGCGACAACGCCATTTTGTAGTAAGTAAAATCAGTAAATAAATCATCTTAGAATTGTTAACGGATGGATTCGCTTTGATCACATGAAATGGTTATTAAATTAGGGACATTAAGATTATTACTCTTGCCGCTTCTCCACAAAACGTATGACATTAATAAGGTAGAACAGTCTCGGGTTTGGTATAATGTTTACAAGTGTGCAGTGTATTATTATAGACTATTCCTCCAGCACGTGTTCAGATTAAAAGGCAATTCAAGGGGATTTTTGCTTTAAAAATTGAGAAGTTAAGTTGGTTTGTCGTCGGTTCTTTAATGCTTTTAAAAATACTATTACCACGAACAAGAAGGTCATAAGTAACGGCCAAACATATACTGTAAAAACGTATTTCAATTTAGTATAGGAGAACATTTCTGTTGTAATATTTTACAGGTTATCATTACCATATACAAGTCACTCTTGCTAATCCCAGCGGTGCTACACAGTGGAGAGGAAAACTGTACGTCTCCTTACATGGAACAAATGGACAGATATCTGATACACTGCTAACAGACAGGTACTGAAAGTATTTCCATATGTTAAATATACTAAACGATTGTAAATCCATATAACAATTTTTTATTTTGTAATAAACACCAATGGAAAGAACTCGACAACTTCTCGTCAGTAGTCCGTATGTAGTGAAATTTATTAATAAGATTACCAGGAAAAACTTCACATTAAAGTAATATTTTCTTTTCGTTCCTTAAATTCAGCAAAATCCGGCTTCCTTGTAGACTTAAGTTATTAAAGTTCACTTACATCTGTTCAGTGAGACTTGGTGGACAAGTGGTCTAAGTAGCAAAATGACTTTTGTTAACCACCGGCGCGGTGTGCGACTTGGGTGTTGTATGTTTGAGTCCCATTTGTATTCAACATCAATTGACAAGAGTTTGTCTTGAAGATGAGATATCTTAACCGTATACCCTTTGTTCCCAATGGAAATTTTTTACGCATTTTAATATCTGAAAAAATGAGGAAACTGGCCTAAATCCTTTAAAGACACAAATTGTACCAAATGTACAGACTGTTTATAAAGCCTGATGGTAAAAAATCTATATTGTGTGTATGTGTAGGGAATTTGATACATCAACGAAAGCTTGTAGAAAGCTTAGTAAAAAAACTTTTAACGGCTTAACGAATAAAAATTTCTTTTACAACCAGACAATGCTAAACATGTTCAGAAAGAAGAACACAACACAAATATTTAACAATTACATTGGAATTTAAAAACAATGTAACATATTTTACATTGTCCGATTAAGTACATAAGCATAAGTTCATCTCCGTGTAATAAATTAACTATAGAATTTTGTTCGGATTCAGAACCAAAGGAATGACTAATCCAACTATTAGTATGTAATATACATGTACATGTATATATAAAATAACTGTAGAGCCAACGCGTTAGTCAAAATGTTATTTAGATAAGCTGTAAATTTTCATTAAAAAGTATTTATTTACAAAAAAAAAACCAACTCTGCGCATAACGGAGTTATCGTTTAAAACGTTTGTTTGACAGCAACCAATACTTAGAACCGGGACACAGCTACAGTTTTATGACGCATGCTCCACATGATATAGGAAACGTCATAGATGTGTCTCTTCATTGGCATCACACTTCCACTATACTAAACCCCTTCCAGTGGAACCCGCTAGGTCTACGTCATCCGACACTGTATGTCGGTAAAGTACTTGTTGGTAATGGAAACTCAGAGTAAGTGAATTGATGCTGATTATTTTTTTAAATAAATGTTGCCCTAGCAGTGGCTTAATATTTGATTTCTGCAGTGGGCCCAATTGGTCTATATGTGCTATTCAACCTAAGTTTTACAGTGATTGTGCTGCGATGATTGGATACACCTAATACTTACTAGTGGTGTATGACACCTATCCATTTTCATTAACAAACCAACTCACATACTATAGTAGGGGCCTCGGTGGCCGAGTGGTCAAGGTAGTTCGTCTACTATTGATCACGTGGTCTGTCAACACTGAGATTGTGGGTTCGATTCTCATTGCAGGCAGGGTGTACTCGACTCCAATCTTAATTGACAAGGATTGCCAGTTTTCCTACCGCAGGTCGGGGGTTTTCTCCGGGTACTCCGGCTTCCTCCCCCAATAAAAACTGGACGCCATGATATAGCTGAAAAATTGCTGAAAGTGGCGTTAAACACCATCAAACAAACAAACAAACACATACTATAGTAATGGAAGCGGGAGGTTTGGCACGACGTAAAACCTAGTTTAACCCAACGTTTCTTTAGAAATGCCTGTACCAAAGGAGGATCATTGATGTAGTTGCTACATTTTAAGTTGTTGTTTCTAAAATTTGCCGGTTCTAGGATTTTGATTTGTGAATTTCTTTATTACAGTTTCCTTGGTGTTCGGTATTGTGTATAAAATAGTGATCGAATATGTATTTTTGATTTTTGATTATTATACATGCAAAAATGTTGTCTTTTTATTGGACAGAAACCGTCTGTTAATTTCTACTGATTCTGATTTTAGCCCCGCCCATTATAGCAACGGGTGTTAATTCCTCGTGCTTCCCTCCCAACGGGTGATATAAATAAAATTAATACACGCTCAGACCGGAAATTGCCGAATCGGAAAATTATCACACGATCCGGCCGACGTTTACGAGTAATATAAGAAATATCCTGCTCTACAACGAAAATTGCCAACCTGGAAAATGATCAGAAGCATCAGCTGAAATTTACTAACACGTCGTTTGACTTTGTAAACATGTCAAAGACACAAAAAATACATGAATATGTGCAATAATTATTTGGAATAAAACAAATAGTAGACAAACAAGCATTTTCCATTGAAAATATAATTCAGTACAGTATCAATATGGTAGTTCACGTTTCTTCTTTAGATAAAAGGCATCCAGTATAATAAAAATCATACTGCCTTTGAACTCATGTGTTAGGGTAGATTATCACATGTAGAACAAAATTATGATCACCATCGACTTCGTCTCGGTGATAATTTTTTCTTCATGTGCTATCTACCATTACACCCTCGTTCAAAGGCAGTATGATTATATTGCAAAGGGCATTTAACTAGAATTCAAATGGCAAGGCAAACCGTGATTTTGAAATATACTTTACAATTAATGACTTTGATACAGGTCGCTAGCAAGAAAAAAATATACATTTTTGAGGGCTGATAAATCCTGATAGCGACTGTATATCAGAGTCCACTATTTTCTTTCATAAGAAAAACAGAGGATGCTTACATTTAATGCTGGTTACCCTTAATATTTTCTGTTTATACTGCATTTTGATATTGATTTGCTGAAATTTCAGTTTCATCACATTTGAAATATTGAAAAGAGTATAAAAAGTCAATTATTTTATTCTGAAATTTTTAACAGTATATTTTACAATTACAGATGATTCAATGATAACTAAAAATGAAATTTATATTTATGTTGGAACAGTTATGACAAAAAGGCTTAAACTGGTAAAAACCAGGTCAATATTGGATTACACTGCATAGTAGTCAAAGGGAATTAAATATTTACCTGGTTTTGACCAGTTTAAGACTGTTTTTATGTAATTTTAGTACTGTTGCGATTTAAAATTGTCTTTAGACCCATCAAAAACACGCAAAATTCTATTCATGTAATAATATACTATAACATATATACATTCTTTTAACAGGTCGACATTTTGTAGCCCCGGATCAGGCGAAGCAATGGAATCCGATGCAATTGTCAAAATTTCCCATAAGTGTTAAAACGTTGGATTTACAAGATGTCTTATTAGATAATAAAACGTTAACGTTCTACATTCTGCAAAATTGTTTTCACTAATAAACCGAAAAGGCTCCTACAGGAGTCATGCATCGTGTATCAGCGCTAGGATCGTACGTTCGAGTCTGATTTAGAGCATGTTGTACTCGAATCTAACATTTTTAAAATAAGACGGCTTTCTAAACCTTTATTCTAGACTTACATAGTTTTAAGAAATGTCACCAAAATTAGTAATGCTAGTTTGAATTTGCTCAGAGCAAGCCATCACTGCTGAACATGAAGTCAGCGAATTAATCCGACATTACAATGTGTGATTAAACAGGACTACATTGTAAAAATTAATATTCATTCAGAGAATATAAAGAAATGTGTGCACTGTTGAAAAACTAATTGTATTATAAATCTTTTTAGTTTTTATTATTACTAAAGTCAAAAATTGGGAAGAAATTCTCGATAGCCCCCCAATCACTTATGTATACATTGTCATTTTATGTCACGTCCCAAATTGGACGTCATTTATTATGCCTTCAACTTCAGAATTAAACATTGTTTCGTGAATTTTGTACTGGAAATCATCAGGAGCGTATGAATTATGACATTTATCGGAACTAGTGGCTTTATAGGTTCCTGCTCCGTGCAGCATATATTTTTTTGTGAATCAATTCGAGCAAATCATAAACTTTTGGTTTCTCCTACTGGCCGATAAAGCATGTTAATCTATTCAAAATAATAAACAGTATATCATTCCGTGCATTACAGTGAGTTGAATATTTAATATTGACACGTCAGTAATAAATAGTGTGATTTTATCTTTAACATTTGAGGAATAAATTGAATGATTAATTGATTGTTGCTTTACGTCCAGCAAGCAATATTTCAGCTATATACAGACCGTAGAAAATACGGAAGATAATTCTCATGATGGCCAATATACATGTATGAATAGAGCTTCACTATGCCTTGCAGTGTCTCGTTGACAATTGACAAGATATTCCAATACAAGCAATTATAAATTTTAATGTACAAAGAAACTTTTTTAATAAAGGAGCTGTTACAAACACGTGCCTATGTTACCGAGCTAACAAATACCAAGTGTATGTTCCATTGTGGTTAATATTAAAGTATGTACAAATTAAAATTATGATTAACTAAGAAAACCATAGTGAAATAGTCTTTTCCTCCAATATGTTGAATATATAACAAATCTTACAAAAATATTATTATGTCCAATGTGAGAAGCAATAATAAAATAACAGGTTCGTGCCGTAAACAGAAAAGAATCAGGTTTACATCGAATGAACAAGTCACTTTTCTGAGACTTGGTGGGCAAATTAAACATTCAAACTTTGTAATTAGAGAATCTTTCATCGAACACTAACAATTTTT
Organism: Limnoperna fortunei; assembly: GCA_944474755.1. NCBI lineage: Eukaryota > Metazoa > Mollusca > Bivalvia > Mytilida > Modiolidae > Limnoperna > Limnoperna fortunei. The sequence continues at coordinate 83,943,130 of OX104111.1, read as the reverse complement.
TTCTGCTAAAGATTGCATTAGTAAATTTTACATGAAACTTTGTAATTACACAAAAAGGCTGTAATTAACAGTTAAGACTACAGGAGAAAACTTTTCCAGGGAATACAACTTACTGCAATTGTTCAGAACAAATTTTCCTGTTACTGCCCAACAAACGTCAGTGTTTTCTGGTATTGCCCAACAAAAGTCAGTGTTTCCTGGTACTGTCCAACAAAAGTCAATGTTTCCTGGTACTGTCCAACAAAAGTCAATGTTTCCTGGTACTGTCCAACAAAAGTCAATGTTTCCTGGTATTGCCCAACAAAAGTCAGTGTTTCCTGGTATTGTCCAACAAAAGTCAATGTTTCCTGGTACTGTCTAACAAAAGTCTATGTTTCCTGGTATTGCCCAAACAAAAGTCAGTGTTTCCTGGTATTGTCCAACAAAAGTCAATGTTATCTGGTACTGTCCAACAAAAGTCAATGTTTCCTGGTATTGCCCAACAAAAGTCAGTGTTTCCTGGTACTGTCCAACAAAAGTCAATGTTTCCTGGTATTGCCAAAAAAAAGTCAGTGTTTCATGGTATTGTCCAACAAAAGTCAATGTTTTCTGGTACTGCCCAACAAAAGTCAATGTTTCCTGGTACTGACCAACAAAAGTCAATGTTTCCTGGTACTGTCCAACAAAAGTCAATGTTTCCTGGTATTGCCAAAAAAAAGTCAATGTTTCCTGGTACTGCCCAACAAAAGTCAATGTTTCCTGGTACTGCCCAACAAAAGTCAATGTTTCCTGGTACTGTCCAAAAAAGTCAATGTTTCCTGGTACTGTCCAACAAAAGTCAATGTTTCCTGGTAGTGTCCAACAAAAGTCAATGTTTCCTGGTACTGTCCAACAAAAGTCAATGTTTCCTGGTACTGTCCAACAAAAGTCAATGTTTCCTGGTACTGTCCAACAAAAGTCAATGTTTCCTGGTACTGTCCAACAAAAGTCAGTGTTTCCTGGTATTGTCCAACAAAAGTCAATGTTTTCTGGTACTGTCCAACAAAAGTCAATGTTTCCTGGTATTGCCCAACAAAAGTCAGTGTTTCCTGGTATTGCCCAACAAAAAGTCAATGTTTCCTGGTACTGTCCAACAAAAGTCAATGTTTCCTGGTATTGCCCAACAAAAGTCAGTGTTTCCTGGTATTGTCCAACAAACGTTAGTGTTTTCTGGTATTGCCCAACAAAAGTCAATGTTTCCTGGTACTGTCTTACAAAAGTCAATGTTTCCTGATACTGTCCAACAAAAGTAAATGTTTCCTGGTACTGCCTTATAAAAGTCAATGTTTCCTGTTACTGCCCAACAAAAGTCAATGTTTCCTGGTACCGTCTAACAAAAGTCAATGTTTCCTGGTACTGTCCAACAAAAGTCAATGTTTCCTGGTACTGTCCAAAAAAGTCAATGTTTCCTGGTACTGTCCAACAAGAGTTGATGTTTCCTGATACTGTCCAACAAAAGTCAGTGTTTTCTGGTATTGCCCAATAAAAGTCAGTGTTTCCTGGTATTGCCCAACAAACGTCAGTGTTTTCTGGTATTGCCCAACAAAAGTCAATGTTTCCTGGTACTGCCCAACAAAAGTCAGTGTTTCCTGGTATTGTCCAACAAAAGTCAGTGTTTTCTGGTATTGCCCAACAAAAGTCAATGTTTCCTGGTACTGTCTTACAAAAGTCAATGTTTCCTGATACTGTCCAACAAAAGTAAATGTTTCCTGGTACTGCCTTATAAAAGTCAATGTTTCCTGTTACTGCCCAACAAAAGTCAATGTTTCCTGGTACTGTCTAACAAAAGTCAATGTTTCCTGGTACTGTCCAACAAAAGTCAATGATTCCTGTTACTGTCCGACAAAAGTCAATGTTTACTGTTACTGCCCAACACAAGTCAATGTTTCCTGGTACTTCCCAACAAAAGTCCATGTTTCCTGGTACTGTCCAACAAAAGTCAATGTTTCCTGGTACTGTCCAAAAAAAGTCAATGTTTCCTGGTACTGTCCAACAAGAGTTGATGTTTCCTGATACTGTCCAACAAAAGTCAGTGTTTTCTGGTATTGCCCAATAAAAGTCAGTGTTTCCTGGTATTGCCCAACAAACGTCAGTGTTTTCTGGTATTGCCCAACAAAAGTCAATGTTTCCTGGTACTGCCCAACAAACGTCAGTGTTTTCTGGTATTGCCCAACAAAGGTCGATGTTTCCTGGTATTGTCCAACAAAAGTCAATGTTTCCTGGTACTGTCCAACACAAGTCGATGTTTCCTGGTATTGTCCAACAAAAGTCAATGTTTCCTGGTACTGCCCAACAAACGTCAGTGTTTTCTGGTATTGCCCAACAAAAGTCAATGTTTCCTGGTACTGACCAACAAAAGTCAATGTTTCCTGGTGCTGTCCAACAAAAGTCAATGTTTCCTGTTACTGCCTAATAAAAGTCAATGTTTCCTGGTATTAACCAACAAAAGTCTATGTTTCCTGTTACTGCCCAATAAAAGTCAATGTTTCCTGGTATTACCCAACAAAAGTCAATGTTTCCTGGTACTTTCAAACAAAAGTCAATGTTTCCTGGTACTGACCAACAAAAGTCAATGTTTCCTGGTACTGTCCAACAAAGTCAATGTTTCCTGGTACTGCCCAACAAAAGTCAATGTTTCCTGGTACTGTCCAACAAAAGTCAATGTTTCCTGGTATTGCCCAACAAAAGTCAATGTTTCTGGTACTGCCCAACAATTGGAGGAATCGGAGGCCATTATCACTCACCTGATTATGTAGGCTATGAAGATGGCATTTCCCTAATGTTCAACTAAGTCCTGTAGTTTTCAGTTTTCGACTGGCATAAATAACATTATCTTTATTGGGACTATCCATTGCATCTTGATGTAGGTTTCAACTGGTACAATAGTTTCAAATAGGAAGCCATTAAAAATTTTCATGAAGATTTATAGGCTAAATTTATTGCAACAATTGCAGTCATCACAGATATTCGATCAAATAAACAAGCATAAACTTTTAAGAGAACCAACATTCATACCTGTATTTATGGCTTCAATCAGCCTTGCAGTTTCAGAAAAGTTGCAATTTGAAAATTATTCCTTTAGAGTCTTCTAATAAACTCAGTATGTAAAGGTAATGGTGGCCATGTTTACTGTCGATTGGCATTAAAAATTGTAGAGGACCATCCAATAAATATTGCTAAATATTTTTGTTTCCATTGGGTAAAACCTAACTCCTGTGGTGGTGGCCATTTTGAATTATAGATTGGCCTTAAAACATAAACCTTATAGAGGACTTTACTATGAATACTGGTGATAAGTTTTGTTTCAATTGGTTTACCTATTTCAGAGAAGAACCTTTTTCAAAAACTTTTTTCCATTGAGTCCTATGTTAAACTGCAGTGGTGGCCATTATGAATTTTCAATTGGCATAAAAAACATAAATAGAGGACAACCCAAACAATATTAATAGTAAGGTGTGTTCCGATTTGCCTTTTGAAACTTTTTTCCCATTGGGTCCTATGTTAAACTAAGTCTTAGAGTGGCAACCATATTGATTTTCCTTTTAGAATAAAAAACACTTTGTAAAGGTCCATCTAATGAACATTTTGATTAAGTTGGGTTTTAATTGGCCCAGTGGTTTCAGTAGAAAAGATTGACATGTTAAAGTTTGACAACAACCAAAGATGTAAAGTGATGACAACTGACGTAAAGTGATTACGATAGCTCACCTGACCCAAAAGGGGGGTGGTGGGGGGGTGGTCAGGTGAGCTTAAAAGGAAAAAGAAACAAAAATTTGTATATTTATTTCTGTCATACATAATAAAATATTACATATTATGTGGTTAAAAAACTGCATGATGATTAAAGTATCAAAAAGAAGTTGCAATATGAAAAATGATCATCATTTAAAGGATAGTAAATAGTATACAGTGTAAATCAATAAAATTACAGAATACTGCTCAATTAACTTGATAAACTACTGACAATTCAGAAATTCTTGAGGTGTTTCATTATTGTGGAAAATGTGACAGATTATGATTCACAATAATATTATTGCACTTTAAACCATCATAACTCATTGTATGACATGCTTCCTGCGACTGCATTTAATTTACCTAACAATTAATTGTATCTCTAACTATGGCTCGGAAATTGCTGAAAATAAATGCAATAATTTCTGAATTAACAGTAACTTATATAGTAGAGGTATATTATAAAATTTACAAAATGGCCTAATGTTGTACAATAACTAGAATTATCATTGCAAACTAGACCTCATTCCCTCACAGTGGTATTATCAGTAAGAATTTCTTAAGCTATCTACAAATATATGAATTCATTCTTACTTTCTAAAGCCATATAGAAACATCATGACTTGATAAACTGAAAGACAAAATAAGAAATAGCACTAAACAAAAGTTAATGTCACAAAATGTTCAGAAAAAAATTAGTTAAAAAAATCACAAATGTTTGCTGCCATTTTATAGACAAATTATGGATTTTCTAATGCATTAATTACAAAGCATGGTAAATTTACAAGTAAGTCTACAAAAAGCTAAATTCTTCACATAAAATGCTTGCTAAAAATCTACAGAATGACTAAAAACCTACTTATACTGTCCATTGAACATGTGTTTATTTTCAATACTGCCTTTAAAACTTGGTTTTCATAGCTGATAGTTTCTGGTGTCTGCAAGCTGGCATTTATAGTGTTTGCACTTATTAAACACTTGCAAGAGTCTGTGGTTGATTTAATAATTGTAAACAATTTCACTCTGATTTTTAATCGATAAAACTGTTAGAGTATAAAAAATTCACAAAAAACCAGAGAAGGGGCAGTCTTTTATAATTACTCTAATTATTCCTGATGATAGATTGGGATGCATTATGAATTTTTTTATATAAAGTCTAAATCATAAGCCTGTACAACAACAAAAGACTTCACAAGCTATCTTTACAAGAGGTTGATATAAGATATGACATTGTAGAGCTTGTTTTGTTGATGTATTTGCAGTGAGTTTCTGCCTCTTGTATTTTTCAAGGTGAAAGCCAAAAAACACAATTTTCAAAGTCATTAATGGGCAATAACTGCTGACAGAAGTCGATTTATAATTTTCATGTTAACTTATTGAATGCATTTTTTCAATTTACCATAATACATCAGTTTGCATCATTCATTCAAAATAGTCACTGAACAATAGAACAGACATACAAACTGTTATATAAACCCATATGGACATTTATGACTTAATATGACAGTAATAATGCAACTGAAATAATCCATTTTCAGCAGGAATTCTTAAGCCAGTCATGTGTTTTATTGACTTCACACATTCTAAGATCAGTATGTGGTATATAAATGAATACAAATCGAATACACATTGCATGCAATTTTCAAACACAATACAGATATAAGATGATTTTGAGGCAATAATACAAATCTGAGCAGTAATAATCCAAGTATCTCAACAGACCATTGCATAGCAGGAAAAAAAAAATCAATTAGTAAAAAATAAATGAAAAAAAATATTGAAACCATTTATTGACTGGTAAGTATGAGTGGCAGGAAAATATCCCAATATGGTTTCACCAGAATCAATTTACTTCTTTAGCCACATACTGCAATTCAAAATTCAATACAGCAACTGCAACCAAGGAGTGACCAGGCGGTGGGGGGAAGGGGGGTGGGTTGTCATCATCAGTTACTTGAGAATTAAAAATATCCATAACTTTAACAAGTGCCTTCTCCCAAAATGTGCAAAATGTATAATTACTCTACATGTTTCATACTTGTTACTGATGATAGATTGGGCTGTATTATGATTTTTTTTTAAAATATAAAGTCTAAATCAATAGGAATTTAACACATATAAAGCACAAAACTAATTACTGATAAGAAACAAGAGTAAAGCATCATATCAGAACAACTACATTACCTAGCTATTAATTATAAGTCATAATTGCATAGAAAACAAGGTAAATGTGAGCTATGATTACAATATAACTTATTTAATAAAATGGTATATTTTCTGTATAAAATATATGAATAATGTATGAAAATCTATAAATAATAAAAATATACAAAATATGAAAGTATGAAAGCCTACACTAAAACACATACAAGGCACAACCATTCTATGAACAATATTATAAAATAAAAATTAATAGAAAATAAACTTTCTTAAAAATTATAAACTGCACTCCCAGGGATATGATGCTCCATTTACTTATAAAATTTAAAGTTTTATTGTTTCTGATTTTTTTTATTTTAAATATGGTACATGTGTACATGTGTAAATGTATATACAAACTTGTTTATTGTGTCAAAACTGTGTACAATAAACAAGCACACCATTCACAACACAATAAATTACCTAAAACTGTGTAAAAATAAAGAAACAACTGAAACACTCACAAAGCATTGCACTAAATCGATACCTAACGAGGAAATCCAACAAAATTTTGATTAAAACTACATAAAATTTCATTATTATGAACCTTATCATATGCTATATATATATATATATATATATATATATATATATATATATATATATATATATATATATATATATATATATATATATATATATATATATATATATATAATGTTATAATTAAACCTGCCTAGACTAAACCCCTTTGTGACTAAAATTTATGTTCTGAATAGACAGGTATTCAGTTCTGTCATGATTCCAAATACTGTGACCAGGTATATGTTACACCTGAGAGGTTATTTTAGACAGGTTCCACTAATAAAAATCTACATTGCCATTTAAACAACCTGATTTATTTCCACAAGGGACTAAAATATAAACTATGCCAATAACATATATTGCAAATACATGTACATTTACATTGAATAAACAACACTAAGACATAAAAAAATAATAATAAACAATTATTTATTATCAATGAATGGGTATTATGCCTTTTTCATCATAACCTTGTCACTTTGAAATATTGTAGAAGATTGCTGTGCTATGCATTCTGGTAATACATGTACTTCATTTGTTTATGTTACTTGAACCAAAGAAGGCAGAAATTGTTCACTCAGAAAAGTACTTTGAATGTCTTGACTTGGGGGAGTTTTTTTACGTCCCACACTGACAACCTAATGCATATGGTCAGACCATATTTTTTAATATATCCTTGAACAGAATTTGCACAGACCAAATATAAATTGCCATAAAGTGACTATATTAGCTGACAGGACCATTGCTGTTTGACAGAAATGAGGAAATAATACACATGTAATACACAATGTTTGAATAACAGGAAGCATAGTGACAACTAGTTAAATCTAAACAAATTAAATAGAGTGTTCCCCAAATTAAAGTATGGCCAAAGTACAATAAATAATTTGGATTATTATTTTTATAGAGGACACTTGGGCAAGTAATTATGACAAATAAATTTAAAGTAAGTTTACAAAAACATACATGCACCAGCACTTTATGTAATAATACATACAACTTTAGTAAGCGAGCAGGTTTACAACCTAAATGTCATGGATACAAGTTTCAAGATTATGCTAGTCCCTTTAGGTAATTTAAATTAAAAAACATAATTACTGATTTGTTTTCATTTGAAAATCAAATACCCTTAAATAGTTTATAACTATGAATACATTTATAACAGATAAATTCATAAAAAATATTGCCCTGAAATGAAAAAGGGCTAAATTATCTACTGTCAGATCCACATGCACTTGACAAACTGCATCATTAATGGACAAGACTGTTTATCTCCCTTGTATGCTAATTACAAATTCCTACATGAATTTTACAGGTAAGAAGTATAACTTGAGCCTCTTTTAATACTAACATCCATGTTTTGGCAAAATGTGTCATCAAAGGGGATACAGTTGATATATTGCACCCATGATCCTTCAGTAATAGGTACGACATAAAACCCGATCATTAACAACAAAAACATCAACACAAACAATAAAAATGACACTATAATCACACGCAATCGGGTCAAGCCCTTATCCTCAATCTGTATTTCTTTAATAAGGACTAACGAAAGCAAGGCCCCTGAAACAAAACCAAAGATATGAGCCCAATTATCCAGCCAAGGTAGTAAACCTAATACAAACAGAACCAGTAGAACCAAACTGTAAATCAACAGGTTTATTTTCAGGCCAGAATTTTTGTACGACTCGTCTTTCTGCCAGTTGTTTAATATGTTGTAAAGAAGGTCTACATAGAGGCAGGCCAATATACCGAAATGAGCACCAGCAGGTCCAGTCTGAAAAAAAGGAAATGAAAATGTCTAGTCACAAATACATGGATATAAAATACATTTATATGATACATAAACAAGGTAAAAATAGGGGAACATGAAAGTAAAAAATAATTATTATGATTGATTGATTGTTTGTTGTTTTATGTCCAGGAAGCAATATTTCAGCTATATTCAGGACGTTTATTAATTATGCAGCAAAATGATTTAAATGTATCAAAAATTTAAATAGTTTAAACATATTTCATTGTCAAAACAAAAGACAATGGGATCAGGCACAAATGACAGCAATTTAGAATTTACATAATATACATGTACAGATATTGTATAAAACATTTTACAATCCAATATGACAAAGATCAGACATGGATATAAACATGACGTTAAAAATCCATAACAACATTTAATTCTGATTTGATCCTTTAAAATCTCTACCCATAACTGAAAGTTTATAAAAATAAAGGGTGATGGCAGCATAACTGATTTCTACACAGCAGATTTTAAGTCTGTCATATGGAAGCACTTTGCTATTCAAGGAATTAAAATGGAAGGGGTTAGATCTGTAATAAAATATGTTGATACCATCAACAAACAATGATTTTTGTTCATTATAACATATTTAGCAGTGAAATGACCCATGCAATACATCCAGAAGTTGTAACCCGTTATCAGCCCTGATGATGTTATCAAAGGCGACGGGCTGATATCGACAATGTTACCAGTGACGACAGCTGATACGCATATCAGCCGATCGTCAGTAGTAACATCATCGAAATCAGCATGCTGTCAATGGTGACGTCACAAATCAAAGAAATTTATTTTGTATCCAGAAATTTCAAATTTTGTTTATAAATGAATTAAAATTAAAAAAACAACCTATTATCATGAAAAGTTTAAGATTGATTTTGGTTCAAATATGTGATAAATAATGACACTGCATTATTCCATATCGTCCCTTGTATCAGCCCTCAACCCATATCTCCCTTCAAGCGAAGCTCTTGGGTTTGATATGGGAGTCTCGGGCATACTCGGGCCAATATGGAAAATGCAATGTAATAATCTATAATTATTATATACCAACAACATTAATAAGTATCATGATACGAATCAGATTGTCAGAAAATGGTGTATGTAACATCCTTGATCAAAAATGATCTTCAAATTTAGAAACCACTACATAATGGATTGGGATTAAATGCAATTTTTTAACTACTGGTATATATCACAGAAACTGCTTTTAAGACAAAGGATTCCAAAAGAGCCAGACAGAACTATGTATGCTAGGAATGTGCCTGGTCAACTTCATTAGACAGACAGAAATTCTTGTTCTACATTTTAATTAACCATTTTTCTAAAGGAAAATGTAGTGACATATATTCCTGGTGCAAAATATCATATTTCTAAAATAAATCTGTCATATATCGATACCTCAACGTGATAAGGAAGTAGTACACAGCTGGCCAGGGTGCCTATAGCACCACTCCCAATGTAGATAAACATGATTCGGAGGGACCCATAGACACGTTCTATTCTAGCCATGACTATGATCTGGAAAAGGAAGCTGATCAGCAAGTGTACAAACCTACAATTATAAAGATCAATTATTATTATATATATAGAGATGAAATATCAAATTTTCCCAGTGACAGAAATCACTGTAAATCACATGTGAAAATTATCGTTTATTTTCACTCTCTGGTTTTTTCCCGCCAAATATTGCAGTTGGTTTTGTACTATACAGATATTGATCCGCAATTCATAAAATTTAGGAATAAGCATTAAAATTTTACGAAAACAATTTTGATCTATATAATAAATAAGACAATCAATTGGGCATCGTGCCGCGTAAAGCATCAGATTAAACTTGTGCGCGGAACAAGTTCTGCGCACTCGTTTAATCAGATGCATTATGCGGCACTCGTGATCATATTTTGGATTTTCACTCCGCCAAATTAATTATCCTATAATTATTTTTGCTACATTCTCTTCACAGTGAATTATTTCCATCAATCACAGTCTGTTTATTCAAATAATAAGTTCTAAATATAAGCATGAAATAATAATATTCCACTGTCTACAGGTGAGCATCAAAATTTTTAATAATTTTCACCCGCAATGTTCATGACATACATGTTTTACACCAGAAATTATCACCACTTCCGTTAAATAAGTGATTAGACAGAAGTTCAGAAATAGTCGATCATGACAAAGCAAAATCATTGCAGATATTTAAACGTAAGTGACTTAGCTGTATCCTGTCACAAGTTGTAAATATTCTTTTACAAATTTTTTAATATCTGTCCACCAATATTTAATTTTTCTAAAATTGGAAATATCTGACTCAAATAACTCAAGATTTCATTACTTTTCTGCCTATATCAAAAGTCATTTTAGTTAGTAGTGTTAGTATACTTCTGTTCCACACATGTTGCTGTTACAGTACAAATATTTCATTCCCAAATGGTTCAATCTTGGCAGGTTCCCACTAGCTACAATAATGTAGCTCCTTTTTTTTTTTTTTTTTTTTTTGATGGATGGAGCTACAAAGAGGTCCCATTACTCGTAATGGAGCAGCCAGGGAGTGATTCACACCCGGGGGTTTTATGCATATTATAAGCAATTACACCGTTTCCCTTGTTTGCTACATACTTTTTATATGTATTTGCAGTTTTACTGATATTTCCACAACACCGTATTCGTTAGTTTTATCACTTTATTCGTAATCATGGCATTGTTTGACAAAATATGAATTCCGGAAGTGCATAATTTCGATAATATCAGAATCGATTTGGTAAAAAATGTAATTCAGAATGATTTCAGCTGTATTCATTTGCATTATGATTATGTCCCCTTATTACAAATTTTACCGATACGATTCCGAAATTCTACACTCCACAATTTTAATTATGTCAACAATGCCACGATTACGAAAAAGTGTTAAAATTATTTAATTAGACATTGTAGACATATCAGATGAATGGCGGAGGAAAGAAAACATATTTATTTAATAAAGACAAAGGTTAAATAGCGGAAAATATGTGTAAATCCCAAAAGTGTTTTTGCTCCATTACGAGTAATGGGACCTCTTTGTAGCTCCGTCCATCAAAAAAAAAAAAAAAAAAAAGGAGCTACATTATTGTAGCTAGGTTCCCACCTGTACATCTACTATATATTCTAGTACTCATTTCCTTAAACACTGTATGATGATTTTGAAAGTTCTTTTTAACCCAAATAACTTTTTAAAAATTTTTATTAAATGAGTAGCAACTTGTAGAATTTGTAGCTATCTATGATTATTAAATGTAATTTGTAGAATTTGTAGCTATCTATGATTATTAAATGTAATTTGTAGAATTTGTAGCTATCTATGATTATTAAATGTAATTTGTAGAATTTGTAGCTATCTATGATTATTAAATGTAATTTGTAGAATTTGTAGCTATCTATGATTATTAAATGTAATTTGTAGAATTTGTAGCTATCTATAATTATTAAATGTAATTTGTAGAATTTGTAGCTATCTATGATTATTAAATGTAATTTGTAGAATTTGTAGCTATCTATGATTATTAAATGTAATTTAAAGCTCTATTCTTTGTTGGATCATTAGCTTTATAGGGTATACAGTTTAACACTACTAATTATATTTCTCTGTTTTATTACATACCCAGCATGAAGTAAATTAGAAGAAATAATTCTTGTAAACTGGTCTGGAGTATCTGGATACACAAATGGTATCATGCCACACACTTCTTCAAAACAATTTACCTACAAAATCACATTTTAGTATTAGTACTGATAAAAAATTCATGTTGATATCTATTTCAAAATTGATATTTTTCATAGAACCTTGTTCACCCACAACGAATTGAAACAAAAATTACAAGAATGTCTTAAACAAAATACTGGTACATGTTTATCTGCAAGTAATAATCAATTAATAATTATTATATAATTATACATATGTTCCAATCTTGAGCCTCGGTGCCTGAGTGGTTAAAGTAGTTAGTAATCAAATGCTTACTGTGTGCTTGACTCTAGCCTTAACTGACACCGTTGGGATTTTAACCAGATACTTAGACTTTCTCCCTCAATAGAGACTAGATGCAAAGATATACCTGAAAAATTGCATTAAACACTTTCCAAACAAAACACTCTTATTTGGATGCATTAACTGCGGTCTTTGGACTCGGTCAATATTGCTTTCTTTGGTCAATTAAACCTCTCATAGACTTTTACAAAAGACTATAATTGTATTTTATTATTATACTTCAAAACTGTATCCTCTGATCAGGAATTCTTTTATCAACAGGTTTTTTTTTTTAAATTGACACATTATTTGTTTATTATAAGTTTCCATCTCGCTCTGCAAATTATTTTCTTGGACACACTTTTTTCGGTGAAGGAAGCCAGAGTACCCTAAGAAACCCCCAACCTCCAGTAGTTAAACTGGCAAACCTTGTGGATTAAAATTGGGAGTCGAGTACACCCTGCCTGCAGTAAGACTAAAACCCACAATCTCAATGTTGAACAATAGTTTTGTGATAAATCTATAAATAAACATGTATCTATAGTTTTTAACTGAATCTACCTGTGAACATAGAAATGCCTCAGCATGGTAGTAACCTGACAGGAAATCACAATGTTCTCTGGTTGTTATCATACATTCTCCCTGGATACCATGACAACATGGCCGACCTAGTAAATCACAGCTCATATGTCTGTCTGTTTGATGAACAAGAGATGAACCATTATTGCCCGGTTTAGAAGTTTCTGTACACAACTAAACAATAATAAATGGGTAATATATAAAATATACAACATATATATTCCTTTAAGTCTAACAGAAATATTTTAAATTTAGGGATTTAAAAGTAATATTTAGGCTGATAACTCTAAAAAGTATATTTCAGATTTTCTGTTCTGCAAAGAATATATTGTAGATTTTTCTTCTAAAATTAAAACATCTCAGATTTAGATTTGCATTAACTGTAATTATCTTTCTTAAAAAAAGTTACTGATTGTCTAATTGTTATTAAATTAATCTTAAATTGTGTTCTATATGTATATATAATAAATCAAGATAACTATATATGTCAGAATCAAGAAAGCTATGTCTGATTGCAGAATTGTCTTGCAATACAGAGCATAGCTTAATCTAAACTTACGGGCCACTTTGTAATGTCCTGTTTATTCCACTCAAATGGAGGAATGGATGCCGGTGTTTTACAGTACCTAAAAGATAAAACAGAAACAAGGTTCATTCAAGTTTTATTTAAAAAAAATTCCTTTCAATTGTTGACTTTTGTTCTTTTTCCTAAAGAAATCAAAATAAAAGTATACACACTAATTGCAAGTTGTCCTATCAAGACATTTTTTAAATGGTGTTTTACAGGGGTTTATTAAGTGTACATTCTAAATTTGCATTCAAGCAGGTAGAAGATATATAATATAGTCAGTCCTAATCAAGTAAGCTAGTGGAATCCATGTTCTCCTTTAGTTCATATAATTATCAACATGGTCGGTTGTTCAGAGATCTCAGATTCAAGCACCTGTGCTGACACTGTTGTTTTTATGCAATTTCTGTTTTACAAATATGAAGTACCAATTTTGTTTTTCCTAAGAAATATTTTTACACTTTAAAGACAACATACCTTCAAAAAAGGATTTACAAAAAATTTGAAGTACTAAAAATAATAAGGAAAACTGTTCAAAGATCTTTAATGCAGAACAATTGGGCACTCACAAAAATCCTACTGGCGTCAAAATATAAACATGGAAAGGGCAGGAAAATAAACACTGTAAGGATACTGACAGTTTATAGTATCCACTCAAGTCTGAAATTTTAAGCAGCAAATACTGAAAATTGACATACTTTGGATCCTGGCCACACACTGCGCCAGTCGTGAAGTCCTTTGAAGAACCTGTGTTGTTCCACTTGATAAATGTTGATATAAAGCTCTAAAAAGATGACATGGGAGAATAATAATTAAAGAACCAGAAACAAGCAAAGCATGCCTATCAAGAACAACTAACATTATGAAAAAAACCATAATTGTCACAAATTTTTCTATTTGGCATCACTGGTATTTGTAATTCCTTATGTCATGGTTTTATTGGTATATGAAACAGTGTAATTGGTGGAAAATTTTCAACAATAGCAATTATCTTATAACCTTTATCATATAGGGTTATAAGCTGAGTGCTACTTATTTTGTCAAAGTACACAGCAGTTCATTGACTTGATAAGCTACAAAGTAACTGTATTGGCATGGGACAATCTTTGACTCAATTTGGCTAGCAAGAACACCACAGATATTTTTTTTAATTATTTGAGATGTTTCTAACAATAAGATCTAGCACATCAAAGACACTAATACATTCGTATTTGTCTCTTAATTGTTTTCCCTCAGGCTGTGAGACCCTCTCTAATCTATATGGTAACTTTGTCTACATAAGTTTTGCAGTCTGGGAATGAGAGAATGAATGATTCAGTCTGTTCACTGCCATAAGGACGATAAGCAGTGGGCCAAATATATCCAAGGAGGTACTTACACTACAGAAGGAAGGTAAAGTCTGTACACAACCTGACCCATCGTCTCGTACACAACATCCAGATTCTCTTTCGTCTGCCCTGTCCTTTTCAAGAACAGCCACTAAATTTGGATCCTTTCTCATGCATGGAGAGTACTTTGCACCAAGATGAATTAGGTCAGCCTATTTTTTTTTAATGATGAAAAAATGAACAAAAACATAAATAATAACCTTTGAAACAATGATACATAGTAGTGCCACTCAAACTGGTACACATAACTGGTATGCATGTTTATGTTGTGTTAAAACAGGTCTGAATGATATATGTAGTTAAACCCAATAGAGTACCAGCTTTATAATTTTTATTTTCTAAGCACAGGATTTAAAAAAATTAAAATCTTTTTATTTTATTGGTATGTACATCAACAGGACATTATGCACTTTCTGCATTTTTAAACAAATATCATGGCATCCATATTTTATTGGGAAAGGAAGAAGGACTCTATAGGAATCCCTGACACTTATACAGGAAAACTGGTAATTCTTGTCAATTAAGGTTGAGTCTGGCAGACCTTGGCTGACACTTGCACCCCCAGTGTTGATACAAGGGATATCACCAGTGAATGGCTAACTAATGAGGGCACTTGGCCACTAATATATAACATGATTCAATGTCACCACAAGACCTCTTAAAAATAAGTCGTTCATTAGTAGATGCAATGACCAATCACATTCTTTAAATAAATTTATTGAAGTTCAACCCAAGACATCCTGTTAGTAACAGATTAGGAGTTGATTCCCTATGCATACCTGCTTCGGTCCCAGCCATATGTTTCCAAATTCTGATTTCCTTACCAGTTCAATAGACAATGATGGTTTTAAAACCTAAAAATAAACAAATACATGTATAATATTTTTGTGTTGCGATTCAATATATGTTAAAACAAAATCAAAACTCAACAAGAAAATTTCAGGTAAAACCAAAATTTAACCAAAAAATCAAAGAATGTGTCCATTGGACACAGATGCCCCCGCTAAATGAAGTCCCAAACAGGAAGTAGTTGTAAGACAGGTCTGAAAGTCGACTAGGATGTACAACTTGTGATAATGAACCACCCTGCCAAATTTCAAATTGTTCTCATGTACGGTTTCGGAGAAAAGCTTGACGGAAATTTGTACGGACGGACATAAGTAAAACTTAATGCCCGCCGACATGTCGTTGGGACATAAAAATCAATTGAAGCCATTTACAATATGAAAATGTAAAAAATTGTTATTAGCACATGTACATATAAGAAATAATACAGTAATTGAAGTCTAAACAATCTCATAAGAAATACCTGAAAATGCTATGTATACAGATTAAAAGGAATGTTCATTGTTCAAGGAAAACACATTAGTCAAATGTCTGTTAGGAAAAATTAAAAAAAAGCCCCCAATTATCTTTTCTTGAAATTTCCCTTTGGTCAAAAGTTTCCCTAAATTGATTATCCATCACTTTTTTTTCATATCTGAAAACATGTCAACAAATTTATGCAACTTCCTTAGTGCTGGTTGGAAACTGCATTTGAATAGTCACTGGCTGGGAAGGGACCAGTACAAATCTTACTCATGATCAAGAACAGGCTTGGATGAAAGTAGCTTGCTGATAATAGTTGTAAAACTAATATGAAACTGAATCATCAATGTATATGATAGTACACTTGATTTTTGGCATTGAAAATTTCTTTTGTGGTGTATTGCTAGAATGGCCAGTAATTTGCTTCAAAATATCTTTAATTTATTGTTGCAGAATAATTTTTTTAGAGAAATAAATGCAAGATATCTTAAGTAAACTTATCACTTCCCTGTACATTGCTGAATGAAGGAAAATCGATGAAATTCGAGCGAGTGGCCACATGGGTAAAAAATTTCGTACAAGTGATGTTTTCATTTGGACAAATACATTTAGATAATTAATATTTGTCAAAAAGTTATTGTCAAAGCCCGAGGTCTAGTGGCTGCATTGAAGTTTCAAGATTTGGTCGGTTTTTATAACTATGCATGGTAGGACAACAATATTTTGTATAGAAGATTCTTATTTGCAGCACATTACAGTCTGGAAAGTGTCACCTGACCTTAACCTTAAAATCAGTGACTACATAAGAACTTTGTAATATATATTTTTATTATAATAATATAATGCTATTTATACTGATGAAGAGCAATTTTTATTACTACTTCAGTGTAATATTGGTGAGACATACTGCTGTCCGTGCTTGTTAATTTGTTTAAAAGGCTTCTAAGTCTAAGGAATAAATACAAATGTACACTGTACACATAAATTCTACTGTTCCTTTAAAACTACAATGTAAAAGTGTGCTATCAATGACAATTTATATGACATACCAAAGCTTCTTCCTCAGATACACTGTAGTGAGGTTTGGCAAACCCATATAAAGAAACTGCAGTGATCATAATAACTACTTGTACAAATGTGATGAAGTAGGAAAAGTATGGCCTGAAAAAAATACTCTAATTATTATGTCATGACAAAATATTTAATAGGCAAAAATTAAGTGCATGTATAAGAATTTCAAATGCAAATTAGTATTAACTTACTCTCATTCCATCAAAATAACTGACATTTTTGTAGATATTAAAATTTCTTTCTTCCAAAATGCTCAATACTTTTACAGAGGTAAGGTAACTTAAGACTGATATATTTATTAACTGATCTTATATACAACATGACTTCTAAACTAAAACTAATGGAGTGTACAAGCAATTCAACTAGAAGAAGGATAAGTAGCTAAAGACAAATATAAGTACCTTTTGTAATCAGCATCTTCAATTGTTTGCTTCTTACATATCTTACAACAGAAAAAGTCTTTGGCACTTTCATATAACTGATCATATATAGGTCTTCTTTCCTTCTTTGTTGGACGAAGCTCGTGTTCTGCCGTGACGATGTTTGGTTGTATTCTACTAAGGGATGGCCTATCTGACACTGCTACTAGTTTACCTGGTTTTCTTATTGCTGTCAGAGGTATGTCTGGTCCAACATCTAAGCTGAAAAATTAGACCAAAGCACTGAACAAACTGAAATTTAAAAGCTTTTATGGCATCAAAGATATATAAACTACATGTACACTCATTTGTTACCATACCATACATGAATATTTTTATTCATGTTTGTGAAAAAAACAACAGTTGCAAGCTAAATTTAAAAAGGAAACCATATGCTAAATCCAAGAGCCTTGTTATCTCTGTACATGGTTACAATCTGTTTATATAAATGTTAATTATGTTTGTCCTAATTGCAATATAATTTTGCAACATATTTACTGACTATTATAGCATTGTTTTCTGTCAAGTACCTGTCAACAACAAAATTGAGGTTTGAGTCTCATGTGGCAAGGAGTCAAATTTTAACTGACAAGAATTGCCAATTTTCCTAATGAGGGTCAGGGGTTTTCTCTGGGTACTCGGGATCCCTGACAAAAAAAATAATTTGGACATCACAATATAGCTGAAAATTTGCTGAAAGTGGCAATAAACACCCAAAACAAACACTATTATTGTATTCCTTGTTAATATTGGTTACTGTTGTATCCATACTTCCCAAGTGTTTAATTTTAGTAATAAAGTTTTATAGAGTGCATAAGATTGAAATTTCACACAGAACAAGATACAACAAAAATGTATTAATACTGTGTTTATCTTTTCATTTCAGAGTTAATAATTAGTACATGCATATGTTATCAGATGTGAAAGTTAGAATACAGAATGCAAGGATAATGACCAACCAGCAAGAGTGGAAAGGCAAGGGGCAATTGAAATTTCGGATTTTGAGAACAATAAACAAAAACAAACAAAAAAACCATAAACAAGTAGCTTGAACCTAACAAAAATCATGAGCTTACATGCCTCTAATTTAAAACCCTTTAGGTTACTCATATTAATGTCCCAATAAAAGTTAAATTCAGGAGGAGAAAAGACTACATATGATGAAAATATGCAAAATAGGTCAATGCAATTATTAGATAGAACAATAAACAATGAAAAGTTTCTTTCGTCAAAATATTCTTCTGGCATATAATAATCTAGACTTGACACAAGTCTCTTTGAATGAGACACATCTTTATTACAAAAATTCAAAGAGACTTGTGTCAAGTCTAATAATAATCATATGTTGAACAGGTGCCTTTCTGTCCAGACATAAATAATTTTATTAGAAATTCTTTGGTCAAATGGTTGCAGATGAAAACTAATCAAATTGAGACATATACAGTATAAACAACACTACTAGTTTTTCAAGCTTCAATACTACCATAGCTATTTTTTTATAGCTCCTTAATTGTAATGATAAACTCAACTCATCAAACATTCACTATGTTTATACATGTTATGTACTCAATATGTTCAATACTCAATATGTACATCAACTCTCTAATTACAACAACTGGTACTACTTAAATTTTTTAGGATTATTGAGTCAGGATCAAGAATTGTCATATAAATCACAGATGATTTTTAAACACAATTTATGATCTCTTTAATATCTCATTACAGTTTTAATTATAACCAAGGTGTCTTGGATGCCCGAGTAGTAATGATAGTTAGTCATACTTTTGATTTAAGTCTGTGTTCCAGATGTGCTGACTCCAGCCTACTGAAAATGTTAGCCAGTTTCCTGTTGAATGTTGGGGGTTAATTTTCACAGGGTCCTAAGGTTCCCTCCATTTTTGCCAGTTTCCTGTCAAATGTTGGGGGTTTTCACTAGGTCCTAAGGCTCCATCTATGATTGGCAGTTTCCTGCCGAATGTTGGGGTTTAATTTTCACTGGGTCCTAAGGTTCCCTCCATTTTTGCCAGTTTTCTGTCAAATGTTGGGGTTTTCACTGGGTCCTAAGGTTCCTAAGGATCCCTCCATTTTTGCCAGTTACCTGCAGAATGTTGGGGTTTCACTGGGTACTAAGGCTCCCTCCCTGATTACCAGTTTCCTGCCTAATGTTGGTTTTCACGGCGTCCTAAGTCTCCCTCCATTTTTGCCAGTTTCCTGCCTAATGTTGGGGGTTTTCACTGGTTCTAAGGCTCCCTCCGTGATATTCAGTTTCCTGCCTAATGTTGGGGATTTTCACTGGGTTATAAGGCTCCCTCCTTGATTGCCAGTTTCCTGCAGAATGTTCAGAGTTTTTCCTGGGTTATAAGGCACCCTCCATGATTGCCAGATTCCAGCCAAATGTTGGGGTTTAATTTTCACGGGGTCCTAAGGTTGCCAGTTTCCTGTCAAATGTTAAGGGTTTTCACCGGGTCATAATACTGTATAAGGTTCCTCCATTTTCGCCAGTTTCCAGCAGAATGTTGGGGGTTTTCACTGGGTCCTAAGGTTCCCTCCATGATTGCCAGTTTCCTGCCTAATTTTGGGGGTTTTCAATGGGTTTTATGACTCCCTTTATTATTGCCAATTTCCTGCCGAATGTTGGGTTTTCACTGGGTCCTAAGGCTCCCTCCATGATTGCAATTTTCCTGTCAAATGTTGGGTTTTTCATTACTCATTCCTTAGGCTCCCTCCATTATTGCCAGTTTCCTGTCAAATGTTGGGTTTTTCATTACTCATTCCTTAGGCTTCCTCCATTATTGCCAGTTTCCTGCCTAATGTTGGGGGTTTTTACTGGGTTCTAAGGCTCTCTCCATGAGTGCCAATTTCCTGCTGAATGTTGGGGAGTTTCACTGGGTTCTAAGGCTCCCTCCATGATTGCCAGTTTCCTGCCTAATGTTGAGGGTTTTCACTGGGTTCTAAGGATTCATCCAGGATTGGCTGTTTTCTACATAATGTTCGTGGTTTCACTGGGTCCTTACACTCCTCCACGACTGCCAGTTTCCTACCTAATGTTGGGAGTTTACACTGTGTCCTAATGCTCCCTCTATGATTGCCAGTTTCCCACCGAATGTTGGGGTTTCACTGGGTCCTAAGGCTCCCTCCCTGATTACCAGTTTCCTGCCTAATGTTGGTTTTCACGGTGTCCTAAGTCTCCCTCCATTTTTGTCAGTTTCCTGCCTAGTGTTGGGGGTTTTCACTGGTCCTAAGGTTCCCTCCATGATTGCCAGTTTCCTGCCTACTGTTGAGGGTTTTCACTGGTCCTAAGGCTCCCTCCATGATTGTCAGTTTCCTGCCTACAATTGGGGGTTTTCACTGGTCCTAAGGCTCCCTCCATGATATTCAGTTTCCTGCTTAATGTTGGGGGTTTTCACTTTTCCTAAGGCTCCCTCCATGATTGCCAGTTTCCTACCTAATGTTGGTTTTTTTTTACTGTGTCCTAACGTTCCATCCATGATTTCCAATTTCCTGCCTAAAGTTGACGGTTTTCAGTGGGTTCTAAGGCTCCTTCCATGTTTGGAAGTTTCCTGCATAATGATGGGGTTTGTACTGGTTCCTAAGGCTCTCTCCATGATTGCCAGTTTCCTGCCTAATGTTGACCTTTCCACTGGGTCCTAAGGTTGCCTTCACCAACAGACAACTGGACACCATGATGTAAATGAAATATTGCTGTATGTGGCATAAAATTCTATTCTGTTCAAATTAGCTGCATCAGTATGAAATGTCCTTAGAAAACATCAAAACAATATATCTAATGTATTACAAAATGGTGAAAACCCAACAGCAAAAATAAAAACTGTGACATTTTAGTACTTATGGCTTAAATTTATCTTCTTTGCATTTTTGCTTATGAAATATCAAGTGGAAGAACAAAAAATGATTCACAATATAATTATGTATTTTAACAACATTTGTATGGTCACACTTTTCTTTTGAAGTAATAGAAAATGTTTCTGCTATGCTATACACGAGAACCTTACAAATTTAAATGATCTTTACATGCTAATCAAATGACAAAAACATTGAGTGTGTTCTCTTGTTTTTTTCCAACTTTGTATAATAACAGAGATGTAAAATCAATTCACAACCTTAAGTTCCAAAGTTAACAAGTATCCTGTGTAGACAGTTCCTTCTCTGGTCCTATAAACCTGATGACTGTAATCCTGATAAAAACTGCCGAAGTGGCATAAAAATCCATTCTTAATTCTTTCTTACTTCAAATAAGTATAACAAGGCTATTGTTATCACAAACAAAGATCTTTAATAGTCAATAAATGTAAGTAAGTAATAATAATAGGATAATTAATTGGGCGGAGTGAATATCCAAAATATGATCATGAGTGCCGCATAACGCATCTGATTAAACGAGTGCGCACGAGTTTAAACTGATGTTCTATGCGACACGAGTGATCATATTTTGGATATTCATGATGCCAAATTGATTATCCTATTTATTATATAGATCAAAATTGTTTTCGTAAAATTTTAATGCTTAATCCTAAATTTTATGAACGGCGGATGAATATCTGTATAGTACAAAACCCAACTGACATTTTTGGCGGGAAAAAACCCGAGAGTGAAAATAAACGATAATTTTCACATGTGATTTACCGTGATTTCTGTCACTCGGAAAATTCGATATTTCATCTCTCTCTATATAATAAGCCCAAATAGTTAACTGTACTCCAGTTGAATTTATTTTTCTTTAATTCTTCCTTCCAGCTGAAACTGTCTATGGAAGTCAAACTGCAATCAATGAACCAAACTGTTTAAAAATTTCATTTACATTCTGGAAAATTTGTTACAAAGTAAAAAACTAACTACTAAAAGTACTGTCAGCTCAGATTTTTTTGAGTCAGTTAAAATATCAATACAGACATACATGTAGTACTAAGTATAGGTTGAAATTTTACTGCCTTTATAATCCAATGTTAGTTTTGTGATTATTTTTATTAACAACAGAATTTAGTATTATTACACTTAATGAAGATAATAAAAAATTCTAACTTTGATCTATTTATACAAACATAATATAATATTCATCTCATTTATGTCATTAATGGTCCTGAATATAGCTGATTTACTGCTTGCTGGTTTTAAGCAGACATCTAACCAATCAATCAATTTACGTTATTAAAGCTTCAGACATTGCAAAACTGACAAAGAAATGATTTTTATTGAAGAATTTGTTTTTCTCTTTGAAATGGATGTAGAAAATGCTATATTGATTTTTTTTCTGTACATGGATAATGGTAACCTAATATCAAGCTCATTTGCACACTGTTAAAACTATTCCATAGTAGGAATCCAGTAATTTACATACATAAAGATGCAACATGATTGTTTGATTGATTGATTGACTGATTTGTGTTTAACTTCCAGCAAGCAATATTTCAGCTATATTTAGAATTTTAACAATATTCAAATTGATAAGTACAATACACAACAAACAACCCATAGTATAAGAGTATATACATATAAAATGCACAAACGAATGATAAAATATAAAATAAAATCATAGTTATGTTACAAAATTTATATTTTACCATACAAACTAATTTCCTTTAAGAACTGTAAGATTTTGCCGCCAGCAAGTTGTAAACAAATTTAAATAAGAATTCACAGTATAAAAATATTCCCGAATGTGGGCCATGTCAACACATTCCATCAAGACATGCTTGATTGTATATGGACTGTTACACTCCACACACTCCGGCATGATTCACCATTAAAAATATAATTGTAAGTCGTTTCCAAAATGCAACACACCATTTTTTGGGTCCCAATGTTTTGTAACTCAGTCCTAATGGAAAGGCATACAATTATACTTTTATTGACTAATCAGTCCAATATGTCATACTGACTAGTCAATATGACATATTGAACTAGTTAGTCAATAAAGGTATTGTGTAGTATTCCATATTGGGTTGCCTCAGTCTAACATAGCTAGTTGGACCAGTAAATCAGCCAGTATGGAAAAACTTATACTGCATCACTATAAGACCAGTGTAAGAGATTGATGTGGCAGCTGATATTTTTCTATGATATAATTTTGTGAATCAGTTAACATGCACATGAAAACTTATTTAATGATTAAAATACTGGTTGTTATTTGGGTTGTTGTAATGTCCACAAAATACATGTAAAAGAAATACCTCTGATATATGTGGTGCCCACTTATAGTAATTAATTTCAAGATAATTGTCTTCAATTAATAATCCTGGACTATTTAGATTGTGTAATTAGTTCGGCTGAAAGGTTTCATATAATTACATTGACACTGCATTGATATATTGATTCAGGTGAAATTGCTATTCTGAAGGAGAACCTGAGCACATAATATATATCTGGGTGATACACTGTGGTATATACATCTCACCTAAGAACTTCTTTGCATGCAATAATCTAATAAATATATTTTTAACATCAATTACAAAATATGAATATATTTTCAAAGGAATACTGAATTAAATCAATCACTAAAATACAAATATATGCATCTAAAAAGATCTAGAACTAGGGAAAACTACCTAATAGTGCAATGTACTAAAGATTTCTATTACAGAAACAAGTACAACAGTTCATCTACAGTCACAGAATTGATACTACAAACTGTTCTTTACAATAATTTTAAATTCATGGTACGATTCAATAGAGAAAATTAATAACTTTTTATTGATATTGATAGAGAAGTAATGAAGCTGTATTTCAATTTTTTAACATTTTTTTATACATTCCTGCTTCAAAATGCTATTCTACTCATATTCTATATTTAATATCAAATTGAAACTGAAACTGTGTAGCATGTACAAGGTACATAATGTATAAGTATAAAGTCTTTATAATGTTCAAGTAATAATAAATTAAATTAAATTCTATTGTACACAAATTAATAACAATTTGAAAAGTTATTTTGCCACATTCTTCTTGAAAGTTATTCTACTGTATGGTTAGAGTGCATGCATTGTGAACATTAGGTCATCAGTATACAACAGGCTTGCCAAAGTGCTTTTGGGTATTGTCATATTACATCTACAGTAGATTCAACAGCAGTTCTGAAAGTAGTCAGAACAGTCTCCAAGTAGTTTTCAATGTACAGTCATAATAGTGTTATTTGTGAATGTAGATAAACAGTTTTGTTAATGTTAATGAAATCCTTGTAACAGTGTTAAAGTTGTGAATTTATGTATGGGTTCATTAGAGTA
Source organism: Limnoperna fortunei (assembly GCA_944474755.1). Lineage (NCBI taxonomy): Eukaryota > Metazoa > Mollusca > Bivalvia > Mytilida > Modiolidae > Limnoperna > Limnoperna fortunei. Next base: position 83,918,284 of record OX104111.1, on the reverse strand, counting down.
AAAGCAGTCAGAATAGTCTCTGGTTAGTGTTCAATTGATCTTGGACATGGTGTTTAAGTGGTCAACTGATTTTGGACAGAAAGTCCAGTAAGTGTTCAACTCATGTTCACAAAGTCCTGTCCAGTTAGTGTTCACCGGATATTGGACATGAAGTCTGGTAAATTTTCACTTAATGTTGGACACAATGTCTGGTAGTTGGACACATAGTCAGGTAATGTTTAACTTATGTTGAACATGTAGTCAGGTTAGTGTTTAAATGATACTGAACACTTCAAGTGAAATATTCGATGGTATGCCTGCATGTAAGATATATTTCTCTTTTTTTTTTACTTACATCACAAACATGTACAGTGTTAAGTTGTATAATATTACTCGTAGCAAAAATACTGTTGTTGGAAGATTTAAAAAAAGATAATATATGTCTAGATTTATTTGGATTGTCTACCTGTCATAACATCAAAAATAATACAGAAAAATAAGAAATAGGCTGTCAAAAACAACACAAGATATTTCTGTAAATTAAAAGCTGATGTTCTGAATTTTGTCAATGCCAATAAACCATAATGTATACAAAAGGATTAAGTTGTACAGCCAGATTCAAAAATCATAACTAGACAAATACATGCAAAATAAAAAAATTTCGAGAATAGATATCATATGCTTAATTATGTTGTCTATCCACAAATACTTTGATTCAGTATAAAAATTCAGAAATTAGAAGTCTGACAACATCAGTGATAACAAAGGTACACCTACATGCTTGGGAATGTCAGTATATACTGAAGTTATTAATGTACCTATGACCATATGAAAGCAACAACAAAGCAAGAAACAACATCAAAGTGAGAAAGATTGTGGGGGCTTACCGAACTTGTCTACTATCAACTCTGCAATGTTCAATATATTACATATTTGTTTTAAACAGTTTTTTTTTAAAAAAACACTCAGAATAAAAAACCAAAATTAAGTATTAAAAATTCAACTAAAAACAATATTTAAAAAAAATTAGAAAACAGGATATGTAGTTAATACTTCAAAAATAAGGTAACATACATGCATTTAAGTCATGAATGAAAAAATGGGCTTCTTTGTTTTAGTCCTAATTATTTTCCCCTGAAACAGTGGTTTCATCAGCTACAATAATGTAACCCCTTTTGAAGTTTTGATGTTACAAAGGAGCTGCAACATGCCCCAGGGGTTTATAAATACTGTGTCCATGGTTTAATAAATAGTTTTTCTATTCTCTATCTGTCAGTTAACATTTTTACAATACCTTATTCACTTTAACACTTTATTCAAAATAATGAGATTGTTAACAAGAGACAAATGTTTGGGAAGTTTGCTAGATCATTGCAAGTAAGGAAAAAAACTTCCTATGCAAAATTATTACATTTATAACAAGAATAATCCACATTGTAATTTTTACCAGAATCTAACAAATTACACTTATTCACTTAATTAAACAAGAATTGGGGGTTTTTTTTGCCAACAAATACATGATTACTAATAGTGTCAAAACAATATAATTACCAGTAGGAATTGCAGAAATATGAATCACACCAGGGCAGCTCCATTAGGAGTAATGGAACCTCTTTTAGCTTGGCCGAAAAATTGTCACAGGAATTTCTTTAATTTAGTTACATCTATGGTTCATGGTATTGTTTAAATCTACTCAAACCTATACCAATCACTAATAAACACACTAAGGGTATATAAAACTGACCCAGGTTAATAATGAGGTATGCAAACATTTTACAGTATCAAAGACCTACAGGAATTCATTGTTATAAATTTGTGTACTTGAAAAATAAATCAACGAAATTAAATTGTTTCTAGTGCATAAACAAATCAAAACAGCTCTGTTCTACTGAATTTGATTCTGAGGAACATGTAAAAATAAACAGTTATAGTACAAATTATTATCCGAGGTCAAACACATAAAATAAATTTTGTTATGTATGTATCAAAGGTACATGTACAAGACCAAATAAAGCCACAATTTTACCATGGGTTTAAATGATGTTTATTTCTTATAACATTGGTTTAATGCCAGTTTCAGCAATTTTACAGCTATATTGTGGCATCTAGTTTTTACTGAGGGAGGAAGTTGGAGTACCCTGTGAAAACCACAGCCTTTGGTACAAACTCTGGCAATCTAAGACTGGAGTCAAGCACACCCTGACACAGTAAGACTCAAAATTGACATGCACATGATCAATAGCAGATGATTAACTACCTTATGACCACTTGACCACTAGGGCCAATGACTTGAATGACATTTGATGTGTGCTAATCCAATGTAATCAAAATACCAACATAACAAACACAGAAAATTATCATATAATTGTCACAAAGGCATATACTAATCAATCCAACATAAAGTGTGTTAAACAACAGTTGTCTGAATGTATTAAATGTATCCACATATTTTCTGAAAGGAGGATTTCATTTATTTTGCATTGGGTCCAATGTTAAATATATGACCAAATGGTTAGAGTGAGTTCCATTTTAAATATATGACCAAATGGTTAGAGTGAGTTCCATTTTAAATATATGACCAAATGGTTAGAGTGAGTTCCATTTTAAATATGTTCCATTAAGGTGGCCATCTTCGATTTCCAATAAACATAAAAAATTAACATCAACAGTAAGACAGTAAGACAATCATGATCATTCAGACATTTAATTAATTAGATCGATAATGCTTTCTTGTAGTACATGTATATATTTCCTATTTTTGTTTATCATGTTGCTTTGTTATGTTTATCTAGATTTCAGCACAATACTAATTATAAATTATATAAGGACTTTCCTATGTCCTCAACATACCATTATATACCTTTATATACTAAACAATTCCTTGGAAAATTTCTGTTAAATTTTGTTTTAAATAATCCATAGATTAGAGAAGACTGAAATGTGAAAAGTTCAACATAGCACTAAGCTAGGTATTTGGTCACACAGACCTTCTGGGCAGGTAGGCTACATGTACATATATACAATCTTTGCTTTTATGTACTTGTACATGTACTTAGTTGGAAGCAGAAGCATGCTTTGCATGTATATCAAAATTGCATGTATATGTATGCTTACTCATCAAATTCATGATCATCTTTATCATCTCTTTGACGTGACATGGCCATGTCCATTTGACTTTCCTTAGGCAAAGAAGGGGCACCTGACACATCAACTTCATCATAAAAACATTCATTTTTAACCTACAAATATTGATACAGCACTGTTAACATTTTACAACAATCTCAAATTAAATACATGTGAGTTTATCCCCTGAACAACAAGAACAAAAATATATGTCTGTTAGTATATTGTTACACATGAATTGACCTTACTATTTCTAACTATTTTAATTTGGTTTTTTTTTATTATAATCTGTTTTCCACATCTATTGGCTTCACACTCTAACAATGGAGCTTCTACATTGTCCGGGTGTGAATCCAACAGAAATGGTAAGAGAACTCCAGAGAGAGAACATAATTGCAGCATCAATTCAATCCTATTTTTGCACATGTGAATAAATTACAATCACACTGATGCTTAAAAACCATAATCAGGTATTTAATTATTTAAACACGTTTCACATGACAATATTTGTACTTTCATTTTAATGTTTATGTGATATTTTTAGTCATCGTCAGCCACCATTATATATTATGATGTCATTAGTATGAACTTGAACTCCTTCATTTTATGTCAAATTGTATTGATGATGGCAGGCAACTGCTGAAACTAGTCGACCAATAAAAATAGCAAACTTAAGCATCCTATGAAGTGTGTTGTCACTCTTCTACTAGTTACACTACAGTGACCCTGCAGGTATCCACTTCTTAGGAGCATTACTTACAGATCTACTTAAACAGGGTTGGTTTACCTATGAGTTTCTTTTTTTTTTTCTTAATGTATAAGCACATCTGTTCTTGTTACCTCGTCAAACTTTGGTGTCTGTTCTAACCATTTTAGGAGATCACCCGGAGCATAACTTCTCATCTTTTTATCTGGTGTTAATAATCCAAGTTTTCCTTTTTCTTTTTTCTTTGTTATGTTCAAAAAGATAAAGAAATCAGTTGGAACAATTGGAAATGTCTAATAATGAATGCCAATATAAGCTGTATGTTAAGAGTAATAAACTGAATGGCATATAATATATTTAAATTATATCAAGAAAAACTTAATTACATTTTTTTATAAGTTAGCAGAGGTGTAATATATAAACTCTAAATAAATTCAATATTTGTGGAATAATTTTTGGCAATACTAATAACTTTGACAAAATATTAAAATATCCAGGTACATGTAGAAAATATTTGAAATTATCATTTTCATACTTCATGCAAAATGTAAGTATTTCCAAAATTTTAAGTTAAATATAATAAAAAAATGTTTACAGTTATAGTTTGTCAGTATTGTTAAGCTATGTCTGATTCTGTACATGTAGTACAGTACGCCCAGAGTGTGTGGTCACTCAAACACTCAAATAAGAGAAATTTCTCGGTGTTACACAGTGTATCACAGAAATTTTCTCGGAGAATCACAGTGTTTCAGAGTGTTGTTATCTATCACCACCTTAAAATTAATCCCCTTGATGTACCGACTTTCGGGTGTAACACGGTGTGACACTGTGTTTTTCGGATTTTCAGGGTGTAGAAAATATATTGTATCAATTGTTTATTGCAAGCAAAGAACCATCTAATGTCTTGCTTTTCTCATTACTACAAAATTAAAATGTGTTCAATCTTCGAACTTCGCGATTTTTCTTTTTTGTGCACTTGTCGGTCTTTATATGTCTATCTATATTTAAAAATTAATTATAAATATATAGCATCTTTAGTGGTTTCAACAACATTAACAATTTGATTTATTGCAATCCTGGAAGTCTGAGTGGGGAGAGTGAGCTGTGCTAGTACAATTCACAGTTCAGCTTCTTTCACTTCGCGAATTTATGCAAATTGTGCGCATTCCTGGAAACCTATTTTTATTTATTTCTATTTCTGTCAGCATTGTATTTTCAAAACTATTTTACATGAATAAGAATTTTTTTCAAACAGAACTTACTTTTTTTTTTAATTTCGGCAATACTGAAGTTAAATGTAAAGCTTTTATCCCGAACTATACTTTATGCAAAGCACACGATTTAACAGGTCAGTTGTGTATTTATGTACATGTTACACGTGGCTTTAGTCTAGAGTAGGGAGAAAAATATTTTAAGTGTATGCCTATTGTCAATTTTTTGGACAAACAAAACTAAATTCGCATATTATTTCAGTGAAAACATAATAAAACTAGAACGATAAAAACAACAATCATCGTTATACCGGTAACAGTTACTTGGCACATAAACCAATCGATCTATTTTTATCTCTAATATGGGTCAAATTCGGTGTAAAAAAATTGACATTTTTAATGTGTATACGGATAATGTTTTTTAAATGAAACTTCTATTTTTATTTCATGGTTTTGGTACATTAAAGATGTAAATGTATATTTGACCTCGATGACTTTCTGCTGACCGCGTGGTTAAACAGTTGTGTATTTATTTTTGTCACGTGCACGTTGTCTAGAGAAAACGTTAACATTAGTGTATTGCCGCAAAAAAAAACAAATTGATATGATGTATATGAAATAATAAGGAAAGGACAAAACACATCATCACTGGTATACCGTTTGTTGTTACTTGAACTACCGACTGTATATTGTCTTTCTCTTTAATTACTGTATATCAAGTTGTTCTTAAAAAAATCAGTTCTAGTGCAAGTTCCGATTTATTTACGAAAATTATTAAAAATTTTAAAGTTCTAAATTCTTCATATTGACATGACTTTACCAGTCTATAGCTGTTGGTAATGCAAGAGTGCATGACTAACAACAAATTGAATAAACAATTATTTTTTGCAATTTGGGGTAGAGATAAGCTGTGGGTGATTTTGAGTGTCTACACTCAAAATTTTGGGTGTAACACCGTGAAACACTCTACACTGTGCAGAGTGTTTGAGTGACCATACACTCTGGGCGTACTGTAGATAATAAAGAAAGGATGTTCATTTTAAGTAGAAGTCATACATACAATAACAGCTTTTTCCACTATCTTTAGAAAAGAGTCTTTTTTCTTGTACTTCACTTGTCTCCTACCAACTCTTCCACCAAAGTCCACATCATCTCCTCTATCTTTAAGATTTGTTCTGTAACATTTTTCACGCCTCTGTCTGTATCTTTCTTTTGTTCCTTCATCAATCTCACCCACACCAAAAAAGTCAGCGATTACACCTTTAAAGCCTCTGTAAATACATACAACATATATATACAACTTATGACTGCTTATCATCAGTACAGCTATAGTATATTCTTCTACATATTTTTTACATACTTTATTAAAAACAAGTGTGGACACAGAAAAATGTCTCGCCTGCATTCCGCATCAGTAACGAAAATAAATTTTGTCATAAGTATTACGTAAATAGCATTAAATATCAGCAGCGGCCTGTATACGAAATATTGTCACCATACCATGCATAGTTACAGGGGAACAGCCGTAACCCAAAAACTTTAACGTAGTCGCTGGACCGTGAAATTGAGGTCAAGGTCAGGTGGAAACTAATAGACAGTCATGTACTATTCATCAGCAATCTATATACCAAATATTGTCATCCTACCATGCATAGTTACAGAGAAACTGTCGTAACCCAAAAACTTTAACGTAGTCGCTGGACCGTGAAATTGAGGTCAAGGTCAGGTGACACCTACCAGACAGTCATGTACTAGTCATCAGCAACCTATACACCAAATATTGTCATCCTATCATGCATAGTTACAGAGGAACTGTCGTAACCCAAAAACTTTAACGTAGTCGCTGGACCATGAAATTGAGGTCAAGGTCAGGTGACACCTACCAGACAGTCATGTACTAGTCATCAGCAACCTATACACCAAATATTGTCATCCTACCATGCGTAGTTACAGAGGAACTGTCGTAACCCAAAAACTTTAACGTAGTCGCTGGACCGTGAAATTGAGGTCAAGGTCAGGTGACACCTACCAGACAGTCATGTACTAGTCATCAGCAACCTATACACCAAATATTGTCATCCTACCATGCGTAGTTACAGAGGAACTGTCGTAACCCAAAAACTTTAACGTAGTCGCTGGACCGTGAAATTGAGGTCAAGGTCAGGTGACAGGTGACTGACTGGCAAGTACTCATCATAACCTACCTCTGGACCAAATTTGATGGACCTAGGGCTTGGGCTTACAAATATATGAAGCAAGATGTCAAGTGTTTACGCTGCTGCCGCCGCCGGATTCCCATACATATGTCTCGCCTCCAGCGACTTTCGTCGCAGACGAGACAACAAGTGTAGACTGTGAGCACGCTCACAAAGCGATACCCCCTGCTTCGCTTTTACGTCCAATTATCTCCCCTTAATGATATCCTAGGTCAATAAAAATCCTTCATGCACATCTACATATAATGTACTTCATTTATGCTAAGTTTCATTAAATTTCATCAGGCGGTTTAGGAGGAGTTGCGCTTACAAGGGATGTGGACAGACAGACAGACAGACAGACAGGGTGATTCCTATATTACCCCCCCCCCCCCCCCCAAAAAAAAACACGTATGTTTTGGGGGGGGGTATAACAAATGGATTCAAGTCATCATTTAGAAACAAACCCCACTAACTTCAACCTTTATATATTAATCAACTGCAAAGTATAGAGACTACTTTTCACAGTGACTGTTGTACAAAGACTGACATGAGTTCCTTAATTTACATCATTAAAAATTTGCAAATTATTTTTTTTTAACTACAAGTAAAACAATGTTTTTATCAAAGCCTAATTGAAGATATTTACTCTTACATTAAGTTCCTCACCATAAATGTTCTGTATCATATAGTAAAAATTCCAGTGGTCATTGTCGTGTCATTTTTTATTGGTCCACTTTTATACTAGTAGTTCACTTTTCGATGAATGAATCTAGTGAAGTATTGCAAAAAATAAGGGTTCCTTTATAAAGGTAAAAAAAAAGGCTTGAAAATGAAACTTATTCTTGAATTAAGAGGAATGAAAGCTCTTTTTACAGAAATACCCAGTGTATGAAATGAAGCCCTTTCCAAAATGCTTAATTTTGTTTGCATGTGAGTTTGTGAAAAGTTGGTAGGAGACATGTTTATAAATAGTAAATATGTAAAAACTACTAATAGAAACCTTACTTCCATCTACTGTCACCAGTGTGACCAGCTGGTGGTGACTCAGAATTAACTGTATATGAAGATGAACCCGATTCAGCTGCCATTATGTTCTTTTTACCTGAAAATGACAAAATGAGATTCATGTCAAACAAAATTCAATTGACTTCATTCATAGGTTTCAACAATAACTGAATTTGTTATTTGCAAAAAATGTATCTACCAGGTTTACATTGATTTGTATGTCCACATCATGTGTAGACTGTTTGTTTGTTTGTTTGAATGGTGTTTAACTGCACTTTCAGCATTTTTTCAGTCATGTCATGGTGTCCAGTTTATTTTAAAGGAGAAAGCCAGAGTACTCATAGAAAGCCCCTGACCTTTGGTAGGAAAACTAGTAATTGTAGTCAATAACAGTTAGAATCAAGTACACCCTGCCCACTTATCGCCACAAACCTGCAAACTCAGTGTTGACTGGCACATGATCAATAGCAGATAACTACAATAACTACCTTTACCACTTGGCCACAGTTTTAGCCCTATTTACTTAAATTTAAATTAAAAAGCTTTATAATATATTGAAAGAAATTCATTTTTAAATATAGGTTATATTATATACTGTCCTCATTTCTAGATATAAGAGGAAAAATATGGGTGGGTAAATCAAATTTTTGTAAAGTTAGTTAAAACCAAAGATTTTCACAGTAGAGTTTTTTATTAAAGTCTGTATAATGTAGTTCAAAAATACATCAGATTGTGTTAATAATCTTTTACAGTTTGATAAAAATGCAAAACAAGCAAGTGCACTCTGTTAAATCTTAGCTGCCCTCCTTACAGGTTACAAGAATGCATACTATTCCCATAGAAACCTTTAAAACTGTTAACTAGTGATATCAGTAGAACCTAATGGATTCTCCCTGAAGTACACTTGATAATAAAAGAACAGTACTGTTCTTTTTGGTGGGTGATAAATCACAATATAAAGGTTATTGTTATATCACTTATGATTTAGGAATAATTTTGTGATACATTGGGTTTTAATTCTTAAAATAATTTAAATAATAAGTAAATAATACAAAGAAATAAAAAAAAATTTAATACTAGTTGTCTTTTGATGTTCTATAAAAGTCTCAAATCAGGTTTGTTAGCCATCTGCAGTACATAAAATGGATTGAAATTTTTAGAAACCAGTTATCCATCAATTTATTATTGGTCCTTTTTTTTAAGTCCTAAACAGTGCTTTGCTTCTTAAACATCAAAACTTAGGTAAAAGAAACGTAAATCAGATCAGTGGTCATCATTTTTACTCCATGACAGCTGACTGACATGTTTCCACTTCAAATATCATTTACAATTGTCTGCACTGTATTGATATGAAAGTGAGTGCAAGTAAGTAGGGTGTGTAAATTTATGAAAGAAGATTAAAAAATCTTGACATTCTGAATATGTTCCAATACAGTTTTGCTTCTGTATATTTGTGATCAGTATTTAAGAGATTATTTATTGTAATAGATATTTGGTTTTTAATTATAACTGATTGCACAACATTTATTTTTACTTGATCATCACCAGGCAACAACATGTTTATAGTTTTTTTATTAAGTTTATAGTAAATCAATCCAATAGTTTTAGGTAATTTTCTACACCTGAAAAATACATATAACAAAAAATATAACAAGTAGAGTATCAGTTTTTGTGTACTGCACTTCTACTTATCATCAGCTATTTATCATCAGACTAAGTTTGAAATGAATACATCTTGTAGTGTTAAAGTTATTTTTCCAGACATGAAATGCAGATAACTCAAAAACTGACATAGGAAGAGGTTTGATTCTTGTGCACTGTACTAATTGCCAAACAGTTTTGAAGATATGCTCTTGACTATAAATATAATTTAACTATAAACATTCTTTAGATATTTGTGTATGTTTGTTTGAATGAATCGAATGATGTTTAACACCACATTAAGCAATTTTTAAGCTATATCATGGTGTCCAGTTTTTATGGTGAAGGTAGCCAGAGTACCCTTGAGAAAACCCTGACTTTTAGTAGGAAAATATTTCGATATTTAAACATTTGTGATACCCTCATGGTCGAAACCACAAGGTATGGTTATTTGTTAATTAGTTTTTGCTTATATGTACATTAACTCTGTTTTGATCATCATTAAAGCCCTTACTAGAGCTTATGTTACATACTGTATCATAGTATCATATATACTAGTATGCCGCATTTAAATAACAAATACTATACCACAAACTCGATTTGCTCCAATGCTCGGCGTCTACAGTACTTCATCAGTTCGTGACGTCTCACCCTTTATCTATGTGCACTACAATGAAACAGTATTAAATACTATTAGAAAAAAGAATTCTAACTATTGAGTAGTATTGTATATTATTCACAAATTTTGATAATCACTTACCAGTTTGAATGTCGGGTTCCGCTTTCGATTTCGGAGAAATATATGTGGGTTACACTTGATTCAGCAAACCAATAGAAATAAATTAAAGTTAACGATTCATGATGTTGATTTTTAATTTTAAAATTTAACCTAGACATTACTTGTTGTCTTTTTTATGGTTATCATCGTTTTAGATTCAGATTGTATTTATGTATGTCTTAGAATCTAAGAATATATAAAACATGCATTAAGTATTATTAAACAAGCATTGCCCGAGTCGTCTGGCTTGAAAGTTTTACCCAAGTACCACAAATACGTGTACAAAAACAACTTCGCCTACGTACATAAATCTGGAACCAGTATGTCCCTACGTTCATCGAATGGCTAATGAAATCATTCAAACTTTTCAGTTACCGTGCCCTTTTACTAGACCACAGATTCCCAAAGTTGTGTTCTTTGTTTTAAGGGGATGCAGGACACTTTTACAGAAAACAAATTGTCAATTAATTTTCTTAAAATTCGCCATAAAGTTAGGTTTTTATATATTTTATGTATCATAATATAAAAAATAGGGGTTTCAGAGCTTATTTTTGAGGTGTTGCGCAATCTAATTTAAAATTTTCTAATAAAATTATAATAGGGCAGAGAATAAAAAAGCACTAAAATAAAAGATTACAAAAATTCTGTACAATGAAATTTTCTGAATTTAATTTTGATATAATGTCAAGCAATTAGTATAATTTTTATTGATGAAAAGAAAAATAGGGGCCTCTGAGTTAAATTTTTGTCCATTGCGAAATGACCGCTCAAAAAGTGCTTGTCAAAATTACCTCCCTTGATAAAGATTTTATTTTCATTATTTTTGCGAAACTCAAACTCAATTATACGAAAACTTTTTATTTCAACCATTAATAAGATTAAGTAATAATATAGGTATAAGACTTTCATTATTATTTTAAATTTAATTTAAAAAAAAGAGTAAAAAATGAAAGAAATTATTAGTAAATTAACCATAAATGTTCTGTATTTTGAAAGTGTCGCAAAAATGGTGGATGGTGTCCTGCATCCCCTTAACTAAGCTTTATATGCTTATCTTATTTAGACCGCTGTTTTAACATGCTTATGAGAACTTATGTTGTTTGTAACCCGATTTTAAATTAAAACTACACTTACTTATTATTCGAAAAAAAAACACATCTTTTTAACAATTATTGACAGCAGAGTTGGAGAGTGTCACACTCCTTGCACAATAATGACCCTTTTGTAGATGTCCATAAGAGTACGATCAATGTAAATGCAACAATAGAATTATTTTACCGACCCATGCCCAACACAATATTCCAGTGGCATTAAAAGTTTTTACCATTTGTTCAATCTTTTGTTGTTTTTCAACTTTGTCAACCAACCAACCAACCAACCAACCTACTTACCTTTCTTTCTTTCTTTCTTATCTACAATCAATGACCACTGTAGGTGGAATATTATCCCAGAGGATATTGTAAATGAGTGGTTCAGTCCATCATACACATGCATATCACGGATCAGTCCTGTCTGAAAGTATTGTCCTCCTTCGGTGTGAAATCTTATCGGATAAACTGTAATAGTTTTGATTCATCAAGTAGTATGAAGGCTATTTGCGAGACATATAGTGTTTTTGTATTCGTCTTTTTTCTGTCCCTTCAATTTTGTCCGTTCGTTTAGAGATGCGATGTCTAATTGACACGAAACTTGGTGAGTATGATGGGGCTGAATTGACGTTATCTGCGATAAACTTTTTAAAAATTTCTTCGTTGGGAGACATTTGTGTTAGCATCTTAACACAGTTATTAATACTTTTAACTGTTTAGATTTGTTATTTTAAGATCTGTCTTTTGTATATAGTCAGATTGTTAAAATTAGACGTTTATCTTAGAATGTGACTATTTTTGTATCATTTAGACTATCTTTAAACTGTTAAGATCTTTTATTTAAAGGGTACCATTTAAAGATCATTTTGCTGTATAGAGTCAATATGCTAAAATTTGAAGTTTATCATATAATGTGACGATTTTTGCATCCTTTAGACTATTTAAAGCATCGCCGCTTGTATAATTGAGTAAGATATATGACGGGAAAGTAGGAAACCAAGATGGCTTTAGAACTGCACTAATTTAACTGATTAACTGAACTGTTATATAATATAGTTGTAGTCTGACCGAGCTAAGTGGCAGCTAAAGGAGTAAATAAAAAATGCTAATGGTTAAAGTAAGTTGAAAAAAAAACTTATAACAGAAACCATTTTGGCTCGCACAGAAGTGTCATCGTCATCTCTTGACCTATTTTGTATAAAAAGGATTCAGTCTCCGAATTTTAACACTGCGCCAAGTTAAACTAAATGTAGTTAAATGTTCGGTACGTTTTCCTTTATTGCGACAGAAAATTTAAAATGGCCGCCACCACAGGACTAAGTTTTAAAAAGGAATAAATGGTGCTTGTAAATGGAATGTAAAAAGGATTACTTGCTGCTGTAAATTGTCTGTATTATAGTTTAACTCTAGCTGTTTAAATCTGACAATCTTTCATAACAAAATTGTTATTAAAGGGCAAAAACTCTTGTAGGGAGACGTCTTGGTTATTTGTAGGACTTGTCTTGATGATCATTCTTGCAATTTACAGTTTCACTCTAATTTTATAGCTTTTACGTTACATGGCAAAGACTAAACATTAATAAACAAAATTCATTAACGGGCAATAACTCTTGTAAGAATTTGTCAGACAATTTTGGTCCAACATAGTGATTTACATGTCTTGCTGATCATTTTGCAATTCACAATATCAATATGCAGTTATAGTTTTTAAGTTATAGTGTAAAAACTGACAATTTTCTTAAAAATCGTAATTTAATGGCCATAACTACTTAAGGGAAATATCAAAAAACTTCGGACTTGCTCCAATAGAAAGCGATCATAGCAAAAAGAGGGGAGCAAATGAAAGATGTAATTTTAATTAGGTTGCGAATTCATACGAAATATGTACAACGTAAAAAATAATGTTGTAAAACAGTTCCCTCGCGTATAGGTATCTAAAATGCGCGTAAGCGACGAGTTCAAATACAGGAGTTGTACTTATAAAATACATTTGGAAACTTGACTTATATTAGCTATTAATTTTTAGAATTTTGACACGCGATGAGCATTTGATTAATTCCCTTTACTGAGCGTCCATCTACTTTGGCCGTAAATTGTCCTCATTTCAGTCTTCTTCTCCCAACACAAATATAAGACATCTCGACCAATGTAGGAAGACGACTCGGACCGCCTACAAAGTCAACTCAGACTGCTTATGAAGACATCTTTCCCAGTTTAGGTCTGTTAATAAAAACTAATAATTGACAATCGTTTATCAGTTAATAATGATGATTAAAGTTGGCAACACAGACTCAACAAAAAGCCAAGAAAGGAAACCTGCCATTCTTCGACACCTTTTGCCATGCTAATTGCTTTAAACTTTAAAACCCAACTGTAAACAAAAAGCACTGACTGTAGGACTTACTTAGTGCTTTTATAATTTTATAGAATTTATTTTGCTGTTAGTATATTATAATACACCATGTATAGTGGTTGTTTTTGCACTGCTTTTTGTTCTCTTAGACGGTCTGAATTGTCTAAGTAGTCGGGCCGAACTCTCAGACATACCCGATTGACTCCTTTCGTCTTAAAAGTAAATTGTCCAATAGATGTCTCCAGAGTCCAGACCAACTGCATTTGTTAATTTGTACTTCAAAAACCACTTGACATATTGGAATCCAACATGTTGGAAATGTTCATTTTTTGAAATTGTTTCCTGATCCGGTATTCAATACGACTGCCTGAGTTGCAATTGTCAAGCAATTTAAGAAACCTCTATAGTATTATATTGTATTGTTATCTTATAGAATGTACCTCATATGGTCCATTACAAAGTCTCGCGGTTTTTGGTGCTTATGCTAAAAGCAAGATGGTCACAAAAGGGGAACATAGAACCCCAGAGGCAATAAGAACAAACAACTGGTTTTCAGAAACTATTTCACTTAATTCAATCACATTTATACAGAACTGATATCAGGGTAGTTTTCTGCCACTTTACTAATTTTTATTCATTGAAATGCTCTGAAATCTGAGTGAAAATTGAATTATGAGGATATTGTAGAAATGTACCCGAAATTGTTCTCTAAAAATTGTAAGATTTTGGCGCAGATCCTAATCCAAGATGGCCACCACTTTGAAACATATCCCCAGACATTATGTAGCACAAATCATGCAGAAATAGTGCAGAGCAGTTCTCTACTATTTACAAGTTTTGGTGCTGAACGAAAACTTTAGGAAAATACAAGGAAAGTTTTTGTGTAATGTTCATGTAAATTAAACTGAAGTTTGTGATAAATCATGTGAGCATTACAAGCTTTCCATGTGTAGAAATAAGGATATTTCGCCAAGTGTAATTATGAATATAGCTTGACTGATTGGAATTTTTTTCCAATTTTTCAATGTAAAAGAATTTGCTTTATAATGTACTGGTATTACATACTACATGAAGGAAACATTACCAGTTGTGCAATCTGTACTTTGATTAGTATGTTTGTACATGCATGGATCAACATCCTGCTAGGTACCCTAACGATGACTGTTACCATGTTTCTAAAAACAGAATTAATTGGATTAGCCAAGTGCTGTCAGAGAAGAATATTGTTTAAGAATTTACAACGGACAGACGACATATGACGGATACGTATTGAATAGGTGATAACAGAATGTAGAGGGGAGAGATTTGCGCTAAAAATTGACTGCATAGTAGCCATGTAGCTTAGTAAAAACTCACATTCTCTCCCTGTCTTCCAATACCTTGTCCCCCTTCATAAACAGAAATTGATCACTATTGTTTCTGTAGCCGGAATATCCGAAAACATTCAACAAATCGCTCATTAATTTAAATTTTAGTACATTATTAGAATAATACACATAACGTTTATTCCAATAATACATTTTTGACTAATAAAAATTAAGAAGGACAATTACAATTTGTCTCGAAAGCCAGTTAATTTCAGTGTGTTTTTGTTTGTTTGTTTGAATGGTGTTTTAACGCCACTTTCAGCAATTTTTCAGCTATATCATGGCGTCCAGTTTTTATTGGGGGAGGAAGCCAGAGTACCTGCGGTAGGGAAACTGAATTCCAGTGTGTAACATATGATGACGAAAGCAATACATGTCTGTTATGTCTATATAGAATCACGTGTTTATCGCGTTTACAGGTCATGACCAACGAAGCGTATAAAGGATCCTAAGCGCCTGATTTTCAATTGTGGCAAGTTGGATCTAGATAATAATTGTTCATATGTTGATGTTACATCATTATAAATAAATCGTAGAGCTCTCTCTTGTATATATTCAATGTGTTTAGTGCTTGATTCACCACAAAAATGCCATACTAGTGGACAGTAATTAAAATTTAGATAAAATAAAAGAGTAATATATGGTCAATCTGCCTAGTCTATTCAGACGAGTTTTAATCCTTTTCAATACATTAAGCTGCTGAGATGCTTTTTTGAAAATTTTAAAAACATGAGATTTGAAATTTAGACAGAAATCAAAAGTAACTACCAGCAGTTTTACTTCTTCATCGCATTTAATTATATTACCATCCAAATCAAAATATATATCTTTAACAAAGGTCTTCTTTCCAATGGATATGGCTTGGAACTTATCAGGATTAGCCTGCATTGGATTGTTACAAAACCAGTTTATAAGTATTTTGCTTTCAGTTTCAAGTGTTTTAACAAGATTTTCAACATTATCGTCAGAGTATAACAAGGTGTTATCGTCTACATATAGTTGTATAGAGAACCCTTTTCAATATGGTTAAAAAATATCGTTAATAAAAATATTAAAAAGCAGAGGACCTAAAATTGATCCCTGCGGGACGCCTTAATTTATACAAAGACAAAAAAGAACTATCGGTTGGTCCAATTTTAACACATTGTTTTCTATTATATAAGTAGCTATCGAAAAGTTTGAGTGCACCGTCAGAAACACCATATGATTTAATTTTTAACAAAAAAAGATTATGTGGCAAACAATCA
Organism: Limnoperna fortunei; assembly: GCA_944474755.1. Taxonomy (NCBI): domain Eukaryota; kingdom Metazoa; phylum Mollusca; class Bivalvia; order Mytilida; family Modiolidae; genus Limnoperna; species Limnoperna fortunei. The sequence goes on along the minus strand of OX104111.1, from coordinate 83,901,588 downwards.
AAAGCTTTTGATAAATCCATCAAAATGGCAGCAATAAACTTATTATTATCCTATTCATGTCTCCAATCTTCCAAAATCTTAATTAATGTATCTTGGCAACTATAGCCCTCTCTAAAAGCAGACAAATAAACATTGTAAAAGTTTTCAAAAAAAAAAATCGTTAACTTGAACATACATTGCCCTTTCAAAAAATTTTGAGATTGCTGGTAAGACACTCACAGGTCTATAATTACCTTTTGTTAATACACTATTCTTTTTGTGCACTGGTACAACTTGTGCAACCTTTAACTTATCTGGAAAAATAGAGGTAGACATACTCATATTTATCATATTTGTAATTGGTAGTACAACGGCTGGCTTTGACAGTTTCAAAATCTTTGGAGACACCTGATCAAAATCAGTGGCTTTCTTTATACCTAATTTTCATATCTGCTTTTCTACAAAAGTCTCTTCTATTGGTTTAAAACAAAATTTTTCCACATTTTTACCTTCACACATTTCTTGTACTTTTACAATGCTTGGATGATTTTCATCTACATCTACAGAGTTTGAACCAATATCCTTTGCTACATTAATGAAAAATTCATTAAATACATTAGCTATTTCAGCTTGGTCTGGTAACAGATTATCATTTTCATTTAGTATAATGTCTGTATGGAAATTACAGCCCTTGTTTGTGAGGAATGGCTTAATAGTAGGCCAGAAATCTTTGCTCTTAGGTCCGCCTACACACCTTTGTAAAAAATAATTTTTTACTGACTGTCTTTTTATCTTGGTTCCATAGTTGCGCTGTTTTTATAGATTTCCCAGGATTTATCATCTCTGTATTTTTTATAGTTGTTGTGATGCATTCTTTTTTTGTAAACCTCTTTTTAAAGCTTGCTATTCATAAATGGTGCTGGTTTAGAACAATTTTCCTTTGTTTCAAGGGTACATGTTTGTTGTAGATTTCTAAAAATTTATCATTGAAATTGTTGTAACATACATTTACATCATTTGTATTTTCACAGACATTTTTTATACATGAGTTTTCTAGGTCTAAGAGGAAACTTTCCTGATTAAAGTTTTTGTAGCTTCTGTATGTTCTCTTAGTGACTGATTTTGGTGGAGTTTCAGTCCTTAATTGTAGTGCTATTAAGTTGTGTACATCACTTATTCCAGAGTCAAAATTACATCTGATGTAGGACAGCAACTTTTTATTATTTTAAATAGATAGGACATAGCCTTTTTTAAACCTTATAATTTTAAATGCACCGGTCCCAATCCCCAATTAATATTGACCCGTCAATAACAGTTATAGTAAACTACATTTAAACCGGAAATGTTTCCTGGATCAACTTCGATATTATACGACTTTCGTTATTTCCGTCGAAAACAAATCAAAAACAATTATAAGGTGAAAGAACAGTTCATGTTGGCCAGTTCTGTTGAGTGTCAGTTGTGCAAAATATAGGTGAACATTGCTAACTAAATTATCGATATATTTCACCTTGAACCTTTGATGTGTTTCGCTTCAATAGACCTAATATTCATTGTTTTGCTTTTGAGCTTCGTCCCATGTTGACCTTCGATCATTCCCAGCTTATTCCTTCTTTCTATTGCTCATAATTTTTATTGAATGATATGTATTTTAATCTGTATTGGTTATGTTGTAGAACCCACAATTGGTTTTTATACAACGGATAAAAAGAGTCCTGGGTTTACTGCTGTGATAATTATAACGATAGCAAAAAAATCGCATTGATGACGAATAGAAACTGCTTACCGTGTGCTAAACTACAAGTCTTCTTTGAGTTACATCCATAACTTCATGTTACTGAAGATTACTAGAACAGGTGTCTTGAGCATGCATGACTAAAAAATTTTTAAGCATTTAGCCAAAATTGAAAAATCAGATAATAACAAATTAAAATATTTACAAAATCAAATAAATTTGGTAGTGCTTCTATAAAAAAAAAGAGTGATTAAAAATGAAAATGTCAAAATTTAAAGGAGAAGGATTGTATAGAGAACAGCTTTAGTAAGCTGTTCCCTAAAGCTATCAACTGTATGATGTTCTGTGGTAATGAATTCCATTGTACTATTCAATGTGTGTGGGAAAAATGACCATTTGTATGAATCTTTTGATGTTTGTATATGTCTGTATGTTTGCTGGTGATATGATGGTATAAGAGGATATGTGGGAATGGCTATTAGACAAACTATTTTATAGAATATTACTAAGGCCACACCAAATAAATTTCTTGTTCTACGGACCAGACCGCACATATTTTATCGAAATCGAAAAAATAATATTAAAAAAAAATTTCCGCTCCCCGCTCTGGGAAAGTCATCCGGAAATTTTATTTTACTTTTCTGAAATCGTCATCTTGTGAACGCTTAATGTAAATGCCGTTTTAGTGCATCACAAACAAACAAAAATATTGGTGTATTTGAAAAAGGAAAAGAAACAATCATACCGTTTTAGTAGTGTAGATATTTGTCATAAAGGAAGGCATGGTTGTCCAAACACGGCGATTTATTTCAGTGGTGGTGCGTTGGCACAGCTTTTTCAAAGATGTGTCAAAATCAATATTTATAGAAGATAGGATGTTGGAGCAGGATTGCCAGATCATGATCAGTACCAAAAAACTTAATTCGACTGACACTTCGAAACTTTTGGTTGCAACAGCATGGTGAACATTTAGCCTCAGTATTAAGCACATTCGATTTTTGTTTATCTCCACCAAGATAAAACTAAATGACCACAGAAACTATAATGCTTATTAAATTTGTTCACATTGTTGCAAGGGTTGTGATATATCCAAAAAAGAAAAAGAAAATGAAATTACTGGTAATGGTTGTTCAGTGTTATTTGTGGAAAAGTTAAAGTAATTTTTATTAAGAGTCAGCATATAACTCACTGTTTGAACTGGTTGTTGTCTTATTGTCATTTTTCATATATATCTCTGTTTTCTAATGGCTTGCATGGGACTTGAATTTTTTCTCTCAAAAATTGGACATTGGACACCATGTATCCATAATTTTGGATTGTCTTTGGTTCTTCAATCAAAAGGGAAAGTCTCACTAAATGGGAATATTACAGCAAAACAATGAATGGGATATAACTTATTTTATGACATTTTAAAATTCATTCCTCTAGAAAGCTTCATCAATAAATGATGTACAGTGTAGTCAGTTGTGCATTTTAAATAAGGTCTAAAAAATATATTTTTGCAAATGAAGATGTGACATGTATGCATTCTTTTGCTTCCATCTGTCTTTAATGCTTTGAAAGTCATATATGTAGTATGTTGTATATGACCTACAATACTGAATTGTTTAAAAGGTGCAATTGATTGTACATAAATTGAATGATGAACCCATAATTACAAAATATAATTCATTTATTCATTTAAATGCTTTGGTAAACTTCAGGTAAGCATAGTATGCCCAATTTTGAAAGAAAATCACAATGAAACTGAATTTTGTGAATATATACATTGATGAAAGTTACATTTTCTTATTTAAAAAAAAAAAAAAATTACAAAAAGTTATCGCTCGCCTCAAATTTTTCTGTTCGCCTATGATTTTTTGAAAATCCAAATAATAATATTAAAATTATTATTTCTCTCGCTCGTCCCGTTTTAAAATGACAAAAATCAGAGGAACAAGAAATTAAATTGGTGTGGCCTAATTTGATCTGAGGTGGGGCTCAGCTAATGATGGCCACTGCAGTGTATCTATCATGTTAGACACACTGCTAGTGTTATGGTATCTATTGCATACATAGCGAGCTGACCGCCTCTGGACCATTTCAATCTGGTGTATTGTATCTTTGTTGTGACGGTCCCAAACACTGCAACTATATTCAAGTTTGGGCCGAACTAGAGCTTTAACATGTTAAAGTGAACGTAATTTGGAGAGGATTTTTTGCATAACAAATGAAATCTTACTGCACATAAATCAGCTTATGCTCCTCTTGTAGATCAAGAAGGGAACGTTTAGAGATCAACAATTATTTCCTCGAGATATTCAGCGTTTTGAAATATGGAGGATTTTAAATTTTGATGGGTCAATTTTCCATACTAAAATTTGACCTTAATTAGAACTATGTTTAACATTGAATGTTCTTTTTTATCAAAACATTTAACACAGTAATATTTAAAAGAGGACAGGAAAATAACAAACTTCATAGCACTGTATACGTACCGCACCATCAAGGACAGAGAAGATGTCACAGCACTGCAGCAAGAAGTGAATTACAAAAATGGGAAAAGATTAGATGATGGAGTTTCACCCTGAGAAGTGCCAGATACTTCATTTTACCAACAAAAGGAACATCATAGATATCCCTTATACCATTCATGGGCATACAATAAAAGTACCAGGGAATAAACCTGCCGAAAAACTTGAAATGGAACCATCATATTGACAAAATTACTAAGAAGGCAAATTCCACCATTGCCTTTCTGCGGATGAACCTTTACCAGTGCCCTCCAGAGACCAAAGCACTATTCTATAAGACCTAAGTCAGACCAGTCATGGGGCCTTGGTAGCAGAGTGGTTAAGGTAGTTCATTTACGTTTGATCACGTGGTCTGTCAAAACTGAGATTGCAGGTTCGATTCTAACTGCAGGCAGGGTGTACTCGACTCCAATCTTGACAAGGATTGCCAGTTTTCCTACAGCAGGTTGGGTGTTCTCCCGGGTACTCCGGCTTCCTCACCCAATAAATCTGGACGCCATGAAATAGCTGGAAAATTGCTGAAAGTGGCATTTAAACACCATTCAAACAAACAAACAGACCAGTTATCGAGTATGGAAGCACCATCTGGGACCCCCATACTCAAGATACATGTAACATCAACAAACTGGAAATGGTCCAAAGACGTGCAGCTCAGATGGTCTATAGAGACTACAGAACCACCAGTAGTGTCACTCGCATGCTACATGTACATCAAATCCAGTGGCAATCACTCCAGGAGCGCAAAGGCCAAGTCAGAGCTCTTGTGATGTACCACATTGCCAACCACCTAATAGACATCCCAGCTACGTTACTCATCCCGACAGTGACAACAAGAGGAAATGGCATGACTTTCTACATCCCATATGCCAGAACGCTGATGAACGCTGACCTATCAGAAGTCATTTTTCCCAGACAGCATCAGGATATGGATACTCTGCCATCAACCATCATGACATCACCAACTATACACATTTCAAACAAAAGCACACCGTCTGGCGATAGATTTACCCACCCTGTTTTTAGCTCCGCTGTAAATAGTTTATTTTAATCACTAATACTGTTATCCCTGCACCATGCACCAGTACATTATACCATATTGGTCTGTACCAGAAAGGAAGATAGATAGATAGAAATCAGTTTCTTTTCAACATTGGCATTTGTCATTTTGCACTGCTGCCTGAACTACTGCAGAAACCAGTTGTTAAATTATCTTATTTTGTAAATAAAATTCATATACAGGCCCTTTCAATACGAAATAAAAAAATGATAAAAGACAATACTGAACTACTACATCATTTGTAAATTACTTTACTTTTTAATTTTTCTCTTAGCCACATGAGCGATTAAAAAAATTCATTTGCTACTTTTACCTACAATTAGCATTTGGCGATGTTGCAATCATTTTGCACTAATACGTATTGGCAGTGCTCCTGTAGGGCTGTCTAAAAGCCTTCCATGGAGTCTGTATGCAATACTACATATCTGGTAGTAGTTCTAGAATTCTCTGCTGTCCAATACCATTTGAGACTTTGATGGAAGCATGTAACATCAGAGAGCTCTTCATTAGCAAATACAGCGGATTTTGTGATAATGGTCAGAGTGGGCACATTTCTTGATCTCCTAATGGTATAAAAATTTACGTGTGGTTCGACTATATATAAATCCCTTCTCAAGATATTTTTCTCCATGAAAATAATATTTATCTTGTAAATGTATTGACATTTGTGCTTTTACATTTGCAACATATGCATTGGATGTTTGGGCAATTCAGTAATTTCTAATTTTGGGTGCATAACTCTATGCATGATTTGTGGTGCCAGATGTCACAGGCTTGTTGATTTTCCCCATGATTTGGTTCGTTGTTCCGTCTGACTGACATTATTACAGTGTAAACATGGTGAACCAGTTGAGTACAGATAAACCCTTACTTACTGGATCTGTTAACACCATTATTTTTATTTCCTGCTTGATTTTTAGATATCTTTTTAAGCCAAACTTTTGTTACATGTAGTAAAGTGTCTGGGTGTATTCCCTCTGTATGCAGGTTAAAATGGTAGCTTTTGATGGTCTTTAACTGATGTGTGTCCCATAACTATAGATTTCGTGTTTGTTTGGATGTCAGATGAAAATTTGGTAAATGAGTTCCAGATTGTTTGTTTAAGTCTCAAACTTCTTTGTTTAGCATGTTTAGGTTGTAGGTTTGGACTGATAGGTCTTTGTCCTGATCATAAATGTGTAGGGCTGTTTGTGTCCTTCTGTTGGTTTCACTTGTCAACTGATCAGATGGGTGTCTCTTAAATACTCACATCCTGGTATTTATTTATGAACTCAGTTATCTCCCTGTACTTGTGTGTTATTTTTTGCACCTTGTCTTCTGTGTTGGTGTTTTTCAGGCAAATGTTTTTTTGCTTTTGCTGGTTACATATGTCCAACTATATATCTATAGAGCCAGATTGTGCTTTCTTTTTTTATCTGCTTTTGACTTGGCCAGATTATTTGGTTTTCCATTGCCTCTAATGTTTGCTGCTAGATCTAATTTCACTGCCGTTTAGAACAATGGGTGTAAGATTGATGTCGAATTAAGTTTAGATGGTATTTTGATCAACCATATAAATCAGTGTTGAATAATGAATGGTGAGATAATTTTTTTTTTTATTAGATGATGAGACAACATGAGGAGACTGCAGACTTTCGACAGAAACTATGAATAGATTCCTCCTATACCAGTTTAGTTTCCAAAATCTTAAAAGCACAGAACGCATTTGTCACAGGTAAAACATTTAACATCAGTACTGGTCATCTTAAATGGTGTATTATAGTTTTCACTTTTTGCCTTAGTGCTATGATTTTATACAACCGATTGAAATATCAAAATCATCATAAAATAAACACATAGAAATAATTTAGGTTTTTATATTTATCGCTATCTAGTAGATGTAAATATACTTGATATACAATAACACATACTGCCAGGTGTCTTGTTGGCCAAGAGGTTTATGTAGTCATCTACTACAGATCAGAGGTACATTTGTAGTATGTCAAAACGGAGGTTGCATGTTCAGTCCTTATTGTGGGAGAATAGCCAGTTTTCTGCCGAAGGTTCAGGGTTTTCAATCGGTACTTTGACTTCATCCACCGTAAAAATCTAAACACCTATATATAACTAAAATATTGCTAACATCTCAAACAAAAAAAAAAATTTATACCATCAAAATCGTGACAAAAAGTTACAGGTATGATGTATTATCTCTATTTGGCAGTATTTTCCTTTTATTTTTGTGTGCAATATTATCCCATTTCTCTACTAGTGTGAGATTGGCCCATCTCACCACACTGTCAAGACATCCTTAAGTAAACACAGTGATGACCCTGCAAGTTCCATAATTTTATAGATCATTTACGTTTTATGAACCTTGATGAATCTTCAGTATTATTTTGTAGATTTCTGTCGCAGCAGACTCATTATACAGTACTAAAGATAAAAACAGATGCCACAGAGCAAGACATTAGAACAGCATTTATAAAACAATCAAAATTGGTAAAAAAATGTTTTAGATTAACTAGTAGATAAAAACTGATAAAAATTCACATTTGTTTACAACAGCTAAGTTTACAGTTTTTTTGCAATCTAATTAATAGTGTAACTTAACCCAATAATGTGCAATACATCATTTTCAAGGTTTATAAATTTATCATTTCAGTTATTACTTATGTACTGGTCAGAGAGTAGATCTCGCCATTAAAATATCAGAAGCAGTTCTCAACATTTTGGTTACTGTGTCGTTATTTTTCCATTAAACTTGATGGCAAATGCATCATTCGATATATTTTACTATCTTTCATCTAAAACAAGTTACACTGATCACATAAAAATGCCATTTTTTCACAAAAACTGTAAAAAGTTTGGGTGGCGAGAATAACATGTCGGCCAGATCTACTCCGTGACCAGTAATATACTTTAAATTTTGTATGCAGTATCATCCAGATATCAATAAAGATGATGATGGATGCCACAACAACTTTATAAAAATCAAAACGGCTTATGACACGCTTATTGACAAACAGAAAAGATCAGTTTATGATAGACAACTAAATGTACACAGTGATTGGCACCTTAATGAACTGAAAAGGTAAAGGTAGAAAATCTAAAATAATGGAAGGTGATAGAGGGGGAAATCTTGGAGTCTTATGCATTATGCTTAATTAAGATTTTTGGTAAATGTCCCTTCTAGTTTTAGTAGCATTTTATTGTGTATTGTACTTATGAAGTTCAAGTAAACTTTAATAAAAACAGCTTGTGGTAGCTTATTGAATGGAGTATATACAAAAGCTAATTTTAGGAATAACAAGTACATATAATTTGTTTCTTTACAATTACAGTGGATTCATTTCTTTGAAGCTTACTAACAGTTGTTTGTAAAAATATATCTTGAGGGGTTTATGATAAATGTAGTCTTGTTTTATATACAAATAATTTAATTTGCTTTGTAAGCTGAAATCTGATTGGCCATTTCAAATGTAGAAACCCATATTATACCATATAACTTGCATTGGTTACGCTCACTATTCTTAAAATTCAAATAGCTCTAAGATGTCATTGCTGTTTTTAACATTAAATTATCAAGATTTATTGTTTAAATTAAATTATAAGGAATATTTCAAATTTCTGAACAGGTTACAAGATATAATATGGTTTGGGTCTGTTTACACCATTTGTAAATTCCTGGTTTATTGGGTGTAAACAGACCCAAACCATGAATCATATAACCTGTTCAGAAATATGAAGTATTCCTTAAATAATTTTTTTCTTATTAAAATGCTGTTTTTTTTAAAACAAATACTGTTGCCCTCAGGTGACAAATGGGAGAAGCCCTCTTGTTGATGTTTTGTTCAAATTCCTGTCCTGTTAGTGAATGACATGTTTCGATAATGCCAAGCTCATGAAAGATCTTTTAGCTCACCTGGACCTTAGATATTCTCATCACTTGGCATCTGTTGTCCATCTTAAATTAAAAAAAAAAATCTTCTTGTCTGAAACCACTTGGCCAATTTTTTTTTAAAACTTGACCACAATCATTCCTAGGGTACCTGACACAATAGTTGCTTAAGTGTGAAATATGTATGGGAATTGGCAGTGGCTGCAGCATTAACACTTGATATTTTGCTTTATATCTTTGTAAGCTTATAAAGTCCTGTATTCAACTAATTTAGTCCATTGGTAGCTTTTGATGAGTAGTTGCCAGTCAGTCACCTGGCCTTGACCTCAATTTCATGGTCCAGTGACTTTGTTTATGTTTTTTTTTAAGGGCAGTTCTTCTGTAACCATGCATGGTTGCATGACAATGTTTGGTATATAGGTTGCTGATTAATACTACTTGACCGTCTGGTAGGTGTCACCTGACCTTGTCCACAAATTCACATTCCAGCAACTATGTTAAAGTTTTTGGATTATGGTAGTTCCTCTGTAACCATGCATGGTGCAATGACAATATTTGGTATATAGGACGGTTGCAGCTGAATAGGACATGACTGTCTGGTAAGTGTAACCTGACCTTAACCCCAATTTGAGAGTCCAGCGATTAAGTTAGTTTTTAAATTAAGGCATTTCCTCTGTAACCATGCATGGTAGGATGACAATATTTGGTATATAGGTTGCTGATGAAAGTACATGAATGTCTGGTTGGTGTCACCTGACCATGACCTTAATTTCCTCGTCCAGTGACTAAGTTATAGTTTTTGGATTAGGTCAGTTTCTCTGTAACCATGCATTGTATATTTTAAATGATAACAATTTAATGCTATTTATGTGATACTCATGACAAAATTTTTTTCATTATTCATTACTGATGCAGAATGCAGGCAAGACATTTTTCTGCATCCACACTTGTTTCAAATTTTTTATTCAGGGTGTTAATATATGGACAAATATGGCCACTGTTACTAAAAATAAAACACAATATTTTGGCCAATATCTCAAAAATTCTAATAGCATATGAAAAAAACATTACCTCAAATTGATCAGAAGTTGTGTAATGACTTTCTGTAGGAATTATTTCCCTTGTATTACGATTTTTGACAAAAGTTTTTACAAAATAACTTGAAAACTATAAGAGCTAGATTAACATTGTAAATTGCTAAAATCATCAGCAAGACAATATCTACAAAACTCTTTGTTGGCCCAAATTGTTGGACCACTCCTTATAGGGAGTAATTGCCCTTTAATGAGTTTTTATTGAATTTCTGTCTTTGTCCTTGAACTTAAAAATTATAACAGCTAGAGTGAAACTGTAAATTGCAAAAATGATCAGCAATACATGTCCTACATTTCATATTATTGGTCTGAAATTGTCAGATGACTTCTTATAGGAGTTTTTTCCCTTTAATTATGATTTAAGACAAAGTTTGCCTTACAAATTAAAAACTGTAATTCCCAGAGTAATACTGTAAATAGCAAAAATAATCAGGCCTACACATCTTTATATTGTCTGAAAATTGTCTAATGACTTCTTATAAGAGTTATTGCCCTTAAATAGCAATTTTTGTGAAATAGTTTTTTCCCTGTAACTTAAATGATTGATTTGATTGATTGGATGTCTGCTTTATGTCCAGCGAGCAGTATTTCAGCTATATTCAGGACGGGAACAAGTTAACAAACAATAAATCAATGGAAAATGGGGGTGGGATGGGTCACATGAATACAATTTTGACTGCCACTGGAAAAGTATGGAGTTTTGGGTAGGGGCAGAAAATTTAGCCTTTTGTAGCGGCTACAATGAAATCTACAAAAGGGGTCTTTATTGTGCAAGGAGCGTGGCACTCTCCAAACACGTTACCCACTACGGTCCGCGGTCAGGGTTTCCGTATTATGCCCTGACAACCCCCCAGTGAGAGTGTCTCCCCTATCCGCCACCCGGGGATGCGCTGGGCTGCTCTATGGGTCGAGCACTGGGAACCCTCCCAGTATGGTCCCAGTAACTTAAATGCAATAACATCTAGAGTGAAACTGTAAATTGCAGAAATGATTAACTAGGCAAGACCTACTTCAAAATTGTCAGATGAATCTTTATAGGAGTTATTGCCCTTCAATTACAAATTCACACAAAAGTTTTTATAAAAAAAGTCTATAACACTTGGAGTAATTACTAAATTAACCTAAAAGACAAGGCATACAAGTAATTTAATGCTATCAGAAATTGTCTGGTGGCACGTTATAGGAGTTAATTGTACTCAATACACATTTTTGAAGAAATATTTATTTTTTCCCCAGTAATTAAAAGCTCAACTGGACTGAAACTAAAATCAAAAGATAGCTTTAAGTCATTTGTGTTCAAGGTGAGAAATTACAGGCTCCTGAGAGCCTCTTGTTTGTAGATGTTAAGAGTAGGGTATTGCAGTCTCTGAAAAAAGTTAAATATTCCATTGTTACCCAACACTCCATACTTTTATAGTCAAAATTATCTGTTGGTCTATTCGGTTCATTCAACCTATGCCAACATTTTACATTTTGGTTTAAAAAGGTAAGAAAAAAATGTTGGCATACATTGAATTGTTGTATAAACATTTTAATCCCTTCTATAAACAATTCATTAATTAGTGTTTAGGTGTTTATAGGTAAAATCCATTTTAAGGGTTTTGTTCTGTTTTGTTTAATAATAATATATATTTTTTTATTCTAATATTTTTTGTCTTGTACATTTTTGCTCTCTTCAATAAGGATTAGATAAAAAATAGTATATGTATGCGTAATTTTATTAAATTTCATAAATAACAGATACAATATAAATTGAGATGTCAACAACTGAACCAAGATGCAACAAGGAGGAGGCAGCAACAGAAAATTCTTCTACTGAAACTTGACCATCATGTAGCCTCTGTTTCAGTTCACCGAGTCTCTGTTCGATTTGTACATACTTTCCCTTTCTGTGTGTAAATAGTTTATGTTTGCGAATAGTTTGTATAACTTTATGAACATTTAGCTGAACTCTGTCATTGTCATGGTTATGATTAATCTGCAGTTTAGTTAGAATGTTCATAGTATTTATAGTAGCGGTACAGTTGCGGGTACAACATATCCAATATGTTTGCTCGTTTCGTTCAGTCTTCACTCTGAACCTTTACCAATTGTGGACTAGGGTCTGGTTCCCTATTCTGTGTGTCTAGCAGTGCACTAGCAATACTTTGGACAACTGATAAAATCCTTTAGAATCAGCAGTATTTATACAAATTTCTAGTGAAAAGTGTTCACTTTGTGTACTTGAAATTTAATAATAATTGAGGATTCTCATTAACTCATACAATAATTTTGCCTGTGATTTAACTATAATTAATAGTTTAATTACTATCAAAACATCTATTGTATTCTGCATGTTGGCATTCCTTGAATAGAAATTTTTAAAATGTTGGCATAGGTTGAAGACACCCTCCACAATTGATTAACATTAAAATTCATTGCTGCCCATATCTTACTGATTATATAATATTCTGGTAAGGTATTGTATTCATGAATATTTGACCAGGAGCATCTGTCCATATTTTATTGATTATTTTATTATGGGTATGAATTATATTCATAAATATATTTGCCAAGAGTGTTCGCTAGTGGTACTGGTAAAATACATAAATACAGTGTCTACTCATAATTATATAATCAATGAAATATGGGCAAACATAATTATTTTAATTCTAATATGAAAATTTAGAAATTTCGAGTTTTGGACCTACATCGTCAAAGAAAGATCCTCCATTGATGGAAATTGTCCGATTAAAAACACCATCGCTCAAATACAATTGTGTTATTGACAATAATATTATGATTTTAAAGCTTTCTATGTCAAATCTGATAACAAATATTGTAATTTTGACATGTTTTGTTATGAAAATATGATCAAAATAAATTGCAGTAGTGTGCATGTAGGAGGATATTTTGTTGCATATTTATATACTTTTTATACTGTTTTGTTTCCAAGGGATTTGAAGGATATCATATCAGAATTGTATGTTAACATATCAAAGCCCTCAATAATACTAACATAATGCTGTTGGGCTTTAAGCAATCTGATTAATATCAGCTGTTATGTTTGCTCCGTATACAATGTTACTACACCACTAGTGAACTTTAATCAGATTGGTCTTAAGCAACCACTCAATCAATATAAACAAAATTTACAAATAATCTTATATATATATATGATCTGTTTACCAAAATTGCTGGATATTAACTTTGTTAGCATTCTACAAAAGACAGCATGAAAGTTTTTTTAATTTCTCTCTGACTTTTACTTTTGTATTGTACAAAACAAAACTTTAATAACTGATATTTATGATTTTTTTTCAGACCTGGCAGAACGAATGAAAACTCTCAGGATGGCAGAAGATCTATATTGAACTGGTTTTATGTACTGTGTGTGAGCTTTGTATTATTTATTGTATCATTGAAAATTGATCTACATATATACATAGAGAAGTTTTTCAAATAAAAGGTTATACTATACACATAGTTTTATGTTATTTCACTTTGAGAACCTCATACATGTATAATGATGTGGCACAGTTGGGAGTCAATTACAAGGAACTTTTTTTCATGCAAATGCCTTTTTGATCAAGACAGGATTGTAATTGCAAAAAAAAAATGATTTTTACAAGAACCATTGAAGAAATGCCCATTAGAAATCTGGAGGTTATTTAAAAATATGTACCATTCTCAGAGTTGTAATTTCTATTATAGCGTTAGGCAATTCTTATTTGGCTTAGGGGCCTCGGTGGCTGAGTGGTCAAGGTAGTTCGTCTTCTTTTAATCACGTGGTCTGTCAACACTGAGATTGCGGCTTCAAATCTCACTGCAGCAGGGTGTACTCGACTCCAATCTTAATTGACAAGGATTGCCAGTTTTCCTACCGCAGGTCGGGCGTTTTCTCCGGGTTCTCAGGTTTCCTCCCCCAATAAAAACTGGACGCCATGATATAGCTGAAAAATTGCTGAAATTGGCGTTAAACACCATCAAACAAACAAAACTTATTTGGCTTCAAAATTTAGTGTGTCATTGTGCCATTTTTTAAAGTTAATATTTAAAGAATGTGAATGTTTTAGGAAAGAAATTTGATACATTTAGCCTGAAATACAATCTTCTCTAATAAACTGACAAGTTTAAAATTCAATTAAAATAAGCTCAATTTTAATTGCATTTTTTAACGGCTGGCATGATGGTCTGAAGTGGTGGAGATCATGGATTCAATCCCAGTCCAGGTATACTGGTGGTTTTTGTCACGTGGAACAGCTTGTTCGTAGTTGTTGGCTTTGTTTTTGCCTAAAATACAGAAAATCTCCATTTTGCCATGATGATAATATAATTTTTCTAATTAATCACCTTTGTAACTGTATAACATTCAACAAATGAAGCTTCAATAATGTCTTGTTAGTATTGATTGATTCATTCATTCCGTCTACGATATGCAAGAACCAGAACAACTTTGTAGGTATCAGATGTGATAAGTGTCACTGGGAATATATCTTTACATTTAATACCTACATTTACATTTTCCTGGTTGGATGCTTCACATGTGCTGAAGAATCCACACTTGAGGAAAGGGAGTCCATAGGGAAAAAACCTACAGTATTTGTTAGTCGCTGTCATAGTGTAGCAACATCATACAAAACACTTACACGACAGATACAGGAATATAGCATAAGGACAGCCTGTCTGATAATGCAAGCATTCTGCTGCTGCAGGGCAATAGTATCTATCTGATAGTTAATCATATTGCAGTACTATAGGTTGCCGAGTGGTTAGGTGGTTAGTCATCTACTATTCACTATCGGCAGGATGTACTCGACTCCAATCGTAATTGACAAGAACTGCCAGATTTTCAACCGCAGGTCAGTGGTTTTCTCCCAAATAAAAACTTGACGCCATATGTTACCGGTATAGCTGAAACATTTCTGTTATAAATAGTATTCAGGAATAGAGTTCGTTCCTTCAAAAGTCCGTATACACAGAACTAGATGTATATTATTAAGAGAAGCGTTTGTACATTCTCTGGAAACTATGATATACAGTATTCAGAAGTGGTCGTCGTTGCGTTGGTCCATCCATCTGGAAACTGTGGATGTATAATATTCAGGAGAAGCGTTCGTCCATTCTCTGGAAACCCGGAAATACTGTATTCAGGAAAAGTGGTCGTCCATTCTTTGGTTCATTCATCTGGAAACTGTGGATATAGTATTCAGGAGTAGTGGTCGTCTTTTGTTGGTCCATTCATCTGGAAACTGGATATATAATATTCAGTAGTAGGTGTCATCATGTCATTTGACCATACAACTGAAAACTGTTTATATATAGAACACAGAAGAAGTGGTCTCCCTTTCGTTGGTCCATCCATCTGGAAATGTTTGATAAATAGTATTCAGGAGTAGCGGTCGTCTTTCTCGTTGGTCCATCTATCTGACAACTGTGGGTAATATCGTATTCAGTAGTAGGGGTCATCGTTTCGTTAGACTATCCAACTGGAAACTGTGGATATATATTATTCAGAAGTGGTCATCCTTTCGTTGGACATCATTTTGAGGGAACAACCCACAACTGTATTGTAGGGTGCCAAAGTAAATGAAATTAATGTTGCATAATATCCGACTCCACCCAAATTGGACACAGCTTGAATTAACACATCTATAACAGATTAAAAAGTAAATTTCATGCCCCTAAAAGGCTTCCGTACATCAACTATGTACTGCTAGTATTTGGTTGCATCATCTTAACATATTTATATTGTAAAATCAGAGTTAGGAAGATATTAAAAATTTCCAAATCCAGGCACATACGATAATATGTTGTTCCTTTCTTTAGAATTTTGAAAACAATAGTTAATTATTTTGCTGTAGTTTTAACGTCCTCGTTGATTGTTTTCCTATCGAAGGTAGGAGGTTTCCTCCGGGTACTCCGGGTGGCCTCCTCCAGTAAAAACCGAACACCATGATATAGCTGAAAACAATGCAGAAAGTGGCGTTAAACACCATTTAAACAAACAAACAAACGTCATTGTTAAGTTCAATTGGAGTAATTTTACATCACTTCTTGAATTTCAATCACTATTATTTTTTTTATTTTTGATTTTGTGTGCATTAGCATCATTGTTGCAATTTAAAACAAAATGTTTGTGTCTTATACTATTTCAGAATGACAAACTTTGCAAGCACGCCTGACCACTGAGATACTTCGATGAATTTCTCTTTCAAATTCAATGGTAAAACACCGAGGTGGCCTTGCAATACCTTGTATGGACGCAGTTATGCATATTGTAGACTCTTAAAGTAAAAACAGTTTATTCCAGTGCATTCCATATAGTTTCATTTACAATTGACCCTATTAGTTTAGAATTTAGGACATCCGGCCTGGGTTTCATAAAACTTCTCAAATTGAGTTTTTTCTCAAATTTGAATTTTCAAGCAATCTGATAGGTCAATTTTTGAGCTGAGGACAAGTTGAGAAAATCCTCAAATTTGAGATGTTTTATGAAACCGGGCCCAGTACTTAATGAATTAAACCGTTGAGTCATTGTCGATTTTATATTGTTATAACATGTATTGTTGTGGTTTATTGAGGAGCAGGACAAAAACGTTTCCGTGGTAATCTTTGTGAATGCATGTTTACAATTTAGAACTACAAATTTATCATACTGCGGTGGCTAAGATTTCACTTGGGAGTGCATGTAGTTAGGGTCAATATTACTACTAGTATTGTAGTCGTTCTAGTCCAATATTGGTTTTAAATGACATACGAAAGAGATCAAACAATGATTTACACATCTATTCCAGAGATTTTCAAGTATTTTTAAGACTGTTAATATAACAGGATTGAAAGTATAATCACTTCTTGAAAGACGCTCCTATTTTCCTTTAAGTATATAATGCAAAGTGTCAAATACTTTCTGTAGTTTCTCAGGTGTACCGAACATAACTATTTCGACTTCACAAAAGTAACGTTCTAAGGGAAAGTTAGGGAGAGTTCATCACCACCACCAAACGTATTTATTTTATGTTCTAAATAATTAATAAAGAGGGCACAAACGTGGAACCAGATGTGCTTCCGAGTGCATTAATCCATTCTTTTGCCGATCATATTTGATGTCTCGTCAGTATTTAGTTTTAAATACTATTCAGTTGATCAATTGTGAAACGTTTCTACGATACTCCTTAAAAATAAAAAGAAACCCATAATGGGTTTTTACATATTTTAATAAGCGACTTTAATATCAAAATTTTACAATTACACGAACGATATGCACTTGATATTTGTAGCTTGCAAAGTAACAGTCATTGCATGTACAAATCCCAGTCAATCACAGTTTAAAGTCACTTCAGGTCAAATGCAAGTAAGTAACGTGTGCGACTACCTCGAGAAGCCAGCACTGCTCTGGATCTCCTCGGCTTGGATGCTATCAAAACACGAACACTGTTGCGAGGTATTCTTTACCTTTCCTCTTTCAACATCAGTCGAAGTTGATCTGCGGTGGTGGTTGGAGATTGAGCACTCGTTTGTCCAGTTGGTCCCATAGATGTTCGTTGGGATTTTAATCCGGAGATGTGTAAGGCAATGGCATAACATTTATTCCCGTTTCGCATGATAAATAATCAAAGCTAAACTGCGGAAACCAGTCGTACCCTATGGATAACAGTAGTCTCGATCACCCAGACGCATATATCTATGGAACGCCAAATTAACATATATTCAATTAATTGTACCTATCTTCAAATAATTGAAGATATCTTCAATCATTTGAAGATATCTTCAAATAAATTGAAGATATCTTCAATTCAATTGTACCTATCTTCAAATAATTAAAGATATCTTCATATCAATTGAACCTATCTTCAAATGAATTATACCTAGGTGCAATTTAATTGATTCATTTGAAGATATCTTCAATTCATTTGAAGATATCTTCAATTCAATTACACCTATCTTCAATTGAATTGAAGATATCTTTAATTCACTTGAAGATAGGTCTAATTCCAACATCTCCATAATTCATTTGGAGATATCTCCAATTCATTTGAAGATATCTTCAATTGAATTACACCTATCTTCAATTGAATTATATTATAATACAAATTTGATTAAGTGCAATTGAAGATACCTAGGCACACTTGAATTGAAGATAGGTTTAATTCAATTGAAGATAGGTTCAATTCAATTGAAGATATCTATAATTGAATTGAAGATAGGTACAATTGAATTGAAGATATCTTTAATTGTGCTGAATTGTACCTAGGTACAATTGAATTGAAGATAGGTATAATTGAATTGAAGATATCTATAATTGAATTGAAGATAGGTATAATTCAATTGAAGATATCTTCAATATTTGAAGATAGGTACAATTAATTGAATATATGTTAATTTGGCGTTCCATATATATCATAGCGTCTGGGATCACCTTACCAATAGGTGGAACCAAACAATGATTCTATTTTTAGAGCCCTATTTTTAAACCAGGAAAACCATGCAAACATATCTAAACTAATAATATGACGTCACAGTAAGATTCACTCTTACTTATGCATAACAATAATATTTGTTTAATTAATTGATAAAGTAATATTTTATAAAAATATTCAAATGTAAACTTTGGTACAATTTGTTGTACACTTCTTGATATGAACGGAAGTAATTTTTTAGACAATAAAAATATCATCCAATCAAAAATTACGCCCAGTTTTGGGCGTAATGATAACGAGTTTAATATAGAGCTGAATCCAGACGCACAAATGTAATTAAGCGTCTGGATGATCGAGACTAGGATAACGGATAAACAATGCTGTGTCTTGATTGGCTGCTAAATCGGGAGATAGCTGCCGATTGGCCAACAAATAAGCAGCACTAAAGTTAGGGATGAAAACCCCTCATGATAACGGGGTGGTAGCAATCATAACAAGCGTTCGTAGCCGCTCGGGAATCGGTTACGAGGAAAAAAGGGTAAAATATGCAAGAAAATGGGAATCAAACTATTTTTAAAGACATTGAAATGTGTATGTTTATCATAAAATGTGTATCATAAAACTTAAACGGAAAAAATATGCTCACAGCATACCTCCGCCGAATCTATCCACTTCCGGGACATATAAATGCGCGAATCGTTCATTTATACCATCACACATCCGTAGCAGAACCAGCGGCTCGTCACTAAACCAAATTCTGCGCCAGTTCTGGAATTTCCAGACCCTCAACCTGTAGCACCATCTGATTCTTTCCCGTCCATGACGCCGTCAAAACTGCTCCAAAATACGTTCTCCTGGGTCTAATTCCATGTTGTCGGAGCCGGTTTCTGACAGTTTGAAAGCTGTTGATTCTTCGCAATCCAGGTATCCTTGTTGCTCTGACTGTTCGGTTCCGTAGATGGAATACCTGGATGTACATATCTTGACGTGCTGTGGTTACGGGTGGTCTACAACTTGGGTCGTCCATTAGTCGCACCGGTCTTGTGGAATCTGGAAATTGTACTCTGGTTCACATTTCGGGATTTGGGAGACTTTTTTGACGAGTTGGATCATTTAACCTGTTCCTTTAATACGCTACCGATAGACGGTTGAGCAGACCACAAACTTTACGTTGGAAGCGCTTTCAAAATTTCGCGGCAATTCACGTTGTATGCAGTTTTCAAGTGTTAAAATGTGGCACCTAATCTGAAGAACGACGCTAAACGATTTGAAATTACCCGTACATTTAATAGGTTAAATTGTCATTTTAAATTATAATAATTAAAAAAATCATTTGTTATAAATAAACGTAGATATGCGTTTTAAGAGTATATTTATGTAGCCATCAGTCGTACTCGACATCGTGATTAAAATAATGTTTTTTTGACTTAGATTTTGATCACGTAATTCTTGGTTTACACAGGACGACTACCCAAATGTATTTTTGAATGTCATAGGAATTTCTAATTATTTGACATAAAACTTTTAACGTGAAACAACCTTGAGGGTCACTTTTAATGTACCATAGTAGGAATATAGGCAGAGCCTAAATGCAATCTCCTCGATTTTATTATTCACCACGTTACTTCCGACATGCGAGTACTCTAACAGTGCCTCTGCGTTCCATCGGTCACATGACGTTTTTCTCAAAAGTTGGAGACGTTGCATATTAATGTTATACGATGGGTATAACAGGGTTTTATTTTTTAAATAAATCAAGAACACAAACAACTTAAAAGTAAATTCTTTGTTGACGCAATGTTGACGAAAAAATCAATATAAGCACTAATTGGGCTGATTTTGATCACATGAGTTCTACTTACCATAAATCATCAACATTTGGACGAAAAGAAAAAATCAGGCAGCTTTTGATAACGTGGTACAGAATATTGTAGATCTCACCACTTTTCGCGGGCAGCTTTTCGTCCCGCTGCGAGCTGTGACCAAAATCATGAACGTAGTATTCATATTTCTTAAAATCAAACAGTATTTTAGGTACTTTTATATTTTTGTACAGGCACTGTTATAAATAAATTATTCTTGGTTATTGCAGTTTTATGAAGGCAGCCTAGTAAAGAGCACTTGTAACGACGGTATAATAAAAAAAATATCCAACGATCAAGACTTACTATATCATCAACAGTCAGTTTCTCACAGCGTGTACAATTAGATTTCTAAGATTGCAAAGTCCAAGAATTCTTCGTTGCTATTAACATATCGTTTCGCACAATTGAAGTATCGTTTTCCAGTGATCTAACCAGAGGCACAAATTGTATACGGAGCAAATGTACAATTTGTCGCTCTTATTTTATTGTATCCTTTATAATACAGTTTCGGAACAAATTGTGCTGACTTTTGACTATTGGTTTTGGCTCAATATGTATAATATTCGATGCTTATGTATACTAATGGACAAAAGAAACTGCGCACATGTTTCAAATAAAAAAAAGTCATAATAAATGGTATTAGGTTTAAGAAGGTCAAAGATAAAATCCATTAAAATTCTTTAAAATGACAAATCACAAAAACATTTGCCACCCAAACACTGCTGCATTTTGAATATAAAGAGCATTGTATGGTGTTATTACAGTAAAAATCCTTGGCGGGTATTACTCACATTGGCATCAATGCAAGCAACTCAACTACACCTCATTTATGACACTGCATTAGGCAGGGATGTTATTCTTAATTTTTACTTGTGCTGTGCCCATTTCCAGCAAAGTAATAGGTATATTTTTGTTAAACGACATAATCTACAATCCAATTCGTGCGATAAACGTTTTATAGGTCAAAGACCGGGTGATACAGGTGCAAAATGCGAATATTGTTGTCCTGGTGACATATGGTTACGCGTGTGCGTTCGGATATAGGATGGTCATAGACGTGATTTAATACATATACATTTGTTTGTTTGTTTGTTTGAATGGTGTTTTAATGCCACTTTTAGCAAATTTTTCAGCTATATCGTCGCGTCCTGTTTTTATTGTGGAGGAAGCCGGAGTACCAGGAGAGAACCATCCACCTGCGGTAGGAAAACTGGCAATCCTTGTGAATTGAGATTGGAGTCGAATACAACCTGCCTGAAGTGAGAATCGAACCCGCAATCTCAGTGTTGACCGACCACGTGATCAATAGTTGACGAACTACTTTAACCACGCGGCCACCTAGACCCCGCATCCATATAGAATGTAGTGTTTATGTGGCAACTTCAGACAAACCGCGGCGATCGTGTTAGATGATTTTAAATAAACAAAGATGCTTGTCCAAGCGTTAAAACAAACCTCAGCACTATGCGCAAAACAACCACCATAATTGTACAGCTTTTGCATAATACACAAAAAGGTCAAAATACGGTACAACGAAAAACACGTGTAAAGAAGATTAAAGCAAATTAAGCTTAATTAAGATATTTTAATGCATTTGCTGTAAAAATTTTAAAGTTAAATATTAAATCAAACTTTCAGGTACACAGGTTTTTTTTTGCATTAGTGCATATTTGAATACTCCACCATCGAAGCGTGCCGATCTATCTGAAAAAACTTGTATACAAAAGGTCTTGTTAAAGCTTTTTTTCTACTTCCCGAGTGAAAAACATTCCTGTTATTTGTCTGTTTCTTATTATTCCCCCCAAGTTTTCTTTTCTCATTATAAATTTTGTTTTGCGATATGTGGTAAAGACTTTTTGTACTTGTAATGTATTAGACATTTCGCTTTCGCAGTTAACCTTGGCACACCGAACTCATTTCGTTTACGCAGTTATGTCCCGTGCTACAAAAAGCTTGCGTGCAGATGAACTTTACGGAGTTACTTCCCCTTTTACAAAAAACGATAGTGTGCAGATACACTTTGAAACCATGAAAGTTGTTCCAAAATGGTCAGTTATTGATCGCGACATCGTGCAAAAGATTTAGACGACTCCTTATATGAGTTGTTCCCCCATTTTATATCAAGTATATTTTGTAACTCATGAACCAGAGGTGAAAGAGACTTGGGGTGTTCACTGATGGTAAAAATTGACCTTGACGTTGAAAAAGGTCACATGGTCAAATGTCAAGGTCACATTTTAATTTTTGACATTGTGTTGTATGCAGATCTCCTCCTCATGATAGATACAAAACTTAAAATCTTTACCAAAATTTATATTTTAATAAAGTTTTGAATTGATATTTTTTAAATTGATTTTTAAGAGTTGTCTTAATTGGATCAATGCAATTTACTGTAAATAGCTATATCTAAGTTACGGGAAAAGATTTTTAGATAGGACAATCACTGTTTGTAATTGGCCTTGATATGAAAATGGACACAAGGTCAAAGGTCAAGGTCAGATTCTAGATTGTGACATTTTCATGTTATCGCATCTCTTTTGAAGATAGATAATAACTCATACTGAGTAAAATGTTGACCTTGTAAAGGCGCAACTTTGTCAAATTTAAAGAGACTGGATTTGACTTAATCTTATCTCCAATTACTACCATTAATTAGTAGTTTTTTTCTAACTATTTATAATAGAGGCATGGTGTCTTCACCAAAGACCCTTAAGAAACTTGACCGTAAAAACGGATACAAGGTCAAAGGTCAAGGTCATCTTATTTTTGGTATTTATTTTAAGTAGCCATATCTCAGAAATATAACAAATATTGACATAATATCTTTACTGTTGGTAATTGTTTACCTTCATCATGGTAAAGGTCACACTCTTAAAGATCAAGGTTAATTTTTTTTTTTCAAATTTCATTTTCCATGTATATGAAGTGGTTCTTCCTAATAAATACTTATTTTCTGATGCATGATATATTCAAGATCAAAAAGTCAGTGGTAACGTTAGAGTTTCTTAACCTTCTATTTTATGGTCTTTTTTTTCCAAACGTGCTTGAATCTTTTTTTATTTGTTCACATTATGAAACAGATTCAATAAAATATTAAGAAGGTCAAGTCATGGTCATAATGTTCTACAATTGTATCTTTCTTATTTGGTTTGATATCTAAATGGCTTATCTTTCAAATTTGATAATTTTTGAATACAAATTATTAATTTTGTTTAAAGGTTTCATTTCAAGCTAATTTAATAAGGTGTTTTTAATGCCGTCTTGTAGAACGATTAAACGTAATTTCATATTTATTTCTTTTTACTGATACAGTTACAGAGAAGATAATGAACGTAATGCAACATATTATACTTCAGATATTGCACTGAATTGTCGATTGTGTTTTTTGGTATTTTCCTCACTGTTCGGTGTTTTGTTATTGCCTTCATATAATAATTAAATCTACATAGTTTTTCTGGTAAAACAATATTTTCTGTTGCAAATACATTTTAAAATTAAAGTGTACAACATTTGTACAACAAAAGTATGGTAAATATTATCACGTTCTTTTAAAAGAAGAGCAAGACATTATATAATGAAATTCATCGCTGATCTCAATTGATTCGCAAAGTGGGCATAATCTCTCTTATCTGTGTAGATAAGTCCACCTCTATGTCTTCACTGGCGAACAGTGATTGGCACATACCGATTTACTTAGTTTCAATGTGCAATTTAATGAAAGAACTGAAAGATACTTTTTTATAATTGAATCATCTATAACATAAACCATCCGATGATTGATTAACCATAGCAAACCATTTCTTTTTTCTTATTTCTATGCTAAAAACCACCCATTGTTTCAAATATAATTTTTTTCATATATTTGTTATCTGCAGTTATAAAAAAAAATACCCTTAAAAAGACAACAATTTTCCTCAATTTTACAATTATTATACATGTAGTTAATATATTTCATCTAGATTGTATATTACGTGTGTTATCAAGAGCCTTGCACCAAGATTTTATCATACATAGTTTAACTTTTATAGGAATGTGATATCTCACTAATTCCCCATACATAATAAAATTAAGGGTACATTTTTTACAAAAAGAATCAAATGTAACCTTTTAAGGACGTCAAGGTTTTCGATATCGCCAGGTGTCGGTCCGTTAGCATAGCAAAAATACTTAATTGATAAAAGTAAAAAGTCATAAAAGATAACAAGGTTATTAGAATATACTACACTACTTAATGACACTGTACATAGTCTTGGAAGATTTATCCAGTAGATATTTTCTAGTTTAAAAAGATGCATTTCTAGAGAATATAACAACAAGGTAGTCATTTTAAGTTTAAAAAAACCATTAATGATAATTATACTGATTAAATCTGAAAGCGGATGTGAATATGGAGTGTTATGGTGCAATAAATGTCGAGCATATTTTAATATCATTCAGACCCTCCGTCAATAAAACAATCATCCCATCTTGCTAAAGCCATCTCCTATCCGCTAAATTGATTGGCCTGCTTATCATCAATCCAGAGTTTTTAATTTAATCAAGCTTGGTTGACACTGTTGGTTGATACGGGGCAACAGCACACGTTATTGCCCTTTGATGCAACAGTATTGATTGATTACGATGACAATATCATAAATGTTTTAATGGCTAAATATGCACATTGAAAAAACATGGATGTGATCTCGGAAACGTCCCGATATTACCGGGTTTATCACTGAGATAACCAATTAATTGAAGCATTCATTGTAATTCTGAAGAGAAGTAAAGGAAGCACCGTAAACTTATCGGGACACTTAATTTCATTATCTGACCTTATATAATGTTATGAAATTGTAATAATTTTACTTGATTGCACTATGCATACTAAAAAAGAAAAAAATAGTTATAATAATGATTTCGCCTATTCCTACTCCCTCTACACATGACTTTCTGGAGCTGATAAAATGTTACATTTTTAATTGTTTCAGTTCTAAAAAAACCATATATTGTATTGTAACAATGTTATGTGTATCTAGTTGGTAAAGAAAAAACACTTAAACTAAAAAAAATATAATTAATAATTGAATTCAGTTCAGCAGCAGTTTTATCACATGTCTCTGCTAGATTGCTGGTGACTGTGAGTACTTTGGTGTTACCATCAAGGGTCGTCTATTCGCAAGGTAGACGGTATTTGTTGAAAATGGCATAATTTTTTCTTTAGAATTTTAATGATAAAAGTTTTCATCATCTTAATGATTTGCTTATTTTCCGTTTGATCAACACTAATGAGTCTCGTTAAGACAAAACTTGAGTCTGACGTTTGCATTTATATAAGCTTAGTATTGTAGAAAGATTTTGTTTATAATTTTTAGTAAAACGTTGCAAAGTATCTTGTTTAATCATTTGGAGATGTTAGTTATTCAAGATTTGACCTTTCTGAACTTAATAAGGAATATTATGCTGATAAGCGACAGAACATCACTAATAACAATCGTCTGTTTATTCTATTCTCTCGTGTAACATACTGAATATTCCTGTATTGTGGAAAAATGATTATTGTGAATACCCTACTTTGTTTTTATTCATTTGTGCTATAAATATAAGTAGATACAAATACATTTTTACAGATACCGAAGTAATACAATTCACTAAGCCAGACACGCGTTTCTTCTACTCAAGATTCATCAGTGGCGCTCAAACCAAAATTATTAGACGGCCAAAGAATTCAGATGTTGAAGACATTTTATCACTACAGATTGCATTATTGAATATAAAATGTAACTGCCAATTTTAATGTTGCTGCTGTTCGATTCTCTAGGTTCTTGGACAGTTACCGTGCAAAGTGCGTCCTGGGATGGCGAATAAGGGATGCCGCAATTTTGATAGGCGTTATTAGGTCATTATATGGAAAGCCTAGCCGAGATAGTGGGTGACTCAATTGTACATTGTCATATTTTTTAGTTTATCACGGAAATTAATTGCTGCTACAAAAGCTTAAAATAATCATGTTCTTGCCAAAACTAATCTCCCCATTAGCCAATCCCCTATTGATTTATTATATGTTAAATTGTGCTTGTGCTACATGGAACTTTTTTAGCCATTTTCCCTGAGCCTGAAGCAACCATTTAATCTAATTCTGGTCTGGTAAAATATAATCTGATTTTTTGCGGTACAAGTAGGAAGCTAATAATAAATATTTGTTCAATAAGTACGCCAGATACGTTTTACATGACTGTACTGTCGAAAATGCACGAACCTTGTTTATGGACAACTTTGTCCCATAAGTTTATGACAGGTTGCAATTAAAGTCATTCATTAAGGAAATTCTGTAGTAGTAACTTATTATATGTTCAAATCACCCAAAGTTGTTCTCTGAATAACTGTGATTTAGCTTTATATGCAAGAAAGTATACGTTTGTTCTAAATTCAAAATAATCGCGTCTTTTATGTTTCTTTTCTATATTTAAGGCTGTTTAATTGGTCGAATTGGATTGGTAGTTACTCTGACACGAAAAGCATGGGAAGAAACCATAACCACAATCGAATTTGACTATAACTTTTTGTTCACACAAAGGCTCTTGTTTTGCAATAGTTCAATGCAGTAAGTATTACAAGTATAAATGGCACGTTTTATTCATAGTTTGTCGACCTCTCGTTGTTCGGAAGGTTTCCTTCTTTTTATTGTCAAGTCCTGAATAAAGCTGAAATATTGCTTGCTGGACGCTCAACATCAATCAATCAATCAATCAATCAATCAATCAATCAATCAATCAATCAATCAATCAATTAATCAATCAATCAATCAATCAATCAATCAATCAATCAATCAATCTTTTTATTGTAATTTGCTTCTGACGGATACTTAATTTGTTAAATATTTTGACACCAAGAGACCAATATTTGAACTCTTTTTAGGTCTATACTAAATAGAAGCCTGTGCTGACTTGCGCGGTTTCTGCATGTTTGCAATAACATCCGTGCCCATTAACCTCTAAGACGGTTTAGTCAAATGTTAGAAGGTGTGGGCCATAAGTAAAATAACTTTTATAACTTTGAAATGAATTTACTGAGGTTACCTTTTTCGCAGTTTTTTTTTTACATTTAACAAAAGAACATTAAACCGCTTTATAATTTCATTTCTCTAGTCTTGCACGGAACTCTATTAAATATATACAATTGAGGTAAAGAACAAAACACACAGTAATCACAGCTGATGACAGTGGACAACAGAATCATAAGTCAATAAAAAAACGTTCTCATGGTACTCTATAATGTATATAAATATGTATAACGGTAGTGCAAAGAAAATGTGAAAGACTGCCATGTGTACTACCAAGCGATATGTTTACACTTTAATTTTTGTCTGTTAGCTTTACACAGTCCTTGACTATATCTGCGCTACTATTTCTTCCTGTGTATCTGCGTATACCATTCGCGTTTCAAAGGACACCAGAATTGCACACTGAATTCTCGATTAGACTAGACAACCTCTGCATTATTGGACTTAACGACGATTGAATTTTTAAGCCTAGTAAATAAAAAACTGAATATGTTTTAAATTCCAATTTTCCTAAAAATTTTGTTATTGTGTCTTTCTAATTTGGTTTATGTCTGCCAATTTGGAAGTGCTCTTTTTACAATTGGAACATGTCAGGTTTTAATATTATTGATCGACGAATTGCAATACCCACTTGGTACACGTAACTTAAGAGACAGTACAGCTTTATAGAGAATCGAATACATTTGATTTTACTTCAAAAGAGTAAAAAAAAAATATTTTTAGAGTGATTTATCAAAGTAGTTATTTAGCTTAAGCCGAAAATTTATACGCGAACAACCTTTTTAAACTACTTTCAATGTTTAATTCCATAGAAATAAAAATATATTTTAAATGCATTGCAACAAATGATTCGTAATAAACTGTTCTAATAACTAAATCTGGTATGAACATACCTTGCTTGATTGTTATTGTCAGTTTCCATGTTTGTGAAAGTGTATGTAATTATAACATCATTTTCATTGTTTGCCAAAAATGCCCCTTTAACCTTATAATGTCAGACATCATATTACTTAATAGTTAATTACAATGACGACAATAAGATGCCGAATAAGGTTTATTTTCTTCTTGGTGACCAGAATTCCCAGACCTTTGATGGAAGTGGCAATTTCTTAAAAAATTAATTTTTCTAAATTAATTTTGAAAATACATGTGTTGGTAGATAAGTTTTTCTTTTATATTGTATATTGCATATGTACCGCTACGTGAAACTTACATCAAAATAATAATGTTCAACATGTATGAGAAGAAATAATTTTAAAATAGCAAAGGACTGCAACCTGATATTTAAAGAGAATTTAAAGTGTTATTTCTATTGAATGTCATAAAAGGATAGAGATTGGTCATATATAACACAGTCGTGTACATATGTCGAAGATATGTTTACTTGCATTAACCCAAAAGCTGAAAAAATCCTTGGAAAGATATAAGATCTTTTATTTACTATGACCATTTAGGTATTATTCACAAATAAAATGACTTCTCTTGTCTTTGTGATGAAGTGTACGGTCAAGACAGAAACGTTACAATTTGTATATTTTACATCTGATGTTGTTAAGAGAAGCTTTTAGAGGGGTCAAAGTAAATCAAGGTGTCATATCCTTTGATAAAGATTAATTATAAAGGTTTCACGGAGGATAAACGAAGTAGGATAACATCTGGTATCGGAATTCAATATAATACATCTTTTTTCTGGATGATGAAGGTAAAGCCTAATGTGAAAAGAACAAACTTCCGTTTTAGAGCTATAAACAAATGCAAACACCATGAAAGGTCAAATGTGTCAGCATCTTTACTTTTTATCATATGTACGAGACAAATTATTATGTATGACTCAGGTATCTTTCATGTATTACAAATGCTATTTGAAGAAAGAAATAAGTCATGCGAACGTATTAAGTATCCTATTAAACCAGTCTTACTTTGACAAAGAAGAATTTCATATATTGTTAACAAAATCAAAGAAATCATTTTAAAAAGTTGCAGATATGACAACAAATGTATTCATTCCAATTTTACTAATTGCTAATATAATGAAAAGCTATTGATAAACCAAAACAGACATTCGACATCTTCCATTCATATATTTTATTTTAAATGTCCTACATTTAGTTGTTAGGCCTTAGTGCACCACACCGAAAATTGAAT
The DNA here is from genome assembly GCA_944474755.1 of Limnoperna fortunei. NCBI lineage: Eukaryota > Metazoa > Mollusca > Bivalvia > Mytilida > Modiolidae > Limnoperna > Limnoperna fortunei. The sequence continues at coordinate 83,871,882 of OX104111.1, read as the reverse complement.
ACTTATGTTTCAAGAGTGTTTATTCTTAGTCTAATGTTTGAGGTTTGTTTGATGCAATGATGTTGGACCCGTTCACTCCAACTGAACTCAAAACTTCCATACATAGCACCAACCATCCCTCACCCGGGGACGCGCTGCTCAAATAATTCAACAAAATGTTATCAAAATTACAAAGGTGACAAATTCATAACGTCAGACGCGCGTTTCGTCTACTTAAGACTCATCTTTTTGACAAGAAACACCGTCATTTGTATCGTTGCAAAATCTTCTAGACGGATGAGTCTTAAGTAGACGAAACGCGCTTCTGCTGTAATGAATTTGTCACCTTGGTAATTCTGATTACATCTTGTTGAAATATTTGAGCAAAGCCAAGTAACACCAAACTTGATTTGAAGCATGACATCCACATATTTCTGCAAACTACATAGATGCTTGTAGCCAGATAATACAATAAGGTATCCCATACCATAACAAGTAAATAACTAAAATTTTGCAAGACAAACTAGTGTAATACTAGCACAATCTAGTCTTCTTAAAAAAATAACAACCTAAGCGGAACAGATGGCTCCTTGTAAAAATTAACATTTGAAAAAACTGTGTCGATAGTTTAGAGTTAGCGTCTACTGTTTTACTAACATCACCCGTCCTGTGATATAAATCTGGACAGGCCATTTACAGACGTGTAACCTAAAATGTTTTGTGGATTTTAAAATAATGGATGTTGTTTAAGAAATGGGTGATGACAAAAACAGTGGGTATCTGAAAACATTCATAACCGATAAGCGAAGTATAAAGATTTATCTACTAGCATTATTGTCGTCGCAACTATGGTGTGGCATACCTAACGCTAAAATATCGATTTCTTTATTCTATGAAAGGGTGGTGCTAGTTCTGAACGTTATTTACTGGTGTAAGTTTTCGACCAGTGTATTAGCCGCGGAAGCCAAATCATGCAGAGTGAACCTCCCACATCGGGAAAACACTAGTAAAATAATTATATCACATCCGGCTGAAAGTTGAACTTTTTTAATCGAAGTAGCGCTGGAACTCTAACGTCATTGGTAAAAATGCACAGTACTCTATACTACATAATTCACAAGGCTACTAGTACAATTTAAGAAAACCGGTCTACAAGAATTGAAAAATATGAGACGGGGACAAAATCCGGGTTGCGACAAAGACACATGACAGACATACGGAAGAAACCAAAAAGAACAGTAAACCCCAACAAATGTGTAACTGAAAACCAATTAAACATGTCTGCACTCCGGTTTACCTAAAAGAAAGCAGTGCCTGTTCTTAATTAGACACTATTTGAGTGGGTAAGGTCGTTAATTATCTACTATTATTAACGTGGTATGTTAACACTGAGTTTGCGGGTTTGAGGCTTACTGCAGACGAGGTGTACTCGAATCCAATCATAATTGACAAGAATTTCCAGTCTTCCTACCGCATTTGATGGGTATTCTCCAGTACTCTAGCTGCACCGTCGATAACAACCGAATGCCATGATGTAGCTGAAAAATTGATGAAAGTGGCGTTAAATACCATTCAAACAAATAATACAAACTATTATTCATAATCCTGTCCGTAAAAAGTCCGGGAATAGGAAATTTACCTATATCTAAAGAAATGTCTGATCGTATTTGGAAGATTAATTCTCCATAACGATCAACAAAGTAGTAAAGAACTGAAGGGATGTCATCAACATATGTGCAATAAGTCCGTAATTGAACAGCGTATTTGTTAACAGCAACACTGTGTCTAGAAAATCAGAATACTGCTCCCAGGTGGTAGCATAGAGTATTTGCCGGGGAAAATTGTTATCAAGGAGGGACAGTTTACAGCTGGAAAGTGTAAGTCATAATGCCTTTTGTAAACCTAAGTTTGTAGTTTCCATTTAAATCTATTAAAAGAAAAAAGGTCTAGGTATGATGCTGACTTGATTAAATCTGTAGTAGCCTTAATTTTAAGCTTTCTTTATAAATAAAATATAAGTAGTCAATCAACTCAGGTTTATTCAGTAACAAGACATCATTTATATAAAAAGATGAATTAACAGTCCAGGCCAACGTCTTGTTCTTTAATAGATCTAAGAATGTCTCAACATATAAAGTGGAAAATATATATTTACAAAATGACACAAAACTCTTTAAAATGGCTCAGTTTCGTCGTTAACTTGGGTGTCTGAAAATAATTATACGTGAACCAGTTTTGCGCAAAACACATGACTTACCTTTTCACATAGTCGAATTTGTAACTAACTTCATACCCTAAACACTGTTTTCACAGCAAATTAGACAAATATATGAATTAGTTGTCTTAAAACGAATAAAGATAAAGTTTTGCTTTCAAAATATATTTATTTGTCATTAGAAAGCGTTTTGCAGAAATATGAAAAGAGAATTTTTATATTAATAAGTTGAGAAAATAGCAGCAAAAATTATTCAAATCAAAGGGCAATTAAAACTCAGGATTTAAACAAACATATACAACACGAAACAAAAAAACACAAAACAGAAATTGAGTAACCCAAACCCAACACCAACCAAGGTCTATGTTAAAGGCCGTCCTGTGTATTTAATTTTAAGCTTACTAAGGAATATTAAATGCTAATAGTCACCGAATTTAGCATTGTTCAGGAACATCATTCATAAATCGTCCTAATTCGAGGAGCCCAATAAGTACTCATTGGGATACCAACAGTCTGTTGTGTATTTCTGATTTAGAGTCCCTGATGGCAAAATACGTTCTGTCGTGGCAAGTTACCAGGTGTTTATATCGTGTCAGCGGTTGCTTTGTTTTTTTCTTTTTTTTTCGTTTGGAAACAGCAGCGTTTGAAAAGCCTGGGTTGCCGATAATCCATATCTACAAAACCCTTATGGCAAATCAGTTTCCAAAAAAATGGTCTTCTGTTTTTTTCAATCTGTACCGTTCGTTGATACACCGTATGTCATACTATATACAAGGCAGGTTTATATAGTCATATAAAGACCGACTGACCATATGGCAACAGTAAAAAATTACCCAGACCAAGAATAAACATGTTTTTGGTTCCTTACTGGATGTTGCACAGATTTTTGATACAATAATGGCAACGCAACAAAACTGACTTCTACATGCACGAGTTCGGTGAATAACACGCCCATTGTGATTTGCCATAAGGGTGCAGACATAAAAGTAAAAAGACTGAGAGAATCGCGTTATTATGCTGCTAACGCAAATGTCAACATAACTGCACATATAAAGCACACGGCGCTAGTTCGTTTAGACGTAAATCGCCCTCATATGTATACATTTTTCTAAAAGACAAAAGTCTTTTTACTCATTGTTGAATACAAACATAATTTATCATGTGATTTTTGGGGTTATCGTTTTTCATTTTTTTATTGAAAACTTCATACATATGTAATTACTAATGACATCCGTCTTATATAGATAAAATGCTTCGTTAATTATTGTTATTGATATTATCATGCCCTGAACATATGTCGTCATATACTGAAAAAATGGCGTGTTTATGTTAAAATGAGAAAGTTTAATGCATTTTTTTCTGTAATAAAACATATCCTACTGTAATTACAAAACATTCTATAATATTAAATTATAAAATATATCTTATTTATTTATATGTAAATTCCAATATGACACACTTGTTTAGCAGTTTCGCTGTAAGAGAAAAAAACGTTCCAAAACTAACATTTTGCCACGGGTTTTGTTTTTGTTGGCAATATAGAAACTTAGTGTTTACCAGTATAATGTTTTGAGTTTGATGTACCCAATACTGGTATCGCTATACTACGTCTAAATACATGTACTTACGAAATATACATTCATCGAATATACATGTAATATTCTACTCTTTGAAATATATAACCATTATTTACATATAAAGCATATGATTCTTATACAATACTAGATATTAGTGCGCTGCATGTTCAGTATATAATACTTTAGTAATAAGTGGACAAATTAGTAGTCAAATTAAATGGTTTTGAAGTAAAGTTTGATTCAATTGCTTAAATTTTGAAATAATATGAATGTGGAAGATACAATTATCACATATAATATTTACAGACACAAGAGAGCAAGTACAGTTATTACAAAGAAAATGATTTGATTTCAATTATACTTATATTTTATGTTTGCAGATGTTTGAAATAAATATGATCCAAAAAATATATTAAAATGATATAAAAATGTATAATTCTTTATAATTTTGTAAGTACCAATATTAAAAAGTAATATATTTGTTTGCTGAATAGTTGTTAATTTCAAAGCAATTAATGCATTAAAGTATAAAAGATTAATATTTGATCAATTTTATTTCACATATATATTATGTTTATACTTTGTTTGTGTATGTTCATGTATGTATTTGTTTTGTATATGTTGCTCTTGTACACAATATGTGTATGAGTTAAGTAATAAACATTTGTCTTGTTTATATATTTTAAAAATAAGTCAACAAAACCATTTAACCATGATTTTCCACTCCGTTATATTAAATTTTTACAAAAAATATTTAGCCTGACGCTGGGATTAAATTCCTACTATATCATAAAAACAAAAACAAAAAAACCCCAGTTTAATAATACACTCTATGAACATCTATATATTTCAATAGTGTTCATGCAACACATGCATTTTCAGTTAAAAAATAACTATTTTTAGGGAAATATTACATACTTTCATTAGTATTTATGTAATACAACAATCATGTACTAAATTTATTATATACATGATAATGTTTGAATTACATTCACACTTTTAACTATTAGAATAAACATACATCATCATACATTTTGGTTGTCTGCTCACATTACACGACCATCATTGCCAAAAGTCAGTGATTTTATCTAAGACCTTTCAGATGTCTCTTCTAGGTGACGCAAATGCATATCAAAGTTATGCTTTGCGGATGTGTACCGATTTAATTCCTATTTTGTGTCGCCAACCTGTCTGAAATGATGACAATTACAATCTTTGAAATACTTTTGTCAGGAGTATACAAGATTTACATGTAATATTAATTACAGAACAAAGGAACAGAATTTCCGTTTGGTCTCATACATGTGTATGTTTATAAGAATCGGAGTATTTCAAAGGTTTACAAAAAACATTAAAACGATATTTATTTTAAATTTTGAATTTACGAATTGTTCGACTTAAATATTATCTAGTTTGTTTTCTATATAATAAAATAATACCTCTTTATGTAAAAAAAACCATAAAAGATAAAAAAGTAACTTAAATCTATTTGTTGTGATAAAATTAACTTTTCCAAATTTCTGTAAAATGATGCTATGTACAGTTTATACAGATATTTATTTTTACCAAAAATTTTAAAATATTTAAAGAAAACTAAACTTAAATTTTCGTGAATAATATTCAACCATAAAAAGTATTAAAACTGAAAGGATATTAAATATTGGTATTTGTTTCAACGGAAAGTAATAGTTATATGATGGATTCTATATAAAGCCAGTGACAAATGCGAACCTTGATTATTTCCTCTTTATTAAAAAAGACGTTCTTTTAAAATATTTACGGATTTTAATACAGCAACTTTTTAGATGATAAATATAATATTTAATATTAAATACATTTCACTTTTACACAACATTTTACCGAGCTAATTCGATTGTGGTTCTTAACTGATGAAAATAATGTTAAATGCTTATTATTATTTTTTAAAATTTATTGTTATTTTACTGAATTAATATATTAACATCCAAATGGTGAAAAGATACATATTTCTAAGTATCAACACTGACTTGAATAACACAATTGCTAAACCAAAACAATAATGACCTTGCGTTTCACCTACTTTGTGTAATCTTCCGCATTCCTGTCTAGTAAAAGTACTAAAACATGAATATTTTGCAAAAGACCTGCAGGAAAATATGTCATAATAGATGTTTTGTGTATTGTGTCTGTTCCTTGAAGGCAAATTGAAAGAAAGTCCCTTAGAGGCAATGAATGAAAACTACAGTCGCCATTTTGTTTTGTAATTATAGAAGCCATTGATGCCTTTGGGTTATATTAGTTTTGTTTTGACAAATTTTGCCTGTAGTGATATTAATTGACACAATAGTTTTTTTACAAATGATATAAGCTCAGTTTGTATTTGAATCCAGCACAGCTAACTTTGTTAATTTAGCATATAATAGGAGGATTGGGATGCGCTTAAAAAGTGAATCGCACATGTTTGGCAACAATATTCGTTCTGAAAATATATCTGAATAATAGGCTTTTCCGAAATATATGTTCAGGATATTTTGTGTGATCTTTCTATCATGGAATTTGTTTGTATATTTGGAGTGGTATTCAAATTGTTATTAACTGATTGGACTATAATAATTAGTTATAAATCGAAGGCATGATGCTTTACTCAGTAATTTGCTTATGGAAACAATACGCATTGAAGCATCATTGATTTATGACGTTTAAAGAAAGGTTTATGCCTTTGTTTTATGCGGACACATTTCTCCTACAACACGTCTAACAGGACGACGCGAAACACCTGTTAATGACTCTATAGCGACAATGGTAAAGTAATAATTATGATAAATAGAAATTACCTGTCAGTTCGACGGTATACATGGATGTTTATTAGTTTTTAGTTTGTATAAATATATCTGGTGAGCGTTATAAATTTAACAGCTTACACCATTTATTTAGAATGTCAAAAACAACGGAAAACCATTCGTTTATTTCATTTTCTACAGATGTTTAACAAATGAAGCAGAAATTATGACAAAGTATAAAAAACGTTTTGTAAAATCATTCTTTCGATGATTTCCTTGCATTGCCCAATATTTTATCATGTCTTTTCTTTAGAAATTTTCAATTTCCTGAACAAAACAATGTAATTTGATCATTTGTGAAAACTGTTGCTTTGTTTGTCTGTATGTGAAACGCTGAAATAAAGTAGCTTCAATTTGTTTCGTATATAACCTACCATTATAGAAAAATGACAACAATACCAAAAGTAAGAAAAGTGCGATTATAGTTGATTGCGCATGATTTTCTTTAGAGAACTGTTCTGTAGTAATTACACATTAAATATAAAGTTCACTAAAAACTTGTTTTAAACCAATAGCTTGTGTAGCTCCACCACGATGTTCATTTTCGCAGTTTTCTCAGTGATCGTTTTAGTATATTACAATACAACGTAATGACAATGTGTTAAGTTGACCTCAGGTAAAACATGTTTGTTAGAGACATTTAGTATAATGTCATTTATAATATATAGTATTCGAATACATTTTGAAAGAACAATATATGTTCCATTTAATAAGAATATACTATTGTTTTGTCGACAAAGAAACATTTATATTTGTATTATATTACATTTACTTCGAGTCTTAACCGAGAATACCATGTGCAACGTAGACCAAGGATTGGGTTTATATTTGTGTGTTGTTGGTATTTCTTGTGCTAGACTGTTCTAACTAAATTGTATACTGCTGAGAAAGCACTGCACTATATAGATCTAAACTACATACCCTTGCTGTACAAGTCATGTACTGTCGCAATGTTTTGTCACAAATAAGTACATTTACATAAGGGAAATTGCAGTTTTATGCGAATAATATCTGCTCCATACACAGTACATAGAGAACAAAATGTCAACTGACTGGTTGAAGTTATTTTTGTTGTTTTGTTTGTTGTATTCTCTCCACTTTAGATTGCCAACTGCTTTGTTTTTCTCTGTTATTAAACCTTCTTTGTTGTATCGGACAATTTATTATGAACTAATAATGTAACCTTTTATAGGTATATATGTGACCATATTAATGCTTTGATGTTGGTAGCTAATAGTTGTTTCCAACAATTTTAGCATTTTCAGTACAACTTTGCCTGCAAATTAAAGTAATTGGCCAAAATTTGTGATGTCAAAACTTTTTAACCAAAATTAAGCTTTTTGCTGTACTTTATATGGTTTTGAAGATCGTTTATGCATATGATCGATGTGTTGCCACCTAACGTTTTTATGTAGCTTAAGGTTTAGTGCAATATATAAGACGAGAGTGAATTCGTTTGTTATTGTTGTTATGTGTCATTAAAAAAGGTTTTTGGCGGATTGTAGTAACATTAAATGATCATTAATATATTCTTTTGTTATCATATCCTTTTGAATATTGTTCTTGTGATGATTTGCTATTAATATGATCACTGTGTTGAAAGAAATAATGACGCGAATTTCTGTAAGAAAAGAAGAGACCAAAGAGCATTCAGGAAACGTTAAGATTAGACAAAACCATGGCTTAAGCAAAGCGGGAACTTTAAATGTAAATATATCAAGTTAGATAGCTATTACAATAACCAGCTTTCAAAACCCGCTTCTCCGTTCAAAAAGAATACTTTTATTCATTTTTGGTATTAAAATTACAACGTGGTTACTTCTTCGTTCATTTATGAATAATTTAGGTCTTCACATTACAAGAAGCATGCTTAACACGAATAGCTTAAGAATCAAAATGACAGCAATTTCCAGATCTATCTGTGGAGTACTTACGTACCTTTTTTTCTCATTTGAAAAATTTAGAATTCGCTTTGACAGGCAAAATCTTACAATTAAGAATTGTATGTATTTATATAAATACTGGGAGTTTTTATCACTTACAATTACATGCCAATTTTGAAAACCTGCTTACTTTGGTCGTGCGTAGTTCTTAAACGCTATTACCTGTTTCATCCCATTTTCAGTATATTACTAAGCCTGATCACAATTTTCGTAATTGTATAAAAATCACTTCATGTAGAAAAAAATGATGCAACGAATGATTTTATTTAAAAAGAAAGTCTTTGTCTTACTCTCCTGATTTATCACTTCACATTCTAACAAAGCAAAATGCAATCAATCTTAAGTTTCATGATTCAAGAACTTCAAAGACCTGCAATCAAAAGGATTATATAAAATAAACTAAACTCGCGGCTGAATGACATTAGTGTTTAACAGTCTCCGTCATATTTTTTCCTATACAATTAGATGAATTTAAATCATAGTTTGTTTTAGTATTGACTTAACTTTTAAAAAATCATGGTTGCTGTTAAGCCTCTAATTTTGTTGTAGTATTATGCTTTAAAAGTGTGAAAAAAAATAATATACGTCAGACATTTATTATGTTATTGCAATAGCCAACTCATATTCTGCTGGATGTGATTATCAATTCGCAAATTAAAGAATACATTTGGCATTTACGACTATTTTTTTATTTAGACTTTTTAATCCTGCAGAACATTTGATCAATTGTTTTGAGAGTTTTAAGACGATGCTTGAAAAAAACCCTAAATACTTGTAGAAAATACAAGATGAGAAAAACTTCAAAACTAAAAATATTATTTTAACAAAGACATAATATTCATGTATGTTATACATTTAATTTTTTTAATTATCAATACTACTTGTTATAAAACCATTTTATAATGAAGTGAAAATTAACAACCACATATGCCAGGTTAAGACAAATATATGTCTCAATTTGCCAACTTATGACATATAAATCAGCTAGATTTTCGGTTAATTTTCAATTTAATTGTGTTCATGCTAGTGTCAAACTTTTGTAGAATTTCATTATGTTTCTTAAATGTTCTAAATTTAAATATAGATCTTTTTGGGATTCTAGCAAAATATGGATATAAATATTCTGAATGCTATTCATAGTATTCTACTATCACATAAAATTAGATGTAAGGTACCCAGATAATATATTTCTTGCTTTCAATAACAGATAAAAGTAATTTATATCTGTATATATTTTTATATGACTTCACACATTGATTATTTGTTTGAATCGCATGAAACGCCGCTTTATCATTTTTAGCTACATCATAACGGGCGGTATTGTTCTAGATGATGTAGCCGGTGAACCCAGTTAAACACTCCCGACCATCATCGACATGCGCTACAAACAATGCCGAAATTGGAATATACTTTAATTAACATACACTAATTAGATTTTAGTCCTCCAAAACAGATGATTACAAAGACAAATTGGTGCTTATGTCTACATATGGAAAAACAACCTTAAAAATATTTGTGATGTTGCCACTGATGGTTGAGGATCTCAAAAGTTAATGGATTATTGTTTTCATTTCTATTTAATACTAACAGAAGCTTTTTAAGTATAGCTATGACGATTCATGTCAACCAAATGCACATCTAATTCAAATATTGTCAGAAGATGTTGACGATAAGACATAGTGAATGATTCCAAAGGGAAATTATGGCATTATTGAATTCTGTTGAACTGTTAACTTTTTCATCATGCAAAAATGACACGCTTAGGAATTTGATAACATCACATAACAAATATTTGTCCGTATTTCAGAGAAATGGCGATTCGAAATTGTTAAAGTCTATGTTTCTTTTTAAAATGAAGAGCAAAAATCTGCAAGGCCAAATATTGATGTCATTTTGTTAACGAAAATTGTCATTATTTTACCATTGTCTTGCTGTATGTAGGAATTTAACATTAATCTTTATGGTAGAATTAAATGCAGAAATCTTTGAATTTAAACAAACTCCAAAAAACAGTATGGCATTCGACTTAAATTCAAACATAATGCCAAATTGATGGCTCTGGCTTTTTATGACTTAAATATGGCAGCATAAGAAATATACGAACATGTCATATATTCACTTTTTTCTTATAGTGTATTGCAAATTTAATTCATATTTTTGTGTTTGTGGTCGTAATTAAAATTCCTCCCTGATACAGTGCTACGTGCATTAGGTTTATTTTCAAGTGAATATTGTTATGTTGTAGAACATATGGCACATTGTGATTTATTATAATGTAATATGCAAACCATGTTTCACATTAATTATAGTTCATTTTAATATGTCAAAACGTTTACATATTTACAAAATGAGACTTTATAATTATGAAAAATACTTGTTACTATATTGATTAGTTTATATAAAAATGATACATTACATGAAAACTTTTAGGTAATTTAAATCTGTTGCTTTGTATGATGAAACACTAACAAGTTGGAGAATTGACGGTCATATAAGCAAACAAAACACTGAGCGACTGTTGCGACTGTCAGAATTTATTATATAGGTAAATCTTGAAATGAGTTGCTTGGTATGTTTATTTTCTATGGCTTGTGTTGGTGTTTTTATAGATTTAAAAAAAACAATATTTATTATTTTTAAAGATTTGTTAGTGACATACTTTGCACTACTTAATGTTTTTGACGGATGTGAAGACTTTTATCTAACAAACGGTTCCAAGACTGGAACGCCATTTTTGTTCGTGATGTGAAAATTTGGTGTAAAAACTTCTTCCCGAACGACATAATGTTTCTCTAACATGATTTTATGAATGTATTTTTCATAAAATGAAACTAATGTTGACACCTGCTACAGGTGAATCCATTTATTGTGTTTATGGACGAAGTTAACAACATATACAACTTTGACGCATGTCATAACGATTAAGTTTGAAAATCATAAGTGTTTCAAATGACCTCAGAATAACGTGGTAACACGATTTATCTACCGTTCTGATGTCAGATAAAAGTGCTTGTATGAAATACCTTGTATAACGTAAAATATTTTATTTTTAGATGGAAAATGAAATACATCTTATTATAAAAACAACAACAATATAAATTATTTGATTTTAATATATGAACCGCGCGTTCATACAATACCATAATAATACATAAACATAAGAACTTTCATATTTATAACATATACAATAAATTCACTGGACATCACATAATTTAGGAATGTAGTATTAATATTTATGTCCAATGAACACATTTCTCTCCAATATATGCTCCACAAAATATAATAACAAAAAATAATAATCGCTTCTTCAAATATTTGATTTTAATTCGACTAGACAGAGACTAAATCACAAATCTCATCTTGAATTTGATTAATAAGGCTTACAAAGAAATATGACTATTGACCCGTGTAAAAATAGAGACAATGGAATGCTGAAATGACGTCAGGCAGCCTATTATTACTCACACCCAGACAACAGACGCATAGATGAAATCAATGGCAAGAAAAACAAAAAAAAACAGGCACCGTTCTCTTGGGATTAACATTTCAAAAGGCAAGTCCTGCCACAACCATTCACAATATATAAACAAAGTTATAAGCACATTTAAATGGTTCAAAGTTTGTCAGCCTTCAAGTTTCAGTTTTTGTTACAAAAAACTGTAAATATTCTCGCAACCAACTGGATTTCCTTCAAGTAATAATCTGTTGTTTTCTCCTGAATCGACAAATGAACAAGCAGATATCTATCAGAATAATCAGCACTTTTTACTGGTAACACCTCATCAAACCTCAATGTGATGATATGTATACTGGATATTAAACGAAATAACTTGATCTTTCAGTCTCGAAGGTTTTCGTCTTTTTCTTGTAATTTTGACTTTACATCAACTTGATTCGCAGAGGTCACTTGTGGATTTTGTGAAGTGAAATTTTTGTCAATCACTTTCAACATTTCATTTAGATAATTCTGTACAGCAGTCAATGATGCAACAATTGCTGGTGATCCAAACCCATGTGTAATTAGGCTGAAATGCGTTAAATGTCTCTGTATGCCTGGTTCAAGAATAGTCTGCGGTCGGGTATTACCTAGTGGAGATCTGTCCTGGTTTAGCAGGTCCATGAACTCTTTCATGATTTGCCTGCAAAAATAATTATTATTTATTAAACAAACCCATTGAAATTTATTTTTAAGATTTAATAGGTAACCATGATAGCTTTCATATAAACTCACATAACAGCTGCTGAAATACTTATTAGAGCAATTTTTTTTTAATTGTCTATTTCTCCATTTTCATTTTCAACATTGTTTTAGCTGTATCATGGCGTCCAGTTTTCAATTGGAGAGAACCCGTAGAGAACCACGCCATTCCCAAACTAGGAATATGAAAATTCAGGTTGCTATCGAGCACACTTTACAGGACGTCAGATCAACCTCGCAACGCCACTGTTGACACGCAGGTAATCAAATAATAGATATTCAACTCCTAGACCACTAAGAACACAGAATGTTTTGCAGACTTTTTTTTTATATAATATTCATATCTGTAACATATACTATCTTTGATACCTGTTTATTATATCCTTATGTCACTCGAAACCGCTTGTGTTTGACAAAAGATGATCTCGGTCGGAAACTTAGTCAAAGATCATCATCAATGAATCAGAACTTCGCATTAAAATGAGAAAAAAGGGAATTCAGACAAAAGAAAATGCTTACTTTGTAGCTAAAATCATATTTTTTCTGGTTACAAGTTCTGAGGGGTCTTGTGTATTATATTGTCGACTGTTGTATTCAGCACACTGGCGTCCCGGAAATTCAGTCTCACAGAGATACCCATAGTCACGTGCTAATCTAACCGCCTCTCCTAAAAGGTTAATAAGAAACAAATTGTATTAATGTGATTTAAAATCCTTATAATGTGGTAATAAGTGAGAGAAAAGTGGTTAAATCGGAGCTGACGCAGTAAACAGTAAAAACCCAATATATTTATAAATGGCGTCATTACATTGTGGGAACTTAGTTTGATTAATCCCCAAAATGTTAAATTAGATTGGTACGGCGATATCTATAAAATATCTGTCAACCGTGTCTTCTAATGAATAACGTCGAGGTTACGGTTCAGCGATTTGATGAGTTGGTACAACATGTCAACCATCTATCACAAACGTCTCAAACACGGAAAAGCTTGCATATCTAACTACTTAAAGTATTTCTATTTTGGAATGTCTGATGTAAAACCAGTTATTTCACATTAACATTAAGATGTTTGCCAAAATATTGTGCATTTGTTAATATACTTCAGATTTTAAAACAACTTCAACGGTTTTCGCAGTCTAAATGCATCCAGGTCTTTGGTTTTATCAAAATTTTATCTACCACTTCGACGTCGCATAATATTTTTATCTTAAAAAGGTTCCCACGAAACATATATTGTTATGGTTTTATAAACTTTATAGTGTGTTTTACAATTGATACTAATATAATTAATAAAAAGTGTGAAAACCGTTGAAGTGTCAAAAAAGAAACGAATATCCGCATTCCTATGTTTTCGTAAAAAATCCTTAATTAGGAGCGTTTTAAAACAAAACAATTTATATGTTAAGCATGACTTATAATTCCTTGTGGCTTCCTCCTTGTGTTGTGGTATTGATTAATTTGGAAGTCATTCACGTACCTTCAACCAGTGACGTCAACAGCGTTACGTTTGCGGCCTTCCTCCGACCTGCAGGTAAATTCAGTCCAATTTTATCTAGTGTGTCTCGTAATGAACGACCACCATTTTTAGATTTGGCTCTGTGTTAAATAAAATAAATAGATTCAATAATTAAAACCTACCTTCGACAAGTGATGTCAGAAGGGTAACGTTAGCCGCCTTCCTCCGACCTGCCGGCAAACTCAGACCAATTTTATCTAGTTTATCTCTTAATGACCTGCCACCATTTTTGGATTTGGCACTGTTACAAAAGAGGAATATTTACAAATAAATTTATGATTGGCGCTTTTAATCTCAACTAGGACAATAATACATGTTATATAGCGAACAATTTAGTATTAAAAATTGACATTTTTTTGTAAATTTATTCATTTAGAACGTAATAATTAATAAAGTCGATGCATATAAATCCTTACTTGAGATTTAAACGTTATTATCACTTGACATCTGACTTTCTTTTGATCAAACTGTTGTATTTCAAACATTAAAATATTATGCGTTTAGCCAAAAGCACTTCTATAAGCTGAAATCCTCGGACTAATTTGACTGTATACTTGTTCTTTGATATTGCATGACCTTACAACTGTATATATAACCAACAGTTAAAATCCCGCCAGGTCACCAAAAGGTGACGACACGTAACATTGGATTAAATTTTTGGCCTCTTTCTTAAATGTAATAAGTTTAATTAGGAAGATCTGCAATAAAATTCGTCCTTTTAATCAAAAACCAGAAATTTTTATTAACAAGAAATTCTTCTAAGAAATAATTTCAAATGACGATTTTATCTTATATTCGTTTAATTTGTCTGATCAAAATATTGTAAAAATCCAAACCCTACATGAAACTTCGATAGGTCAACCGTCTGCAAAACATCACATGTTTGATGTATGGAGCGCTCCCGCTGACATAATGAGAGACCAACTTCTAATTGGCAATGTCAGTCTGTTCACGACTACTAAACCGGGAGTCCGTCTTTTGTGTTAATCGATTATATTAGGACGGGAATTTGTTTAATAAATTCAAATTTATGGATGAGATGATAGTAATTTAAAACATATGAATAAAAGTTTAACTAGCATCTTGTTCAGCTGTCTGGGTGTATTCTATATTTGGGCTTAACAGAAGTTCCCTTCCTTTGTCTGTTTGAAACAAAAGTTATTTTGAACGATATAATTTATATGTTAGAGGAAACGGAATTCACTATTAGTTCTGATAATTTCATAATTAACATTTTATTAACTTACCGACGAAGCACGCCACCCAGTAACGAAGCATTAAGACATTCCGGAGGAGATAACCGTCTTTGGACTTCAGCAACAGTTACTTTATATTTTGATGTTGAACTCAGTAACGACAGTCTACCGGGAACAGAGCAGAAGATATCACCAGGGGAAGTAACTCCTGATATGACTAAATCTTTTCCATTTTCATTCTTTGGTCTAATGCCTGTAGTTTAAAAATATAGACTTTTGTTGTTGTTTTTTTTTTTTGGTTAAAACGTAAACATTAAAGTTGTAACGAAAGTTTGTATCTACAATCAGCATATCCTAGTTATAATTAAACATAAAAAATCTTAAAGACTTGCACCCATCGTGTGAAGTTCTTAAAGTTGCTAATAAAAAGACAATAAGCACTAATTCAGTGAGGGAAAATGATTGCTGTTGAAATGTAAAAAAAGAGAACTTCGAAAAAATCAATTCATTGTATATTCAATTTATAGAAATTCTTAAACGCTTTAGAAAACTGACAACGGCAGAAGAATCCCGTCCAAATATTCAGCTCTCCTTAATTGCAAAAATCTGTCTATGACGACCAATTTAAACACAATTTGAGGTCATTATCTGCAGATCTGATGATATTTAGCTTGAGTGAAGTAATATAATTTATCTCTTATTCGACTCTCCTCTCAAATGATTTGCTAATTACGATGAAATTGGTGTTCTTGGAAGAAATCGTCTCAAATAAAGTTCATCGTAATTCATGAAACGGTAAACGTCATTCCGTAAACAGAACGTTTTGGTAGCCGTTCTTGATATAAAAAGAAATGAAAGAAAGACTAAACACCAAATATTTTTTTTAATTTATCTAAAATTTGGAAACTTTAAATTTTAGTGGCTAGCTTTGTCCACAATGCAAAAAAAGCGGGAATTAAATCACAGTTGGTATGTGTCAGTGATTTCCGACTTTAGACAAACACACATTTCAACACCAATAAATATTTACATGATTTTAAAATATAGTCAAAACCATTCACACATTTCGATTAATTTCATTAATTCAAATGCAACATGAATGAAAATTAATCAAATATTTGCTTTTAGTCTACACTGACCTTGGTACTGAAAAGGCCACAAGTTTGTCATATTGTTTGTATAAAATGACAATGACAATGATTCTTGTCACATTAATTTTAGAATTCGCTTTAAAATCCAGTGTTTTATTTATTGAATGCTTCTTATCATTAAATTAACAATCTATTGAAGCGAATTTTGTTTTTCGTTTCCTTGTAGGTGAGAACAATTTTCATGTTAACATCAAATAAAATAAATGGATTTTGGTAGTATTTTCTTCTGATAACATCTCGTGTCTTCTTTGGTGTGGTTGAATTCCCTTCAATTGTAGAAACTTCTCGTAGTAAAATCAAGCATATGTTTTATTAGCATTATTAAGAAATAAATCCAAAAATCAGCGTAGTTTAATTGTTAATGAAAAAATTGTATTCTATAGTTCTCATTTTGGATATTTTAATGACCGTTTCTGCTGTTAAAATGTGACGAATCAATCTGCATCGGGTCTACCTAAAACCAGTAATGTGTAACCAGGAGCAGAAAAGCATGAAATCGTTTCTTCGATATCTCTATTGTACTAACACCAATTAAATTATAGTTTCACCTGCTTACGTGGTTAGTTTCACTTTAAAATCCGTACCACGCTGGTAGAATTTGATCAAATATTAAGATACATAATGTAACCCATCATGGGTTGGTATTTTAAAATGACATACAAAATATACAATTCACGTTAAATATATCGCGGTTTTTATTTATGATAAACTATCGTTCATATAATTTAGACATAAATATATTTTTAAGGAGTATTCATACAATATTTTTCACTACTTAAGAGCTGGAGAGGTTTCGTTTCTTTCTCATTTATCAGAAAATGGGTAATTTAAAAACAAAAGTAATGAATAAGATTCTTATAAAACCTCTGTTTTAGATGATACATAACGTAGATCACACACACTATGATGTATCATTCTGGTAAGCTTCGTCACCATATTCACTTTTGATGTGCAACTCTTAGTTCCACCTATAAATTTTGAAGCTGAAATTGTGTACCTATGCAAACGGTTCGTGTATGCTTAGGGTCTCTGTAGGTAATGTAGAGACAATCTACTCTGGCCATAAAAGCTCTGATTGCTTAATGCTTTACTATAGAAAAAACAAAACACGCCTGTCAACTCTTTTCTAAAAACCATCATTCTTTTCTTTTTTCGAATGACATGTATCTTTACTGAGCAGCCAAAACATACAACGGTTTGAGTAATTTGTAGCTTATATTCACAGATGTTTGACAGTGATATGTAATATGACTTCTGAGTCTGTTATATATGACTTCTAAGGCTGTGCTATCAGAGCTTCCGGGAATATCGATAAAAATTCGACCAACTTACCTTTCCTGATGACCCCGTGACTGTCGCCAATGTAATTATTGGTATCGTCTAGAACGTTCTGAAACATAAGGGACGAAATATTAATTCTATAAAAGAACGTTATCTAATTAATTGAAGTTAAAGAGAAATGTGTTGTGAAAAACCAAAACTGTAATCTGTATTAATGTTTCCATGGAAACATAGTATAAATGTCGTAATTTCTGAAATGAAAGGTAGCTATAATCTGTCACTTGCCAAGATGTCGAGTACTTTCCATCAATCAAAAAATTGTATCAACATGGCTGTTAATGGCGACAAAGTTACACGTAATTGAGTTTCACTCTAAAATTCAAAAACAAAGATATTTAAAATTGTTGATATAAATCGCCAGATTCAATGGGAGGCTTTATCAAGTTTTAAATCTACACTATCAAAATCTTTTATGGTGAAAATTACAATTCACTCACCCGAAACTATTCATTGCAATTTTAGATTTGTGTAAATGGTCAATTAAATGGATATTAAATGTGGATCGAAGTGAAGGTCAGTACCGGCCAGTAATGGTCATCGCATTGTGCAATGTCAAAGGAATGTCATTGTAGGTTGACCTAAAAATGTCGTAGGCTTAATGGGTATTGTATCATCTTTCCGGCTTAGACTCAATCCCAAATAATTTTAAATTTAGTTCTGAACTTATTACATAGTCAGCTGCTTTTAAAGGCAACAGCTTATAATAGAGGGCAATATTGGTAGATATAGACTGAATCTTGCTGTATGATTCGATTATTAGAATTGCACTTTTCAGGTTCTCAATACTGCAGAAGTATCTAAAAGTTAGATACATTTACTTAAAATTTGTTTTTAAACGTTACGGAAATTGTCTGCAAATAGCTCACAACCGTAATTTGCCTGATAAATAAGGTCCCATTGCTCATCTGTCAAAATATTGTTGAAGTTTTGATGTCATATTGTGATAGAGGAGTAGTAAAATGGCCATTAACATGACGGTCTAGTTACCTTGGTAACATATTTTCAAGCATTTGCTTTATATTTATTCTACTATCATATATATTTAAAAAAAAATTTTTTTGCTATCAAATCTACGATAACATAGACAGGGAACAAAAAAAACTTTGTTTAGGAAAGGGAGGGTTATGTGGGTGATATCTAACTGCTAAAAGGGGGCGTAGAAATGTCATTAATAGTACTTCAAAGAGTTTGGTATAGTGATTACATCTGATCAAAGTTGCATAATTTTTCATTAACTACAATTGTGTGGAGAGGGTCGTCAAATATATAGATTTTGTCACTGGTGTTGTTCAAAGTAACGGGGTACCTAGAATTATATTTTCACTGTGGGTTTTAGACATTAAGTTCCTATTGTTGTTCTTTATATGTAAGAAGTCTATAGCGATGTGTGAAATCAGACCCCTGAGAACAAATTGAATAGGTGTCATGACACCAATAAAAGATTAGTTTTCTCAGATTTTGGGAAAAAGCTTAATTTGCCGACGTTACAATTTATAGAGAAATTAGAAAAAGTACGTCGTCGAAAAAAAAAACACTAAAGTGTCACACTCGGACTGGTATGTGTATTATAAATAAATACAGCAAAATACTTAAACAGCGTATATGTCATTAATTTAAATCACATTAATATTTCATTTAAAACATAATTTTTAAAAACGAATTTTAACGCTAAGGTAATAAGTTTTAAAATTTACTAGTAATATGCGGATATACACATCATTGCTAACAGTTTGGTTATTAGTTTTTAATGTCGAAGTCACACAATGTGTATCGAATAGACATACTTAACTATATACATCTTTCTTCAACTTTTGCTTGGGACGAACAGGTACACTATTGATGCGAATTAAATATGTAGATTTACGATTGCGGTTGTAACAAATTGTTTTCCAAAAAATTTATACACGTCTTGAAGAAAAAACGGGAACAAAATGGGTTAAAAAATGAATCGTTGCTTATAAATATACGACAGTTTTATTTAACATTTCTCTGGAAAAAAACAAATAAACGAGAAATAAGAAATACCTAATACTTACAACTCGAACAATTTCCTTCTTTTTAATCTCAATTTATATTCTATAAATGTTATGTCTATTATAATAGAAGTCATTTAATAGTCTAGCTTACGCGTGCCGTTTTAGATTAGCCCGGGGTGCACTCCACGTTTTTGAATGGCAATATCTATTATGTAGTGTAGGATGCACTTGTAATGTCCCAAGGGTACATAACAACACAAGTCAATAAGTTGTTTTATTTTCGTTTAAATGTCATAAACAAATATTAAAATGTTTGATTTTCTTTCGATTTTAAACTTCGAATATATACTGTATTGACATAATTTTGTTAATCCGTTTAGTTTTTTTTAGAAAGAGCTTTCCCACCCTAGTCGGTGCCTATATTAATAGAATGTTTCTACACTTACAATGAATCTAAACCATTCAAAATGTCTTAATTGTTTCTATTATTCAAGAAATCTCAAAACTTTCGGTTGTAGATGGTAATTTGAAACTATTCAGATCAGTTATAATGACAGACATTTTAGAGATATACGACTTTTATAACCACCAATTTTGAAGATACAACATTTAAACTTAATTTTATTCCGACTACTCTATCAATTTCACGAAATCTGTATTGTCGATGTTACAAATATCTATGTAGCGTGTCACATATTGTGAACAAATAAATAAATAATCATATAATTATAAAAAAATATCTAAATAAAAAATATAAATACAGGAAAACATAATTTATAAAATAATTTGAAAAAAAAACTTACCTGGTGTACTCCGTCTTCAATGGCCTGCATTACTGAATTGTGGTGCACAAAGGAAGGGTCATGTTCACCAAACCCTAGATGACCACCAGGGACTAAGACATCCGACCTTCGGATTCCTCCGTAGTCCAATCTACGACCATCATTTGGTCCTGTAAGTCCATGCATGTTATGAATAGGTTCTTCCTTGTATCGAATAGCCCTACTGTCGGGTACATGAATCTGTTGGTAATTTTGGGATCCTGGGTGAAAATTGCTTAAATGCGAATACGAATCCGTATTGAAATGTGCATGATGGAATTCCATTCCTTGTTGAGCCTGAAGGTTGTAAGGTGGCGGGAAGTAGGGGGGTTGAAAATCTGATGTTGGTGTATGAGATAGTCTGGGAGCTGGGGGGAAAGTCCCTGTTGTCGACATGGAACTGACCAATTGTCCCAGTCCTCCATGACTTGATACATCACGGCGGTCCTAAAAATTAAAAAAAAAAGTTAAAATAAACAGAAACAACTTTTGTTCAAATAATTAAAATTAATTAAAAAATACTTACCGTTGAAACTGCTAAATATTATATTATAATTACAGCCAAATAAAATTACTTATTCATTCGGATTCACTTTCTCACCAAAAGCCTACGAGAACTGTATTAATACAGATAATCACAAACTTATTAGATACCTCTGCTTCGACGGCTCCGTTATATGCCGTTGGCATCTCTCGTTTATAATAATTTGGCGACTGATCAAGGTCGGTAATAGAAGTTCCGTTCACTTTGGCTTGTCCTGTTTCCTCTGCTGTAGCGACGTGATTATGACCCACGGGAGAGACTTGGGCCATTACGTGTTACCTCTTAAATACGTCCTCGGGGAGTGTGCTTCGGCTTAAGAGTCTAGTCGAATTCCATATACTATTCGTTCAATTACGAATTTGTTTTACTGATGTCTCAAAAAACAGTTTTTAAAACACTTTTTCAGAAAAACTGCAGAATACAAATATACAGAAAATAACTAGAGTCCATCATCAGTTTAGATTCTCAATGTAAACATCTAGCCCAAAGGCACATATCCAAAATAAACCTGGAGCACTGTTTTAAGTGTATTATAGGACAAGCCTATCACGTCACGGTTCACTGGCGAAAAATAACAAACCGAGACGAAAGGGTGGGATTTGTGGGTTATTTTTGTCTGTTAATGGTATCAAATATTTAATTGACAGAGTATAGCCCCGCCCTATAAATAAGACTCAGTAAAGCAGAGTACAACTCAACAGAAAATGCTTCTAATGAATTATTCCTTTATAAAAATAAATGAATGGGAAACATCGAAATGAGATTTTGTACAATTAGCGATGTTTACTCAACTCATTTGAATGAACTTTTCCGGATTGACTTCGACATGAGTGAAGAATGAAGGAATTTTCACGGTTGAAATTTCTCGTATATGAAACTGTCTATTTGAATTATTCAAATCTGAATTGAAAACTTTAAACCTTTGTCCGCTGATGAGCCACACAAACAAATTCACAATAAAAAGGAAATTGATTCAAAACAAAATGGTGGACCTTGTATTTTTTAATTAAACGAAACGGAACATTTTTTTACCTTTAACAATATTTCCTAATTTACAATAAGTATCGAATCAAAATTTGTAAACCGAAATTTATTTTAGCAAATAAACAATAAACTGCAAGAAAAAGATTATAGACTCAAATTCCAACAGTTTAAATAATATTTTGTTTTGTGTTTACGTTTTAATTAACCTGTGTGTCTATTCGTGTCTTTTAACAAAATCCACATGATCTATGTGTTGAATAGATTCATTAGCTTGTTTGTTTAGGAGACTAACAGCTTCTTGCAATTAATCGTTTAACAGATTTTTCGTAATGGAAATTTGTCGCCTTATATACTTTACTTACTAGAATTTGAAATAAGTTAAGAAAATATTCGTTGTTTGTGGGCTTTTACCATATCCATGTGAAAAAACAATGCGGTAATAAAATATAAACAATACAGGATTTCGTTATTTATTTTTTTTTCAATGGCTTGCATTCAATTTAGATAAAATAACTCTTTGTTTATTTTTCGTTGTTAAAATTAAGTATCTTAATTTATTTTAATCGGTTAAGTTTAAAAATATATTTAAAAAAAATAAATTTTAAAACTTTGCTGACAAAGTGTGTAAAACACATTTTAAAAAATGTTTATAGCATGAGTAATAATTCCTTAATGACTGAATCGTCAATAAATCTTAATACATCATATTTTAAATTAACTAAATTTTGATATTAAAGTTCCCCTTTAATTATTTAAAAATTCATCAAATTTGTGATTAAAGGTCAACATGTCCCCTTATTTGTTTGTAAATATCTCAGAAAACATAATATATATAACCGGTTAAGTATAATTGCATGTATTTATATCTCTCTGATATAACACAGCAACGAACACACACGTTTTTTAAACGGAAAAAAATGATTTGATTTAGCCTTCCGCCTACGAAATATTTTTCATTTTTAGATATATTCAATTTCTCACAGTTGTTTTGTTTTGTTTGGCTATTAGTGTAAATTGGCTTACTACTGGCACTGGAATTCAAATTGGATTAATTTCACCAGTTGTCAATTTCATTGTGTCTTTGTATTTGAACCGATTGTTTGGCCGATTTTTTGTTAGTTTTAGTGATTACCAAAAAGTCGAAACCGATCCTTTTAATTTATTTTAATCACATAAATTGCCTAACTAAATATAAAATCCACACTAGTTTATCACGTACCTGTCTAACAAAGCTTTCATTGTCGAATTATTTGCAGAAATAAATAGATTAAATATAACATAAATATTTTAGCATTTTTTCAAACAATTATGTAAATGCTGCACAACTTAACACAATTAATAAAACTTATTAATTGAACAAAAGCAGATATATATTTCAAATAGAGTAAAATTAGTAAAGCATTATTGACAGAAATAAATAATAAAAAGTATGCAAGAAAATTTGATAATATATTATCACATTAAATTATTTGGTAAGGTCTGTAGTGGACACGTTTGTGTTTCAGCCCTGTTTCTCTGTTCTTGAGTTCTGATGTTGTTGATTTCAACAAGTTGGCCATAACCATACTGGTGTATCAAGAACATCATGCCACGAGAGTAATTATATATATATAGCAATTTTCTTAAATTCACAAATATATCCTAAATACGCAAACTGTTGGTGATCTGTCAACAAAAGTCTCTTCATTGGATGCAATGATCTTCAATATTAAAAGTTATACGCGAATAGCGAATATAAAATCTATGTAAATTCTGCTGCAATAAGCAGGACTTGTCAGATTTCATCTGTGCATTTCATTAACCAGAAGACTCCATAATTTATATCTAATCGAAAAGTTTCATTTTCCCAAAGCAAACATAAATGTTTTAAATCATCTGATTTTGCAAATAGCTTGGAGGGAAATAATTGATCTGACTTCAAATAATAGTAGAAGTCGTAATATATTAAAACAATTTTTGCAAAGCAGAACTTGTGTTGTTGTTACTAGTCTTTATATTTAAATTAACTTAAAATTTAATATTGTTTACACATGTACTTTTCAAGTACTATTCAAAAATATAATTTAGAATTTAAAGTCGATTCCATGTGTTTTCATTTAAAACTGCGAACATGATGCAATATGAATACACAGAGATCTGTTCTAAATTATTTGTTGAGGATGTTTGAAAAAGAGATTACGAGAATAATAGTGGTCATAAGACGATTTTCCCTCCATTTCGCTGACCACTTATTACCTTTATATTTTTCTATACAGAACAGGTACTCGATTTAAACAAAGTATCACTACATAAGTGGTTTTGTGTTGCTTTTGCAATTGTTACATGGGTGAAGTGTGGATTGGTATTTGGTCAACAAAAGGGATTAAGTAAAACCTAGACAGACTGGCGCTTCGGTTCAATGTTGTAAAAATACATTTTGAACAAATTAAAGTTTTCCATTTACATAAGAAACAATTGTATTATCCCCTATATAGAAGAACAATTTATATAGGAGTGAAAAGCTAGATTTGCTTATCTTTTAATTGGATCGCTTTTAATGTTAAAAATCTAAATTCAAGGTGAAAATGTTTTTGCTTCCTATAATATAGAAAACAGTTAATTCACACCAATATTTAACCTAAAGCCACAAAGCAAAATTTCTTTCAAATTTTTGTCACTTTTTTATTTATTGCAAACATCCCAGGAAAAAAAGATATTGCGTTATCATATGAACATTCTTCATTTTTTATATAAATTTTTACAATAAATTATATAAATATACTGTATGGTGTCGAAGGTTAGATAAGGTCCAATATATATTTTATATTCTCTAATAAACAACAATGTACGCCATTTGTCATGGTTGCATGTTGGGATGAATCAACGCATGTAGCTCCATTGATCATGACACGTTGTTCGTCTGTTCTGATAACTGAAATTAATTTGACCATTTTGGTCTAGTACCCATAATTTGTTGCACGTCTGAGTTTTGTGGGTGTAACACGATAAGATGTCAGAGTTTCGTCATTAGATGTACAACTAACTGCTTTCATCCACACCTATAATCTTTTATATACTGCGAGACCATATCATTTATCTCACCCTTAGTAAAGCTACAGAACCGTCAGAAAAATAGATAATGTCCACAAAAAACAATGAATGATGTGCTAAAATTAACAACGAAAAGGACAAGATGATGACCTCTGTTTACAAAACACCTGTTATAAAGGTCTTAAAAATTCTTTTTGTCTGTGTGTGGTATGTTGCGTCATCGTTTTGTTTATTAATATTTAACTAGAAAGCATTGCATTTTTTTCATTTTTACATATTTGCACATTTTCTAATATGCACCACACAAAACCATTTAACAGAGGTAGCTTTTAATATAAAGTCCGATCCAAACCAAAATGTGGCAGTTTTAAGTTTTCTCAAAACTAGCAATAATAATAAACAACATGCGACAAGTGCTTGTGCTGTCTGAATAAATATAATATTTCCCGATTTTCTGTGCGCGACATGCTACATCTTGTTGTCTTTTTGTTAGCATGCAGCCGATTACAATGGACACTGACCACGATGAGAATACACAAGCGAACCGACAATGACGACGGCCATTGTCAGCAAAGTCAGCGAATACTACTCGTGAATGCAAACTCGTTAACTTTATCAAATCAAAACGCATGAAAGAGACGAAGCAATTAAACAGAAGAACTATGTGAAAGTGAGACAGATTTTTCTTTTGGATTCAGAGTCAATTATTTCCCATAGTCAATCCATAACACATGAACGAACCACATGATGCCAATGTTTTTCTGCTGTTTTGAACAACACGGTAGATGACAGGGATTTCGTGTCAAGAATAGACGAATTCTGAGACTGATATCGTTTTGTGATATTATCTGCAAATTACTGATACATTTATCTAAATACGGATCTCAAGAAATTTGATGTCACAAGGCGAACAATTCTGTTAGTAGTGGCTAATTTCATCACCAAATGTAGCTGTTGTAACGGCATTGCAATTACTGGTCGGTCCTTTTGTGTGAAAGAAGAGACCTACCGAATAGCTAGTAATTTGTTATCACGCGGGTATTATCAGTTTTTGTGAAAAGTAAAGTGACAGAATCTAGAAGGATATTATTTAATGTTGGTGGAGAATTACTCGATACAACTGTTTAAAAGAGTGTCAATCATATAAGCGTAACCTTACACTGGAACATTTTAAGTTCCTTTTTAGAATTCGTAATTTCGATCAAATGAATAAATCATCTCTCCATGCAATTGACAACTCTTTTGAATGAATGGAAGTTATTATTTTCAAGATCATGGGAAATCGTTTTTATCCTCGAAACATGAATAAATTAGAATGACTGACAAACACCAAAACATAACTTATTCAAAAGACAATAAATGCTTCGGTAAAAATATTTGAGTTCTAATGTCAAACAACCATACGATGCCTGACACCAATGCAAACCTTCAAAAATTATTCAGAATTATTTTCTTTCAATTCAATTAGCAAGAAGGAAGAGACACAAAACATATTTTAATCTTTACACTCGTCATATTAAATGGTAACAACAAGACTATTTCAGTATGAATATGAAAATTGTTGCGCAAGTAAATGTGCAAATAAGTGAGATAAATACATTTTCCGTCCGGCAGCCATATTTGTTGTATTCTGTTGAAATTAGTGAATCAAAGTACACGTATATTGCTAAAATTATTGACTTTATATATGGATCATCCACAGAGTAATTTATCGCCAGATAAATTGAAAGATTACGAATTTCATGATTTAAATCATATATAAAGACCAACAACGATTCCTGAGAATGGCACGGAACTATATCTTAAACATGTGATTCATCTTAATCGAAATTATACAATTTAAATTAAACATTGTCTAATGTAACCCTATTTACAGACACATTATTTACATATAAGGCGTGGGAGGATATATCTGTCTTATATGATGAGTGAATGACAGATGTCATTCCATCGGGGACTATCCCACAATTCAATCAAAAGTAAAAAAAAATGATGGTGTCAAAAGGGAAGTAATCCAGACAAGAAACAACCTACAGTTTTAACGTTTAATTGCTCCACTTGCATTTTATGTCTTCTTCAAAGTGTTTTTAATAATTAAGTTAACACACTTGTAAAAATGGATTTTATATTCGCGTACATGCATTGAAAACAATAACCCTGACATGAACTTGCTAAACTTGCTGTCTACCAGTAAACTAGGTACACCATTTAGACATAAATTGTGTTTTCTAGCAGAAAAATGTAGGTAATAACATAAAAAAAGAAAATAAATGATAACTATTGAGTCACCAGTTTTTAATGCGACAGTAACGTAGTAAACAAGACAGATACAAATTGTAGAAGCACGAACTTTAGCGATCTGTAGAAGCCATGTCAAAGCAGGGAAATAAAAATTGTCACCAAGAGGTTGATGATCTACCACCATCGTGAACTTACGTCACAAATTAGTTGTAGAATAATACCTCCAGTTTACACGGCGCTTACTTCCCAACAATGTTTTTATTCACAATAGATGTGGCAGAGACTTTGATTTTAAAGATTTTTGGAAACAGATAAAAAAGATGAAAAATTGAAGCTTACAACAGCTGCCCGAATTTCTTGCAAATTGCTTCACCAGAAATTATAATTTTGCGTGAACTTTTTGTTTTATTTATTTTCAGTGTATTTGATAACGCTCAGACATGTTTTATGTGTTACACGAGCTCCACGTATAATACATTGAGGGACTGAAAAATAAACCTTTTGTAGATGCTACTATGCGCCTAATTTTTTTTTTGAAAAACTGTAAACATGGTCTTTATTGTTCCAGTAGAGTGGAACTTTCTGAAACTTATTATTGATTAGATTTGCGATAAGGCTTTCCTTATTATAATCTGACATCCCTCCCCGGAAAGATGACCTACTGTATCTGCCACATGGGGATGTGCTGAGCAGCTCTGTAAATCATAAATAATCCAATGGCTTTAATGCAAATTCTAAACATGATCAGAAATTTTTCTCGATCGATAGTTTTTCTTGATATATTAGAATCTACCCTTTGTTTTAGTTTTGTTTATTCAAAAATAACAATAAATTGAATATAATAAACTATTAATGAAGTTTGTTAAAAGTGTACCACCTCCACTGTTATGTTTAGGGCCATAATACAAGAAAAATTCAACATTAATTATCATTCAATGCATTTAACTCTCCGTAAATACAGCTGTTTTCTAAATACTGCCGTTAATTTGGTAAAAAAAATCGTGAAAAATAGCATTATAAAAATATATGCATAAAATTGTATATATACGTATGTTATTTAAATATTTTTTTAAACATTATTGAATATTATTTTCAAACAGTTCGCAGAGACGCAGACGATAGATATTTTAAAGGCTCGAGTTATCTTTCCTTCCTTTCCGTGTTCCATTGGGTGATATTCCTGTAAGCTGTTATTTTTTTAATATGCTATAACAGTTTCTCGGTAGTTTTCAAATATTAGGGGTCGTGACCTCTGCCTGTTTGACTTCAAACTTCTCAGTTCCTTTTTACCTTGTGTTGAAGCCTGAACGTAATGAATAATTTGTAAGCACCGAATTATATATTTACCCGGTGTGTTGAGTAACAGCACGATGATGAATCGCCTGTCGAAGAATCACGCTTCCCCGTATTTACTTAAAACGACTAATACGTCAATTTTATCTTTGAAAAAATGTGACAAATTATACCGAATTGATTTGTGGCTAACTGAGGTCAGAATTGGAACGGTCGGAACCGGGAGTAGATTATGATTAAGTTGTGTTTTCCTTGTTCCCCGTTGTAGAAAACTCTTCGTATTAAATTTGTTTCGCGAATAGTTTGAATTAAACGTGCACACCAGTTGATGCAATAAATCATGATAAATTACGAAAACGATTTCGTCCTTGACACTAAGTTGCATTTTAAGGAAACGAATTATTTATTTCTAATATGACAGTTGACCTGAATCGCGAGGAGTGATTGTCTTAAAACAAATAAAATGTCAATTGCCTAATTTGAAATGAATTAATGGGGATGTTTCTTAACATTATATGTGTGTTTAATCAACAACGAATAAATAAATAATGAACAATATTTAGAATGTACTTTAAATGCTTACAAAAATATCAATTAGAAATTAATTTCTTTAATGTGAACAATATGTTGCAGTAATGAAAACAAAAAACACTTCAAAGCTCTTTAAATTGATAGAAATGAAGTTACTGGTCATTAAATCAAAGATTTCAGTTTTTTCGTGTTTGATGTATATTCATGCCAGGTAACGACACGTGTATAATTCCATTTTACCTGAATTTTAAAGTATCGTCTAATCCAAGAGTTGTATGATGGAGAGTGTGATATATTGTTTTAATTTGCCCTCTTTTGATGGACAGGCCGGAACGATGGTGTAGCAATCTTCCGTGCGTTTTATGAGTGCCTCAGCAATCTGTCCAAACATTGCTGAGCAGTGCTGCTAATCTGTTGTGTTCTTTTTATTGTTTCATTTATTGAAATATGATATACTAATCACAGTTAAATTTCTCTATTTTAGAAGTTTGTAAAGACATTTTTATATGCTTTTAATGATAAATTATTTTCCAAACACGTGGAATCATCGTGTATAACCGCATTAAAACTTATCTTCCAAGTTGGTTGGCATATCAAACTTTTAATTTCACGTGTACACATGTGAAATATATTATTTTTATTAATTTTTTCAACAACGAATATCTTTTTATGATGATTAATTCAGCCCACGAACTAAAATTCATGTAACGGTTTCTCTATTTATTCTGTCCAGTTCATTATGCAAAATATTTGATAAATACATTCAAACAATACTTTTAGGTTGGAGGGCTGTTTTATTAACTAAAATCTCCAAAAATGAATAACTTAATCTTGTAGTTTATTTTAATATGTATTTATATAAAAAATAAATTTAGAAACTAATTAAATTTAATAAACGAAACGGTTGGAATTTATAAACAAAAACAAAAACACAAAAAGATGACAACTCCTTCCGGGGGTGGTCAAGAAACAATCAGAAATAACACCAACAACTAATGTCTTTTTACATTAAGTTATGTCATTAAAGTGTCACCATTATCAACCGCGACATCTACATTTTTTCTTTAGAAACCCGAAAAACTTGATTTTTAAAATCTCTGTTTAGTGAATTGGTTGGTATAGATAACATCTTTGGAGGAAAGTTATTTAGTAAAAGTTTACTTAATGTAATTGAATTTAAGTGAAATTGAATTTAAATGACAAATTAAATGGATGCTTAATTCTGTCAATTGGATTTTTATTGATGTTGTATTTAAAAATACAATTTATTTTTTTTATTTAAGTTTAAACTAATTTTCAGCGTGATCATGTTGTATCATCCGATTATCAATTCTTTTTAGGTTATTTTCCGTCATAAATCATAGGCTAAACATCTTTAATTGATTTTATTTTTGTAAATTAGACAAATTTCTTCCCTAAAACTAGACTTTAATATTTGTAATTTTTAATTACATAGATTAAAACAAAGAAAACAAATAGCATATATTTCGTATGCAGTAAGCACAGTAACATCTGCCGTACGATGTCACACATTTCTGACGTTTATATTTGTATAAATTAATGACAATACAAAGGGTTTAATTCGAAAATAAAGTAGTTGAGTAATATTTGATTTGTTGTTTTTATATTTCATTAAAACACACAAGGAACGCATTAATTATTATCACTGGTAATTTTTACATTTCAGAAAAGACATTCAGAAAAGAATTAAAATTACCACAGATAAATTTGAAGAAATTTTGAATATGAATATTACCTTAAATTATCCATAAGATAGTGAACAAATATACATTTTATTTCCCCTGATATCGCACAAAAGATGTGTATTTTTCATGTACATTCATGCGTCTTTTTACTAAAAATCATATGGTGAGTTTGAATAGAATTCTCCATTTTCTGCATCCCTACAATTTATAAGAGTTGATTATCCAGATAAACTGAATTCTGATTTAATTTGTGTGAAAATGGAAATAAAGTCGTCCAATTACCTTCCCTAAGTGAGACGTTACGACAATTTGTACACAAAGGTGGCTTTAGTTAAAAGAGATAAAAACAGATTATGAAGCGTTATAAATAATTACCGTTAGCCTTTTTAATATAAATGATCATATTAAACGGTTGTCTCTGAAAGCTAATTGACTGCTTGAATATTATCTTGCAACATTTCAAAGTTGATAAATAATTCATACTTTTCAATCGATGACAGAGAGATGTTTAGATATTTCAAATCGGTGCTTGTCATCAACTTATTAAAAATACATCACATTGAAAAATAAAAGTATAATTGTTCGTGAAAGGGATCGGTTTTCGTTTTTACACGAATCCAGTTTTTTGACGAAGACAACCACAACTATCACGTTTCAATTTAGATTTTTCTCAATTATTTATCATATTTTGAGAAGGAATTAAAGGTTTAATCAATTTTGAGGTGATATAAGTATCAAAGATCTTTAAACCGAAAATGTTTTGTAAAGTTAATTTTAACCTCGCTTAAACATATCCAACAAAAATAATATTTATAAGTATTTATCCCCGGATTTCATATTTACAAAGAAGTCATAATCCCAATGTCTGTGAAATGTACAAATAAATAGGTACGACATAGTGAAAAAACAACCCTGGGCACTATCTGGGTGATATATTTAAATAATTCCGAATTTGATATCTAATCCGTTTCATGTCGAATTCACATAAACTTTACCTAGATTCGCTTTTGCCCATTTTTTTTAAGAAGTTTAATACCATTATTTGCAATTTCTACTGGTTTGTAAAAGTGTCATTTTTGTTATTTTTTTGCACTCGATGAGAAAAGTTGTTATGAAAACAAAAAACCCAAGATTTTTTTAAAATGTAGACCAGAAATCGAATGGGATTACTGCTTAAACATACTAACCGATGTAGACATGTGAACTCTAGAATTCATTCTTTTTTGACATACCTGTAAGTCAATACATCTTATTTTGACAAGGAGCGAACACGTTAGTTCCTGAAGCTAGTTTTTTATTTGACGTAAGTATATAACATAGTCTTAGAACTTTTTCACCTAGTTAAAATAAAGATTGATGCCCTACAATTGTACAAATTATTATTGTTGTATTTTTCAACACTTTTCATAGTAAAAATAACCACCGGCGTAGTGACAAACCTCGCAACTATCTAAATATGACATTCTATAATAAGTTTAACATAATAATAACTAAATCATGGTCATCATACAAAATAACATTTAGTCAAGAACCATGCAATTATTTTAACAATATAAGATGAACAAACTATCAATAAATGCAAGCTTGTAAGTAAAATACTGCTATTAAGAAGATTGCCTGCTGCAGGGAAAATTTAACAAAACTACGAACAACTAAATTGGGGTATATAAAATGCCTACCTGCCACGGACTGTTGGACTCAATAGCCAAGAATGACATTGCTGCCCCAAGTTGTAGTTAAAAGTCACCAAAAATGCTGCCAGAAAAAATTCTGAAATGACCGATCAATGAATTAAGTTAACGTCAATGGATACTTCACAGTTCCATATCAACTTTCTCAATGCTTAAAGCAATGAAGCAATACACAGCAAAGAAACGAGTCTCCGTTATCGCCTAACAATGTCCAAAAGCAAACTTCTCTCTTGACCTAAAGCATATATCGCAACTTCGTTAACATTTCTAATTGAATGTGAATCTGATTCTTAAAGTTTATTTTTTGTTGCACTGAATGGAGCGTTCCGATTGGTTCTCGAGTCGTTCTATCTATCAGGGGGTGTTAACCGATGTTTAGGATGATATAAATACAATATCTTCGTTTATCATCTACGCATGTTTCATTTCCATTCAGCGTTTGTCAGTTTTAACACCTGTACTACTGATTAAAATAAATAATATGTGATATTATTATATAACTTGTAAATACTTTATAATAATTTCTTCAATTACACACTTACTAAATACAATTCTAAAGAAATAATAAAATTAAAGAATTAAATTGACACGGCGTAAATAATAACCGAATAAACCCAAAAGTAAACACGGATAGGATTAATTCCGGGGAGAATCTGTACCATACCAAATTCTGAAATACCTATTTTCCACACGACTTCATCTTTTCAGTTTATTTGAATAACATTAATGGATGGGTCGAACCAAGTAGTTCAGAAGACGTTTGTTTTCCCCTCAAATTACTATAAAATAACACGGAAAATCGCACCTCTCCCGTTGCGTTCCTTTCAAAGTAAAACGTCCATTTACTTGAACAGAATAAAATGATACACTGGCGAGGAATATTTCATGCTCCTTTGAACACGTTTCCTTCACTTTGTCTGATGAATAAATTACAAGTTCTTCTCGTTTCACACATTTTTGTCAGCTTAGTATCAAAAGTGGTAATTATACACCTAAATTATAATTATATTCAATTTTCAAACTTATACTTTTGCCTTCGTCACTTAAAAGAGCGTGAAATTTGAACTGTTTGAAATGTTTATAAAACGTCCTTTCACCATCTGACCATATTTGTCAATATCAAAGATCTTTCATTAACAAGTTAAATCTGAAAATACCCCAAAGTCTTCAAAGTAATATTATCAGAAATGGAAAAATGGTTTTACAACGCAATGAAAATAAACATGTTGATTTACCTGACGGGGCAAGACAACATTCGTTTCTCCAAGGGCCGGGGGTTATGTCTTAGAAGGTCGAAAATCAAGATGGTTTTCCTTCTGCCAAAGGGATATTTTATGTTTCTATAAGATTATATTTACGAATAGGCGTCATGTTTTATAATCTGTTCCTTCATATAAAGTTGGACTCATCGCAGTCTAAAATATTTCGTACTGCTACAAGAAGATATAAGGACCTGGGATTTATATTATTAGTATGAATTTCAAAGGAATTTAGACAAGGAAATCTGCGTATTTGTGGCTCAAAAAGTTTGGAAAACTCCCATACACGTTTAGAAGTAGAAATGTGTTAGTGCAAATATTGTTGAATGTCGTTTTTAATTAATATGAAATAAATAGTAAAAATTTTGAAACAAACAGCTTACGTGTTAATTCTGACAAAAAACGGATAACAATTGTTTTGCTTTTATATTTGGATTTTAATATCTGGAATTTGTTTTTATCTAATACATTGTATAATTAATTTTTTAAATTGGTAAGTACATTAAAACTACCATCCGATTTCCATTTTAACTTAAGTAGATTAATAATGCATTACTTCGTTTTGATAATAATTTTTATCTATTTGTTAAATTCGCCTCCATATGTTCTAATTTCTTAAGAAACAACGTCTATCTGGATTCTATATATACAATATAAAACACAAAATGATTGCGATGTGAATGATACTTTCTCAACAAGAGTTTTGTGAATCATCAACACTGTGTTTCGGACAGCATACATATCATTTGCAGACTTATTGTTGCACTATCCATTATTGCTGGCTTGGAATCCAATCATATCTATTACAACCTCTTTTACTTAACAATTTAACACCCACTGATTTTCCAATGAAAGAGGTGATTGCTTTCTATTGAGTTCTCTTCATTGCTGTGTACATTATTAGATTTTCCTTTCGATAAGTTAGCCACAGAAATTGATTTCTTAGATTAAATATTAACGATTAATCTCCGGAATAGAGCCATTGTTTCACCGGACGTTGCATTGTTTTAGAATTGACCATTGTTGGGAGGAACAATTAGGAATTAATGTCACCGAAGACGATAATTACTAAAGAAAAAGTATAAATTAACGTTGAAAGCAGGTGCAACATTGACAGAAATTATTTGTTTACTTCCAAAATGAAATAACTAATGAGGTTATCAATCATAGCAAAAAGGAAGATTATTTAATAATTCATTAATGCAATTTGCATATGTGCAAAATGCATCAGGATTTAGTAATCTGTTTAATTTCGGAAGAGCCAGATTAACTTTTTTATAAGCTAACATAAAATCATCTACATGATGTTACTTTACGGAAGAGAAAAAATAGGCATTAATATAGAAAGGAGACTTGTATTTGAGCTTTTATAATTAATTGTTATTTTAATATATTTTAAATCAAAATTTAATTTTGTTAACTTTCTTTGAAACGATTGCACCCAAGAAATGTTCATGACTAATTCATTTCTCATTTTCGAAGTAATTTTATATGATATTACTCATAAATATTTGCCCATATAGTGTCAGCTCACTTCGGAAAATAACAACAAAGACAATTAAAACGAAAACCCTCTTCAAGTTAAATTTAAAATTCAAATTTGATAGACAACGAAATTAAACGAACTTGAATTCTTCGTTATTTTAAAATCTTTTTAACCAAAATTATTGGCGACCTTCGTTCACCTTAAATGATTACTTTCATTGAAATTAAAAGTATCGGTTTTAAATAATTTTAGATGTGAACTGAAACTTAAGATAAAGACAACAAAGCTAATTTTACAGAATGCAATAGAAAGATGTGTCACCACCGAAAAAATCTGATGATCAGAAAATTATTAAGGATTAAATATTTAACTATATATCACAAATCTTATTACTGTTCATTTCTAAAGAATTTAAATAGTTAAATTCAATATTAAATTTTAGCAAGCTTACAATATTGTAATACTTCAATTTGAAAAAAACCCAAACATTAGTTTGCTTTTCCTAAAAATATTTTGTTTTTTGATAGTGTTCAAATATGAATATTTTAAAAATTATATAAAGTTTAAATACTTTGGGTTCTGCTTAATTTTATACAAGGCTTACCACGTAACGACAAATATACTTCAACACAAATCTAAATTAATCCATCGTTAAAATTGTTTTTACCCTTTATAAATTATATGAAGGAGTAAAAGATGGTCATTTATGGAAATCATTTTGAAAGGCCTTTATACCATACTGTGATGTCATACAACAGTTATTTTCAGCTTTCACGATAAAGATGATCTATCTGTAAGCAATTTACTTTTAATTGATGATAATTGCGCTTAAGATTAAAGACATAATTGAAGTGTTTTTCGGATTTAGATCTATATTTTGAATTTTGAAATGACTAAATGGAGGCCATAGAAACACTTTGACAGTGATTCCTTTATAGAGGAATGCTTCCCACTGACATGGTAAACGGGTTTGTTTTATATCTTGCACATATTTTGGCTATACGTAACACACCGGGTTTGACTAGTGAAGCATAATACGTGAAAGCTCATTCTTCCGGAACACGAACTATCTATCAATGGGGTTATAGTTGCTTTCATGTTTGTTGTGTTTTGAATGTTTCTATCTCACTGCATTTGTGAGAATTCCGTGTGACACAGTAATTTCGTACTTTTTGTTCTTTGGAAAGCGTCGTTTTGGTCTGATTTGCTACACTAATAAGTGTCGCAAACGACAGTTTGTACCTGAAAGAAATTATCTCTCAAACAACACTTGCTACGTGCGCAACCCGTTGGTAACATTATTTTCCCCTTCTATGTACAAGTGCTAAACAACTGAAGTTAATCTGGACCCCTCCACCCACATCACCATATTTTAGCAATTTAAAATTTTTAGCATAAAATGTGATTTTTTAATAAGTGTGTTTTTTCTGTAAAATACTATACTTTAAGATTTAACATCATTATTGACGAAATGTAAGTAGAACAGAAGTACAGTCTTTATAATATAAAAGGTTAAAAGGAAACAGAGGGAAAAAACTGTGTTATGAGGTATGTTATGCTCTGCCACTTTGCACTCTTTTTCGGTGATAGCCATCTTACTTCCAATTCTGAAGTCTATGTGTCATATGTTGAAAAATATATACTCAAATAACGGACAAAATAAAGAAAGGACAATGTGCTCCCACCACTGTGGATCATAACACTTGCAAAATAGTTTCCCTAGTCAATATTTTAGTAATCCCGCATAGTGTTGATTCTTATTTTATTTACAGCCGTATCCTACATCTCAAGAAACGCTGTTTAAATAAATTTTAATAAAGCCTCATTTGAAATACAAAACAATCATTTGTCTATCTGTGCCCTAAGGTGTTGCAATCCAAGACACCTCTTCATTAAAATAGCATGCTACCTGAACTTAATTCTTTATTAATTTTTCTCCTTTGATCACAACAAGTTAAACGTGTAACGTCAGATTTCAATTATTCCTTAACAACACACAAGACTATCGCGTAAATGATGTGGTATAATATTCCTTTAGTGGTTATTCTTGATTCCTTTATTTTTTTATATCAGATATTATTTTTAATGACAATATAATTTTAATTTGTAGTTGACTGTAAGACTTTTAGATCACCTGCGAATGTTTAAAGAAATAATACTAAAGACATTGGGAAAAAATAGTTGCCTATACATCTCAGCTGTATAACTTGTGATCGATAATTCTTAAGGAAATCCGAATATCCGGAAATACCCGTGGCTTGTCTGGTATTTAATAAATAGGAAGAATTGAAGTATTGATATCAAGCATGATTATATCTAACAGCACACATGAGACACTTATTATTTTGCAATAAACAAGTTTTTGCAAGAAAGTTTTGATTTTTCATGCAACCTTCTACAGAACTTAGGATTGCATTTTCCTTTTAATTTGTATTCAAGTTCAATTTGAAATCTGTTTAAATTATAGAACGTTTGCACATCATGAAGATATAAGTTGTAAATACATGCACGCAACAGAACATTATTTTTAATTTACAAAAATTAACGAATCCAAATATATCATAAGCACGACAAAGCTGAACATCTAAACTCTGGGCAATTCGGTGGATTACTATACAAAAAGCCTACAAGTGGATCCGAGCTGGTTAGATGATTGGAAAGTGCCAAGCTCCCTTTACGTAAGATGCGCTTTTTAAAGATTGAAACGAGCAGGCAAATTATAACCACAACACAATGAGAAATCTGTCCATACCTTAGTGTTCCTTACTTTTCTAGCGAAAGTCAAAATTTACCATT
Source organism: Limnoperna fortunei (assembly GCA_944474755.1). NCBI lineage: Eukaryota > Metazoa > Mollusca > Bivalvia > Mytilida > Modiolidae > Limnoperna > Limnoperna fortunei. Next base: position 83,833,589 of record OX104111.1, on the reverse strand, counting down.
CTTGTCCGTTTTAAATATAGCCGGCAATTAAGCAACCATTCAATCTAGTAATCTATATTCAAAAATGGTATTTTTGGAATTTCCATAAAACATTTTGTTGGCTAAATAAATGCATGTAATACAAATTTTGTTTTATATGTGTATAAATTAGTACCGGTATGCGTAAGACTCTTGCAGACCTATGAATGTGATTTATAGAAAACCCCAAAATGATTTTACAGATGAATAAAAGACAATTTCAAAATTATTTGCGTATATTTTGTTAGTCATATAATATATCTTTCTTGAAATGACAGCAAAATCTATTGCAGATTCGTCAGCAAGTTTTAGTCAGTAAACAAAACATAACTTGAATTTTCTGCGTAAAATTGAAGTTCAACAAAGACACTGGTTTTTTCCATTAAACAGTAACACTAATCGACACACTCTGCCTGGTTCTAAGAAATTCATATACGTGTTATCCATATGTATGTCGAACATATACTGGGATGGTTCGCAGTGCTCGATCCACAGAGCAGCTTAACGCGTTAACAATTATACTGACATGCATTTATATAATTAAGTCTGATTTCGTGATTAATCCAACTGCAGATAGCATATCCATAAAATCATTGGATTAGACAAAATCAGGTTATGAAAGTCGACACGTTTATCAGAACATCTAAAAAGACTTTCAGCTATCAAAGTTATAAAATTACTGTATATGCAGGCGTAACTAAACAATCCAAAGAAAAAAGCTATCATCGTTAAGGCACTAAGTATCGGTATATTATAAGGAATATAATTAGTAAACCTAAAAAAATTAAAAGCAAATAAAAAGCGCATAATTTAAAAATAAACAAATAAAAGAAATCCAAGGAACCCATATATCTTAGCACGACAAGACATTAATTGTAGCAGTTTTTAACAATAGTGTACTGTGTATTGTATATCAGACCAGTTCCGAAATAATAGACTCTATATCTTTCATATTAATTATTTAATCTTAATACAGTATTTTATTTTCTATTGCGAACAGCAATTAATACAAGTTGAAGCAGTTTTTAACAATATTGTGGATTGTATATCAGACCAGTTCCGAAATAATAATTTCTATATCTTTCATATTAACGATTTAATCTTAATACAGTATTTTATTTTCTATTGCGAACAGCAATATATTTCATTATTAAACTTGTCATGTTGACAGGCGGTCAAGGTGTTGCAAAATTCTGACCAAATACAATTAGTAAACATGTGAAGTTTCATCAATCAAGAGACAAAGATTCTGGTTTATATGTACAAATTGTGTGTCGCGCTTGTCACTGTATTCATTTATAAAGTAAGTGACTAATACGGATGGTTTGTATGTCAACATTGGCGTTTCTGATTCTCGTTCACCTGTTTGTTTATTTTCTTGCTTAATTTGATAGATACCTTTATCATAAGTAATTATTGTCAACACCCTGTGTAACAAGTATCAAGAGCTGCAGGGCCTGCAGATGAAGACAGGTTGATAAACGTTCTACAAATTCTGACCATGAATACACTCATGGAGTCGTGGGTGGAATGATAACGAGATGTTTCGACCACACTTGCGTCTTTGATAACAGAATGTTTTTCATCTGGGTCAGACATATTTTGGTTTGTGTGGTCGTTGTTATGACCTATATGCATAAATACTTATTGTTTGTTTCACGTTTACGTAAACACTAACGTTTTAAGATAAATGACGTATCTAATAGCCAGTGTTCGAAAAAGTAAAAATAAAAACAAACTATGACGCAACTGAAACAAGCAACAAATTTGAGCATTGTGATCTTTTAAAGATTTTTTTGTTGTTTTTTAATTTTTAGTAACCAGACAGAAATATTTTAATTATACCATGGGCAAATAAAATCAGTTAAACAAAGCCATGTTTATGTATAAACATTTGGTAATAGATATTTTTCAGTCCATTTGATGCTAACCACAAATGAAATCTATATTTATCGCTTATTTATGTCGAAATAGTACTAGTATATTGTCTACAAATCTATTTATTTTTACCCGTTTTGTTTCTTATTTTCTAAGGGTAGATACACTATTTCTGACCTGTAGTTATGGATCAACTTTGAAAGTGTCGCTGATACACTGTACTAACAGCAGAAAGTGGGTATGGAATATAGCGCATCACACAGAACCCCGAAATACATGTTATGGTTCTTACCGTTCAATGATCAGAATATTGCCATATTGTTTATAAATTATATTGCTCATATAAAGATAATTTTATTATGTATTTATTCAGTATTTCCGGAAGCAACATCATATCTTCTACCGTCATCTGTCGTTCAGTGATGTGTGTGATACTTAACAGGTCTCATGTCTTTGAAATATTTGACCAATTACGTACGTTTGTTTAATAGTATTTTAATGATCATACCAAGAGATCTCTCCGAACAATCTTGAATAATTAATGAGGTATATTTTAAACAATTAAAGATAAATTTCTATGATCATGAGTTGAAATTTAGGGAAAAGTATATTTACAGCAGACAGAATGACGACAAGCCAAAACACAGATTTAGACTGCAAACCAATAATGAACACCACCCAGATAATAAATCTTCGTTTAGGACACTGGTCAGGATTAACCATGTATCAATGAAATATCTAGTATTTTATTTACAGAACCTCAGAGCTGTAAAACTATTGTTTTTCAACCTACACATATAATTTACAAATCTGCTTTGAATATTCCTGCCAAACCATCAACAATGCTTCTGTTACCTATTATTACAGCTGATCCGTATTAAACATTATTCCAACATAGTATGAAAAGGCATGCATTATGCTACAAATTAAGCTCAGAATTAAAAAATACGTCCACAAACGAAATCAAATATTACTTGTTTTCAAATAAATATTACTTGTCTTTAAATAAATGTCTCCCTTCGTATCTTTTGCTCTCTTCAAAATAATTTATTTACACATGGAAATAGACTTTCCCATTCTATTGTACACTAATTATAACAAAAACGCATACAACAAATAATACTTTTTGACGTCATAGTTTGAAATGGAACATATTACCACTAAAACATCAAAATCAATCAGTTTCCATTTGAACACCGTCTGTATGATTATAACTGATAAGTCCGATATACTTATATTGATAACAAGAAACTGTGTGTTCAAACATATATTTACTAAATCGGTTCACAAAATACACATAAAATAGTTATGACAATAAATATTGCAAAATATGACTCATTACATTTTTTTAGTAGGAGTAAATACAAAATTATATTTATATATAATATTCCTGCCAAACCATCAACAATGCTTTTGTTTCATATTACTATATCTGATCCGCATAAAAGATTATGCCAATATAATCAAAGTTTATGTAACATTATGTTAACATTATGTCAAAGATACCAAGTATATAAAATTTACTACGCCAGACGCGCATTTCGTCTAGTCAAGTCAAATCGGTGAAGTTCAAAAACAAAAATATTTAAAATTAAAAAAATTAGATGTTGTAGACATATCATAAACAAATTTAAAATACATATAACTTTGCAAGCAATTCCGCTATAATATTGTCGAATTTAATTTTGCGAATTTAAGTACTACCCGTATAATAACTTACTCGAGTGTTCGTAGTTCAAATAACCGTTATGTCCGTTTAAATAAATGGTTTCTATGCATTGGTATTTATGTAGCAAGGGTTCTTTTTTAAAATAGAATTTTAAAAAAAAACACCGTGTGTGAATCTACAGATGTACACATTGTAATAAATATGTATTTTATTGTTTTTAGTACATAATGCAAATAGTTTTCTCAGTTTTATAATTCAGTACACAGTGATTGTGCTGCGATGATTATTGGATACATCTATTACTAATTGTGGTATAGTGACACCAATTTTCATCAACAAACCATTTCGTTTGAAATGCCTGTACCAAGTGAGAACTATTGATGTTGTTGCTTCATTTTTGGCTGTTGGTTCTATGTTTGCCGGTTCTATGATTTTGATTTGTGAATTGTCTTTGACACTTTCGTTGGGTTTCTGTATTTTGTTATAACCTTCATTCATATGCACAGACGATTACTAGACATTCCTGGAATGTTTCGCGTGAATATCAATACACATTGCATTGCAGGCCCTTACAAAGGCCAACATCAAAATTAGCTGATGGCATATTTGAATCGAGCATGAAAATGTGTTTCAAGCGCAATATTTTACCAATTATTGTTCAAGAGTTGCACAATCAGTAACATGTTGACACGAACAAGCAAAAAATAATGATTTACTATACTCTCCCTGAGGTCTAAAGTTCGCTGTTTGACTGCTTTTGTTTTCAACATGTGCGAATTCTATGTTATTGATGCTACATTTCTGCCAATAAATCTCCTGCAGAATAATAACAATATGCTATGTAATTGCAGAGCTTCAAATATACACATGTATACAATATTCATAGAAGGAAAATTGATATTCTTTTATCTATCATTCTTTAAAGGTCTGCAATGATATAAAATTAACGTTTTTGTTGTGTTTAAGATAGGAAAACTGTGGCAAGACTCCTACACTTTTTCAAGCGGACAAGCATATACAACATTGTTCAATGACAAAATTCAAGATCAAATATTGAAACCAATCGTTAACAACTTTACAAGTGCAGCACACACATGTTGCAAGGGCAAGTATTATGCAGCCTTTACGTTTGAAAGCTGCATTCAGTGTCTCCCGCGATATCTTCTTAGATAATCTGGCGACGTTTGCTCTATGTTGACATATTTTCTGTAACGTGAAGGAAGGCTTTGAAAATATTGACTTTTTTATTATATTATCTACTGTTATAATTGTCGTAACGTTTGGAAAATATATCTAAATATCAACTTTATAATTGCTTTCACATTTCAAAAACACTAAAGAACAATAATTAGAATCTGTAAGAACATAAGTTATCAAAATAAATTACGATAGAAGATACCGAAGGGTAATAAAAAACCATCATCATTGGCTATGCAAACCAAGGAAAAATAAGAAAAATTCTCAAACAAATGAAAATATAAATTATAATTTTCTTATTGCTATCTGTTTTCCTTTTCATAATATATACTTGGCAGCAATAAGAGACGGCATGCAATGAGATATTTGGGCATAGTATATATCATATAAATCAATCGATGTTTAATTGCCAAACCTTTCGCAGTTCTAAGGCAACGGTTACACTAGGTATTGAATTCACATGTAAAAATAAACATAATCTTGCGTTGAAATGTTTACTACTTTCGATCTCTTTTTCATTTTTATCACATATAACTTCGTAAAAAGATTAATACAATAAATTTTATGAATACTGACAAAATTTAGTTATTCTAATGTGAATATTAACATTTGACGTTTTGTAAATTGGACCTAATAGAGTGTCGACAGTTTAATTTTAGTTCTCAAGAAAGTCACATGGTGCATAGATGGGAGCATGTGGTAGTCTGTTGAAATTTGATTGGTTTTCTAACCCAGAGGGGAATTCGGTAACACAACTGTAGAACCTATAATAGAAGTATAAAAGAAATCGTGATTGAGGAGTCTCTGTATTGTTAAAATTAAGTTGACACAATTAAGTAAACAAAAGAGTTAGCGAATAAAATAATTTCCCGAATTACAGACACCGTTTAACTTCACTGTTTTTCTATTACTGAGATCAAAAATCTGACAAATGAGTCGATTACACAGTTTTCTTGTAATTATATTTTCGCGCATAAATTTGGTTTTATAGTCAAGTAAAGTTATAATCGTACAAGAAAACAAGAACAAGAAAGTTATTTAAAACAAATGCATGTATTTCTTTTGTTTAAAAGTTATTTTAAAAGCTGGTAAAAGTGTCTTCTATGTCATTAATATATTGCATCAATGAATCAAAGATCGCAACATGGAAGTACATATTGTTGTTTAGTCATAAGATCAACCGTTGACTTCCGTTTAAACTTTATTCAACTTAACCCATTGGGCCAATTGAAGCTAAACTTTGCAGAAATGATTATTGGATGGTCTTCAAAAAGTTTCTAAATTATTTGTCTTTGTGATTTCAACGATTTATGCTGTACTGAAAGGCTGAATGTTAAACATATTCTCATCGGAAACTTAAGGACATTTAAAATGTCGTAGGAATAATGCTAGGAACATCATACCGGTATACCAGATTGGACATCAATGATATTTCTTGCCTGTTGTCATATGGTTAACCATGAGAGCATCCTCGGTTCTCTAAAGCGTCTAGTTTTAAAATTAGAATACTTAAGTTGAACCCATTATTTCACATGTTTATATTCTATTTAAGAATGAGTTTCATTTTGTTAAATGTCTTCTCAAATGTTTGTGTAACTTGTTTAACGTCATCATATTAAAACAAGTCGCACCTGTTACAAATGACAACATGAATATTGGTTTGACAACTTCAAAATAAACTAATAAATTCATGTATAGAACTAGAGGGCTTATTTTGAACGCATTGAATATAACTGAAAGATGTTGCATGAAATATGAAATGTATCCATTAGATTAAAAGCCAGTGGCACTGTATTCAACATTTAAATACAAATTGATGTTTTCTATCAAACCAAAGCAAAATTTGGAGCAAGTAAATATATATTGGATACTTTCGTTATTTCTCTAAATTTAGCGGATACATATATAAAAATTATAAATATGATTACATAACAACAATGAATGAAAAATATAAACTAACGTGTACAAAATAAATTATTTTTAGTTAAAATTTACGCTATATAATACGTCCTGTATAACGTTTTCACAGATATATTAAAAAATAAATTACCACTAATGCTCTTGAGTTTATCTAACTGTAACCTGAACTACAAACTTGCAATAATATAATTAGTCAAAATGAAAGACAGGAAAATGTTTGGAATAAATACTTTGTATCAATACATTTCTGTAATCAGACTACCCTTGCATCGTTACTGATAAAATAACAGTATTATAGTGTATAAGCAGAATATATATCTATACTATATGACCAAGAAACTTAATTGCACTAAATATAAAGGATAAAATCTTGCATATAAAGTTTTCGCGAACAGCGTTATCAAAGTATATAAAAAACGTGATACGCACTGTAGTAAAATGGTTTGAACACCGAAACGTAGACTGTACCAAACCAAACGTCCGGAAGTAATGTCACTGCAGGTGATAGATTTGGGTGATCAAATATACCTTCTGGTAAAGTAATACATCGTACATCTTTAGGAAGTCACGAATAAACCTATAGATATGATTTTGAATATGCCACTGAAAAACATTTGATTTTATTTTATCGATACATCAACAATGAAAACACCTTTAACAGAAAAAAACAAAATCCAACACAACCTTGCTGTGATATTACACAAGATAACTGCAAAAGACCAACAAACCTTTTATATATAAAGTCAGAGAATATACTACTACAAAAAAAAAGATAAAAAAATATATACTTACATTTGATTCTGGAAATGTGAACTTGCGAAAGCTGCAACTCGGGTAAAACATTATCCTAGCAAATCAGAAGTGTAAAAAGACGTTCACTACATTAGTCGATCTGGTGCCTTTTAAATTTGATTTGAATATTTGATTCAATTATAATGCAGTTATTTTACTTCAATTAAAAGTTGAATATAAAATCTAGGATAATCTTTCTTATCCGTCTCAATAGTACTTGAACAGAAGTTAAGTACTGCGTTAGTCTTTGATACTTAGGGTGTTATAAATTTCGTTCAACGTGTTTAATATCTTTTATAAGTGTCGATCTAAATGCGTTTTGTCTAATGTAGCGTAAATTCTTAAAGAAAATTATTATTTTTAGTACATTTAATTAAAAACAGATTTTAAAATTGTGTCAAAAATATACAGGTACACTATTTAATTAGTATAAATTGCAATCATATTTTCACATATAAACTAGTTTGCTTTAATATACTATTTACAAATTACATATACGCAACATTTTTTCCCAGTAATATTGACAGATATAATTGACAAAAGTCATGTGACAAATCCATACGAACTATATGAAACATCAATAACTATACATTTAAAACTAAGCATCCAATCATTTAAACAAAGTAAATGGTCTTACTGGTTAGTTCCGAAGACAACCATTTTATTTAGCTTGCGCTTTCTTGCAAGGCAGAATTTCTAACAAAAAGTATTAATTCTTACAAAAAATAAGAAAGAAATAGTCTTACATAAATAATTGTAAATAATATAGAAATAGATAAGACATATGTAGTATTGTAGGTAGATACTTAAAATGTAACTGTATCAAGATGGTGTTAACTTAAATAATGTCCCAGTGAATCAGCACAATTTATAGTCAAGAGAAAAATAAATCTTGAGAACTGAACAAACAGATATCTTACATTGCAAATAACAAATAGATTTTTTGATACACTCCAGGAGCAATAATTGAAAACATAATTGTGGTTTTTATAAAGAATGTATTTTTATACATTTAAATACAAATAAATCTGTCGTTTAAGTGTTAATTCAATGTCCGCTTAAGTTCTAAAATTGGAGTGTTTAAATCACTGTGTCAAGTACATATCTCTGTTCAAAGTTTTAATCCCAAATAGTTTTTAAAAGCTTCATTTGAAAAGCAGACATAAAGAAAGTACAAAATCTTCTTTACACAAAGAAACAAGCATTCTGTTGATCTTTTCCAAGTGTCAACCATTAGCAGTCTTTGTATTCAACTTGAATATGGTTTAGGGTATAAAAAGTGTGGCTCGTTATTGTACATCCTGACTGATACGGAGTATAAATTTCACGCCCTTAGCTTTCGCATTACCACTTCCACTCAATAAATTGGACCCCTGACTGATTGAAATAGTTGAAAGTTTATCCTTATCTGAAAAGACATACTTCGAACCTTATTTTTTACAAATGGTCCTTTCTTCTTGCACGTCTTTGGTGTTATACCGTCTTTGCCTCTGGTCATTCTTAATTGTAGTTATCTCTCAGCATCTGTAATTGTTCAAATTTAAGGAGAATTTGGCTTTGGATAGTAATCCCTTGCTTAATTAATACGACGTTTTACCACTATAATTGGGAGAATTGGTTTAGTGCTGTTTTGAGGTTCATTCTCTGCATTCATCGGAAGTTTCTTGTGTTGAACATAACGAATTATTCAACCAAATCCGAACCACATATCCTTAAGGCATCAAAAATTCATCCACTTCTTCTAATTATAAAGATGATTTTTAGTGCAGCGTCTGTATCTTTCACATTCAATAAGACTTGATAAAATCTCAGAACTTAACATTATTTCTGCGTTTTAATGAATAACATCTTGGTGATTTCGTTTCAAAGACACCATAGCCATTATTCAATAAAACATGGTGAAAAAAACTTTCATCAAAATAAATGAATTAATAATATTATCACTTTTAATATGAAAATTCTAAAAAGAAAAGTGCGCATAAAAATGTTTAATGATGACAATATTTGTTCTACCTTAATCTACCATTTGCCATTTTATTCTAAAATAAGCTATAACACTAGTTTATAATTACAGAATCCACAAAAAACTCGGCGCACGTGTATGATAAATTGGTACTGTTTAAAACACGCGTATAATTTACTCTGCTTAGCAACACCTGTCGTAACATCACTATATAATAACATCAAAGTGACATTTCACGTAGACTCCCATGTACATGCCGAATGTGATGTATATACATAGCTTGAAGCACGTACGGAATAAGCATAGAGATCACAACAAAATACGGCTGATACGATGCTTTATGTCCGATATTTTCTTTTTGTCCGACGTCGCTTTTTGTCCGATAATTTTGCTTTTTGTCCGAACTTTTGCTTTTTGTCCGCAAACCTTTTATCCGATTAGCTTTTTGTCCGATATTTTTGCTTTTTGTCCGATTAGGCTAAATCTTAAATTAAAATAGAAGCAACAGCTCGATAACAGATATCTTTTTATAAATAAAATACTAAACTTTGTTGTTGTCATTATGTGCATAGATATAATACATTGTCTCGTAACTGTGCTCATCTCCCGTATCACGCGTCATTTAGCATTGGTCGGTAAGCTGGCCTGTTTCCATGTAAAATTTCCTCATAAAACACGTGAAATAATGGAACTTTACCTAACATGATGTTTCTGTTTGTCTTTGTATAAAATAAACGTTTGATACAGACCCCGATGTTTAACAATGTCGCAAGGACCCATTATGCATGCTGTCCAACATCTGAATATCTAACGTTATCTAATCAAAAACATTGGCTGATTGGTTGGTTGGTAGCACTATTTCAGCACGTTATCAACTATGGGCCGTGTTCAAGCTTACCAAATAAAAACTTTACAACGACAACTTGATGGCTTACCCTATCCACCATCTGGAGTTGCGCTGGGCAGTTCTTTAAACAATAATCAAATATTGTAAAATATTTATTTGGAAAAGTTATAACATAATTATGTTTAATGTTGAAGTCAAGATCGTGTCCCAAGTAAATTTCAATTTATAATCCACGATGAAGCGTTGTGTAGCCTATGGAAACTAGAGTCCATTAACCTTGATTGACATTTTGTCAGATTTATAATAATAAACATCTCTGATGGTTGTCTTTTTTATATTTAAATATGTAGCAATGTCTGGATCCGTAGGGTTTTAATATACCGACGGTAAACATGGCACCACTCGGTCAGCCAATTAAAAAAATACTCAAGATTTCCCTTTAAATGTAACGATCACGAATATTCTAACGATTTATTTTTCCTTATTTTCAAAAGATAGTTTCGTAGCTTAGGTCAATACAAGAACATAAAATGCTACATAACTTTAGGAGGTAAAGACAAGCAATTCCAAAAAACCCCAATTGATGCTTAAATACATCCTTCATATGTTTGCACTAAACAGTTAAAGAACATAGACATTTCTAAATTTTGTATTGGCAATCTGCATCAAAACTTTCTTCTTTATTGTCGTATACGATGAATTTATACATAAATATTTCATTGTTTTAATAATGTAAAAACACAGTAAATATATTTTTTTGTAAATATTTGTCATTAGAGACCAGCCAGAGGGATATTTAAAAGAAATGTCATACAACAGTTACACACCTCACTTTTGTCCACGGGCAAATAATACTAGCTTCTGTTTCTGTAAAAACAATCATTATCTGTTAGTTTTAATCATTAGAAAGATAACTCATAACTGAACTTCCTACGGCAAAAGATGCGATAAGGATTTATAGCCGTAGTTTCGTACTTTGACACCGGATACGTACTGTCTCCAAATACGTATTTTTTGCAGAGATAACATTCCTAAAATGGGTAAAACAATATGATACTAACCATTAAATTTACATTAATTTAAAACAGAACGCACGATAAATAATTGTTGCATTTATTTACATTTTGTAAACATCTACGCTAGGCAAACGCAATAACGCTGCAAATACATATCAACACATGTATGCCGTTGTACGAAACCGCTACAACAACATCAACACATTGTGTCTCAAAATAATTGCATCCAGTGTACTGTTATTAAAAAAAAATAAATAAACAAACAAACAACACCAACAGTGGTAATTTAATGTTTAATTATATATTGATTGATTGATTGATTGATTGATTGATTGATTGATTGATTGATTGATTGATTGATTGATTGATTGATTGATTGATTGATTGATTGGATGTTTGCTTTACGTCCAGCGAGCAGTATTCAGCTATATTCAGGACGGGTTTAATTATATATGTTTGGTTAAAAATCTCATGTGTACTAATTTCATTTAAAACATGAAAATAATAGTGATAACGAAAAATAATTGGAAACTACCCACTCTGGTACTCATAGAACAATGTTTAAAATCCCAGATATATTAGGCAGAAGAATCGCTAAGCTAGTTGTCTAGCAACATTTTTTTTGTAAAACGGAAAAAAAAACATTATGCATTATATCAGAATGACCACTTTTTATGTTTGGAATACGTGAACTTTATTGTATTATTTTTTTTACATTTTTACAAAGGCTTCTAAGAGCAAACAAGTATTTAAGTAGACATCAATAGGACAAACGTTTTAAAAACTTGAAAACTGTGACTATTGATTAATAGTACAATATTGGAACTATTGTCCATTCTCAATTTTAAAATTTACTTTCTAAAATCATTTATTCCAATGCTTAAACAGAAGTATTATAAAGTTTTTGGTTAAAAAATGACGCGGTATTTCAGATACTGGAGTTTTGCTTTCATTAATATAGCATCAGGTAGCGCTTTAAAGATAAATAAGAAGAAAACTCAGAATCCATGATTGCGAAAATTGCAGTGCTGGTACATATAGAACACCACAGCCAAAACTTAGACTTACAATGCCAAAAGCTCACATGAATGTTTCATTACTTTAGAGAAGCGTTTTAAATATGTCAGATTTAGGGATTTCTCAAGATGGCTGTTTAATTTGACTATATGCAATCAAAATACATAAAAAATACGCAAAATTTACATTCGTATTCTCTTTTATAGTAAAGTGTCAGGTGTAGTCGATTCGACTTAAAATTAGAGTATTGTTATTGTTATTTTTTATTTATATCAAACATCTGGTATAAAAATTTGGGAGACAATATTTGTTAAAAGAGACTTGACATTATTGCACATTTAATGGTGTTATATAAATTAATAGATAATAGAGAATAAACTATTCTACAATATACATAGTTTCACGTTTATTGTCATGTTTAAGTTTATAAGTTCATCCTACATTACATATTTTTACACCAAAACTTGTATCTGAATATTTCGATTTTCATAGCAACATATACACATGTATTCTTCCCTCATTCTTCAGCGTGAATCACAGAAAAGAAACAAACAATGTCTACTTAAATAAATGAAGAATCGACCGGTGATGTGGCACGGTCTGATAAAGTGTATATACGTATTCCTGATAAGGGTCTGAATTCTTGCATACAGAAACATTCTGACAGATGTGACAATAAATGTTTATCCATATCGTTAATAAACCTGATAATAAAAAATAATAAACATATTCACAAGTTGTTAGTCAACTTATAGTACCCGATGTAAATCGTATTTTATGTAAGAGAAGATATGGTGCAATATAATCGGAAACCAGTCATGTCTGAATACAGTGGCCTTGTAGTTAAGGTGGTGAATCACCCTGGGGTGTTATGACCGAGGTTAAGAGCTCGGGTTTTACTGCGGACAAAGTGTGTTCGACTCCAACCTTAACTAATAATAATTGCCATTTTGTACTAAAGATCTGTCGTTTTTTTCAGGTACGACGGCTTTTCACTTTCACAAAACGGGACGCCATAGTATAATAAACGACTAAAACAAACTTCCAGTTTGGAAACGTTCACACGTTTTACACCACAAAGATAAAAATAAAAAATTAATTATTTTAGTATAAATGGTTGCATGTATACAATGTGACGGATTTTCTAGTTTTATTTCAGTTTGGGTAGTAAAGGGGATGGATATATGTTTGTCTCACCAAATGTAGACGATTACAGTTCCTTGTGTTTGAAAACAAGACGTTATGTCCTGTATAGACATATTGATAACAAAAAAACCAAGGCATCTAGAAGTGATCCAATTCGAAACAATTTATCATGGACAATACTTCCTAAATAAAATACCCTTTTGAGTTATATATTCAAAGAAATTTGTTGTAAGCTCGATTTCTTTAGTAAATGAGATTTTTTCTTCTTTGAAATATTAATGACCTGTACCTAGATAATTTACTTAAAATGTTGCTTCACAAAAAGATTAATTCCAATAATATAGAAGTCCTGTCGTGTTCAAAAGCCGAAATATATATATATATATATAAAAGTATAGCTGAATATTATCGTAAAACATGTGCTACACTACTTTTACTTTTTCCATTATCTTTCTTTGACATCCTATTACTTAACTATATAGAAGTAGTTTTCAAATATTTTCAATGTGCCTTGATGTCCCTGTGTATATTTAAGGTATTTATTTACTTACTATCTCCGTCTTGTCATTATCGTCACAAGTGCTTCTGACATCTTACAGCGTGTGCTCGACTCCAATCTTTTTTTTAAAAGGATTGCCAGTTTTCATGTTGAAAGTGGAGTTGAGGGTTCACCGGATCCTTCATTAAAAAACTGAACGTCATGATACAGTTGAAAATTTGCTGCGAAATTATGTTAAACTTTATTCAAACAAACAATGTATGTATTCAATGAGCGTGGAATCACCAAATTCTGGACTGAAAAACTAGTTACGTCTCGACGACGGTCGACAACGACAAGAAAATACGTAATTTATAAATTTCATCGTATTAAATAATAAAATAATTGCTGTGTAATGTTTTCGGTGTTATATATTTTCTTTTATTATGGTGCACCAAAATCCAATATAAAGGAAAATCTTGACACGAAGATTTACCAAACACTAAAATAAAGACTGGAAAATTTACCAAACACTAAAATAAAGACAGGAAAATTAACCATTTTACTAAAAATAAAGACACGGAGATTTATGATAAATCATTTAAGAATAATCCGTATTTTTACAAATGTTTTGTGAAGACTGGACAATCTGACACGTACGAGTTTATTTCGAGAGTATAGTGGTAATTATTGGTATTGATTTCCTGTGTCTTTAGGGTTATACTTTCTACATAATATATATGATGTCTGTTCATATTTGTATTGTTTAAATTAAAAAAAAGTTCGACAACGTATCGGTCTTCTATTTTATTTTTATTATAATTAGTTCATTGGAATGCATTCTGTACTTTGGACGACTGCTTATGTAACTACCCGTTTTGCAATACAATTTCTAAAATTGCACAAATCGTTTCTTTTCATGTTGTAACCTTTCTATGGATTTGCACAAATATTTGATTGATTGATTTGATGTTTGCTTTACATCCAGCGTGCAGTATTTCAGCTATATTCAGAACGAGAACAAGTAAACAACCAAATAACTCAAAGAAGAAAAGGGGTGGGACATCGGGAATAAAAATTTGACTGTCACTGGAAAAGTACGGAGTATTGTGTAGGTGCGCAGAATTTAGCCTTTTGTAACGGCTGCAATGAGCCTACTTTTTTTCGAAATCTTCCAAAAGGGTCTTTATCGTGCAAGGAGCGTGGCACTCTCCAAACACGTCACCCACAACTCCGCGGTCATGCTATCCGTATTATGACCTTATAACCCACAATGAGAGGGTCTACCCTAAACGCCACCCGGGCACGAGATGGGCTGCTCAATGGGACGAGCACTGATAACTCTCCCAGTATGGTCCAAGTGTACAAATATATAACGATATACCAGTATGAACATTCGTGGTGTTATCATATTTTCAAGAATTTATTCCAAATACTTGATTTGAACATCTCTTTGATATTGAAGTGACTACTATAGTTTCCATCTTATCGAAGTAGAAAATAATATAGCGATTATTTTTTAATTTGGCATACTGCATTTGTCGTACACAAACGCGAAAGGCTATCACATGCAAATAAACTTATTTCAACCCACGCTGTTCTATCTGATAAGTTTTTTATAAATAGGCCTACCAATGAGTTACTATTGAATCAAAGTTCTATTAAATATACTAATATTTCCTACACGTCAGAGGGAATAATATTTAAGCTCATCGTCTGATTTACTATAGATCCAGCGATCTGTTACAAGACAAATTTTGCCTCAATTTAGTTCTTGGATCGATGCTTTGATGGTTAATAACACCTATAGCTCTACATAATGCATATATTTATTACATTCGCTTTTTCCAACTTACTCGTATGCAGCAGCAAAAATAGGGTACATTTCGTTTTGACTTTGAGGAAAAGAGGTTTACAGTATAGTATATAAAGTCGCTTAAAAATCTTCCCAACTCAAGATTCTTGTCTGGATCTAAGGGACGATCAGAAATTGATATATGATCCAGGCCCCGCGTTTAATATCTACACTTCCAACAGTATCGAACAAAAGTCTCGGTGCTGTTTTTCTCTCAAACCAAATAAACCAGATTTTTTGCTAGAAATAATCATTCACCCCTAAGAAATGAAATAGATACTATAAAAATTATTTTCGGTATTATTTTGTTCAAATAAATATTAATTAATGTTAAATGTGATATGAGATTGTTTTCTTTAATTAATGTATTATTTATTTTCATATTATACATACATATAAATATTTATGCTTTTATTTTCGTATTATAAATTCACATTTGTATTCCCTATTTTCGGAATACAAGAGTTACTTCCCATTTTCAAGAGTTGTCTTTCATAACAGCAGGTATCTAGTATTGAACAGATGGGGAAAAATCACGTTTTTATTTTTTAAAAAATAATGTCTGTGGACTAACTCTTCCAGTACAACTAAAAAACTGCAGAATTAGTTTGCACGTCATAATAAATTTTACCGGATGCTTTGCTAAATGTGAATAAAAAAATATTGAAGAAAAACAACTTTTTACCCACAGTAAGTACTATAAAGTACCTGCTGTAAAGAACAGATAACTCTGCAAATGGGAGATAAATCTTGTTTACCGCAAGTAGGGAATTCAAATAGCTGTCTGTTTTTACTTTCAGTTATTTCAAAACAATGCATGACGTCATTCAAAATCTCACGATATTTTATTTCGATACATTTAATTACAAGATAGACAATATTTTAGTTTATGACACACGTTATTTAGTAACCATATGCCGTTGTGCTGTAGGGAGAATTTCCACAGATTCTATCTACAGTAATCAAACCGTTTGACATACGAACTTACTAAATACTCCATGACGCTCGCAATGTTAATAGTCCATCGTATAAAAATATTTTCATTTTATTAATTTATTTTGAATCAAGATAATAACCATTCACCTTTAATGGCTTGATAGATATTAAAGTGTATGGTTATGAAAATTATATTTTATGTTGAGAAAAGTGCTTAAAAGCGTAAAGTAAGGTCTGATAGAGTTCTAAAAGATTGGAGTGGACCCTTAGGAGTTTATGAATGATACTGTAATATTAAAGTGTATTTGTTTTGATCTAAATGGCAGTTTTAATATCTTATGACTTAAGGGAAGAAAATATTGTGGCATAAAATGTGTTAGCATTGTCAGTCTTTTGAAATTATACAAAAAGTTAAATGATGCAAGAAATGTTAAATATGAAAAAACACAAAAGGATTTAATATCACTTTCATCTAGGTAAATTAAATGTGTTTTTTGGTGGTGATATCTTTATCAACTGAAAGTGTTGGTTTAAACAATATTTTATTTCGAAACTACATTTATGTTCAATACCATGTACAGTGACAACTAAAACAGGGAATTCGGAAACAAGATAACCTTATATAAAACAAAAAATGTTTTGTTTATTTTGAGACTTTTGTGTCTAATTATCCTAGTTAACTTGTTTCGAGATAATTAATATTTATTATATATTATATATATTATTATTATTTTATTCGACAAAAATGTTAGCGATTTGAAGGAATTTGAAAACGAAAATATGTATGTTTGCTGTTTGCTTTTAAAAGAAACGCCTTTGTCTGCTTTTTACAAAAAATTTACTTGTCTTTTGTTGTAGTATAAGTATCTGTCTTAAAATATTCCAGTTAAATTAAAATGAAAATGTCGAAGTGAAATCGAAAACAATTAAATTCTGTTGTTTGAAAAATATAGATCTTAAAAATTAAAACATTTAAAATATAGCATTTATCTATCTATGTATTTTTATATAACCGTGGAGTGTGACTTATTCTAAATTTTAGATACTTCTTTACTGCTATTACCTTTACCAATAATAAGTGATAAATACTTTATCTCTAATACACAAAAATTTCCGTCAAGTAAATAAATAAGTTTTATCCGTAAAATATGTTATGAGTATAGACTTCTTTAAACAGTATTGGAAAAATATGTAAAAAAATTTCCTACAGACATAGTGCAATAACAAAGTTCGAGAAAGCCCTACATACTTTATAAACGTTATCACTGACCTAATATAAAAAATACAACAACATGATATTATTAAT
This sequence comes from Limnoperna fortunei, assembly GCA_944474755.1. Classification (NCBI taxonomy): domain Eukaryota; kingdom Metazoa; phylum Mollusca; class Bivalvia; order Mytilida; family Modiolidae; genus Limnoperna; species Limnoperna fortunei. The sequence continues at coordinate 83,815,551 of OX104111.1, read as the reverse complement.
AAATTGCATTATTTTTGCCTAATTGCTGTCAGTTTGTCATTTATATCTCCATTTATATTTCTGTAATGCCTTGCATAGTTGGAATAACATCTTAGTGCCAATAATTTAATAACGACAATTTAGTTTTTATTCCGATGTAACCAGTTTTTCATAATGACCATGAAATTTCTGAAAACAAAGGGCGTAGTATTTTTACACAAAATTAATTGACTAAATATTTTATATCAGTTAGCTAATCTGGATAATAATTATAGATAATCTAGACTGCACCAGTGATCAAAGACTTGCAATGTCTTCTCACCTTTGAATTATGATTCTACAGATTCTGACCTACAGGCAAAATGTCGTAACATCGGTATGTCCGGTGTTGGTTTTGTTTTATAATCATGCCTTCGGGTTCTGAGTAAATTTTGAACGAAACTTCAAAAACGTTGTGTAGTTAATGTCTATGTTCCTTCCTTTATGATAAATTGCAGAAATTTAGAATCATTATTTAAAATTGGAAATGTTTGATTACATTCAATAGCTGTCAAATTTCTGTTTTGAAATTCCTTTTCAAAACTTATTAACAGCCGAAAGCGGATATTAATTTCTTTTTTACAACAAGCCGTGTCTTATTTCTGCTTTTTTCACTTGCTTTAAAAGTACTTCATCTGAAAAGAAAATTATTCTGTTTGGACGGAGCCACTTCTGAGAAGTATTAAAGACAAAAATGATGTAAAAAGCATGAAATTGGGCATTGAAACAAAAAAGGCCGCGAGCAGTATTGTCAGAATCTGCTGAGTCAAGAGGCGTTTGATCATATCATTCCGCGGATTGTGGTTTCTGGAGTGCGAGGACTAGTATTTGGAGTATGGTGACAATTACACGGATATTGCTAACTCTTCGCTTAACACGTTGTAACGTTAGCTCACCGTAAAATTGAAGTTCTTTGCATGTGATTGATACTTTAGATCATAAAAAGACAAGTAACATTTCTGTTCTAAGTACATTTTGGATTTGTTCCAGTGCAGAGTTTTCAGTATTATTTTTTTTATCAGATACGCTTTAGGGACAAAATAATTGCCGACAAGACTAAATAACTTTTTAAACTAATACTTCAATACATATTCTTTTATCTTAATTCGGTTTTTAAAGTTTACATCTAAGTATAAAAACGACATTCTGCAGACTTGTTGGTAATTGATTTTTAGAGAGAATGTCAGAAGTAAAAGAAGAATTTGCGATCCATTTTAATATCTTGACATCTTTTGAAAATAATTAAATTTCATACGAGAACTCATTTTAATTATATCCAACTCCGTCTTTCCTTCAGGCCTCGTTTCTAATGACCAAAAAACTTTAACGGCAACGACGTAAAGATATTGAAAATTAATGTAATAAAACTAAGATTTTGAGAGTACTTTGTTGTGCATTATAATTTTTTGGCTTTATGCAATAAAGAACAAACTAAATCGAGGATAACAATATCAATTTTAACGAATCAGTTCCCGACAAATATTGGATAACATGTTCTACAAATAGGCTTCATTAGTTCTCAATAAATTGTTCTAGGAAACGTGATAACTCGGGTTGGTAAGTTCACGTGGAACTGCAAGTTACATTTAATTCAAATAATATCTTAATTTTTTCATTAATGATTCCGCTGATAATATGTGACCCTACGTAATTACTGTTTTGAACCTAATCTAAAGAGGTAAACAAAATACGTAAGGAAAACTTGCAGTCGTAAATTCATGCACGTAGTAATGCCATTTAAATGTCAAAGATACGAAGGTTAGAAAATTTAATACACCGGACGCGCGTTTCGTCTAATCAAAACTCACCAGTGGTCCTCAAACTGAAAAAAAATATTTAAAAAACTGATAAAGATGTTGTAAAGCTTCTTTTAAACAAAAATTCCAAAACGATAAGGCCATTTTTTACACCTTAGGAATAGAAAAAAACATTGAATTTCATTTTTTAAAAAGTTCAGGACAGTAAATGTAGATAATGACTATATCACTATAATACTAGTAATTAATGATATTCCTGTCAGCACCGAAGTGAGACTACAAGGTTAATGCAACCATATTCCATGCAGACGAGCAATAATATATGCAGGCATTGACCTTATTGGTTAGTTAGTACCTTAATATTTACAGTCATATATTCTTAAATGTCTGCATGAATTCACACTTTGGATGGCCTTGAAATATTGTTTAATTAGAATACAGCCTTTGCTCATATAAAGAATCATTGATCTTGTGACAGCGGATCAAACTATAACAAAGGCTTTCATCTTACTTAATAGCACCGGTCAACAATATACACAAAAATCTCTCCGGCTTCTAAAATTCTTGTGCAGATGGGGAAAATGTTCATAGGTCATAATTAATATCAAACCTCCAAGCTGCTGTAATTGTTTCATCATATATAAAACAGAGGATCTCACAAAAAACGGAAAAGGATGTGCGCAACGTTAATAGGTGTTATATGTCATGTTGAGGTCTTTGTGAAACTACGAAGTTAAATAATCCAATGTATAGTTATATACCTAGAAACAGAGATAGTCATAATAACAGTTAAAACTCCGTTTTCCGTTCAGGGAGACGGACATATTAATATGGGGCGCTGCATTAAATAAACATCAGTTTAATTGGTGGCCCCCTAAGATGTGAAATTACGTAATTGAGAAATGCTAATTTTTACAAGTTAACGTTTTTATAAAGGTAGTTTTAGATAGAATGTTATCCTGTTAAGACATTATTATAAAACAAACATATTGAACAATACAAGATATCAGAATATCTAGATATTAAACTTCGTAGATGTGTATGTGATAAGTAAACGAAGATTAATAACATTTTGTAAGTAAACATAGTTTTCTTTCTCTTTAGCCAGGTCGATAAAATAAATAATTGGTACTACACTATTAACACTATTCCAAATTTTTATTGAAATAACAACAAACCATAGAGGTTTCTGATCTCAGTACTCACAAAGGCTTTTACAGCATATTGACCTGGTGAACGACAAATTAAGTAACTGATGACATTAGCATTTAAACCTGTATAATGTAATAAATTATTTATTGATGTTTTCCTGATGCAAGGGACTTCGGTTGCCAAGTGGTAAAGATAGTTTGTCTACTATTGATCACGTGGTCTGTCATCACTGGTGTTGTGGGTTCGAGTTTCATTGCAGACAGCGTGTACTCGACTCCAATCTTAATTGACAAGAATTGCCTGTTTTCCTAGCGAAGGTCGGGGGTTTTCTACGGGTACTCCGGCTTCCTTCTGCAATTACAACTGGAAGCCATGAAAAATCAACAAAGTGCCGTTTAGGTTCCTGAAAGAAACATCATTCAAACACAAAAAACTAAATCATCCCAACATCCACTGATTCCCAATATGCCGCATTTGTAAATTAATTAAATTTGTAATGTAAATTAAACTTTTACTATCATTCATTGTGGGTTAAAGTTCTTGTAGATGAATTGGTCTATAAAATACCAGTCTACATGTGAAATCTTCATATTTCACACTTCAGTATTCTTAACAACATTACACGAATTATGAGTTGTTAGTTGTTAATAGAAAATTAAAACACCTTATTTCTTACAAAATTTATGGTATCGTCAACTTGATGACTTAATAATAAGCTTCACGACAAGTTACACATCGTATCACATTTCTAGTTTTACGTATTTATTGCATTTCTCGCCAAAATAAATCCTTTTTAAATCGACCACCCATTCAATTTTAAATCTACCACAAGCTACAAAATATAAATTTCGCTTAATAAGAGGTGAAGCGAACAGTAATCGAGATCAAAAGAATTGTGATGAAATCCACACTTCCGATAACTACTTATGTACTTATATTCAAATAATTTAGCAGTATATAAAATGGATTTTGCAAGTTCTGTAATTTCTTTCTATAAACATATTGCCCTGGCAATAAATAACTAGATATATAAATGTAGTCAGACGTACCACAAGACAATACAGAACAAAAAATATTTATGTCTAATGTTACTATGTTTAACCATTTGGTGCCAAATGAAACGAATATCATGAAAACAGCTGATTTGTAATTTACATTTAATTACTGGTAATAGCTGCAGACATAAAACCACTTTCAGTGAAAATAAACATTGGGAGATATTGTGTTTTGTTGAGCTATGTTTACGTTAACATATCACGGTGTTTTTGAAATTTTTTGTATAAATTTATATTTCAATTACCAATACAGACAGAATGTAACGTCACTGTTGAAATAATACATTTAATATTTTTTATTTCATTGAGATGCAAATCCACGTTGGAGCAGGGGAGCACACCATTTATATGATAAACATTCTTTAAATTAAAATTTTAAGAGATTAGTTTTTCAGTTTTGATCGTGCTTCTAATTTTAGGGTTCAAAATTGTGTTTGCTTGAAACATAAAGAACCAGGACGGTGTGTCATAAAACTTTCTGAGAATGTTTTTTGTTCTTAATATCACCCGGTCAAAACTTTCCATTTTCTCCTATAATCATGGTAGTTGAGAAAATTCTTAAGCCGAGCAAACCTGTTTTACTCGGAACGATTTTGTAGCACTAAGCCCTGTTATTAATACGTACATGTAGCCTGCCATTTAACATGCCTTTTATTGTGGAATAGGACGTTGGGCGTTCATTGCTACTTGTAATTTGATTTAATAGTTATGCGTGTTGTAATGATGGAACACATCATTCCAGCAGTTCGAGTTTATTAGTCCACTGGAAAAAAGAAACCCGTCTTTCTCTCGATTAGTAACTGCGCAACTGTTTTTTTCAGAATTGACATATACCGCTATAGAATAAAAACCCAAAATAATACAAGCAATTTAAATTACAAGTGGTTTGGGTATTGAACTTGTATATTTTAATTTAAATTTTCACTGCAAACATCTAGCAAAAGCGTCAGTCATAAAAATAACCAAAGAATATACTATACAAGAGTATCCATAAATAAATATTAGATTCGCTTAATATCTCACCAAACATTTCCATTGATAAATAACTTCGTTATCAACCGATCTATAGTACATACCTTTCCTGTTTATAATATCATTTACTACAGATGAAATCAACACTTTCCATTTCACTAATGGATGGAAATCAATCAGATGCCAATCATTTTACATCAGAGGTTAATTCATACATTGCGGTACCTTTTTTTATTGTTTTACCAGCATGTCTTACGATTGTACATTAACGTTCTTGGTACTGAGATTTATAATACTTAAAATTTAGGATTTCAGAATTCTTTCCCAACTTGTCATACAAATGACGTCACACTTCAACACGTTTTGGGCGACAATATTTCTGACTTTATTTCCTATATTAGTATGATTCATGTACCCAAACTTATTTCGTCCACCTCCATTGCTTAGCAGTTCTCGCAATTAGCACCTTAAGTCGTTGGTTCGAAACAAGTTTACTAAGAACTTTGCATAAAGGAGATGGACCAAGAGCTGATTTAATAAGTTTCTATTGTGGTGCACATAGTACCATAAAAATCAATCCAAGCGACCGGACAGGAGCGGGATTATACACAACACTTATTTCGTTCTTGCATTATTGGCTAGGTAATAGCTTCCTGAGTAGTTGAACAACATGCACTAATAATTTATATCTCAATTTGTATTTCACATGTCTGAAAAAAGTTTTCCGATTTTTAGCATTCCACAAATAATATATTAACTATTTCATCAAGTAAATTAAGAACTCTACCTACTGAATTCTACTTAAAGAAAATGAAAACAATATCATCAACTCAAATTTTGTGAATTAATAAACCGTCAAATTTCCGAACCGTGAAGAAACCAATTTTTAATTCAAACTGATCTATGCCAACAATCATCTTGGTTACTTTTCTGTTATTGTCAACTGTAAGTATAGTATTCGTACTTCAAAACAGACATATTATAATTAATGAAGTTTTTTCCTTCTTGTTTGCCAGTTTATCTGTAAGCTCCGTTTGATCAAGCAACCTAAATTTGATCAAAATAAATGACATAGAATATAATGTAAGGAGAGATAACTCTTGAAAATATCTCTCAAAAGAAGGCTCAGAAAGTTACATTTATTTTCCATATTGGATTATTATTTCGTTGAAAGATAAAGTTAATTTAATTTTCAATTAAGACAGTACATGTAAATTTAGGTTAAAGAATAGGTAATTCGTTTGCTGTTATTTAAAGTATAGGTTCCCATTGATGTTCTGACTGAAGAAAATGTGTCAACAAGGGGGAGTCTTATTTTTTTCAAGTTTTACGAGGCCCTTACGTATTCAGAATTTGATGTCTACCTCTAAAATGCGTTTAAAACTCCGTGTGTTTTCATACCAAAGATTGCATTATCATTATTGACCACTGGGACCATACTGGGAGGGTTCCCAGTGCTCGACCCACAGAGCAGCCCAGCGCGTCCCCGAGTGGCGGATAGGGGAGACCCTCTCGTTGGGGGGTTGTCAGAATAATACGGAAAGCCTGACCGCGGACCGTAGTGGGTAACGTGTTTGGAGAGTGCCACGCTCCTTGCACGATAAAGACCCCTTTTGTAGATTTCGAAAAAGAGTAGGCTCATTGTAGCCGCTACAAAAGGCTAAATTTTCCGCCCCTACCCAAAACTCCATACTTTTCCAGTGGCAGTCAAAATTGTATTCCCTGTGACCCATCCCACCCCCATTTTCCGTTGATTTATTGTTTGTTAACTTGTTCCCGTCCTGAATATAGCTGAAATACTGCTCGCTGGACGTAAAGCAGACATCCAATCAATCAATCAATCATTATTGACCAATCGTTTAACCTGAGTTTTTTTCTTCTCGCTTTAGCAATAGTACATTGATAACTATAACGTTTCCGTTATCATATTTAATATTCAAACAAAAATGAGTCTACCCGAATAGTTTTACAAAAGCAAAAATTTGTTTACGTTGATAAATGTACAGGTCATATAGAAAATACGGAAAAAATTGTGTAATAGATCAAATTTATTAATACAAATACCTTTTTTGGGACCATACTGGGTAAGTTCCCTATGCCTGACCACAAACACACAGAACTGTTCAGCACGTTCATTGATGGGGATTGTCGGGTAATAATACAAAAAGCTAGATCGTGGACAGTTATGAATAACATTTGTAGAAAGTGCCATTCTTCTTTAATGGTAAAGACCCCCTTTGGTAGATTAAACAAGAAAAGATATGGGTTAAACCCATATCCAGAGATGTTCGATTTATATGTTATAGGTGTATCCCATTTGGTTTAATTTTTTTTTTCAATTTGTTTTATTTAAAATTTCATCATATGCTGTAAAGGGATGCAAATATAGACGATTGTGAAAGGCAAGAAATAATCATCTTGATTATAATATCTCAACTTTGAGAAGAGCACTGTAATAAAAAAAAGCAAAGTTTTGGAAAGACAAATATATGTTTACCAATAAAAATACATTGACCATAGTCAAGTGATTCTGTGGGGGAAAATGTGAATGTAAGATCGGCAGTTATCGCATCCTCGGAAAATCAAAGAAAACATACCGACAAGTTACAATTTTTATTGATTTAATTTTACTGTAATTAAAACTGTTTCAAAAGATTTGCAATTAAATGTATTTCAAACGTCAAACTAGCATTCATGTGCATAAACATTGCTAAGAACTTTATAAAATTTTCAGAATTTAAAATATTAAAAAAAAACAATTAGAAGAAGAGTCTTATTTTGCAAAACAATTGATGAGATTATTAACTTCTACAATATAAACTGTTGATGTCCTTTATTCGAACGTAACTGATTTTTTTTCTGTTGTATTATTATTATATATAACTTGCTTCGTTAAAATATCTTAACATCAAAATGTTTAAATCTTGAATTAAATAAAAATCTATATCTTTTGTGCTTTTTTTATTATTGAGAAATTTCTTTTCCCTACTAATTTCTACCACATTTTTCACTGATTCAGACATCAATTTAGACAACTTAAGCCTCTTATTAAACGGCAGCAATGAATTTTTCAAGACGAAAATGAAATGATATTTACTAATGTTTATGAATTTATAAAGAAATCTAAACGATTCCTTGTTGTTTAAAAGAGTAACCATATCATCTAGCATTTTTAAGACTGACGCTTTTGCTAGATGTTTGCAGTGAAAATTTAAATTAAAATATATGTATTACCAACAACAACACACGAAGCGTCATCAATTCTTCTACAACTCTTTCATTCCTTATCCTTTTTCCTGTCATTGTTCTGATTATTCTTTCTTTGTTTTTGTATAATTGATTCTTTCTTTATTTTTTGTATAATTGAATGTAATTCATGTTATGTCACCATGTCCATATATTACTTGTATCATATTTTAAACGGAGAAGACTTCATAAGTATGTATTACTTGTGTCTGATCCTGTTTGTTCATTGTACAAATAAAATATGTTTAAACTAAATCAATTTTTTTTAAATAACATGCCTGTTTGAAAATCTAATTTTGTATATACAGTTTCTTCTCACACAGCCAATAATACAATTGGTACAGAGAAAGTAACAAATAAACAAACAAAACAACAAGCTATATACAATATATATCAAAATCATAATCTAATTTAGCCATTTTAGCGGCTTATTATGCGAGTCTGATTGGTCTTTCATTTTTACCTTTCATCAAAGTTCAGTGTCGGGTAATAAATAATCAATTAGCAAATAAACAAGGCACATCTAATATACAATTACATCACAGAAATGTCTCTGTCCCCTCCCTAAAACCACCACTACCACACACGAATCGTTCACGATAGTTTGGGATTTCGAAACCGTCAATAAACAAAACCCAGGGAAATTATATTTAATGTTCGAGATGACTAATTTTCTGCGTAAAAGTTCCATTTTCTACCTTATAAATTATGAAATAATCCAGAAATAAGTTTTCTGGATGAGTGGTCACAAGCGCGTTAAACAAAATCTAAAAATGCACTTTTATTGTCAAATTATCTAAGTAACTAAAAAAGAAACCGAAAAATTTACACTTTATCATGTTAAAATAAGAATGCATAAAAAATTACGAAGCTTGACATATAAATCACGAAATAATCCAAGAAATACAATTGAAGCGATGAAATACATTACGTAATATAACATAACAACATTTTTAAATGCCTTTTTCTTATCAAATTAAATAACTAATTAATAAAAGAAACTCAAGTTTATACATTTTATTATGTCAAGAATAGAATGCATTAATAAAAATACTAGGCTTACCCTATAGATAGTAAAATAATCCAAAAATAAAAATTGAAGCGGATCTATTCATACTACCGAGATACTGGTAAATATGCAATTATGTACATCTTTACTTCTTCTTATTAGATCAGGACAAAAAAAACGTATTTTAAAGCTTGAAGGATTTAACAAATACGAAAAATTGTAATTGAAATATTTTCTTTAATATTAAATTTGCCATTTTATCACTTACAACATGAACTATATTGTAGAGTATGGTTTTTACCTTTTGCTCAATTTACCCGAAAACAATTATATATCATTAAGAGATAATAAGAAGAGATCGAACATATGAAAAAAGAGTAGGCACATTGTAGTCGCTACACATAGATAAATTATCCGCTTCTACTCAATACTTCATACTTTTCCAATGGCAGTCAAAATTTTGTGTATTCTACCCTTTATCCGTTTATTTACTGTTTGTAAACTTGTTTTCGTACTGTTTATTGTTGTTGGATTTTAAACAAACAATCAATCGGCATTGCAGCAACATTACGAACATGTTATTAATTCTTAGAAAGCTTCATCATGCTGCATAGTTTAATATCTGTTTTGATTAGATATTATTTTAATTTGTTCTATTTGGTACACTTTGCCTTGAATTTTCTTTTTTTATGGGGGGGGGGGGGGGTGAACAATATAAATATATTTGATTATTGTCTCTAGCCATTTTTTTATTACTCATTGCTACATAAGGACAAAATGTTCAGATAGTTTTTAGGGACTATTCGTTTCATTGGTCGATACCACTATTTCGTTTAAATCAAATGACCATAATTATTTGATAATTTTTGGGATTTGGGGACTGGTGTGTCTGTAAATGGTATTGCGTGATAGAGTTATTCGCCCTTTTCCCACCGTATGTATATTGTAAATGTTATGTTATCTATGTCAGGCCTGAAAGCTGATGTGTTTTTATTTGTTCGCCCTTATTGTGTGTCATTCCACAAGTGTAAGCGTTCCCCAAAAATTCTTAACAATTTTTTAGCAAGTGGTCGAAGTATTTGCCATCTTATATCATCAGCGTATCAACAGTTATGTTGCAAGTTAGAATCCGACGTCAGCTGCAGCCTTAATTGACAAGGATTCTTTTCTTTCCAAAAGCCGAAATTTTTACGGGTTCTCTAGCTACAATAATATGGATGGAGCTACAAAGAGGTCCAATTACTCGTAATGGAGCAAGTCGGTAGTGATTCACACCCGGGGGTTTATGCATATAATAAGCTTTTAAACTGTTTCCCCAAATTGCTACATACTTTTTAATGTCTTTGAAGTTTAACTGATATTTCTAAAACACCTAATTTCTTAGTTTACACTTTATTCGTAATCATGGCAATGTTGTCAAAATTTGAATTCCGGAAGTGCATAATTTCTAAATCGATTTGGTAAAAATATTTATCCGGATCATGTTTTTCCGGATTTATTGCATTAGCTGGGATCAAATTTTTACCGATACGATTCTACAAGTCTACACTCCCCAATTTCAATTTTGTCAACAATGCCATGATTACGAAAAAGTGTGTGTTAAAATTATTTAATTAGACATTGTAGAAATGTCAGCTGAACGGCGGAGAAAGGAAAAAATATAAATTAAAGAAAATAGCAGTTTAATAGCGGAAAATACATCCGTCCATAAAAAAGGGAGCTACAGTATTGTAGCTAGGGGTTCTTCCGTTTTCTCACCAATAAAAATTGAACATGATATACTTGAAAAATTGCTGAAGTGGCATAGACCACATTCAAACAAACAAATCAACTGGGAATAAAAATATGATCGATTGATTAATTGATTGATGTTTAACGTCCAGCAGTCAATATTTTAGATATATTTAGAACGTCGTCTATATAACAAAAATATTTGTTTTTTACTTAGCAATTTAGTCTCAATATTAAAACGTGATTATTATGATTATATAATAAACAGATAAATACGAATTAATAATATTATATTTTTATAATATTAATTCATTTCATTTAAAAACTGTAAAATTACATCTTCAGTGATAGCCGTGAATGAATTATAATACGAATTAACTACATAATTAAAGTTTTCTAAATTTCTTTTTCGTTTTTATAGATGGAACACGTTTTGGTAATAACTTAATTTTCGCCGCAGTTAGCACATTTTGGTGGTTTATAATTCCTACAAAAATCACAATGACCTTCTTATTCACATTTGACAACCGAAGTCCCTTGCATAACCCCATCCTACCCCAAAGTAGATGAAGCCATAATGGATATTAAATACTCATGTCAATGGTTTCCGCCAGGTATAAGAGCGCCAACGCTGGTTCTTCATATTTTAAGTTTCTGTTTGTAGGTACTTATATGTAAAAACATTGTTATTCATGCATGATGTATATTGTAGTTACATAATTTTCAAGCACGGAATCTGGAATCATGCCAAGTGACATTCAATACAACAAAAAGTGTTATTAGTCACCTACACGCTATAGACGAACTGAGCACATGTCTTTAGTGCATTGTAGGCAAATCATCCGTTATATTAGGGTGTATAAAACCTAGGTATGCATCAAGTAATTCGTACCATAAAATTCTGCCATGCCAAAATTGAACCCGGTATCACATAACATTTCACTGGGCGTCTTCAGGTTAGTCAGTAACAAAGTGAGGTTGCTCGTGAATTAAATATCCACCAAAGTTCGATTTCACGTCGTCTTTGGTTGAGGTTCACCAGACTCTCATCGGAAGATCGTCCTAGAAGTGGCAGAAAACAAATGACCACAACGGCTCAAGATCACTACCTACCAAATCGAACTTATGTCGACAAACACTGCTGTCAATATCCCCGGTTTGAATAGAATACTATATATATATAGTAAAGACAGTCCATAACAGGCTACAATGTCATGAAATTCGTCCAAAAACCCTTTTTTGGCCCAGTGTTTTATACCAGAATGATAGACGTGAAGGTATACGCATTCTCCAAACACGTTAGCCACTGTGGTCCTCGGTCCGTACTATGACCTGACAACCACAGTAAAAGGGCATTCAATATTTGCGACCTGGGACGCGCTGGGCAGCTCTGTGCGTCGATCTGTATGGTCTCATTATATTTCTTTGAAGTAACGAATTAAAAATTTCACGAAGACTATTAAAATGCGATTCTGCATTTCCAAAATGAGAAAGATTCACACGAAAACAAGACGTGACATGGCAGTTCATTGAGTTAGTGATAACTTGACTTCCGGTATTGAAGAAGTGTTCAGTAGGTTATCGTGACCGTTTACTCTGCTCATTGAGATCCCGTTCTTTCAGCGACACTTGCTTTGTGTTGCCTATGTTAGAAGCTGTTGAAAACTGTTGGTCTATTCTTCAGAACTCGTGTCTCACTTGGGGTGAATGAAAATATGTGAGTTTGCATTACACAAATTCTGAAGAGATATTCTTGAACATTTGTCCAAATACATATTTTGACTACTTTTTACAATTATGCAGGCATAAGTTGCTCAAAATATTCATCAAGCTAATACTTGTCAACAATACCACCCTGCTTTTTGAATTCTTTCAGTGCAATTAACCTTTGCTTATTGTTCAAGTACATTTATAACTATTATTTTATTTTTTGACGAATTGAGTTAGTTTACATAGTCAAATTGTCTAAAATAGACAGTAAAAAGTATAGAGTACATGTGTACATGTATTTGCGAATTTATATTGTCAGTAACACGTTTATATGACCAATAAGGAAATCAGACTTCAAGTTAATTTTTATGGTCTGTTCACATAATAATGATGTATTCCTCCACTTCTGTGACCTGCCCATAATATATCAGGACTATACGGGTAGCGGACGTCAGATGTAAACAGAATCATCTACAGGAAAAATAAAGCTATGTTGGTGATATTCAATTAGCATACGAAATAGATTACCGCTAAATTAATGCAATATATAATTTTTTAAAGTGACTTAAACAATATTTTAACAAAAAAATGAGCTACAATGAAAAATTATTTTAATACAGCAATATATCGGAACACAAAAAAAAAAACCAGTTAAAGACTAACATGAATTAATGCATATGTCTTATTTTGTTACATTAAGCAAATGATATATTGTGCTAGAATAAAATTAATGTGGGGAACCGTAGTCATTAACACACTTGCGGCGTCAATTTGAAATACAGATCGTGCAGAATTTGATCCATTCTGAAATTCAATGTTAGGAATATAATGAGGAAATTTGGATTGGTTATTTTTGTAGTGTTTAACTTCTGATGATACGTCTACAATTTCAAGAAAGAATTGCTGTCGAATTTTTTTTTTATTTCTTATTCCTAACAGTAAAACTAGTCGCAATCTACATCAGTGTTGTGTTTATTGTATATCTCTGTATATTTATTTCCAAACTTAATTAGTCTGATAGTATAATTAACATGTAAGGTAAAGTTTAAGTTTATTTTACCTCGTTATTAGACTTCATTACTTTGGCACCGTATCCATTATTGACACCTTCGTAATCATACCTTGACGTAACAAAATCAGCCTACAAATTTTAAAGGCTACAATGTTATAGTGTTTTAGCAAACTTTTCGCCGTTAAAAGAACACAAGTAATGCGGTCCCCAAGAATGCACACCAGTGTAGTAATCAATAAAAGAAGTCAAAGGAGATCGCAGCTATGTCGTTTGGTTATGATGAAGTTGATATCTAGATCAGTTGCCTCTTAAACACAACTTGTCACTTACTTAGTTTTTCTAGCATATTAAGATTGGGTTTGCGATAACGTTGATTGCGATTTTTTAAGAAGATATGAAACAATTAATTAACAATAAGAAAAGTAGATAACAGTCACAATAAATTCCGTTATATTTAGATATTGGAAAATATCTGAAGTGCTTAAAACGTATAATGCCGTCCGATACAATACTTTAATAGAGAAAAAAGGAAAACATACGATTTTGTTGGCACAAGGTTTCGTCAAGCCACATTGTGACGTGACAGTTGCATCTCCTTTAGGAAACTTGCTTCCTCCATAAAAAACGTAAACTAATCCATCCTCTGTCGAAAAATAAAGTACAAGGCAAATTTATACTATGAAGTAAGTCTGCAGCGGAAAACATAAGTCCGTTGTAAATCTGTGTATATCACTTGTTTCGTTTAAATTTGTTCTTTTATTTCAGAGTAATTTGCCAACAACAGATCCCACTCCTACTACCTGCGACATCATACGACAAATTAAAAGCTTGATGAATAAAAAATCAGAAGCTACTTAATTAGAAGATGCCAGACCAACATTGCAAAATTTTAGTATGAAAAGGTGCTTTATGTGCTGATTTTTTTCAACAAAAATATGAGTTTTGAAAATGTTTGGTTTAGTTCCCCTAAAACGTTTATGATGGGTTGGGGAAGAGTTGCCACCACCAAACAATATTTTTACAAAATACACTACTTTTGTGGTGCTTCGATGTTTGTCAGATCGGACTACAGTAGCATGTAAATACCACCAGCACATATCAAAACGTATTTTTATAACTTTAGAATAAATAGACAATACGCTGATTCTATTATGCAGGCGATATTAAAACTATTTAGCGGGGTCCTAATTTTATTGGGGATAACTGAATGATAATTACCTTTGTTTGAATGTTTATTCACCAATAAAACGTCTATTTAACAGTAAGCAGAAGAAAAAGACACCGGCTTGAACAGTGAAATTAAGTTCCATTGCAAGAAGTTCTATTTGAAACCCGTATCAACCCAATATTTTACTCCTTTTATTTCCATACCTTGTAATTTCTTTATTGTAAGACCTATTCATGTTGTTTGTATAACGATGTTTAATAATGTGATGTGATGTGAGGCTTATAAGAAAGTAGCAAAGAAAACCGACCGAACAACAAGAGCCAAAAACCAAGGGACAGTTACAAATCCGAATATAGACAAACACAACACACAAATCAAAAACATAAAACACAGAAAGAGAGTAACCCGAACCTAATAAAAACCATGGGTGCACTCAGGTGCTCCGGACGAGTAAGCAGTGCCTGCCTCTAATTAGACACCCGTCGAGTTACTCATTGTCTTGTCTAGGGAAAAGTCAAATCCAGGAATAGGAAACACTACCTATGACTCAGCGAAAATGTCAGATCGTATTTGAGACACTCATTTCCCGTAACGATCAATTAAGTCGTGGTGCCGACCATAGAACTTCTGGAGAGATAACATCAACCTAGGTACAACAAACCCTTGTTTGAGTAGTTTAGCAGTCAACAGCAGTGATCGGTCTAGAAAATCTGAATAACGATTGCAGGATCTAGAATAACGTATAAGTTGTGAAATGTACACACCATACGCTGGAGCTGCTGGAATGTTGCTGTCGATGAAAGGGAAGTTGACAATTGGAAAGTTGAAGTCATCACGCTTGTCGTAGAGCCTAGTTTGTAGTTTTCCCGAGTCTATTTCTAGAAGTAGGTCTAAGTAAGAGGCTGAGCTTAGTGTATTGGTGGTGTCTTTAATTTCAAGCTCGCTAGGGTAAATTGAATGTAAATAGTCACCAAATTTAGCATTGTTGAGGGACAAAACATCATCAATATAGCGGAATGTGAAATTAAAGGTCTGGGCCAGAGTCTTTTCTTTCTTCTTCAGTAGGCCTTCTAGGAACTCAGCCTCATAGGAGTATAAAAACAGGTCGGCGAGGAGAGGAGCACAATAAGTACCCATTGGAATACCTACAGTCATATAAATAATATTATATCAGCTTGCTAATAAACTGGTTATAGTAAAAATATACACTTAGAAGAATAAAAACCAAATCGAAATACCGAGGAGTAATAAGAAAACGAAAGGTTAAGGAGAGACAAAACCATTATAAACAAGCTGGAACAACAACAAAATAAACAGACGAACACAAAATTAAAAATAGAGTAACACGAACCATACTAAAAGACGGGGGTGAGTCTAAATGCTCCGACAGTGTAAGCAACTTCTGCTCTACTCATGGCACGTATCGTTTGAAGTATTGTACAGTAAATTATTCGAACCAATCTGATTTCAGTCAAATTGCAATTAAAGCTTTGAGCAATACTATTGATATTGAGTTATATCTAATGACCCGTTTTATTAATAAAGAAAGCCAGAATGGCCGGATGGACATGGGACCATTGATTAGTAACTGGTCAATCTGATCACATCAGTTTGACATTAAAACCCTATTTCCAGAAAGACAGATAACATATTTATTTTGATATCATAACCATACAAAGATCTATATTTATTTTATAAACAGTGTCTGTCCTTTACATCGTTCTCTAGTACTTCACTGTATCTTCAATACTTAAGTGTATATTTGTATCTAGCACATATTATTACACAGAAAAAAATCTGTCTTACAAAACTTGTTTATATAATATAAATTAAAATGAATTATAAACTAAGCATTTAAAAGTTAAATTTCATATGTTTTCATTTTTTATAATTTAAAAAATATACCAACCTTCATTTATAATTTCAGCTTTATTCTGGTTACGTGATGGTTCTCCTATTAATAGATCATCAGTTCCATCACCATTTACATCTACAATCTTCAGCAACAAAAACGAATTTTAATGAGGAGAATAAAAATTTGACTATATTATAATTATGAAAGTTGACCATATATGGTAATCAAGGCAATGACAAACACAAAAGAGCTTAGCCAAATCATACGAAGCATACCGACAAAATGTTCTGCAAGATAATGGATTAAACTAATAATCCGACGGACTGACAGATAAAATCAATTAAAAAATAAACTACAGAAAAGAAGACAGAAGTAACACTTATTCATTTACATATGTTTACCTGTACAAGAGAACCGAATCCTGCATATCGCCTATTGCCCTTAAATATTGCGATCTCAGTCGGTGTTGGTGTCGACATATTGTAAAGAATAACAGCACCAGCGCGTGTTATATTCACTGGTAACGTCCAATACATCCCCTCGACCTTCATCCCAGGAAATCCGACGGCTAAAATCAATGTCTGGCTATCGTATAAATAACCAAAGTCTAAGCTATAGCCAGCAGATTCTTGTTCAATGGTCCCAAGTAAAGTAAGATTCTGTATTGTAGACATATGCCCATAATTAAATATTTCAGCCCTGCCAATTTCCTGGATGTCTTTTGGCGAAAAAGCACACGATGGACTAAAAGGAAGGAAAATATTTTGTTATTAATTACTTCTAGGGCGAATTGAATCCTCAAATTATTTTAAAAACGCTTATTTTCTCTTAAATATCTTAACAACTAATGACAACCCCCATTCCTCGTGTGACAAATGACTCAATCTATTGCGATGCTGAGATAGCATGGGGTCGTAGCAATAATGTTAAATTATCTATGTCCAAAAGTTGCGATAACTTTATTTGGCAATTATTTGCTTTGGTTGGCGTTTCATTCCAGATTAATAATTCATGAACTGGTTTAACCCCCACATGATGTATGTGACTGTCCCAGTCCATTATGTTATCTCTCTTATATGTCCTTTATGCTATTTGGTTTTTTGTTAATGTTTTGTGTAGTTTAGTGTTTCGTCTTTTGATGCTAAAAAAGTATATTTTTGGCAAAGTATAATTTCCTATGTGTAACCATTAAGGGTTAACCGTTTCCAGTTGATCATAGATAGCAATAATAGAAATCGAAACATAGTTATACCGCAAAATAACTCCCAATGGCAAGAAAACATGGTTAAATGTATATGCAATTGGCCTTATTCAAATATTTTAAGAAAGGATAATTTTACGAAGTGTAACAACATTTAAACAAACAACCTTTACATGGAACAAATTAAATTTTTAAAGAACATGTGTACTTACTCGTCACACTTTCGAGTATTCGGTGAACTAATAGCCAAAGTTTGCTTCTTCACCACCGTTTTATATCCAAACCAGGCATATAATTGCTTAAAGCGAGAAATAAAATATCTTTAAAATAAAATAACTTAAAATGTAATGATCATTTTGGATACCCATACTACCTTATATAATATACAGACTCTTTACAGACTGTTTACAGTTTATGACCAATAACATTTCCTACAATGCGTGATGAAAATACATATTACAGTATTTTTGTTTACTCTCAGCGGGATTCCATCTTACACTTTTGAGACACTTAGGCACCCACCCGCCTGCTCTGTCCAGAGCCTAAGTTCAGTCGGCAAAATTCACTGTGTAAAAATATAGCCTCATGAAGTAATTTTCAAATATACATTGTACATGAATACTATGGTATGACCTCGGAATTTTCATTACCAATATATTTTAATCTGAAAGTAATCTAACTCAGCAATAATGTATATATTATATAAAATGACAAAGTAACTTGCCATACAGTCACAGTAAGAAAATTATATACAAAAGTATAATTACTGCGACAACCATATTTCATGTAAATCCATCGGATCTCAGAAGCATCAGAAATAAAGTTTGTTGTTTTTTTGTTTGATATTGTTTAACTGGCTTTCAGCAATTTTTTAGCTATATCATGGCGTCCAGTTTTTATTTGGGGAGGAAGCCGGAGAAAACCCCGACCTGCGATAGGAAAACTGACAATCCATGTCCGCAGTGAGACTCGAACCTCAGTGTTGAGATTCAGGAATACAGGATAAATACCAAATATTTATCTACAAATTGAACTAAACGCTGCTTGACACGGATTTTAATACTGTATGATTTTTGCTTAACCTCAGAGAAAACTAACACGTTAGACACCATTCGCCCGCACTATGTCCAGCGCTCTAGACCTCTCAGCTAAATCAGGTATATTAAATAAAGCTGCGTAAACCGAGGTGAATCAAGAGTTAGACATATTATATGGGTACTAGCCTGTTATGATGGAATTTGTGTAACCAATATATATTAATCCGACAATAATCTAGCACTGCATTTGTGTATATTTGATATTGGATGACAACGTTAATTTACCATTTTATATAACTATCGTTCGTCTAATACCAATTCAGTCATGATGGTCTTCATAGGTAGAACATTGCAACTAAACTAAACATAATTAATTACAATGTAAGTAAATGAATACGTTAAATCTAGTATGAACAAAGCAAATTACCTCTTTAGTTGAAGACTGTTTCCACTTTATATCCTCAAATGCTATTGTTTTTCCAGGTCCAACTACAAAACAAATGCTAGATATAACATGGCCACATCGCATATACAAATTCATAATGGAGAACACGCTCAAATTAAATTAAAAGAAATATTTACTTTTAATTTTAAACGATATGTGTAACCGTGGATAACTGAAAAAAGCTCAGGTTAGTAATGTTCATTCTCTAATAATAATCAGTTGCTTTAAAAGATCCTCATTAAATAATATTACTGTTTTAGTCGATGATTGACGCGACAGAACAAAGCTATAGCTATCATTTGTCTTATCGAAACCTTAAGCTTAAGCTTTAGTTTTAGATAGTTCTTTGTATTTTATTGCATATATCAGAAATTTAAGATTGGAACAATGTGGATTTTTTCAACATTAGAGTCGACAGGAAATGAGAAGAATCGAATTATATTCCTTTCCCATAAAAACACTAATAATAGGAAAATACGGTTGTGAGAAAAGGGAACTGAAGATACTAAGAAGTCTTCAGGTAAACGATTTGTTAAGGACATACAAAACCATTGTTAAAAGAGGGGATAACAACAAAACGAACAACACAACACAATACAAACACCACTAAAAACCGGGGGGGGGGTTCCAGTCCAGATGCTCCGGAAGGGTACTCCTGTTTCACGCATGGCACTCGTATCACTCAGGTTAAAATCAGTAATTAGTCATATCCGGGGATAGTCATAATGCAGTGAAACAGAGAGAAAGTAGGTACGACAACAGTATTTCTGTAACAGTTTACTAACTCATGATGGCAACCTTAAAAATTTCGAAGATGTTTAATATTGCCATTGCAAACCTTTATTTGGTAGCTTTTCTACCAGCAGATACCATTATCAAGAAAATTTTGATAGGAAATACATGTTCTTACGTACTTGATCAGTTGGAGATTTATACTCCATATGCAGGTGCTGCTCGAATGTTAACACATAAAAATAGAAAATTCACAATTGGAAAATAAAAGATTTCTTTTTTGTTGTAAATTTCGGTTCTCAACCAAAACACAAATGTCAATTTCTAAATGTATGTTAAGGTATGAGGCAGACAAACCTAGATTTTTCAGTGGTGTCCTTAATTTTAAGTTCAATTGAGTAGTTACCGAATTAAGGATTATTAAAAGCGGAGCGAAAAATTGAAGGATAGGACTAACATATTGTCTCATTTTTCAGAAGTCCTTGTATACAATCCGCCGTATTTGTACACTGGAACAAGTTGGCAAGTACTTGGTACCCAGTGAACGAAAAGTCAACAGATAACTACGGGGTTTTACTGTTGTTCAGATTATAACATTTTTGATTGAACAATGCATTAAACTTACACGGTAAAGATTTACTTGCTGAAATTGCGGCTACGATTCCACTTTGGTTGTACATTCCTGTATAATATGGCAAACCCATGATAAGGTCATCATTCCCGTCACCGTCAATATCTCCAGCGTCGAGGTTGTAACCAAGGTTACAATTTATACTCTAAAAAGTAGAATACACACAATTGCACTGCTACATGTAAAGCGTTGTTTCTTCAATAATGTTATTCTTATTTATAGAAGTGTAATTGTACGGAGCAGAAAAATACAGCGATTGGCTTTAAGTTTTTTTTTAAAGTTAATTTGCTTTCTCACACTTACATCATAACTGTAAACATATATAATATGTAGCCAAAGCACGAACAGTAATGACGGAAACAACTTTGCGTTGTGGTGTTAAACGATTAACCAATGGAAATTAAAAATCTTACGGATGGATTGGACAAAGAGTCGCAATAAAAAACAACCAAACAAAAAACACAGTGAAAAGCCAAATTATTAAACAACTATTACTGTGAGCTTATTCAGTGTAATACTTTGTTTACCTTCATTTCGAAATTGTAAACAAAGCGTGTGCAATACAGAATATTTAAATGCCTATTGTCTTCTTTTGTATTCATACATACCTGACATGTAATGACAAGATCTATGTCTGGGTAAGACCTTCTACCCTTTTTACCAAGCATTATTGATACTAAACCCTACAAATTACATAAAATTATTTTTTTAAAGTCTTAATACTACTTTTGCTTACTATCTTCTATACAAGTAACAACTTTAAAATTATTTCGTATTTGTACAAATGTAAGAAATTAAATGCTACTTTTTAAATTGCGCTTTTATTGGTAATTATTTCAATAAAAATCTTTAGACTGTTTTCACGGTGTGGACATAACTATAAATTATCGCAAAATTTTAATTTGGTCCTATTACAAAACGTTTCTAGGATAGTTACATAAAATGCAGAATAACTACAACGTGGAAGGTCCAGAAAAGATTTAGACAACATACCTTATATTCTAAAGGACTGTCTATCCAATAAGCTGGAGATCCTACTGCCAAATCAAGAATACCATCTAAGTTAATATCTAGAACTGCCACACCCGATCCATATCGTGATTGTTTCTGTGAAAAGGTCGTGAAATCAAGACTTTTGCATACTTTAAATGAGATTTAAAAAAATCTGTTTGTACCAAAACTTGTTTTTGGATTGTTTTGATGACGTTTATTTGTACAAGTTGAATAAATGAATTTGAATCATTATTCCAGAATTTGTTCCCAAGTAAAAATAGTTATGTGTTGTTAACAATCATGTATTCTACTGTTATGCGTAAATATATTCTATCACAAGAAATGATGTGCCGTAATTGTCACGTAGACCTGCAAGTTTCAATTTTAAACCATTCAGAAGGTATTGCGATTTTTTTTACATAAATCCAATTGTTCGTGTTCTTGAATGGTGAAAAAACTAATTTAAAGTCAAGTTTAAACGCAACCTAACTGCCAAATTTGCATCAAAATATAGTTATTTTTATCCGCTGCACAAGCAGTCACGGTGATCCAATATTAACTTGTTTTCTTTTTTTATTCATGTAAGCGTTTGTAACACAGAAATCCTGTCAACAACAACTGACGCGTCTACTGCTAATAGATTGCTGCGATAGACGAGAATTTGTCGATTTTATTCATGTAATAAAACAGTTACTGAGATTACTATGCTGTCGATATCAGTATTTCTCAACCCTCAAATGTATAATCACCTCGCTCACCGTCTCGTTAAATATTACCTTTCTCAGGTCGTGACCAATTATAAAAGTCAATAATTGTATACAATATAAATAGACGTGAAAAGTATACTCACCTTAACATAGCCATGAATCGCAGTAACATTCAAAGGTATATATTTATCTTTAACATCTATGTCCACTTCGTAATAACCAAAGCCAAGCGATTTTGAATCTGTAAAATTATTTCAAGAATAGCTGCTTAAGCAGATGTTATCTTTTTGTATAGTAGCAAGAGATAAAGTGTGTCATTTTTGAATTTGATGGGAGTTTGATCTCTTCTGAAAATCCATCATTAAACTGTTTTTGTTTGGTTGTTTCTTTCTGTTTATTCAATTCGAACGTTTGTATCTAAAGGAGTATAATTTTTTGTACTTAAATGTGACAAGATATGTAATTGAAATGTTCTGTCGCAGATACATGAAATTTTCTTATTATTATTATAATATTTCACCAGTTTTTATGTATTACCTAGATATACAAACTTTAAAATTTCTTCTTATGGTTTGCAAAACTCTTGACTGGAAAATGAGCAACAACACCTAAATGTTGTTACCTCAGTGAGAAATACCATATTTCCTGATTTGTTATATATAGATAAATATAAATTACATTTTAAAATGCTGGTGTTGATACGAGTACTCTTTCATTTGTCTTAATCCTCTTTAAAATACAAAGTATCCGGAGAAAACATAACAACTTTAATGACATTATGAAATCGACTGAAGCAAAATCATAATATATAATTATACAAATTAGTTATTACTTCTGTCTCAGAGTAGAAGTCAAACACATGTTGCATGAATTACAAAAAAAAATTACCGTTTCCATATACGATATACACTCTTCCTTCTTGGGGACTGCCTATTCTACTATAGCCTGGGGCACCGACTATAAAATCTGTAAACCCGTCTCCGTCCATATCACCAGTAGCCATTGACCTAACATGTTAAACAATTATTGTCAAAATATCTTTGCATATAAGTAAATAGTTGTAATGTTTTATTACTAAATCTGAGTTGATTTAGAAACCTATAAAGTCTTGAATATAAATCATGTCTGTTTGTTACGCATGTTCTAAACTTTTAACACAAATTTAAGCATTAATTTTAAAAAGTTGTAATACATATATGTATATCAAGCCCTATAACTTCGATAGTTTATAGCATAACAAATGTTTCTCTTAGACTGCAAATTTGGATTTTTAGTTTCGTAGTTAATTTGATGTGCTAGAATAGAGAGATTATGGCCAGGGCACAGCTCTGATGTGGAAATTACTCAAACGAGAAAATTTTACTAAATTTAGCAGAAGTTCTACCGCCGCCACTGATTACGATTTGACCTTTTCTAAACACCCGGTCTCGCCCATCAGATTTTTTATGATAGTTCTTCTATCCTAGATTGCATTTTTCAATTTTTATTTTTAATTTTGTTTGATATTTTCGTCTTCTATGCTATTTTTGTTGTTTTTAATACTAGTTCTAGTATATTTGTGTTTTAACTCATACTTGATATCAATAAGCCATTTGTATTCTACCATTAAGACGGACGAAACTATACTACCATCCTAATTTAGCATTGGAGCTGTTAACTGCATAAACGCCAGTCTTTGGTTCAACAGTTTCTTTATATGTTGTTTTCTGCATTTTTCGTTTCTGCTTACGAGATGACAGTTTGCTCTTCAAAAGATTTTGACCATCGTTTAATATTTGTTTGTAAACATTTAAATATAACTGGATTTTTGTTACCAATATCACATGTTTCTTTTTGCCCCTACAAGTTACATATTAGCAAGGTGGACAAAAATCATTTTGAGCGCTTGTGCTGATTAACCCGATGTTAGCATCTTGAACAATGTACATGAAGAACAAGACATTTTTTGGCGTCCTTTCACTGCACGCCGGACTTGCCTTTTACACAGTGCCACACACTATTAAGTACTAGTCCGTCTGAGACATACATGTATTACCCTACTGATTTTTCGTTTGGAACTTTGACTGAACAGCGCCTTTCCTTTCAGCTTCTCCATGCTTAGAATAGATTTAGCAAGAGTGGTTTTTGCTGTTGCTCTCCCTTTTGACAAATTGAAATATTATCACCAGCAACCTAAATGATAATGTTAATTTAGCATTTTTAGAGTTACATTATTTACAGTGGGCCTAGTTTAAGTAAATTACCTTTAATGCTGCATTTGGTCTAATTGAAATTCCTCTTTCGCTTTCCTGTATTTCAAGGTTATCAATAGTAAGACCATTTAGGTTGGGCTGTACAAAAAACCCATTTGTACTCTTCGTATTTTGGCTACCGACTGAAGAATGTGCATTACATTGTATAAATAAAGGGTTGTGAGGTAGATGGCATGCACTGAAAATAACCAACAAAAAAAAATACATTTTATGCACTGGTATAGGTAGATGTCTATTTCATGTCCTGCTTTGATATAAACAGCGTGTATAATATTGAGGAAAACACAATATGCAACACGATCTGTACAATAAAATCATTTAAAATGTCGATCGCAGGAAATTTCTGTTCTCTGTTTTTGAACAATTTGCTGTTTAGCATATGTTCGCGCTTTAAAACAATTTACATCCAACATACACTGAACTGAACATCTCTACACTCACATCTTTGAAATGACTAAGAAACCGTCTAAAATGTCTGCGCCAAGGCCACGACTGATAGTCAATCAGTTTAGCACTATGTTGTGATGCAAACACTTTTAGTAGTCTTGTAAATATGTATGTATACACGTAAGAGCTCAGTAGTAATTCAAGCCACATTTGAAAAACATGTAACGAACGTGTCATTTACATTAATTTACCTAGGTCCTTTTTCAAAAAGTGTTACTCCATTATCCCACATTCTGTGTGTCCAACCAATCATATCATTTACACCACCGAGGAAATAGTCCTCCATCTGGTTTTCTAAAAATGGGCTTGTTTCTGCAACAACTTGATACAGCTACAATTGAAAAAAGGCAGTTACGAGTTCTGTTTTATGATTATACCGTTAACTACCTCCTATGTACAAATTTATTTAAAACAGAACTAGGGCCTAAGTGGATGAGTTGTTAAGTTAGTTAGTCGTCTACTATTGTGATCACGTGCCTGTCAACATTGAGGTTATGGGTTCAAGTCTCGGTGCAGCCATCAGCTTTTGTAGTCAGTTTTCGCAAGCAAGGTCGGGTATTTTCTACGGATACTCCGGCGTCCTCCACTCTCCACCTAGTCCGAGAATCCTCTGCCCTCCAACGCTTTTTTTTTGCGTGGGACGTCAGAGAGCTCTCCATAAGCAAAACAGCGGATTTTGCGACACCGGTCTGGGTCGGCACATTTCATCGTGTCAGATTTAATAAAACATTTTCATGCAGTTAATCTATATATAATTCGCTTCTTTAGATATTTTTCTCTAGGAATATAATCATCATACATTCAATCAGGCTTATTTAAGCACTTGGATTAAAGTCACATTGTTGTCACGTGACTTTTTGTTAAAAATGAAAGTTAAATGTAGGAATGTAAGGGTATCGATGGAAATGAGCTTAGAAATGGACTTAAATCCTCTTGATTGAAGGTAAGATGATTATATTCCTAGAGAAAAATATCTAAAGAAGCGAATTATATATAGATTAACTGGATGAAAATGTTTTATTAAATCTGACCCGATGAAATGTGCCGACCCAGACCGGTGTCGCAAAATCCGCTGTTTTGCTTATGGAGAGCTCTCTGACGTCCCACGCAAAAAAAAAAGCGTTGGAGGGCAGAGGATTCTTGGACTACAAAAATGGATGCTACGATGTTGGCGAAATAATGCGGAAACTAGTGTAAAACACAATTCAAACAAAAAAACAAACAGAAAACATATACAATTTGCAAGTTTGTTTTGTAAGTAATATTTTTTTTATTAAACTGAATATCATAAATTTAAATCTAACTTGCACTTATTAGTTTTCACGGACCTCAACGAAAAAAAACCATTTTCTATCTTCTTTGAGCCTCTAGGTATAACGCCTCTATAGTCCCGATAAAACACTACACAGGCAATGTTCGGATTGAGACACTACTGTGTTGTGATTATTCCATACTAGATCATTGCATGTAAAATTCCAATATCAATCTCAATAAAAGTGGTCTGAAGTAGACTGCTATGAGACTCTTTCTCTATACAATTTATTATAATACACTTCTGCGGTGGGTTTCACAAAAATCCAATGGCAATCAAAATTAAAGTTTGTTACTTATATCGTCTCCCGTTTAGGAGTATTTTAAATTGGCTTTAACTTGTTTTCGTTAATAACGTATGTTACATATTGGTCAAAGAACTTCAATCAATTTTTCCACCAAAAATATAATATAAAAATAGCCTGTTAAATATATAAATACCTCTGGTAGTCCAAATAGTTCTGCTATGCTACAAAGATATTTGTAACGAATTCAATTAGAAATAACTGCAGAAAATCTTTTTTTTCTTTCCATTACTAATAAAGCGTATTAAAGATT
The DNA here is from genome assembly GCA_944474755.1 of Limnoperna fortunei. NCBI lineage: Eukaryota > Metazoa > Mollusca > Bivalvia > Mytilida > Modiolidae > Limnoperna > Limnoperna fortunei. The sequence continues at coordinate 83,788,552 of OX104111.1, read as the reverse complement.
ATCTTAACGGAACACATTTTAATTACATGCAGAATAATGTTGCAGAAATCGTATGTATCTCAATCGTGGGTAACTCTAACATAGAATGACGACAGCGGACGAACATAAATTGGCCAATAAATGAGTTCAATACTAATAGCCAAAGTTACGCGTCTAGTTGAGATTTACATTTCTACCTCTTTCGTCTTCCTTACTGTCAAATATTAGACGAAATGTATTGAATAAATAAAGCACAATTTATCAAATATTTTATTTTCGTTTTACCTGGCAATTACTAATAAAGTTGAACAAGTTCCAATTGTGTCCTCGTCTATTTTAACACTGCCGTAATATTCCTTGTATATCTCGAAAAGATCTTTTGTAGGAACATACCTAAAGTACAATAATATCATAATTGTTAATAAGTATGCTGTTGTGTAGATATACTGTCTCTTTGGGGTTCTTGGAGGCCGAGTTTTCAAGGTAGTTAGTCTACTATTAATCACGTGGTCTGTCAGCACTTAAGTTGCGGGTTTGAGTCTCACTGCTGGCAGTGTGTTCTCGAACGTCGCTTTTGTGATGACTGAATCATTAAAAAGATTTCCTAGAACTACCTAGCTGCCAAAGTGGCGAATTGACAGACATGGATATAACAAGGAAAGCCTGACATTAAATCATAGTAGATAACGTGTTTGGAGAATGCAACTCTCGTTGCATAATCAAAAACCCTTCAGAAGATTTATAGAAAAAGTAGGCTCATTGCAGACCGTTGTAGACCCTACCTCACATTCTACAATTTTTTGTTTCTGTGCCAGTTGAAATTGTGTTCTTGTTCATTTCTTTTCTACGTTACTTAATGTTTGTTAACGTGTTCTCGTCATGACTATAACTAAAATATAATAAAGTTTTAGCGATTCTTTGACACTATTTCAAACATGGTAACCTGACAAGTGACACATATATTATGAACTCCTTACCTTCATGGAACATCTGACTTCATAACGAGGTTTTATCGTTATGTTTATGTTGCTCATCTGTAGTTTATGTTTGTTCTATAGATTTTTTGTTTCTTCATTTTCCCGTTAGTTTAGATTTTAGCCATGTGTTTGTCTGTACTTATCGATTTACTTCTAATGCTATTAAGCCTTGAAATCGTTTCATTTCTTACAGCAGTTACTTCTAGACCAGTCTGCGTAATAATATAACAAGTCACCGCGAAATATAACTGTTGTAAAGATAACATGGTGTTCGTAAACACAGATTATTTTACTTATGGTCTTTTTATGGGCGTAATAAAATCTATATTTTAGATTATGAAACAGATAAATAATTGACATACCAATCTGATTCCGGATCTATTTCATATCTAGCATCCATGTCAAATATTGCTACAACATCGCCACCTAGATACAAAATAACAAAAACAGGAACATTGCTACAACATCGCCACCTAGATACAAAATAACATAAACAGGAAAATTGCTACAACATCGCCACATCGATACAAAACTAGATATAAGTGAGATGGAGTCCATCTCTGTGGGCCCTCGCTGACCTTGAGGTCAGGGTCAAAGGTGATCAACCATGCTTTGCGACACATCTCCTTGATATTATCTACCAACATACCAAATATCAAAAGCCTAACTCAAAAGATAAAAAAGGTAGTTAGGACACGATTAGTTTCGGACGGATGGACGGACAGAAAAACTGATCACTATGAGGCGTCCGCCATAAAGTGGGGGGGGGGGGGGGGCTAATAACAAAACAGGTTAAAGAATAGGTGTTGAACTCCGATATTTTTTATTGTATAAAACTCAGCATAACCCCAATATACCTATTTGATAATTTCAAACCACCGTCACTGAGTTTGCGGGTTCGAGTATCACTGCGGACAGGGTACACTCTAAAAAAAAATCATTGATATACTCGTGCATGAATTATTCATGTGTAACTAACTTACCTAAATCGGCCGCTTTGTGAGCCATGTTATAGTCTCCATGGAAATCAACCTAAAATTATATATGGCGTGTCTACAACAAATTTAAATCAAGTTCAATATGACAAAAATATTAGTAAATTTCCATGAGATACATCAATAAGCGTTAAAAAATGTCTGAATACAAACAGGACCACACGTTTAGAGTTTGATTTTGTTCTGTTTTATTTTAATAGGGGTGTAAACACTTTCCTCTATTCTTCCGTTATACCGTAAATCGGTTTTTTTGCGTCGGGATATTTGGCGCTTTTCTCTCAGAAGCCATGTGTTTTATTTGGGTGTGTTTTTATTTTGGTGTTTCATCCAACTGATGTGTTAAATTTTGGCACCTTTGATAGTTTCTGTCTTTAAATTGCAGTAGTGAGCAAGGTTATCATATGTGTTTTATATATTATATAAAGGAATAAAATGTGGTGGGATGGTGCATGTGTATCAACTAAGAGATCCAGCCATGACGCCTAAAATGTGTAAAAATTGTATTAGTTTAAGTAATTACCACACATATCACCTAAATCATAGTGTTTTAACAATTTTGTAATAAAATAAGGAAATATGCATCAAAATGTACATGTAAATTTCCCTTTACACACACTTGTGTATTACCGGTATTTTAAGCCCGCAATAAGACTGAAACTGCAGTTTCAACAGGTACGTGACTGCGGGTTTGAGTTCCACTGCAAGCAGGGTGTGCTCGAATATAGAGAACACAGTTAGATTTCAGTGTTTTGCGTAAGAATTAAAAAAAATTCAAAATCGTAATCAAGCAATTAATACAATAAACTTAATATGAAGTTTATGTAACTAAAGGATAGTCTTTATTGTTAATGTTTATTTTTGGGGCATCGATTGGGTAGACAGAAGTATGAAGTCTGTGAAGCCCAGGCGCTTGGGACAGCATACAGATATCGTATTTGTCATTTTTCTCTGTAAATCTATTTATTTTTTATTTTTATATCACAGACGCAACCTTATTGCGTAATTCAAACCTACATTTTTAAGGAACTCTGAAACATAACAGACGGGTATTTTGATTCGTATAACAATTAGCAAAAAATCGGCGCTTTAAACAAAGACTAGTTATGATTTAGGCTACAGTACTTTGATTATTGGAGGGATTATATATGTTAATTTTCTATGAAAATTAAATCAAAAGTAGCGGAAACATATTAAATAATAAAATTAACATACAGCTGCTAAGGTTTGAATAAATCCATGATCTATACCAAGACTATGCCAAAGAACGTCTGACACTTGATGTGACATTATTCCAAATATAAACGCTACCAATCTTTCTGCTTCCTGCAAAATAAAAAAGGAAGTATTTCTTTGCTGGTGTGTTGTTTTGACATACTTCAAAACACAGGATGAAACTTGACATAGATAATTAGCAATAAAGCCAATAACCTTTTTAATCATCAAAATGCTTCTTAGGAATATGTTGACACTGCATATTAATGGATCTTAAAGGATGTTTTAACAAATATTAAATACTAGGGTTACTTGCGTTTCGTACAAAAACCTCTATACGAAAAATATAATTCGATCGTCTCGGTCAGATACTTATTTACTTGTTAGCAATGTTCAAAATTAAACATAAAACGAATTTTCTCTACAAAACAAAAACAAACATTTATGTTCGCTCAAATGCACGTGCACTATTTCTACCATTTTGGGTTATTCTTAATCTGCTGCATAAAAATAAAATATGCAGCTGTGTCTCATCTACGTATAGATCTAAAATCAAATCAGGTTCTTAGAAAGCATTAGAGAAGCGTAGCAGTCGATTCGTACACTCAAGTATAGTTCGCGTTTCCGTTGTTTATTGTACAGGTTACAAGAGAGCAATTTTATGCAATGCTTCTTCCATATACTACCATCTGCAATGAAGATTCGATATCCAAACTGATTTCCAAGTTTTCAAAACCAATGTCATTTATGGACATGACATACAAACATAATTAAATTTCAGATAATCTAATTTGTCCGGAAATAGGTTCATGTCGGAAAGTCGGCTAAAAGACTTAAGATTGACGTAAAATACGTGTTTTTTTAAAAAACTCAGTATTTCAGGCTTTGTAAATATTATCATAAATAAAGAAAATTATCTGGCAATAATGTTTATGTATTTTATTGTTGCCAGTTTTAAAACACCTTGAATATCCAATCAGATACCCTATGTGTTCCCTCTATATACTATCTTGGAGTAGAATATTAACAGGTGCATTAAAAAAAAATATGCTATTTGTTGTCTGCGACATGAAAAACGAAAAATGAGGTTATTTCGCAGTAGCAAAAATACTATATACCTTACTCCATGGCTGAGGAAAGTTTTTTCTTACGTAGTTAATAGATGCGTTCAGAAAAGGTGTCCAGTGTGTATCTTCTGACACCTGATGGTAGGTACCTAAAGCATGTGAAAAATCATTGAATCTTAAAGACAACAAACAAACAGATACTATGTCATTCTCGCACAGCGTAAATTGTTTTGATAGTTTATAAATTAACCAGTTACGTTTTTTTTTTATTTAAGGAGATTTTAATAACAGCTCTGCTATGCAGAATAGAACCTTATTTTTTTACGCGAACTGTTACTTTCAACATGTTGTGGTCAATATGGGCGACTATATGGCTATCTTTTCGTATCGTATTCACGTATATTGACTTTCATGTTTTGTTTGTGAGCTGTTCTCGTCCTGAATGTTCGGTGTACTTTGAAAATTAATATATGCAAAGCTTTAACTACGACGCTTTGTTGTCAACGCAAAAAGTTGTCACCTTAGATTAACATTTAGGGAAATATTTATTAAATGATACCTTTTTACAAGTAGCATTTAACCAATAAATGGTACTGCCATTAACAACAATATTACATACACCTTTAAATATCATTAAACCTGCATCCGCTTATCCGAATAAAGGGTATTAGATATTATACAATTATAGCCTTTAAATTAGGTCGATATGAAAAAATATCGACATGAGAACATATCGACCGACAACGAAGTTGGAGGTCGATATGTTATCTCATGTCGATATTTTTCATATCGACCGTAGTTAAAGGCTACAATTGGTATATTATTAATTGATATTTTTATGCACATCTGTATATACTAGTATTTTAAAGGAATTTAGTTCAACGTTCTTTTGATTAGTTTACTGTTTTGGTGGGTTTTGTCACATGTACGAAAATATCACATTTCATTTCAATATCATCTGAAATTATGAAAACTTTCAATTTAAAAGATTTATAAATACAAAAATACATGCAACATATTGAAATATTTGCAATTTTTCACAATGTACATACTTTCCTAACTTTCAAACCGGAAACAGACAGAAGTCATTCTGATTGGCTGTTTAAAGGGGAATTCCAATTATTTAAAAATAGCCGTGCAATATCATGTTTTCTAAATATAACCGTGCAACATCACTTTCCTATCAGCCGTTTTCAAAGAACCTTACCAAATACAGCATGTCATGTGACAGGCTTTACACTAATCAAATTTATCAGAAAAATATCAATTCATAATATATATGAGATATAACCACCAAAACTTATAAATAAACGTTTAAATAACTTGGGTGTTTAATAATGTCATAGCAACAACACATTATACATTTAGAGTAAAGTGTTCATCTACTGTATAATACTTACCATTTGAGCAAAGATTGCTGTAAAATGAATCGGGAAAGGCACTTCCGGCTTGGAAAGCATCATAATGGTTGAACATTAACTATAATCAATATGAAATCTCAAATGAAGAAATAACACAAATATCTTCACAACAGTATGCATATTTAAGAGATAACCGCACAATGCACGACTAAAAACTAATTTAAACATTTCTTCTATGACAGAAACTGTGTGTATGTGTGCGTAATATAAATTATATAAAACTTGATTATATACTAAATACATACACTTCTATAATCAACTGTATCCCCATTCCCGGAGAAATAGTCTCGAGCACTAGTACCTAAAAAAGCACATTATAAAATATAGAAGGTTGAATTTATAGTAGCCGACTATTTTTTTCAATCTGTGTTGGTCGTGGATTTTCTCTGGGTACTCAGACTTCCTCCCCCAATAAAAACAGGAAGCCATATATAGATGAAACATTTATGAAAGTGGCGTTAAAAAACATTCAAACAAACAATCAATATGTGGTGTTCTTCCAGCTGCTAAATACATGTACATTAGTTGTACTGTTATCACAATTTCGAAATCGCAATAAACAGAAGTTTGTAGTTCAAAGGGAAATCTATTATTTCATTCCTTGCCTTGCTAACCAAGTGATTTATAGATAATCAGGTGTTAAATATATCATACCTAAATATGAGTGTATGTATTTAGTCAGATTTTCACTATTTCTACTCGGTTGACGTTTCTCTAGGGTTATAAACTGCTAACTTTTGTTTTTATATATAATTAATTCAAGGCATTAGGATATGTGATTTTACATGTGTTTTTCAGTCTTCTAAAGCAGATTTGACTTTTAATGTGTGTCTGCTCTCTGGATGATAGTTTAATATTGCCATCGATGGTAAATGTGCGTGAACGTCTTTCCTGCCATAAATACTTACTAGAATTATAAGCAAATAATGAGTTTTGTCTATATGTTTGTTGTATTCTATATTTTGATAAGAAAAAATAGTTCAAATTCATTATTTTTGTACGTCCTGAAATATTGCTTGCTGGACGTTAAACAACAATCAATCAATCAATCAATCAATCAATCAATCATTATTTTTATAAAAATCAGTTATACATCGTATATTTGCCATATTTTTCACGCAAATGTCTATTATGCCTGCAAATTTAATACAAGAGTACATGTATTCATTACGACTCATTTGTTTCTGAATGTGTGATTTTCCAAAGTTTCGTACATAAGATCCATGTAAGTACATCAGTATATGCTCGGAATATATGCACGAATAGTTGTAAGCGTCTATAAGCAACAAATTATTTTATTATCAAGGCTCTGAAATTTCTTTTTAGGAAAGAATTTGTGTTTGTAAAACGCGTATGCTTGGTAAAATAGAAATGCATACAATTACCTACGTCATTGTACAAGAATAATTCAATTTAATGTACTACTTATATAGACAAATTATTCACCGATGGTCATTTAAGACTCAATAAGGAATGTTTGACCTGTTATCTCTTAAGACCACACGATCTCATCTAAGCAAACATAAAGGTTCAACATTTTGAACCCAAACATTCTGGCATGTACACGTCACAGTATATTTTATATATCAGTTATAGACTTGTTTATTTACAGAACTCATGATAACGATTTCATTGCCAATGTCATCGTTATTGGTATCTCTCTTCAGATAACCTCAAGTACTCAGAAAATCCTCTGTTGTACTGGTTTTTGGACAGTGCTTATACTCTGCATTTGTCAAACTTTTTTTGTTGAAATCTGTTAAAAAAATAAAGAGTCATGTGCGGATTGGGGCTGTGACATCCGGGCAGGTTGCTTGTACACCGCTATCATCTTATGAAGTTAACACATGATTATATCTATGGATTTGACTAATTTCGTTTAATCATGCATTAATCACATTGATACAATATTTTTATTCAGATTAAAATTTGTTTTTGGTTTGGAGGACTAAAACTGAAAGTAAATCTCCATCAACTAAATTACTGACACATATCCGAATATCGATTCCACACAAATGCTATTGAAATGCAAGCGGTATATCAGTATAAAAACTTCATAATACTTGTGTTTATTTTTGTTTGTTTGAATAGTGTTTAACGCAATGTTCAGCCAATTTTCAGCTACATCATGTCGTTCAGAGTTTCCGGAATAAACCCCTGACATTCGGTAGGAAAAGTGGCAATCCTTGTCAATTAAGATTGGAGTCGAGCACAACCTGCCTGCTGTGAAACGTAACTCAAACCCCCAATCTCAGTGTTGACAGACCAGGTGATCAAAAGACGAACTACCCTGACCACTCGGACACCGGGGCCCTTAATACTTTGTGTGAAAGTCAATAATTATAATGTTATTTGCTTTCTTCACCTGTGGTCATTTTTTGTTTTGTCATTTAGTGATTAACTGAACAGTATAGTTTGTGTTTGATCTTCACTGTGTGTATTTGTCATTGCTACGCGGTTCCATCAATTGCTAGTGTCAATTTCGACATTTAGTATTTGTGTTGGTTCACGAAAGCTTGCCCAGCCAAAACATTGCTAAGTGTAATGCGCTTAGTGCTGCTAAAATTTTTACAATACTTTTTAACTACCGATCTGTTAGTGGTCGCGAGCGTTGAGAATAATCGTTAGTGACGCAGGAATCGCCAGTAGACACTGGTACAAATGTATGCATTTTTAAGATTGGCAATCAAAGAAATAACGCCATAAATAAAATTGACCATCGCGGCCAGAAATCCAGAAATATTTCTATTTACTATGTGCATTTTCTTGAAATTGTGTCATAAAAAATACATTAGTTTTTTTTCTAAATAGCACCATATCAATACACTTACTTATTAGCATATGTGTTGTGATTCCGCATCCTTGAACTATAAGCAATGGACAACTCAGAATTGTTAGAACGAAATATATTAGATACATGCTGATCAGCCAAGTTTAGTAAACTAAACCAGCACACTTCAGAAAATAGTTTAATCCTCCTGAAGATATCACGTGTATAAGATGTATAAATTTGGTTATCAGATCGTCTTCATTGTATCTTATATCAAATGGTATCTTGTGTATACAAAATATGAAGGTCGCATGGTATTAAAGTTTGTAACTAGTTCACTTTAGATGAACTTATTACAAAGCATGTATGCATACTAACACATTGAGTACATGTACAGATTGAGTACACTCAGCAAGACGTAGGGCTACAAAACATGTCCAGTGTATGTACTGTAAACATACGTGTGAAAAATATTACAATGTATAATGTATAATGTATAATATGATGTATATTTGTATATAATATAGATCCAAATAAAGGTTTGGATACGTAAATATTTGAAATTATTACGATTATTTCCACGTTATTCAGCTAAGAAATCTGTAGTTGATGAGTTGTCAAATGAAGAACTTGCATGGTTTTTGGATTGAAAATCCATATAAGCCCCGTATCAATTGATTAGCCATCGCTAATTGGTCAATCTTATCAACCATTAAACTAAATGCACATATTACTTTATACAAATACAATCACATCGGATAAATATTATAATTACACAATTTGTGAATTATACTGAGGACTATAACAAGAAATGTCTTACTACCCAAGGCTCTGGTATGGAACAGGAATACTAGTATAGACCGAACCGAATGCTAGGTCCATATCGGCTTTCCTGGGCCATACCATAGCACGCGGGATGTTCGAATTTCGTGGTATTGCCATCAGTTTCATTTACTGTTATGTTTATTGTATTGAGGAACAGTTTCAACACTACATGTATCAGTCTATATCAGAAATTCTGACCGCGTGACTTTATACCCGGTATTTCTTTGTCAGCTTATCGGTTGTAAACCAATAAAATGTACGAATTTATTACTTATGCAGTACTAGTAAGAAAGAATTACCAAATCAATGAAATTACACCCGTCAACGCTGGGTATAGAAAAAATATTTTTTCTCCGGGTGGCATGGTAGAAGGTCTCCGTCCCCTCAATAAGGTGTGTTGCATATACTATTTCTTTTTATCTTTCCATTTGTCTTGTGTCGCTGATTTCTTTCACAATTTATAACTGAGATACACATATTAAATGAACATAAATTCAAGTTCTTTTACTTTCTAATGCTACATTTACGACTTAATGGCTCTAACGTGCATCGCTGTCACTAAACAAGAAAAGGAGTCTGCAAACCTGATGTCCCTCATGGCACATATTGGTAAACACCTCCCTTTTTTCAAAATTCAATCAAGCGTGAAATATTTTGAACAGCCGTACATAATTGTGTCAGGGAAGATATATCATTTTGTTTTTACTGTGTACCATGTTTCATTACCTTCATAAAAAGTTTCAACGCAAAGGTAAGGTTCATGAAGATGGTAAGTCATCTTCATAAAAAAAGCTTCTTTGTAAAATTTAACCTAAGGTTGGACGGGGCGACGAAAGGGCCCCCGACGAACGAACAGACCCAAAATCTGTATGTCTCGTTTGCGGGAAATAAGAAACCAAGTTAACCATACTCTTCGTGTAGTAGGACAGAGTCAGACAAAGAACAAAACACATGCTTTTTACAACATTCAGCAGTGTGTGCAAAAACCTAGTGGCAATAATATAATTTTTTTTAAAGTTTTAATGAAGCAAGGGAAAGAATCATTGTTTGATATATTTTAAAGTTACTGCACTTTTTAAGGAATACGAAATGTAGCAGTTACAACGCAACAATGCAAAAACTATTCTTAAAGTGTTTTATTACATTCTTGTATGCATATTTAAAATATGCTTAAGTTATATTTTTAAGGTTTTACGCCACTGAAAGCAATTTGTCAGCAACATCATGGCGTCTAATTTTTATTTTTGGAAGGCAACCGAAGTATCATGTAGGCATCCCAACCTTCGGCAGGAAAACTAGCAATCCTGGTCACTTACGGTTGGAGCCGAAAACACTTAGCCTAAACTCAGGCTTAAACTCAAAACCTCTGTGATGGGACACCAGTATTCAATATTATATAGCTAACATCATAGAACAAAAACTTTTGCTGACTTGAACTTTTTTGGTAAAATTAAGGTAAAGAAAATAAAAGATCTAACAGCGGTAGAAGGGCAAGACTGGAAAATCTCAGACAGCAAAGAGACTCTGCCCATGCAGTATGAAACATATATAAATCTCCCGTCTTGCCCTACCACCGGTGTTTGATTCTATTACTCAAAATTCCGGTGCTGTTATGTTGGAAGATGTCAACAAATAGAGTTATCTTCCCTGAAATTAATCGACAGTTTTTGTTTTGCTGCTATCATATTGTGGCATAAACTTGGTCGTGGAAACTCTGATATGTTGTTTTCATATTAATATTTTTTAAAAAAAAACAAGAGTAAACAAAAAAGAACACAAGCAAATATTGATATTATTTTTATTGCTGACATCACAATACATTTTTACGTGAAACGGAGCGTGAAATTCTTATCAAGGATTTACCTTTAAAGTAAATATTTGTTTGTCTAAACGGGTTTTAACGACACTTTTAGCGATTATTCAGATATATAGTGGAGTCTAGATTTATTGGTGGAAGAAGCCAGAGTACCTACCATGTGAAAATCCCTAATTGATGTTTATTTATTTAATTTAATTATACAGTTAAAATGTACAATTTATTTTGTATTTAAATAATATGTATCTGGTTACTATAATTACAACTATAGGCTTCAATGACAAAGCTTTCCAAGGATTAGTTCTTCAGTTATTCAAAAGATTCCACTGACTTGATTGACTCGATGGTAAAATTCATAATTTAGACTGCATTGTGGAATCATAATTGTCTCTGTAGCATTTTTCGACAAGTTCTGCCGTGTCTTTAGCACATCCCCAGTGAATGGTTACTCCAGACCCTGAATGTCCGTAATTGTGTACAATCTGCAATAAAATGACCTAGGCTTCTGTAAGCAATTTTTACAAAAAATATTTAGAATCCGTATATTATTTTTCGTATATGTTTTCGCAGAAATTTTAAGTCAGTTATAGCTAATTTTAGGGATGTTATTATTACGAGACATCAAATATCAAAAATGAGTTACGACAGAATAGCAAAATCGAACATTATTGAAGTATAACACAGTTTTAGCTTTAAATATTTGCCTTAATATGTAAGTCTTAACCACTAAGTCGACTTCAATCATTTATAATTTTTCAACTTTATCATTATGTATGTATGTACACCACCAAGTTCTGGCCAAATGCATTTCAATAACAAGCCAATAGTATGAATTGAAAAAAAAACAAGCACACAGACTTCCTAAACAACTTCAAAACATAATATACTCACAGTAACCTTTCTACCGTCAACAGTTAAGTCTTGTTTCTCCAAACGAATCGTTGGTCTTGATGGCCTCAATCCTACCCATTGCTCCAGTATTTTTGCTTTCTATAATGTACAATACAGTAGACAAAATATAGATTTGGACAAAAACTAATAAAACAAACACATAATGATACAAAACTCTAAATTTTAGCAAACATATATAGTCACTGAGGTCTGAGTCAGAGAATTGCCCCAGTGTCTCTACAGCGGCCGGATACACCTAAATGCTATAAATACCGTTGAAACGATAAATAATGTTTCGATCCCCGTATACGATGTTGGATTCTACTTCTTTTCCAATGTGAGTAAGAAGGGTTTTCAGTGCTCAATCCAAAGAGCTGATAAGCGCGTCCCAAGGTGGTGGATAAGGGATGTTTTCCGGTTTGGGACTTGTAAAGCTGATCCGTTCAAGACGAATTTTATAAATTTCGAAAAAGTAGGCTTTCTGTAGCGGTTACAGCTAGCTCCTCCATCATACCCGATATTCCAAAATATTTCAGTAGCAAATTTTTTTCGTTGGTCCATCCCTGTTTCACATTCATTTGTTTCTTCATTTATTCTTGTCAGTTGTCATAGCTGAAATATTGCTGGAAGATTAGTAAATATTTAACAAAAAAATCTCTCTTCATTTTTGCGCTTCAAAAGTATTTTGTTTCGAAATCGTATCAGATACAGTATATATAATGTGGGTGTTGATATATTTAATTACAATTCTGTGTTACCTTTAGACTGGGAATTAATCTAGAACAACCGTCCAATATCCTCTTTGTATCGGCTTCCTTCACTTCTGTACTCCAGTCTCCTGCCTGACTAGTACCACCCAGCACCACATAATCTTTTCTGTTGGCATAATGTGGAATTATTAGAATTATTAAAGGAGATATCTTTTATAAATAGTATGATTTCGAACCAAGCCAATTTGGGTGACAATTTGGTAGTTAAAAATAGAACAATCCAACAAATCACAAAACAGAAATCGGATTATTACAGCAGTAAAATTCGGCATATGCTTTACATGATATAATTTTGAATAGAGCCATTAACCCAAGAAATACTTGTAAACATTTTACATCCTTTATGCAGATCATATAAAGGTTTAGTCAAAATGTGATATACCCTGAATAGTACGCTATTTATGAAGAATAATATACCACATAAAATATTGCAAAGGGAAAGTTTTTACCTTCGGATATTGCAGTCTGCCCCTAAACACATTGTAAACATAATGAAAGGGTAAGCCGACAGTAGGTTGCTGAATTTATCATATAACAACTATACTACTATAGGTGGCAGTAGGAAGACTATTAATGAAGCTTACCCTGGAAAAATGTACAGTTTGTTTCCTTTCTCTGTTGGATCGTAATCAAAGTAGAAGTGTTTAACCCATGGAGCTTGTACCTACAAATGCAAAATTTATGTTAGACAGCGGATCAAAAAAACAAAAAAATATTTCACAATATTTTCAAACAAATATGCATTTAATTTATATTATTTAACTGTTACAGATATACAGTTAAAAGGCTTTACATTAATTAATTAAAGATATATAGCAAGTCCATTTTTGTCTCTGCACCAAATTGAAGAATTCCTTTCAAACAAAAAAAACCAACAGTTTGATATATATTTTAACTCTTCGAAACAGTAATTTTGCAGCAAATAACTAAAATATTGGGGGCTGGATCTAAAAAAAAACTATCTAAATAATCAGTCGAAATAGTTTAATTAAAACATGTGGCATATCAAAATTGTAAGAAGCAAAACTATTTTGAATATTAATTTATCTTTATTTTAGATATTATATAGCATGAACATTAATTTTATTACTGAATAAAGAAACAAAAGACATAATGTATGCTATAAACTGTTTACTGGAAAAGGTTCCCAGAGCTCGACCCACGGATCTATTTGGCGCATACCCATGCAGGTGGCGAACATGGTTCTCTGGGTGTTATAAGTTTTAAACAGACAGGTTGGACATGAACACTCAAGTGTGTCGTGTTTAGAGAAAGACACCCTCTTTGTATTTTTTAGATAAACGTAGGCTCTTTGTATATGCCACAATAGGGTAAATTCTCCGTGTTCAATCAACACTCCATATATCCTCTGGTAGCAGTCAAATTTTCTTTCTATTGGTCAGACCCCAATTCCACAATTGAATTATAGTTTGTCAACTGGAACTTGTCCATGATATAGCTAAAACACTGCAAACTAGAAGTTAGGCAATTAATTAAGAGATGTAAAATCGATTGATTGATTGATTGATTGATTGATTGATTGATTGATTGATTGATTGATTGATTGATTGATTGATTGATTGATTGATTGATTGATTGATTGGATGTTAGCTTTACGTGCAGCGAGCAGTTTTTCAGATATATTATGGACGAGGTCAAGTTAACAAACTAGAAATAAATTCGAAAAAGACGGACCCAATAGCAAAACTTTTAACTGCCAATGGAAAAGTATGGGGTATGGGTAGGTGCGGAAATTTTAGTCTTTTGTAGCGGCTACAAAACGTGTCTACTGTGCAAGGAGAGTGGCACTCTCCAAAAAAGATTCACACTGTGGTGATATAAAATCAATATCACTGACATTATTACTGGTTACCCTTATAACTTGTCCTCGTATTGGCTTCATTGATGGATCACCAAGGTCATATGCACCTGTACCAGTACAGTTAACAACTATATCATAATCCTTGGCAACCTGTTTCAAATAACATTATTTAATTATTTAATACTGATAACATAACGATATTTAGTATTCATGATGTTTTGATATCAGTAACCAAAAATAAAGATCCAACTATTTTTGTCATGTTTACAACATACATAATTACAATCATTTATTGGAAAGTCAGCAGATCCTTGCAATATAATTTACGATATGTGTTAATAATCAATTGTGTTATCCTTCCTCGGTATTAACTTCCGGGTTTAAGCGCCAATGGTTAGACAAACGGACGCGCCTGGTGTAGCTGCGGAACCGTTGCTCTATAGATCCTTTTGCTATTTTTGTAAACAGGTGGGCATATGCAAATCACTAACATATGACCTAAAGATCAGCCTAATTAACCTTTTACATCTGGTAATATTTGATAACATTTCGTGAGAAGTAATTCCAACCCCGAGTATCGTTGTTAGATCCTGTAAAGGATTGACAGGATTAAGGAGTTCAAACTAAACATTACCTCCTCCAAAGATTTCACTTTTCTGTTTATAACTTTCCCATTGTTCAAACGAAATCTGAAAATAAATATTAAAATCTTTAACTACAGCTGAGTTACATCTGAACACGGTTTGTTTTATACTAACAATTAAGGTTACAGTGATCTACACTCGACTAAAAAAGATGCACTCCAATAGACACGATCAAAATTCACAAAACAGCATGTTCTACGTAGACTGTAATATGTAAACCCGTTCGTTCAAACTATCAATATTCAAATGACCAATACTTTATGTCTCCCTTTAAATATTAAAATCACTCGTGGGCTCGTCAGGGCATTGTACGTAAT
Organism: Limnoperna fortunei; assembly: GCA_944474755.1. Taxonomy (NCBI): domain Eukaryota; kingdom Metazoa; phylum Mollusca; class Bivalvia; order Mytilida; family Modiolidae; genus Limnoperna; species Limnoperna fortunei. Next base: position 83,773,046 of record OX104111.1, on the reverse strand, counting down.
GCATTCACGAACAGATTGTTAGTTGCTCTAAATTTAAAAATGTCCAGAAAAATCAACTGACCCTTTTTCGAAAAGTATTCCTTGTTAGAAAGGCATTTTAAAAACAGTCGTAGTTTCTATGTGACATGGTTGAAAATTCATTTGATGAAGTTACAAATCACGCGATACAGAACTAAATGCCGATTAATAAAAACGACCAACATTCTCAAATGCTTTATATAACTGCATATAACTTTCCCGCTATAATGGTTGGGAATATCGAATATATTTCTAAATTTGCACATAAATATTATGTCTCACTGTGCTATTGGCGTCTTATTATTATAAGTGATTATTATGCAACTGGATTTAAATATTTACTTTCCGTGTCCATCTTTTCGTACTTACTTTGCCATTAACTGTGGGAGGTATTTCTTGACATTGATCATAATCGTGGTATAAAAAACTCCATCTCTACAAAATTTAACTGAATTTAGTGTTGTGTACGACAGCTGTCATCAATTTCATTTCGATAACTAGTTAAATCATTTTTATATTCTAGTTATCGCAAATTAATATCGATAAAATATTTCGCATGTGTATATTTATTAAAAGAAAACAAAACATAACTAAAGGTCAAACAAAACATTGGTTAAACAAAAGAGGGGACAAAAAAAATAGACGCACAATACAAAACACGAACCACACTAAAAACTGTGGGTGATTCCATGTGCTTCATGGTGACTTTGTTCTACAGCTTTTTCTTAGCTGTTACAAAGTTTAATTTATAAAATAGAAGCAGATATTTTTTCTGAATTTGTCATTACTAACTCCTATAAATTTGACAATTGTGGACAAATTGAGGGAATTGTAGGCCTTGCCTTGCTGATCACTTTTGTAATATACAGTTTCATACTAGCTGTTATAGCATTTAAGTTACTAAAAACTAACAAATTTCATCAAAAATTGTCATTAAAGGGCATCAACTCATAATAGTCGTCATCCAACAATTTTAAGGCAATTCATAATTTGTAGGCATTTTCCTTTTGATTATTGTAGTAATTTACAGTTTCACCATAGCTGCCATAAATCCTACATTGTGATAAAAACATAATTTTGTCTAAAATCATCATTAAAGGGCAATTACTCATACAAAGAGTCATCTGACAATTATAGACCAATGAAGTGAATTGTAAGACTTGTATTGATGATCATTTTTGCAATTTACAGTTAAAACTAGCTGGTATAGCTTTAAGTTATATGGTCGAAATGAATTTTTGTTTTAATTGTCATACAAGGACAATAACTCATATAAGGAGTGGTCAAACAAATTCGGACTAATAAAGTGATTTGTAGGCATTGTATTTCCCATCATATAACAAATAACAATGTAAATCTGGTTATTATAGTTTTCATGTTAAATTGTAGAACAAAAAGTTTGTTTGTTTAATGATGTTTAACGCCACTTTCAGCAATTATTCAGCTATCTCATGGCGCCAAGTTTTTATTGGGGGAGGAAGCCGGAGTACCCGAAGAGAACCCCCGACATTCGTTAGGAAAACTGGTAATCCTTGTCAATTAAGATTGGAGTCGAGTACACCCTGCCCGCAGTGAGACTCGAACCCGCAACACCAGTGTTGACAGACCAAGTGATCATCAGTAGACGAACTACCTTTACCACTCGGCAACGAGGCCCCTTAGAAAAAAAGGATTTTATGATTTTATAGAAAATCATTAATTAAGGGCAATAACTTCTACACAACTTCTGACTAATAAAAAAAACTTATAGAGCGTAATGTCTGATCAGTTACGGATAACGGTTTTTTCTTAAGCCATTATAATTTTTTATATATTGAATACAAATGTGTGTTGACTCGTATGTTCTAATTTTAGCATCGTCCAGTCGAGTTATCGCTTTGCTACCACTTACCCAACGTGGGCACACATGTGGATATTTCTCGTTTTCATGAAAATATAATTTCCTATTTTGATTGGTCGCTTGTACTTACAGCTAAGCATCTAAACTAATCAAAATAGTTGTATCCAATAAACGTCGTTCCCATTGGCTAATTAAATTAAATGAATACTCATGAAAACGAGAAAATATCTAAAAGTTTTCCACGGTATGTAGGTGGTAGCAAAGCGAGAACGCGACAGGACGTGGGTTTTCGACGATGTATTTTTAGTCACAGCCACCTCTGAGCGCCAAAATTTCATTCTAAACTCATTTCTGTTCAATACATGTGTGGACTCAAAGCGTTTATGACAAGTCATATTAGAATCAATTTGTAACGTAAGTGATTGGTTTGTCTCCACAAATAAAATAAGTTAGTAAAGTCTGCTTTTCGTCGGAAATTCTAGTGCTATGCATTTGGAACTTACTTATTTTGTGGATGCAATTTTCGTTCCTCCACGGAAAGACGCCTGTAACCCAAAACTATATCTTTCCATATGGGGTCCTATTAAAAATAAATATAATAAATATATCTTTTCGAAAATAATAAACTTCATATAAAACCATCGAGATATATGATTACTCCCCTACTGGTTGTGAAAAATTCTTTTGCTTACAGACCAAGGATTTTATCTTTAGTGGTGCCCCGTGCGGGATCCGGGTGGCTAAAAGAATAGACCGCAGTCGCGCTAGCTTGTCGTAAAAGGCGACTAAATAGCGCCCAGTACCCTGACCGGCGTGTCAGGTCGGTTTGCCTAAAGACCGACTGGGATGTGTGCTCCAGGTGGTTGAATGGGGTACCCGTGGCAAGCTGGGGTTGTCAGGCCATAATACGAAAAACCTGACCGCAAACCATATTAGTGCACCGTGTTGGGAAAATGCCACTTTCCTCGCACGTTAAAGAACGCTGCTGTAGTATTCGCTATGAGTAGGGATTTCGATCCCGCTACAGGAGGCTAAATTGCCCGACCCTATCCATCCTCCCATTTGCCAGTGGCAATCTAAAATCCGTTACCCCTATTTTTCCTTGTGTCCCATCCCATTTTCATTCATCATCATTTCATGTTCATTTTATCATCCATTTCATGTTCATCGCCTGAATATAGCTGAAATATTGCTGCTCGGGCGTTATACACCATTAATCAATCAATCAATCAATCAATCAATCAATCTTTAGTGGTTGTTTGATTAAATGAGTTCACAGTGTGTATTCAATCGTAACCAGTCTGACATGTCTCATTGCGAAATATTGTTCTCAAAATAAATTTCGCGTTATTAGTATAGAAATATTTATTGAGAAATTTGACTGGTTACCAAAGGAGTGAAAAAACTCTCCTTATTAACATTTTATTCCGCAATAAAAATTGTCCTGACACCAAGTCTGAATAAGTTACCACAAAAATCAATAGGAGGATTTGTTGGACCAATGGTCGGGAATTTTAATTGCCATATATTAATAGCTGGGTACGGTCATAGATGTAACCATGAAGTAGGGACAAACGAAGTGTCCCTTCGCGGGGTGGGTGGTCTTTACGGCAGGGGGTCTGCGGGCCACTGTTCAAAGGTCCCCAGAAGCTCTGGGGTCAATGGTGCGAAGTCCTGCATTCTGAGTTTCCTGGCATTAGAAGTGAATGACTAAAAATGGTAATTTGTATACCTGACCAGTTGAAAACACACATGAAAAATTGTTTTTTTATAACATATCCTGTTTTTTAGTACTGCTTTTGTTTCAAGTCATTATTTTAGAATTATGTTGAACGTTTCACAAAATAAAGAGTATCATTTTTATCACAATTTACAAAACAAACTGGTGCGGTTTTCCGTACCAGCAATTTAAGGCGGTACGGTCGGAACCATACCGGTCGGACCGCTTGCTAGCAGTGCTATTGTAGCAGCTACAGATCGCCTATATTTTACGACGTCAATACAAGGGTACAGGGAGCGTTACAACATGCAGATACAGTATCCGCTATGGTCTGCCAGGTCTTCGCCAACCCTCCAATCAAAGGGAATCCCTTTATACGATTCCACGAGGCGCGCTATGAAGCTTTTTTAAGCCATTGGAGGTTTATCCTGTTTTGCGACTGAAATGCCGTAATACTTCGAAAAAAAGAAAATATAGTATAAGAAAAAAACCCCAAACTACCAAACAATTTCAATCGATATCTATGTGTTATAACTGTCAAGTGGTGACTGAATCAAAGGTCTGTTACACTGTATATTTCCAATCGAGTTAATTTTTAAATTAATATATTAATCAACAACTTATTAATCCTTTAAGATTCCATCAAAATCGTGAATGTAACTACAGTAGGTTGTCTTGACTTATTGAAACAAGGCAGCAACCTTACGTGTGGTATATGAATGTCGGTAAAATTATATCCGGAGACGAAGTGTACACCATACGATCCAGCATCTTGTGATACTGTTAGTCTGTATAACAAATCCCATGTTTCTTCGCACCATTTTCTGCAAGAATGTTAAATTATATTTGTTTTGGTTTTCAATGCCAGTGCTTCGTCACACAAACAAGAACGTGATATCCATTTTCTTTCAAACAAGATGCACTATAAAAGTTGACCGTAGTATCCAGTTCAGATAAGCGACCCAGCTGTCTGAGAAATGCAAAGACTGATCGCATTTTTTGAAAATGCTTCTTATTGATATGGCGTTTCTAACTTTAACTATAGTACTACAGTTAATTCAAGGTGCAAAACTGCAATATACATTTTCAATATTTGTAGTGCTTTTTTACTTGAAAACAAGGCACTTATATAGAATTTTAGTTAGACATTTGTTGACTTGAAATAACCTAAACTGCAAGTTCTCACTCACTGCTAATTAGGAACTTTTAAAAATGAAATTTTAGGTCATTCCGTACACATATTTAAGTAAAATGAGAATGGTAACGCAAATAATATTTGGTAAGTTTAGGTTTTGTTTGTTTCAATGATAAAATTTTATACCCAGATACCACAGACAGAAACGGTCAGAAACAGTCTAGTTTATGGAAAAAGGAAACTAACCTTGCCTGTTCCATTGAATCTTTTGGTAACAAAAACAACTCCCAGAATCCACCTGAACCATCAGAACACGTATTAGGTGTAAAGGTGTCAGCTATGATGGTAATATCAACATCTGGTATCGTTTCCTGGATACGAACGGCTGACGACAAGCCCATAATGCCAGCTCCAATCACACACACTTTGCATTTTTTACCCATTATTAAACAATATTAGGTCGTTCTTATCCTTGCATTGACCTGAAAAAGAGTATCACGCTCCTTTCATGTTTAAGAGCACTTTATGAGTAAGCGCATCATACCTTATGTCTCCCTACCCATTTTGTAGCCATTTAAACAGCTGCTCAATGGACCCTCACATTTCCCCAAATATTTGTTGTCAACAGAGCTGTAGTACATCACACATATGTAAGAGAAAAAAAATAATCCTGTTGTAAAAAAGTGGACATATTACAAATTGAGAAAGAAATTAAATAAAAAGGCTAAATTTCATTACTATTCTTTTCGATGACAAATTCAGAAGTCGTTTTTTCGACATGCAAGTAGTTATATCGACTTATGGAACTCTTTTCTTCGACTTCCAAAGTATACATTTCTACTTGCTTGTTTGTTTGAATGGTGTTTAACGTCACTTTCAGCAATTTTTCAGCAAAATCATGATGCCCAGTTTTTGAGGGAGGAAGCCGGAGTACCCGGAGAAAAGCCCCGCAATCCCTGTCAATTAAGATTGGAATCGAGTACTCCCAGCCTGCAGTGAGAATCGAATCCGCAACCTCAGTGTTGACAGACCACGTGATCTATAGTAGAGGAACTACACTTGAACCACACTCGGTCACCGAGGCTCCTACATTTCTACTGTTTTGTGCGGTTTTTTTTTGGGGGGGGGGACTTTTCCCTAAGTTCGTCTTCCGCACTAAATGTTCGTATTGGTGTTTAAAACACGTTCGAAAATAGTGTCTACTAGTCATGCATTAAATTAGCATAAAACCTGTTTGAGTTATTGTATATTAGTGATTACACGTAGCCGCCTGTAGTGGCAAAAAGGTGGAAGGTCAAATACATATGAGATTTGTGTAAAATGTAATTGTAACCGACGAAGCCTAATAAGATTCGATATCAACAGATCACGTGGTACCGATATACATGTACAAAATTACATTTCACAGCAATTCTTATCTGGTGTACGTGCTACATTACAGAGGCGTCGGTATAAATATGATAAAGTTGTGTACATGTTTTCCTAAATGGTCTTGGTCGAGTTTAATATACATACACACATAGTTGTAATGATACATTTAAAGCAGAAATGCTATATTAATACTTTTAATAATATTTTTAATATGTACTTACAGGTATTTTCTTTTCCCAACTCTCAGATAAGATAACCAATATATTTCAGTCCACTTTAACGCAGTATGCACTAACACAGTACATGTATACTATAAATAGATTTTAAAAGGTGATACGTCTTGAAACGTAAACAAAAAATTGAATATCTTCGCTAATTCGTTGTAGCCGATTACAAATTCAAACCACGTGATTAAAACACAACAATTTATCATCTCATACTTAGAATTATTTATTAGTTATATGTCTTATGGACAAACATACCAAAGCTTGCAAAGTTTTTATTATACATTGCCTATGTTAAAAGATGTTGTTTTCGCAGATAGTTCACAGATACACTAGAGCAATCCTGTTATATATTTCTTAGCGACAGTTAAAACAGTGCAAAACAAAGGGAAATAGCTGTGGAAAAAATCCTAAATATGGTTCTCAAAGTAATTGTTCTTTAGCATAAACTTTCTACATGTTCTAAAGCTTTACATTTAATTAAGTATGGAGTCACTTTTTGATGGCCGGTTTTGGGCGGTGTGGCGTACAAATTAAGAAAGAAGATAATTTTATACGGCTCTATTAATGAAAATAAAGTAACAATCGTATTGCAATATATTTTTCAATTTCTGTTTATTACGTGCGGTACTATCGAGCCTATAGCCCTCACCGCAAAGGGAGGGTTGTCCGCCTATGTTAAATTACACGGAAGGGATTTGGTCCCGGGGGATTTTGTCCCTTCCCCCGAGACACAACTATCTTTCAAACTGGCCGCGGTTTTTTGTTTGTTTGTTTATTTTATTTTATTTTATTTTGGTGATGTTTACTTTACATCAGTCGTTTCAAATTGACGTGACACGAACTGCTTTGCATAAGTCAATTTTAATTAAGTAATATAATTCAGTGGCTGTAAATGCCATATATTTACTAAATAAAACAAAATTATTATATAATTTTAAACAATACTGATGACACTTAAAATAAAATTCAGTAAAAGGGGTGGCTTATTTGAGATATCTATGCATTACAGTAAGTACTAAATCTCATACTTTATGATATGGTACGGGTACATGTATTCAATTTGAAATAGTGCAAAGACATGACATTTATATAGCGTTTATATTTGCACTTCATGTATAATATTGTATTTAAATAATGCATTTGTTGTTTGCATCTATAAATAAAGATTGTACAAATATGGACTGACGTACTTTATTTAATTAAATTTACTTACTTAACTTATAACTAGGCACTCTAACTAGGTAGTATCTCAAAAGTACATCAGTGCTTTTATTGTTTACTTCCTGTGACAGATTTGCATGGCAAGTAAGATTGATTACCACGTCGATTGAATACTGGTGTTCTATTCTTGTTTGTTTACATTTAACCCTTCACAAAGTAAATTATTGTACATTACTGAAAACACTTCCTAAACAAGCGTTAATGTCGATTTGATTATGTATTATTGCTTAAAACTTGCGTCCCAAACTTTACGTTGCGTCCAGGTATAAATCATGGTCCAAACAAATACCAGTGGTTCATAATTGAAGACAAATAAGGAACGGACCGTCCTATCGAAAAGATTTTCTGTATAAAGGTATTGTCGTTCTAGATTTGTATATAACTACAAATATTATAAGCAATGTTGAGGACTAAAACAAGTTGATAAATAACATCAATTATTGAGTAACAAAACGCTATTCGATTGTTCAATATTGTTTGATGATATGATGATGGAAACGTGAGAATGAAAATTGCTTGGATGAGGTAGGAAAACGTTAGATACTTGACGATTTAGACCATTGTATGACGCAGTCAAGTAACTGTTTTATTAGAAAGAATGTGACCACTTTTTAGCATTTTAAACATTCTTATTCGAACGACCTTTTTTGTATATTTCTCTCGCAGGACCAGGAAAGAGTTTAACACTGTTGGCTGGAAAACCACATCCTCTTTTTGTAAACTGGTTTTCCTGCTCCAGTTTATATTCGTAAATGTAAGCAAACATGCATCTATTAGGACACAGATTAGCAATACTACATTAAAAGGACTATAGATAAAGGGTCGATGGAACATTTAGTAAAATAGCTTACCCCAATACAATATAACAAATAAGTCCAGTAATAGGGGATGGGAACTATTGTACACTTATATAGTTAAACGAATTTATTAAACATTGAATTTTTTATATTCTTTTCTAGAATCAAAATAATAGATTAGAAGAATACTCAAAATGACACTGGAACTACTGATGGCAGCCATACAAAGTAAAAACTTGAAAGAAGTTGAATATATTTATTTGCTGGAAACCAGCAATAACAGCAACTTTACGTTTGATGTAACAACCAACCAAACCACTCCCTTGTGCTTAGCGGCCTCTTTGGATGACCGAGACACTGTAAATCTTCTTATATCACATGGAGCTAGTGTTAACTATAAAGTGGTGGACAATGGGAAAGCGCCGCTCCATTTTGCTTGTGATAAAGAGGAGATAACAACCGATAATGTCGAAATTGTAAGGGAGCTGATTGCTGCTGGGGCCGATATAAATGTTCAAGACGATGACGGGCAAGCGCCGATTCATTTTGCATGCTCACGTGGAAATCATGATATAATTGGATGTCTTTTGACAAAAAATGTTGACCTTGATGTTACTGATTTCAATGATGAAACTCCACTGGTCCGCGCGTGTCATGCAGACGATATTGCACTAATGAAAAAACTTATTAATAATGGTTGCCTTTTCGATTATCCTAATAATCTCCCCTTAAGGCTATGTGTCAGGAGAGGGAATATACCAGCAGTGAAAATGCTCTTAGAACAAGGGGAAGACATTAATAAAGGTGACTATCTCAGTTTTGCTTGTCAATCCAGTAACTTGGATATGATGGATTATCTCCATAGCTTAGGTGTGGATATAAATAGATGTGAAAATTCTACAATCTTCAAATTCACCCCTTTGCATGTCGCTTGTTTGTCTCGCGCTGTGAAGTATGTCGTTGTTGATAAACTTCTCTCATGGGGTGCAGATGTCAAACTAACCAGTGCCACAGGCGATACAGCACTGCACTACGCCGCACAACAATTAGACATTCATAAAGTAAAATCGTTGCTTCAGTACGGTGCCCCAGTGAATGTTGTTGATGACATAGAAATGACGCCATTGGCTGCAGCGTTAACATCTATTTTTGATCCCGACTTGATGGTTTGCATCATAGAACTTTTTTCGGCAGTCGGTTGCAATATGTCAGAACATTTGATAGAATGTATTAAAACACAACATGAAAACCGTGTTGAAGAATCAAACAGAATAATTGTTCCTTTGTTGCAGAAATTGTCCAAGACTCCTCGTAGTTTAAAAAACTTGTGTAGGATTACAATAAGGCACAATTTAGGAATTCAATTTACAAAGAAACTTTCATATTTGCCGCTTCCTAAATTGTTAATTGATTTTTTAAATCTTGATGATGTACAGGTACCAGATACTACTGTGCAACCATTCTAGTGCATTGTTCGAAATATAGGAGCTACAAAGTTGTCTAATACTCGTAATAGGGCAAAAATACAGGATTAATACATATTTTCCGCTATTAAATTTGCTGTATTTGTTTGATAAATATTGTTTCTTTTCTCTACCGTTCAGCTGACATTTCTACAAGGTCTAATTAAATCATATGAACACTATTTCGTAATCATAGCATTGTTGAAAAAAATGAAACTGTGGAGTGTTGAATTGTATCGGTAAAAATTTTTATCCGGGTTATGCAATGAATAGAGCTACAAAATTATCCGGAATGAACTTTTTTACCAAATCGATTAAGAAATTATGCATTTCCGGAATTCAAATTTTGTCAATAATGCCATAATTACGAATAAAGTGTACTAAAGAATAAGGTGGTGTAAAAATAGTCTTTATACTGCAAAGACATAAAAAAGACATTATTGTAGCTAGTCAGCTAGTCAATACATTATTGTGGCTAGTCAATACATTATTGTGGCTAGTCAATACGAATCTTGTGGGTTCGAGTTTTACTATGGGCAGGATGTGTTGATCCCAATCTTAACTAACCGAAGGTCGGGGCATTTTACCGGGTAGTCCGGCTTCCTCCCCAATCAAATTTGGAAGCCACGATATAGCTGAGAAATTGCTAAACGTGGCGTTAAACACTATTCAATCAAACACAGACGTCTTTTGTAGAGATTTTGAAGTGTAGGTCGTTGTAGCCGCTACAAAAAGCTGAATAGTCGCAGTGTATGCATGTTTGTCTTGTAAATACGACTGGAGCCACAGTCAGACGTGGCATCAACTTTATTTTTAAGAGGTTTGGGGGGGGGGGGCTCATTTAACACAACTACACTTCCACGAAATTAATTCATGATTATTTAACTGGTAACATCCGAAAGACAGAACACAACGGGTAATACCGGAAACACAGCTCAATGTTGATCTCTCAAATATACACATGGAAAAAAGTTAAGCACCCCGAATATTTTTGTTTTTCGTATTTTGTAAATAAAGTTTAATTTGGATGATTTTGGTCAATATTAATTCGTTAATTTATAATTAAAAGGATATGAGCGTTCAGGTGTGAAACTTTAATCAATCGCGGTTTTCTGTCCGCGTGAAGCTTGCTCCATTAATCACGTCCAAATTGCACTATTTCTTCGTGCAACATATCGGTTTATGTCGGTATATCCCAAATGTTTAATTGCCAAATCATTTAAAGCATATGTCTAGGGGGCAGATATCAGACACACAGAGATTGCAAATCATCGGCATGCATTCCACTGGTATTTCTTAAAAGGCAATAGGACGTCAGCTTGGCTATCTTTATACAGTCGTTAGTCGTTTGGTCAGAAAACACACTGCCACGCAAGATGTTAAAGACCGTTCCCGATTTGGTCGACGATCTGTGACAACCCAACGTGAAAATATGAGCTTTGGTATATTGGTTAGGCGAAATCGGTTGCAGCAAGCGCACCTGTATCAAGCAACAATTGTTACCTGGTCGTAATCTGTCAGCCAGAACAATACGAAATCGCATTAAAGCTGCAGGATTGGAGTCAAGGAGAGTCATTAAACCATTAAACGCCATCGCAGGGACAGGTTAGCCTGGTGCAGAGCAAGACAAAATTTGAACCTTAGAACCTGGCGACAAATACACTGAACAGATGAGAATCGGTTTTCCTTGAAACTGACAGGCGTACCCGTATTTGGAGGCATCAAAAGCTTACACGCCAAGAAATATTGTTTCTTCAATGCCTTTAAGTGGGTGCTCAGTTATGGTGTTGGGCTATATCTCACATGATTGCAAACTGGATCTGGTAACAATCACTTGCACCTTAATGGCGAAAGGTACACCCGGGACGTGCTTACGCCTGTAGTTGTACCTCATTTTGGAAACCACCCGTTAGAGTCAATACCTGTTTTCATGGATGACAACGCTAGACCTCATCGTTCCAGGGCAGTAAGGGCATATCTGGAGAACGAAGCTGTGACCACTTTTCCGTGGCCTGCAAGAAGTCAAGATCGAGCATCTATGGGATCAGTTGGGTAGGCGATTACAAGCTCTGGAACCTCCTCCACCGAATTTGCAACATTTAGAAGCTCAAATACACCGGGAATGGCGAGAGGTAACAAATTAGACGCCTTACTGGCAGTATGCGACGCAGGGTTGCAGCAGTCATTCATGCTTACTTTATATATACCCAATATTGATCCTTCGACGGCTAATTATCAATTTGGTGTTTGTGATTGGACAATTAAATAATAGTTTGGAGCTTTCGGTGACGTTTTAAAGAATGCGTGAAAGAGCAAAGACCATCCATATTTTGATGAAATGATATGTAAATAAAATAATGAGTTTTTTGCTTAAAATAACGTTTCATTGTGTCCAACAATGCATATTTTTGTCTGCTATACAAATAAAAACATAATGGCAGCCCAGTATTAATCCAAATGTGTTCGAATATGTACGATTTGAAAACAGCCAGGGGTGCTGAACATTTTTCTAGGTATACATTTAAATACGTTAAACAAAACATTAAGAATTAGAGTATGTATATAACACGAGGCATTATTTACATTAATGAAGGGCCTCGGTAGCCGAGGGGTTAAGGTAATTAATAAAGATAAAAAAGGTAAATAATCTACTATTTATCTCGTGCCTGACAAAATTGAGGTTGAGGGTTCGAGTTTCACTGCAGGCTTGGTGTACTCGACTGGAATCTTTATGGACTAGATTTTCCAGTTTTTCCAATTACTGAAAGTAGCGTTAAACAGCATTCAAAAACAACACAAATATTTATATTAATAGGAAAGCTAGCTTTTTGTTCAAACATTCAATAAATATATTTCCTTATTTGATGAAAGTCTACCTGAGTGTTTGTGTGAGAAAACGGCGTTATTTTTTCTTACCCTTTACGGGATGCGAACTACCGCTGTTGAGACACTATGACATCCATTCGCCAGAGTTCTAGACCACTCGGCAACAGAAACTATTTAATATTCAATAACCGATTTTAATCTAGACGATAGAACAATGCTTGTAACCAATATATACGTGTTAATCTGACAATAATCTATATTAATATTGATTTTTTTTTTTTGGGGGGGGGCGGGGGTATCGGTGTCTGAGTGGTTCAGGTGATTTGTCTACTATTGATCACGTGTTTTGTCAAAACTGATGTTGGGGATTCGAGTCTCACTGCGGGACATGATGTGCTCGACTCGAGTCTTAAAATTGACAAGGATTGCCAGTTTTCATACCAAAGATCCGGGTTTTATCCGGGTACTCCTGCTTCCTCCCCCCCCCAAAAAAAAAAACCTGGGTGATATGATATAGCTGGGAAAATGCTGAATGTGGCTTTAAACACCATAGAAGCAACAAACAAATCGTATAGTACCTGTAATTAATAGCAACATAAATCCAGTATAGTGCAATGATATTGACACTAGCAGATTAAAACACCCTTAAGTACTGGACTATTTTTAATTAAAAAAAACAGTCGTTATTTGAGTGAAATTGATTTGGTGTAAAAAAGTTGTTTAAACAAAATTATTCTGAAAATAATTTAAGTTGAAAAATATATTTGTGTGTGTTTACTAGGACCAATGTCGTACATATCCCTTTATTTCAACATAACTTAAATATGAGAGCATGATTATTCAAAATAGTAGTAAATATATCTAAATATATGGTATTCATTACGCATGTTGAAAAAAACGTATATATAGACGCAATATCAAATTATCTTATAATGTCGTTCTATGTTATACCGATAATCAAGTTCATAGTGATGATGTCAATGACAGTCTTTTTAAAGCAGCTTGAACAAGTTGAACAGTGTCTCCTGCACATCCCCAATGTAATGTAACACCACTTCCGCCGTGGCCATAATTATGTATTACCTGCAATAATATTTCATTGTACATTAATATCTTAAATAATGTTATACTTTAGTACCGTCAAACATATATTAGTTTTTACGAATCCCTTATAAACATGTGTTTTGGGGGGTGTTACTAAAACGCGGAAACGGAACGCGGAACGGAAACGGAAAACGGAATAAGTGTTTTATGAGGCTTGTTTAGGGCATATTGGGATATCGGATATTCACCTATTTTATTCATGGCATACAGGATATTTAAGGCAAAACGTACTGGGATATGGATATTTAAATCCATTTTATTTACATGGATATGGGATTTTGGAAAATACTTTTTTGCATACGGGATATTTGATGAAAAATTTTGAGATATGGGATACTGGTAACCCACATCCCCCCCCCCAAAAAAAACGCCCCTTTTATGGATCTGCTAGTGGTCAGAACTTATCAACATGTTTAGTATAAACTTTTTATCGGAGGTGGTTAAAACAGACTGTTAAATGCACATTTCCTTGTTTCCATTTGTAGCAAATGTTGATTTTAAATTATAAAATGTTTCCGGCGTATTGTAAATTGCATTCATTCATTGACTTTATTTTTGCAAATATAATTAGATCGATCCATTACGTCTTTTTGCATACATGTATTTACGTTAAGTGCAACCCTTAACTGCAATTTTAAAATAGCCTTTAATTATTTGTAATCATTTTCAAAAGACTGAGCTAAGAAAATTTTAAAACATGTACTGTTTACTTGTATTTTCATTTTGATAACTACGAAGTGACTAAAATAGATGCCTTCAAAATGCAGTAGAGAAAAAAAACTGAAAAAGGCAGACACGCGAGAGTTGACAAACCGAATGACTAAGAATAGGAAAGAAATCTCAAAAGAATTGGAAACTTCTGAAGATAGCCAAAGACTAAGGTTCAGTTTTCATAGAACTTTATAAAAACGCAAATAATTTTACATTTCTGTAGGCGTAGACAAAAGATGCATTTGATAGATTTCATTGGACCAGAGTCAATATAAAAATGACAATAAAACTACAAATTTATGACATTGTCACAAAATGTAACATTACTTTTAGCAGGTGCCCCTGCAAAAATCAATATGAATATATAAAAGACTACGAAAAGGAGTTAAAATGTAAAAAAATCAGATTTTGGTAGTGTTAGATATAAAAATATAGCGTTATTACTTCATTGGCGTTTTTTTCAATAATTAAGTTGGAAAAAAATTTTAATTGCCGTATACACCGTACGGTATAATCCCTTTCAGTTACACATAAGCAAAATGAAATATTATTTTTGGTTTTGATTCATCAGAAGAATATTATACAAATTACCAGACACATACTAATTTGTTAATTGACAAGGATTGCCAGTTTTCCTACCGCAGGTCGGGGGTTCTCTCCGGGTACTCCGGCTTCCTCCCCCAATAAAAACTGGACGCCATGAAATAGCTGAAAAATTGCTGAAAGTGGCGTTAAAACACCATTCAAACAAACATTCAAACACATACTAATATGGAAACCTTCTGGTTATTTTTTCGATTTCCTTTTTTTTTCGCCAACATTTGCATTTTTCTACCAATTTTTGTTTCGAAACATGTAAAGACCAGTTGTACTATGGTCCAGTTTTTCTAGCAAAGGTAAGATAAGATATTCTTAATTCCTAATCAAAGTGGCCTTTATAGGGCATAACATACATGTATACAGACCGTCAAAACATTTGGGTGAACGCTTTAACTTGAAAACTATAAAAGTTACCAATGATTTGAAGTTTTAGACAATGATTTTGTATCATGCCAATTTATCAAATGATTTAAAATCTGCAAAAAAGAAACAAACAAAAACAAACAAACAAACACAAATTTAAAAACCAACAAAAATAAAACTCATTACTATCATTCGTTAGAGGAGCAATGCATTATCGCTGCTTAAATGGGGAGTATATAAATTGGTTTCCGGGTCGTAACTTGTGATATCGGGATCAATACATGTAAGTCAAAGTTCAAAACAACAACAAAACATGCCCCAGTTGAATTTGCATCAAATGAAAATACAACATTTATTTTAATAGTATTTATATGATTACTAACTTACCATACATTCCAGTCATAAAACTGAACAAGTCATACGTCTACGCATGCATAAACATGACACCAAACTTGTTTTGATAATGTTACCTAGCGGTTTATTGAAGTGACAATTAATATCACATACCTATATAAAAATATCAGAAAGTTTATTAGGTCAAAATATATATCTATTTATTCATTTTTCCGTTTCCGTTCCGCGTTCCGTTTCCGCGTTTTAGTAACACCCGTGTTTTGGGGCCTTAATAACGTATTGATATATCCGACTTTAATTCACAAAAGAAAAAAATAACACGTTTTTTTTTCTCAACACTATTTCTTTTTAATTTAATAACAAGGACATAATAATCATATTGTCTCTATGTTATACCAATGTCGAGACGGTAGATTGTAACATTATTCAGATGATACTTTCTAGGCCAAATTAACATGAAATATTTTGCTTGTAACTATAATCATTTGAGCCATAACAAGAGTTTTGAACTTTTTCGTCTCAAAAAAGGATTTAATAGAAAGTTGGTACGTATCTTAAAAGCTCTCTCTTAGAATGTGATTTGTTTCATATCTATTTATTAACATGGCAAAAACAAACACAAAAAGGTTTCCATTATTATATCTACAAAACTGTAATTTAGGAAAGGACAATACACTGACAATTACCGAAAGCCATTCCGTGCTGAATTTAATGTAAACTTCTCATTTAATTGGATAAACTACTAAAACATTACTAAAATACTGAAGACTATACAACTAATTACACCTCTTATATCTAGACAACTCTAAGTATAGACAAAGCTGTTGACACACTATCAAAACCTCTTGAAATATCACACACCATTTTTTTTCAAATGCCTGTACCAAGTTAGGTTCATTGCTGTATTTGCTGTGTGTTGGTTGTTAGTTCTCGAGTTTGCCGTTTTTCGTACTTCAATATATGGGTTTTTTAGTTTCTTTGGCGAACGGTATTTTGTTATTACCTTCATTTCATAATCAAATTAAAATAATAAAAGCAAGCAGTGGCACCTCCCGCCCCCAAAAGCATGCAATTTGACCACGCACACTTCGAAAAATAATAAAAAAATGGGGGAAATCGAATCACACATTAGCAAACGATTATTCTGGTTGGAATCAAATGAAAATAATTTCATACAAAAATAAAATTGCATAGTTTTTAGATGACCAAATTAATGATAATAAAACAGCACGCTTACCATAACTTTTTTACTCCCTTGTATTTCCTCAATTTCCAGACGAACTGTAGTTCTTCCGGGTCTGAGGCCAACCCAGTCACTTAATTTTTTTGCATTCTAAAATATTAACATAATTCAAACCGTCACAAGTTATATCTATGCATGTGCATGTATAAAAAAAGTGATACATAAATTAACTTACTTAAATCTTTTATTTTCCACTATCTTAAACTTGTCGACAGATTGTATTAACGTTGACTTTTATTTATAAATATGATATAATCAGCTATGTGAATATGTTAAAGCTATACATAAACAAGCTTACTCCAGTGGCTTACTCAATTATTATAATATTAGGTAACTAATGTAAGTACAGAATAATCTAATGTGTTATACAGGCGTAGAATACTAACCTCTAAGCTCGGGACAAGCTTGACGCAGCTTTCAAATATTTTATTTGAGTCTTTAAAATCAACCTCTGTATTCCAATTTCCTTCTTGTTCTGTACCACCAAGAATGACACAATCTCGACTAAAATAAATTAAATTTGCTGCTTAAATACTGAAAGGCAGGTCATCGTCGATTGTGTCAATTGAGTTCAAATATGTAGAGTTAAAATCATTTAAAAGTGATGAGAGAAAGTTTATAAATAGTGTTTGTAGGAAATGAAATCAGACTCTGGACCTGAATTTCAGGCAAAACAGTTTTAATATTCTTCACGAATACGGATTAAAACGATGAGGTATGAAATGTCGAGATTAAATACAAAGTCATTACAGTGTGTAATTAATAATAAAACATGTTACTGATTGGTTTCAATGGTACCTTTTCGATCTTAACTAAGAGACAGTACAGCTTGCTTTCAGTGAGTCGACCTCGTCTTATTATTTAATAAAATGGTTATTGACTATTCCTTAGTTGGCCTCAGTAAATCTATCATAGACAAGGTGCAGATTGTCCCGAGTACTCATAAGGAACAGTCAATAATCGTAAAAAATACATGTAGTATTGTGTAAAAGTGTTATTTAATACATATGTAGTACTTTAATAGTGATCTCCCTTGTTTTCATATTTCTCATTTAAAGTGCTTATTTTTGTTATATTGTCAAAGTAAATTATTACTTTTAACTAAATTGATAATTGTATTGTGATTTTGTTGGAATATTTACATGTAGATGTGACTGTGATATTTTTCTGAGTAATGTTTGCAAATTCAGAGTTTAACGTTTATCTTGATAAACACAGTTAAATTAATTTCTATAGGTGTTTTGAAAGAAAGTCTAAGGGTCGTTGCTGCTCAACTATTTTGAGGTACGACCATAGAGCTACTATTTAGTTCTAACATTTTGTTACATTTTCCATTGAATCAGATGCCGAAAATTGTGAGTTATTTCGATTTTGTCTATTCATTTTTTTTACAACTTGTTTACATTCAGGGATAAAAGTGCTTGAGATATTGTTATTTTTTTTGATACTTTACACTTAACTTGTATTTACAACTGTTATCCAATTTTGTTTGTTAATTAAAAGTAAAACTCGCTGTTTTATATTTTGTCTACTGCCAACATTCTCTAAACTCAGATCCCAGAGGACGAACTGATATGGTCTTAAAAAGCCTCCCCTTGGGTCTATGAGACATTGCTTGGCGTTTATGTCATGATGACATGTTAGTGTTGGGCTAAAAGACCATTTTTGTATTCAGCAGGGTTGTGCAGCATATAGGCACTCAACCCTCCTGTTACATTTTATGGTGGCCAGTGTGGGGATCTGAGATAAAATTAGTGGAGTGTTGGTAGTATTTATATTAATCTGATAGTGATACACATTAATCAAAATTTGATTGTCCAATATAAAATAGAACTAAATAACAGATAAAATCAATTAACCTTCATTTAATAACTTGTTTAATTAGGCTCTTAGTAAATAGGAACTTAAACAAATTAAAATAAACAAAATCAAATATTTAGCAATGGCTAGTCGCTCTGATGATTGGGAGCAATATGAAAATGACCAGTCTTTGGAAAACACTGAAAGTCGACGAGTACATCGTCGAGTTAATTTCAGTGAAACTGAAACTCCACCATTGAGGCCGCCTCCGCCGAGAGAAAGATACGATTCTAGTTACGTAGTACCAGAAACACCTTCGTTTAGTCGCGAAAGGTCAGACAACCTTTATTCACGTGAACATGATGGCTACCGTACTGATTCGCGACGCCATATACCAGAAGCACCATATTACAGTACACCGTATAGCGGATATCAGCGAAACGTACCGCGACAGTCGTATAGCGAGTATGATCGCTCAAATAATGAGTACAATTGTGAGCGAGAAGTCGACATGAGAGATATGTATTCTGACTTGCCTCCAACGATAACGCCACGTTTTTCTCGTGCTCACATTATCAATCGACGAGAAAAAGAACCAGAAAAATTCGATGGCAATTCGGTTGACTGGAAAGATTACATTGTTCAATTCGAACAAGTCGCAACTTGGAATAACTGGACCGATTTCGAAAAAGCACAACAATTAAGCATGAGCTTACGTGGAACAGCACAAAAGATTTTAGGTGATTTGAAATTGTCGGTCGTTCACAATTATGCATTGTTAAAATCAGTTCTTGCCCAAAGGTTCAATCCAAAAGAAAGAGTTACTGCTTCACGATGTGAATTTTCAGCTCGGAAAAGAAAATCGGGTGAAAATCTTTCTGATTTTGGCTACGCACTACGACGTCATGTACGACTTGCTTATCCCGATAGCGAGTATAATTCCGTGCTAGAACAACTTGTAATTAATCAGTTTATCACAGGTCTATGTCATACTGATATGGAAAAACATGTTCAATTTTCGCATCCCGAGACTTTAGAAGAAGCCATAGCTTCTGCCGTTGAGTACGAAGCGTTTACAAGTGCTCAAAATATTCCGAGAAAACCAAAAGATGAAACTTTTACTATCAGAGCAATAAACAAAGAATGTAAAGTAAGGAAAGCTGAAAAACAAAATAAAGTTAATGAAGAAAATTCAAATGAAGCGTTAAAGGAAATGTTCAAATCTTTCTGTGAATGTGTAGATAAAATGAATGAAAAGTTAGATGAAATAGTCACAGTAAATAAGAATAAAAAAGATGACCAAAAACGAAAACCTGTGGAATGTTGGAATTGCAAGAAGAAAGGTCACATTGCTAAATTTTGTAGATCTGAAAAGAAAGTAGAACCTCAAAATGATAAGAAAGAACCTAGTAATACAAAAAAACTAAAAAGGACTGATTCTGAGGCCAAAGACTCAGTCTCAAATTTAATAGAAAATGAAAGGCCAGTTGTCGTGATTAACTCTGTTAAACAAGCAGGTTGCTTGTTTGCAAAAACTAAAATTGAAAATTCAACTTTTAATTTTTTAGTTGATTTGGGGTCACCTGTTTCCTTGATTTCTAAATGTTCATTTGATAAGCTAGGATTGTCCACTAATTCTTTCAGTGAAGTCTCGACGACTTTGAAGTCTGTAAATGGTACAGATGTGGAAGATTATGGACAAGTAAAACTTAAGTTTTCTATATCAAATAAAGTATTTATTCATGATCTCATTGTGGCTGATACTTATGAAACAGACGGAATATTAGGAATGGACTTCTTAGATAAATATGAGGCCAACATTCAAGTTTCTAAACATCAAATGTTTTTAAAAGGACAAAAAGTTAGACTTTATAAATTAGGATTCCTAGCATGTGCTCATGTCAAGCTAGTTGAAAAAATACAAATTGCACCTCAGGCTGAAGTTACAGTGAAAGGACAAATTTGTGGACCAAATCTCAATTCAGAATCTGTGTTTGAACCTAGAACAGATTTAAATAGGAAAGGTTTAATGTTAGCTAGGACTTTGTGTCATAAGTCCGACAATCAAATTTTGATCAACGCTATCAATCTTACAAATGAAAGCATTTATTTGACAGAAGAATCTTTGTTAGGCAAATTAGACCCAGTATCTGAAGTTAAACCCTTAGAATTGGAAAGTAAATTTGAAGAAACTGAAACTGAAATAATTTTACCAGATCATTTGAAATGTCTTGTAGACAGCGCTTCACCAGAATTAAGTTGTGAACAAAAGTTGCAATTACAGAAGTTAATTTTTGATTATCAGGACATTTTTACATCTCCTGATGGCAAATTAGGTCGTACCGACATTGTAAAGCATAGCATTGATACAGGGAATGCTAAGCCCATTCGTGTTCCACCAAGAAGGGTTCCTTTATCCCAAAGACAAATTATAGAATCTGAAATAGAGAAAATGTTACAAAATGATGTAATAGAACCTAGTACAAGTGCATGGTCAAGTCCAATCTTATTGGTTAAAAAGAAAGACAACTCTGTTCGTTTTTGCATTGATTATCGTCAGTTAAATTCAGTTACGAAGAAAGATGCATATCCTTTACCCCGGATAGATTCCTCTCTAGATGCTTTGGGTGGAAATAAATGGTTTTGCACCATAGACCTTACTTCCGGGTACTGGCAATGCGAAATGTCTCCTGAGAGTAAAGAGAAAACCTCGTTTTCGTCTCACAAAGGCCTTTATCAGTTCAAAGTGTTACCATTCGGACCCTGCAATGCTCCCGCAACCTTTGAACGTTTGATGGAATTAGTTTTGAAAGGATATCAATGGGAATACTGTCTCTGTTACCTTGATGATGTCATTATTTTTGGAGATACGTTTGAAAAGACTTTAGAAAATCTAAAATTGGTTTTTGATAGGTTTAGGTTACATAACTTGAAGTTAAAACCCAGTAAATGTAGCATGTTTCAAACAGAAATTCTATTTTTAGGTCATATTGTTTCAAACAAAGGTATAAGTTGTGATCCTAGTAAAGTTGAAACTGTGAGAAATTGGCCCGTGCCTTCCTCTGTCGCAGAATTAAAAAGTTTTCTAGGACTTGCAGGGTATTACAGAAAATTCATTCCAAATTTTTCAGAAATTGCTTCACCTTTGACTGGTTTGACTAAAAAAGCACGCAAGTTTGAATGGTCTGATGATTGTCAAAAAGGTTTTGATATGCTAAAAGAATTGTTAGTTTCTTCTCCAGTTTTGTCATATCCTATGGAAAAGGGTGAATACATTTTGGATACTGATGCTTCCGGAAATGGTATAGGGGCTGTATTATCCCAAGTACAGGATGGTCACGAAAAAGTAATTGCTTATAGTAGTAAGACTCTCAATGATTCTCAAAGAAGATATTGCACAACTTACAAGGAATTGTTAGCTGTTGTTACTTTTGTGAAACAATTCAGGCATTATCTTTGGGGTCAACACTTTAGAGTACGAACTGACCACGCGTCTCTTATTTGGTTAAAGAATTTTAAGAATCCCGAAGGAATTGTAGCTAGATGGATCAGTGTTTTGGACACTTTTGATTTGGTTCTTGAACATAGAAAGGGTAGTCTTCATGTCAATGCTGATAGTTTGTCTAGGCGTCCGCATAAGAAATGTATAAGAGAGGATTGTCCTGATTGTACTAATGTCAAATTAGTTTCGGCTAACAGTGATGAAAGCTGTAAATCTAAGACAACACATCATATTTTAGCACCTATTCAGGTTCAACCACCTGAGCTGGGTGACAATCAGCATCCCACAAAAGAGAATACATTTATTCCAAATTGGTTGTTAGTTTGGTCGGATAAGCAGATAGCTTCATGGCAAGATGAAGATCCGGATATCAAGAAAATTTTGGAACTGAAATATTTGAATGCAGGAAAACCTCCAAATCAATGTATACAGGGCTGTTCTTATACTGTTAGAGTTTTATGGAATAATTGGGAACGTTTGTTGGTTAAGAATGGAATTCTGTACTATATTTATTTATGTCCCAATTCAGATGTCAAAGAACTATTGGTAGCTCCTCACGAAGTTCGAAGTGAAATCTTTAAACAATTACACAATTCACGAATTGCAGGTCATTTAGGTCGAGATAAAACTTTGGAGTCCGTAGAACGTCGTTTCTTCTGGCCTGGAATGTCTGCAGATGTTCGTAATTGGTGTAAATCTTGCAATGAATGTGCCCAAGCTAAAGCTGGTCCTGGTCGTGGAAGATTTCCTCTTCAGCAGTCTGCTACTGGTTGTCCTTTTGACAGAGTTGCTGTTGACATTGTTGGTCCATGTCCTATCAGCGAGAATGGTAACGAATACCTGATAGTCATAACAGATTATTTCTCTAAATGGACTGAGGCTTTTGCTGTGCAAAATCATACAGCTATGACGGTTGCTGATAAGCTTGTTACTGAAGTGTTTTGTCGCTTTGGTGTACCAAATCAACTTCATTCTGACCAAGGGCGTGAGATTGAATCGGAATTGTTTGGCAATATTTGTTCTTTGTTAGGGGTAGAAAAAACTCGTACTTGTCCTTATAGGCCCCAGTCGGATGGTCTTGTTGAGAGAATGAATAGAACTCTCATTCAGATGTTGTCAATTTTTGTTTATCAAAACAGGAATAATTGGGATGATCATCTTCCTTTCATTTTGATGGCCTATCGTGCAACTATACAGGATAGTACAGGTTTCAGTCCTTATAAAATGTTATTTGGAAAGGACATGATTTGTCCAATGGATATTATTTGTGGGTTCACAACAAGGAATATTGTCAACTTTTGCCCCGTTGAATATGTGGAATGGGTTAAGTTCTCATTAACACTCACATATGATTTTGCCTATGAAAATCTTTCAAAAGCTGCCACTCGTCAGAAGAAAAACTATGATCGAGGTGCAAAACCTCGATGTTTTGTCGAGGGTAGTTTTGTCTGGCGATGGTATCCTCCTAAAGCAGGTTTAAAATTAGCATTAGGTTGGACAGGTCCATATTTTGTTGAAGCAAAAGTCAGTGATGTTTTGTACAAAATCAAACGTTTGCCAAACAGTCAATTTTTGATAGTTCATGTAGATCATTTAAAACCATACACTGGACAAAATATACCAGATGGTTGGCAAAACGAAATAACGAATTTTAATACTATTTCTGACAATGATCCAGAAGAACTTGTACCCGATGAGGACAGTAAAACAAACGTCATGTTCGATGATTTCCAAAACCTATCAGTAGATAATCAAGATAGTTTTCAGTTACCCTCATCTGTCAGTTCACCTAAAACACCAAATTTTGAACCTGTAACACCTAAGAGAACTCGATGTGGTCGTCAGGTTAAGAAACCTCTTAAATACTCCCCTTCATTGTAGTACAAAATATGAGTTCAGGATTGCACTTTGTAAATAATTTGTAAATATTTTATATTCATAATGATTGACTCAGTATTTAAAGAAAATGTTGACAGAATTAGTTTTGATACAATGTGTAGCCCTATATAATCCTTAGTCATTGGTTTGAAAGTATAGAAGTAGAAATAAACGTTCGTATGTTTGGTAGTTGATTATACAATAGGCCAGACTTTTTAAGGCAAATGGTAACACTCTCATTAGGGTGTTTTGTTCAATAAATGTTTTGCCATTTTTAGACTTCTTGAAGTAGGGATAAATATATTTCCGAAATAAACGAAGTTAGTGAGGGATGAATTTAGTTAACTTTAGTTTCTCATTCTTGATTTGCGTTTTCTCATACTTTGAGATAGACATAATTTCATCTGTGTATATGTGCGCAGTATCTAGATGAAGTTACAGCAGAAATTGTTAAATTTTCCGAAGATAAAATAAGTAGGGAATTTATTCATTTTTCTGTTTTGTTTCTTGTGTGCTAATAACGTCATATGAACTTCCGAAACAAAAGTAGGAGTTTGTGTTAAATGACACACATGAGCTAAAGTATGTTTACGTAAATTTAGTATGATCTAGTGTGAACATGTGGAACTTGGGAAATAAAAATAGTACTGGTTATACCCATGTAGCATACATGTTTAAAACATTTACTTAAATTCCATAAACTTGTAAATTCGGTCGCCAAAGAAGAACTTAAACATTGTAACACACAAACAGTAGATAACTCTAAGTTTATTTGTCCTGGTCCTGTTTTACCACATAGAAAAACATAAAAATCTATAAAAAAAATTGTTATATTTACTTTGTTTATATCATTACAGATATGGCTTGTGGTGACATAAGTGTTTCTCCCTTTGTTGTTCCTGACCTCGGTGAGGAGGAGGACAAGAGGGAATATTTTCCATCACATGGTATGTTCTGTGAGATGGAGGGCTGTACAAGCCCTTTCCTAAAGAACCACGACAAATATAGAAAGCATTGGAGAATGTATCATGTTAAAAAAGTAAATATACATATGTGCCCGGTACAAGGATGCTCATACAAAGCTAAAGAGAAATGGATTGTAAAGAAGCACATTAAGATACACAAACTACCTCAAGAAGAATCTTCTTCACTTGTTGTTATTAAAGAGGAAGTTCATAATATGTATTACCTCAATCCAGGACCAGTACTCTTCCGCAAATTTTGCAAGATAAATGTAAGAGCTCGAGAGGAAGCGCAGAAGCAAAGACAGCAGTATGCTCAAGATAATTTAGCTAACATAAGGATACCCGAACCAACACAACTTTCGGTGTGTAGAGGCCACTATGTGGACATTGACTTTGACACTAATGTAGCTACTGTGGTCAAAAGATGGTGAAATGACTTTGGATTCCAAAAAGACTAATTTTGGTGGGGCTGGCACATTTGTTAAGTTGTATATATATATATATCGTTTAATTTGTTTATTTTAAGAACAAATTTATAAATATAAATTGTTCTGAGGGGGGAGGAATGTAACAGTGTTATTTAATACATATGTATTACTTTAATAGTGATCTCCCTTGTTTTCATATTTCTCATTTAAAGTGCTTATTTTTGTTATATTGTCAAAGTAAATTATTACTTTTAACTAAATTGATAATTGTATTGTGATTTTGTTGGAATATTTACATGTAGATGTGACTGTGATATTTTTCTGAGTAATGTTTGCAAATTCAGAGTTTAACGTTTATCTTGATAAACACAGTTAAATTAATTTCTATAGGTGTTTTGAAAGAAAGTCTAAGGGTCGTTGCTGCTCAACTATTTTGAGGTACGACCATAGAGCTATTATTTAGTTCTAACATTTTGTTACATTTTCCATTGAATCAGATGCCGAAAATTGTGAGTTATTTCGATTTTGTCTATTCATTTTTTCGATTACAACTTGTTTACATTCAGGGATAAAAGTGCTTGA
The DNA here is from genome assembly GCA_944474755.1 of Limnoperna fortunei. Classification (NCBI taxonomy): domain Eukaryota; kingdom Metazoa; phylum Mollusca; class Bivalvia; order Mytilida; family Modiolidae; genus Limnoperna; species Limnoperna fortunei. Next base: position 83,746,898 of record OX104111.1, on the reverse strand, counting down.
GATATTGTTATTTTTTTGATACTTTACACTTAACTTGTATTTACAACTGTTATCCAATTTTGTTTGTTAATTAAAAGTAAAACTCGCTGTTTTATATTTTGTCTACTGCCAACATTCTCTAAACTCAGATCCCAGAGGACGAACTGATATGGTCTTAAAAAGCCTCCCCTTGTGTCTATGAGACATTGCTTGGCGTTTATGTCATGATGACATGTTAGTGTTGGGCTAAAAGACCATTTTTGTATTCAGCAGGGTTGTGCAGCATATAGGCACTCAACCCTCCTGTTACAATTGTTTATAATCCATGCAATGTTTCTAACTTTGAATTGCTTGTTTCGTAGTTATTTACCAAGAGTCGTAGGTTCCCTCCATGTATTTTGCTTTTATCTTGCAATGGACGTGCTCGTTGCAATACTTCTAATTAATATACTGTAAAAGGCGTTAAATCCATTTTATTTAACTTTTCTTATATGTATTCCCTTTAGTGAATATAAAACAACAATTTCTTGTTGTATTATACTATTTTTTACTGCCATTAATTTTATCAATTTATCATCTGAATGTGAATTCTTGTCGGTGTATATCAATCAGATTAATATACCAGATTAAATTTTGGGACCAATATATAACATAAGAGCACATTTCCACACTCCCACCCCCCCCCCAAAAAAAACCCCATACCCTAAATAAACAAGAATTAAAAGAAATGTACCCTCTACAATTAGACTTTTGGAACCAGCTTTCATCATCAACTAAAAATAGTCCTTCTGTTGATACATTCAAGAAAAACTTAAATTTAGAAAACCCAAGAGCCCCTGAATACATTGGTAATAGAAAAGAGAATATATGGCATTGTCAGTTAAGATGTGAAGCAAGCAACCTGAACTCTCACTTGCATCTTCACTTCTTGGTTGATAATCCATATTGCCCACACTGTAGAGACACTGTTGAAGATAACTTTCATTATTTAATATCGTGCCCGACCTATCAACTTCAGAGGTGGTCACTGCAAAGTATCTGCATGGAATTGCATATTGATTTTAACCCAATAAACCTACTGCATGGAAATGAGCTTCTTTCTTATAATGACAATGTCAAGCTCATGTTGGCAGTGCAAACATATATTAAAAATACAAAACGTTTTTGAAGTATACATAAATGTAGCATGTTCATACACTAATGATCTGACTACTAGTTATCGTTGACAGACTGTTGTTTTGTTTATATCGAAATGCCATTTATACTATATACATATTATTATTTATTTAATTATAATATTAAAAGGAAAAATTTTAAAAAAATTTTAATCACACACTTTTGGCAAAATATGTGCTGGAAGTAAAATTTATTGCTTTTTCTAAGTAAACCATATTGTGATTAATTAAAAAAAAATATATGAACAAATACTAGTAATGTTAACTAATCTTTATTTTACCAAAAGAGATATATTGAGAATACTATTTAATACCATGAAAATATTTTTGCTTCTAAAAACCAGTTTACAAATTTAAATTTCAAATATATTTTCTCTTTTCCTTATTACATGTAAACTAACATTAAATTAAACTACTAATGTTATCATAGTAATGATTTTTGACACCTTATATTTACAAATTAGAGTTATCTTTCTTTGAATGTGTTCTCAGTATATGTTTGTATTCTATATCCAACATGTTGAACATCTGTATGTTGCCTTGTATGGAGAGGATTTATATAGGCTATGCCTGCTATCCAATCCATTTCAATTTTCTTGAATAAATATGTTTAAACTAACTGAATTAAAAGAAAAAAGACTAACAACGTTCTTACCCAGGAATGATGTAAGCATCGTTATCTTTTCCTTCAACATCATAATCATTGATAAAATGTTTGATCCATGGCGCATAAACCTGAAAAGTTATAACAAATGAAGCTGAATTTCGAACATTTGTTAAAGCCTTCTCACAAATATAACAAAAATATTTTATTTGCAAATGTAAATGTGTAATTTTTAATTATTATATTTAAGTAAAATTTGCACTGATCAGAGCTTAATAAGGTATTAGGTAGCATAACACAGTTTTGAAGCCTAGTTTCGAATGTCCCCCGCTGAAATTTCTTAATATAGTAGTATGGTCCAGTTGCAGTTTACCTACATCTATGAGAAAAGAAATGCAATAAATTTATGAAGTGTCAGTAGAAAGTGTCATGTTTTTAGAAAAGAAATATATATATTATATTTGGGTGTCATCCTTGTTATAGAAGTAAAACCCCGAGACTGCCTATAAGACCATTTCTTTAATGCATTTAAATGGCAGTTTCCTTGTCATCAAAATTGTGTGTAATCGAGGTGGATGACAGGTATTTTGTCAGTAATTTTCTGCTTGGAAATTGATTGAAATAAACAAATATATATGTCATATTGATGTTCTTTTAGGCGTTACATTGTCAGAATTTTTCAAATGACAGTAAATGCTAATGACTTGCACCCTTAATATGTATAGTTTCCTCTCTAAAGAGTGTACTGAATTTCCTATTCCCTAAAATTAATAAGAATGAATTTGAGTAAATCGATTAAACGTCATTCACAGTGTATTGTCAGAAGTATTTCTGTGAGCAAGTTTTATGAAACAAAAATCCGTATAGGAAACCATTAACAATTGGTAAAATAACTACAAATCAAACAATTAGAAACATATAGTTAGCCCTCGCATACTTGATATTATTCTGCCTTTATCATGTCCTAAAAACACACTAATGAACTTACTCTTATCACTTGTCCTCTTACTGGTTTTACCTTCTCGTCGCCTAATAGTCGGTTAGCTTGAACACCGACACAATTGACGATGATATCAAAATCTGACGATAACTAAAATAAAACACGCTTCAGATATTTAAATATATAATATAAACAATATTTTAGTTCGACCAAAAATGTTTCTTATAAAGATTCAGGTCTTCTTTTAATAAGCATCTGTATACTCATTAATTCTACTTTTATAGCTAGTACACTCCTATTTAAGCAAGTGTAAATATATTATACTATTATATACAAACGTGTTTCCCCTTTAAGCTGTTTTACTACTTATTCTTCGTTTAAGTGTTTGGAATATTAAGCGTTGATATAATGTGTTTGTCCTGTCGTTATGGTTTTCAATAAACTTTACGTCAGTTATGTTCCTAGCAATATATAAGTTACTGAAATTGGTAACACAGCCCGTAAGTGTTTTTACCTCATAAATAGAAGTAATTGTTTTGAACTGGACTTTTCCACCATTTGCTTTAAACCTACAAGTGAAGCTAAACGGTAACCAAACTTTACAACAGATATCTGCTCCATATGTTTTAGCAAAAGTCATGTATGATATTTTTTCATAAAATTTAAATTCTCCACATCACTCCACGATTTGTATGGGGCGTTGGAAATCTTAAACATCTCTTTTACAAGTCATCTCATATTGACCATTATTACCCAATAAAAGTACAATATTTGTCAACGTCTTAGAGTGATGTCTACTGCAACACAAATAACATGAAATAGGTCATATTAGTTCACCTAAGCGACATGAAATGAAAGATAACAATTTACGTAATTTTTTATTTTTTCAATACTCAATTTTAATAATTGTTTATTTATCTGTTTAAGCAATTTTTTTGAGCAATAACATGGCGTCCCTTTTTTTATTCGGAGAGGATACCGGTCCACATGGTAAAAAATCCAGGATGACGTAAAATCCTTTGAGTTGAGCTTAGACCATGCAAACCTTGTCTTCCTTATGTTTGGCGATCGCAGCCTTACTGTTGACACATCAGGGATCAAAAGGAGATTACTAACTACCTCAACTGGTACCTTTAATTAGTTGTATGGCATCAAGTATTTTACGATAAACTTACTTTTGCATCAACCATGGTAGATAAGACTTCACGTCTATCGACACCGTTGTAAAGAAAACACCATCTCTAAAACGATTGATTAATAGCTACACTTGTTAATCCATGAAATATATTCAGCTTGGTTCATTTTCGCAGTCTCAATGTAATAATGTTGCAACATTTTACATTTGGATGCCTATTTGTTTATGGTAAATCTATATAAACAATGCAACGTTTATGTAAATTTTACTCAACATTGAACGCGATTCAATCACTTTTTATACGTATAAGATTGTCAAACAGATAACAAAAAACACCTTTGTCGAAGAGACATTGAAGAATTCTGATTAATGTAGAACTGGAAATCACGTTTACAGTAAATTTATGTTATAACACCAGCATACTTTTTTTCAGTGTGAATTTTCTTTTCAATTTCATCCAATTTTCTGTAAGCCAATACTTGATCTTTCCAAAAAGGTTCCTAAACAACGAATGTATTAAATATATGTATTATACAAAGTACGATAGTTATTTGAATTGTCATGTAAAGTTCACAGTACAGTACAACGGAAAGAGCAATGTGACAAGCAGGTATATGAATGTGACAGAAGTTAAAGCATAAGAAATATATCTGTTATATTTCTCTTTACATCTATAAAATTAAAATAAATGCTACACTAAATTAAATTTTAATGGAATAAAAGTATGGAGTACTTAAATCAAATACATGTAATAAACTAGTATAATTTATTTGACCACAAACAGCATTACAAATTATATACCTCTTTCATTAAACCAAAATTGTAACCAGATATAAGCTGAGCTCCCAGTTTCCCAGCTTCTTCTGAACTGGCTAATCTTTGTAAATGGTCGAATGTCTCTTGTCCCCACTTTCTACATACAAAGAAAAAAATAATTCTCATGTCATATAGTATATGGTTGATCTGTATTTGTGAAGGATGTTTGAAGTTGACGACAATAATGTAGCCAGCTGGTGAAGGGAACTATTATAAAACAAAGACACAGATGTTTTAGTATCCCTAATGAATTAATTGTAAACTTTACTATTAGTACTTGGTCATTTCGGCTTCAACGACTTAAAGGGAAAATGTGGCAAATCAGTACGGCAACACGATTGAAATATATTATTTATTTGGCCTTACGTACACAACATTAAATATACTATTTATCTATCTGAAGCATGAGCTCTTCCGTGATATGTGGATATAATAAAATAACGTTTGTTTCTACACATACACTTTTAATGAAGTATAATTACAAGTTTATTGTTGTGTATATTAAGTCAGTGTGTTATTTTATCCCTAGATTATTGATAATGCTTCCTAATTTCTATTTTTAAGCTCTTTCCTTAAATGTTTCTACAAGGTATTTGGTATTGAAAATATAAATCAATTATTAAAATCAATTGTTAATAAAACTTGTTTAATTCTACACGGTAACTCCCAAATCATAGGTGATACCGGTATACGTGCAGAATAGTTTGTTTAAGAAGTTTAATTTTGAAGGGTGACAATTTAATTCTACACTGGATCTCCTATATACTGGGTGACATGCATACAGTACATTTTAAATTAAAAATTGGAAATTTAAAATTTTAATTTTACCACTGGATTTACTTAATCCTAGGTGATAGGTGTGCTGAATTGATGAACATTTTAAATTAAAAATTTAATTCTAAACTGGCTCTCCTAAATCAAAGGTGATATGCGTTATATAATAATAATTTAGTGTTGAAAGTTATGTTGAAAGTTGAAAATTTAAGTCTTCTCTGGATCTACCAAACGTTAAGAGTTTAAAATATTTAGTAAACAGTTAATGTTTTACTGGATCTACTTAAAACAAGTTTGATACGCGTGTAGATAGGTACAGGCTGGCGTATTCCGTAAAATAAAAAACAAAACAATCGATCTATTTATGCTAACGATCTTATACGTAATACAAATAACTTTAAGTAACATTTTTATAATTATATATTAACAAACTATAAATATGTCGGTGGAATACAAATATAAAAATGATTAAGGTTCTACTAGCTGATCGCAAATAGAGATAGGCTACGAAGAACTTGAAGTTGTCAACACAGAAATCGGCGTTGTCCTGTCATAAGTAAATTGTCATGCAACACTCTCAATAGTGAGGAAACAAATAAAACATCTGCATATTTCTGCTACGACAAAAGCAGAGAAAACTCTTAAAGGCTACAATATAAATTATTGCAAAACTATATTTCCGAACTCTTACAATATCAAAAGTAATCAAAAGTAATAGTTAATTTATTCCTATATCAGACACATTATTACAAATAAATACTAATTTCAGAAACTGAAGTATGATCAAGTATGATTTTCCAAATATTTTTAAAAAAAGGTTGTCTAAAAGAATAATATACATAAACATATAAAAATAAACAGTTAACAAGAATATTTATCCCCGTATTGGTATTATTCCTGGAATTTGATTGGTCAGTTACACGTTTTTACAAAACCAATATACCCGGCTCGTTGCTAAGTCATATACCAGGGTGATGCTAACCGTTAGTTGCACAAAAGTACTTAAGATGCGTTTATATTTTAAATGGTAATCGGTTTGTGTCATATATAGGATAATGAAATCTTTAACAAAAGGTCCAAATGTGTTTTATTTTTAACAGAAAAAGAAACAAAAGATATACAGTTTGACAAACAACGACGTCACGCTATTATGACGTCTCTGCAAGACATTCAGCGCCAAAATGTATTTCTTAAACATCTGTTTGAATCCAACAAAAAAATGTTCTTTTTCAAGAACTGTAGGGTTCTACCAAAGGTAGTAACCTACACCTTGTAAAAAAGCCTCATTTTTATCAAATTTTAATCAAACTTCCTTTGATAATGATGAAAACGTCACTTTAACGTCCGGCCATTGCGTTGACAAAGTACCTAAAAATCCATTATTTCAAACTAATACCGGGGATAAATTCGTTACACACGTCCATATCAGTAGATATGGAGATTTGAACACCTTCAGCACCCCTGAACACCCTTCGGCTTCGCCTCAGGGCGTACTTGGGGCACTTCAGGTGTTAAAATCTCCATATCTACCGATATGAACGTACATAACTTATATTCTCAATTATCAATATTCCACATTCTGCTGATTTTTAAGATCACAGAAACGGCTTCATCTACAGTATTTTAGGTTTACACCTCGAATATGACACCAACGGTCATCTTAGCACATGAATTTACTACAAATGAGACGATTTTAATTTCAAAATTGTAAATTATCCTCACTTATGCAGCAATATTCCAGCTTCATTTGCATACGGTTTCTATATTTCTCAATTAATCAGGTAGCCAAGAGCTTGCAGCGATTATACCGATTTTTGCAAACGTCACTTATTCCTTCGGTATAATCCAAAAAGACTCGTCTGCGCCTTAAATAGGTTTAACTATAGATACCACTTTTTTGCTGAAAAATGTCTCTTTTGAAAATATGGTTACAAATAGTTACAAATAATTTTTTAATTCAGTGTTCAATGATTGTGCTACGATGAATATTGGATACATCTATTACTGACTTGTGGTATATGATATCATCCATTTTAATCAACAAACCAACTCACATACTACAGTAATGGAAGCTGGAGGTTTGGCATGCCATAAAACCTGGTTTAACCCTAATTTCTTTTGAAATGCATGTACCAAGTCAGGACCATTGCTGTAGTAACTTGCGATCTATTGTTTGTTTGAATGGGGTTTAACCACACTCCACTGCCCTGTTTCTGCTATGTCATGGTTTTCACCTTTATTGGTGAGGAAGCCATGAAAAGTAGCAATCGTTATTGATTACGGTTAGGTCAAGCACACCCTACGCGAATAGAGACTCGAACATTCGATTGCGGACTAGTGATAAATAGTAGACGAGTGGCTACCTTTATTTTCCAAGCCACCATCACCCATCAAAAAACAAACTCTATATTATATCATTTGAGTAGTTTTTCAGATTGTTTATTTCTGCAGACTTCAGAAATGTGTAGTAATATTAAGACACGAACCGTATTTCCTGTTTTTGGCTTGGATTAACTAAATGAGGTTCCCAAAAACCGGCAGATCCGTCAGATGTCGTATTTGGGGAAAACTTATTTGCAACAATGGTTATGTCCGCATTAGGTATTTGATTCTGTATTCGTACGGCAGATGATAGACCTATGACACCAGCGCCAACTACACAGATCTTTTTATCTGTCATCTAGAACAGATAGTAAGGATATTCCGATGCTGTAAAAACAGAGTGTTTGCAATTAACTAAATGACTGCAATGAATCCCACAAAAATATTAAGTTAAACAGTATTTTATGCTCAATGAAATCATTGAGGTGCTTGGTCATTTTAACTTTAGGGGATTCATGACACCATCCACAATTTTTGTGAAAATTTCCAAATAGATAGAACATTTATGGTAAATATTTTAATAATTTCTTTCATTGTCAACTCTAAAAAAATAATAATGACATTCTAATACATATATTATTACTTCAATTTATTAATGGTTGAAATAAAAAGTCTTGCATAAATGAGTTCGGTATTGTAATGGAAATGAAAGGTAATTTTGACAAAAAATACCATATTTTAGCACTTTTGACAGTTATTTCCCAATGTACAAAAATTTTACTCAGAGGTCCTATTTGTCTTTCCATCACTGCAATGTATACCGATTGCTTAACATATCACAAATTCAGAAAATATCATTGGACAGAATTTGGTTATCTTTTATTTTAGTGCTTTTTTATTTTCTTCTCTGTATAATCTATTATAAAATTTTAAATTGCAGTGCTCAACCCCTCAAAAATAAGCTCTTAATCCCTTATATTTTATTTTCAATTATGATAACTTGTATAAAATTCTAAATATATGGCGAGTTTAAAGAACATTTATTGACAAATTATTTTCAGCGAAATTAATCTGCATCCCTTTAAATCAATTGTCCTCTGCCATTCACTTTTAGATTTAACTGTTTTCAGAGAGAGTGAAAGCAATGAATAAGATGGAACTAACTTGCGTAATCCTTGGTTAGTCTTTTTCAATATTAATATCAAATATCCCTCCAAAAAGGCTTTATAGATGGCAGCTATTTTAAAACTAAAAACTATAAGGTTACGTAAAACCCAAATAGGCCACAATTTGAACTATAGACCGCATGAAATACCACCTTGTGCTCAGCGTGCGTAAGTTTAAAAAAACAAACTTGTGTTTTATTTTATTTCGGAGACCGGTGAATCTAGAGACAAATATTGGAATTTGATAAACGTTATTTTAGAAGAACGTCCTTATGTACTAGTATGTCATAACATCTGTTTGCCAATCTAACGCGTCCTACTCGTTACAATTGTTATGGTTTAGTGCCAGGTGCTACGTTTTAATGAGTAACAGTTTCCCACTTTACGTTTAATTGATGCAAGCAGGTAAGTACTACCTAATTCATTCAAACTTTATGTTGTTCGCATATCTTTTTTCTTATGGCATAGGTTCTTCTAAGGTTAACTATCTCGGCTTAAAGTTTTGACACAAGACATACCTTTTTAAATATTATAAAGTGGTGTGAATATATTCTGCTTGCCACATAATAAAAAATGTTCACAGACATTTTACTTAATTTAAGTAAATTGTTATGAGGGTAAGGCTTCGGTTACTCTAAAAAAGATAGGACGTGGGTATCAATAAATAAAATTGTATTCTAAATTGAATATATATATATCAAGGACTTCGCATTACATTGCATTATCAGAATTATAAGGGTAAAATATTAAATGAATTCTATACTATACTAACGGGACATGTTACTCCTAATTAAACTTATATTACAGTTCGATATTTCTGTGCCACGGCTGAAATTTGACGTATCCGCTCCGTTCCGTGTCCGGAATTAACATTCCGCCATTTTATTGTTAGTGTGATTGGAATTTTTTCTCTCTCGAAATTGGTTATTTCACGAAAATATAGTACAATAATAGTAAGTATTTATTTTTTATAGTTCATTATTCACTTATGAATTATGATTTCGTTAAATTACAAGTTGTCATTCCACATTTAGCCAGAAAACAATACGAAAATGTTGTTGTCTAACATGTGCGTAATATCGTAGCGGTTTTTTCCTTCAGTCATCCCCATTTGTGAATGGGATAACTTTATCACCCTTTTGTGTGATCACAACAAACCTTGGTTTTTATGAAAATTTATAGATACTCCTGTGTAGTAGACTGCTTAAAGTAGGTTTTGTGTTTTTTTTGCATGAATTTGGATGATTGGAAATTTGTTTATATTTTGGAACACCGGTCCCCATCTTGGCTACATACACCGACCATACACCCATTTTTGAATGGGATAACTTCATCACCCTTTTGTGTAATCACAACAAACCTTGGTTTTTATGAAAATTTATAGATACTCCTGTGTAATAGACTGCCTAAAGTAGGTTTTGTGTTTTTTGCATGAATTTGGGTGATTGGAAATATGTTTATATTTTGGAACACCGGTCCCCATCTTGGCTACATACACCGACCATACACCCATTATAGAATGTAAAAACTTCATCACCCTTTGGGTGATCACAACAAACCTTGGTTTTTATGAAAATTTATAGATACTCCTGTGTAGTAGACTGCTTAAAGTAGGTTTTATATGTTTTTTGCATGAATTTAGATGATTGGAAATTCGTTTATATTTTGGAACACCGGTCCCCATCTTGGCTACATACACCCATTTGTACATGTAATAACTTATCACGCTTTGTGTGATCACAACTTACCTTAGTTGGTTTTTATGAATTTATAGATACTCCTGTGCATATCCACCGTGTGCATATCTAATATTAATTATTAATAATTTTGTTGTTTCAGATGCCTTCTCGAAAGAAGTCACGTCACCTAACACAGACAAACAAATCTTTTAATTAGTTTATTACTGTTATAACATCCTGTTATTCCTACTGTGTTTACCTGACAGGTTTATAATTATACATATTGCCTTGGTTGCACCACATGGTGTGAGACATACAGAAAATTTTATTAATTAGTTGATTAGTTAATTACTGTTTGCAATATCATCCTGTAATTTCTACTGTGTTTACCTGACAGGTGTGTTTACCCGACAGGTTAATAATTATACAGAGTGGCTTGTGTTTTTGTTTATTTTCTTTTTCCTTATCATTATAAAAGAATTGTATTCTTTTTACCTCACAAATAAAGTAATTAAAGATATATGTATGAAAACATTCAAAGCTGAAGAGAAATTCAATAAAATGTTAATTGGGAAAGTTGTTTTAGTTTAATTACACGATTATGGTGAATAAAAATTTATAAAATTTATAATTATAATAATCCGATCTGACATGAAAATTTTTTATTGTATAATATAGATAAACGCACGGAAAAACACTAGAAAATCGTAAATAATGTATTTAAAAAAACGGAAATCATATCATACCGTACCGCACACGATTACATTTTAACCAAGTTCGAAACTAAAGCTAGCCGTATGTGACTCAATTCTAGATACGAAAATTTCCGACCGAAGTACTAGCTCTGCGTTCGTGTCCTAGAAATTTTGCCGAAAACGCCAGTGACATGTCCCGTTAGTATAGACTGTCCCTGATGAATTCTATACTATACTAACTGTCCCTGGCATGCGCTATATTCTCTTTAAGCTTTCACTACCAAATATGTTTAACGATAGGAGACAGATAAACATACTAAAATATATTAATCCCCTAAGATGGGGTAAGTTTACTCGTTGTTTAAGAAATTTTGTACTGATAATTTTTTTAAATTTATAGACGTGTTTAAAAAAAAATCATAAATAAAGTAAACTACATAAACAACACAAAAATGTATGAAATGAAGTAGATGTTAATAATAATATCAAAAAATATACATTAATAGATTCTATTGCAAACACATTCAAGATGTTATTTCAAATATCTGTATTTACATGTAGTTGAAAATATGATTACATTTGTAATTGATAAACCTTATGAAACAACACTTTATTGGAGATTATTATTGATTATATTTCAACCACGTATTAAACTATAAACAGCAGTGAATAAGGTTGACATTAAATTAACTATTAGTTCTAATTCTGTGTATTTGTTAACTGTTAGGTTCGAAATCTTAATCTTAGATTCTTTACTCACGTCTTACACTGTTTATCTAATTGTACTCTTAAAATGTGTATCAACACTACCAAATACACACCGACAGATACATACTTGTGTGTACCTGTATATATCATACCTTTAAAACAAATAACGGATAGCGGTAGTTCATTTGTTAATTTTGCACAGTCATGTTTGGATATGACACGCAGTATGTGATATTTTTTGGTAAATTTAATATACACTATCTTCGTCATTTTTATGTTATAAAATTCTATACCTTAGTTTTTTCCTGTTACCGTTATTAATTTTAAAATGTTGCTGGGTTTTATTGTTACCGGTTTTGCGTGTGTGGCTTTTTTGTTTTTTTTTAGTTTTGTTTTTACTTATTTCCATATTTTTATTCCTTTATACTGTTGAACCTTGTTGATTTGTTTATGTGTATTCATGCAATTTCTCAATTTTGATCGTGCTATGTGTGTATATCTTTTTGTGGTGTCCCAGTATGAGTGGGGGTTTCTCTTGTCCATTTTCGACTTACCAAAATCATCACTAGCTTAAAGAGATTCTTTTGTTTGAAAGTGTTTCTTTCTTGGAAATAGAATATGACAAGCATCAATCGAAAATAATTTTAAACATGTTTTGATTGTTTTTGTCTCTTGAAAAATTGTTCTAAGGGCTTTACAATGACTCAGGGACTACATATTTCCTCATTTAAACACTTAAAAATGAATGTAAAGGAAAAACATAAAACTACGTGCAACATTTTTGACGTATAACACATATTTGGACACAATACTAGTATCAAATTATCTTATAATGCTGTTCTTTTAACACCGATAATCATGTGCATAGTGATGATGTCAATGACAGTCTTTTTAAATCAGTTTGAACAAGTTTAACAGTGTCTCCTGCACATCCCCAGTGCTTTTTATCGGGGTTGTACACTTTTGTAAGTATTGTGCTGCGTTTTGGTGTCTCCTAATTGCTGTTATCCAAATTGATGAATTTTTGTTTGTTGCAAAGTTGTTCTTAGAGCTTTACAATGATTCATAGACTTCATATGTCTTCATTTAAACACTATAAATGAATGTAAAGGAAAAACATAAAACTACGTGTAACATTTTTGACGTATACTGAACATAACACATATCAAATTATCTTATAATTCTGTTCTTTTAAACACCGATAATCATGTTCATAGTGATGATGTCAATGACAGTCTTTTTAAAGCAGCTTGAACAAGTTGAACAGTGTCTCCTGCACATCCCCAATGCAATGTCACACCACTTCCGGCGTGGCCATAATTATGTATTACCTGCAATAATAATGCATTTGGCATTAACATTCTAAATAATTCAAAACTTTAGTATTCATAATAGTAACACATCCAAAATATTTATTTAATTGGAATTTACAAGTAATATAATTGGTCATGCTTTCAGTTTAAAATTCCATTGTAACCATGCCTTAATTTATAATTTGGCAGTTAATAATAACACATTTTGGTATATGAGGTATTTATTTATAAACAGAAAAGGTTGCAAGTTTTTTTCTCAAACAAAATTAGTATTTAAATTTAATAAGAAAAACATAGTACACATATTGCATCGTAATTATGCCAATTTCGAGACTGGTTCTCCATACTTAGGAAATATCATTATTCAAACTTGCTTCAGGGATAATTCTAACCAACTAACATTAAAAATATGTTGCATGTAACTATAATCATATGCGTGGGCCTAACAAGCGTTTGCCCATTTGGGTTGCACTGTAGGAAGTTAAAAAAGCCGTTGGTATGTAACAGGTACTTTCCATCAATCTTGTTTAAAATTGAGTTAAAACAATAAATATTTAATTACATGGCAAAAATACACAAAGAATACGGTTTTCACCTTATATCTGGAAAACTGTAAAAAAAAAGGGGGCAATACACTGGGAGTTAACAAAAGCTTTTCAGAGCTAAATTGAATAAAAACATCTCCTTAAACTGGAATATCTACTAAAATATATACTAAAATTGTGGAAAGTATACATCGACTATTTTAAGCTTTACCTAAACATCTTTAACATAAAGCAAACGCTGCTGACACACTATCAAAATCCCATGACATTTCATGTGTACAAATTACGTCAACCCGGTTACAAAATATATAATATTTTACCGAAATGATACAATAAAAACCAAGATCTTAAAAAAACTTTTTCAAAAACAAACACAAAATAGCAATTTGACCACGAATAACTAAAAAATACCAAACGTTTATTCAGGAACGTGCCTACACTAATGATAATGAAAATGCATGCTTACCATCCCTTTTTTACTCCCATGTATTTCCTCAATTTCCAGACGTACTGTAGTTCTTCCGGGTCGAAGACCAACCCAGTCACTTATTTTTTTTGCATTCTACAAAAAGTAACAAAATTTAAGTACAGGAAAGTCTTTTTATATGCATAATTAAATTACATTTTAATCAAATTTAACTTATTTATTACTTGAACCTTTTATTTTTCATTAAAATGAACGTCACAGTTTAACAGTGTTTGCGCTAAATCTTATATTTATTTTTTAACCCGTTTTTATAAACAATTAACAATACTACATAATTGTAATAATGTAGATAAAAAGCGTATAATACTAACTTTTAAGCTAGGAACAAGCTTGACACAGCTTTCAAATATTTTATTGGCGTCTTTTGAATCAACATTTGTATTCCAATTTCCTTCTTGTCCTGTGCCACCAAGAGTTACACAGTCTCGACTGAAATAAATTCAAATCGAAAGAATAATAGCATCGTAAATTGAGTTCAAAGCCAACAAAATGTTAGATAAGGAGGTAAAGGGGGGGGGAAACCAGTAAGAGCAATAGTGAGAGGAGTAAAGGAATCAAATTCTAGACTAGTGATGAAGGGAAAAAAGATACAAGTAATATTTTGAGACAACTCAAAGAAGAATGTCATCAACAATACCAAGGTTATAAAATTTACTACTCCAGAAGCGTTTCGTTTAATCAAGGCTCCTCAGTTGCGCTCAAATATAAAAAAAATATTTAAAATCCAAATAATTCAGATATTGTAGAGCTTTTATCGTCAGCATTTTAAAACGTTATACCAAATAAAGCCACCTACATCTTGCAAATATCCTTAGAACTAAAAATCAGTATCGAAATATCAAGGCAGTAACTTCAGACTGATCATACCACTGAAAGAATCGATGTTAATCGGTGCTTATTGTCAGCACCGAAGTGTGACTACTGGGCTGCTGACACCCTCGTGTACTAATAGTCCAACAGCAAAAGCGTTGACCTAAAATAATTTCAGTCTCCTTTGAACATTAGACAGGTAGAACTGTAAACTTCATTTAAAGAATAACAAACTTAAAAAAATGGTCTTCCTTAACGATGTTTCTCATGGTAAATTCAATCATGCTTCTTGTATTTTTTTTCTTTCAATTTTCAGCTAAATATATTTTATTGTTTGTCCATCAATTCATTTAACGGTTTTTTTGCCAGTTTTAATGTTTTGATTCCTTTTCCTTTTTAAAAAACTATAAAATTCTAAAAATTTTATTTTCGATTTGTATGTGTGCAATGTCATGATAAAATTATGAAATTGTTACAAAATTAAAATGTTTGTATCCGGGTTGTACACTTTTGTAAGTATTGTGCTGCGTGTTGGTGTCTCCTAATTGCTGCTGTCCCAATTGATGATTTTGTTATTTTAGTTACACTTCAAATCCCACTTGTATCAAGTCTTTTATAATACTTCTTATCCCACGAAGTTAAAGGACATATATTCCATATCACAATAAAATCCCATATCCCAAAAATGCTAATATGCCTGGATGTGTATAGTATCAACAAAACGTTACATCAACGTTCCTACCCAGGAATGATGTAAGCCTCATTATCTTTTCCTTCAACATCAAAATCGATGATGAAATGTTTGATCCAGGGCGCATAAACCTGAAAAGTTAGGTACGACAAGGATAAATGGTATTATTTATTTAATCTTATAATATAATAACAAAAATAGTTCATTTGAAAATGAAAATGCTAACATGACTGCTGTTACGGTTTTATTTACTTTCTAGGGTGGTAAATTAAGGTTATAACAAAATTCCGAACACCAAGAAAACTGTCAAAAAGACAGTTTGATGGTGTTTAACGCCAATTTCAGCAATTTTTCAGCTATATCATGGCGTCCAGTTTTTAATAGAGGAGGAAGCCAGAGTACCCAGAGAAAAACCCCAACCTGCGGTACCTAATCTATTGAGAAATATAGTTATAAATAAGTCAGGTAGTTTCTAATCACTTCTGTGAACACAAAAAATTGTATGATTCAATCGATTTAACGCCAATCACATCTGACTTTTGGCGGCGAGACGTTTTATGTGCAGGATGAGACCCAAATACATAGAGGAAAACGTCCAAAACGTCGCCATTGGTAAATAACAACAAACAGAAAAATTTTATTTGTTTGTTTATTTGTTTCTCTGATTTTTCAGGCCTCTTTCAGCAATTTTTCAGCTATATCATGGCGTCCATTTTTATTGGGCAGGAAGCCGGAGTACCTGGAGAAAACCCCAGACCTCGGTAGCAAAACTGGGAATTCTTGCCAATTAAGATTGGGGTCGAGTACATCCTAGCCGCAGTGAGACTCGAACCTGCAACCTCAGTGCCGACATACCACGTGATCGAAAGTAGATGGACTACCTTAACCACTCGGTCACCGAGGCCACCCCCCCCCCCCTCAAAAAAAAAATCGAAGCCAAAAGCACTTAATTTCTCCTTTCATGTATAATATTATTATGTCTTTATCACATGTTTGAGTTTATTTCGTAAAATACATTACAAACTTACTGTCATCACTTGTCCTCGTACTGGTTTTACCTCCTCGTCGCCTAATAGTCGGTTGGCTTGAACTCCGACACAATTGACGATGATATCAAAGTCTGACGATAACTAATTCATAAAAAAATGAAACTATAAATTGATTGTAATGAATCATTAAATTTTATATGTTTTGGGGGTTTTAGCACCAAAATAAGTTTTTATAAGACAAAACGAAAACGCGCGTATAACATTATATTGTATACAGTATGATTAAAAAGGATTCAAACAAAATGCACGTCTTTGTTTTATAGAGTACACTTTTTATAGCAACTACCTTCCTATTTATGTATACTGTGTAAATATATTATACTAGTATATTCATTCAGTTTTTGGACGAGTATGTGTCTTTCCTTGTTTTCACTTTACAGCCATTGAAGGATACAGCATACTGAAGGATATGGGTAGTGTATGTTAAGTCTGTTCAGGATAAAGCGTTGATCTAATGTACTTGTCGTCTTGTTGTGGTTCTCAATAAACGTACTGTCTTGTTTTTCTTTTGAAAATTACAGTTATATTATTGACCGTTTTGTGGGTACAAGTTATTATGTCTACCATATTAAATATTTCGATTACTTCTATTCTTAATATAGGCCGTTAGTGTCTTTACCTCATAAATAGATGCAATTGTTCTGAACTGGACTTTCCCACCATTTGCTTTAAACCTACAAGTAAAGCACATGTAGTTACTAATGCAAACATTTTTTTCTGCTCCATATTTTCTAATAAAAAGCAATAATGACATATTTTTTCATAAAATTTAAGTTTCATTTCACGGTGTCACTCCCTGACTCTTGGTACGGAGCATTGGAATCGTAACAATTATTACAAGTTATCTCATATTGACCAACTGCATTGGTCAATCAATATGCATGATTGTATTGTTTGTTTGTTTGAATGGTGTTTAACGCCACGTTCAGCAATCTTTCAGCCATATCATAGCGTCCAGTTTTTATTGGGGAGGAAGCCAGAGTACCCGTAGAAAATACCCGACATTCGGTAGGAAAACTGGCAATTCTTGTCAATTAAGAATGCAGTCGAGTGCATCCTGACCGCAGTTACACCCGAACCAGCAACCTCAGTGTTGACAGACCACGTGATCAATAGTAGATGAACTACCTTATCCACTCGATCGCAGAGGCCGTCTGGATGTTTGTATACTGCAAAACAAACAAATTAAGATAGATCATCTGAATAAGAGACATGAGATAAAAGATTGAATTTAATTAGTTTAAAATTATATGTCTAAGCATTTTTCAGCAATATCATGGCGTGCGGTTTGTAATGGGAGAGGAAACCAAAATACTCATCGAAAACTGAAGAAGAACTGATAATGCCTGTGAATTTATATTGAATCGAGTACACCACCGCAATCCGTAGGGCTTGATCTTGCAACCTCATTGTTGTCACGCAGGTGCTCATAGTAGATTATTCAATACTTAACCTCTGTGCTGCACCTTAATTTGTATGAAATCTTTTCAGTTTATCCTAAACTTACTTTTGCATCAACCATGGTAGATACGACTTCACGTCTATTGACACCGTAGTAAAGAAAACACCATCTCTAAAAATATGAATTTAGAGCTTCATTTTATTTTTTTAAACTTGAATATAGAAATTATTACCATTAACAATATATTTATTAATGTACAGCAGCAACCATTTACACTTTAACCCTTCTTAGGTGATGGTAAATCATCTAAACAATGCAACTTGTATATAATGTTTATCTCTACATCATATGCGATTAACTTACTTGTGCATGTATTGGGTGTTAACACATTTTAATACAAATTGATATTCTAATTTATGACAAAACAATTAAGAACTTCAAGTACTACATGAAATCAATCAAATAACCAACTCCCGTGTCTTGTTACAGTCGAACATTTGCTCGCATATGCAATAAAAAGTGTTACTATTTCAACAGCATACTTGTGTTCAGGGTGTATTTTCTTTTCATTTTCATCTAACTTTCGATAAGCCAGTACTTGATCTTTCCAAAAAGGTTCCTAAAAGACGCATGCATTTACTATATTTTATACAAAGTATGACAGTTAAAAGAATTGTAACATAAAGTTCATACAATTTAGTACAAAGAAAAGAAAAGAACAATTATAAAAAAACATGCAAAGGATATGACAGAAGTTAGATAAAAAAATGTATCTATTTTCTATTACATTTGCCAAGTGAAACAAGGAATTGCTGCCTTACATTATATTTCACATGAGTATATCATCAATCAAAAAAGGACATAAAACTACAATTAATCTATCAGTCAAGTAAAAGCATGAAGCACCAAAAAAATAGTATACTAGCTTACTTTAATTGAATTGAACAGCATTACCAATTATGTACCTCTTTCATTAAACAGAAATTGTAACCAGAAATAAGCTGAGCTCCCAGTTTCCCAGCTTCTTCTGAGCTGGCTAGTCTCAGTAAATGGTCGAATGTCTCCTGTCCCCACTTTCTACACACAAAGAAAAAATCCAATCATTTTCATGTCATATTTACTGTATGGTTTACCGGTATTCATGTGAGTTGTTTAAAGTGAATCAAAAATCAAGTTTCTACCTACTATTGAATTTGTAACCACCAGTGTGTGGTCTTATTTATAAAACACCTATTTATTTTCTTGTTTGAATTGGGCAAACCCTAACTTTCTGCCATGTTTCAGCTGTTTCATGCCGTCTAGCCTTATCGAAGAGGAAGACATGAAATGTGGCAATTTTGTTATTTGATGTTAATGCCGGGCACACCATACCCGAAGTCACGCTCAAACAAACAGTTCTTGACAGGCTTGTGATTAATAGAGAGTGACAAACCACCTAGACCCCCGAGGCCCTCAAAAACATTTGCAAATTCTATGTTACATGGTTTGAGTAGCTTGTCATATTGTTTAACTTTGCAATCTTCAGAAAACTGTTTTGTCACTAAGACACAAACCTAATTTCCTGTTTTTGGATTGGATTTACTAAATGAGGTTCCCAAAAACCAGCAGATCCGTCAGATGTCGTGTTTGGAGAAAACTTATCTGCAACAATGGTAATGTCCGCGTCTGGTATTTGATTCTGTATTCTCACGGCAGACGATAGACCTATGACACCAGCGCCAACTACACAGATCCTTTTATGCGTCATCTAAAGGAAAAAGAAAATAATATTACAATGCTGTAAAAAAAGTGTTTGCATAAATATTATATATTGTAGTGCAAAGAAATTCTTCTTGCTACATTATAACAAATGTATATAGACTTTTGCATTTTTAAAATTTATCATATGCGTATGACGTCCCATCCTCACAAGTCAGGGTTTCTGTGTCCACATGTGTCCACGAACATGTGGACACAAAAACCCTGACTTGTGAGGAAAATGACGTCCTTTACTTTACATAAGATGATGCGGGACATGGGTATCAATAAATGGAATTAAATTGAATATATAAATCGATTGTCTTTGGCTTAGAATTTCATTACAGTACCAACATGTTACTGGGCTGAAATATGATAGCAATTCATATAAATCCTTGTTATAGTGCAAACTTGGAAGTGCATGTTAATAAAATCATAAATAATTGTTTTCGCTTTGTATAAGCTAAACAAATGTAGTCTATCTCTATGTCATGTATGTGTAAGAGTGAAAAACCCAACAGTTTCTGTTGAAATATATCATTGTATATGTTGTTACTGCTGATCTTTTTAGTAAAAAATTCATATATCCTTGAATTATAACAAAATCTCTTTATAATAGGGTTACATGTAAAAAGTGCATTGTATGGATCATATTTCGAACGCAAAAAAAATAGCTATAAATAGAAGTGGTTGCGTTTGAAATTTTTTATTTTTATTTACATGTCTCTGTGTATTTGTTTACTGATTATATTATTTTCATCTTAATCGTGTACTTACACTGTTTGAAACTGCTCGTGTTATCAACACTGTCAAATACACACTGTTCTAATTTTTAAACTCCACACAGACACATACTTGATGTGTGTACCTGTATAAACAAATAACGGATAGCGCTGGTTAATTTGTTTCACGTGATTTTTTTTTCATTTTCCGAAGAAATGTTAATATGACACTTATTTATAGATAACTTTATCATGTATGTTCTAAATGTTCTACTTTCGTTTTCTCTTGTATATATAATAATTTGTGAAATGTCAACATCGTTTTTATTATTTCAGAATTGTCTTTTTATCTTTTGTTTTAATTGCGTTTTATAGTGCTGAATTTTCTATACTAAATAGCAATATAATTCAATAACACCAATAACACGATATTTCTGCCTACTATACCTGATAATCAAAGAAAAAATAAAGCTCAAACTGTTGAGGAACAATTTAAGCATCCATATATTCACCAGTATCAATCATAACAAGAAAAGATATTGGTTAAACCCATATCCAGAGATGTTCGATTTATATGTTATTGGTGTATCCGATTTGGGTTTAATAGTGTAAAGGGTTGCAAATATAGACGATTGTGGAAGGCAAGAAATAATCATCTTGATTATAATATCTCAACTTTGAGAAGAGTACTGTAATAAAAAAAGCAAAGTTTTGGAAAGACAATTGTTGACCAATAAAAATACATTTACCATAGTTACGTGGTTCTGTGGGGGGGGAGGGGGGGAATGTGAATGTAAGATCGGCAGTTATCGTGTCATCGGAAAATCAAAGAAAACATACCGACAAGTTACAATTTCTATTGATTTAATTGGTCCTGGTTTGCCCACATTTAATTAGCTGTATAATTAATTATAAATAAACAAAAAAGACAATGGGTTTTATGACATAGACATAGAAAACTTCATTTGAATTCGGCATGGAAATAACAAATAAACATAATTCAATTCTTTATTACTTTAAGCAGCAAGGCTCATCAGTATACAATATATAATATAAAGCAGTGTACAATTTAAAAAGTGTCAATATATGAATATTTGTTACATCTGAGAAATTAATACGTTTCAAACAATTAAAGCTGACCTTAAATTAAATGCATGATAGATAAATTTACAAAGATTACGCAAATCTTTAACATTATCAGTAGACAGTAACTGAACAAGTTTAAATGTAGATGGTTTCTTATAATAATACGACTTTAAATACTGATTTCTTAAATCAGAATAGCATGGACATTGTAAAACAAAATTAATATTCATCTTCTATAACATTTAAAACACACAAATTACACTTTCTACTAGCTCTTTCTATACCTTAATAACGACCAGTTTCAACATATAAATTATGAGATGACAATCGAAGCTTAGTAAGAAACTTTCTATAAAAAAGGGGTTTTGTAAGATATCTTTGAAGACATATATTATCAACAACATGCTTATACAAAAAACATTTTGGTGAGCTATTAAGCATTTCAAACAAAAATTGCCTAGCCTGATCATATATCCTTTCCTTTACAAAAAGTAAGATATATTTTTCTATTACTAAATTATCTTGATTAACCCAAAAATCTTGAAAACCTAAATGACATAATAATTGTTTACGCTGATAGACCCAACTTCTTTTATTATCAACTAAGTTTTCTTACTGGTATAAATAACAACTCTTAATAATACAATTTTTGAATGATAAAATTTTAAAGCTACTGAGCTTTTCACCGAATATACACAGTACAAACATAACAATACATGATATATACAGTACATTTAAACGATGACGTGCATAGCAATAAATAAGAAGCATTAAAGGCAGTTACATAAAAGCACTGGCACGGAAAGCAATAAAAAAGAAAGCGAGGAAGAGACACATCTGCAGCACAAGATATAAAATCAGGAAAAGCAATATTACAGGCATTATGTAATTGATTAGAAGTAAACACCAATAGTTAATTAAAATTAGCAACTAAGTTAAAATATCTAAACAGTTGGCAGTATTTAAAATCAACTAAAAGTATAAGCCAAAATTAACAAATAAATAATAGTTTAAAAAAGAAGAAAACAACAGAAATTTGATATCTACTGGCATGCACTACATTTACATTCTGTGCCATTCCAGGACTGAATCAAGCTTTTAAATTGTGAAAAGCTGATTTCAGTCTTGAAATGTTCAGGTAGGCTATTCCATAAAGCTGGAGCTACATAGCGAAATGAATTTTTGCAATAAGAAGAAGTTCTTACCCGTGGAACATCCAAAATGTTGCTGTACCTAAAAGAGTAATTTAGTTGTTTTTCACTGACAAGATTATTAAGACATGATGTAGCAATGTTATTAATGATTTTGAACGTTTCCAGCGCCATGGTTCGAAGTCGATGGATTTGTAGAGAAGGCATTCCAACTCTCTGTGGTAAATCATTGTATGACGAGGTATAATCCTCATACACAAAACGAAGTGCTCGTTCCTGCACTTTCTCTAGTTTTTTATTGTTAGTTTCTGAGCAGAAGTGCCATGCCAAAGGGCAAAAGTTAAAATTGCTTAATATAAAAGTATGAAAAATTGACCATGAAGATCTAAAGTCTGTTCTATTTTAATAGGTACAAAATGTACAGAAAGTATATAGTTTTAAAATATTTCTCTGTGCAGAAAGAAAAGGGATAATAGTGTTCTATAAATTTTTTTAATGTTTTAAAGGGTTGTTTTCTTTTCTTCACTTTATATATTTGTGCTGAAATAGGAAATATGATTTTTGTGTTGAAAATTAAATATGTTCTATCTTAAATTATTAAAAAAAACCCTTTATTTTGATTTTTAAAATACCAATGAATTTTATTGTATATGCCACTCTTTAATCATTTTAATGGTATAAAATACAGGTGATACATCTATAATTTTCAAGAAATGAAATATAATTGCTAAAACAACAAAACACCTTGTGTTTATATATACCTTTAATTAAAAGTGGGCAAACCAGGATGACACCGATTTAATTTTACTGTAATTAATAGAATTCTGTAAACATAATAATTTCTTTATTCTAAATGGTAGAGTTGGAAAGGATGCTATCGGAAAACCAACAAGTAAAAATCTAAGTGTGGTCGATTATATAATCAGTACAGTTCAAAACATGAAACTTATTGAAGATTTCGAAGTTCTTGAATTTAGTAAACTGTATTCAGACATTCACTCCCCAATATCTATGCAAATCTCGAGAAACATTATCCCTACCCCACCTGAAGTAGATAAGAACTTACCTAGAAACGAAAAAATAAAGAAATGGAAAACTGAAAAAGAAGGCGAGTATAAATCTAAACTAGAGAAAAACAAAACTGACTATGTACTTAACGTTTTATCTTTACATTTAGTAACTAAAGAAATAATTACCAAAGCCGAGATAAATGATGTCGTTGAGCAAGTGTCGGAAATTTTGACAGATGCTGCAAAAACAACATTTGGAACATCTGGTGTCAATAAAAAAGTACATAATAATCAAACAAATATATTGAACAAAAAATGGTATAATATAGACTGTAAAAAAGCTAAAAAAGAACTCAGAAAATCGCAACGATTGTATAAACACTATGGTTCTTACATATTCAAAGAACGACTAAGGCAAAGTGAAATATAATATAAAAAATAATGGATATAAACATTTTAAACCTTAATAAAGAAATAGCTGCAAAAATGAAAACGTTAAAAAGGTCAAACCCAGAGAGTTTTGGAAAATTTAACAATAAAAAGAGAGAACACACTGAAAAATCTATAACGTACGAAAGCCCAGATTGCTCATTCGAAATTCGAATATAGTTATAACCAATCAGATTGCGTGTGACATAATCGACTACCAATCAGAATAGTTCTTATATATTCGAGATTCAAAATTCTAGATTCGAGATTCGAAATTCGAAAATCGAGATTCGAAATTCGAAATTCAATATAGTTTTAGCCAATCAGATTGCATGTGACATAATCTC
The DNA here is from genome assembly GCA_944474755.1 of Limnoperna fortunei. Classification (NCBI taxonomy): domain Eukaryota; kingdom Metazoa; phylum Mollusca; class Bivalvia; order Mytilida; family Modiolidae; genus Limnoperna; species Limnoperna fortunei. The sequence goes on along the minus strand of OX104111.1, from coordinate 83,722,126 downwards.
TACCAATAAGAATTCGTTGGTTATATCGAAACTACATAAAATTTGGTTGAGTAGTTTTAGGGGAGTTAAAGCGAAAACCATGATTATTGAGGATTACTGAAAATTTCGAAGTTCAAAGAGCCATAACTACCATATAAATTTAGGAATCAACAATTCCTGATAATATGCACAACTACATATATGCTGTACTAGTCACATACCAAGTTTCATAAAATTTTATATAGTACTGAGTAGTTTCAGAGGATTTGTGCTGATAAGATAATTAATGGGTATTTTCAGCACATTTCTAAGTTCAAAGGGCCAAAATAAGCTAGTGGCGGATCCAAAATTTCGAAAAGGGGGCCCCTGACTGGCCAAGGGGCCACTTTGGTCATGCTTCAATGATTTCCTATATATCCAACCAAATTTTTCCGTCAAAAGGGAGGGCCCCCCTCTGGATCCACCCCTGATAACCCCCACACAAAATGTGAGGGCCAAAATGCCCTGGCAACATGCAAAACTACATATGGTGTACTTCCTATACACCAAGTTTTGTTGAATTCCGTTTTACATGTATATTTTTGTTTCTTGATTTGTAAAATCAAGATGTTATTGTGAACTGAATTAATTTGATAAAATAACAAATAAAGCTTATAAATTAGATTTTTTAACAAAACCATGTTGAACAAGTCATTCGTTGACAAATATGTCGACTGTTAAAACACCAAATAAACATAATAGCACGTGGCTACGTTTATATAAGAATTATTCTGATTGGTAGACGATTATGTTACACACAATTTGATTGGTTATAACTATATTGAATTTCGAATTTCGAATCTCGAATCTCGAATTTCGAATCTCGAGTTTCGAATCTCGAATTTCGAATTTCGAATCTCGAATTTCGAGTTTCGAATCTTGAATCTCGAATTTCGAATATCGAATGAGCCTTCTGGGCTTTCGTAATAACGAGTTTATTAAACGACTTTCAAGAACTAAATAAGGATCAATCCGGAAATAATAATTACGGAATTGATAACGATATAGAATTTGAAAATGCTAATCTAAATCGAATTATTACTGAAGATGAAATAAAAAAAGCTGTTAAAAAATCGAAAAATAATAAAGCCGCTGGCGAAGACCAGATTATAAATGAATATATCGCGGCCTCTCTTGATTCCATGATTAACGTGTACGTGCATTTGTTTAATTTAATATTTGACACTGGTATTTTACCAGACGTTTGGCTAATTGGTAATATAATCCCAATTTTTTAAAATAAAGGATGTAAATCAGAACCTCAGAATTATAGACCGATAACGTTGTTGTCGTGTCTTGGGAAAATATTTACCTCTGTTTTAAACGAGAGATTGACAGAATATTTAGAATCGTTTTATATTTTGAACGAGAATCAAGCAGGTTTTAGACACGGTTATTCAACAACTGATCATAAACCAAGTTTATTCATTATTTGAATTACTTTTTGCAAAAAAGAAAAAACTATATTGTACTTTCATAGATTTTGAAAAAGCTTTTGATTTTGTACATAGAAATTCCCTACTTTTTAAATTAGTCCAGAATAGTGTTAATGGTAAATTCCTGCGAGTTGTTTAAAACATGTATGAAAATATTAAGTTTCGTATATTGCATAACGACTCAATCTCTGATGCATTTGCTTGCGAAATAGGAGTCAGGCAAGGAGAAAATCTATCTCCTGTCTTGTTTTCACTATATTTAAATGACCTTCAGGAATATCTCGAAAATGCCAACCTTAAAGGTGTTCACTCGATTAGTTCAGACAATGAAAAAGAGTTATCAATTTACTTCAAACTTTTTCTTCTTTTATATGCCGACGACACGATATTATTAGCTGAGACAACTGAAGATCTTCAACTACTTTTAAATACTTTTTCAAAATATTGTGAACAATGGAAATTGAAAATAAATACAAGTAAAACCAAGGTAATGATTTTTTCTAAAGGAAGAATATCAAACAATACAAAATTTTACATAAAAATACCGAAATTGAAATAGTAAGTCAATATAAATATCTTGGAATTTGTTTACAAAAATGGATCTTTTCTACAAACAAAAAAATACTTACAAGAAAAAGCTTTAAAAGCTATGTATTCACTTATAAAAAAAATGTAAACAAAACAATCTATCGCTACAATGTCAACTAGAAATGTTCGACAAAATTGTAACTCCTATCCTCCTATATGGATCTGAAATATGGGGGTTTGAAAATTTAGATATTCTCGAACGTGTGCATTTACGCTTTTGCAAACCTATTTTACATTTAAAATAATCTACACCAAACTTTATGGTTTACGGTGAACTAGGAAGATATCCTTTAATTATAAGTACGTATGATTAAGTACGTATGATTATAAGTACGTATGATTAACTATTGGTGTCGCTTACTGAATGGAAAATAAAATAAAATAGCATACTTGATGTATAAAATGATCTGTAAACGTTTTTATAATTGTATATTTAAAAATAATTGGTTACATTTTATAAAAAATATTTTAGATAATTGTGGATTGTCAGATGTATGGATTAATCCTAATATGTTTAATAAGCAATGGATTTTGTGTTGTGTTGAACAAAGATTAAAAGATCAGTTCAAACAAGACTGGTTTTCTCAATTAAATGTATCATCAAAAGGAATTTGTTATAGAATATTCAAAATTGATTTCATGTTAGAGAATTATATCTCTTTACTACCTGTCAACTATGTATATATTTTTTTGTAAATACAGATGTGGAAATCACCCACTGCCAGTTGAGACAGGTAGGTGGCAGGGTCTCCACAGACACGATAGACCCTGCGCCCTATGTGACTCCAAAGACATTGGTGACGAGTTCCATTACATAATGTCATGTAAATACTTTGTTAGAGAACGACAACAATACTTACCCAGATATTGTCATAGCAATTCGAATGTTTTTAAGTTTAATCAACTATTCTCCCCACGAAATGTTGTTTTATTAGAAAAACTATGCAAATTTATAAAAATTATAAATGTGAAAGTCCCTCCTGGTTAATTAAATATTATTCTTTATCTCACGCATGCTGTATGTTACTAATTTGTATTAATGTATTATTATCTTCTCTGTAACTGTACATGTTTATGAGAATAAAGTCATTCAAAGAAAATTGTTTCAAAGATTTGCAATTAAATGTATCTCAAACGACAAACTAGCATTCATGTGCATAAAATTTGCTAAGAACATTATAAATTTTTCAGAATTTAAATTAAAAAAAAACAATAAGAAGAGTCTTATTTTGCAAAACAATTTATGAGATTATTAACTTCTACAATTATTTTCAACAATATAAACTGTTGATGACCTTTATTCGAACGTAACTGAATTTTTTTCTTTTGTATTATTATATATATAACTTGCTTCGTTAAAATAGCTTAACAACAACATTTTTAAATCTTGAATTAAATAAAAATCTATATCTTTTGTGCTTTTTTTATTATTGAGAAATTTCTTCCTTCTAATTTCTACGACATTTTTCACTGATTCAGACATCAATTTTGTTAAATAACATACCTGTTTGAAAGTATAATTTTCGTATAAAATTCAGTCTTAATTAGCTTTTTGGCGGCTTATTATGCGGTCGTTCATTTTTATCTTTCTACAAAGTTCAGTGTCAGGTAATAAATAAGCAATTAGCAAATAAACAAGGCACATCTAATATACAATTACGTCACAGAAATATCTCTGCCCCACCCCACCCCCCCCCCTAAAACCACCACTACCACACATCGTTCACGAGGGTTTGGGATTTCGAAACCGTCAAAAAAGAAAACCCAGGGAAATTAAATGTAATGTTCAAGATTGACTAATTTTCTACGTAAAGGTTCCATTTTCTACCTTATAAATCATGAAATAATCCAGAAATAAGATCAAGGCTTTCTGGATGAGTGGTCACAAGCGCATTAAGCAAAATCTAAAAATGCACTTTTTTTCAAATTATCTAAGTAACTAATAAAAGAAAGAGAGAAACAACCACATTTTATCATGTTAAAATAAGGATACATAAAAACATTACGAAGCTTACCATATAAATCATGAAATAATCAAAGAAATACAATTGAAGCGATGAAATACATTACGTAATATAACATAACAAAATTTTAAAATGCCCTTTTCTTATCAAATTAAATAACTAATTAATAAAAGAAACTCAAATATATACATTTTATTATGTCAAAAATAGAATGCATTAATAAAAATACTAGGCTTACCCTATAGATAGTAAAATAATCCAAAAATAAAAATTGAAGCGGTCTATTCATACTCGAGATAGACACTGGTAAAGCGCGCATTAATATGCAATTTTGTACATCTTTGCTTCTTCTTATTAGATCAGGACAAACATGTATTTTAAGGCTTGAAGGATTAAACAAATACGAAAAAATGTTAATGAAATATTTTCTTTGATATTAAATTAGCCATTTTATCACTTACAACATGAACTATATTGTAGAGTATGGAAAGCGATAAATGGCCAATCGTACCCGAAACAATTATATATCATTACGAGATAATAAGAATAGATCGATCATATGAAAAATGTAACGGTATATGTGTACCAGCGCCTGCAGATAGAATGATTATAATATCTATAGTACGTAAAAATCTAACAGTTATCTAGCTTTTAATGTTGTTAAGTAATTGATAGAAACATAATAGAGCCATTTATGGTATGGTACCGACTACCCAGACTATGAGTGGCCGTTCATGTCACAATAGGGATATGTATATATCGGCTTGCTTTGTCCCGATACCTGTTAAAAGCATATCGGACATATCGGTACTTGTTAGAAGCATCGCGACACTTCTTAAAAGTAAGCAGATGGATAAAACTTGTAAAAAACATCGCGATACTTGTCTTTAAAAGACTATAGAGTACTAAGACACGAATCTAATTTTCTGTCTTCCCAAAAGCCAGCAGATCCGTCATATGCTGTAAAAGGAGAAAAAGACAGTGTGATATATTATATTCCAATATACAATAAAATGATCGACACGATGACTGTCGATTACATGTAGCATGATCTCAATGTCTTGGATAGTGTTAACTGTCACGTTTTTGTGTTTCCGGATAGCAAACCAGGAAATCTGTGTGTATATCTCTGTTTTCTCTTGAAGTCAATTACTTTCGCTTCGAGTAATACAAAACATTTGTTTAATATTATATATTGTAGTCTAGGCCGAATTATACTGCCGTTATAATTCGAAGTTAATGTTGTTAACATTCTTAGTTTCTTTGTAGTTGTCGATCTTATTATTAAAAATCCTATATATGCCATGTACAATATTTACTTGACCAGATTGTAACTCTATAACCTGAAATTCCAAACGTTACTGATACAAACTGATAAATTATAGCTTTATATTTATGTCTATAGTTATTGGTTGTAAAAAAAACAATAAATTATTTGTTAGAACATAATATAGTGCGTTCGAAAAATCATATAGCTTACATTTGCAGATTTTAATTTTTAACAAAATCACAAACCATGCTCGTAAGCGATTAATTTATACATGATTTTTTGTAATCATACTGCCTTTGAACGAGAGTGTTATGGTAGATTACATGTATCACATAAAGAACTTTCCAGGTTGTCAATTTTCGTTCTCAGCAGGTGATAATTTTTACTGTCCAATAAAAAGCAGGATTTTTGCATGAAGTATAATGAAAGAGATTATCTCTATGGAATAAAAGCAATGAACAAATTAAAGCCTTTTAATGGCCCAGGACATGTACCGATACATCAGTGAAATAACTGAATACAAACATTTTGCAAGCGATAGAACAATATAAAAAAAAAATAAACAAACACCGTAGCTATTTTTTCACGATAACAATAAACTGTTTTAAAATAAAGCTTTCTTTAACAGTTCCCTTTTCATCAAAACATTGCATGCCTGTAACACTTCTAGAAGAAGTGTCGCTGGTGCAGTATGATTGACCGAATGAATTCATGTCATAATTGCGCTATTTCTGTCGCATTACTTTTAAAAAGTATTGCGATGCGATACTTTCAACTAATGTCGCATTACTTCTACCAAGTATCGCGTTACTTTTAAGATGTATTGCGATACTTTTTTATTATATCTCTTGAGAAAGAACCAATCAAAACACACCTATACAAACTATTGTTGACCGAATGAGATTAACCCATGTCCCCTTATCAGGTTCAGACAAATATAAGTTTTAGGAAAGATTAGGAAAAGCAAAACTACAATTTCGACGCTTAAAGAAGATTTGGAACACCTCCAAATTTTCAATGCAAACAAGGATACGTTTGTTTAACAGCTTGGTCGTATCATTTCTCACCTATGGAAGCGAAACTTGGAAAGTAACAGAAAGAGATAAGAAAAAGTTAAACACATTTCAAAACAGGTGCTTGAGAAATATACTTAGAGTAAGATGGCCAGATAAAAAAAATAAAGAGCTACATGAAAGAACAAAAACCAAAAGCATCAGTTCAACCATAATGCTGAGAAAGTGGAAATGATTTGGGCATATTCTCCGATTCAACAGCAGCAAGAGGATATGCACAACAGCCCTTACATGGCATCTGGAGGGCAGGAGGAAAGTCGGTCGGCCAAAAACAACATGAAGGAGAACGACAGTGCAGGAAAGAGACCAACTGGGATGGACAACATGGGCACAGGCAAGAGTGGCAGCAAAAGACCGGTCAAACTGGAGGAGGTGTATCGAGACCTTATGTGCCAGTGGGCACGAAGAGGATAGGTGATTTGAGGTGGTAGGTGAGGCGAGATATGTATCCGACTTTAAAACTCAAGTCATATTGTAAACAAATGTGAGATATATATGTTATTGAGAAAATCGTTTATTTTCATGTATTTTACTATAATTAGTGATACCGCCCAAAAAATATATATCAGGATTCGACTATATAACAGAATTAAACCAGCTGTAATGCTTCTTCTGATTGGTTCATCATAAATGCAGCCGAATTTAGAACTAAGTTTGTCATCCTCAAAACTTGTGAGGATGTTAGTTTGTTAGAAAATGTCAGTATCTACATCTACATCTACATCTATGTCTATAACTTGAAAAAGGTCAGCGACCCATCACTCAAGTATGAATAAATTTGACGTCATCTCCAACATGGTTGCTTCTTACAATAAATTATCAGTGCGTATATACAGTGCGGCTTTAAAATAGTGGTTAAAATCAGCTGTTCTGATGTATGTACTTCTAGTTGTTGAGCAGGAGTTTGGTGAGTCTGGTCTTAAACTCATCACTGCTCTGAATGTCCATTAGTTCATCTGGTAGATGGTTCCATTCCCTGATGGTGCGTGGGAAAAAACTGTTACGATATACTTCTTTGTGAGTTCTTGGTTGAATGTAGCTGTCCTGATGGTAGTGTCTTGATGTTCTAGTGGGTTTTAGAATGTATGCTGGAATAGGTATCACTATGTTGTTATGGATTGCATTGTGTAAGAGTGTTATTCTGGATATTCTTCTTCTCGTTTCTAAAGGTGGTAAGTTAAGCTGACCTAGGATTGCTGTTACTGTCCCAGGCTCTCTTGAATAATTCCTTTTAATAAATCTCCCTGCACGGCGTTGAACCATCTCTATTTGGTCGATGTGTTTCTTGAGATGGGGGTCCCATGCACAGCTAGCATATTCTAGGTGTGGTCTTACTAGTGCTAAATATGCTTGTTTTTTCACCTCCTCTGGACAAGATCCTAGGTTTCTCCTTATGAAAGACAGAGCTCTATTTCCCTTTGATACAACCTTCTGCACTTGTTTATCCCATGACATGTTGTTGGTAAGTTCCACACCCAGGTATGGATTTGATGCGACAGTTTCGAGTATGTGGCCATCTATGGTGTAGTTGAAGTCCACTGTGGTCTTTTTGTTTGATATTTTAAGGACGTAGCACTTCAAGGGGTTGAATATCATCTGCCAGTCTTTTGTCCATTTAATCATTCTGTTGAGGTCTTGTTGGAGTTGCATGCAGTCATCTTTGTTGGCGATTGTCAGGTATAGTAGACTGTCATCAGCGAAAAGTCTGATCTTTGACTTTATATTGTTCCCAATGTCATTGATGTAGAGAAGGAACATCAGTGGACCTAGTACGGTTCCTTGTGGTACACCTGATGTCACTTTTGCCGTAGTCGAGTTTTCTCCTTCCAGTGTAACTTGTTGTTCACGGTTGGTAAGCCAGGATTCAATCCAATGGAGTATGTTGCCCCGAATGCCATAAGATTTTAGTTTTTTCAATAGTCGCTGGTGTGGAACAGTGTCAAATGCTTTGCTGAAGTCTAATATTAGCATATCTACTTGTTGGTTCTTGTCTAGGTATTTCAGAACTAATGAAAGAATATAAAATTTTTAGTGATTTAAATGATAAACAAAAACTTAATTCTCATTTTAAACCCAACACATTTTTCGACATGCCCAGGTTCATTTTTAAAACAGTCATACCAACTGAAGAATTCTTTTCTTGGCTACGCCTCGGCTTATTCATGAAAAGGGGATTATCATTTCATACATATACATATTATTATTCAGTGAGTAGTTTTCATCTTCCGGATTTTTCCAATCAAACGCATCCCTAATGGCCACGTGATTCCGATTGTATTACTGTGAATCATGTGATCATTCATGTGATTGTCACTTGTAAGATGGCAATGGTTTGGAAAGCTGTGTGCGTCGTCTTGTCGGCGATATCATGCTTAGGTAAGATCTAAATGTCAGTCGCTTATTAAATAATAATTCATTTTTAAGATATGTATTTAAAAAAGTAAAATGATAGGCAAGACAATTTACATGGTGCCCAATACTGACTGCTCTTTATAATTAGCATCAGCTACATTGTACCAAGTAAAGGCACAATAGCAAAGGTGATTATTATTAACATTAAAAAGTTGTAAAAATATAATGATAAGGTACATAGTTCAAGCAATGTGTTCCTAAATATTTGTTTTTGCTACTAACTGCAGCTATTTTCGTCCCCACTCTCAGCAAGGTCTAGAAAAAAATCTTTCAACATCTTTCCAATTTAAAAAAACGCCACCTAGTGTCCACTTCCGGTACTAAATACTGGGGCTACAGCTGCAGTCAATCGGAACATCTCTCTGTCGGGTCGGAAAGTAACATAGGATGTAAGTGATCTCCATTTTGAATTATTTTCAGTAATTTCAAAGAATTTGTTACGTCACAAGTTTGTTTGTGATGTTTCATTTCATTCATATGATTGTCTTGTCATTGATGGTGAGTTTATTGTTACTGATGACCTCAAATTGTATACAAATACTTATTCATTTAAACATTGTCGGAGAAGGAATTTTTTGGCAGTGTTAGCGAATTTAAGTTTTAACAATACAATCTTTTATCCGATTTTAGTTCTGCTTAGATAAAGATCTGTATAGTTGAATAATTAAAGGATAATCTATTTCATAGCACTAAAATAATGTTGCTGTGTAAACAGGCTAACCGTATCACATTTGGACGGATTTTTGGTCCATATCCATACACTTACCTCAGAGATTACTTTCCAACCATAGGCGGAAATAATCAAGGTGATCTGATTGCAGCCTCAGTTTGTCCTTTGATAAATTTCCACACTTCAGTGAAAGACATGTGTCAATATCTGAGTGAGGATGTTATTAACCCCCCCCCCCCCCCTTTGCTGTGTAATCATGATTGTTAATTAATTAACCAATGTTTATTCCCCATTTACCTGATGCTAACCTGAGGTAGAACCCTAGCTGTTTTATAGCTTGATTAAACAAGCTTACCAATGACATCCATCATTTCCTTGTTCTAATATTCAAACTCGCCTGTTGCCTATGGCTACAGTAACATCTACTAATGGGGGCCTCGGTGGACGAGTCGTTAAGGTAGTTCGTCTACTATTGATCACGTGGTCTGTCATAACTGAGATTGCAGGTTCGATTCTCACTGCGATCAGGGTGTACTCGACTCCAATCTTAATTGACAAGGATTGCCAGTTTTCCTACGGCATTTCAGGGGTTTCCTCCGGGTACTCTGGCTTCCTCCCCCAATAAAAACTGGATGCCATGATATAGCTGAAAATGGCGTTAAACATCATTCAAACAAACAAAAAACAAAAATAAAACATCTACTAATGAGGTTAATTAGATGATAATTTAATTAGCATAGACAAACAATGCAAAATCTTTATTTCAATATCATTTTCTTTTAGTGATCACAGCCATAGTTTTTTTAACAAGAAGTAAAAGGGGAGATAAATCATGTAAAACTGGAAAAGGGTCTATTCTCAAACTACTGTCATTCTAACAAACGTCTTATTTCCTCATTCTGTAATTTATGCTACTTTTGGCCTTTGATGACTTTTAATTGGTCGATTGCAAAATAAAGTGGTGTTTAAGGGGCAGATAACCACAATTTACATGACTCGCCCATGCTAAATATGCTTATCACTAACTTTCCGTGAGAAATTACTTATTTATGAAGGAAATCATCACAAACATCGTTTTTTGCAACATATGTTGATCTCGTTATTGTGCCACCTCAATTTTATTTTTGTTTCACACAATTGTTAAATTTAACAGATGATATTAATGTTGGGAAATTCAACAACAATCAGACAAAGTGAGAATTCATGTCAGTTGTCTGTCTCTTTGAAGGCATGAAGAGATTGAATTAATTGACAGGTGGTGTCACATTTTTCTAAATTGCTCAATTTATAATTATATGATGATTATTACAAACTGTTACACATGTTGGTTACCTTCTCCAATTATCATCAGTCACCTGTACACTAAGCATCCTATTTGGGACTTTTTTTATTATAAGTATGTAATCACTCAATAGTAATCCATAACATTGAAATCCGTGCATACATACATTTATATATGTACATGTATTTTCATTGATACTACAATAAAGTCACTTCATTTAACCACCAGGTGTTCAATGGACAATTATATTTTGCATCCGGTAAACAGGTACCAAACCACTGGATATTTATTTTTCTTGAGGCCACCAAGTGGGAAAGACATTTACACTAACAATGTAGTAACCACTGTTCATTGATTCTTACTTTGTATACTAGTTACATGTATAAATTTAGAGTTTTTAGATGCACACTTTTATTCGACAGAAGTTTGCTCAGTTTGTACAGTTTAATATCCCTTATTATTTCATTGGTTTTTCACCCACATAGGTGCCAATCAATTGTTTATTGAAGGTAAAGTGTGACACATTTACACTATGGCTTGTATACCAAACTGCAGTCTTATACATGTAAACTAAGAGTTAACGTTACTGAACATGTTATCAGTAGGAGGTGCCCATACATGTATGGAAAGACTCAAATTGGCAATTGCAATATTCTGTTATATTTTAAAATTCCTTTAGAATCATTATTAGTTCCTTGTCTGTGGATTGTACATGTACAGTGAACACTAAAAGAGCAAACATTGACCAAGAAATACTTTTAGATGAAAATAACTTTAACAGGATAATTTCATCTGTTTAAAGTTATATTCATCTAACTGTATTTGCACATAATTTATATGTTTGTTTGTTTGATGGTGTTAAACGCCACTTTTATCAATTTTTCAGCCATATCATGGTGTCCAGTTTTTATTGGGGAGGAGTACCCAGAGAAAACCCCCGACCTGCGGTAGGAAAACTGGCAATCCTTGTCATAATGTGTAATGCCACTACAGGCTCTATAGGACATTTTGTGTGTTGTTTCCACTTTCACTTTAGTGTCATAACCCTGTATAATGATTGAATTTTTTCTCTAGGTGCTGTAACTGGTAAAGGAAATGCTTCTCCACCTATGTGGAATAACAAACCATATAGTGTGCAGGGAACATTGCAGCTTCCGTATGCTGAGATTGAGGAACCTTTTAGTGCATCCTATGATCCAACCAAGAATAAAAGCAGGATAGATTATTATGGTGGTATGTACGTACACATAGTTTTTACATGTGATAGTAAAACTGCTATTTCTGCATTCTGACTGTGATATTTAAACTTAGTGATACACTTTTCAGTATTGTGCATGTAAAATGTCTCTTATATTGAGAATGCAAAACCTTACCATGGACTTATTTATATCTAAAGAATAAATGATTTTTTTTAGTTTCACATTGTTCACGATCCGTTGGAATGTCACATTTCTTCCAATATTTTGTAAACAGTTTCATTACCCATCTAGTTATTGAGTGAATGAGTGATAAGCATACTTTCATCTATCTTCTTTGTATTAGACTAACACACTGGGTTGGATATTTATCATGAAAACACACAGGAGCTATTTTCTGCAAGTAAACACTGCCACCTCATTGTGGCACTTGACTGCCTGTAAGCATACCAGTATTTGACCTCCCTATGGTTGTGAGGCAAACAAATTAGCTGTAATAAGTGCATGTTGGCAGTTGATAAATTCCATGTGTTATGTAGTACAGTTACTTAGAATACATAATTCATTGTCGATTGATGGTATTGTACATGTATCTTGTCAATTATTGATAGTATGAGGCTGCATATGTGTACATGTATTTGATTTTATGACAGGTTTGGTTGTGACTATACAGAGAGCTGACATGATGAAGTTTGGTGTCAGCTATAAATTGGCTCCTATGTCAACAGAGGAGAAGTTAAACATGGACATGTGTTTCCAAGTCAATGGGACAAACAATGATGATGCTGTGACAATTCAGGCAATTTTGCCTGATCTCACTGGATTCATGGTAAACCACTTACTTCTATGTCTTAGGTTTATTTATAATAATGTTACATGTACTTTGGTTCACTTTGTATTTAATGAAGATGTTAATAACATGGTCCATTCTCTGCATTTGGCAAGTAACTGGTAGGTTTCCTAGGGCTCGACCCACAAATCTGCCAGTTTTGTTCCAAGGTGGTGGATTTAGGTAGCCTTTCATAGTAGGGCTGTTAAAATGTAACGTGCGTTTCAGTTTGTTCAATAGAGTTTATTATTACATGAATGGAATTTTGCGTGTTTTTGATTAGTCTAAAAACAACTTTTGGGTCTCGATAAATCGCAACAGTACTAAAATTACATAAAATGTTTGTACGCTGCACGATTCCACTGCATAGTAGTCAAGCGGAATACGATATCGACCTGGTTTTTATGTTTTAGCCAATCAGAATAGCCGTCTTAACAAATTCATTCGTCCAATCAAATCGATTGTATTAATTGTACGTCGTGCGTGACGACAACAAATGGGAGAAACGTCGGCTCTGCGATATGTTGATTAATTTATATTCTTCTCAATATTTGAAACTGGAATTTTAGGACTACCAGCAAATTGATATCAAAATGCAGTATTTAATACAAAATATTATTACTACAATTACAAAATGTAAGCAGGGGCTCCAGTAGAAAAGGAATCCTCTGCTTTTCTGATCAAGGGAGATGGTGGTTCATGTAATAAAACAATTAATGATTTTGATATACGGTCGCTATCAGGATTGATCAGCCCTCAAAAATGTATATTCACCTCGCCTAGCGGCTCAGTGAATATTACATTTTTTTCTGGCTGATAAATCCGGATAGCGACCTATATCAAAGTCATTAATTGTATAATGGCACTCATGTTTTTCTGCTATTTGATTTTTTCCATTTGTTATTGTGATAGGAAGTCAAAGTACTCAGTGAGAACCCCTCAATATTACATTTTTGCATGATATAGATATCTTTTGTAGTTTCCAAGAAAGAATGGGCTCATTGTAGCTGGTACAAAGGCTAAATTTTTTAATTTTCTGCCCAAACCCTGTATACCCAATATTCCATACCCTCATGGTGACAGTCACATATTTCAATTTTCAGTCCATCTTATTTACTATTTTGATTAACTTAAATGCTACCAGGCGCGTAGCTCCTATACAAGCAAAAAATCATTTGCTTGCACATCAAATTGTCAAAACTCTTTATTTTATATGAGATCCATTTGTAAAGCATAATGCTATACATGTAAAGGGTAAAAAACGTTCGTTTTTTGTTATTTAATGTATGTATAGATTAAACTCTTTAAAACCCCAAAATGCAGGAGCTTCCCGAGCGCTTCGCCCCCCCCTAAGGCGGTTCCCAGATCCCTTGCCTATCTAAATTTGCATGCACATGGCACAAGGGTAAGCTACGCCCCTGGCTACTCTCAGGATTTTTGCTGCCATTTAATCAAAATTATTTTTTATTTTTGTAGTGAATATCATATAAACTGACCCTGCATTAAAAGACCAAAGTCTTATTAGAAACAGCTTTTCTGTTATATTCATAAAGTGCCTTCTTAAAACAGGTTTAATAGTACGCTGTACTTGTACATGTTTTCTACTTTAGGTACATGTACAGACAGACATTTTATCTTTTGTAGAATATTGGTACAGAGGTGATGAATGGAGAAAGCTGTGTCATGTATCAGAAAGTAGAAATGGTTGGCAAGAAAAAGAATGTCTATACAATGTGGGTGCAGGAGTCAGACAACATGACACCCATCCGATATGAAATGATGGGATATGATTCCCTTTTGGGATCTCACTATGATAAATATTATCTTGACTATTCGAACTTTATGACTTCAGATATTCCTTCTAGTCAGTTTGAAGTACCATCAAGTAAGTGTACAGTGAATTTTTCTGTTCTGATATATGATCTTTGATAGAAAGATGTTTAAAAAGACATTTTTTATTTTTACACCCCCGCTTCGAAGAAGAGGAGGGGTATTACCGTATACTGTTTTACCCTTGTCCATTCGTTTTTCGGTCCAAAATTTCTGTCACAGTTTCCTAAGCAGCTACGGAAACAGAAGCCTGATATTTTGCATATTGCTTTATCTTATAGTACCATATGGTGTATAATTTTATGCAATCTTCTCCAATACTTTTTAAGAAAGCTAAGAATCGGTAGTGAGCATTAGTTCAAAGATTAAACTAATTACTTGTTATTTATAAATAACTAATAGTATGGTTATTATGAACAGACATTTGTCATTTATCAGTTTAACAGTTTATGAATGCAAACATGCATGTATAATACATGTATGATTATAGAAGTATTCTCATCCTCTAAACAATAGGGTTTTGTGAGCAGATTTCACTAAAAGACCTCTGAAATTTTTCCATATTATGTTATTATTTAGAAATGTATCATGCTTTTGAGTGGTATTTGCCGAAAATTTCTACTGGAGAGGCTGGAGAAACAAGCTGTAAGGCAAGTGATTCTTCACCAGCCTCAAAAGTAGTATTTTTTGGCTAACACCACATAGTTCTTTAATTTCACCAAATATGTTTCCCTCTGTGTAATAAAAAGTATAGTTGAGACTCTGATTTTCAATAATTTTTGTTGATTTCAAAACAGGTCTTCCACACTGTTGAATCTTTATAAAATCCATTACATTGTACATGTTATAATAAATATTTTGGACATTCAGACACAACTGAACTGAGCTTTAACATCCTTTTGACTTTTTTAAGTCAGTATTTGAAATTTGCTTGATGCAAGTGGTTTTCTTTATTGACAACTTGATTGTTCTGCTAATGCAGCAAGCTTTGTTGTCAGATGCTTATTTTATTGCAGTTTATTTAACATAAGGTATTTACCACGGACCACAGAATTTCTATAAAAAAAGTACCATGGCATGTTAAAAGGCATGAAAAAAATATAACACAAAGAGAAAATTTAAAAGTCGTATAAAACTTGCAGAAAATATAGATCTTATCCAATCAAAATTCAGCATTTGTAGCATTAAAGTGTTAAACAAATACATGTAGTTTATGTGAAGCACCATCATTATACTAGATTAGATTTAAACGTTATATTTTATGACAATACAGGAATTGCTATTTTCTTATTGATGTGCAAACTTGGCCTACTTATTAACCCACAACCGAATAAGCAACATAACTTTATGTTAAGTTTGTGAGGAAAAGACAGTTGACATATCACTAAACTGTAAAAACACCAACAAAATTTACAAAAGTTATATCAAAATTAAGTATCTCATCAACACTTACAGAACTTTTTTGCTTGTTTAGGTTAGGAATTCATACTTGTGACATCATGAAGTAGGCAATGTTCTTCTATAAATGACTGATTTCAGATCCAGGTGACCAAGTACAGATGAGCTCACTTGCGTTCATCTGTACTCTGTCACTAAAAATGTTAATATTGAATCAAAATGCAGGAAACAACGTTCTTCTCTGATGTTCTGATTGAGTTTTTGGAAAAGCATGTGTGATCTTATAACGTAGATAGCAATTTTTACGTCTTTCACTCGTGGAAGATCACCCAGACTTTCCCAAAAATGTATGTAAATTTTTTTTTGGTTGCTGGAATTTTGACCAATAAAATTTGACATTACATAGAACAATGGAATGATTATCGGTGCTCATTTTTAGATTTGTTATCAGAGTATTTTTTTTGTTAGACATGACTTGCAGTGGGTTTCCTGGACCAGGAATGCAGGTACACAGAGCTATGATGAATCCAATGAGAGAGTACATACACAATGAACAGGGACATATTGATGAGATGTTCCAATTTTTCAGACAACAACACAAAAAGCAATACACAACAGTAGAGGAACATGAGCAAAGAAAACATATTTTTAGACATAATGTTCGGTAAGTCATCACACAGAACTATAGGCTGGATAAAAGACAACTGCACTATAGTACACAAGAACAATTGTTATTAAATACTACATCTATTATAACATTTCTTTTGTGAATTACAATCGAAAAGTCTGGATTGTATTATACTTTTTATTTGTTAGTAACATTAAATGTGGTAGGATCAATTTCTATATTTTTCCTGGGTTCAATAGCCAAAGGAACTACAACTTGATTTTTATCTGGTCAGGTTTTTTGCAGATCTTTTTTGGTAAGTTTCTGCTGCTCCACATAAAATAAACCATTTGAAGGAATGTTAACTTTTAGTGCTGTCATAAAAATTTATATTTGTTGCTTACTTATATAAGAATAAGACATGCAGTTTTCATATTACTAGTTAGCTGTCATAAAACAATTTGGAGATTTCATTTATTGAAAATAAAACATTTTAGTGAAAGTGCAGGTTTAATCCTAATACATGTTTTGTTAGATTTATCCATTCCAAGAATAGAGCTGGTTTGACATACAAGTTAGCTGTCAACCATCTAGCAGACAAGTCTCCTGAGGAAATGAAGCTGATGAGAGGGTACAGATACACACCAGGGAATCATGGCGGTCTTTCATTTGAACAGTTTAAATACAATGTCAAGGACGTTCCTGATACAGTTGATTGGAGATTGTATGGTTGGTATTTAAAATTTTTGTTATTTTTAAATTCTTTTGTTCAGTAAAAAAACATATTAATCAATCAGTATTCCAGATTTTTATTGGCAGATTGGGTCATTTCTAAGGGATTTATCTACAGACGTAATTAGCGCATCCCCTGCTGGCAAATGGGAGAATCTCGGGGCATATTATGTAAAGCTATGCTGCTGACGATTGTTGTTTCAATTATTTTAGAGTGCCACAATTCTTGCCCATTAAACATTTGTGTTATTAGATGTCAGCCGCTACAAAGGCACAATTCACCAAAGAACAAGCTCTCTGTATATTTCTAGTGGCTTCTGATATTATGTCCAATTTTCAGCTAATTTCTCCAAATGATTTATTATGTGTTACCTTGGTCTTCTCCAAAATATAGCCTAATCACTACTCACTGGACACTAACCAGCCACTCAATCATTGGTAACCTTACTAACCAGCCACTCAATCATTGGTAACCTTACTAACCAGCCACTCAATCATTGGTAACCTTACTAACCAGCCACTCAATCATTGGTAACCTTATGCTATTATATAAATCAAATCTTCCTTTAAATGTACATGTAAAAAGATAACTGTTTCTTTGTTTAAAAATAACTTGTTTGAAAATATGATTGCAGATAGTTTTTCATTTTTTTAATTCAGTACATAATGACTGTGCTGCAATGATTATTGGATACACCTTATTTCTGACTAATAGTGTATGATACCCAACCTTTTTATTCAACCCACCAACTCAGACACTATAATAATAGGAGCTGGAGTTTTGGCATGCCATAAACCTGGTTTAAACCACCATTTCTTTTAAAATCCCTATTGAAAGTCAGGACCATTGCTCTAGCTGCTATGTTTTTGGTTGTTGGTACTGGAGATTGCCAGTTTCTTGGACTTTGATTTGTGGCTTGTCATTTTTGAAGTTTATTTTGTTAGAACATGTACCTTCATTTTAAAAGATCCTGTAAAACCAATGATTTATTACTTCAATTCATAGTTACTTGTCTTATATTATATATTTTTTTCAATTTGTACTTACCTTTTTTCAAAAGGTGCTGTTACACCAGTAAAAGATCAGGCAGTATGTGGATCCTGTTGGAGTTTTGGAACAACTGGTACCATTGAAGGAGCATACTTCTTAAAGGTTTGTTTACTATGAAGATTTATACTGATAATAAAATGTGCCATATCTAATTTTAATAGATTTTCCAGTATTTGACATATATATCATGTCTGTGAGGGGAATTCTTCACAAATACCCCTCCCAACATGATATATCTGTTTAATAACACTAAATATTCCAATATCTTTCCATTATTCTTGGATCACAGTTGCCAGAAGCTGTGTTGTTGTATGATACATTTATTCTGTTATATTTTACTATCATAACATTTACTTTTTCACATTTGATTAATCATATTATGTTTACTTTGAGGTAAAAGTAAAAAAAAACTTCCAAATGAATAGGTAACAAAGGCATATACATTTTGCCAATACATGTACAACGACACAGAGCGGAAAAGGGACTATTTTTAGGCATATACACCAACAGGTGTGAAATTCCTGAATGCAATTAAATACTTTCAAAATACTCCTGCTGTCATCCAATCAGAATCCACTGTTCCATGATTATTACATGAGGTCTTATTATAATTAATGGATTCATTATGCATGTATGTATTCATATTGGACTGCATAAAGTATTAATAAACATGATAAATGCACAACAATGTATTATATACTGTCAAAATTAAAGCTTCAATTTAGTTACTTGATTCCATATTCAAACTGACTTTTTCAGACAGGAGATTTAGTCAGGTTCTCACAACAAGAGCTGATGGATTGTTCCTGGGGAGAAGGTAACAATGCTTGTGATGGAGGTGAAGATTTTAGAGCTTATCAGTTTATCATGAAAAATGGCCTTACTACAGAGGAACAGTATGGACCATACCTGGCACAGGTGATTCTTAAAATAGCATATCTGTGAAAAAAATTGTTAAAATTTTTGATAATTTTTTTTAATGATAACAAATATGCCATATGAAATGCCAGATGTACATTTTGTCTAATCAAGTCTCATCAGTCGTGCTTGAACCAAAATATAAAAAAAAAACAATAATAAAATGTAAAAAGGGCATTTATCACTAAAATTCCACAAAAGTTAATACCAAAAACGTCTATGTCCAGCTTAACACTGTGAATATAAACAAATCATATTCAAGTTTTCTTTAGTTTTCACATCAACTGAAGTTGAAAATTGTTTAAATGTTTTCTAAGCTTATCTCTGTATCCTTGGATAAATCTTTTTATTTAATATTCTGTCATTTATTCTTCTAGGATGGTCAGTGCAATAAAGATAAAGTCAAACCTGTAGTCCAGTTGAAAAGTTATGTCAACATCACCATGTATGATCAGCAAGCTTTAAGATTTGCCATTGCTCATCAAGGTCCTATCTCTGTTGCTATTGATGCTTCACATAGATCGTTGTCATTCTATGCTAATGGTGTATATTATGAACCCCAGTGTGGTATGTAAAAGTTTAGAACTTAATTTATTTGGGCACTCAATCGGTAATTCAAACATTTTTATACCACACGCAACAAAGTTGTGGATAATGTTTCTGATGGGTCCATCAGTCTGTCAGTCCTATTCTGGTACGTAAGTGCAACTCGTCTGTAACTACTCATCAGAATTTATGAAACATGTTAGGAATGAAGTAATGAAGTACACATATGTAGTTGTGCATATCTACATTAAATTATGATCAGATATTTTTTTAGTTTTTCCCCTTTCAACTTTCTCAGAATATGTATTAAATCACTTCTTCTCTAAAACAACTGATCAGAATTTTATGAAACTTAGTCGGAATGAAGGACACCAACTGTAGTTGTGCACATCGACAGGAAGTTATGAACAGATAGAACCCTTTAAACTTTTAAATTTCTCAAAATATATGTATGAAACAACCTGTAAACACTTTTCCTCTTAAACTACTGATCAGAATTTTATGAAATTTGATATGAATGAAGGACACGATATTTAGTTTTGTATATGGACAGAAAGTTGGATATTGGATATTTTTTGTTGGAGTTATGCCCTTTGAACTTAGAAATTTCTCAGAATATATGTATGAAGAAATTAGTAAGCACTTCCCTGGACTTACTAATCAGAATTATTGAATCTTGGTTTGAAATAAAGGGCACCATACAAGTTGTGCATATCTACAGGAAGTTCTGATGCGATTTTTTGTAAAACATATGTCCCTTTGCTAACTAAGGTTCTTTATTGTAATTAAATTCTGTTCTTCTTTTCATAAAAGTTGAGATTATATATAAAGTAATGTACACCATGTTGTGGTTTAGGAATTTTGGCAATAGCAAAAGAAATTTCATCTGTTAAACTTGTTAAGTACCATGTTCTATATGTAAAAAGACAAAAATAGGATAAGATAGAATTGTTCTTGTTGCCACAATTATTTGAAGGGTAGAATTCAATTTATATGTCTATAAAATTTCCTACATATAATATAGATTTTTAATTTTGACTGATCTTTTTTAAGAAATTAAGTCTATCAAGTATTTTTATGTCTTCCAAAATTAACACTGGAATTTGGCTTATTCATTTGTAATGATCTTGCTGCTGTTAATATAAAAGTGAGTTATCTCCCTTTATCACTCTTACACGTTTTTGTCTTCATTCCGGTCAGGGGGGCCTCGCTGGCCGAGTGGTTAAAGTAGTTCGTCTACTTATGATCATGTGGTCTGTCAACACTGAGGTTGCGGGTTCAAGTCTCACTGCAGTCAGGGTGTACTCGACTCCAATCTTAATTGACAAGGATTGCCAGTTTTCCTACCGAAGGTCCGGGGTTCTCTCCGGGTACTCAGTCTTCCTCCCCCAATAACAAACTGGATGCCATGAGATAGCTGAAAAATTGATGAAAGTGGCGTTAAACATCATTAAACATATAAACATCATTCCAGTCATTACTGTTTTTTACTATTACTCTAACTCAGTTCTGTTTGTAGAAGTGGTTGTAGCATATACACATGTAGTTTGGTAATTTAAACATTGTTTCATTAAACCTGCAAACTGTAATTTATATACTAAAAGAAATATATATTTTAAATTTCAAATATGTATATATATTTGTAGGAAGTAAACCTGATGACTTGGACCATGCTGTTCTGGCAGTTGGATATGGCACCATGAATGGGCAGCCATATTGGTTGGTAAAGAATTCCTGGTCAACATATTGGGGAAATGATGGATATGTCCTAATGTCACAGAAAGACAATAATTGTGGTGTAGCTACTGCTGCCACCTATGTCATTCTTTAATTTAACATAAATTGTGACATAACAGTCAAACCTGCTTGGAAATTGCTTTATTACTTTGTACTGTAATTCTCTATTCTATTTATAGTACCATTGTAAGATCATAAAATAAAAGTAAAAACATACAGTTGTCTGTTCAGAATCCTTTTAGTTCATCTCTGAAAACAGGATTGACTGTTATAGTGTGAAATATTATACTGTTAACAATATAATTTTGTCCTCTCAAGCATTTGAGTTTTGGGAAATTTAATTTAGTTTTCTGTCTTTTGCATATAACATCAGAATTTCTGCCAAAGCTTAAAAAATTAAATTATCTAAAATGTGTTTTTTTGGTTATTACTAGTTTCAGGGAAGGTTTAAAAAAATCAAATTGTAAATACTCAATGTATTATTTGTTTTTTTCCTATACTTAGTGAAGGTATGCAATTAAAATGTGTTGACATCTATTGACGATGAATTGTGATATATAAATGTTATTCAGAATTATGAAAAAAATTAAAGCCATAATTTTTGTCTGACCAGTATTGTCAAGTCCCCTCTACTCATAGAAATATAATTATTTGTGCCATTTTCTTGTTTTTATTTTTCTAATCATTTTGTGTGTCATTTCATGGTGCAAATAAATGCTCATCATGAGCTTATAGTGCTATTTTTCTAATTTTATACATTTATTAATTCATTCATTAGAATATAGACTGCTTACATGAGAAACAAGAGTGTCCACCTGTCTGTGTTTTATCAGAAAGTTAATTCATCACATTACAGAGTCCTCCAAGTTTGATTAGTTTATTTAAAATGTAGTATTGTACAGTCAGCATTGAAGGTGTGTTGATTATATTGATAAAACTTCACACAAATATTAAGGGTGTTTTCATTAATAAAAAAAGAAATAAATATTTTGTTGTTGTTGTTTGAAATAATTATCAATACTTAATGTAAGCCTAACATGATTGTCACCCTATACACATTTCACTGTTTTTATATCTTATGATACATAGTGTCCATTCATTCACCCTTGGTCAAATGGATTAGACTATCATTTGATGCACCTGTTTATTAGTAAAACACAATTATCAAAAGTTGTAACCCTTGAAACACTTTTAGCTCTCCAGACTACAACTTTTCTCATTTCACTGGTTGCTAGAGTGATGCTATTGAGGGTCTGTACAAATATTTCTTATTTCATCTTGATTGGGAAAAAATTAGCAGCTTGCCAATTTTGCTTTTTTGTAAAAAAAAATGTTAAAATCTCTTAAACTACATGAACACCTGTTTGCGGCGTAATACAAATGATGAATGTAAGGATTCTGTATAAAAAATTAATACTTTTGACATGAATTATTGAAAGTTATTCCTCCAAGGCCATCTGTCCTCTGAATTAAAGATGTAAAGCCAACGAGTGATAAATATGCAGGATACAAGTTAGCTACAAAAATGTATCTCTTATTTCGTCCATAAAAAAGGCTACATTAATGTAGCTAGATACAAGTATATAGTGGTCCTCTACAAAGATTCCTTATTCCTGATCAGAATTTTATGAAACTTAGTCGGAATGAAGGACACCAACTGTAGTTGTGCACATCGACAGGAAGTTATGAACAGATAGAACCCTTTAAACTTTTAAATTTCTCAAAATATATGTATGAAACAACCTGTAAACACTTTTCCTCTTAAACTACTGATCAGAATTTTATGAAATTTGATATGAATGAAGGACACGATATTTAGTTTTGTATATGGACAGAAAGTTGGATATTGGATATTTTTTGTTGGAGTTATGCCCTTTGAACTTAGAAATTTCTCAGAATATATGTATGAAGAAATTAGTAAGCACTTCCCTGGACTTACTAATCAGAATTATTGAATCTTGGTTTGAAATAAAGGGCACCATACAAGTTGTGCATATCTACAGGAAGTTCTGATGCGATTTTTTGTAAAACATATGTCCCTTTGCTAACTAAGGTTCTTTATTGTAATTAAATTCTGTTCTTCTTTTCATAAAAGTTGAGATTATATATAAAGTAATGTACACCATGTTGTGGTTTAGGAATTTTGGCAATAGCAAAAGAAATTTCATCTGTTAAACTTGTTAAGTACCATGTTCTATATGTAAAAAGACAAAAATAGGATAAGATAGAATTGTTCTTGTTGCCACAATTATTTGAAGGGTAGAATTCAATTTATATGTCTATAAAATTTCCTACATATAATATAGATTTTTAATTTTGACTGATCTTTTTTAAGAAATTAAGTCTATCAAGTATTTTTATGTCTTCCAAAATTAACACTGGAATTTGGCTTATTCATTTGTAATGATCTTGCTGCTGTTAATATAAAAGTGAGTTATCTCCCTTTATCACTCTTACACGTTTTTGTCTTCATTCCGGTCAGGGGGGCCTCGCTGGCCGAGTGGTTAAAGTAGTTCGTCTACTTATGATCATGTGGTCTGTCAACACTGAGGTTGCGGGTTCAAGTCTCACTGCAGTCAGGGTGTACTCGACTCCAATCTTAATTGACAAGGATTGCCAGTTTTCCTACCGAAGGTCCGGGGTTCTCTCCGGGTACTCAGTCTTCCTCCCCCAATAACAAACTGGATGCCATGAGATAGCTGAAAAATTGATGAAAGTGGCGTTAAACATCATTAAACATATAAACATCATTCCAGTCATTACTGTTTTTTACTATTACTCTAACTCAGTTCTGTTTGTAGAAGTGGTTGTAGCATATACACATGTAGTTTGGTAATTTAAACATTGTTTCATTAAACCTGCAAACTGTAATTTATATACTAAAAGAAATATATATTTTAAATTTCAAATATGTATATATATTTGTAGGAAGTAAACCTGATGACTTGGACCATGCTGTTCTGGCAGTTGGATATGGCACCATGAATGGGCAGCCATATTGGTTGGTAAAGAATTCCTGGTCAACATATTGGGGAAATGATGGATATGTCCTAATGTCACAGAAAGACAATAATTGTGGTGTAGCTACTGCTGCCACCTATGTCATTCTTTAATTTAACATAAATTGTGACATAACAGTCAAACCTGCTTGGAAATTGCTTTATTACTTTGTACTGTAATTCTCTATTCTATTTATAGTACCATTGTAAGATCATAAAATAAAAGTAAAAACATACAGTTGTCTGTTCAGAATCCTTTTAGTTCATCTCTGAAAACAGGATTGACTGTTATAGTGTGAAATATTATACTGTTAACAATATAATTTTGTCCTCTCAAGCATTTGAGTTTTGGGAAATTTAATTTAGTTTTCTGTCTTTTGCATATAACATCAGAATTTCTGCCAAAGCTTAAAAAATTAAATTATCTAAAATGTGTTTTTTTGGTTATTACTAGTTTCAGGGAAGGTTTAAAAAAATCAAATTGTAAATACTCAATGTATTATTTGTTTTTTTCCTATACTTAGTGAAGGTATGCAATTAAAATGTGTTGACATCTATTGACGATGAATTGTGATATATAAATGTTATTCAGAATTATGAAAAAAATTAAAGCCATAATTTTTGTCTGACCAGTATTGTCAAGTCCCCTCTACTCATAGAAATATAATTATTTGTGCCATTTTCTTGTTTTTATTTTTCTAATCATTTTGTGTGTCATTTCATGGTGCAAATAAATGCTCATCATGAGCTTATAGTGCTATTTTTCTAATTTTATACATTTATTAATTCATTCATTAGAATATAGACTGCTTACATGAGAAACAAGAGTGTCCACCTGTCTGTGTTTTATCAGAAAGTTAATTCATCACATTACAGAGTCCTCCAAGTTTGATTAGTTTATTTAAAATGTAGTATTGTACAGTCAGCATTGAAGGTGTGTTGATTATATTGATAAAACTTCACACAAATATTAAGGGTGTTTTCATTAATAAAAAAAGAAATAAATATTTTGTTGTTGTTGTTTGAAATAATTATCAATACTTAATGTAAGCCTAACATGATTGTCACCCTATACACATTTCACTGTTTTTATATCTTATGATACATAGTGTCCATTCATTCACCCTTGGTCAAATGGATTAGACTATCATTTGATGCACCTGTTTATTAGTAAAACACAATTATCAAAAGTTGTAACCCTTGAAACACTTTTAGCTCTCCAGACTACAACTTTTCTCATTTCACTGGTTGCTAGAGTGATGCTATTGAGGGTCTGTACAAATATTTCTTATTTCATCTTGATTGGGAAAAAATTAGCAGCTTGCCAATTTTGCTTTTTTGTAAAAAAAAATGTTAAAATCTCTTAAACTACATGAACACCTGTTTGCGGCGTAATACAAATGATGAATGTAAGGATTCTGTATAAAAAATTAATACTTTTGACATGAATTATTGAAAGTTATTCCTCCAAGGCCATCTGTCCTCTGAATTAAAGATGTAAAGCCAACGAGTGATAAATATGCAGGATACAAGTTAGCTACAAAAATGTATCTCTTATTTCGTCCATAAAAAAGGCTACATTAATGTAGCTAGATACAAGTATATAGTGGTCCTCTACAAAGATTCCTTATTTTATGCTAGTTGGACATACTTTGACAAAAATAAACAGCTGCATGTCAAGGCAAGCAATTGTCCTTATTGCCTCTTATGATCTGTCAGTAATAAACTTATTAAGTGGCTTCCAAACAATATTTATAGGTTTTGAGTTGAAGACTGACTGCGGGCAAGGTGTGCTTGACAGGAACCTTATTTGAAAAGGTTTATTCCCTGAACGCCTACTGGATTAAATAAACATCTAATAAATGCATGGGATTAAGGGGCCTTCTAAGGGGTGTTTAAATTAGTGTAACCTGTTTTTATAGTTAATATTGTAGCAGGAAAATGTAAGGTTGAAAATAAATTCAAACTAAAGAAAATACTTTAATCGTACATTTTATTGAATTAAATTATATTCATTACATCTATTTCATGATATAGCACTATACATCTAATATAATAATAATAATAAAGTAACAAAAAAGTCAGAGCACTAAACTAAACACAGAGTCATTTTGTCACATATTCTAGATGTTGTTGGTAGTCCTGGGTCCTCGAGTTCTAATGTGGTTCCGGTCCTGTCTCCTTCTATCTACTGCTCTGTCACATAGTCTGTAAATGTCTGTGTAAGTTGAATTATGTCTGCAGCGTCAGGTCTTCGAGGGCCTGGAACTATACGTCGTCTATTGCGTCCATGGGTATGAGTGGGAGGGTTGCTGCTCGTCTCACTAGGGTCTTCACGTCGTTGTCTATGTTTGGGATCTGTAGTCCTAGTGCTTGAATCTCTCCCCAGATTGCTTCAGTGTAGTGGAAAAATACCCCTTGGTTTCAAGTCTTGGAAACACTTCTTTGAGTGCATTATGAGTGGCTACTTCGAAGTCTAGTACAGCTGTGGTTGGATTGAAGTCCAAGGTCTGTCATTTTGTCTTGAAGTACAGTAAAGAATCTGGTGTAAATAGCTTGACTCTTTCCTGGAAGAAATGCATATACCACTGGTGTCATGACGTCGTCTATCTGTATGTGTTGCTGTAAATCTGGTAGAATAGAGTAGGGCAAGTGTAAAAGGTCCCGTCACAAAAGAACTTGTCAGCAGCAGCTAAGTCGCGTATGCTGTCTGTTGATGCGTAGGCTAAGACATTTTGAAGACAAGTTTATTTTATTGACAAATAATGTATATATTGTAACTTTTTAGTCAAGTTTTTAAACTAAACTAAACACAAGAGTAATTTTGTCACTATTCTAGATGGAGGAGCTCTGATGCTGACATTACCAATAGATGCCCACACCGATTTGTGATTTTCAGGAATCTCCTCTGTTGACAGCGTATAGTGGATGTGTAATTAGGATTGGCAAGTGAACTCTCCATGTCTAATTTATTAGTTAAACACACTATCCAAGGTGTGAATACCTCAGATAGTCTGGATTTCACATGTACTTGTGTACCCAATGGAACATCTGAAACCATCAAAGACAAATGACGTTACGTTAGGTGTTCGTGTCTGTTTGAGTAACATCATCGCTTTAGAAAGACAACTTAAACAAATTACTGGGCCGTTTTCATGAAAAACTGATCGTGTTTTAAGTCTAGGCAAATGATAAATAAAGTTCCGAAATTATTTAAGGAAGGTCGGTAAACTTTCAACACCATTAACCGCGTGGCTATTTATTATAGAAACGTGTATCGACACTTCGGTCCGCTAGAAATATAATTCCTGAACTTCTTGATTTTCGCTGTATCCATAGACCCAAAAAATATTTTTATTCGATACGTTATCTTCGAGGATTACGACGCAAACACGCTTTGCAGTAACCAGTTCGAACACCTGACGTTACGTATAAACTAAACTTAGCTCGAGTTTTCCTTTACATGACCTCACTTGTAAAGACTGTTTGGTGCATCGTCTTTATTCACAAAATGTCCGCCACCATTAGAGCATAGATAATAACGAGCCCTATTAGAGATGTATAGAAGAAATTTATTTTTATATAAACGTACAAAATGTATTTGTTTAATTTAATGGATTTCATTCTCGCGTAGTTATTCTGTAAAAAAAAATCTTGTTTTATTACCTTAATCACTTTATCCCCTCCTGGACATTGATACGGTTTGTTGTGGCTTGCTTGGCTTCTTACTAAGACGTCTTAACTTTGGGGAGTTCCTGCGTGCAGGGTCCTTCTCCATATCATGGGCAATTGGCCTTTTATCCTTATTCGTCGATTTTCTATTCTCTTAAATGGTCTTTTGTAAGTGCGTGTCGACTAACCATCGCCATTTGCGCTATCTTATCTAAACTATATATGTATTGTTACCATATCAACATACTTGTAGTCAACCACACTTGCTATTTATTATTGTTATACTGTATAGTTACAATTTTTACTTTCTTTTGTTGTTAGTGTAAAGGTAGTTCGTCTACTATTGATCACGTGGTCTGTCAACACCGAGATTGCGGGTTCGATTCTCACTGCAGGCAGGGTGTACTCGACTAAAATCTTAATTGACAAGGATTGCCAGTTTTCCTACCGCAGGTCGGGGTTTCTTCTCTGGGTACTAAGGCTTCCTCCTCCAATAAAACTGGACGCCATGAAATAGCTGAAAGATTGCTGAAAATGGCGTTAAAACACCATTCAAACAAACAAACAAAATCAATTAAAATTGAAGTCGAGTACACCCTACCTGCAGTGAGAATCGAACCTGCAATCTCAGTGTTGACAGACAACGTGATCAATAGTAGACGAACTACCTTAACTACTCGGACACCGAAGCCCCAAAGGCATATCTGTAACAAGACTACGTGTTCGTTACTCAACAGGGCAATACATTCCCTCTCTGTTTTTACCCTCCGATGTAATTGTTTTATGAGTTGTGAAAGTTTAAGAAAATGAACGGTTTATAACAAATGTGATTTATACGATAATGACTTAAATAATACGACAACTTGGTTGCTAATCTGTTATTTCTCGGCACGAAACAAGTACACATAACAAAGAAAACCTATGCCGTACAAGGCTGAATGCTTTTTTATATGCTTTTAACTGATCATTGTGCTTAAAGTGATCCAAGTGCTTTTAAAAGCTAAAAATTATGATGATTCACGTTCTTAAAAGCATGCCTTTAACAATGTGTATGGTCTCTTAACAAGTTACTTGCTTTTTTATCATGAATAAGTATATGCCTGTCCTAACAAATGTATGTCTTTAATATAATGTTTTGTTTGTATGTCGCTATTAAAGCTCTTCAGAGCTTATGTTGTTATATGTTTATATAATTCGCCTTTAAATAAAATTTTCTTGTCTCTTGTCTTGTCTTGACTCCGTGTAGCATAACTCTGCGTACTCTAGATTTGTTGCGTTTAACGCAAGTAATAATACATAATTTCGAAATCATATTGATAATGGTTTTTTTACTTATCTGGTAAATCCGGAAATACATCCAGTGTTGGTCTAAATTTATTCTCCTACTTGAAAAAACACACGTCAAAAAGGTAACATTAGTAACATACGCTATTTGTTTCTTCGTATGTGAGAATACAAAAGTTTTTACCACATTAATTTGTTTTAGGACAAGTCTTGGCTACCAAAATCGACCATAAATATTCTCACTCACATGAAACGACAATACAACGGTGAACCACAGGCACTTGACTTGTCTCACAATTTTTTGTTTGCCAAGAATTCGCGTCTTTCCACCTCAAATTATTAAATTCTAAAATAGCCACATTATTAAAGCTCCCCAAAACCATGTCCGTAAGGACCGTCCGACCAAGGGCATTAAGTTGTCGGTGTAGGACGTAAAAAATTCCCCAAGTCAAGTCACGTCTTTCTATATGTGCGAGCCCCGTGCGGGGTTCCGGGTGGTCAAAAGAATAGACAGCAGTCGCGCTAGCTTGTCGTAAAAGGCGGCTAAATAGCGCCCAGTACCCTGACCATCGTGTCGGGTCGATTTGCCTAAAGACCGACTGGGATGTGTGCCCCAGGTAGTTGAATGGGGTATTACTAGTAGGCCATAATATGGAAAACCTGACCGCAAACCGTATTAGTGCACCGTGTTGGGAAAAATGCCACATTCTCGCACGTAATAGAACGCTGCTGTAGTATTCGCTATGAGTAGGGATTTCGATCCCGCTACAGGAGGCTGAATTGCCCGA
This sequence comes from Limnoperna fortunei, assembly GCA_944474755.1. Taxonomy (NCBI): domain Eukaryota; kingdom Metazoa; phylum Mollusca; class Bivalvia; order Mytilida; family Modiolidae; genus Limnoperna; species Limnoperna fortunei. Next base: position 83,691,826 of record OX104111.1, on the reverse strand, counting down.
CCCTATCCATCCTCCCATTTGCCAGTGGCAATCTAAAATCCGTTACCCCTATTTTTCCTTGTGTCCCATCTCATTTTCATTCATCATCATTTTATGTTCATTTTATCATCCATTTCATCGCCTGAATATAGCTGAAATAATGCTGCTCGGGCATTAAACACCATCAATCAATCAATCAATCCATATGCACGCCACCTACCGTTAACATGTTTGGTAACTCTAGTTTATATGTAAGACTGTAGTTGGTATACAAGCCATAACATAAATGTGTCACACTATACCTTCAATAAACAATTAATTGGCACCTACGTAAGTTAAATTAAACCGAGTATTAAAATATGTATCAGATATACAAACTTTGCAAACTTTTGTCAAATAAAAGTGTGCAGTTAAAAACTTTAAAATGTATACAGTATACAATAAGTGTTATCAATGATGTTGTTAATAAGTTTTGAATAAATTGTTAGAAATTTTTTTCCCCACTTTTTGCCCCAAGGAAATTAATTACCTGTTCAGCGGATGCAAGATACTACATACACCTGGCTGCGGTTAGATAAAGGTAATTTTTATTGTGTTGTCAACAAATATACATGCAATATAAATGACATAAATGTATGTAATTACTAGTACATGTAATTATTATATGTCTCTGATGTGTGTGACTATGGCTTTCAATACTTATACAGTATAATTAAAAAATGTCCCACTGAGAAGCTTCCTTTACAGGTGACTGGTGTTAATTAAGAAAGGTACATGTGCAATTTGTAATAATTACCATGGGAAATGTGTTGCTTGTTTCGAATACGACATTCCAAGGAATATTTTACCCACCTGTTTTAGGATAAGCATTTTCCAAATTGCAGTCGTAAGTTTAGGGAAAAATATCGAAAATAAAATAGCATAAGATTTTTTCATTTTTTATTTTGTTGAAGGAAATTATTGCAACCCAGAAAGGTGCACCGTTTTATTGCAGTGATGTAGAGATGTATTAACACGTGATTTCAAGTCTATGAAGGAATGCTCCTCCCATGGTAAAGTTTTTCTCGCCACACATATTGATTGGAATGTAATAGATGTGTTGCTTTAATACTTTGATACAAGGGGCCACCCACCTGTCAATTAAGTCAATCAGATCAGGCATTCAAAAGAATGAATTGACACCGAATACTCGCATTGTGCACGTCTGATTGTTGTTGAATTTCCAGACAATAATATTATTTGTTAAATGAACAATGGTGTGAACCCAAAAATAAAACTGGAACGTCATAATAACATATTTACCAGGTATGGACACATAATAATAAAATATTTATGTTTTTTTTTGTTTTTTTATATAGTTTAATAAGATAAAATTTATCAAACAATTGATGTTACAAATAAAACAATATGTAAAATATAAAATAATTTTTTGTTGTAAATAAATTACCAAACAATTTCAGTAGTTTAGTGCTATATGTTTTATCTTGAAAGAATTATCACGCAACATTTTAACTGGGGCGAAATGGCTTGGGTGTAAACAGGATTTGGGGCATTACTGCTTTAAAGATTTGGTGTGAAGCAATATTGAGAGTACATATAGAAACATTAAATTAAAGTTCTTGGATCAGGGTCTTTTTCTATACATATTTTTTTTTTCATGCATATCTTTTTTTGTTACAATAAACATGTATATATTAAATGAATGATCTTACTTAAGAAATGAATATACTGACTGACATATCAATTAAACAAAAAAATTACGTAATACTACACATCGAGCTTTGAATGTAAGGTCAAATCTAGCACCGTGGTATTTGTTGTTCATTGTGGTTTTTGGTCTAGTGCTGTCTGTAATTAATTATGTATCGGAGTAATTTAAGCTTAATTACTTTTTTGACCTGTATATTTTTGTTTCTAGAACATGTCTAAAAAGAAAGTTTGGACAGATGAGGAGAGAGAAGAATTGGCAAGAAAACTAGATGCTGAATTAGAAGAATATATTGCTGACTGTGTTAAAAAGCAAAAAGAGAAAAATGAGATTGAAGGAGAGAAAAAAAGTGACTTTAACATTGAAGTAAGTAAATTTATTTCAGATATTTGCAGTTAGAGGTTTTAATTAGAAATTACTTTAAAAAATACCAGAAAGTTCATTCTATTAAATTGAAATTTAATCAATATCTTACATTTTTCTTTTTTTTTTTGGTTTCACTTATACACTGGGACAAATAAAAACAAAATGAAAAGCAGTATGACGTGAGGATATAGATTTCGTCAAGTTACATGTTTTGCGTAGTGTATATTTAGGTACTATTTGTTTATTTTATAAACGTAGGTACCATTTATACAATATATGGCAACATATTTCTAGAAAATGAACCAGCATGTAATTTTTGTATGTGTGGGGTTTAATGCCACTTTCAAAATTTTCAGCTATATCATGGCATCTATATTTTATCTGTGAAGAAGAGTGCCCATTTATACCACTGACCTTTGGAGTTTGTATTTAGCCTCTACCTTACAGTGTATGTATCATTGTCATCATTGGTTATTTTTTTAGAGATTGAAAACTCCGTCTACCATGAATTCATTATGAATTGTACTTAATGCTGTTTTAAATTTAAAACCTTTTATCTGAATGAAACAGAAGTTCACAAATATTGACCTGGTGTAAAGTAATTTGGAAATTGTTTTTATAAAATAGCTCTAACTTCAAGACATAATTATTTTTACTGTGCTGTACACATGAAAACTTGAGTAACTATACAGAGATGCGACATTCAACTAGATGTATCTACAAAAATCTAAACTAAGTTCTTTCGAGCCTTGGAAGATCATCCTCATGTCAGGGTTTCTGTCACTACAAACACCAAAACCTTAATTCCCGCAGAAAACCTTAATCTCCGGGGGAAAACCTTAATTTTTTAAGTATATAAATATAAATATATAGCTTTATAACTATTGTCATAAATCTGCAGAGTAACTGATGATCGTTATCAACAACAATGCCAGAGGGCTTAAAACCGACCCAGGGGTCCAATCAACAAAAAACCTTAATCTCCGCGGGAAAACCTTAATCTCCGAGGGAAAACCTTAATTTCCCTGGGACAACCTTAATTTAAAAAACCAACACTTAATTTTATCGGGATTCCTTAAAAAATTAAGGTTTTCCCCCGGAGATTAAGGTTTTCTGCGGGAATTAAGGTTTTGGTGTTTGTAGTGTGTGTCCACCTGTGAGAATGATGATAGATTGCTTAAGGTGTACTATACAGAAAAATGAATAGGCAGGGTGTACTCGACTCCAATCTTAATTGACAAAGATTGTCAGTTTTCCTACAGAAGGCTTTCTACCCCAATAAAAACTGGAGGCCATGATATAGCTGAAAAATTGATTAAATTGGTGTTTAACATTATTCAAACAAAAACAAACAGAAAAGTGAATAAATTATAGTTTGACTAAATCATTGCCATCAAGGTACAAATCATTAGAACAAATAAACACATTTTATTTAACATGACCACGATTTTATTGCATGTTATTGTATCTCTAAATAAAGAAGCTTCATTTCCTCTGTTATGTTATAGGACTTGACAAATCATCCAGCCTTTATGACTGAGGTGGACTGGAGTAAACCATTAACACCAGAATTAGAAGCTCTAATGGCACTCAAGTACGAGGATGAAAACCCAATAGGTGAAGCCTAATACTGATCAAGATCCCAAAATAGGTTTTACTGATTGCTGAGTTTTATGTGCCCGTCTATGGTGGACATACAGTACACCCATAGAGGATGGTCACTAAACCACTCTACACAGTGAAGAGTGTTTCACAGTATTACGTCTAAAACTGTCGGTATGGACACTCAACATCGCCCACAAATTATCTCTATGCAATTTGCAAAAAATTTAATTGTTCGAATTTTGTCCCAATACTGGTTATGTAAATGTAGCAGAGCAGGAGTGAATCACTCCCTGCACTTCAACAGTGTCACTATTTTTGTGTTGATTTCATGTTTAAGATCACTCATTATTGATACATCATCATATTTCTGGCCTTTTTTATTTGCTAAATTAAAAGTAATGGGACTAAGTTCTGCTAGTACTCTGACAAATCACAAACTAAAACTTAATTATTACAGCAGAAATTTTGACACCATCCAGTAGAGACCTTGGGTGCTTTCCATTATCCGGTACGTACCAGTTGTACCTCCCAAAACTGAAATGGAACGCGACGTACCTATCGGAACGTCTGATTCGTCAATTTTTTGGTTCCAACTTTGTTCCAAGATGGCAGACACAGACACGGAAAATGTGATGTGGAAGTGAATTTTAAGCTTTAGACGAAAATTAAAATAAGAACAACCTTTGACATTGTGAAAATCTATCAAAGGAGTGAAAGAGTTAAATTTTAAGACACGTATGGTTATATTGATGGTATATCAATGTATTTTTAAGCGCAGCCATTTTGAAACGAATCGTCTGCCTTGGACGTTCCATTATCCCGAACCGATCCGGACGGTACGTACCGGATAATGGAAAGCAAGCCTTGTCACCATTTCTGTGTTGGTAAGATTTAAACTTTTAAATGTCAACTCAGTCGAGATAAAACACAACACCTTGCACACTAACCCAGTCAGTAGACTCTACACTAAGTCTCAGTAAATTCTGTCAGCTGTAAAGTAAAACCTGTTTGTAGATTGTAAACTAAATTGGTCAATAGTTTTTGGGCTAAACATGCGGGTATGAAAAAAATAACTGAATGAATCATATTTATACCCTGGCACATTTACATGTATTTTATTTTATACAGCTGGAGCAACAGCATATAAAGATGATGGAAACTATGAATTTAAAAAGAAGAAATATGGTATCGCAATAGAAAATTACACAGAAGGAATAAAGATTAGATGTCCTGATAAACTGTTAAATGCTATATTATACACTAATCGGGCTGCAGCACAATATCACAAAGGTATGGGAGACAAAAATTGTGTGACCAGTTTAATATTATGGTATAATTGCGTAAAGTTTGCCGTATCGATTGAGTTATTGGTCAGAGGGTAGCCTAATGGACTGAGGCAAGCCAAGGACCAATAACTTGGCCAATATCGAAAATGCAATTGTGCAATTATACCTTTATTGACTAACCAGTCCAGTATGTCATATAAGCAAACTTTGGTATTTTGTAATGTATTGACAGCTTGAATCATATTATGCTATTGTTGGCAATAATATTTATTTTAATGCAAAACAGCAACAAAAAAAGTTATTATAGTGTATAACTAGATTTTATTTTGTTCAATGAAGAATACCAGCTACTATCAGAAGCTGTTAGATAATTTAAGATAAACAACAGATTGCTTTATTAACATTTTCTCAGATATAAAAGTCCTCTTCTTATATACTATACCCTCACAATCACTTTATCCAAACAAAATCCTGATGTATTCAGTCTTAAATTACCTCTTGCAACTACCTCTACACCCTAAAATGTAACCTATGACTATGTATTTTGACCAATCAAGGTAAAATTCTCTCCTCATAAACAACCTTTTTAGCTCACCCGGACCAAAGGTCCATGTGAGCAAGCCATCACTTGGCGTCCATCATAAACTTTTTCAAAAATCTTCTCCTATAAAAACCATGGGCCAATTTTTTTCAAACTTTGCCAATATCATCCTAAGGGTTTCTAGTTTTAAATTTATACTTGGGGTGTTGATCAACAGATGAATATGGCCACTGTTACTAAAATTATAACATTGGTCTCAACACATGATTTTGATCAATATCTCATATATTATAATAGCTATAGAGAAAACTGTTACTTCAAATTGATCAGCACATTAGTGCACAATAGTTGCTAATGGTGTGAAGTTAAGAACTAGAGTAAAACTGTAAAAAGGGGGGGGGGGGGGGCAAAAAAAGATCAGCAGTTTAAGTCCTACAATTCACAGATGACTCCTTATAGGCAGGGTTCACCACAGAAAAAAATTCAAGGGTGGAGGAACCGTACTCGTCAGACAATTTCGATTCCCTAATACCAACTGAATGCAAAAAATAAATATATAAATATTCACCATATGTTTTAATTTTTTTTTATCCAGCATCATTTGATAGTAAATGTTCAACATTTATTATTCAATAAATTAATTTCTTTCCATATTTGTGAATAGATTAATTAATTGAAGAGCTTACAAAACTTGCCTTACAACTTATCACAGTCTTACCTTTGGTTGAAAAAATACAATTTTGTGTTTCCTTGCAGTGTAATTTGGGATTGGATATGGGTGTATATATTATCTTTTACATTGTGAAAACCCTCTATCCTTGACACTTTTTATATTTTCTAAAGAAGTATTTGATTTCTATGTCCATAATAATTGTCTTTTTTAAAAGAAAATTTCAGTACTTCCATAAAAAGTTGTGCATCCAGAGACATGCAATTATATGTCTCTGGTGCAACTGAGCTTGGATAACTGAAATTAACATAACAGAAGAATTGCTGTTTATTATTTTGTGACTGAATTGATCTCAGTTTAATAAAAATGTCAATTAAAATGTTACAAATTCATTAAAATGTTCACATGTGATATTATAAGTTTAATTCTTGTTTATATCCGTTTTTATTATGATGTAGACTCGGGATCCATGTAACGCTTCTAGATGCATATTTTACACATGTTTTCAGTTCTTGCCAAACTATTTCAACATCAAACGCATCCCTGCTCGCGTAGGTTAAAGCTATCGTATGCGTACGGATTTCCGTCTAGTTTGTTCCGTCTCCGATGCGTTATTACATATTCTCACAAATGGTGATCGATATGTTACCTGCTGTGTTCTTCATCCGATTCTCCACAGGTAACAATCACTCGGACGGAAAATATGCTTAATTAGGATGTTTATTTAACAATAAACGTGTCAGGGCTGATGGTCACCCTTTATAGTTTAAAATTAAGCGATGGTAATACACTCGTGGTTTAAAAAGTGAAACCGGGAATGTGATGTTAATATTGAGTCGTGGCGTACATGGATTTTAAAGTGGCGCTTGGAAATGAAGCGTGGCTAAAACAGCCTGTGGTGAACCCTGATAGGAGTAAACGTTATTGACCTTAAATGACAATTTTTTATGAAATGTTCTATTTTTATCATGTAACTTAAAAACTATAACAGCTAGAGTGAAACTATGTGGCAAAAATGATCAGCAATTCACTTAATTGGTCTGAAATTGTCAGATGACTCCTTATAGGAGTTATTGCCCTTATAAAGACAATTTTGTAATAAATTTTCTGTTTTTGACCTTTAACTTAAAACCTATAACAGCTAGGGTGAAATTGTAAAATGCAAAAATGATCAGCAATACATGTTCTAGAATTCAATTTATTGGTCTGAAATTGTCAGATGACTCCTCATAGCAGTAATTGCCCTTTAATCCAAATTTTCGGGGAAATTTGTAGTTTTATGCCCTGTAGCTTAAATGTCATAACAGCTGCTAGATTGATACTGTAAATTGCACAAATGATCAGCAAAGCAAGGCCTTCAAATCATTGCTAATTCCAAAATTGCAAGATGAATCTTTTTAATTATGAATTGGGACAAATAATCAGTTTTTGTGTTTAAGTCTATAACATCTAGAGTAAAATTGTAAATTACTAAATTGCCCTAAAGGACAAGGCTTACAAATCATTTAATTTTCAAAAATGGTCTTATGGCACCTTATAGAAGGGATAGTTGAAGTCATTTAATTTGTGTTCCAGGTGAGTGATTACAGGCTCCTGGGATCCTCTTGTTTACTGAAGAGATGTTTTTTTTGTTTGTCTCAAAAACAGATTTGTACATTTGAATCTTATACTTGTTTGGAATTTGCTTAACAACTGGTAAACAAAATTTCAATTCAAGTAAAAGAAATTTAATGCTGGAAAAAAAATTAAAAGTGATAAGATTAAACTAAACAGGGAAACCCAGCCTGATATTACAAAAAAGTGTCATTTCAACAAGACAGGGAATCTGGCTTTAATTATTCAACCAAGCTAAAATTGAATTGTAAAAAAATCACTGATGCATGATTGTAAGATAAAAAACTGACAACAGAGAAAATCTGAATAAAAACTAGGTAAATTAACTTTTGCAACTACACAGAATCTAAATGAATTACAAAGTTGGACCTGGACAGGTAATAAAAGTGATAAAAACAGTGATGACGAAAATGCAACAACATATAAAAAGTTTTTTGTTATAAAGACTTGTAATTATTATGACATGTTTTAGATTTTGAACAGAAATACAACATAAAGTGTTATTTTTAAACCCCCCCCCCCCTCAAACTTGTTTGGGGGGTATATAGGAATCTGTCTGTCTGTCCGTCTGTCTGCATCCCTTGTAAGCACTTCTCCTCCTAAACCACTGACAGATTTTGATGATGCTTTACATGAAAGAAGTACATCATATGTAGATGTGCATGAAGAATTTTCGTCGCTGTCAGATATTATTCAAGGGAGATAATTGGACTTGAAAGCGAAGCGGGGGTATCCCTTTGTGAGCGTGCTCACAGTCCACACTTGTTTAAATTTGTATTGATATTGTGTAATAAAATATAACAATGAATTTCTGTGTGATTCTTGATCACATCACATATCTTGCCACTAATAAACTCTTAAATAAATGAGGTACATTTATGATGTACATGTAGGAGTAATATTTTTAGATTCGTCTTAATTTGATCCCCTCCAGAAAGACCACCACCATTTTAAGACCACTTTCATGACTCAGGTGGGGTGGTCTTATAAGAAGGGGACTATTTTTCATGAGGTTATTTTTCCGGTAATTAATGAAGGATTTTGGGCTACTTATCTTACCAATGAAATTCATAAATACACTTGTGGGGCTACTGTTCCATGGACTAGTAAGATATTTTGAAGGACTTACGGAACTTTTTTGTCTTTCTACAGGAAATTACAGGTCAGCTTTATATGATTGTATATTTGCAAGAAAGTTCAAGTTGGACCATATGAAAGCAATAATTAGAGGTAAGTTTCTAGATAATTTAAATATTCTTAAACCAAATACCATCTTAATGTATTAAAAATCTCAACAGATATCAATTTTAAATTAATTAAAATAAATATTTAAACAACATGGTATTAGCGATCACATAAAGGGTTGACTTTTAAGTATATTTTTGTAGGCCCTACCAATATGCTTATCCAAGCTGACAAGATCATTCAATTACATGTAGCATGAATAATATGACTAATAATCAAATCTGTTCCTGTTGACCCTTAACATGACATTTAATGTTGTGCTTTTCTGTCAGGGACTTTAAATTAGAATTGGTTGCTTTTCGTTTGTCTTGATTTTATCCACTTTATTCATGCAAATTTTTTTTCATTGTTTTCTCTTTATTTTCTAGTAATTTTACTTCATATAACACCCATTTCTGTTGTTTTTTCCAGATTTGAAAAATCAAGCCTAAAATTCAGTGAACATTTTATGCCTATAATCATAGCAACAACTAAAATGTAAATAATAACTTAGTAGTATAACTTTATCTCTATATTGGTTTTTAAAGTGGAGAGAATTTTGTAGGTGCTAACTGTTGTTTGCAGATGAAGAAGTATGGGGAAGCAAGTAGATGGTGTGATACAGGACTGTTAGTATCCTTTTGTTTATATTTCTACTAATTACCATTTTCATCTTTACCTTGAATGCATTTTATTTGAATGTGTTATCATTATAGTACATAATGCAGCACTTTTGATAAAACTATCGTTGAGATCATTATGCAATGACAATTGGTACATGTGGGCTATTGTCATGGCAATACTTGGCAACTGTTGTCTCTCTCAGTAACTTAAACAAAACCACTAAAACCAATAAGCCAATATTTACCAAACCACTGTTACAAAGTATGATTTATTTCACCAACATCACTTCCATAGCAAAAAATTAACTGTCAGATAAAATGCAATTATTTTTAATACTCTGAAACCATTATAAATGTATATAGTGAGAAGATCATGCAGGGTAAAAAATGCTTCTATCTATAACCATGTAGACGAACCATTTCATACAAGCCCTTACAGCCTAATGATCATGACAGATGTACAAAAAAGTAAACATGACCCAAAACTGTCTGTTTACTCTTTATAGGAGCTTTGCCCTTTATTGTCTTTTTTCAATTTTCTTGCCTTTCTGGCTAATATGTATTGAAAAATATAATAGTTATAGAGAAACTGTAAGCAGTTTAATGATCAGCAGTATTTATTATTAAAATCTTTTTAGGATAGCATGAAGTCTTTTGTCTACTAGGAAAGCAATAACATATTCCTGGGAGAATCAGGTTAAGAATAGTATAATTGCAGTTAAAATCATTAATATTCATGAGTTGCCAATATGGATTGCCCTGTTCACTAGAATAAGCACATTCAAATGGCAGTAATATCCAAGCAGAAGAACAAAAGTAAACAAGAATTAAAACAGCTTTAATTAAAAACCAATCAAAGCCTTAACTTTCCCTATAGATTGAGCCTGACCATGAAGAATTATTAGAGATGAAATTTAAAGCAGAAAATTTAAAGGTAGTGTTTCATATGTTCAAACACAAAAGCATTTTAAAAATATCTTGCCAGCTATTGCTTGATGGTTTTATCTTTGTCTTGCTTTTGTATTTGAAAGTCAGAAGAGTATACACAAGAACATGTTCTTGTTATTCCTTGTACTTAGTAAGCAAAACAACTTGAATAGTCATCTGTTGGTACTTTATTGAGGATCCTTTAAATATTATGTTTTTATCAAGAATACTGCTACATGTATAATACATGTAGTTGTATTGTAAATCATATTGAATGATTTTGTTTGTTTAAATGGTGTTTAATGCCATTTTTAGCAATTTATAAGCAATATGATGGGATTCAGTTTTTATTGGTAGAGGAAACAAGAGTCCCCTGTGAGAACCCCTTATCTTTGGCAGGGAAACAGGCAATCTTACAGGAATCGGGTGAGGCACACTTTGTCCAAAGTCAGTTTAAAACACTATCCCAGTTTTGACTTCCGGGTGATAAATATTAGATGGCTAACAAAATAGTAGACCACTGCGCCCCTCTTACATGTATATTTTTTTATCATTTTTTCTAATCAAATGCCAAATTACCTAACATTTGTATTGTGCTTCAGTAATATTATGTGCCTTTCATCACAAGCTACCCCTTTTACTTTTTGAGTTTACCGTACCCCAAATCATTTTACCTTTTGTTATCAGTGTAGGTAAAATTGGAACATAAACATATTCTATTTTCAGAAAGCTCAAGAAAGAGACAAACGAAAAGAAGAAGCAGCAGAAAGAAAAGAAAGGCAAGAAGAAGACAAACTTCTGGCCGTTATAAAGGTGGTTTATATTATAACTAATGCTCGAATTAGTACTGTTCCCATGATTATTTTGTAAATATCTAATGAAGAGATAGATACCGTTTTGCTGATATCTAGTTTTCCATGAAATTCAAAAAAATTAGTCTACCAAAATAATAATGAATCAGTAGTAAGATATTTGAAACAAATATCTGGAGAGCTCACACCTTGTTTGACAACTGTGTTTAACTATGGTTTTGTAATTTAAAGTTCATGTCCTAATATAAGTCACAAAAAGGCCCTAATTTGTTATTTAATTCATGTTACCTGACTTGGGTCAAAAGTTACTGTTGACTCCTTTTCTTTTATATTTTCAGATAATAATACCTGTACATTTCCTTGTTTAAATTTTAATCGTTCAGTAGGTACATCTAAAGCTTTGTTTTCTTTATTAACTCTCAGATATTGGATTTAATGAGCAAGTAATTAACAGTCAAATATGCACAAGTTTTACACCTATCAATATTTAGAAGAAATTTATCTTGCAGAAAATGAATTTGTAACTTCCTCTCATGACAACAATGATTGGTAATATTTTCAGAGTAAAAAGGTTAAATTAGCTGGTTTAAAGACGAGTGGAAAATCTGACTTACACCCATCATTATTATCTAATATAGAAACACAGAATCCTAGTGGTGCTAAAGTACATGTGACCCCAGATGGTACCCTGAATTGGCCTGTGTTGTTTATGTATCCAGAGCATGCCATGACAGATTATGTTGAGGCTTTTAATGAAACACACACGTAAGTCATATGCTAAATATGGTAAATAACTTTTGTTTAAGTTTTATGATGCTGTTCTATAAAAAGCTTTGGTGGAATATGAGAGGTGGGGGACATAGGTTTTTCCGTCATAAACCCATAAAAAAGTATCTTCGTTGTGTATATTTCCAGTTCCAACCTCCAACATACTTTTGAATGGAATGGAATATCCCTTAACTGAAATATAACACAGTCATACATACTACATTTTTGTCAGATTTTTGACATCTTTTAATTAAAGGGTACAAATAGGGTATATATTTTTAATATTAGGTTGTTGAAAAATGTCACATACCTTATCATGAGATGAGTAAAAGAGGATACATTTTGAGTCCATTTCTTGGAACAAGAGTCTTTAACTAAGACCTTCAAAGACTCTTGGCTACATTTAATTTAACTATAATATGAAATAGTGTACAGATAAATGACAAAACTTGTTTGTGTTAAGCTTATACTATCATTTTTATGAGTCCATTTAAGAATCATGCTATTTTGAAAATATGTATATATTTAAATTTTGCCTTTTAATTGCATTTAAATATGCGCTACAAATATTTGTTCATACTCATAGAAGCCAATTCTGTCATTTTTATACCCCCCCCCCCCCCCCCTTTCGTAGAAGAGGGGGTACACTGTTTTACTCTTGTCCTTCAGTCTGTCCATCTTCCGTCAAAAAAATATGTTGTTTAAGGTTTAATTGGGATATTTATATTGTCAAAAATGACACAATAAAGGGTTGGACAATAGTGCAGACATTAGACATTTGTGGGTTGATTGATTTTTTCTAGAATTAAAAAGGAATGTGAATAACACCACCTCTGACTGATTTGTTTCTTTAGTTCCAAATATGGTTGGTATATTGAGGCCATGAAAATTGCAGACTTATTGTATATAGCTTTCTTTTAATGATTATCTATGCACAGAGCAGAAAACTGACCAAAGAGGGCTCTCAGATTTTGTAGTACCCATCTGATTGTCATTAGCTGTTATCTGTTTAGATCCCATGCAGTAAAATGAGGAGTTACACCAAGGAGAATGGAGAAACATCGTTGCTGTGCCCGCTATGTAGTATTCACAGTACTATCACAGCATTATCACAAATGTATATTTCTATACTATAATGTTGACATATTTTGGTTATTGTGTTTGCGTATCAAATGAAAACTACTTACCACGTATGGTCCAGATTACGCTCATTTTGTAGATCGATGAATGTGTAAACTGAATTCATCACTTTAATTTCCACAGTTATTTAGCGTTTTGAAATGCGGCGTATTTTTCAATGTGATAGAGCAATTTTCTATATTAATGTTTGACCTAAATTACAACGGAAGTGTATGTTTGGAAGAGTCCATTGTTGTCTGTTTGAAATCCTTCGGGTAATATCGTCTGCAATTAAGGCGGGAAAATCCTCGCGGTTTGTCTGAATACCACTGAACGGTACGAAAGCTGACGATCTTTAACAAAAAAAACGCGAGGTCCCTGTAGAAACTTAAATGGCTGACTTCCTATGTAAAATTCCTGTAGCAAATGTCAAGGACGATTTGGAACCTGTCAACAACAAAGGCATAATGTAAAATATGGACGTGTTATCGTGTAGAAATGTTTTAAATTGGATATTAACACTACAAAGGTACAATATGAAATAATAAAAAAATGCAAGCAAAACACCTAGCGCAGCGGGGTCTAACATTTAGTATACACATATATTACAGGTTTGAGGATCATCTTAAAATGATGTTCAGTTCAGGATTTGAACATCCACAATGGGATGTTGATAAAAAATACACCGCAGAAAACTTACTGGTGAGTTACATATTGTTTACATTATAAACTTTAAGTTTTCAGTGCATTTAAAGGATTGGGCATAAATAACTAGTGTATAATGGCCATGAAAATGAAATTTTAAATAATTCCTTCTCCATATTATTAAAGATATATTTGATGTTTTTGCTTTGAAGCAGGTGGATGTATACAGCAGTTAACATCTACATGTGTATTTACACCAAACATACATTTATTAACTTCAGATATATTTTGAAGACAGAGAAAAAGAAGTGATGTATAAAGTAAACCCCAAATCATGTTTATTGCAAGTTTTACAGCATGAAAGGTAACTATAATTTGACTGTTGCTGACATTGATATATACACATAGGATTTACTGTAAAATGTTCAATTTGAGTAAACTACAGATCATGATCTACAAAAAAAGTTTTTAAACATTTTCATCATTATTAAACAACCTATCACCAGACTGTAGCAAGTAGCTTTACCAATTGATGCGTTTCATCATAATACTCCCATAGCAGTGCTAGAATCAACATACTTGAAGTAACATTTCTGAACCATTGGTATTCCTATATATATATATATAAGGACTAATCAAGAAAAAGTTTAGACATTAGTTTTGAAGGCACATTTTTTGATATCTGCTAACCATTCATATAAAATTTCTTTGCATTTTAATTCCTGACCCAAACAACTCGTACAATATCGTATGGGCCTTAGTGGCAAAGTTGCCCATCTACTATGATTACTAATGTGTTAACATTTTAGTTTTGTGTTCAGGCAGGATGTGGTGAACTCCAACTTCATTTGAAAGATATTGCCAGTTTTCCGTCAGTTGTCCTGGTACTCTCTTATAAAATCTGGACCCCGTCTGCCTAAAAATAAAGCTTATTATAACAACATTAACAAATGTGTATTGTAACCATGAAATACACCATAACTGTTATTACAATTTGTACCTCTTTTATAAGAGTGTGAATAACTTCTAAATGTACCATGTCTTAGAGATTCGAATGTTTTGACCAACTTGACTATAAATGGTCATGTATCTATTGTCATTACCTTGCATATATTGTCACCTTATGCAGCATCTGTAAACTTCTTTTTAGTCATCTGCTCCCTATCCCAATTAAAATACTGGTGATCTTGTTTTTAAGCCAGTTGGTAATGCAAGATAGCTCTCACTGCAAACTTAACCATTTTACCGTCTTGAAAAATTTGCAAATGCCTTCCTTTCTCGGAAAGTAAAGTTTTTATTTTAAGCAGAAATTGCAAGATAGCTGTCACAGAAGGACTCATAGGGGAAACTGTTTTAAAAGTCCCTTTTCTCCAAACCAATTTGTTTTTTCGTATTTTTATTTGGGGGGGGGGGGGGGGGTGAATGGTTCTCTTAATAATTTGATTTACTTCTCAACCTAAAAGAAAGGGGCAACAACAACTTGAGAAATTTGTTAAGCTTCTTTGCTTGTGACCATTAAACCAGAAAAATTGTTGCTTTCTCCTTTTGTTCCAAATTAGCCCATAGAAATTTAAACAGCTGAATAAAGGCAAAACAGTTTATTGATGCTCATTGAAATGTTCTCTACAAGCTGTTTTCTTTTAATCCAAAATCCAAAATGGTCACCATCACAACACTTAGTTTAACACATCGAGGCTGCACGAATTTAGATTCTGCACTACCGGACTTTCCAGACATGAATAGAATAAAACGAAACAGTGTTCAGGACATGTTTTTCCTGTGCTGATTTCAGAGCTATTGCAGACATAACAGTGACATTATAAAAGAGCTTCCAACATATTGCAGTTGTATCAGTACAGCGCTGGTCCAATAAACAATTTCCTGTCTGGAACTTGTCCATAACCACATAGTTGTCGATTTGTGTCAGATCATCTGGAACATTCCCAAAAGCGATGAATCGTGCATCCACTGTGTGAAATTGGAAAAATGTGGAGGTTTCAAAATTTAGAATTTTGAAACAACACCTTAGTCACTGCAATCTCCTTTAGGAGTGCTTGATGTGAGTGATTCAAACTCCTGAAGCCTTCTGTTATATATATATGTTCTCTACAAGCTGTTTTCTTTCAATATATATATATTGTAACATTTGTATTGTTTTATTTCAGACATTACATTTATGGTGGAACACCTTGTTTTATACTGACAGTGGATGGTTCACAATACCAAAATGTGCTTAAAGAAAGACATAAAATAATAGATTTTTAATACAGCTAGTGTTTTTAGCATTCTGATAAATGAGGTCATGGAATTAATTATTATTTGGTGATGCTTTCAGATCATTATTCAGCAGTAAACTGCAATGCCACTAACCAACGACTCCTATTCAGACTGCATTTAATCATATTAAATCAATAGTTTGTACACACTGAAACTATTATGGTAGCATCACTTATATTGTCTACTTTAAATTCTAATGCTACCTCAAATAGTTACCACAAAATCTGCTTTTAAATCTGTTTATATATTACACACTGTTCTGATTCACATCAACTTAAAAACCATTTTTATGCCCCCATGACAGATGGGGCAGCATATTATCCGCCTGTCCTTTCAGATTGGGACGTCCAGCTTACTCCTCCTAGTTTTAGGGCTACAACATTTATATATTGCAGAATGTTTGTATACATAAAATGAAGGTGTGCAGGTCCAAAGGATTTTGATTTTCATGAAATTGGAGATAGTTGGGCTGTATGTTGCATGCATTTTGTCCTGCTAACTTGGTGTACAGCTTTAAAGCCAAAGCATTTTTGCATTTGGTTTGCAGACCAGATAACTGAGAGGTTCATGTCTTGTTAGACTATTTTCTATGAAGCTGCGGTGTTTATTTTTGGTAGGATATAACGGGTACATGTCTTTTCCAGCTATCTTCTTCAGTTTTAGACCTACAGCATTTATATTGCAGAATGTTCTGTACACATCAAAATGGTTTTGTACACATAACGATGGTCTACAAGACAAAGGGAATATGATTTTCATTAAATTTCCATTTAATTTCTTCCTGTTGCAACACCCATCATTTGTCTGGTCAGGCGGGAGGCAACATTTGTGTTTTACAGATACACTTGACTTTTAAATCAACATTGTCGCTAACAACTGAACAATAATTCTCTGCTAAAGGGGCATGCTTTTCATCCAGGCTTGTACAAAAATGGCTCCAAGACAAAACTAGAGGCTCACAGGAGCCTGTAATCGCTCACCTGGAAAACAAATGACCAACTATATTTAAATTTTTGCAATTTACAATTTTAGCCTAGTTGTCATACATGTAGCTTTTAATTTACTGGGCAAAACTAAACATTTCTTCAAAAATTTTGGTACAATAACTCCAGACAATTTCTGAAAATTAAATGATTTGTAGGTTTTGTCCTTTAGGGTAATTTAGTAATATACTCTAGATGTTTACGACTTATTTATAACACAAAAACTGATTATTTGTCCAAATTCATAATTAAAGGACAATAACTCCTATAAAGATTCATCTTGCAATTTTGGACTAAGCAACAATTTGTAGACTTGCTTTGCTGATCATTAGTGCAATTTACAGTTTCAATCTAGCTGTTATGGCATTTAAGTTACACTGCAAAAACTACAAATTCAACCAACAATTTTTATTAAAGGGCCATAACTCCTATGAGGAGTCATCTGATAATTCAGACCAATAATTTGAATTATAGAACTTGTATTGCTGATCATTTTGCAATTTACAGTTTTATTCTAGCTGTATTAGTTTTCATGTTACAGGACAAAATGGAAAATTTCATAACAAAATTGTCATATAAGGGCAATAACTCTATAAGGAGTCATCTGACAATTTCAGACAAATAAAGTGAATTGGGGAACTTTTATTGCTGATAATTTTTTGCCATTTATAGTTTCACTCTAGCTGTTATAGTTTTTAAGTTACAGGACAAAAACTGAAATTTTCATAATAAATTGCCATTAAAGAACAATAACTCATATAAGGAGTCATCTCACAATTTCAGACCAATTAAGTGAATAATTTTACTTTTATTGCTGATAATTTTTTGCCATTTATAGTTTCACTTTAGTTGTTATTGTTTATAAGTTACAGGACAAAACGAAAAAATTTCATGAAAAAATTGCCATTTAAGGGCAATAACTCCTATAAGAAGTCATCTGACAATTTCAGACCAATTGAGGATTTGGGAAGAGCTAAGCAACTACATGAAAAAACTTCATCAAAATGTGAAACTCTAGTAGTGTGCTTGATAAAATTTGCTTCAATATTGCTAAAAAAGGTCAAACTCCTAAAAAAAATGTGACAAATCAAAATGGTGGTAGTGCACATCTACACATCACAAAAATGAATCCTATTAAATATCAAAGCAATCCATTGATTGGTTTCAGAGATGCATCCACAAGATCTACCATTATATTATAGTGCTGAAATAGTCAGTTCATAACTCCTAACAAAATTGATGAAGCAAAATGGTGGTAAACAATGCACATCTATACATCATAACAATTAATCCAACCAAACATCAAGCAGATCTGTCAAGCGGTTTCAGAGGAGATGCATCCACAAGATCTACTATTGTATTATATTGCTGAAATGGTCAAAGTTCCATAACTCCTAAAAAATTTGAAAAATCAAAATGATGGTAAAGTATGCACATCTACTTATCATTACAATTACTCCTGCCAAATATCGAAGCAATCCATCAAGCAGTTTCAGAGGAGTTGTGTCCACAAAAGTGTGACGGACGCAGACCATTACAATGTCCCTATGTACGTTGCGGCAGGGAACATAAATAACTAATTGATCTTTTGTTCGATATATTTATTTGACTTATGTGAGATGTTCAAACATTGTATTACAGCAGAAACGTTAATTTTGTTTGATTTTGTATTGTCAAGATGCTTGGATTTTTTTTGGATTTATTTTGAGCAGTTTAAATTATTAGGGATAAAGTGTCCAAAAAAAAATCAGAAAAATATAAATTACAATAGAATAAAGGATTTTTTAAAATAAGTTGCTAGAATTATAAATGAAATACATGTAAAACTAGTTAAAAATTTTCAACACTGGGAATCCTATAAAAATAGTATTTATTTTATGTAAAATGTACTCTTACAAGTATGTAAACATATTTAATTTAAAAAATCTATCAAAGACAGAAATGGCTGGATTTCGTTAAACAGGAAGTACATGTAGATGAACGACTGACCTGAAATAGAATCCCACATTATGGGAGGCCATGCTGATGCTGCATACCAAATTTCAAGAGAATGTGATTAGTAGTTGCTCAGAAAACTGTTATGAAAATTTTTCCTATTTTGACCCTTGAAACAGTCCAAGACAGCTTAGATACAGGAAGTAGAAAACTGACTGACCTGGAAAGGGGAGGCACGGTACAACTCATCATGCTGAAGCAGTGTACCAAATTTGAAATCATTCCCTTTAGTAGAAGCAGAGAAAACTGTTACGCAAATTTTTTCCCACCTTCATGCCCGCCGCCCAACATTCACCATATTATAACCCGGATTTTCACTCTGTGAAATCCGGCCAAAAATGAAAATGACTGCAGAAATAAATTATTATTATGTTTAAATCATTGCAATACTCATTTTACACTGGCAGCATCGTATCATGCAATTTCCGGCACAGAATTTATATTGGCTCCAGAATTTTTCTAAACTTTTGCTGGTTTCAGGTCATATTTTGCTGCTGTACAGTTTGTACAAGGTAAAGTAAGATGGGAATCGGTTTACACTGTAAAAACAATAAACACAGGGTGACAATAATACAAAGATTTCTTATTTAAACGGAACAAAATTCAATGGCGAGTCGCCTTACAAAGGAAGCGAAGGTAATATAGACCATTATCGCCTGTTTTTATGGTTATTTGTTGGGATTTTTGTCATAAATTGGGAAATATTTAGACAAAATTTGGGAAATTTGCTCCAAGGGAAACAGCCGAAATAAAGGAGGCAAATTCAAGCTAACAAAATCACTGGTCTAACTCTAGCTGTTAGTTTTTAAGTTACAGGACAGAAACGGAAAATTTCTTAAAAAATTGCCATTTAAGACCAACAACTCGTATAAGTAGTCTTCTGACAATTTAAGACCAACTGAGTGAGTTGAGGGCCTTGTATTGCTGATCATTTTTGCTATTTACAGTTTCACTCTAGCTATAGTTTTCAAGTTATATACTTATATGGTCTTACAACTTGTTTACTTCAGTTTTTATAATTTTTTTACTTTTCCTAAAACATATCTCAGGATGTACAATAACTCATACATAGTTTTCAAAATGTTAAACAAAATTTAAATTCTAAACAAAAACAAAAGAATTCTTCATTTTGAATCAATAAAATGGCATGATTTTTTTTTGTAAGATGTCCTTGTAACAGTAGTTTAATCCATAGCTTTTTTTATAACTCAGTCTGTCATGATGAATTTACCACACTGACAACTTCTGATACAAGATATTATGATTCTGTGCGCTATGTCTTCATGAACAACTCAAGTACAAAGATAGTCTTGTACTATTATCACAGATGCTTTACATAATCATTCTGTATTGCTTTCAAGTAAAATGAAATCCCTCGGTATTAAAGCAATTCAGCAACCTGCAAAAAGGAGAACAAAATATTACAAATGGAACCAAGTTATAACCTGTACTGTTACAGAATAATATTGATTAATGATTGACAGACAACCAACAAAAAGTCATGATTATTATGTAGCGTGAACCAAGTCTTCACAAAAGTGTCTTAATTATTAGTAAAGCATGGGCAAATTTGATTGGTGCACACGACAAGGACATTTTGGTTGGTTTTTTTTAAAGACGTTACAATAATAGTAACATAATGATGCATTTAGCATGTATTAACATCCACTGTACAAATGAGCTGGAACTGAATCACGTGGTTAAAGATAAAGTAAAAATATTTTTAAAATGCCCCATAAATATGTTTCTATATTCTAGTGTATATTGTCTAAACTGCATTTCCTTGATTGAAGCCAATTTCAAGGTGCCCAAAACTGTTTCCTTACATATTCTGAAACTGTTCACCCCTACAGCAGTAGCTGGATGTTTAAATTTTTGTTCTACCTATTATTATGAATATAGTTTTATTTCATGAAAAACTTGATGAATTAGTTGATCAATTAAAATTATATTAAGCCAATGATAAAATGTTCAGTGCTGATGTTTCAATTTTTTCTTAGAGGTATATGAAATAAGAAGTAGAATGGGCATTTGTTTCTATGACATACCCTAAAAAGTCATCAATATCCATACTCCTGGCACGCTTTTGATCAAATCCGTTTTTCACCAAAATTTCTTCTACCTTTGTCTTTACATCAAAATCTGGAGGTATAGGCTAAAAAAATATAAATAGTTAGTAAATATGTATTTGAACTACCTGTTCAGTTTTTCAGATTTTTTTTGTCAAAACATTTAATAATACTTGTTTCAATTTTAACAGGCCAACTTTATACAAAATAGACAGCAGTTTCTATTTGTTTATTTCAGTCATTGGAACTGACAACAATTTTCATAAGTAATTGGCAAGGTGGCACAAATTGCAACCCCAGGTTATAGTATGATGAAGTTGGGCAGAAGGGCAAGGAAAATCGGGGTATGGGGTATCTATTTTGTGTAATCAACTTCACCTACAGTTTTCAACCCAGATTTCTGAAACTTCACAGAAAGATTGCACATGTACTAAATTGTGCACCTGCCATTATGGAAATGTTTGATTGATTGATGTCTGCTTTACGTCCAGCGAGCAGTATTTCAGCTATATTCAGGACGGGATGGAAATGTTTGAAGAATTTCGTCTAATTTTCCAGACTTGGGAACTTAAATCATTTTTCAGAACATTTGAAGAAGACAGTACCTCTTTTGTGTGATCAACTATTCCTACAGTTTTCAACCCAGATCTCTTAAACTTCACTGAAAGATTACACATGTATTGAAGTTGTGCACCTACAATTATCGAATTGCTCAAGGAATTTTTTTACTTATTTTTCAGACTTGGGAACTTAGTCACCTTCTTCCAACAAACTGTAAACCATGCCCTCTTTATCAAAGGCACATGCTTTGCAGCCTAGCCATTGCAGACTTTTGCAATTTTTAGGTTATGCGATAAAAAGGTTCTTTTTAATGTATGCCACAAAAATCAACTTTTCAAGAAAGATGATACTTAAATGCATTTTTTTATATATTTTGCAGCAGTTTTTTTTTAAATAAATACCTGTGAACAAAAATATAAAGTTTTATAATGCTGCCATAGATGCAGTTCCCATTTTACTAATTCATGTATTCAACCCATGCAATTAGTGCATGTGATTGTTAAAGGTATTGAGCATGACACTAACCAATTTGATGACTTCATTAAAATATCCAGATTATCTATATTATGAAATCAACATGTTTAATTCATACACAGCATGGGTATTCACTTCGAGCAAAAACATATAAGTAACTTATTAAAAAGCAAATTAAAATCTTAAGCAACATATAGAACACAAATTGCCTGTCTCTAGTTTTGTTTATAAATGTTATTTTTAATACAAGTAAAATTTTATATCTAACTTTATTTACTTACAATTGATTTTATTGAACATCTTGTTTTGTAGTTTTTTTCCAACAACTCTAATATTTTTGAAAATCTGTAATAAGAAAAAACAAGTGTGGACACAGAAAAATGTCTCACCTGCACTCTGCATCAGACAGGTATGAACAAAATTACCTCATGAGCATCACATAAATAGCATTAAATTGTTATTATTTAATATACAATGCATGGTAAAAGAGAAACGCACCTAATAAAAATCTTTAACGTAGTCACTGGAGCGTGAAATTGAGGTCAAGGTCAGGTGACACCTACCAGACAGTCATGTACTATTCATCAGCAACCTAATATACCAAATACTGTTATCCTACCATGCGTGATTACAGAGGAACTGCCCTAATCCAAAAACTTTAATGTAGTCGCTGGACTGTAAAATTGAGGTCAAGGTCAGGTGACACCTACCAGACAGGTATGTACTATTCATCAGCAACCTATATACCAAATATTGTCATCCCATAATGCATGGCTAGAGGAACTGCCCTAAACCAAAAACTTGAACATAGTTGCTGGACCATGAAATTGACATCAATGTCAGATGACACCTATCAGACATTCATGTATATCTATATACCAAATATTTTCATCCTCCCACCCATGGTTACAGAGGAACTGCCCTAATCCAAAAACATTAATGTAGTCGCTGGACTGTGAAGTCAAGGTCTGGTCTGGTGACAGTTGACTGACTGACAATTACTCATCATTGAACCAAATCGAATGGTCTTAGGGCTTAAGCTTACAAAGATACATGGTATAAAGCTAAATGTCAAGTGTTGATGCAACCGGATTCCCATATATATGTCTTGCTGGCTACAGCGACTATTATCGCAGGCAATACAAAAATAGAGGTCCTTGACCCATCAATTCATGACAATCAATACTTTGAACAATCTCATGTTTTGCTTCAATTGGATTTTACTCAGAAATGTGCAATGTTAGAAAATAATGGGTTTTTTTGTTTTGAATGATGTTCAGCAATTTTTCAGCTAAATCATGGCTTCCAGTTTTTATTGGGGGATGTATCTGGACTACCTGGAGAAAATCCCAGACCTCTGGTAAGTGTTGACAGACCACATGATAAATAGTAGACAAACTACATTAACCACTAGGTCATCAAGGCCCACTGGAAAACAATGAGATAATGATCAAATCAAAACATTTTCATATTTTGATATGTTAGTCCTGTAGGTATGTCATGTAAATTTTAAATGCTTCCAAAATGGACCAAATGCATTTAGTATTTACACGTCCAAATGACAAAAAATTAATATTAAATTGTTTTAAAAAAATATTGTAGTGATAAAAAGGTAACCAGTGCATGCATCTTGATAAAAAAAATGTCAAGTTAAATGTTAACGTTACTGTATCAGAATAAATTAAAAAACATGTAAAATAATAAACCGACACCTTTAAAATGATGCTACTTACTTAAATGATGCACCAATAGTTTTATTCTTCCTGGAAAAACAAATCCTAACAAGACCATCCCACTCCTGGCACAGAAAAAAATCACACATGACAAAAACACTTTTATCATAATATCAAATATCAAGCATGGTATGATATTGTATCCATTACAATACAATACAGTACAAAGCACAACACTTCATTATTGTCTGGTATGTAATGTATACTAATTTAAACTATACTTAAAGTTAATGTGTCAAAATTGATGTTTTCTGCAGACAAATTAAACTGCTTACCAAGTGTAGGTCTTAAAAGGTACAAATTGAAATCTGCAATTATTTCCAGATATTCAGTGTTTTGAAATTGTGTGCTTTTTCATTTTGATAAGATTTTTATAGTAAATTTTGTCCTAGTTGTTTTGAACAGAAGCGCAACCTGGAAGCCATACATTTTGTCTGTTCAAAACCACTAAGGCACTAGTGTTTGCACTTGATGCTGGAAAAGTCTTACGGTTTGCCGGAATGTCATGAAAATAATGAACTCTTTAAAATTTCTAATTCCTGTTTAAAAAGTTAAGGAGAATTTATGAGATGTAAATAACAGAAGCAGTGTATGGGATAAGGATGTGTTATTATTGGATAATTTTTTCCATTGAATTTTTGGTAACAAACATGATTAAAAAAATGCAAGCAAAGAACTAGACACTGAGAGGGTGTGACGTTTAGTACAGACATTCTGTAAAACATATAAATAACAGACCAGATCTCCAAAATCTCTACAACTCAACAATAATAATAGCTAACGGAACATATATATTATATATACAAATCTAGAAAATTATGCAACGATACAAATGGCAGTGTTTTTGTCAAAATTTTTGACACAAGACTGACCACAGAATGGCCTTAATTGTTGATTGTCAATAGAAATAAATAACATAAACAAGTCATAAAATATTGATCTTGAACCTTCACACTTAATAAGTGTACTGGTTAGTAGCTTTCTTTAGACCATTTATATTATATATATAGGTTTTTATAATAATGTCATTGAAATTTACCTGGAAATTTATTGGAGGTGGAGGATTTCTCGGTTCAATTCTTACAACACTGGATTCTACTTTGGGAGGAGGACGAAAATTATTTTTTCCAACCTACAACAAAATTAATTTACATATCTTTAGATAATAACTTACATATGTGTATTTTAATGACTAATGAGACATTATATGGAATACATATACATTACAATTTACATACATTATGTGTAGGTACAACTACCTGTGTCACGTCGAAACAGTTGTGTACATTCGTATCACTTCAAGACGCGCAGCGTCGAGTTGTGATGCGGAATGTATGCAACTGTCAAGGCCTGATACAGGTAGTTGTACCTACACTTAAATGTATGTAATAAGTTTATCTAAAATTAGCAAATATAAGAAAGGAAGAACAAAACTGGATGTTTAAAATTTAACATTGAACGAAGCATTTGTTTACAAAATATAGTCCATAACGTCACATGAACTATGACGTCATAGTTCATTAATAAAAATAGAGTCTTACCGAATTATTGGTTATGCAATACATTGTGACGTCAAGAAGTAGTTCCGACAAAAGTACATCTTGTATCACCTATATAGATGATACAAGGTTTTGTACCACACTGGTTGTATCAATCGATAATTTTTCAGATTTTGATAAAATACAAAATAAAAGAAAATGTAAATCCGGAAATGAATGTCACAATATATTTTAAAATCCACATAATACAATTAACAACAATAAAAAAGGTACATTTTCCACGACCGGTTTCACCTCTTCCAAGATCTTCAAAGTGGATGTTTAGTATACAATTCATGTATATATATATATGTAATCAACAACAGATTAATGGGTTTCTACATGTAATTATCCTTCACCTGCAAGGTTGGCAAGTGGCAACACTGCTCAAAATTGAAAATAAAATTTGTATTGGTTAATTGTATTAATATACTCCTGAAATCATTACAGAGCAGGTCTGTTTCAATGATAACTGTACACTTTTAATAGAACAGATTGTTTTATTGAAATTAAAATGTAAAACTGAATATTGGTAGCTGTACATTTCAAATAACTTAACATGAAACTGTACAATTTCATATAAATTACTTACTATACATATATTTATTAATTCTGAATAATATTATTGTTTAGTTGTTTGCACAAAAAGTAAACAGATTTTTTTTATGCTATCATTTCAAGAATAAAAACTTATGCCAAAGTGGTTAAGAATTAAAAGTAATTGGCAAATATCTGTCTGGAATAATTATACCTTTATTAAATGGTCCACCCTGGCTAACAGTTGTAACAATCACCTCCATTAAATGGTCCACCCTGGCTAACAGTTGTGACAATTACCTTCATTAAATGGTCCACCCTGGCTAACAGTTTTGACAATTACCTTCATTAAATGGTCCACCCAGGCTAACAGTTTTGACAATTACCTTCCTTAAATGGTCCACTCTGCTAACAGTTGCGACTATTACCTTCATTAAAGGGTCCACCCTGGCTAACAGTTGTGACAATTACCTTCATTAAATGGTCCACACTGGATAACAGTTGTGACAATGAACTTCAATAAATGTTGTGACAACTGGATATCAGTGAAATTATACCCATCTCTGTGGGTTCCGCTGATCTTGAGGTCAAGGTCATAGGTTATCAACCTTAGTATGCAACACATCCCCTTGATATTATATGACAATTACCTTCATTAAATGGTCCACCCTGGCTAACAGTTGTGTATTTACTGACAATCTACAATAAAGCTTATCTCCAGGCTTGGCAACAAGTCTTTGTGCAAACTCTCTCTGGAACATCAGAACAGCACACCTGAAAAAATACTAGTGTGACTACTGCTACAAACATGTATATCAAACACTGCAATGTTGGTAAAAAGTTAAACCATTGCATATGGCATTGTACATAATGAAGACTTGGGCTGCAAAAATGCACATGCCCAATTTATACTTATGTAAATAATTACAAGAATATTTATATACATTATTTATACAATGTTTATCCCTTATTTTGCTACAAAAGAGTCCTTAATAATAACTTGACTATCACGTACTATTTTATCTAGTGATACATTCATATCAGGAAAATCATCATGACGTTAACTTCATACCAAATTAATCTCTTAAAAGACCAACATTTGTCTAGCTTCTGTACGAATCGTAATTAAATTTGCTATGAAATGAAAATCAAAACTTAAATCCAGAAATACATACGAAGAAAAAAACTTCCATCATGAGTGGGGACAGCATCTTTTGCAACAACCTGAATCTGATTTATGGCAGTTAATTATCTTACCTAAAGAATGGTCTGTGAAGAAGTAACTTAAAAACAAATGGTGATGAAATCTGATAAGGAAGATTGGCAACACAAATGTCAAAAAATGGAAGGTCTGTTTTCAAGACATCTCCAATTATCAATTGCAGTTTGTTTTGGCTTGGTCTGGAAAAAATATATTCGCTATCAGTTTTTAAGTTATGACTAAAAACTTTTTGTGAGACAGGTAAAAGTGTTTCCTGGTATTGTTAAAATTCTTTGCTGCCCATTCAATATTGATTGTTTGTTTTGTTTGTTGGAATAATGTTTAATGTTTCAGCAATTTTTCAGCTACATTTGTACATCATGGCATCCGGTTTTTTATAGGGGAAGGAAGGTGGAGTACCAGGAGAAAATCCCTGACCTTCGGTTGGAAAACTGGCAATCCTTGTCAATTAAGATTGTGTGCACCCTTCCCGCAGTGAGACTACAACACACAATCTCAGGGTTGACAGACCATGTGATCAATAGTAGACCAATCGGCCACCGAGGCACCCTGATAATATTGAAGTTGGACATATGTTGGTATATACATACACAGGAAAACATTACAAATTTATGTGAGTGCATCAAGGCTATTGTAATGCTAAACATTCTACCTGGGTGGAAATTCAAATGTGTTTTTAATAAATATGTAAGAAATACTACACCTCCTGAAACGTAAAATGTTCCCGTACGAACGTTAAACGGACGAACCAAAAACGACATATGAACAGACGAAGAACGAACGAATGCTCTTATCGTCCAGATGAACAATTTAAAAATTAACCAATCAGTGATAAGCTATACGCTTCGTTTTCGTATGTGGGAAAACAAATGGAGACGCCTATATCGTGATGTGTAAAAATCAAGAAACGTTCGATCATTTTAAATAAAATCTTGAGAATCAAGCTGGTTTATAGTAAACAAATAAAAAATTGAAAAGGAATAAATAATACAAAAATTATACTTTATTTTCATTAAATCATCATTTAAATGATTTATTACAGCTCAAACAGGTAATACACACACACACACAAAACGTGACAACATAACAAGCCTACTAGAAAATTTGTGGGGTTGAGTATTTTTATTAAATATTCACGTTCTGGATTTGAGCTAAACATGGAAATGGTTTAATAATGGAGCTGTAAATATTTTTTATGTTAAAAGAAACGAGCTTAATCGTCCATTTTATTTTGATTACAGTAATTATTACACATTCACGAGGAAGCTTTTATAATTAATCTTTATTGCATATAATGAAATGTACTAATCCAACTGTATATTTATTATGTGTTAAAATATTTGTTAAAACCGTATAGTTTCATAAATTTAGGGGTAATTTATTATAAAAATTTGACATAAAAAAAACTACTGCGACCTTCGAGATACAATAAAAAACTATATTAAACATATAAAATCGCTCCTGATACATAAGAAATGCAATCAAAAACCATAATACAAATATAAAATAAATCCTGAGACCTTAGCTATGCAGTTAAAAACCATATAACACATACAATTTCACTACTGAGACTTGAGCAATACAATTAAAAACCATATTTCAAATACAAAATCACTCCTGAGACCTTAGGAATACAATAAAAAACCATATTACACATACAAAATCACTCCTGAGACCTTAGCAATACAATTAAAAACCATATTACACATATAAAATCACTCCTTAGACCTTTGCGATACAATTTAAAACCATATTTCACATACAAAATCACTCCTGAGATCCTAGCAATACAATTAAAAACCATATTTTACATACAAAATCACTCCTGAGACCCTAGCAATACAATTAAAAACTACAATACACGTATAAAATCACTCCTGAGACCTTTGCGATACAATTTAAAACCATATTTCACATATAAAATCACTCCCGAGACACTAGCAATACAATTAAAAACCATATTTCACATACAAAATCACCCCTGAGACCATAGCAATACAATTAAAAACTATATTACACATATAAAATCACTCCTGGGACCTTTGCGATACAATTAAAAACCATATTACACATATAAAATCACTCCTCAGACCTTTGGGATACAATTAAAAACCAAATTACATACATAAAATCACTCCTGAGACCCTAGCAATACAATTAAAAACCATATTTCACATGCAAAATCACTCCTGAGACCTTTGCAATACCAATAAAAACCATATTACACCTATTATATCATTCTAACACATTTGTGATACAATGATACAATTAAAAACCATATTACATACATAAAATCACTCCTGAGACCATTTAAGATGCAATATTAAACCATAGCATACTATAATTTACTTCTTTGACCTAACTTAGAGATGTTAAATCAGTTGTGAGACATTATACATGCAATTTAAAACCTAGGAAATTAAATGTCTGTAATTCCAAACAAATATTGTGACATCAAATTAAGATTTTATTCAAAATTATTCAGTTTTTGTATCAAATGAAGACAATGTAGGGATATTCATAGACTTTTGGATAAAACATACATTTTTAAAAGGTTTTAGGAACTAAAATAGAAAAATTTCATATGTGTTTCTAAAATTTGGAGTGTTCAAATAAATCATATTTATTTGTACAACCTGAATATTGTAGATTTACTTAACAAAATAGATGAAGAAAGTATTTCATATTGTTTATGTTTATATTTAAATTAAAACATGTTCATGATTTTAATGAAGTTATAGTTTTAAAATAAATACACTTTATTTGAAATTTTAATGTTCAGGTTATTTTAATTTGATAACAGAATGTAGTATTTTCTATCAGACTAACACAGTGTAAAATATTTTCTTTTGCGAATGCTGGCAACTGAATGAAAATTTATTTTTACCTTTACTGCGCATGCGGACGAATGAACGAACGTTTTTTATTTACTTGTTTTGCGCATGCGGACGAACGGACGGATGGACGAACGGAAAACGATATACGAACGAACGGAGAACGAAAAACGAACGCATAAATGGGAACGTTTTACAATTCAGGGGGTGTATCAAGTCTTATGTTCAACTTTTAAGACAGTTGGCTGGTGTAGCTCTGATAAGATATGCGGAAATCATTGACACTGTATTTTACATGGGTTGTAACTTACGTGCTCTGAACTCTCTTTTGGAGTTCTGCTGCAAGTCTTGGGTCAATTTCACAAGCTATGACCTGAAATAAGATTAATTCAAACAAATCAACATTTACAAACTCTGTATCACATGAATGTTTATCACAGTGAACCTTTATCAGTATTCATACAAAATGAAGCAGGAACTTGAATTTTAGAGGTACATGTACATGTAGATGGACCATTAGTATAATCATGTATCCTGAATCAGATCAGGACTGTGTTTATAATTAAAACTGTCAAACTTGTTCAAGAGACTACTTGACCTATATTAAGCAAAGACATGACTTATATAGTGAAACTTCTCCAAACCGACCTGGGGAAATCGGTTTCCCCTTTAAATCGGCCATTTTTAAAAGTCACGGCCATTACCCATTCAAGTCAATTTAAATTACCTTCACAAAACAGGCCACATCTACAAATCGGACATTGGCGACTTCTTTAATTTTGCCTTTATTAACGAAATAAGTTTCACCCCTCTATACCAGCCAGTTATAAAACTTACCTGTCATAAATCACAGAAGACACAGGAAATCATTACATAATTTAAAGTCATGCAGAGGCCTTAATTAGTGAAAAGTGTTGTGTACACAAACTAGCACAATAATAGTTAAACCGTGTTTTTGTGATGGCCATTTAATGGTAACTTATGACATTTTAATGTGATCTTTGTCCAAGCTAAATAAATTATGGATTGAAAAGAAAATATTGAAAATCAATTAAATGTCATTAAATATTGTTGTTCATTAAATATATGATGCCATCCGGTAAATATGTCCACCTAAAGATAAAGTTTGCAATTCCTGGTAACATCAACATAATTTTTCGATATTTGTAAATAATTTAAAGAAAATAGATATGAACTGTGCCTTTGAATGTATTTTAACGAAAAACAACAGTAAACATCATGCAAATAAACAAAGCATGTGTTTACATAGCGTGCAACCTTGTCTGCGGTAGATCCGCTCATGCATATTAATGAGATGATCATAAAAATCAAAACATGTGCTTGCTGTCGTTTAAAGTATTTCTTGCAACAGGATGTATTGTTTACTTCAATACAACTTGTATGATCATTGTTTGATATGTGCCTGATACCTTGCAATGAAATTTGAAGATGTCTGATTACTACACGTAGCAGACAAAGTTGGAAGAGTCGGAAAACAACGTTACTGAAAATGGGCAGATTTACCGGACTGGAATGAACATTTCCCAGTGGGATTGCAATTGAAGTTTAGTTTCTCACAAATGAAACAGGCTATGAAATGAAATAAAAAATTAGGTATCAACGTCAGCAAATATGTCTCAACCAGCAAAGCTTCTGCCTTCAACATGTAGAATTATCTCTTAGTAATAAAGTAAAGTTGATTAAGGAGCTCTACTCTGTACCCAAAAGGGCGGAAACTGAAAATCACGGAAGATTTCACGAAACTTCACTTAACCGACCACCTCTGTAAGTCGGTCATTTATCTCTGTCCCAATAGCAGCCAGTATAGAGAAGTTTCACTGTATAAGATCATTACCTTTTTTGTTTTCTCCATCAGCTTCACTGTCATGTTACCAGTACCGGGACCAACTTCTAAAACCACATCTGTTGGTCTCAGTGCAGCCTAAAAATATGCAAAATTATGTCCTTAAATATATGTTCTGAACATGTAAACAAGATCATCATAATACCGACGACGTCACTGTAATAGGCATCACCGTTACCACAGACGATATAAATACCCGTTTGAGAACCGAAGAAACATACATCAGGATATTATCGACAGCGGAACCTTGGGGACTAAATAAGAAAACATAACAGAATATGGCTAAAACAAAAACTACAACAAGGAAGACAACAGACATAAAACCGAAACTACAATGTCCCAACTGCTACAAATATTTCGTCAACAATACAACATTGAAAAGGCATAATAAAGAATTTCACGGACCAACCTTAACAATATATGAATGTAAACACTGCCTAGCGAATTTTGGAAGAAAAGATAATGTCAAGAAACACATACAGAATAAACATCCACTTCATCCAACAGAGGACTTCATCACATATACTACCCAACCTAGGGAATTGGCTACACCCGTAAGAAATTGGAACCCACCTTTCGAGGCAATACCATTTAAAGGAACCCCAAAATTTGTTATCAAACCCGGAAAATCTCCATACGAATATACAAAACCTATAAAGGAAGCAACAATACTGGAAGAAGACTTATATATCTCAACATCAGAAGAATCAACTCAGGAAGGCCCTTATATTACCAACTCGTACGGATATATTATGGACATAACCCCGTTACCTACTATAACTAAAAACGAATCCAACACCACTGTCTGCCTAGATGAACTCTCAAAAGAAGATTATCACAGGGAATTAAAAATAAACACTATTTACAATATATTTAATAAATCCTCTTTATAAAAATAATATATTTTACATGACAATATGTGCACTCCCGTTTTAACGTTGTAATGTTTACGTTCTATTTTTAACTTTGTAATCTATATTTATATGTCGTCATAACTACGATTGTTCATTGTGACGTCACTTTTGTCAACCTGAAAATGCATATAAGCCTATTATTTTTATGTAATAATTGTCCTGAAGACGGCAGGCAACTGCCGAAACTAGTCGACAAGAATAAATACAGAATATCGCATCCTACGAAGTGTTGTTGTCAATTCCTTATTAGTTTCACTTATACTACGACAACCCTGCATACCTAAGGTATCCACTTCTTAGGAGCATTGACTTAGTAAAAACTTACACAGTGTTGGTTCACCTTTTCCTCTTTATGTAAACAAGAAGTGTTACAGGTGCTGTAATCACCAATCACTTGAAATAAACACCATATGTACGCAAACTATTGTCATACTAGTAGCTAATGCTGTTTTATAGACAGCTGGAAAGTAAATGTAAGGGAAACTAGAGGCTTCTAGGAGCCTGTATCGCTCACCTGAACCTGAAACCAAACAACCCTGTTTTATCCAGCTTTTCATTGCTATAAGGAATTGCCCAACACTTCTGCAAAAATCATTAATTGTGACCTTTTAAGGGAAATAACTCCTATAAGGAGGAGCTTTTGATGCTTAGAAGGAGAATGGAGGTTCACTTCAAATTTGCTGTACCTGTTATACTTTTTTAACTATCAGTCGAAAACTATCTCGACTCCCCCCCCCCTTTTTCATTTTTTCTATTTTAAGCCAACGTAGCTATGTAGGTAGTCAGGTGTCATGATTTGCTAAATTTTGGTAGAGGACATCTTAAAGATGATGTGTGCAATGTTTCAAAGCAGTCCTTTGATTGGTTAAAGAGGAGAAGATTTTTTAAAATCAAGTAAAATTGATTAAAAAAATGTTCAAGGAGAATAATTCCTAAACGGTTCATCAGACAATCTTGACCCTAAAGTCATTTTTGTAGCCCTCATAGAGCAGAACAATTAAGCAATGCTAACTTTTTCTCTAGTTCTAATAATTTTTAAGATTGTGAGGCAAAAAATGTCAAAAATAATCAATTTGGACAATTAAAGGGCAATAACTCCTATAAGGAGTCATCATACAACTTCAACCCAATGGAGTGTTTCGTAGAGCTTTTGATGCAGATGAAGGCATGTCTCTTCGGTTTTCCTGTATCTGTTACACTTTTTAAATATAAGCCAAAAACTGTATTTTACACCCCCCCCTTTCCGTCCTATTTTTAGCCATGGTGGCCATGTTGGTTAATCTGCAGCAAGGGTTGGTACAAACTTGGTTGAGGACATTTGATGGATGATGTGTACAAAGTTTCAAAGCAGTACTTTCAGTGGTTTCAGAGGAGAAGATTTTAAAAAATCAATTAAAACCAATTAAAAAACAGTTCAAGGGGAATAACTCTTTAACGGTTAATCAGAAAATCTTGACTCTTAAGTCATTTTTGTAGCACTCATAGAGCAGAACAATTAAGCAATACTAACTTTTTCTCTAGTTCTAATAATTTTCAAGATTTTGAGGCAAAAATGGCAAAAATCATCAACAGTGACAAGTTTGGCTACTATATTTCTAATATTTTATTATTAAGATTTATTCTTTATGTGATTTTTTTTTTTGTAAAAATTGGCAGTTTGAATTTGTATTAATAGTTTGTGCAAAAAAGGTAATACCCATAATGATTTAAATGAATAATTTTGTTTTTGTAGTGACTAGAACTTATTGTACAAGGAATAGTCTACATGTTTTAATCTTAGATATAATTTGTTAATATATCTTTTCTATTTAAGTTTATTGTTATTTACTTCTATAAGAATTTGTATTAACTGCACTTTTATTCACTGTATAACCACGTCTTATGAGTTTCAAAGTTTGTACTGGTAACTTGTTTCTTGTTGTGATTTAACTAAAATAATGTTTTTACTCCCTTATTTCGAACATAGTTTGTGAAATTTTAGGAAATGAGAAGTAAAGAAAACCAAGCTATCTGATTGGCTGAAAGCATTAGTATGGGTAATTAACTATTCTACAGTGTGTAAATCAGCGAAGCTACATGTATTCCATACACATTTAGTGGCAGGTTCTTTTAGGTACCTGTATAAATGTGGCATATTTAAACTCAGTAGAAGAGTTCATTATAATTTATCTGGGGCCAAGGTCATATTGACTCTATTCCATACTCCTTAACAGCACGTTAAGGATATCATCTCTGCCACACAAGCTTGAGCTTTTCCTATAAGGTCTCCCAATCAGTCCAAAAATTATGGCAATTCCTCAAATATTCAGTATTGCATGATGCACACTCATTTTTGACCCTAGTTTTTGAAATTTGAAAAGTAAATTAGGTCGACAGATTTATTTATTCCATAAATTGCAGACGATACACACCTTAGGTAATCTCAAAATAAAAATTAAAATGATTATTTATGTTTGGAGTTTTGTTAACATATATCAGTGCGTTCAATAAGAATGAGCAAATTATTTAAAATATGCAATCTATTGATAAGTATTTTTTGTTTATCTATCATATTCCCTTAATATTATAAAAATTTACGCGTGGTTCAACTATATATATTAATTCGCCGATTGCGAATTAAGTGGTGTTAGCTCCCTTAAAGGGGCGGGTAACCGCAATTTACATGTATGACTCGCACATGCAGTATATGCTTACCACTAACTTTCAGTGAGAAAATACTTATTTCCAATGCATTAACCATAAAAACAATGTTTTGCAACATATATTGACATCGTTATTGTGACGTTCCAGTTTTATTTTTTTGGGTTCACACAATTGTTCATTTGACAGATAATATAATTGTCTAGAAATTCAACAACAATCGGACTTATTCAGTGTCTATTGTCATTCCTTTGAACGCCTGATGTGACTTAATTGACAGGTGGGTGGCCCCGTGTATCAAAAGCAACACACCTATTACAATCCAATCAATAGGTGTGGCGGGAAAACTTTAACGATGGGAGGAGCATTCCTTCATAGGCTTGAAATCACGTGTTAATACATCTCTACATGACTGCAATAAAACGATGCTCCTTTCTGGGTTGCAATAATTTTCTTAAACATTCCAATTAAAAACATGAAAAAGGAAATAATCTTAAGCTATTTTATTTTCGACATATTCCACTAAACCTATACGACTGCAATTTGGAAAATGCTTATCCCAAATCTTGTGGGTAAAAAATACCTTTGAAGGTCGTATTCGAAACAAACAATACATTTTCCCATGGTAATTATTACTAAATTGCACGTGTACCTTTTCCAATTAACACCATTCACCTGTACAGGAAGCTTCTCGGTGGGATATTTTTTTATTATAGGTATATGTAATCATTAAATTATCCGTAACTGATAACTGTCAACCTATTGAAATCTGTGCTCACATACATCTGAGGCTTGTAATTACATGTACAAGTAATACATTTATGTCATTTACATTCCACGTATATTCGTTGACACCACAATAAAAATCCGGCCTTTATCTAACCGGCAGCCAGGTATGGTATCTTGCATCCGATGAACAGGTAATTAATTTCCTTGGGGCACAAAGTGTGAAAGTAATTTATACTAACAATTTATTAGCAGCTTATTAAGTACAGTTCATATGTTAACACTTTTTGTGTATACTTATAAATTAGGAGTTTTTAAATACACACTTTTATTTGACAAAAGTTTGCAAAGTCTGTATATCTGATACACATTTTAATATCCCTTTTTATTTAATGGGGTTTTCACCTACGTAGGTGCCAATTAATTGTTTATTGAAGGTATAGTGTGACAGATTTATGTTATGGCTTGTATACCAACTACAGTCTTACATGTAAACTAGAGTTACTGAACATGTTACCGGTAGGTGGCGTGCATATGGAAAGACGTGAATTGCTTCCAAAGATATTTTATAACATCGGGAGCCAGTGAAATGTGCCGACTCTGACCAGTATCGCAAAATTTGCCGTTTTGTCTATGGAGAGCTCTCTGACGTCCCAAGCTCCCATCAGTCTTTGAAACATGTTGAACGACAGAGATTTTTCAGAATATAATATGGAAGGAGCAAAATTTCCTGTGGCAGGTGTGAATTTTGACTAAGACTGTCTAAGAGATTGAATATACTAGTATTCAATACTAATGGTCTTCACCTTCTCTATCATACTCGTAACTATCAAAGGATTCTTCAAAATATGTTGACCAAAATCTTTGTTAAAATTGATTCCTACAACAAAAATTAAGGTTACATGTGGTTATTTGAATAATATATTAGCATACTAGTAAAATCTGAAGATTTAGGTATCCAGTCTGTAATATAAATATGTCAAAAACAATCATTAAGCTGGTTTAAGCACTGGTTTTAAGTCATGTTGTTTGTTAAAAATAAAAGTGAAATGTCTGAATGTAAGGGTAATGGAAATGAGCTTAGAAATGAACTTAAATCAGCTTGATTGAAGGTACTAGTATGACAGTTATACTCATAGAGAAAAATATGTAAAGAAGCAAATACTAGTAATTATATATATATAAACTGGACGGAAATGTTTTTAACATCTGAACACATTGAAATATGCTGACTCTGACTGGTGTCGGACAATTCGCTGTTTTGCTTAAGTAAATTAAAGCTCTCTGATCTACATGTCGCACACAAAACAAGCGTTGGACAGCAGAGGATTCTCCAACTAAAATATACAACAATTTTAATTAAAGGAAGCCACGTACTCAAATTTGTATCATTAAACATTATTTTCATTTTTATAATAAAGTAGGGCGAACCAACCCACCTTCAATGACGAA
Organism: Limnoperna fortunei; assembly: GCA_944474755.1. NCBI lineage: Eukaryota > Metazoa > Mollusca > Bivalvia > Mytilida > Modiolidae > Limnoperna > Limnoperna fortunei. Next base: position 83,654,120 of record OX104111.1, on the reverse strand, counting down.
TGGACTCGGGGTTAACTGACCCGATATCGCTGATGTCAAGCCGAAATTTCGTATCGTCATCGAGTCAAGCAATTCAATTGTTAAAAATAAATTGACAGATCAATAATTTCGGACTTAAATACACCACTTCCCTTAAAGATTTATACAATACCTTGTTTTTGAACAGCTTGGTGCTGTCTTGATTTCTTTGCAGCTTTTTCTTTTGGCATTTTTGACAGTTCCACGTGTTTCTCTTCAGTATTTACAAACAGACGGTGACTGCAGAATATTAGCCCTAATTCGACCTAATGAGTTACTCAATTAAATATAAATTAACCTTATTTTTCATCAAAACAAATAAAGTTTAAAAGCAGTTTTTATATCGGCAGTTATCAGGAAATATTCAATTCACAGAGATTTCTCAATGCAAATTCCGGAACTTGTTTTTATGATTTGTTATGGTCTTCACCGGGCATAAAATTATAATGCACAAAACAAATGCGTAGTTTCTGTGTTATCCGGGAATTAGCTATGTACGATTTTGTTTGTTTGTTTGATGGTGTTTAACGCCACTTTCAGCAATTTTTCAGCTATATCATGGCGTCCAGTTTTTATTGGGGGAGGAAGCCGGAGTACCCGGAGAAAACCCCCGACCTGCGGTAGGATAACTGGCAATCCTTGTCAATTAAGATTGGAGTCGAGTACACCCTGCCTGCAGTGAGAATCGAACCCGCAATCTCAGTGTTAACAGACCACGTGATCAATAGTAGACGAACTACCTTGACCACTCGGCCACCGAGGCCCCAGCTATGTACGACAAATTTAAACATTGTCAATACCCTAATGGTTTTCCTACCCAAGGTATAGGTTGATCTTAGTCATAATTTGGTTTCCAGTTCGGCATATTTTGGTTTTATCGTTCTATGCTCTTCATATTCATATAGCCGTTTGGCATTTTCCATTTCTTGGATTGAGCGCCTCTGATGAGTCCTGAATATACGAAACGCTCGTTAGGCGTAGCAAAATTTATTGCCTGGTTGTATTTTTTATTCTTCACCTTGCGAAATTCAACTTCAAATTGAACTTTTAAAATTAAATACTTTAAAGATTTGAATTGTGAAATTCTCCAGATAAACTCAATGAAATATACAAATGTTTTTTTTTCTGACAGCGATGTTCACATCATCCGAAAGTGATTTGGGATAATTCGACTTTTAAAAATAAATATATATATATTTATCATGTTTGATCATGTATAATTGTTAGTTCCTATATGTTGTGGTCATTTAATATTTCTGGGGTTTTTTTTTCGTTTTGTTTTTGTTTCGTTGTTTTCTACTTCCGGGATAGTGTCAGATACTTGACATGACTTTTTTAATTATTCCTTTAGTCTGTCCACTTCGAGTAGGCCTTTTTGTTTTTGCCAGATTTAACACTACATCCTCAAGAAAAGTTCAGTGCAAGATTTAACGCTACATCCCGAAGAAAAGTTCGCTAGATCCCCCAAAAAATGAAACCGCAGGGGGATATTATTCGCGCGAAACCAAGCCAAATGCCTCAACACTATCTGTATTGACAATCACTCTGCAGATGTAAGACCTCGACGATAGGTCAGAGTGCGGAAACGCTCATACCCAAGTGGGGTACTGGAGTAGGCCAACGTTAAATCCGAGCAGCCCTGCCGCTAGTAGGACATATGCTGCCGAGTTCTTCAGCCAGGTATCCCGAAGGCGGGGCTCCGGCAAAACCACCATCGTGGAATCCACGTACTACTAAAAACTAAAAACAGTCCGACCGCCCTACCGACTATCACGGACTGTTAAGGGGGTTCTAAAACAGCACGTCCTTACGGAGAATGAATTACTACATTGGTTGTAGTTTGCGGTTTGTACTTCCTAACCCCTGTTGTTTTTGCACACATATTTTGATACTATGTAGACAACAGATGTTTTTCATACAAATTTCTGATATATATCGTAAAACCCATCTTTACTCTAATGAAACAAATCATATACTAAACCAATTTGATGTGAAACTGAACACTATTAAGTTTGTACATATGTTAAATATGTGAACTTTACATTTCCTAAAGGCAAAGTTCATGTAATTTGATCACAATTCAGTGTGCAGCTCGTCGCAGATTTCCGTAAAATAAATTTAGGTAAATTACTAAGAAATAACAAAAAATGCTTTATTTGATTTTGATTTCTAAAATTTCATATTTATAGTTTCTTATAATAATGCGCGCTATGCAAGCAAACCTAATATTATTTTAAATTACCAAATGCACGCAAACGTAATATGCCCATTTTATTTGTCCAAGTTATTCGTGTAGCAATATATATTCGTCACGTGGTATTCATGTAGCAATATAGTATCATATTATGTTGTAAAAACAGTATAACCGGATGCTACATAAAATCATAAATAATGGCATTTTTTCATCTATTTACATATACCAGTAAAACAGGAGCTTAACACTTCTGGAGAGAATGTTTTTGTACAACATACTCATAAGTTACCTATTATAATGCGAACTATGCAAGCAAACCAAATAATTTTAAATTACCAAATGCGCGCAAACGTGTTACGCCCATTTCAACTCGATGGATTCTTTCTGCATACTTGACCGTACAAATTTACTTCCTTAATACTACGAAAAACAGCAAATAACATGCTTGTAGCACCGTGTACAATTTATAATGGCCCGTCCAACATGGTTGTTGCACCGTGTAGCATGGATAACGGACCATCTCCCATGATTGTAGCACCGTGTATTATAGACAATGGCTCATCTAGAAACATGCATGCAGCAACATGTATCACGGACAAAGAACCATATAGCACGGTTGCACAACCATGTATTGTATACAAAGGACAATCTAACATGTTTGCACGTCCTGAATATAGTTGAAATATTGCTTGCTGGACGTCAATCAATCAATTAATCAATCAATCGATCAATCAATCGATCGATCGATCGATCAAGTTTTTTTAACTTTAAGCCTCGTGCCAGTACCTTCTTTGCAAAGTTTAAATTTACACAATATTTGTATTAGGCTTAAGTGCATGCAAGCTCAAAATATCGATCTCAATGTGTTTAATAAAGCCAAGACTGCAACGTAATCCCGAAACATTTGACCCCAGTTGAATAGCAAGAAAACCCGAGGAGGCAGTCGACGTAATTGTTTTTTTACTACAGGAATAAGTTCCCCCAACATCATATCTCGCTTGCCATACCAGGTAATCGACCTGTCATTGTACTGTAGATTAAGGTTCACCACCCAGGCCTTGTGCTAGCATTGCGGTGCGCCGAGCCAATAATAACTGATTAAACTAACCAAACATTGCGAAGACATATTAAATATAAAATCAAATATCAATTTACAGTATCTTAAATATGCATTTGAGCTCCAACGTCCCTAAAGCTTCATTGTATCTTCATCCCCCTCTCGTTGTTTTGCTTCTGTTGCACCATCTATTCTAGAGTAATGGAGTAGTAAATGACCAAGTACCTTGCAAAATTGGAAACATTTTTGTAAAACTGAAACTAAACTGATAGCGTGTGAGCGAAGTGTCGTCAATATGTACAATATCTTGAACAGGAATAGCCCAAATCGGGGATAAAGTTTAGATCAAATGATTCGCCGCTAAATTGAAGCTTTCCAGGTATTAGCTGCCACGGAGGACCTAAGCAAGGAATGTACGTAAAAATCCAGATGTTCCAAAGATAGGCCCGAATTTGAGCTGGCTGGCTCTCGGCAGTTAAACTGTTCTGAAAAGAAAGTCAAATCTAGATAATGATACCAGAGCAAATATTCGTAACCTCGCTATTTTGGTGAGGACAAATCACAATACTAAATCGGATTTTTAGAGCAATAAATTTTGGCCTAGTAAATTACCTCTACATTGGCATGATCAGTGATATGCATGCCTAATGTAAATCGTCTCTTCTTTGAGCTTTTAAGGCTTAATTGCGCTGATAACTTTAATTTCGTTGAAAATATTAGTGTTTGGTGACCGTTTTTCTTATTTAGGCAGTAATCTACGCATTGATTGAACTTCCTCACATGCGCCATGCAGTATATTTCAGCTCTGTCTATTGCTTCGTTGTATAATAACAAATGCTTTGGGGAAGTAACTACTATCTACACTAACTATACTTACTATAAGGTAATACAAAACGTTTTACAAGAACATCACAAAGACCTGATGGAACAGAGGGCTAGTGATTTGGACAGTAAAAATTCTCCGGGTATGGGATTAAACATCTTTGAAAGCAGCCACGTACGTATTGCGAGTGAACATGGAATTTTAAAATGATCGCCAATAAGTGTAGCTTTATTTCTGAGAAATCGCGGAATACTGTTTTGAAGCCTGTAACATTGATAACAGTATTGTTAATGTTGCAAAAGGTTATAATTACAGCAAACGTGGCGTGGACGCGTCGAACATCTTTGCTGGGAATGTTTAGTGTTTGTGTCTAAGGAAATCAATTAAAATAACCTTCCTCAAAACGCGAAGATTAATAATAACATTTGTCTTAATGAGATGAAACCAAATTTCCTATCGACTGCCCATATAACTCGAAAACCGTTAAAGATGGGACAATCTTAGTAAAAGTAAAGCATAAATAACACTATGAAAAAAGCCCTTCAATATAATATCTATTTTTTAACTGTAAAGGTAGCAAAATTCCGTGTAAACTGCAGAAAGTTTATTTAATTAGGAATCCAATTAAAAAACATCAAAAAGAGATTTTAAAAAATCATATTAATACCTGCATGTCCGGAAAAAACTGTACAAGTAGGAAGTGGCTAAACGTCCGTTTATATATATAATATGGTGAAGTTTGATCATTGGTAATTAACTAGGAAGAAAAGGACAGTTTAATGAAAATAACAACACAAATACGTTATATTTTATACAATTGTGAAACAAAGAGCCCTTTTTATTATATCTAGCACCCTTTAAACAGTACAAATTTCCTACAGAAAGCGTATTTAAACCAATAACGAGTATCGCATCAAAATAAGGGTAATAGTTAAATATTTAGTTACATTGTAACCAACAAAAAGACCCTTTTGATCGTTATTTTTCATAAACCCTAAAAGGTTAGAAAAATTCATTGAAAAGCTATTGGAAGTTCATTTTAATAGGAATACAAGTAAAAACACATCAAAATTCTATAAAAGCATATAATTTTCCGACAAATGAAAAAAAATAGCGAACGCTAAGTGAGTTACAAAAAAAATATATGAAATTTATTACATTAAAAAATAATTCACTTAAAAAACTTTTAAAATCGAATAAATAGAAAGCTGAAAATATCACATCTAGCCCTGTATAAATTACAATAAAGCTAAAAGATAGAAAAGTTCTGATGGAGTACTACTAAAAAGAATAAATGAACCGTTGAAACATTAATTAAAAAAAACTAAATAATGGAATCTAAAGTATAATAATAACTAAATCGGATGAAAAAGAAAGAATAAAATAAAACACGTTATTTCCAAAGACCAGCAAGTTTATATTTAGTGTTGACAGACTACGTGATCAATAGTGGACGAATTACCTTAACCACTCAGCCACCGAACTGAATATGAAAACGTATTTCTGATTGCCTACCTATATCTACCGAAACAGAAAATCATTAAACCGTAGATAATGAAACATAACAATCTAGTTTATTATATAAAGAAGAAATTGTACTTCTTACTATTTGTATTTACTTTTTTTCAATTTTACTTTTGACTTTTAAACAGTATAAAATGAGATATATTTTGAATTATATTTTTTTTTAAATAGTTAATTAAAAGGATATTATCCTACGATGCAATCAAGATAAAATGCACAATTTTCTTCATTTTTTTTTTATATATGTAAGAATTAATATGAAACTGAAATTCTGGTAACCTCTCCCTTTATATAGTCATGTGTTGCTATGTCACTTGTAATGTTTGTTTGTGTTACATTTTGGATAGACAGATGCTATAACGTCCGGCGAGCATTACTTCAGCTTTAAGGAAGGCCATCTACAAATCAGTAGAGATTTTGATTTTTTGATACAGTTGCAAAATTCCATATAGACGTTTTCGCAATTTTACTATTTGCTAATAGCGAATTTTCATCAAGGTTATATTCCGTTATTTTGTGATGGAAATTTCGCTACTATCTATTTCGTCGATAACGCGTTTCCATTTCTTGGGATACTACATGAATAAATTTTGCGTGTTTTTGATTGGTCTAAAAACTATGTTCAGGTCATGTTAAATTGTAGTCCGAGAATCATCTGCCGTCCAACGCTTTTTTTGCGTGGGACCACGAAAAAAAAAGCGTTGGACGGCAGAGGATTCTCGGACTAGTTAAATTGCAACAGCACGAGCTAAAATTATATCAAAATAAGCTTCATTTTGTCCGCTGCACAGTTTCAGGCCCCAACATAGACTACAAGCGGTAAAGAGGAATCCAATATTAACTTGTTTTACTCTAAAAATAGATTGAAAAGTAAAATTGTTCAGTAGCCAATCAGAATAGTTGCTCAATCATACAAACAATATATCCTATTCATGGACGCACAAAAATCTTGTCAACAACAATTGTCTGCTGCTGATATATTTGCTGCGATGGACAGAGATCTGTTTGCTTTATTCGTAATAAAACAATTGACTTCGATATACAATCGCTATCGGAATTTCTTAACTATCAGATATGTAAATTTTACTCGCCTGGCGGATCGACGAATTTTATTTTTTACTGGTAAAGAAATACCGATACCGACCTATCTCAAAGTCAGAAATTGTATAATATTCCTTCCCATTTTTCAGAAATAAAGTAGCAGATGTTGAGCTTTTATAACCATAGAGAAATAAATTTACAAGTAACATATTCGGAGTCGTTTACATGTAGATTTATATGTAATAACTACTTTTTTAAGTTCTCTCACAAGTCCTGGATTATTATAATTAAGCGCGTCCGTTAAAACGATACTATTTTAATCAAACAAAAAATGCGACAGGAATACGTACCTTGGGTTTAAATGGAACAATCGGGATGGAATGAAATTTTCAAAATCACGAGTTTTAACAGATAATCCACAAAAACTAGAGAATTTTGTTTAAGAAATAATTCACGGACGCTGTGGTTTATCATTGTTTTACCACGGGGTGACCATTTATGTCGTATTATTTTATCCCGAGCGATAGCGAGGGATAAAATAACGACATAAATGGTCATCCCGTGGTAAAACAATGATAAATCACAGCCTCCGTGAATTATTTCTATTCTAATAAGACAATTAGAGTACATTTATAATATTTTCGTACCTATAGAAAACATCATTTCCGCCATAAACTGGCTGTTCCGTCAATGTAACACACAATATATTGCAACGGATAATTATAGCGCGTGTCGCTATTTATAAAATTTATACGTCATATGCAATAGCTTTACGGTGGGAGTTACAGTTTTGTAATTGGAACAGCCATTCAAAACACGCCCTTCTCAGCGCGTGTTGCTCATAGATAAATCCTTTTTTTACCACAGTTGTGGTCTCAAAGCCTTTAAAGCACGTCATATTAGAATTATTGATTTAACAATATGAGAAATGATTGTAGTCATTGAACAATGTTCTGGACGAAGTAATCATGAGGTCATAAACCTTGCTCTAATGCCTATATGTTACTAGTATTACATATATCAAAATAGGAAATCTGTGTATAATTATCAACTTAAAATAAACCATAACTGTAAAGTGACTGCGGTCGCGGATTCAATATTATAGCGTTATTAAATGGATGTTTTCATATTTGACCTGTATTATGTCCAAAAGAAACTGTATTGGGTAGAGGATAGCTGTATTAGCCCGAGGCAACGCCGAGAGCTTATTCAGTTATTCGAGGCCCAATACCGCTTCCCGGGGACATAATACATGTCGAATATGAAAATGACACTTTTATGATCTTCTATTAACAAGTTGAATTAATTTAAGTTCCATTTTATCATAACTCAAATCATTGCATTGTATCACACGTGGCGTTATAACTAATTTCAGGTACGGTTTACTGAGCATTGCGCGATAATATAGTTCGATGTTTGCATTTAACGAAGTAAGTAGTTTCTATCTGTAATATTGTTTTGATTATTTTTCAGGTGAAAAATAGTATGTTTTGTATTGCGAAATGTAATAATTTTGTTCTTTGCATTTGAATAAAAATATAATTCTGTTCATATATTCGTACGCGATCAAGCTGGCTAGTGTTGTATTCATTACATTATGTGCACGTGATTATGTGTCATAACCATTTATTGTAAATCACGTGTTGTAAATGTGTTGAACAAATAAACATTTCGTACTATTATCATAAATGCACATTAAATCTGCTCTCATCTGAATTTAATTATATAACAAGAAAAGGTATGCGTTAAACCCATATCCAGAGATGTTCGATTTATATGTTATAGGTGTATCCCATTTGGTTTAATAGTTTTTTTTTCAATTTGTTTTATTTAAAATTTTATCATATGCTGTAAAGGCAGGGGCGTAGCTAGACTAGTTACAATGTGGATTCACAAAGAACTAGTGGGGTCCGGGTATGCACCCCGGAATATTTTTGAAAACAATGGTGCAATTTGGAGAATTCTAAAGTGGTTTATTTAGAACTGAAATGGACAGTTTATTGATTACAGGGATAGATTGCAATTTTGTTCTTAAAATAATGTGGATTCAGCCGCGTACTCGCGTATAGGCAGCTACGCCCCTGAAAGGGATGCAAATATAGACGATTGTGAAAGGCAAGAAATAATCATCTTGATTATAATATCTCAACTTTGAGAAGAGTACTGTAATAAAAAAAAGCAAAGTTTTCGAAGGACAAATATATGTTTACCAATAAAAATACATTGACCATAGTCAAGTGGTTCTGTGGGGGAAAATGTGAATGTAAGATCGGCAGTTATCGCTTCCTCGGAAAATCAAAGAAAACATACCGACAAGTTATAATTTTTATTGATTTAATTTTACTGTAATTACAATTGTTTCAAAAGATTTGCAATTAAATGTATTTTAAACGTCAAACTAGCATTCATGTGCATAAACCGATTGCTAAGAACTTTATAAATTTTCAGAATTTAAAATAAAAAAAAAACAATTAGAAGAAGAGTCTTATTTTGCAAAACAATTGATGAGATTTTTAACTTCTACAATTATTTTCAACAATATAAACTGTTGATGACCTTTATCAAACAATCAATCTATTTTCTCTATAAAGCATGACCAATACACGTTTATTGACGTTCTTTTATTGGTTTTAGATCAAGTTGAATCCAATTATCATCATAACAAATGCTTATCTATGTTTCATTTAAATTGTTGTCAGCAACGAATAAAACAGCGAAATTTATTGCGTCACGTTTAAGAAATTAAGGTCCGTAACACCGTTTGTGAGCGCTAAAAGACTTAAAGACATTTAAATAATGTGTCATAACTGCTAAAATACATTGTTTGTTTGTTTGTTTGATGGTGTTTAACGCCACTTTCAGCAATTTTTCAGCTATATCATGGCGTCCAGTTTTTATTGGGGGAGGAAGCCGGAGTACCCGGAGAAAACCCCCGACCTGCGGTAGGAAAACTGGCAATCCTTGTCAATTAAGATTGGAGTCGAGTACACCCTGCCTGCAGTGAGAATCGAACCCGCAATCTCAGTGTTGACAGACCACGTGATCAATAGTAGACGAACTACCTTGACCACTCGGCCACCGAGGCCCCCCTAAAATACATTGAAAAGCACTTCAGAACATCATTAATATATTACTTATATTTAGCACCTAAAGGCAAAATAATTTAAAATGCAGTGCCTCTATTGTACGTAACATATAATGTACGTAATGTTAATGTATGTAACGGTAATTTACGTTACATTACATGTGATGTTATATATTATTTTCCATTACACTATTTATTGTAGAGAGTTTGAGCCAATAAAATTATTTATATTTGTATTTGTATTTGTATTTTAATAATCTCTCATATTACAATACAAAATGGGTTCCTGTTTTAATCCTCCATTTACTTTAATTGAGTTTCCCCGATATGGTTCAACCATATCTTCTCTTGTTATTGACAAATTCGGGTTCTCATGGACATAATAAAAGATTTATATTTACAACTGTCAGGATGAAAATTATATTTTTTCCTTGAAAGTTCTGCTGTAATTTACGTAATGCAAACGAATGTGTTTGTTATTAAAATGATACCTATATATACATTACCGGAAGTGACATTCCTGTATTGGCCATTTTTTTCTGTATTGTTTCCGTATAAGCCCTGTTTTTCTGTATTGAGTTTGTTTTTACTGCATTGGGCCTGTTTTTCTGTATTGGTCCTGTTTTTCTATATTGGGCTTGTTAAATGGATACATATTACACTGTATATGAACAATTCAATTTTACATGTATTTTACACAACTGGTTAATAAAATAATAAATAGTAGTCAAACATGGATGATTTTGACATATTCACATTGTAAGTAGTTAACATGTAGCCCTGTTTTGGTTCTATTAATTCTGTTAAAAGTAAATTTGGGCACATAAACGAATAGAGGCTAGTCTTTCAATAAACCTGATTTAAGGTGTAAGAAACAGTAATTCCGTTATCCCAAACCGGGCAAAGCTGTTGACTTTTAAGCTACTCTAACAGGGGTTTGTACCCAAGTTACTGAGTTTAACCCTTCAGATCTTCTGTCAATGTTACTTTATTGATTATTATACGTGGAAAAGAAAAATATCAAGGTAACCGACCGAACAACATGATCCGAAATTCACGGGAAAATCTATCTCTCAAATACGATCAGGTTACGCTGAGTCATAGATTCTTCCTGGACTTGACTGAACATTTTCCTGAACATGACAATAAGTAACTCGATAAGTGTCTTATACAGACAAGCACTTTCTTATTCGCCCGGAGCACATGAGTGCACCCAAGTATTTTCGGTTCTTGTTACACACTTTCTGTTTCTGTCTTATGGGGTTTTTGTTTCGTGTTTTGTATTTTTTGTCTGAATCCGGACTGTAATTGACGTTGATCTCTGTTTGTACGGTTGATTTCTTTGCTATATTTTCTTTTTGTCCTACGATCACCAAACCATAAGAAAAATACGATTTTTGATGTGGTAAAATACAAGAATATGCCAACAATAGAGAGAAAAAAAACAACCCAACATGAGGATAAGTGCGTATTTTGTTTTGCGTTTTGCATCCTCTCGTCTTGCAGTTGTTTACCCATGTACGAGAGGATACCAGGGATCTTTATTGAAATACTACAGAAATTCTAGTGGAGGAACCATCTATTCGTTTTGAGCCAGGAAGACCATATATGATGTACGGATGTAGATATGATTATTGATACTTACTATAGGTTGGGTATTTAAAAACAATTAATGCCTATTAAATTGACCAGGAAGTAAATTCGTTGAATATTTCTCGGATCGGAAAAGGATGGTATTTTTCAACCAAAGGATATATCTTTTGTGTGAAGTACAAATGTTCAATGGTCGCGAATTATAGTTTTATTATTGTTGTATCAATTTCCAATTCAAGATATCCGTGTTTGAATATGAAAATGATAAAAATGACATTACTTTATATCGTACAATAAATAAAAAAACACCTTTACATAAAATCAAACAAAAGATTGTTTAAATAAAGTTTCATATATCAGCAGAGACTATACAGAACATAATTAAACAAGATAATTTTTAATAATTTATTGAGTGATTTTTGTTGAAAGATTATCTCTAAAAACAGATTGAAAAGTACAATTGTATGGCCACTACTATACTAAATGCCAAACCCGCCTTGAAAAAATCTTTGCTTTCATTTTTTAAATTCCATATTCTATCATTTTATTACGAAAACCCAGTAGAAAAAATTTAGATAAGCGAACCTGTTCATGTTTTATACTATGCCTTTTTAATGCATTTCTTAGTTCTTAGAACAAAGCGAATAAATACTAAGATGAACTAAAACCTACAAAGGAGAAGCATCGCATTTGATATTGGTACGGCGGAATGCTAATCCGGATATGGCGTAGCGATCCTATCCACCTCGCAGAGGTGGTTTTACGGCAGGGGGTTCGGGGCTCTGGGGGTAAATGGGGCAAAATCCTGCATTCTGGCGATTTCCTAGCACTTAATCTCATGTCTTAAAAAATGGGTTCCATTAGCAATATTTTATTTTTTTATATCTGAAAATTATTAGTACGAATGACGTACCTGCAAAAGTGGAAGCCGTACCTGCCGTACCGGCTGCTACGCCTATGAACCTAGATGTACAAGACACACATATAAAGCATAGAAGGGGTAAAAAATGTAAAAGGAGGATCAGGTTGCCGTTTCACAAAGCGATTGTTAGCTTAACGTGCACGTTATTCAATTTAAATTGCATGGGAACGCGCACGTTAATTAGCGATCGCTTTATGAAACGGAACCCAGCTGTCCGTGCGTTACATTTCACGGTTTTTGGAGAGAATGATTTTTCTTGAAAACTCAGAAACTTAGAGCATTAACTCTCAGGACGGATGTTGAGTTTTAACCTAGGCTTATGACATCCTTTGGAAAGGGGGGGATGGCGCGTGTCTATATGTCGCCGCAGACGGATAGCCAAGACGTTCTGTTACATTTACGTTTCGTTATATTTACTTAGTAACAAGTTTTACCGGAATCTTTCTGCAACGTTTTAGGTTGCGGAATTACCGGAGCTTTAATTCATAAATACAATTTTTCTTTACCGGACAGATCCCACAGAGTTTACAGGTGCGGTAATTTTACGGCGGCTTCGTGATAAGGTCCCTGGATTTTCTATAAAAATAGATTGAAAAGAAATTGTACGGCCACTACAGATACTAAATGCCAAATCCGCATGGAAAAAATCTTTTCTTGCATTTTTTTTTAATTATTCCATATTCTATCATTTTATTACGAAAATCCAGTAGAAAAAATTTAGATACGCGAACCTGTTCATGTTTTATACTATGCCTCTGTTGTTTACTTGTTACGAATCGTCCTTGACTTTTGCTACGGTAATTGTACAAAATAAATCAGCTATTTTTATTTCTTAAGTGACCTTGTTTCGTGGCGTTCAATGGTATTCGGACAAACCGCGAGACTTTTCCCGCCTTAACTGCAGACAACATTACGCGAAGGATTTCGGATTTCGAATAGACAACAGTCGATTGTTCCTACAGTACACTTCTGTTCAAATTAAGGTCACATTTAAGTATGGATAATCGCCCTATCAAAATTTAAAAACCGTCATATTTCATGACGTTGAATATCTCGAAGAAAAAATTGTCGATTTCAAAACGTACCTTTCTTGATCTACAAAAGGAGCATGAACGCGGGAAGCAGTTTTCATTTTTCACGCAAAAAACCCTCACCAAAATACGTTCACTTGTAGTGTAGGACAAGCCTGTTTTTCGTGACTGTTCCAATTTAACTACTGGTATAAATTTCAATTTTAGTGGTAATTGAATTTGATCCTATATGTAATTATGAAATATAAGGTCCAAAATGTAGAATAAAATTATTGATTTATTTATAACCCACTCAATATTTAAAATGTGTTGAAACTGGAATTGACGGAATTTCAGATTATCAGCAAATCAATATCAAAATGCAGTATTGACAAAAATATTAAAGGTAACTAGCATCGAGCAAAATGTAAGCATCCTCTGTTTTTCTGCTAGCGGCTCGGTGAATATTACATTTTCTCTGGCTTATAAGTCCTGTTAGTACATGACTAGAATTTTGCGTGTTTTTGATTGTTGGTCTGAAAACAACTTTCGTGTCAAAGATAAACCGCAACAGTACTAAAATTACATAAAAACAACCGTAAACTAGTCAAAACCAGGTCAATATTAGATTCCGCTTGACTACTGTGAAGCGGAATCCAATATTGACCTGGTTTTTGCCAATTTAAGCCAGTTTTTCATAACTGTTCCAACAAAACTATAAATTTCAATTTTAGTTGTTATTCAATCATCTGAAATTATAAAATATACTGTTGAAAATTTTAAGAATAAATAATTGACTTTTTTATACACATTTCAATATTTATTATACCTAGCGGCTTGGTGAATATTACATTTTCTTCTGGCTGATAAATCCTGATAGCGACCGTATATCAAAGTCATTAAATGAATCGTATTCACTTAATATGCTGTATACTGAACTAAAGAAAAGTGAACGTCGTCGGTGGATATAATTCTCTAGGTCGAAATAAATGTGTATTGAGTCCATACAAAGGCTACATTTGTAGATTAAATGTCATAAAAAATACCAAGGTTGATATAATTTATACACCAGAAACGTATTTCGTCTAATCAAAACTCGTCAGTTGCGCTCAAACCAAACAATATTTAAAATCCAAATGATTAAGATGTAGTAGAGCTTTTATCGCCAAAATTCCAAAACGTTGTAAATTATTGCATGATATTCTTTGATATTTTAATGCAGAGCTCTTTATTACACTTTTTTTCGACAACACAAATTTTGTCGGTATTGTTCGGTATTATTTAGCGTCTATACGAAGAAAGAAAATAAGCTTTTTGACCACTGAATTGTAATATGGTTGTTTGAATTTATATCTTATTTTTTCTTTGCTTTTGTTGATGTACTTGAAAAAAAAAATGTCAATGAGTTGTAAGTAAGACGATTTCCTATAATTTCATGTCAGTGTAAGTGGTCATACATTCTTGTGTGTCCGGAAAATTTACATTGAACAAGTAGGAAGTAACTGTATCACCATGAATTTCAAGTATACTGTGAAGTTTGATTAATGTTCAACATAAAGGAAGAAACAAACAGGGATGGAATGATTATTTTCGACAATAAACATAGCATCGTGTATTTTCATAGTCATAGTTACTATACGTACATGTAAGTGTTATGAATTATGTGTTTGTACTAAGAGGTTATTCTATGTCAGTATTCCTGATCATCCCGATCGCATCTTGTATCATCCTTAGACCTCAAGGCCTTTAGGCCCGAGAACAAAATATGGATCGAGTACGGTGTGTAATACGTTCACATGTCCCTGTGCGGATTTAGTAGTCCTAATGTGGGTGGCTAAACGAAAAGCAGCTGTTGTGCTGTGTATTTTTGTCTGAATCAGGACTGTAGTTGTTCCTTGACGTTCTTCTTTGTTGTTCGGTCCGTTTCCTTGCTATATTTTCCTTTTTCCTACTATAACCAAATCAAAAGAAAAAGACGATTTTTGAAGTGGTAACTACAAGAATATGCAAACAACAGAGAAAAAACAAAAAAAAAAACAATCCAACATGAGAATAAGTGCGTATTTTTAAATAGTGTTTTGCATCCTATCATCTTTGAAGTTTGTTACCCATGTACGAGGATACAAGGGATCTTAAATTTTTATATATATTACAGATGTTTTAGTAGAGGAACCATCTATTCGTTTTAAGCCAGGAAGACCATACATAATGTACGGATGTAGGTGTGATAATTGATACTTACCATAGGTTGGGTATTTAAAAAGTAATACCTATTAAATCGACCAGGAAGTAAATCAGTTGACTATTTCTCGGACTGGAAAAGGATCGTATTTTTCAATCAATGGATATATCTTTATGTGTGGAGCAAATGTTCAATGGTCATGTATAATAGTTGTACTATTGTTGTATCAATTTTCAATGCAGGATATTGGGGTGTTTACGTGATTACAGAAAATAAATAAAAATTAAAAATGAAAAGAAAATGTCGTACAATAAATAAATAAACCTTATGATAGAGCGATATCACGAGCGATATTTACGCGATGAATTTACAGTGGCTGTTAAAACCAAATTTCTTTTTTAAAAACTTTTTTAAAAATTTATTGTTCATTGATTTAAGGAAAGTTAAAAATTGATTTATGAATAAATATTTTCCTTTACAAATAGTTCTCACTTAATATTTACTGAACTGTAAAATTATAAAACTAGAAATACTGAGCAGTACTCACTAACTGATACGCTTCCCTATGTCACAGAATGACAAAGTCCATGTTTTGTTATGGGAAACCCCAAATATCATTCCAGTTAAAAGGTGCACAATAGTTTTATGTGACAAAGTTTCTGTAATCGGCATCAAATTCCATTTAGTGTTTTCTGGGATGGGATTGAAGATAACATGGGAACCTCCAAAAGTCCACGTTTTGCTATCCCACATAATATTATTCCAATCAAAATGTAAATTTTCAGTTTCTCTATGACTTTATGTAACAAAGCTTTTCTGTGAAAGGTTCATCGAATTCCATTAAATTGTGTAGCCGATAAAAGATTTTGTAACGGACGAAAGGATGGAAGGACAACTGCATCACCAGATACCCCCCCCCCCACACACACTTATCTTTCAGTCGAGGGGGGTTACAACTAAAAAGAGAAAAGGATGTGGGCTTTCCGTGAACTTGTTAATCTTGTGGATTAAAACAAAAAGTACAACATTGAAAAAAATGCGGAAAGAAAATGTTGCACAGAAACAATAAAATATATTAGTATAATATATCTAACAAGAGAAATCATCCAGAAAACAGGAATGGTCACTCATTCCACCAATCGTTCTAGAAAAGTCTTGTCAAAATTGCATTTTACTTAATAAAGATCTTTAAATGCGTTTAAATGTTATCAATTTCAGGAGTGTATAAATGTTAAGAAAACTCTACTTTTAATAAACAAATGTGCCCTTTTTTCGATTTCACCAGTATCTAATCAGATTTGTTTGTAAAGTTAAAATAGCCTGCATGGGTCTATATACCTACAATAATGTTGCTTCTTATTTTTGTAATCCTGGCCAATTTAGAAAAAAGAAAAAAATAGATACATTATTGTAGCTAGCAAGGATCTAATTACCGCTTGTTTAAATAAAGTTCCATATCATCAGCAGAGACTGATATTAAACATACCTAAACAAGAAAATTTAAATATAATTTATTGACTGATTTTTGTTGAACGATTGTCATACCATCACCACATGTATTTTGACAGATTGACTGCCAAACAGGGGATTGACTTCCGTTATTGCACGTTTTATAACAAATATCATATAAATGTTATAGCAATTGTATGGCGTTATTCTATCAGGCCGATCAATATGATGTGTAAATTCTGAGGCCAGTATTCAGTAAAATTTATTATGATGGTATGATGTATGGTTACTGCTTCTCGCGTCTTACAGGATTTTAATATACATTGTAAATGTATTTTAATTGACACATGAAGACAAAAACAATAATACAACAGATATAGCCTTAGTTATACACTCAATATGTTGTATACCGACCTATAGAGGTTAAAGTTGTCGGTCGATATAATTCTTTAGGTCGAAATAAAAATGTATTGACTCAAAACAAAGGCTATATTTGTAAAAGAATTTTGCGTGTTTTTGATTGGTCTAAAACAATTTTCGGGTCACGATAAATCTCAACAGTATGGAAGCCCGTACGTGCCAAGGAAAAAATAATTTATAACTTGTGCGCACGAGTTTCAAACTGGTGCACACGAGTTACTAACTTGAGCTCACGAGTTTCAAATCTTGTGCGCACGAGTTACAAACTTGTGCGCACGAGTTTCAAAACTTGTGCGCACGAGTTTCAAATCTTGTGCGCACGAGTTACAAACTTGTGCGCACGAGTTTAAAATCTTGTGCGCACCATTTACTAACTTGTGCGCACGAGTTACTAACTTTTGCACACGAGTTACTAACTTGAGCGCACGAGTTTCAATCCTGAGCGCACGACTTAGAGTTCAAACTTGTGCGCACGAGTTATCAACTTGCGCACAAGATTTGAAACTCGTGCGCTCAAGATTTGAAAACTCGTGCGCACAAGATTTGAAACTCGTGCGCTCAAGTTAGTAACTCGTGCGCACAAGATTTGAAACTCGTGCGCTCAAGTTAGTAACTCGTGCGCACAAGTTAGTAACTCGTGCGCACAAGATTTGAAACTCGTGCGCTCAAGTTTGAAACTTGTGCGCTCAAGTTTGTAACTCTTGCGCACAAGTTATAAATTATTTTTTCCATGGCACGTACGGGCTTCCATACAACAGTACTAAAATTACATAAAAATATATAAATGTTTGTCTGCTGCACAATGCTCAAACGGAATCCAATATTGACATGGTTTCAAGTATGATTTTCATGACTGTTCGTTACTGTTAAAAATGTAAGAATAAAATTATTGGTTTATTTATTCTCTTTTCAATATTTGAAATGTGATGAAATTGGAATTTAGGATTATCAGCAAATCAATATAAAAATGCAGTATTAACATAAATTATTACATGAATAGGATTTTGCGTGTTTTTGATTGGTCTAAAAACAGCTTTTGGGTCACGATAAATCGCAACAATACTAAAATTACATAAAATGTTTGTACGCTGCACGCTTCCGCTGCATAGTAGTCAAGCGGAATACGATATCGACCTTGTTTTTATGTTTTAGCCAATCAGAATAGTCGTTTTAACGAATTCATTCATCCAATCAAATTGATTGTATTAACTGTACATCGTGCATGACAACAACAAATGGGAGAAACATCGGCAATGCGATATGTTGATTCATTTATACTCTTCTCAATATTTGAAACAGGAATTTCAGGATAACCAGCAAATTGATATCAAAATGCAGTATTAAATAAAAAACTATTAAGGGTAACAACAATTACAAAATGTAAGCAGGGCTCCAGTAGAAAAGGCATCCTCTATCTTTCTGATCAAGGGAAATGGTGGTTTTATTCATGTAATAAAACAATTAATCGCTTTGACATACGGTCGCCATCAGGATTGATCAGCCCTCAAAATGTATATTCACCTCGCCTAGCGGCACGGTGAATATTACATTTTTTCTGGCTGATAAATCCTGATGGCGACCTATATCAAAGTCATTAATTGTATAATATTAAGGGTAATGGCATCATTGCAACAATTAGAAAAAGTAAGCATCCTGTGTTTTTCTGGTGAAGGAAGATGGTAATTTTATTCTTGTAAAAAACTATTTCTGACTTTAATATACGGTCGCTATGGGAATTTCTCAGCCCTCAAAAATGTATATTCCATTTTTCTGGCTGATAAATAATGATAGCGACCTATATCAAGGTCATTAATTGTATATGTAAGGATTGTTTTCAATTGTAGGTTAGATTATTGGATATAGACGACTTTGGGTCGCTTTACGCCAATATGGTAAAATATTTAATAAATGTTTTGTTAAAATGTATTTTGTCCACCGTACATTGCTGACTTGAAAGGATTTCTTGACCAAAAATTTGTGTCATGAAAATAGCGGTTAGAAAATCATTGCCTATAGGGCCAACTATTGCAAACTTAAAAGGATTTCTTGACCAAACATTTTTCACCATGAAAATGGCGGTTAAAAAATTATGGCCTATAGGGCCCTCTTGAATCGAAAAACACAGGATTTTGTCATATCAGAATTGTAATATTCCTTCTGGGTATAATGTTGTAGTCATTTACACATGGGCTGGGTCTTTATATTCTTACTTTCTACCTCGCTATCGCTCGGTCAAAAATAATCGAACATAAAGGCAAAGCAGATGTGTAAATAAGTACAACATCATACCACTCTTGAATAATTTCTTATAAAATTGCATAATATATACTACTTGATATTTCAATGTGGATCTCTTTATTACACAATTTGTTTTCGACAACACGAATTGTGTCAGTACTTTTTATTGATCATGCATATGAAGAAAGGAAATTTAAAATTAGCATTTTGACCAGCAATATTGTTGTTTAAATTTATATCTTATTTTTTCTTTTCACCTGTTGATGTACTTTTTTCCTAAAAAATAATTTCTGTATTTTTTGTAATATGTATATAGACTTGTCAGTGTAAGTGGTCATACAAGTACATTCTTTTATGTCCGGAAAGTAAACATTAAACAATAAGGAAGTAACTATATGAACATGAAAATTTCAAGTATACTGTGAAGTTTGATTATTATTAAACATAAAGGAAGAAACAGACAGGGATGGAATGGTTATTTTCGACAATAAACATAGCATCGTGTATTTTCATAGTTATGGTGCTAACACGTACATGTACATGTTATGAATTATGTGTTTGTACTAAGAGGTTATTATATGGCAGTATCCATATCTCACATCCCGTATCAACCTCAAGGCCTTTAGGCTGGAGGGCAGGTATGGGTTGAGGATTGATACAAGATGCGATATGGATATTGTCATGTCGTAACCTTTGTTCATATAATTAAAGTTGCAGGTTTCAAATAAATTCAAATATTTTTCTGCAGTTACATAGGTAGATGCTGACCTACTACCAGATATAGCAGGTTTAGTAAATTTTATGTGACGAGCCCGCAGCGCGAGTCCACCAGATAAAATGTAGTAACGTGTATATCTTTTATCAGGTAGGAACTTCATGTGTTACGAATATATCTCCAATGACTGTCATTAAACATCCAATTTAAGCAAAATCCTTTTTATTCTGTGTGTATTAATGTCGCCAAGAATGCTAACTCTTACCTACTGACCTTGTATGAAATCTACTTACCGTTATCAATCGTGGATGTAAGGTATGGGGTCACCACGTGACTTCAATAGGCCAATCCATAACACAGATAGATATAATATCTATATCTGCCATAGCGATATCGATCTACATTCTTTATCAGTATTATACATTTATATGCAAAAAACAAACAAATCTGTGCTTAATATATGATAAAATAATTTATCATAAAACAAGTATGAACATTTTTATAATATAGAAGAGAGAGCCCAGACTGATTATATAATTTGTATGGTGTGTAAATACGTCATCCGTATATGTTGTACACAGGCACCCGTGCGTATATAATAGTACTAATGTGGCTAAACAAAATGGCGTCCATAACGTCAACTTGGGAATTAAAAAAAAAATTATTATCAATATTTTATGTATACTTGTATAATTTGTCATTTATTTGGTATATTTTTGAGATAATATTTTTTATCTGGGCTACGTCTCGGGTGATATATTTACTTCGTGTTATATTCTTGCGCAACAACCCTCCACTACAGACATTATGTGCATAACATCACTAAATGCCAATATAGAAGTCACTTTGAACATTTGTAAAGCTGTGAGTAGTCTATCTGTGTCGCGATGACAGAACAATCAGCTGTAAAGTCGGTAAACACACACACAATCGAATATCCACACACAAATAAATTTAAACAATTTAACGGGAAGAATATACTTTACATAATTACGCCTTTCAAATTGTTCAGCTTTCCTTCAAAATTGACAATTACTTTGTTCTGTGATTCTTTAAGAGAAAATATTAAAAACCTCTCAGATATGCAGGTCTAAAGGGGTGGTACTATTATCATGCTCTTTTCATTATAAATCCAATTATTTTGTACCCCGGACTTAGTGACTGAAACACATTAAAAGTGGGGCGGTGGTAAATGTTTATTCGTCACATTTAAAATAAATAGTTCTGTTAATATCTTTATATTGAATAAACATCACAAAACGCTTGCGTTGTGTCATAGATCACCAAGTTCCACTTAATTCATCAACTTTCAAACAGTGCTTATGAAACCATATATTCAAAGCATAAGTGGGGTAAACGATGTTGAAGGCTTTTTTTGTTTTGTTGTTTGAATGGTGTTTAACGCCAGTTTAAGCTATATCATGGAGTCCAGATGTTTTGTTGGTGGAGGAAGCCGGAGAAATGAAAACCCGTCTTTTTAGCCATAAAATCTATCTCTGATTTATTAAACATTTATGATTTTTCACCTTTTGAAGTTTCCATATATATATTAAGGATTGGTCAATATTTATTTGGCGGTTGAACCGGTCGGTGCATTTCAAATTATCATTTTTAACAATGGCGTCCTATTTTTGAAAAAAAAACCAAAACAATTGCCTACATCCGATTTGTTCTAAGATAAGCTTCCGTCCTATCTTTTTAATACATATAGAACAGTTTACTTCCTACTTTTACATATCACATATAATTTATCCTTTGAAAATTGTTAGCAAGTAACTGTTCATTATCCTCCAAAGTCAGGGTAGAGCGAACGCGGACTCAGAATCCTTGTCTTGGGAGGGTGCTATTCTTAAACTTAATGAAGTTTAGATTTGTGCAGATGCAAAATATATTTTTGTGGGGTTTAGTTTTGCATAAAGTTTTTGTATCAGTCTTATAGTTTTAATAAAATTTTCACAAAAAGCTTACACTGTTCCCGAATTTATTAACAACTGAATACTAAATAATTGTCAATTGAAAATAATCGAAAACAATCCCTTTTTATAGCAGTTGTTTCCAGTTTAAATATTGAAGTTTATGGTATTTTTGTTTTTTGAACAAATTGTTGGGTCACAGTGTACTGTTTTTTTAAATTAAAACTTGAGGGGAAAAATGTTTAATTGATATTGTTATGAAAAAAACTTGATGTCCCCCCCCCCCCAAATAGATATTGACTGGTCCCTTACATATCAACATATATATAAGCTATTGTAGATTGATGTCGTTTTATTTAAAGCTAACTTTGTTGTACTAAATGTGCAGGTCAATGTGTCCTGAAATGACCTGAATGGTTGTTAAAATCTTATCTATTTAACTGCGTAAAATATGTCAACCTCTTCTTAAAATATTTTCCATAAAAATCAGAAGCTTGATATAAATAAACGGGGGAATGCCACGTCTAAATATAACTTTATAATTAATGAAAGTTTATTGAACTTAAATTTTGGAGTAAAGCATAAATAAAGCCAAAAAATTCCTATTCTATAAATAGATTTTTTACACTTATTTAGACGTGTGCGTAAAATGTAATCTAACATTACCACTTCCTGTATTGTTCCAATTCTCGGAAGTGTTCATTCATTTCATTCATAAGTTTTAACAAGAATCTAATTTCCCAAAAATCCCCTTAAACGGAGACCTCTATGTCAAATGATATAAATTATCACTGAATTATCAAACAGGTTAGTTGCGTATGTAGCAGAATAGCGATGGTGAGGTTTACACATATTTAGGAGTTTGGTGTTTTCAATGTTTGCAGCTTCAATTTATTGATAATCATGTGCTAGTATTTTACGTACCATATATTCAGATGTAGCTTTTACATTGTAAATCGTGTTATTTTGCACTGTTTCGTTATTGCATGATCTTCCAGTGTCTATAGTGTGATGTTGGAATTTCGGGTGTTGGCTGTACAGGAGAATTACTGATTGTAACGCATAAAGATTGTAGTCGTTCAGACTGGAAGCTAGAATCTAGTGCAATGTCATCCAATTAATATTATAAAATGTAAGTGGTAAAGGTTTCGAGTGTACGTGTTTGATTGTATAGACACTTTAAAAAGGACACATTTTTCAAATTACAATTATGAAGTAAAGCAAAATCAAAACCTATCATTGTTTTTTTTCAACAAGTATATGTTCAGTGCTTATGTCACGAATACAGATGGTCAATGTTTGTAGGAGTTAGGTTGCAGTTGTTACAGACGGTCAATGCTTGAAGGTAGTTAGATTGCAGTTGTTACAGACGGTCATTGTTTATAGGAGTTAGGTTGCCTTTGTTACAGAAGGTTAATGCTTTTTGGAGGTAGGTTGTCGTTTTTACAGACGGTCAATGTTTATACTTAGATAGGTTGCCGTTGTTAAAGACGGTCAATGTTTTTAGGAGGCCGGTTGTCGTTGTTTCAGACGGTCAGTGTTTGTAGAAAGTAGGTTGCCGTTTTTACAGACCGTCAATTCTTGAATGAGGTATGTTGCCGTTTTTAAAGACGATAAATGTTTGTAGAAGGTAAGCTGCCGTTGTTACAGACGGTCAATGTTTGTAGGAGTAAGGTTGCCGTTGTTAAAGACGGTCAATGTTTGTAGGAAGTTGGTTGCCGTTGTTACAGACGGTCAATGCTTGAAGGAGATTTTCAAGGGTAGTTTGACCTTGTGACAAACGGTCAATGTTTGTAAAATGTAGGTTGCAGTTGTTACAAACGGTCAAAACTAGTCAAAGCAAAGGTTTCCGTTGTTACAGACGGTCAGTGTTTATAGGAGGAAGGTCAAAGCTTGTAGAAATCTAATTTAACGTTGTGACAGACGGTCAATGCTTGTGGGATGTAGTTTGCTGTTGTTAAAGAAATTCACCGAATAATCTCAATTCGTATCTAATTCTGTTAAATTTCTTCTTTTATACTTCTTTCTTTGCTTTTATCTTTATGATGGATTGCAGCACTGCACAATGGAATATTTATAAATATTGGACAAAAAGATATGACAAATGTTAGAGATCAAACACGTTCTGTTCGTGGTTGGAATTGATTGGGAATTTTCGAGACAGAAATTTGTTTCACATCTGGCCAAACTTGTTTCTGCTGCTTCAAATCCCCTTGTTTCCTCAAATGTTTTTCTTAATATTTATAAATCAATTCTACTCGACTTCTTAATCAGAAATCCCACTCCAATCCCTTAATAAAATTACCGTGGTCACTGAACAAAAAGTCTCATTTCAATCCCTTGATACAAATATCGTGGGCCCACAACTAATTTTATGGAAATGTTGCGTGTTTAATATATGCAACATAATATCAGAACTGTGTATACGATGCATACAGAATGAATACGCAACAGTGTTGGTAAATTAATTATTACATTAATCGTTATGTTAATACAGAATGCTTCCGTCATAACTTAGTTATCTTGTTTGTTTTCTAGGAGAAACGCGGTTGCATTACATATCAGTGTGATTCATTGATTTCCCAGAACAGACGATTATGTGAATTACCAGATCCGGAAACTAGTGGAATATTTGTGATAAAAGAAGACAAGAAAATTATATATGTCGGACAGTCTGGCGACTGCATGCGCGAAAGACTTTTGAGTCATTTGTCGGGATACGATTCGCAAAATGTTGGAACCTACCTCAAAACACTCTCGAAAGACTATAAAACGGATCATATAACACTTGGGTGGATTCAGATAAAAGGCCCAAGTTTTAAGGAACATCATTATTTGTCATGCTTAGCAAATAAACAACAAGAATGGCCAAAGTGTAATCTTAAACGAGGAAGACCTGTTAAAAACAAAAACGAACAGTGATTTTCATTACGGACTTCAGTTTTCGATCCGATTCCAGGAAATTTAATAAGTTTTGTTCTATTAGATTGTCATTTTTGTGTTGCAGTCAGATTGTATGTACATAGTTTCTTTTTATTGACATTATTACTGTGTTCCATACATAAATAAATTGGCAAGTATTCTAAGCTTAAAGTCTTTGTCATTGTCATTTAAAAACTAACTATAAAGATTTGTCAACACACAAAAAATAATGTTGTCGATGATTTCTAGGAAAAGGTCTAGCGAGCTAGGTGGTTTGTCATAACGATATCTACATTGCAGCCGAGACTAATATAACTATGATTAATAGGTTCCTGGTAACAACTATCACACGTTATCATTCACATTTTCAGTATCTTAAAAGAGGACTCGCTAATAAATCGCTTTAATTTCCCCGGTATGATCAGCGGATCTATCATACATGGCTTCTTCTTTGGCATGTTGAGAGAAAAATAGCAAGAAAATAGACAGAACGACACGAGCCGAAAGTCAGTTGATGATTACAAATCTAGATTCAAACAAACATTTACAACACGAAACGAAAATCAAAAACACAAAAACAGAAAGTGAATAACCAAAACCATGACGAGTAAGCAGTGGCTGCCTCTAATTAGACACCAGTCGAGTTCCTAATCGTTATGTCTAGAAAAAAGTCAAGGTCATGTATGAGAAAAACTACCAAAGCCTCAGCGAAAAAGTCTGATTATTTATATTAAAATCAAATAAGTCATGGTGACGGCCATGGAACTCTCTGTATGGATAACATAAACATAGGTATAACAAACCCGTTTGAGTAGCTTAGTGTTACATAGCAGTGACAGGTCTAGAAAATCGGAGTACCGATCCTCAAGATCTAGCATAACTTATATTGGGTAATGTAGACACCATACGCCAGAGCTGCTGGAATTTTGCTTTTGATGAACAGGAAGTTAACAATTGGAAAGTTGACGTCATCACGCTTTTGTGGAATCTAGTTGGTACTTTTCCCGGTCCATTTCTAGAAGAAGGTCAAGTACGCTGCCGATAAAGTAAGTATTGGTGGTGTCTTTAATTTCAAGCTCGATAGGGAGATTAAATTTTAAAAAGTCACCAAATTTACTATTGTTCAGTGAAAAGATATCATAAATGTAGCTGAATATGAAATTCAAGGTCTAGTCCAATATCTTTTTATTATTCTTTAGCAGGCCTTCAAGAAAGTTAGCCTTATAAAAGTACAAAAACGGGTAGGCGAGGAAAGAAGCACGATTAGTACCTATTGGAATACCAACAGTCTGTTGAAAAACACGTCCTCAAAACATGACAACTATTTGTAAATTATTTGCGGTAAGATGCTTGAAATAAATAGGACCACCATTGTTTGTCGCCTTTTTGTCTATGTTAAATGTGATATTTTTTTATTTTCCTAAACAAATTACCTTCATTTCAAATTAAGCGACACTTTTGTCCCATAAAAATATGTACTAGGTCAACATTCTGTAAAATTTCACCCGACCTTTCATTGCATATAAGAACGCACGACCGGAAGTTCATATGGTCTTAAAATCTGCTTTCACTTTCAATTTCAGCCCCAATATGGTGCAGGACTTTAATTACTCTTATATTTTCATGTTAAATTACAACTAGAAAAAAAATTATTTTCATGTTCCCTGAAATATTCAGCTTTCCAAAAAAAAATCCAAAAATGTATTCTATTATCTTGTACAGTCTCTAGGAGGCAACAGTGTACTGATCTGTTGAATAGTAAAACCTCTGGATTGGTTGGTCAAAACCTGGCAAAAGACCACAATTATCTCCCTTTGCAAACAGCATATTTCTTTGCATAATGTTTTCGGTACTTTATATTTCGGTTTTGGGGTATTTTGTGGGATTATTTAAAAGATGAGTATTTGTAAATAATTTTGATGAAATTATTTTAAAGAAGAGTCTTTGTATACAATTTTGATGGTACGGTGGACCTGTGAAAAAGGAAACATTTTGTCTTTCGAAGCCTCTCTAACTTCATCACCGATGGTTGGAATGCTTCTAAAGCAATGAAAGAAGGGGTTATTTTTCCATATATATATATATATATATTTTTTCTGACTGGTATTGTACTTTTAGACAAAAAAAATTTCCATTCTAAATGCGATCGTGGGATTCTTTTAAATTGTTATCATAAACTTATAGTCAAAAACAACTGTTGTCTTGTTCCGTCTATTCGGAGACGATACATTCCGAACAATTAACGTTTTTGACATAAATAGGAAATATCATTAAAATGGGTACGAAACAAAGTTATTAGAAGCTGCTAAGACGATTACATTGATGTCATCCACAAACGTTATTTTGCTGGAACATTTAATCGTATAAGAACTTATGTTTATTTTGAGAGTCCAACTTCCTTTGCACACAGATACTTTTAAAGACCACAATATGATTTATGAATATTACACAACTATCAAATTAATACCCATTATAATTATAAAAAGTAAACAATTGTCTACTCGAATTTCATCCACAATCGAAATTCGGCCATAATCCTTATTCAGCACTGTGAGCAAAGAATCAAAAGAAAATATTTGGCATTTATTTCTTATAATAATATACATATGTACATGTGTTTTAAACAAATACACCTCGCAAGACAAGAAATACGAGTGTACTTCCTTAAGGATTTAAAAATCATCTATAAAATATTAAAATGAATGTTTAAATATAAATAAATCATCATATAAATATTGTATGTGACATATTTATAATGTTTACATATTTATACATAATTGTGTATATTAATAAAGGATTTTTAAATTAAAGGGGAATTTTACTGATTTGTTCTAAAACTAGTGCTCAACTACAGCCTGTAAAAAATACCTAATTATAGTTAATCATACTGTCACAGTGACGCATTTGTTTGTTGTCATGAAACATTGGACAAAGACTATTTGAAAACTCCAAGGCACAAGGTAATGGGAACAATAGATTTTTTGTGTCCTAGTTATAAAAACGCCGTATTTTTTGGTGTGTCCTAGTTATATTATGTTTTTTTCTGTTTTTGTGTATAATGTTACATTTTTATATTACATTGGACATAATTGTGTATATTAATAAAGGATTTTTAAATTAAAGGGGAATTTTACTGATTTTTTCTAAAACTAGTGCTCAACTACACCCTGTAAAAAATACCTAATTATAGTTAATCATACTGTCACAGTGACGCATTTGTTTGTTGTCATGAAACATTGGACAAAGACTATTTGAAAACTCCAAGGCACAAGGTAATGTGAACAATAGATTTTTTGTGTCCTAGTTATAAAAACGCCGCATTTTTTGGTGTGTCCTAGTTATACATGTATTATGTTTTTTTCTGTTTTTGTGTATAATGTTACATTTTATATTACATTTGACAAAATACTTCGTGCAGTCTACATTATACGAATTATACATTATGGAACCAGTCGTATTAGTCAGGTCCGATTATTAGTCATATCCGTGGGTACGAAGCAAGGAAAGTTGTTACGAAAAACGGAACAAATCAGTTGTCATATGTGACAAAGGTATTCCTTAACGGTCGACTAAGTCATGATGGCGACCGTAAAGTGACTTTAATGTTGCCACTGTGAACCCCTGCTTAAGCAGCTTTTCTGTCAGCAGATACCCTATATCATGGTAAAAATGGTTAGGAAATACAGGCTCCAGGGTACATTTTCAATTGGGGGATGTATAATGCAGGTTCTGCTAGAATGTTGCCACACACAATGTATCATTCACAATAGGAAAAAATAAAATCACCCTTTCTGACGTATATTTTGGTCTCATTCATTGTCAATTTTTTTTAAATGTAGACAAGGAATGAGACAGACCTAGCTGTCTCTGTGGTGTAGTTAATTACAAGTTCAATGGGCTAGATGCGATCAACATAGTCGCCGAATTTAGAATTATTCAATGGAAGCAACTAATCAATATAGCGGAACGTTAAATTAAAGGAGACACACAACCTTTTGCCCTTTTTTTCTGAAGCCCTTGTAAAAAACGAAGCAACCATGCAAAAAATAGTTTATGATAATCGAAGGTTTAATATTGATCAATGTCAAGAGCCCCGTAGATTTATATTTAACTTTCATTCAGTTTTATGGTACACGTATCATTATTTAATAGCCTTCATAATATGTGTATCACGTTGATAACTCACCATTCTCAAAATTGTTCTTTAAAATTCGTTGTCAGTTGATTGTAAATTTAAAATTATCAGGTAACTTCCTGTGTTTAGAGCGATTCCGATAAATAGCTGACAATTTAAATGGAAATGGAATATATTATCTTCTTTACAAGCCTATCGATGCAGACAATAGTTCCTTATTCTTTTAATACAAGGAACAGATTGCCTTCCATAATGGGACACCTATGATTTATGAATAACAAGTTAATCCAAATGATCGTTACTGTGACTTAGTACGAAATGTTTATTGCAAACAACAAAAATAGTTCGGAATATAGATTATTTACTGACTGCTTGTAAGATTACCTTGTTGGTAATATTTTGTCTAGACTAAAATATAATCGTTAATCATTAACTACCAATTTATCATTTTATTAATGAAGAAATTAAAACGATATAAATTTTATTAAAAGCACACTAGACTGGACAATGATGAAATTCAACTGTACAATGCCAGACTTCTAATTTTACGAATAAAGATAAAGTTTATGCCAATCGAGATAATAATATAGTCTACAGAGTTTTTTTTAGAATATTCAATAGCATAAACGTTTATATTACAATCGTTCCTAATAAAATGGAGTTTTGATGCATTTGTATTACATTAACGGTTACAGTCTCAACCGTTAATGTAATAAATTCAAGACTGATCAAATAAAAAATTTTTTTTGCGTAGCCTAGATAAACCTAAGGTGTTTTTACGATCAGTTATGTTTAAATTACCTACGGAGTTTATTACAATTACATTAACGGTTGCTACAGAGCCCGAAGCCAACTATATTGGGCACAGATCTCTAGCCTTCAGGTTTTGTGATGCCCAAAATTAAAATTCTAATTGCAGAAAATATATTGATTTTCCGATACAAACTGTATATTAGTATGCTATCAATCTATGATATGATAATGTGACAGGATTTGACTGGTCAAAGCTGTAATAGAAAAATTGAAGTTTTAGGTCTAAATTTGTATGTTTTACTGGTACATGGCATTATTCCAGTTCATAATTTGTAGGTTTTACTGGTACATGGCATTATTCCAGTTCATAATTTGTAGGTTTTACTGGTACGACATTATTCCAGTTCATAATTTGTAGGTTTTACTGGTACGACATTATTCCAGTTCATAATTTGTAGGTTTTACTGGTACATGGCATTATTCCAGTTCATAATTTGTAGGTTTTACTGGTACGACATTATTCCAGTTCATAATTTGTAGGTTTTACTGGTACATGGCATTATTCCAGTTCATAATTTGTATGTTTTACTGGTACATGGCATAATTCCAGTTCATAATTTGTAGGTTTTACTGGTACGACATTATTCTAGTTCATTATTTGTAGGTTTTACTGGTACATGGTATTATTCCAGTTCATAATTTGTAGGTTTTACTGGTACATGGCATAATTCAAGTTCATAATTTGTAGGTTTTACTGGTACGACATTATTCCAGTTCATAATTTGTAGGTTTTACTGGTACGACATTATTCCAGTTCATAATTTGTAGGTTTTACTGGTACATGGCATTATTCCAGTTCATAATTTGTATGTTTTACTGGTACATGGCATAATTCCAGTTCATAATTTGTAGGTTTTACTGGTACATGGCATTATTCCAGTTCATAATTTGTAGGTTTTACTGGTACGACATTATTCCAGTTCATAATTTGTAGGTTTTACTTGTACATGGCATTATTCCAGTTCATAATTTGTAGGTTTTACTGGTACATGGCATAATTCAAGTTCATAATTTGTATGTTTTACTGGTACATGGCATTATTCCAGTTCATAATTTGTAGGTTTTACTGGTACATGGCATTATTCCAGTTCATAATTTGTAGGTTTTACTGGTAGATGGCATTATTCCAGTTCATAATTTGTAGGTTTTACTGGTACATGGCATTATTCCAGTTCATAATTTGTAGGTTTTACTGGTACATGGCATTATTCCAGTTCATAATTTGTAGGTTTTACTGGTACATGACATAATTCCAGTTCATAATTTGTAGGTTTTACTGGTACGACATTATTCTAGTTCATAATTTGTAGGTTTTACTGGTACATGGCATTATTCCAGTTCATAATTTGTAGGTTTTACTGGTACATGGCATTATTCCAGTTCATAATTTGTATGTTTTACTGGTACATGGCATAATTCAAGTTCATAATTTGTAGGTTTTACTGGTACGACATTATTCCAGTTCATAATTTGTAGGTTTTACTGGTACATGGCATTATTCCAGTTCATAATTTGTAGGTTTTACTGGTACATGGCATAATTCAAGTTCATAATTTGTAGGTTTTACTGGTACGACATTATTCCAGTTCATAATTTGTAGGTTTTACTGGTACATGGCATTATTCCAGTTCATAATTTGTATGTTTTACTGGTACATGGCATAATTCAAGTTAATAATTTGTAGGTTTTACTGGTACATGGCATAATTCAAGTTCATAATTTGTAGGTTTTACTGGTACGACATTATTCTAGTTCATAATTTGTAGGTTTTACTGGTACGATATTATTCCAGTTTATAATTTGTAGGTTTTACTGGTACATGGCATTATTCCAGTTCATAATTTGTATGTTTTACTGGTACATGGCATAATTCAAGTTCATAATTTGTAGGTTTTACTGGTACGACATTATTCTAGTTCATAATTTGTAGGTTTTACTGGTACGACATTATTCCAGTTCATAATTTGTAGGTTTTACTGGTACATGGCATTATTCTAGTTCATAATTTGTAGGTTTTACTGGTACATGGCATAATTCAAGTTCATAATTTGTATGTTTTACTGGTACATGGCATTATTCCAGTTCATAATTTGTAGGTTTTACTGGTACATGGCATAATTCAAGTTCATAATTTGTAGGTTTTACTGGTACGACATTATTCCAGTTCATAATTTGTAGGTTTTACTGGTACGACATTATTCCAGTTCATAATTTGTAGGTTTTACTGGTACATGGCATTATTCCAGTTCATAATTTGTATGTTTTACTGGTACATGGCATTATTCCAGTTCATAATTTGTATGTTTTACTGGTACATGGCATTATTCCAGTTCATAATTTGTAGGTTTTACTGGTACGACATTATTCCAGTTAATAATTTGTAGGTTTTACTGGTACATGGCATTATTCCAGTTCATAATTTGTAGGTTTTACTGGTACGACATTATTCTAGTTCATAATTTGTAGGTTTTACTTGTACATGACATTATTCCAGTTCATAATTTGTATGTTTTACTGGTACATAGCATTATTCCAGTTCATAATTTGTATGTTTTACTGGTACATGGCATTATTCTAGTTCATAATTTGTATGTTTTACTGGTACGACATTATTCCAGTTCATAATTTGTAGGTTTTACTGGTACATGGCATTATTCTAGTTCATAATTTGTAGGTTTTACTGGTACATGGCATTATTCCAGTTCATAATTTGTAGGTTTTACTGGTACATGGCATTATTCTAGTTCATAATTTGTATGTTTTACTGGTACGACATTATTCCAGTTCATAATTTGTAGGTTTTACTGGTACGACATTATTCCAGTTAATAATTTGTAGGTTTTACTGGTACATGGCATTATTCCAGTTCATAATTTGTAGGTTTTACTGGTACGACATTATTCCAGTTCATAATTTGTAGGTTTTACTGGTACGACATTATTCCAGTTCATAATTTGTAGGTTTTACTGGTACATGGCATTATTCCAGTTCATAATTTGTAGGTTTTACTGGTACATGGCATAATTCAAGTTCATAATTTGTAGGTTTTACTGGTACGACATTATTCTAGTTCATAATTTGTAGGTTTTACTGGTACGACATTATTCTAGTTCATAATTTGTAGGTTTTACTTGTACATGACATTATTCCAGTTCATAATTTGTAGGTTTTACTGGTACGACATTATTCCAGTTCATAATTTGTAGGTTTTACTGGTACATGGCATTATTCCAGTTCATAATTTGTAGGTTTTACTGGTACATGGCATTATTCTAGTTCATAATTTGTATGTTTTACTGGTACATGGCATTATTCCAGTTCATAATTTGTAGGTTTTACTGGTACGACATTATTCCAGTTAATAATTTGTAGGTTTTACTGGTACATGGCATTATTCCAGTTCATAATTTGTAGGTTTTACTGGTACGACATTATTCTAGTTCATAATTTGTAGGTTTTACTTGTACATGACATTATTCCAGTTCATAATTTGTATGTTTTACTGGTACATGGCATTATTCCAGTTCATAATTTGTATGTTTTACTGGTACATGGCATTATTCCAGTTCATAATTTGTAGGTTTTACTGGTACATGGCATTATTCCAGTTCATAATTTGTATGTTTTACTGGTACATGGCATTATTCTAGTTCATAATTTGTAGGTTTTACTGGTACATGGCATTATTCCAGTTCATAATTTGTAGGTTTTACTGGTACATGGCATTATTCTAGTTCATAATTTGTATGTTTTACTGGTACGACATTATTCCAGTTCATAATTTGTAGGTTTTACTGGTACGACATTATTCCAGTTCATAATTTGTAGGTTTTACTGGTACGACATTATTCCAGTTCATAATTTGTAGGTTTTACTGGTACATGGCATTATTCCAGTTCATAATTTGTAGGTTTTACTGGTACATGACATTATTCCAGTTAATAATTTGTAGGTTTTACTGGTACGACATTATTCTAGTTCATAATTTGTAGGTTTTACTTGTACATGACATTATTCCAGTTCATAATTTGTAGGTTTTACTGGTACGACATTATTCCAGTTCATAATTTGTATGTTTTACTGGTACGACATTATTCCAGTTCATAATTTGTATGTTTTACTGGTACGACATTATTCCAGTTAATAATTTGTAGGTTTTACTGGTACATTGCATTATTCCAGTTTATAATTTGTAGGTTTTACTGGTACATGGCATTATTCCAGTTCATATTTTGTGTTATTGTGTTAATTAGAATGAAACTATAACAAGAAAGATTTATAAAATAATGCGTGTTTGTTTTTTTAGGAAGAAATTTCCAGGCACTATTGATAAATAATCTTTTTACAGTGTCGTATTTATCTACAATAATTCCACAGCAAACAGTTTTAAAAACCAGACTGAAAATTTTCTTTAATGTATGACTTTTTTGTCTAAAATATACGTTCGCAAATAACAGTTGGTTTAATTATACTGAATGGAGCAATGACCGGTAAAACAGTATTCAGAAAATTACACTAAACATAAATATGCATTATTTTGTGTACAATTTTTGCAAAACCACGGACTGGTTTCACTTGTGATTTCTATTTTAAGCAAGGCGTATTTTCATTTTTAATTACTACACGCTGATAGATACAATAATTACTACACGCTGATAGATACAATAATGAAGCTTCTTTTTTATGGACGATAAAGGAGCTACACGATTTATGACCATTCAGATTTCAGATTTTCGTTCATTTCATTAGTTTCGTCGCTTTTTAAACTGGTTAATTGACATTTAAATTCTGCGAAAAACTGATACACGTTTTCAGGAAAGGAAAATAAAATGCGTCTTATACAGTATTGTTATTTGTTATTAACTTCATTGTAAGTAGCAAAGTTGAATGGGTTTTTGTGATTTTATCGTGTTTGTTTACTTTTTGTTTTTGTTTTGGTTGTTTATTGTTCTTGTTACCTAAATGAATAATGTTAGATTCAGATTCTTTATTTATTAAAGCCTCACCTTTTGTACAGTATAAACAATAAACACTATACATATATTTACATATTTAAAAAGAGCCACTCCTAAAAGAGTTATGATAGAGTAAATAGAATAAAATTATTTTTAAGGGGAATTACTTATTGCTAAAGGAAAAATAAACAAATGGCATTTTAGAGTTAAATCAAGGTTAATTACAATTCAATTCTATATTTACACTCAAACACGAAATGTGTGTAACATGTGGACAAATAACAGTACAATATACAGTAGAATGACAGAATAGACAGGATACACAACAAACAATGAATTATATTATCACAAAGAAAATCCTATGAATTTTGTATCAATACGGACGGCTTAATAATAAATGTAAAAGCGTAATTCGTGTAAAAATTTTTAAAAAGATACGTGAGGAATTTTCCATGTTATTTCGCCACTATTGAAAAAAACTTGGTTTAAAGAATAAAAAATCTATATAAGTTTGATTTGAAAACATATAACCCATCCTACCTTATTATCCGTACACCATAAAATAAGGGGTACTTGTTCTTGCTTGCAGGATTCGTTTGCAAAATTGAAGATGGCATGTTTTAAATCGCGTCTAAATTTTCGAAACCCCAAATTTCAGAGCAGTATAATAAAATAGGTTCGAATAAATAATCAAACAACTTCAACTGAAAACCAATAGGGAAGTTTAAGATTCTGCATTTTTTCTAAATAGCAAAAAGTTATTTTCGGGCTTGTTCAAATAACTTTTTCTTAGCATCTGCAAATGAACCATTATATTTTATAACTAAACATAAACATGTGAAAAGGTACGCCGTTTAATCTGAAGTCAAACGTATTCTTTCCTTTCTTTTGCTAGATACCATAAAGTTTGCTTCGCTAGTATTAACGGACAATTTAATAGTCTTCAAGCTCGTTAATATAATATAGAAAATAGAAAAGGGGAAAGATTTTCCCCCTGGAGGACACCAACTTAACATGGGAAAAAGATTGAAGTCTCATTTTTGTATTGAACACAAGTTAAATTTATTACTTGAAAATTATTATATTATATTATTATATTATCTTCCATTTATATTACTTTTCTAGAGTTATATCCAAATAGTGTCAATTCAGAGAAATTCAGCCTTTCATTTATGATTGATATAAATAGTTTTCCGATGCAGCTGATAAGTGTGATTTCTCTATAATTATCTGGATCCTTTGTGTTTCCCTTATTTTTAAAACAGGTTTAACTATACCAATTCTCAGGGTTGATACCCGTGTTCAGAACGGTATTGAAACGTTTAGAAGTATACAGCATTGATTCCTGAGGCGTATTTTTAAGATATTCATTGAAATTCATTCACTCTAATAAAGTAGTTGTCTTATCTTGTCTTGTCTTGACTGTCTGTCGTTATTAGCCTTGAATTAAACTGCATGAAATAAAACACGTCCTCGAAGGTGCAAATTAAGTTATATATTACTGCTGTTATACGCGCGTTTCATGTCAGGGTTGCACAAACCGAAAATATTGCAAGGAAAAGAAGGCAAATTATTACAACATTGTAAATCCAAGCTCAACATAACAGTGCAAATGGTCCTTACAGTGTTCGAAAAAATAAAAATAAA
The DNA here is from genome assembly GCA_944474755.1 of Limnoperna fortunei. NCBI lineage: Eukaryota > Metazoa > Mollusca > Bivalvia > Mytilida > Modiolidae > Limnoperna > Limnoperna fortunei. The sequence continues at coordinate 83,617,464 of OX104111.1, read as the reverse complement.
AGTTGGAAAAGAGAGCTGTTACCTTATTTTCTAAGAAACATATAATTAAAGTAGCGGATTCCAAGTTGTTTCAAATTAACATTTCATGTAGAAAAGGTACAATTCATCAAGTTTGTAGTGTGTTTATAAAAACTCGAGCACTGTAACATCCATGACCAAGTATTAATCACAAAGACAGCGATAAAAGGTACGTATATGAAATACCGGCATTTCATCTTGGACAAGAGATTTGTTTGTTTGAATTATGGCGTCCAGTTTTTATTGTGGACAAATAGTAAGATGTGCTATTCAAATCAGTATATACTCATACTATTTCAACAAATCAACCTTTTTCAACAAGTAAAAAATAAACACAAAAAAAAACATAAAGTGACACAGAAAATTATTGATGATATATATAGCGATTTTTTTTTCAAATAAATATAATACAAGTAAAGCATTTAAATCGTATATAATTTACCAACATAAATTTTTCCAGGTTAGTTTAAACATATTTTATTTGAAATCTTGCAATTGCATATACATATCACAATACAAATTATAACACAAAAGGATTTGGAAACAAGCTGAAACGGCTTATATTAATCCATCTCCTAAATAAATATATATCACATAAAGTAAAAGCTCATAACAGTTATTTGCATGCTTGTGATTTCAACATACATTAGTAATAAAAATTACAAGGTATTATATACATGCTATATATAATGTAGAAGAAAACCAGAATTATGACAACATTAATAGTAAAACAAAAACATTAGGGTGTTGGATGAAATGTATGCAACTTTAAAATTATCTTTGTAGAGAAGTGACCAATCGTTTGCTTTTTAAAATAAACTTCTGGACTTTTAAAAAGATATCTTTGTTCTGGATTGTATTTAGTAAATTTTACCCTAAAAGTTAAAGGTGGGAATCAATTGGAATTGAATATGGAATTGATAATATTAGTTCCTCCCTAATGGTATCATATTTTGTACAATTTAAGAGGAAATGTGAGGAGGGTTCAACTTGTCCGCATGTGCAGTTAGGGGAGTCCACCAGATTTCGTATGTAGAAGTGTTCTTTTAGCGAGCTACTCCCCAGTCGCAATCTGGAGTGTAATACCTGTCCCAGTCGTGGTCCTACGTGGTAATAATCTGGAGGCTTTATGACACGTTGACTTATTCGTTGTTTGAAGAATATACAGGGGTAATCTGTTCCATAATTTTATGGTCCAAGGCAGAAAATATTCCGAGTAAAAATTTGTTCTCGTGCGGACCTCAATAATATTTTGTGATTGGCGGGTATAATGTGAATACGTATTGCCAATTGATGAAGGTACCAATTCCCGCAAATAATCTGGGGTTTCGAAGTTAATCATTTTGTAAAATAATATAAGTTTGTGGGTCTCTCGTCTGTCTGAAAACGATTCCCATCCCGTTTCATTATATAATTTTTCAATAGAAGTTAATTTAGTACCTCCCGTTACAATTCTCATAGCTTCTATTTGAACATTTTCTATTTTATAGACTAAACTTTTATTGGTGTTGTCCCATATTACATCCCCATATTCCAATAAAGGTATAATAAAAGAAAGGTAATTTTTTTTCTAAAACGTGCCGATCAAGACAAAGTCGAAATTTGCGCAGAATATTTATTCTAGTATAAGCCTTTTTTATTATATAGTCAATGTGATCGTACCACATACCATCTTTAGAAAAGTAAATACCCAAATGTTTATGAAAATGAACCTCTTGTATGTCATAATTATTCATAAACAGAGTAGGATTTACCAGTTTCATTAGCTTACGAGAGAGTAATAAAGTTTCCGTCTTCTGTGGATTGAAGTTGACTAGCCACTTATTTGACCATTCGTGTATTTTGTCAAGATCACTGTTTAGTAATCTTGCAGCATTTTCAGGGGTATAGACAATTGAATATAAACTTGTATCATCAGCAAATAATGTGATGCTAGCACCGATCTCAGTGACTATGTCGTTTATAAATAAAAGAAACAAGGTTATGAATATGCGGCAATAAAATGAAGACATTTTTAGTAATGGTGTCAAATACTACGAATTTTACAGAATTATGAAAACATTTAAAAGAATAAGTTGCAAAATTTGAGATCAAAAAAATAATTACTTTCTTATCAGTAAAATGTATTACTGACACAAATTGAATGAAACAATTTTCAATTGAAATAAACAATTGAATCAGAGACATATAATTAAATTACAATTTCGTTTAATCTCAATCTTTTGCGTTTAAAAGAAATAAAATTTTTTTTCAACAATGTGACCCGAATAATCTTGCGTACTAATTGAGTAATCAATTTATATTGGAAAAGGATTTACTATATTAAAGAGGATCATCAGGGGCGGATCCAGCATTAGGGGGGGGGGGCGCAGAATATCGGCAAGGGGTCTGGAGACTGCTTAAGGTCCCCATCAGGTGCAGGGCATCGCCCTGGTAGGGAGTCCAGGTGGGCGAAACCCCCCGGAAGCTCCAGAGATTTCAGCATTTACTGGGTGTTTTTGGTAGTCATTTTTAGTACCAAAAAAATTTAATCTCTGTAAATAGAAATTTTGATGAATTGGGACAGGACGTCAATAAAAGTATAAAAATAAAACTATAACTTCTTTTTTTCCTGCTGTACAATACTTGACCCACTTTTCACATATTAGTTTAAGTCGAAACTCACACATTTTAATTTCTGCTGTAATCATTAATAAAAGTTAAACAATTAATTATACATATTTCTCTCACTCTCTCTTCCTTTTTTCCTTTTTTCACTCCCCCCTCTAAATCCGCACCTGATCTTTTTGAAGTATTGGAAATTTCTAAAAATATTTATTAAATCTTTTTTGGAAATATATATTTCAATGCATTAAAAGAGTTATTTAGTTTTGTTCACATGATCTTTAATACAATCGATGTCTTTTGTTTCTTCTTTGACGATAGTTTTTCCGAATTTCTACCCAAGATTGCAGTAGACATCTTGTGCACAAAATAGTAAACAATCATACGTTTTAGTGCTGAAACTTATGTTACCGTGCATTCGATACATTTCTGTTATATATTTTAATTTGTTGATTTTCGATAGTGATTTGCAAAGGTTCCTAATGTAAGATTCTGTTTCTCTAATTATAAAGAGTAGTAAATTTGCGCGCACAAATTCTCCGAACCCCATATTGAATACGCGATAAATGGAAGGTGTTTTGTTTGTGATGCCGTAGTTATTATTATGACGCACTTATTTTAAACCAATCAACTGCTGTGAACCGCATTTTAACTTGTGACTCCAGCTGTTTTTTTCCACAGGTGTCAAGAGTTTTGAATATATACGCAATTAGAAAAACGTATTTTCACCAATACCAGGTAGAAATTCATATCACATGATATTTCATTTTACAAAGTATTTATGCCTTTTTATTGGATAAATATGTTACTATATATTTTCATTTTTTGTAACCAAATATTGATGATAACGGAGTAAGCATCTTTACATTTTAAAAGTGAAATCGTATGAGGAAGACATGAATAATTTTATATTTAGTTATTCTAAGTTAATGAGTAGGTTTGTATATAAAAGCCATTTTATATAAATCTGTCAGTTGCTTATAAGGAAAAGACTATGTTATATTGAATATCAGGGACTTATCATTTATGGGTTAAAGATGTGTTTTAAATTGTGTCAACTTAAATATCAATTTATAGTTTCTTTGCAATGGCTAAACATTTCGGACGTATCACGTGTCCATTTTAAGATACTTGACACAGTTCAGGCTGAGATTGTCACGTATGTTTCATTCAAATATAATTCTAGATGAGTTTCGAAATTTGATCATTATATCTGCTTAGATCAATATCTACGATAAACCGATGTATGAAAAGTTAAGTAGAAGTGACCATTATCTTATTTATCCTTAACTTTAATAAGAACAGGGTATATTTTACATGTAACCTATTTGTAAACTGTTAAAAAATCTGATTTAGGAATTTTTTAACGGCGGCCAGAAAGATAATGTCGAATATTTTATTTATATAAAAAACGACCTTAAAAGCATGAAAACCCCGAGAAGCGTCGATGGTAATAAAATAGAGATTTTTAGAAACTCGTGTTTTCTTCTGACAATGGGGACATGGGTATTTGATGACCTAGACATTTCTTTCATCAATTATCAGGAAGTGAAATATCAAATGAGTACGCATAATTACAAATCAAACATTAAGCAACAATATGGGGACAACAAGGTATAAATGTTTGCGTCCATACTTATACATGTGATTCACTGTCAGATACTGGTTTATTTGAAAATTTTAAAATAAAAATTATATTTATTTAATGACTCTGAATTCAATATTTACACGGCGACATTGTTTGCACGGTTTTATTGAGTTTAGGTGTGAAGAGCTTTGATCACCAAAATTTATATCAACAACTTAATCCCAAACCAACACAAATGCACACTCACAATAAAAAAACATGAAAAATAGAAAAAATCAAATACAAATAATAATAAAACAATAAAAAATAAAAACAACAACGAGTAAATGTTGAATAGCATAAGATTCGGCTAAGTAATACAATAAGAAGCCTTTTAGAAAATCATTTTTCGTGTTAAACCCCAAGCTAAATATATACTATATCCAGAATATACTACTTTCATTTTTAAACTGGGGAATCTTCAAATATGAATTTTTGAAAGTGAGGATTCCTTGACATTCAACGTGTTATCTCAAACAGTTCTTGCATGAACAAATGAAAAAAAAACCGAAAAATGTTCCATATATATGTAACATCTGTTATTTTCTCCTGTTAATGATTTTAGCTTGTTCTTATTTATTTTACAAACTAACAAAACTAGTTCAGAGATGAATGAATAGGTTCTATATGTTTTTGGGAAAGACCAGGTGATCTTACACAAGTGATATAAATCCCCATCGACAACTTGAGAGAGAGAGAGAGAGAGAGAGAGAGAGAGAGAGAGAGAGAGAGAGAGAGAGAGAGAGAGAGAGAGAGAGAGAGAGAGAGAGAGAGAGAGAGAGAGAGAGAGGGACAGAGAGAGAATTTTATTTTGTTAAAGAAAAATCCATTATTTATGGTCATAGTTGAAAAATAAAGCCAGCTAAAAGAAGGGGCAAAAGTAAAATAACGAGTCTTGAAAACTTTGTCTGGATGGCTACCTAATGCTTAGATTCCCTAACCTAATTCCTGGATCCGCCCCTGCAACCTGTCAAGAATAGCGACCCCTGTATCAAACAATATATGTATGCATTTATTTGTTCTTCTATATTTATACTCCTGCTTCCAAGAAGAGATGGACAGTCCGCCCGCAACATAACTTTCTTAACAGTTTTCTCAGCAACTACTTATACAACCACTTGAACCTTACCATGTAGTCTTATATTGCGAATACCAATTTCAGGTCTGTCGCATATCTACTTCCTGTTTAACGACTAAGTCAATTAAATGATGTGAATAACGGGGTAATACTGAATGAGCAGTAACTCACAGGTTCCTTGTTTCATCTTTCATAGGGTAAAATTAACAGCATTTTTATATTAAATATGATAAGAACAAAATACCTCTGTTAATAAAATGAAATTTTATTTGAATCGTATAATACGCTATATATTTGTTTCAAGTTTAATTTTATCCAATATATCTCAGTTTGAAAATCCGTACTTTTCGTAAGGGTTAAGTTTATCTTTAACTGTGAAATAAATCTTGAACTATAATTATGATACAAACTTTAAACTTTCATACCAAAGTAGGGATCGTTCGTAAATAAAGTTTTTAAAAAATCTAATGATATAGTGCCGTTCATTCAACTCCGAAAACACGACGCTAGTTAACGTAACTCAAGTTGTTTTCCTTTTCGTTTTTTCCTTTTCGATATTCGAAAAGGATAATAGTATGTTTTTTTTCTTTTAGTAATTAGCTTTCCTTTTTGTTATTTGAATGGGAAAATGAACCATTTCCTTTTCGACATTCATTTTCCTTTTCGTTATTCGGTTTCCTTTCCGCTTTTCGAATGGGAAAAATGAACCATTTTCCTTTTCGACATTCATTTTCCTTTTCGTTATTCAGTTTCCTTTTCGCTTTTCGAATAGGAAAATGAACCAATTTTCTTTTTGACATTCATTTTCCTTTTCGTTATTCAGTTGCCTTATCGCTTTTCGAATAGGAAATGAACCAATTTTCTTTTCGACATTCATTTTCCTTTTCGTTATTCAGTTGCCTTATCGCTTTTCGACTAGGAAAATGAACCAATTTTCTTTTCGACATTCATTTTCCTTTTCGTTATTCAGCTTCCTTTTCGCTTTTCGAATAGGAAAATGAACCAATTTTCTTTTCGACATTCATTTTCCTTTTCGCTATTCAGTTTCCTTTTCGCTTTTCGATTGGGAAAATGAACCCTTTTCCTTTTCGACATTCATTTTCCTTTTCGTTATTCAGTTGCCTTATCGCTTTTCGAACGGGAAAATGAACCAATTTCCTTTTCGACATTCATTTTCCTTTTCGTTATTCAGTTCCCCATTCGTTATCCGAATTGGAAAATGGTTCATTTGCAACGGAAAAAATGCAACCTGATAGAAACATCACAACTGTGACATTAACGGCCACTGATATTGTATTGTTCTTCACATCCCATCCTTATTGTTGCAGATTTTAAGTGATAAAGACTTAAACATCCGTAAACAGGTAAGAAGTGGTGTTTTGTCAGAGTAATAAACTCCTTGAAGATCAACTAATTCATTATGGGGACTGAGAACTGATAGAGTGAAGTATTCAATTTAAATATCAATAATCAAGTATAATCTAATCCATGTTTAAGCATTTTGCTCGTTAGCAACAATCATATTCAATAATAGTGATACCCTATGAATATGAGTGTCCGTCCGTCTGTAAGTCCGTCTGTCGGTGCCCCGGTGGTTTTCAGATGATAACTGAAAGCGCGTCGACGGATTTTGTTTAAACTTTACACGGCTGCTAATTATATATATATATATACTGTAAAATGCAGAACAAATGGTTATTTTGTTCTCTTCGTTTCAACTTATTATCAACCGTTTTGTAGTCTACACTAAATTTGAAGATATTAAACTATACCTGCAAAAATGTATTGCCATTATTTGTTTGTGATTATCGACTATTATTTTGTTCTAAAAAATAGTTATCGGAAAAAGAATGTAACGTCATTTTCAACCAATGATTTTGTTAATTTATCTGTAACTAGTTGATGAAATTCATTTTTACTTTTAGGAATATCTTTCTGATATAACTTACTCCATTACATTTGTATAAACAAACTGGAATTTGACGCATAAAATAAATGATAATGTCGATCGTGAAATACAAATGAAGGGTAATCCTGTACATGGTTTGTTTTTTGATTCCGATCTGAAATTAAAGATGGCTGTCACCGAAGGACTTGGTTCAACATAAGGGAAAAGTTAAAGATACTTCTCTGAAACCGTTAAATCAATTTGAAACCAAACTTTTCAGTGATATTAAATTATCTACAATAATTTGTTTTTATGGTTTTTTGGTAGTACGTAATGGACAACACCGCAGAACTTAACTTTTCAAATGAATTTCAGAACCTGCAAGACTGGTTTAAAGAAACGAAGAAATACCAATATGGCAATCAAATTTCAAATTCGAAACACTAATACGAAGTCGTGGGACAAACAACACAACAAACCAAACAAACAAAGCCAGCGACACGAACTCCCAAACAAATGAGAGTGAACTCAGTGGCTCCAATATAGTTCCTGGCTGTTGAAAAACACCTATAGTGTCGTTGATATTCAGTTCGAAGCAACACTGTATATGATTGTTCATTAAATGTTATTTTTTTTAAAGTGTATAGTTTCAATTTCGTTCGGAAATTGAAGATAGCGGCAATTGCACATGCTAGTTTAGCTTAGATAAACAAAAATTTGTAAACAATATTCAGTGGATAGTACTCTACAAATTAGTTTGTTTTGTTAAGCAGATCGGTAATAAAAAAATAGGCATTAAATGATGCACACCGCGTTGCAATGCTTTTAATACTCATGAACACATTTGACTGAATTACATATCAGCCTATAGAAACAGCTCAGCACGATAACAATCCATCTCTGAAGACAATTGTTACCATGATCTTGGACCAATACAAATAATTTTAAATTGATTTTACTCAAAAACAACGTTATCATCGGGAAACCTAGTCCGAGAATCCTCTGCCGTCCAAAGCTTTTTTTCTTTTTTTGCGTAGCAAAAAAAAAGAAAAAGAAAAAAAAGCGTTGGACGGCAGAGGATTCTCGGACTACGGGAAACCACAAACTGTTCACACACAAAAATTGAATTGACCGTAAGTCGAAAACAAAAATTGAACTGAAAATTTGTCATGATGCTTAACAGAAAAAATTTAAACAAACTCTGTTGATGCATTTTTTAAGTTATCTTCTGGAAACAACCGAGAAGCGGACAAACTGACGGACGCCCATATTCATACGGAGGGTATAAAAATGGCCATACACGAAGCCTACCAGAAACTGTTAAAAAGCCATTTTCCAAGAAAATGGAAAACTGATTAAAGCCATACTTTGTACGATGTTTATTGGACAGTTCTCATTAAATTGCATGTTTTGTCTATTGCTTATAACAGTCATGCGAGTGGTACTAGTATTTTTAGAATTAAATATTTCACCATAGTAGTTTCTTTACATAAACATTATATACCTAATTGTAGCCCCATGACCACCAGTAATTACTATTGGGAATATAACTTGTCATCTTTTCCTGTTGAAGTGTTATTATGTAGAAGCAATGCAGGGGGTGTCTTTTCCCGCCCCTTTATTATGGACATGTCATGGTTTATGGATAAAATCGAAGCAAGGATAAAGGACAACAAATTGTACACAAAATGCCATAATATGTGAACTGGTACTGCAAGACACACCAGCTGTATGTAAACCAGTAACTTGACATGTCTTAGTGTTAGTTACCTTATAGTATTTTATATGTTTTTCTGCAAATACATCCACAAGGGGTGTTGCACAATTGGGTTTAAAATTATAACTCTTTATTTCATATTCATAAAACTTAGGGACAGACCATTTAACTTGAAAAGGGGGGGGGGGGAGACCTTGGTTTTTTGTTTTGGTCAATATTTATTTTTTGAAGGCATTGCTGCGACAGAATTTTTTTTTTCATAATTAGCATTATTTTATATAGCAGAAATCCTTCTTCAGAATATTTCTTTTCTTACCCTCTGCTTCCAAAATATTTTTTTCATCAAAAATCATTTTCAAAATATATATTTTTAGGAAAAAACCAAGGCCCCCCCCCCCATGGCAAGTTAAATGGTCAGTCCCTTATAAAACACCGTATAAGTAGTGTCTACCATAGTTTTTCTGAGGTTCAATAATAAAGAGTTCCACAGGAAATATTGAAAAATAATTTTTTCTGACCTATGATAAACAGGATAATCAAATATGATACCAAAAGTATATTTTAAATTGCTAAAGTACATGTGTACTTTATCTGAACTTAAAAGTGTTGGGTTGTGGTAGATACGTAAGTGGACACATCAAAGGAAAATGCACTCAACTATGGTACAATAATTGCTTGTCAAGTTTAGATTATTGTCACCATATTTTGTATTGGATAAAGTCAGTTTTAAAATAGACACAGAGGAAATTAAAGCATAGAATGTTTACAAACTTATTCATGACGAACACAAGTTAGTACAATGGCTCTATTCTTCGAAATTGCAATCACGCCAGCTCAAAATGAAGTCTTTGAAATAAATAATTTGTTATAAGAAAGTATGTACTGGGGTACTATCATGGAAATAAAAAAGTTATTACATGTAATAAGAACTTACACCACAATATTGGCAACGGATCAAGAAATAAGAACAAAAAACTTGACTTTCAGCACTTTATATTCACTATATATTTACATAGATCTACAAAATTTAGTTTTAAGATAAATATCTATACAGAAACATGTACAGAAAAATAACTCTACAGATCATAATATACACTAACAGATCATAGTGGTAAAAACAAGGTATTTACATGTCTATACTCCATAATAACCCAAAATAATATTAATATTTAATTAGTTTTTAGGTGATATTTACAATGAATTTTATTTTTTATAAATAAAACAATGCCACCAACAATTTCTACAAAAAAAAAAAAGGCATTTACAAGAAAATATTTTTTCATACAGCAGTACATTTGAAGAAATACAATGTAGAATAACATGATACATGGATCTCCACAGTATATGCAAGAAAAGTTTATCAAATTGTTATCAGATTTTGTGAATATTGCCTGTTAGAAGATTATTAAATTCTTGGATTCAGTTAATATCTAATAACAGGAATATAACCAAATTTATACTTGACTGAAGTGGGAATCTTATGAACATTGAGATACCACAAAAAATAAAACAGTACTTGAAAACAGATTGATCACTTTCACTTTCTAATAATGTACTAATGTTAGAAGAACACAATTGAAGTACTTAAGTATACTAATATGAACTAGGAACTATTTGATATCCTTTATAAAAGCTTGGATGTTTATCTTCCTTGAAAAATGAATCTTATTTGCAACAAGACACTTTCGTCACATTCATTAAATACACATTTTTTCTATTGTGTTTCAAGTTTCTTGTGTCCTTCATGTCAAAAATATTAATAAAGCATATTTTATTAACTTGTCATCAAAGCTGTTTTAAATATGCCCGAAGTATGTCACAGTGTTTAAAAGAAAAGTTCACTGTTTTCAGTTCAATCTGGAAATACAAATGCATAAAACTGATATCATATCTACATATTTCCTTTCTCATGTCTTTATGTGATACAATATTGCAGGCATGCACAGTAATGCCAGTATAAATGATTCCAGTTACATAATTACAGAAAGTGTTCATCTATCTCTAGATTTAAAGATATTTCGGAGAAGAGCACTAAAACTTTTATTACCTCTATTAGGAACTACATGAGCTAAAAACTGGCTTTATATTATGGCTTCCTTTAACTAATTGCACTTTTAATAAATATATAAAATCTGTTAAATTAATTTTACATTACAAATACATTCTGGTACCATCTTCAAAGATTTAACAATGGATTATAACCAACTGTTATACTGAAATATTCCATCAATGTGACCTAAATAAACATCATGGTTCATTTTATGTCCATTTCTGTCTCTATTCAGAACAAAATATTCATTTCTTGTGACTCTAGATGTTAACAAGCATCACTTTATATTGCATTGTTATGTCACAGAATACACAACACAACTAATAGGTATCTATCTATATATATTGCACGATCCTTACTCCCGAAATTTAATTATTCGTTATGCAAAATACAATAAAAATATAATGGTAAATAAATTCTAATATAAAATTCAAAATTTAATTTCATCACTATGCTTGCAAATTGTCCCCATGAAAAGCTTTAAAAGATGAATAAATATCTGGAAAACTATACCTAAAATTATCTGAACTTACGATATAACTAAATTGCACATTTTAAAGGAAGAATTAATGTAAAAACTATTTCCCAATTATGACAACCCCATACCTTGTTTTTCTATTAATGTTTTCATCAAGGTAAAAATCACAATCTGCAATCTGCATACATTCTTCATTTAAGGGAGTAAAATACCAGGTATAACAAGACAGAAAATATAGCCATTTGTCCTGTAACAACTAAAACAAAATATATGCATAAAATACAAATGTCTAAGACTATAATTGTCAATATTGTGTATAATTTATATGATTAATCCATAAACTGTAATGATAGGTATACCAACTATATACAATGCAACAAACTACACACTATTTTATTATTTTTTTTTTTTACAATGTGTAAACAATATCATTTGCATATAAGTAGACTGTTTCAAATACATGTAAATCAAACTCTGTAATTGCCATTAACATAGGTCATTAAATAGCATTCTACTGCAACAATGATCAATACAGATCTAAATATGAATTAATATTAAATATATATAATCTTCTGTGCATCCAACGATATAGGAACATTTGCTATTGGTCCTCATGACAAACAAATTATATTGACAATTAAGATTTATTTCTACCACTCAAAAATCTACCTAATAAGGGTGACCATAGCAATAACAACTTTCTAACTAGAAGTCAGTTAAAAGACTATTATCTGGACACTCATAATTTCTTCACCAGTATCTTAACTTTGAAACTAAAAATTGTCTACTAACATCAATTCCAAATGACTACACCAGGACAGTTTGTAAATGGTACCTTATATAGAATGTTAACACTATTTTTTTTGCCTGTTATATTTTAGATGAGTTCCATTAAGAATCTTAATTTTAATGATTATATGAGTGGTCATCTATAATTGTCAACATACATGGTTTTAAAGTTCAAATAAGTATTGATCTACCTAGATTGGCAATGCAGAGTCGTCCGATTAACACTTAAACATAAATATTATTAGGACATTTACCAGGATTATAATATGTGTTACCCAATATTTTGAATTATTTAAAAAAATCTTTAAATACCTACCAAGAAATGTTTTAAGTGCAATTCAAGAAGAGTGAACAAAACTTACAGCATTATTGTTACTGATAACAGTGCTAGTTGTTTCATTAGAAAATCTAAATCATCATTTACTAGAAATATCAGGTTAATTATTGTACATCATATTTAATCCACAGTCTAAAAATTATCCAAAAAAAAAAAGAATGAGATTATGGGATTATATTCATTTTTTTTATATACAGACTGTCTCAAGTTGTATGACTTTTTGTGAAACGGGTGCAATGAATTTTGTACATAGAATAACAACAAAAAGGGCTGTACTTTGGTTTCAATAAAAATACAGATCTTCCGTAAATGGCAGATTTCAAGTTGACAGTACAGATTAGCTCATGTGTGATCATCGTATTTGTTGCGTGATCCAAGCAAAACCTCCAAAACAATAACAAAGTTATTGTAACATAAAAACTTTCTTGTTTTATGCATTCTGATTGGATGATGTGTATTAAACAATAGAGGGTCTATAAGATATCGTGACATTAAAGTTGTTAGTTTAGAGAAGAAATAGGCAAAGCTTGTGATCTTGCACATATGATAGAAATTTTTCATCTTTATTTCTATTACTCCTGGTGACAGACATTTTCAAATATATTGCCATATACGAGTGATTGCAAAAAATATCCATCAACAAGATCAAAAGAAGACCGTACAAACTACAGATAAAAAAAAATTAATTCTGACAGTACTCTCTTTCACAAATACAAATTTAACTACTCAAATTTTTTTATCACAGAAACTAATACAGCTGATCACATAAATGTGCATTAAAACAAGAATATTTAGGTACTCAAACCCTATAGTGTGCAGTCTTTACCCAGATATTTCTGTTCTAGCAATCCTAAAACCAACACATATCATTTAAAACAACACCTAAATAAATATTTCACAATGGGCAAACATTGTCAATTGTAAACCTAACAGTTACCTACACTCCATAGGGTTTTATCAGTTTAAATTTGTGATAGTAAAAACATTAGTTTTAAACTGTAACATGCCAATATTTTGACACCCATGTTTACAGTAAGTCTAAATAAATTTTAAAGTGTTCATCAAACCTATTTGATAATTTAAAATAAAAAAAATCATGTTCCACAAATCTAACAAGTACTTTCCACAACAGACTGTTTTTCTAATCATTAATGATTATGCAGATACAACTGTAAAAAAAGATGTAGTTTCCAAAGTAATCCAGAATATGTTTAAACATTTCAAAGTTACATGCATAACATACTAACTATAAGCACAACTTATAATTTATACAGATGAAGCTTTATTTATATTTCTACTTATATCAGTATAATCAATTTACAAGATAGACAGCCCAGAACTTCAAAGAAGAAATTATTATTATAGGAATGTAACGTTACGGCAATCCTCAAAACATAAGTTTATTTAAAGTTACTTACATAAATATATGTAGAACTTAAACATGTTTGTGGTCATTTAAACATCAAAGATAGGGTCCTCATACTTTGAAAATAATTTGATAATACTTAAGAATTAAATTAAATGTGCATGTTAAAAACAACAAAATTACACTAAAAGATTTTTCAAACTCAAAAAATGTCAAATTTTAGCAATTAATTTAAATTAAACATTCACTAATTTTGTCAAACATAATTTCAGTGATGTCATGGGTTAAAAGACTTCTTTAAATGAAACAAACTTAAAATAAAGAACATCACAATTACTATGAATACAACATGTAGTTAAAACCACAATTACCATGAACACGATACTGTTTCCTATACAATCTCACATACATGTACATCGTCCAAAAACATACTAAACTTTCATTTCCAGGTTAAATTGTATTTAATTATTAGTTTTGAATGTTCTGATAATTATGATTTCTAGGGTTTTATTTAAATATTTCATGCCAGGTTATAAAATGAATCTGTTAAGAAATAAAATACCTATTATTCAACAATAATTCTATACAGCAATAGGTTAAAATAAAATAAATAAATCATGGTGTAGACATACATGTATGTTGTAAACAAAAAAACAAAGACACATTTGAATAAAACAACAATCACAAGGAATGTTCATGATATGTATCAGTATCATTACATGTATGTAACCTCATACTAAATCTACTAATTATTGATGGTATATGATGCCCTGTGTTATAGATAATGCCTCTTCATTTTTTCTTTGTTTTACATATAAAAAATATTAGTCATTTTGTAAAAACTTAAACATGTTAGCAACCAAATTTGTGTAATAATGCCAAAAATAATAATAAATAAATAAACAAATTATATTTGTGAATAAAGATATATATCTAATTGAGATAGTTAAATATGCCATCTGTAATACAGACATTTCCTTCTTAATGCAGCTTTATTGTTTACAGCTTTATTTAAATATTGGAACAAATTATAAAATGTAATTGTGCCTTTCACTTTACAGCTTATACAAAATTATATCTTGACCATTAAAAGAAAATTTGTAGAAAAGATAAATTCGATATTATTTTTACTGTAACAATGGAAATTAAGGGAAGTAACTTTAATACAAGGAATTAAAAAGTGTAAATAAAACATGACATCATACCATCCTCACAAGTCAGGGTTTCTGTGTCCACATGTGTCCATGAAATCCTGACAAGCTTAGCTAGGAAATCTCCGGGCTTGAAGATTTTCATATGATGTCAACCCTTCAAAATATCAACTAATGAAATTGCTTGAAAGAAGCAATGTTTGGCAGTAGTCATTCTTACTCATTCATGCATATGAAGAAAACATAAGGCAACTAATAAATACAGTCGAACTTCAGTAGTTCGAACTCGAATCGCTCGAACACCCGGGATTTCTCGAACACCTATCAAAGTAAGGAACTTTCCCCCTATATAACCAATGTTAAAATTGCTTCGATTTCTCGAAAACTGGAACTAAATCAGCAGTCCCAATACTAAAAATCCATTGAAAAAACCATGAATAACTCGAACTAAAATTATTGACAGCTTGCATGACTAATTGGTCGTAAAAGGTGTAAAGATCGAAGCCATACCTGTAAAATGCCAAGCTTGATCTTTAATGATATAATCTCTTAAAATTAACCAAATGTCATCAATTTGTATTTATGTACGCCTTTGTAGGCAAACTGGTTGAAATTAATTAAAATATGCCCCAATAAATTGTTATCAAATCCGAATCGAGGTCATTGACACAATTACGTAATGCAATAATACTTATCAATCCTTGTGCACAAAATTAAACAAGAAATATAACAGTTGACATTTTTATTTTAATAAAAGCAAAAATACGTACTAAAAATAAGATTTGTATATGAAATGCATTGAAGAAACACAATTTCATTAATCCAATGTGACACAGGAAATCAACTGAAATATATAAACCGATATCGATTCCGGTTCGCACATGAATCATTTCCGGACATCACAAGCCCCGGTTTCTCGAACTATTTTTGTCGGCCCCTTCGAGTTCGAGCCATCGAAGTTTGACTGTAACACGGTAATAATAAACTATAAACACTACTGTACAAAATACAATGATTTTCTCGTGGACTATGCAACACATCAGTTTGGTTTATTTACAATCCACACCAGGATATCCCTGTACCAAGTTGTGAATGAAAGCGAGCTTTCAATTGGCTACAAGGTATGATGTAGCCAATCAAAATAGTCACTTCTAGCCTGGGAATTTCCTAGCCAAGTTTGTCAGGGTTTCGTGGACACGTGTGGACACAGAAACCCTGACTTGTGAGGATGGACATCATATGAGTCATATTTTTTTCTTAAGTACTTCAATTCTTCTGTAATTAAAATAAATAAATCCCAGACTACCTAAATTAATGTAGGCCGATGATTTCTATATAAACAGACTAACAGAATAAATCGCAGACTACCTAAAATACTGTAGGCCGACGGTTGTCATAAATTTCTCTATAAACAGCTCTGAATCAAGCACTGCTATGTGAGCTGCTCTCCCAATAATGGTGTTAGCCGTACTGGACAGGGCATGAAAGACATCATATCGTACCAGCTTACAGTTAGGATTATTTACAACTGGTGTGAGTATGTTGGCTACCATCTCACTGTATATAGCACCTGTCAAAATATAAAACGGAGCCATTTACTGACTTTGTTGAATAAAAAGAAATCAGTCAATATAAAAAAAAGTTAAACATAAATTAATACAGTATTGAGTGACATATATACTAATACCTCTGTTGTCTGATCAACATCTTGATAATGTTAATTCTTGCTTGATTTCAAGATACCTTCTTTGTTTTGAAAATTATTAGTTCTGGTAGAGTATGTTTGTAGCTCTTATTGATTGATGTTAAAGTCCATCTGTAATAGTTCAACTATATTCAGTAAGAGTATATCTGATCTAATTATTGATTAATGAATTTTTAAAGTGTAGCATGCAGTAGACCAGATATATGCTGGGAGAGTATTTTTGTTGCATGATTGTAAACTAAATATTCACCCATGCCATAACTTTCCCTCTGAGCAGCTTTACACATCTCCACCCTGGAGGAATGATAAGGAACATATCTGTCCTGAGACGATCCTACCAACAGTACATGTCTAAATAACTCTAAACCTGTAATACACAAATAAACATATGTAAAATAGTGTGTACTGTATAATGTCAATAAATCATTATTTTTAATTGGATCAATGCTAGACTGGTTAACATCCACTAACCAATATTTCCGCTATACTCAGAAAATGTTAACAATAAATCACTTCAAACACATTAGTCAGAGCATGTTGAGTAATTATCATCTGAATTGAAGCCATTTTTTTGCTATATTATGTGGTTCATTTTTTTTTAAATGGAAGCCACAGAATTACCTGAAACTTCTTTAAAAACCATTATTTTTTATTTGTTTTAAGTAGTTTCTTCACCACTTTCATATAATTTTGTGGCAACCCTTTTTAATAGGAGAGGAAACAAAAGTACCCAGCAAGACTTTGGTAAGAAAACTGGCAATCCTTGTCAATTCACTGGAATGGAGTGCACCCTGTCTACAGTACTTTTTCTCACTAATGAGACAGCGTGGCACCTATTTTTAGCCGGTTGAGATATCCTTATCTCAACCCGTGGGTGAGATAAGAATTTCACACTCCTTTTCCCGTAAAAATGTATTGTGACGTCAACTTTCGGTTCAGCAATAAAAATTTTAAAATATTTGCTTAGTTGTGTTGGTTTACTATGCCTTTTTAAATATTAACATATCTGGGCTTCCATGACCCAATTTATGCCACAATATGATAGCTGTAAACATCAAAACATAAACGGTGACGCAACATGTGTACACTGGAGATTACGTTCAGGGTAGATAACTCTATTTGTTGCCATCTTTCAAGAGAACAGAACCGAATTTTTTATTAACAAATTAGTGAGAAATAGAATCCAACACCGGTGGTTGGGCAAGACGGAAAAATCTCAGACACCCGCGTGAAAGATTTCTTTTGGTCTCCAACGAGGCTCTGCCGAACCAGAAATCTTTTCACTTGGGTGTCTGAGATTTTCCCCTCTTGCCCTCCCACCGGTGTTAGATCCTATATATCTTGTCAATTAAGGTTTTTTTCTACCTAAGACATTTTCACAATTTTCTATGAAACAAACTATTAAAAAAACAAAACAAATTTGGTGTGTTTATGGTCACATGCTGAAAACAAAATTGATTATCAGTAAAAAAAAATGGATGCAGAATGTGAATGATCATAAAATCCTAGCACAAACAACAAAGTTTAGGGGTGGATTGGAATCACTTACAGAGAACACCATGACCTTCATCCACAAGGCAGCAACCCAAATGTTTGCATGCAACATGTTGCCTAGGTGTGATGATCCCTTGTGCCACATACAGTCAAACCTGTCTTAAGCAAACTCTAATAAAGGGAAATTGTAAACTAGAGGCTCCCAGGAGCCAGTAATCGCTCACCTGGAACCCAACTGACTTTAACTAGATTTAAATTTTTGAAATTTACAGTTTCAGTCTAGTTGTTATAGCTTTTAAGTTACAATGCAAAAACTAAACATTTCTTTAAAAATTGTAGCTAAGTACAATAAGGTGCCATTAGACAATTTCAGAAAATTAAATGGTTTGTAGGCCTTGTCCTTAAAGGTAATTTAGAAATTTAAAGTTTTACTCTAGGTGTGCTATAGACTAATTTATAACACAAAAACTGATCATTTGTCCAAATTCTTAATTAAAGGGCAATAACTCCTATAAAGAGTCATTTTGCAATTTTGGACTAAGCAATCATTTGTAGGCCTTGCTTTGCTGATCATTTGTGCAATTTACAGTTTCAATCTAGCCGCTGGTCTTTTAGACAGGTTTTTTCTGTCAAAACGAACAGAAAACATAGTTGTAAGTCATGTAAGACTGGGAGTCATTATATAAAGGCAAAATGAATGGGAAAATGCTCGGTAGGAATAAATACATAACACAGGAAGTCATAATATGGAGGGGGTTGCTAAGACAGATTGGACTAATTAAAAAATCTGTCTGGATTCAAGGTCAAACTGTAACCTTGACCTTGAAGGTAACAATCCAAATGTATCATGCAACACATCATCTTTATGTAATGATCACTTATGCCACTTATTTGTAAATCCACCATGAACAAGAAAGGTAATGGACCAGGACAAACAGGACATATTAAAACATTACATGTATATCATACCTGTAATTGCCTCATAACTGCTCACATTCTTTATTACATATCTGCCAATCTAAACACATTTTTATGATTCAAAGAGCATGTGAGGATCTGTTAACTTATATCAACAAATTAGTTACCTGGTTTTTGACTGAGTTTATACAGGAATGATTGTCTAGGATCAATGTGGTCCTTCAAAGATAACTGTAACAACGACCCTGATTTCTTCCATTTCTGCATAAACCACATTCCTGTAAAAAGTATTGTGTAATTCCATTTTCTATCTGTATATTAAATGATCTTGTAAAATAATTTACAAAAACTATAATAGACATGACAAAACATAAAATCTAGACTTCAATGTAGAATTTTACTTGGTGGTATAACTTTTCTTATGAATAGCAGAATTTAATGCTAGTTTAAAAGGCAAGACCGTGTGTAAATTGTATTTATAGCATTTGCATATTGTGCTCTGCATAGAGTTACCTACCCATGTTAACAAGTCCACTACTGTTGTACAAGGTACCTAAATGTGGCCCTGACAGTGACAAAAAGGTATACAGCTTTGGAACCAGATGCTTGAGCTTAGATCTTGATACAACAGACCTAATGATCAGGTTTCCAAGGGAATGTCCAATAAAACTATAATAACAAAAAATAAATTATATCACAATTCATTATAAAATTTAAAAAGGAAACTTTTGTGTTATTAAGCCGAGTCATTTAATTAGTTATTGTTTAATTTGGACAAAATATCCCTACATATGATTTGGGTTGTATACTCTAGAACTTTTAATCAATATACCAAACAAGATTGTAAAAAAAACCATTTTAATAAATATATGTTTAAAATCATTGATCATGGAATTATAATGTTTTGTTCTAATGCCTTCTTCTAGTACTTGAGTGTTTAAAGATGTACAAGTATTGTTCTGTATCCCATTCTCACATGCAGACATAGAAACCATGATTTGTAATTAAGGATCCATTTATGTTCCTATTGAGCAAATACAGGCTTATTAGAAGACAGTCAGTTTTTTTCACCGCTTATATGGTTATACACATCTATACCTTAGGGAGCCGACTATATTTCCAATTAATGTAAATTGTACTTCAAATAAAAAATGTAACAGAGCATATGAACTATGACACATACATGTACTTTTTACCCACTTTCTATATTTACATAAGTTAATATACACAAAACAACATTAGTAAATATACAGAAATCAAAAGAACATTTCTTTATGGTAATATGTTCTGGCTCACCTTAATTTGGTTACATTTAGACCATAAAGGTCAATATAAGACAGAATTTCATTGGCTAATCTGTCAGTCATTACATCAAAGTCAGCAAAAGTATCCTGCAGATAAAAACAATCTTCATAAACATTTTCTTGTATATTCCGATTCAGTACATTTTCAAACATTTTTATTTAATATGTTTTAGTTAGAAATAAGCAAGTAAGTTGAACAATGTTAACACATTTTACAAATGCATTACATACAATCAACTAAACTTATTTAAAAATTTTAAGTTCTTTGAAAGGTTTTATTTCAAGACTGCTGTTTGCTGAACAAAACAATTTTTTTTTTAGATCTCAAAGAAGATGCCAATAATCTATACAGTTAAATACAAAAGGAAACTATTCTTATAACACTGCAGTAAATAGTGCATGAGACAGACTTTTTTGGATATAAGATTATCTGATAACCATGGGTGAGCATTATATATAAGAAGTCATACAGGCTTACTTAAACTAATTGAATCACTTTGCATTGGGTGAGTATTATAATTAATGCATATTATAAACATACATTCACAGTCCCAAGGATGTAATCTGATACTTTACATTTTGTGGATGCTTACCTGGTTTCTCTCAGACATAAGAAATTCTAACTTATACCCTGTCAGTCCCATTTCGATGTAAGTTCGCACTAATCTCAGGTCAGCACTATTACCTAGCAAAGTAAGAAATACAATAGGTAACCAAGGAAACAAAGAAAATTATATAAATTCTGCAAATGTTCTGAAAAATGACCAAGTTCCCAAGTCTTGAAAATCAGGAAAACAATCATCAAAATTCCATAACGTCAGGTGCACAACTTCAATATATGTTCAATCTTTTTGTGAAGTTTCAGAGATTTGGTTGAAAACTGTAGGAGGCATTAATTACTCAATATAGATACCATAATTTCTCTACCAGCCCGACTTACGGTACTTTTACCCAGATTTGCACTTTCCTGCAACGCAGCAAAAAATCAACATAAGCATGAATAGATTCATGCACTATATAACAAATAAGTATAAAAACCTTAAAATTTAATTGTACTCCTTTTTCCTGCTATAAACAACAAATGAACCATAAATTCCTCTACAATACCAAATAAAATGCTTATAACATTTAAAACAAAATTGTAAATTAAGAACTAAACCTAGAATGACCACGACATAAAGTTTACACTTGCTGGACCACAAGTGCAGGATCACAGTTACTGGTATACACCTAACACCTATCTAAATGTTTTTAGCACCAACATTTCCCATATAAGGTAAACGTATCCATGCTAAATGACTCTTAATGTATTTGTTATTTGTACAGTTTAAAGATAAATATAGGAGTACAATAAAACTTACCATCTAGTCCATGAACACATACTATTAAGTGATGACCTTCACTGTCATCTACTCCATCTGGTGGCATCATAAAATACGGGACTGTGGAGGCGAGGGTTTGAAACTCACTACAAATAATCAAACTCATTTTTGTGTTTACCATCAGTTGATTTTAATAAGCCTGGAACACAATGCAACTTCACTGGACATTGATGCTTACAATATTTTTAGCAAAAGACAAAACCTTGCACCACGAGCAATAAATCAGCAAATTTTGATGTTCTCATCATTTTCAAATTCCTTAAATGACATTCCTCATTCTTGTATAAATATTTTTGCAGTCTGTTTTAACAAACATATTTGAACTTCTGTTCTCTATGTGAAAATGCTATGTTCTTTGTTCAAATTTAATATCTTACCTATAGCTTACATAATGTCACTTACCTATATAACTGACCATCATATTTTAGCTGCTTCTTTACATTTTCTCTTGCCTCTACAAAACTAAAATCATACAGCTTATTTAGAAACCAACTACTAAACAAGGAAAATAAACAGAGCAATAATAAAATCCAATCAAAAAAGATAGATTGATTTGATTGAATGTTTGCTTTATGTCCAGTGAGCAGTATTTCAGCTATTTTCAGCAAAACAAAATAGATTTACAGCTGAAACCTATATGTACATGTACTTGAATGCTTTTCTGATAAATTAATACATTTAAAGTCTAACCTGTGACTTTTGATACAAAACAGATTCATAATGTTGTGGAAATGTATGTGTTAGTGTACATGCAAGCAGTTCAATTGGAATTACTACTAGTATACAAACATATACACACTCACTTTCAAATGACTACATTGTGAAGGGTGGTTTTTACAGGAGTGGGACTACTGTACAAACCAAGTAAATTATTTTAAAATCTATATGTACAAATTAGTTGAAAAAAATATACATGTATTATCTACTGATGACAAACACCTTATTTTACACAATTAAGCAATTTGTTGACAGGATCAACACGTTTTCTACATATAAAGAATATTTTACACTTTAGCTGGTGATAATTTTTATTGAGGATCCGGAATATTTGAATTTATGAATGATAACATATGAGGTCTGCAATCCATGTTTGCATCAGTGAAGATTTTGTGGAATCCATTCTAAATACATAGTTGCTGAAATATTGTTGAAAGTGGTGTAAAACCCAAAACAAACATGTGTACATGTTATATGCCCATGTCTGTACTAGGACGATTAGCTAGCCTGGATTGTAATATAGAAGTACAATAACACAGATAAGAAACAAATGTAGGTCATTATTTTTATTTGGAGTCCATGTTCTACCTGTGAAAGAATGCATATTTGCATAGCAGATACATGTACATTTAAGTACATGTAGCTTGTACCAGAACTGACAGCAGTGTTTGTTGTTGACCTTATAGCATACTAGGAAATGCATGGGAACTCCTAAATTCTTCATTTAAAATATTTACTTCCTAAAATGTTTTATTGCAGAGTTTTAAAAAATTACAACGATCAAAATACTATATTTGACTACAGAACACTAACATTGTTAACTGAAACAAACAAGTGTGGACTGTGAGCATGCTCACAAACAGGTACCCCCAGCTTCACTTTCAAGTCCAATTATCTCCACTTAATGATATCTAAGGTCAATAAAAATCCTTCATGCACATCTACATATAATGTACTTTCTAGAATGCTAAGTTTCATTAAATTTTATCAAGCGGTTTAGGAGGAGTTGCCCTTACAAGGGATGTGAACAGACGGACAGACAGACAGACAGACAGGGTGATTCCTATATATCCCCCCGAAACAAGTTTGCAGGGGTTTATAATTTTTATAATTTGTTTTTAATAACACATTTCTTACCTCAGAGTTGCATGACCAATCGTTGATACAAGTCTGGGACTGTCACTGTGTAAGTGTGACAACAGTTCGGGATAAGATTTTGAGGGATGAAAACTCTTAGAATCTGATGCTTTAGTTTGATTTGATGAAGTTGAATTTTCTAGACTTTTTACAATGTTAGAATCACTAGCTGCCCTGTGTTGGTTTAAGGAGGTTTGGTCCATGGAGGAATGGTCAGATTTAGAGGTTTCCATGGATGATTGAGTCGTTTCTGAAGAGTTTTTAAGTCTGAGGTATTCATCACGTAAAAATTCAGCTACTGTCATTTTGTCCTCATGTTCTGAGTCATCAGAATCTTGAGTAATAATGCCGCTATCTTTTGAAAGACTTGGGGTAGATCCATTAGCACAATTTGAGTCATTACTTAGTCTATTTATAGCACTATTTACAAGAGTTTTTGCCTCTTTCTGTTCAACTTTAGCATCCTGATCATTTTTCTCCAAAATTTCATCATAGCCATTTGCCACACAAGTCTCATCGTCACTTATATCATCATTACCTTTAACACCAGATTTCACATACCAATCCTCTTTACTATTTAATGCTTTGGTAATATCATTAGCCAATGTCACACTGGATGACGGTCGTTCATTTTTCAAGGATGCACCATTTTCACTTTGTACATCTTCGTTAGTACTATTTATATCACAGTTGATATCACCTTGACTAATATCGTCATCGTTTGTTTGACCACATTCACTGGTACCTCCTGCCGAAGCATTTTCCTCAAATGAACAATTCTTTGACACTTCATTTTTGACAAAATCTTTTTGTTTCCGCACACAGACTTCAGAATCTGAATGTATATGATTTTTAAGCAATGCTGATTTGACAGATCTTCGATGTGTATGTGGTGATCCGGATTTACTACCAGTATAATCCGGTAATGATGTAATACTGGTCCGACTCCAACAAGACCGAACAAATAAGGATGGCATTGAAGCAGCATTTGACAAAGGTGGGTGTGCCCTTACTACGTCATTTTCTTCATCATTTTCATCTTTCTTTGGAGCAGGACTAAAAGTTCCTAATACAATAGACTGCCTACTTGATGTAGGCTTGATGTCCGAATTAACCGATGTTGTTGGTTCAAGCTTTCTGTAACCAACCAACATACAGTCCTTCATAGGATCCTTGGCAGATATCGCTTCGGCCTCTGCACAGGAGTAAGAAGATGGACGTTTAAATGTGTCAGGTCTAATATTTTTAATGAATTTCTTTTTCTGTTTAGTTGTAGAAGTGATTGAGGCGTTTGAATTTGATCTGCTTGGTTTCTGTTTTTCTTTTTGTGATTCCTGAGTCTTTACACGAAATTTATCTGCAAAAAAGAGACAAAATTTCATGAAATAAAACCAAATGTATTCTACCTGACAACTGTAGTTAATGTTAGACTTTGTATTTGTAAAGTTTGCACATAAACAGACCATTCTATTCATGCAAAATAATTGGATATTTAATCTAGATGGAATATACAAAGGTCAGTTTCCTTGGTGGATTTTTTTTGACAAAAATTGTGGGAATTTCCCCTGCCTGTCAGACATTAATAAAAGACTATAGAATTCTTATTCACCACTATGCTGACAAATTCGTCATTAAACGCCCAATTCAACGTAGCTAAAGTCATTTTAATTTGACTAAGTTGTTGGAATATATAAATTGACCGCTTTATTAATACATGCATACAGCATCATGGAATCCCATTTTTAAAATCAAATTGTAACAAAAAAACTGAGTATCATATGTAGAAGAATTAATAAGTATGCAAGTTTAAAATACTATTCTAATTTAACCATTTCACATTTAGCATTGACACATGTAAAAAGCTAAAACATTAACGGAGTGTAGAAATACTGGCAAGTGATTTACAAATGTACTAGTAATAACTGTGTTGGAATGCCAACACAAATGTCTCCCGAACGAACCCTCTTTGCCACTATAATTTTAAGAATTTTGAAAACCCCCAAATACAAATTTAGATAATGCAATGTCCTATATAATGACCCATGTTTCCATGGAAACAGCAACCATTCTGAAAATTCCAATAATGTATTGCAATACTTCCGGTCACCCTTAACATGCTCCCAAAGTTTTATATTGATTGGACATTGCATCTCAGAGAAATTTTACAGGAGACATAACTAACATCCACATGCACAGAATTGTGCATAGAACAGTTAAGTTTTAATTTAAGGCATTTCTAGGAAAAAAACCATAAGGGGGTCAGAACACCATTAATAATTAGGAAAGGGTAATTGGCAGCAGAGTTTTAAACATTTATTAATCAAGTTTTCAGGAAGGAATCTGAGTTTTTTCTAGGAAAACCCAACAATTCTATAAGAAAAAAGCAGTATCATTGATGAAAGAAGGCAGACTACCTAGAAGGAAGAAAGAATATCGTTTTTTTATCAATGATATGTCATTGTTGTTAAGGACACCATTAATCTGCGTACTGGTACAACCTCTATAGTAATGAGCAAGTGGACTGTAGGTAGATAACTAACTTGTTCAGTCTGCTTTTCTTTGTTTTTATTAAATTGTCAACTATGAAGTATAAACATTTTTATACAGAGCAGTGTTAATTCTGACGAAAAAATTATTCTGGTTACCATATGCATACTTAATTAAATAAGCAATCTCAAAATAAATGTAACAACCAATTAAGTAACAGTCAAAAAGCAATTAAATCTCATCTAGCAGTATTATTTCACCATAACCAGAACATCTAGCTTTTATTATACTCAAGATAAAACTGTTTTGAAAGAAATTTTTTGTCTATGAACAAAACAAAACAGGTAGTTGAAATGACACTGGGTTTAAGTCATAAACATTACAAGCAATTCAAGAGTTTAAGAAGCACTCCAGTAGTACTGGCATCTACATGTATACATCAACTTCTTAAAACAAATAAATTGACAAGGATTGCCAGTTTCCTACTGAAGGTCAGGAGTTTTTTCAAGATACTCCGGCTTCCTCCCCCAATAAAAACTGAAAGCCATGATATAGCTGAAAAATTGCAGAAAGTGACGTCAAACACCATTCAAACAAAATAAAACAAATAGTTTTATATATAACAAAGAGCATTTAAAGTAGCACAGATCACAATTTTTATCTCAGTTTTAATGCCACACAAAGCAATTTGATTGCAAATTCACACAAAACCACAACACATCCAGCATGTGCACCAAAATACCATAAATAAAGCTTTGTGTTCTTTCTACAAATTTTTTTCTCATTGAGGGCATCTCTTCAACTGAAAACAAATCAGGCAAATCATATTCCAAATAATGAACCGGGTGATTTTGAATGTAATAGTACAAGTGAACATACATGTACATATTGAAGTTGGAGATTTTGATAAAGCCATTATTACAAAGAACACGGAAAGATTTGTTCTTTTTTTTTTCAAATATTTAAAATCTTTTTCAGCATAAATTCTGATTAAGGAATAAAAGAAAATAATTTTATAAGGAAATATTTAAACAATGCAAAATATCACATTAAGGTCAGGTAATAATATCATAATCCTTAATAAAAACTTTCTTATTTTGTTAAGGCAATACTAGTTTTTATAAGTATGACAGAATTGAATATTCTGTATTGGATATTCTGTCCAAGAAATGAAATGTATATTAATCTTTATTTATTTATTGTTTACAGTATTATTATAAATTTTTTAACTTTTCCCAACAAAAAATGTTTCCAAATAATTCTTGTCTATTGTTTGTTTAAAGATACAAACTTTATAAATATTTTAGACATTAGGACCCCCCCCCCCCCCCTATTTCTGCAGTATTAACTACTTACTATATAAAACTTGTGAGAGTTTTAAACTGCACT
This sequence comes from Limnoperna fortunei, assembly GCA_944474755.1. NCBI lineage: Eukaryota > Metazoa > Mollusca > Bivalvia > Mytilida > Modiolidae > Limnoperna > Limnoperna fortunei. Next base: position 83,589,828 of record OX104111.1, on the reverse strand, counting down.
ATGTAGAATTTGAAAATTTAGGAAGATTAATAATGTATGTTAGGAAAAGTACTAACATTTAATACATGACGTATCAAAATATATATGAACTTAGTTATGATTAAAAAACATTGTCATGCATTTAGTAACAAAGTAAACTTCATACAACTTTTCTGTATTCGACAAAAAATGCAGATTCCAAATTAATGAAGTAATATACAAATTCAATTTCAAGATTTCAGTAAGATCATGTTTTTTTATTTCTGAAAAGCCATAATCTTGCCTTTTTGTAATTTCAAATTTCATGCAGACATGTAAACTAACCAATGCCAAAAATGTGATGGACAGAGGTAATGATGTTTAGCAAAATTTTCTGCATTAATACAAGAAGCTGAAGTACTAAGAATGTATGAACAGGTAACCCCAGGCAAGAAACAGGTAAAACAATTTATCAGACAAGTGTATGTGATGTTTACTTTGTTTGTAATTACACAGCCTAAAACTTGAAACATTCAAAAGGAGTATTAACCAAATGGACAAACAGTTTATACATGTAACATATGAATGTTTTTAAACGAGCACCTGTACAAAGGTGTAGGAAGAAAAATTATTGATACTGTTAAGTGATACTGAAAATAAGGAAATTAAATTTGTAAGTTTAGAGTTAAGGGAAAATGGGCACAAATCATATTTCTTCCAAAAATAGTTGGTAAGGCATTTTGTAGCAGGAAAAAATATTGATAAGGTCAGAGCCAACCTTTCCTACCAAATCTGTATGAACTTTTTATTGTTTAGATAAAGCATTTATTTATTGACCAATCAGAGAAAGTCAGAGTGTTCAATTGTTTAGAAAAATTTTCTTATGCTCCTATTGTGCAACAAGATATATAGCAAAATGTCATGAAGGCAATAGTTAGCAGATTCTGTTATGTAATTGTTTTGGGTCACTAGACTGTAACATTAGTGTTTATGACAATGAAACCAGTAGCTACCCCGTGACAATACCATCACTTTTTTCAATGTGATTTTCTATATGTTAATATTTTACATCTTTTAATTGTTTCTAAACTGACTGATTTATGCTTAACATCCAGCAAGCTATTATTTCTAAAATGAAAAAAATATGTTAATATCTGAACAAATAAATAAATAAATATTATTAGAAAACTAAATCCCTTGACAAATATATATTACATAACAAATAATGTCTAATTTCATCATATTTATTGTTTTAAATATTTAATCAAAGAAAGGTCAGAACATTCTCAGATTATTCAAAACTTAAAAATGCCAGTAAAATCATTATTTTAGCTCATAAATCTTGAAGCTTGCTTCACATGCAGCATTATTTTAAAACTAATTGACATTGTCATTGTTGTCCATATTGATGAACTAATAATACAATCTTCCTTTAAAGTGCATGCAGATGGGTTAAACTTGCTGGTCTATATAAAGGGACAACAAATAGAACCAAACTGGATACATTTAATGAATACATAAATGCAGTTCAGGTTTACGGGGTGCATATATAAAGCAAATGTTGACAAGGGAGATAACTTAATAGAACCAGAGGCTCTTAAGAGCCTGTATCGCTCACCTGATTTTATAGGCAATAAGGATGGCATTTCCCTGATGTTAAACAAAGTCCTGTAATTTTCAATAAACTTTAAAGAGGACCATCCAAACAATATTGCTATAAAGTTTTATTTCCATTGGTTTACCAGTTTTATAGAGAAGATTTTAAAAAAATTTTCCCATAGGGTCCTATGTTAAACTAAGTCATGCGTAGGTGTCCATTTTGAATTTCCAAGTGGCAATGAAAAACAAACTTTAAAGAAGACCATCCAAACAATTTTGTCAGTAGTTTTGCTTCCATTGATTAACCAGTTTTAGAGACGAAGCCTTTTAAAAATTTTCCCAAAATGTCCTATGTTAAACTAAGTCCTGTGGTGGCAGCCATTTTAATTTTCCAATTGGGATAAAAAACACAAACTTTATAAAGGACCATCCAAAATAATATTGGTAGTAAGTTTTGTTTCCATTGGTTAATCGGTTTCAGAGAAGCCATTTTAAACTTTTTTCCCATAGGGTTCAATGTTAAACCAAGTCCTGTGGTGGCAGCCATTTTAATTTTCCAATTTGGATAAAAAACACAAACTTTATAAAGGACCATCCAAAATAATATTGGTAGTAAATTTTGTTTCCATTGGTTAATCGGTTTCAGAGAAGCCATTTTAAACTTTTTTCCCATAGGGTTCAATGTTAAACCAAGTCCTGTGGTGGCAGCCATTTTGAATTTCTGACTGGGATAAAAAACATGAACTTTATTGCTAGTAAGTTTTGTTTCGATTTGTTAACCGGTTTCAGAGAAGAAGCCTTTTAAATTTTTTTCCCATAGGGTCCTATGTTAAACTAACATGGTGGCCATTTTGAATTTCCAGTTGGCATAGAAAACAAATTTTTGGTGGCCATTTTGAATTTCCAGTTGTCATAAAAACATTAACTTTATAGATGACCATCCAAACAATATTGCTAGTAAGTTTTGGTTTCCATTCGTTAACCCGTTTCAGAGAAGAAGCCTTTTAAAACTTTTTCCCATAGGGTCCTATGTTAAACTAACATGCTGGCCATTATGAATTTCCAGTTGGCATAGAAAACAAATTTTATAAAGGACCTCCCAAACAATATTGCTAGAAAGATTTGTTTTGATTGGTTAAACGGTTTCAAAGAAGAAGCCCTTTTAAATTTTTTTCCCATAGGGTCCTATGTTAAAATAAGTCTTTCGGTGGTGGCCATATTGGTTTTCAAATCCAATTAACAAAAAAAACTTTGTCAAGGTCCATCCAATAAACATTATGGCCAAGTTTGGTTTCAATTGGCCAAGTGCTTGAAGAGAAGAAGATTAAAATGTAAAAAGTTTACAGACGCTGACGACAACGACGATGACAGACGGTAAGTGATAACAACAGCTCAGCCTTTGGGTCAGGTGAGCAAGGGTCATGTGAGCTAAAAATCGAGCTTTAATTTCTCTGATAAATGTCTGAATTATCCAACCCATGCAGTTACTGAGTTGAGTGATGATCACACTTGGTTACATTGTTCTGTGATCCATGTCACCTTGTTACTCACCAATCACACTGATATCATTGGGGTTGACAGCATTGTGTGTGGATACTGTCATTGTTTGAAAAAGTTCCACTAGAGGTGAAACTGGAAGATCATCTAGATCAAGAACATAATTGTTACATAAAATATTTTTTAATGAAACCCAGTGTTTATTTTTCATAAAACAAAACAATCTAATATTTTAAGCACCATCCAATCAATCAATCAATACAAAAAACCTTATACCAGCAGGTGACATAATAACTATTTTTCTTTTTTACACTTTTTGCATTAAATTCAAAATATACATGCAGCCCTTAACATTTATTTGATTTTCAAATGGTATACAAATATGTTGGAATAATTGGATAAGTGTGCAAATTAGCAATAATTTCAAGTGAAGTCAATGCAAAAAAGTTTCCTTTGCATAATTCTGTAAAAAAAAACAATATAAAGAAACAAACTGTTCCTTATAAGACTCACCATTAGACATCGGAATGTGATCACAGTAAACATCTTCAAAGATAACGGGTAAGGTTGTATAGTCCCCATCCGTATCACAAATCTCTACTGGTAGGGAGGGCAGGTTTTGAAAATAGTCAGAACTCCTCACTATGTTACACAAGTCAATGTGTCCATGGAAACTGAAAAACAAATTCAGGAATTAACATTTGGAAATAATATCTGATTTTGGAGTTACAGATCACGGATTTGTATAAGGGTGGAGCCATCCACACCCTCTGTGGATCCACTGTCCCAAATGTCAAAAAAAAAGAAAGAAAACTGCTGAAGAAAGGAGTTAATTCATAGATTAACCTAAAACTAAAACAAGATTATTTTTATTTTTAGAAAAAATTATTTTTGAAAACACATCTTAATTCAAATCTACGTACCTTGGCTCGTAGCATGAAAGACATTCTGGTTTTGGGTAATCATGTGTGAAAAATCCTTCAGCAAATCTTTTGGTCTAAAAAGAAAACAAAAGCCAAATGTCTCGATTAAAAATAACATCTACTGCAGTACTGCTATTCCAAATTATTAATTTTTTATTGATACTTGTTTACATTGTTTGTATATAATGTTTTAACCCCCTTGAAAACAATATAAGAATAAAGTCAAGCATGTAAAGGGAAAGGCGATACAGTATGTACATTTCCAGAGACATGTATATTTAGTATATATACATACACTGAAAAGTATTCACATTTCAGTTTCTCATAAGAAAGCAAATAAAATCTGCCAAAAATAAACCGCCTCCTCTCTGTCCAAAATGACAGACATATTACTGTTGTCAAGTACATATATATGATGGTTAATACACACCTTTCACATTTTCATTGCTTCATTTAACCCAATGTTTTATTAGATACTAAAGAATCTATTCTCAGTAGTAATGTATTTAAGTAACATTAGTCACCAACTGTACTTTTGTTTTGTCGTATATAATTTCAACACCATTTCTGTCTAAATACTTGTTTCTAGTTTCACAGCAAATGTCCCTAACCCTACCAAAGCAGTCCAAACTCCATTGAGTCCCAATCAAACAATTTATTAATATCAAAATACATGTTAGGAATATTTTGAGGTTTTTAGAAAGCTTCTCACCATAACTTTTAATATTCTGGAACATCTTGCTGTGAAGGACATTACAAACAATTATGTGTAAAAAAAATTCTCATTCATATCTTACTAAATAATAGGTAACATTTGAAAATTATTTAATCAGCAGTGAAAATAAGGTGAAAAAAGTCAAACACTAGAAAGCCTTAACAAAACTTTGGTGGCCATTACAAATAAATTACATCCAAACAATATTCTGTCCTAAGGAAATTTCTCTTTAGTCCAAGCCTTATCATTTAAAATTATTATATTTTTCTGATGACTTTTATCATGAATTGGGAAGGGAAATTATTAATTGCATAAATTCAAAAAGATATTGCCAGTGACATACAAGTGTGACTAGGCAACAGTCAACGTATGATACTTACCCTAGCAGTATGATGCTCTTGTGCCAGCAGATGAAGAACACTTCTGTCTAAAGCTACCACTTCTACAAATTGGAACCACAGGTTGACATTTTCTGCACATAGCTGTGTTACATCTGTTGTAGCTTTGTTAATAAGGTCCTCTTCACTGTCAAAACACTGAAAGTAGTAAAGTAATTCCCTTGATAGACAACAGGAGTACAATTATTTAATGATAAAACTACACAAATCTTTATGGCATAAACAAAGAGGTGATTTTTTTTAATGATAATTAACGATTTAAGCAATTTTCAGCTATATCATAGCGCCCAGTTTTTATTGGGAGAAGAAGCTAGAGTACCTGGAGAGAACCCCCAACTTTCAGTAGTAATATTGGCAATCCTTGTCAATTAAGATAGGAGTCAAGTGCATCCTGCCTGCAGTGCGACTCAAACACGCAACCTCATTGTTGACAGACCATGTTATCAATAACTTATGAAAATCTTTCATTATTCATATAAAGCAAAGAATATGATCAAATCTCAGAGGTGACATGTTACAAAACCATAAAGAGATCAACTTTACAGTCCATGTAACTATCCATTGACCTGGCATTAATGTAATTTTCAATTTGCCTCTTTCTTTTCTTCTAATCAACTAACCAACTCGTGTTCTACAGTAATTGAAGCAGGAGGTTTGGTATGCCATAAAATTTGGTTTAACCCACTATTTCTTGCCTGTACCAAGTCAGGACCATTGCTGTAGTTGTTTTATGTTGGTTGTTGGTTCTGGACTTTGCCGGTTTCTCTGACTTTATGGATTGTCTTTTTTGACAGTTTCATTGGTGTTCAGAATTTTGTTATTACTAGAACAAATGAAAAATCCTTCAGAAATTTCATAAATAATGTTAATTACCTGAATACCATCCATGATAGACTCTAGACGTCTATGACAGTTCATGTGTTCTGAAATATAGAACATATATTAGATACTTTCTTTCATAAAATAAACAAAAAAAACATTACATGTTTCTATCAATTAGAGAAGAAAGATGGACTAGGCAGAAAATTTGTATGGCTTCCATTGGTTGCATTCTTTGTAACTGATACTGTCACCATTTCACTTTTCTAGATTCAAGTAATTAATAGTGATGAGTGTGAATATCTTATTATGAACCTTTACATAAGTTCAAGTCATTGAAAAAATTGATGTTTGAAAACCCATGGTTTATTGTACAAAGACACATAGCAAAAACTGATGTAAGAGATATTGGATAAACTTGTTAATGAGTCTTGCTGATAATGACTAAATTTCACATGAAATATCTGCAAAAATGTTCCAAATGTATGAATAATATGTTGTGGACATAATTATAGAACAATCTACCAAGTTTCAAGGCTATTGGCTGAAAACTAAAAGTAGTAGATTACACAAAACAGGTACAATGCTTATACATATAATCATAATAATATTTTAAATATAAAACTAACTCACACTTATTCAAATGAAGAGAATGACAAATAATTACCAGAGATTTATATGAAATTAAATTTTTTACCCAATTTAAATGTTGTATTTCGCATCTTTTTCAAGTAGAGTTCAAATGTTGCCTGTAAGCTTTCATAAGCTGACAACAATACTGTACAAAGTTTTCTGTGGACGTTAAAGGCCGTGTGTAATCGAACTGTGTCATTTGCTGCATAATCCTGCAATGTAGAAAAGAAGGAAGTACACAACTGTAAACTGTACAATACAATGAAAAACCAATTGTTTAATAAAAACAAACAAATCACTCTAGAAAAGTACTTTTAGATTGCTGCTATGAGTTGGTAGGTAAAAAAATAAATGTTTATTATTAAAAACATGGAAATCATAATATGCTTCTATGTTTGATCAGCCCAATTTGCATGTACCCTCCTGTCCTTAATATGTTAACAGACCTAAAATAGTTGCAGATATTTATTTTTATTCGCACAAAATTCAGATTGCATTTCCACAAATACATGAACATTTTAAGATAATATAGGAGCGATGTTAACACTAAATTATACAGACTTTAATTTTTTTAAATAAGTAATCGATTCCATTATTGAACTGTGAAAATTATTTCAATATATAGGCAAAAGTAAGAACTGTACTATCAAGACTGATAAAAACAATGAGTGCATATAAGTATATTTTGTTTGTTAACACAATTTCAAGGTGCCACTTTTTATTGGAAGAGTAAGCTGGAGTACCCAGAGAAACCCCCAACCTTTGGTAGGATAAATGGCAATCCTTGTCTTTATGTCAATTAAGATTGGGAGTCAAGGACACCCTACCTGCATTGATGCTCGAAACTGCTATCTCAGTGTTTACAAACGGTTTGATCAATAGTACACGAATTACCATAACCATTTGGCCCCAAGTATATTAATGATTATTGTGTCAAAAGACAATAGTAAAATTTTAAACCAATGCGTACCCCAAACTGTGATACTGATCCAAAATACACCATTTCTATAGAATTGTCTCCTGGCCCATTCTTTGTCCAAGCTGATTTTGGCGGTCGTGGTAACCTGCATTTAAAAAAACAATATCTTAAAATTTCATTCAAATCGAATTTTGAGGTATTGTACAAAAACAACTTTTTTGTAAAAATTTCTAACGTTTTTCGTGAGCTGCGACCTTGAAATTTGCCAAATTTCCCCAAAAATCAATAGGCTTCTTACCAATCTGATATATAACAATATCCCAAAGTTTCATTCCAATTGGATGCAAACTTTTTGAAGTATTGTTGGAAAACAACTTTTTTGTAAAAATTTATAACGTTTTTTGTGGGCTGAGACCTTGAAATTTGCCACATTTCCCCCAAAATCAAAAGGCTTCTTACCAAACTGATATATAACAATATCCCAAAGTTTCATTCAAATCGGATGCATACTTTTTGAGTTATCGTCCAGAAACAGCTTTTTTGTGAAAATTTCTAACATTTTTCCGGAACTGCGACCTTGAAATTTGACGGATTTCCCCCAAAAATCAATAGGCTTCTTACCAACCTGATATATAACAATATCTCAAAGTTTCATTAAAGTTGGATGTAAACTTTTTGAGTCATTGTCTGGAAACAAAATTTTTGTTTGTAACGTTTTTCGTGGACTGCAACCTTGAAATTTTACAGATTTCCCCCAAAATCGATAGGCTTCTTACCAACCTGATTTATAACAATATCCTAAAGTTTCATTGAAATCGGATGTAAACTTCTTGAATTATCATCCGGAAACCTAATGTGGATGGACGAAGGGACAGACAGACATGAGGACCACTCTATACGACTCTGTCGAGCGGGGGTATACAAAATTAATACTGAATTTTAAAATGGAGCCAAGTTATTTCAGAGAAGGAGGCTGAAATGTACCCCGTGCCAGATGCCAAGAAAGAGAAAAAAAAACCTGCAAAATATCATATAATTCATTAAAGATAACCTACGTTATCGCAGGCTGATGTAGCCCTATCAGTGTGCCATGTATGGTTGTGTCTAAGGCACATAAATGGAAATAATCGAACAACACAGGAACATGGTGATGAATGCCTTTGGTTGGACTAAAGTGAAGTAACAATGTTCTGGATGTGACACACTCCATCTTGTCTTGTAACACCACAGGTCTGTAATTAAAGAAAGGTAAATTTAGGAACACAACATCATGTATGTATTATTTATTGAATAACAGAAAAAAGAGGGTATTTAATAGGACATCAATTGATACCCTGCCACATTGCATTGTTTTTAATATTTATTTACTTTTTACTGAATTACTAATCAATCTACATGAACATCTGAGGATGATAATGATCCCTCTCAGAAGACAATTTTTACCTTGACCTTGGACCTATAAAAATAATCAAATTGGTACAACTCAAAAATTACAAATAGAATTGCGCTGAAAATGAAACTTGATCTTCATTTTATTGTACTTAACAGCTGTGCAAAGTTTAAACAAAACCTGTTTATGAGTTTCAAGTAATCAAATGGAAACAACCAACTGTTGACAAATTTTTTTTTAATTTGGCCTACATCGAAAACTGCAAATTGGATTGTGCTGAAAATTAAACTTCATTTTATAGCACTTAATAGCTGTGTAAAGTTTAAATAAAATCTCGTTATCATCTGTAAACCACTCAGGCACGGACAGAGGAATGAACACTCATATCCATATGGAGGGTTTAGCATAGTATCCGCTACCTTGTATGACGGATTATAAAAACTAACAACAAACAAGTGTAGTCTACCAGTAATGTAAATCAATACAACTTAAATGGTCATTGTTGTGGTATACAAATAATCTTTACTACATATTTAAGTTAGACAGTTATGAAAAAAGTAAAAGTAAAAGTAAAGAGTTTTTTGTAAGTAACAACAAAAATTAATAAAGATGTTTTATTATAAATAAAATTTCCATTACAAAGCAGAAGACATAAGCTTCATCTTATATCCATACCAGTATACAAAACTCTACATAGAAAGGCAACTTAATTTAGTTGTATACCGACTTATTTAGTGCACATGTAACTGTGTCTTACCCAGCATCCTCTTCTGAGAACCACAGTTCTAATAACAGCTGTAAGTCTAATTTTTCCAAGCAGTCCTCTATCTATTGAAACAAGAAACGCTTTCATTGAACTTTACTCAAAATATAATTGTTTGGGGCTGACATTTGTATACCCGAATAGACCAGTATCTGATTGATTGATTGTTGCTTACCTTCCAGCAAAGAATATTTCACCTGTTTTCTGCAGTTAAGCAGTTGTGAAATAAATAAATAACAAATAATTACAACGAAAACAACATTTTACAGGGGCCCTTCAAAGATAAAAAACATTAACATGAGATTCTAAAATTATTAAATGGCATAATTTTGAACATAATTATATTATATTATATAGTGCTGCCAGCTACTGTTGTAAACCGATGCAAATAACAATCTACTGTATAATAATGTTCCCTTAGTTGCCAGGTGTCAGGTACCAGTTTAATTTACAAATACCTCACAATTATACATAAATACCTTGGTACTATCAATAATAGTGTGAAGACGGAAGGAAATCAAGTCATTGATGGTGACGTCTTCATTCCGATACAAAATCTGAAAGGTTTTGCTGATAGCTGTTCCATTACTGACACAGGCCGGCAATACTAAAGTCTCACCTACAAATTCAACAAAAAATAATTCAATATCACAATGCACAAAGTTACTATATCTGAATTGTATAAACTTCTATTTAACTTTTTTTATGTTTCAACTTTAACAAAAAAAAACTTTAAATAAGATTTTAATCAGATCCTTGTCTGATTGATGAGTTAACTCTCATTTTTTTAAACAATAATTATCATGCAACATGTGCATGTTGTGTATATGCTCAATGAATATAAAGTGTAGTAATTACAATGATATAGTTACATGGTAACATAAAATCTTGATGCAAGAACAATCAGTAAAACCCAAGAACACTGTAATTATTACCACACCTATACAAGTACAATCTGAGAGCATTTTTAGAGTCATCAATTGTGTATGGGACTTATATTAAAACTTTACAGGGTAATGCCAGAGATATTTACCATGGACATGTACACAGTATATCAACTACATACAACTACTTAATATTATCAACATCATTTGGGCACATATATACATGTATAATTGCACATAACTGCATATTATTGAGCTATTGAATCATATCTAGATTTTGAAGTTGATATAATTTATTTTCTGACCTTGAAACTAAGGAATTTATAAACACAAGTCATAGTAACATTTAGTATTGATATCTACGAATGAAACAGTGATTTTGTTGCCTTTTTTAAAAACAGCCCCCTCCTTTTCCATTGGGAAAATTTATTGATGTTTTTCTTGAAATTGGGAAAAAAGTCATGGTTTTACACTTATAAAAAACAGCAAGCAGTCAATAAAATACAGGGTTGCCACTCTTTTCTTGACACAAAATTCAAGGACTTTTCAAGGGTTTTTCAAGGGTTTTCATAATTTTTCCAGGATAACTTCAAATGAATTTCTAAGGTGATTTATTGATACGAATATCCTTTAAGCTATATAATTTTGTCACGTACACATTCACTCCATATGTCTATTCAATTTCCTATACACCCTTCCAGTGTGACATGATGCAGACTTTGTGTAAACTACAAGTGGTTTTCAATGCGGATTTACCTTATTAATTCACAACGCTGGCCAATCTTCAGTCTGAAAACTGTGTGTCTTCATGATTTGACCAGAGACATGATATACATGTGTTTTATTTCTCTGATTTGACCAATAAATAAGGAAATAGCTATGTGTTCATGTACACGTACGGGATGGAAGTCTTTGGTAGATCAGATGATTTTGTTGCAGCCGTTCTGGATTCTGAGTACTGATTTGCAATTGTCAAAGTTCGTGGAAGAAAACCCAGTTGTTTGATGCTTTTACCAGATACCGTTTTAATATATTGGATCAACAAATCGTCTTGTATGGTGTTCGAGTTTATAGTGAGCGTAGGAGGGAATAAATTTGAGCCTTTCAACTGGTAATCAAAATATGACTTCATGAAACCCGCCATATTATCTGGATCAATTTGACGACCGCATCATGCTCTACAAATTCCTTAGTGTCAAACGCTGGAAAGACTCAGAATCTTATAAATCTCGACCCATACATTTCGCCCCAAAAACTTCCATTATTTTCAATGTAAAGGACGATCTTCCGTATGGGACGAACTGTTCTACTTAAGCAAGGGGAAGACAACTCGTGCCGAACTTACTAATCGCGATCAAAATTAAGGATTTTTCCCGGATTTGTTCGTTTTTTCGCGTTTTCACGGATGTTTCCCGACCTGGAACGCAAATTTCGAAATTCAAGGACTTTTCCCGTTTTCCCGGGTGCGTGGCAACCCTGAAAATAACTAAATTTGACTTACTAGCATGTGAGGTGTTCAAACATTGAATGACTGCAGATGCTTGGGATTATTTTGATTTATTTTGGAACAGTTTAAATTATTAAGGATAAAGTATCAATTAAAAACCAGAAAAAATAAATTACAATAGAATATTTTTTTTTAAAATAAGATGCTAGAATTATAAATGAAGTACATGTTAAACTAGTTGAAATTTTCAACACTGTGAATCCTACAAAAATAGTATGAATTTTATGTAAAATGCAATTTTAGAAGTATGTAAACATATTTAAAATAAAAAGATGATTGTCAAAATACTCATTATTATTATATTTCATTCATTGCAATACTTGTTTAACATCGTATTGTGCAATTTCCAGCACATAGTTCATATCCGCTCCGGAATTTTTCTAAACTTCTTTTGCTTTGAACTAGTTTCTGGTCATATTTTGCTGCTGTGCAGTTTGTACAAGGTAAAAGTCTGACAGGAATTAGCTTATATTTTTTTGTTATGGAGCGTAAACACGATAACACGGACTGATGACAAATGAAGATTTCTTATTAAAATTGAAACAAAATTGAACTTGGAGTCGCCTAACAATGGAAGCCATGAATAATATAATGATACAGACCATGATCGCCTGTTCTGATGGTTTTTTGTTGGGATTTTTGTCATAAATTGGGAAATATTTAGAAAATTTTGGGAAATTTGTTCCAGGCAAATTCAAGCTAACAAAATCACTTTGAAAGTACCATCAAAACCTGCTAACAGACCTGAATAGACTTAGAAAGTGCTCAACAGACCACCTGTATATAGCAAAACATGTCTTATAAGACCAATACCTTAACATCCCTCTCTAGCCTACATGTATTACCAAGATCTGTATTAAAAGACCACTTTTTATCTCCCTTGAATGGTCCATCTCAAAACAGGTTTGACTGTAAATTGATTAACAAACTGAGCCCTGCTTTGCAATCATGTACATGTAATATGCTAATGCAGAAACAAAAGCAACAACTAGTCTACAATAGGTTCTATCAACAGACCTAGACACCTAGTGAAACTACATTTAATTAAGCCTAAATAGTCAGATGGTGGAATTACACCACTTTAAAATTACTGTAAAATTAAGTCATCATAAAAATTCCTGGTTACCAGTTGCTTTAGGAAGTGTGACTTCTATCTTGGCTGGAACTCTTGCTGAGGTTTTTAATGTTGTCCTAATTTGATAATACCTGCAAAACATAACCATACCATACATAAATAACTAACCCAAATAGTTTTTTTAATCTCCTACTGGCTAACCACAAGTTTTAGTAATAAAAAATAATATCAATTAAAGATTATTATAAAGCTACACCAACCAAATAAAGTCTAACGTAAATATACATGGATACAATATAATTTTGCCACACACTTAGCCATGCATTGTTTCATCAAAACACCTACAAAGTATATAGTCATTGTTCAGTCTTCCCGAAATGCGCCGGTACGCCGAACCCGACCAGCAAAAAACAGCCAAATTGGTCAAGCAGTATTTGTGTTTAGGTCCGACAAGCCAAGAACTAATTTCGTGAAGACTGATTGTTCCATACAAAAGAAATGGAGGTATTTTTTACCATTTCAAAATGCCTCTAACTCCAACATATTCTGTATCATATATAGTAATATTAATTACATTTTATCCTTTTTTTGACAAAATGACATGGCTACCTGGAGACAAATTTCTATAAAAAAACACAGTGTAATTTTTCTAGACCTGGGTCAATTATGTAGGAAAAATGTAATTAACCTGAATTCTTGAGACATTTGTAATTCAACAGTTATTTCCTTTTTTAATGCAAGTTACTTTAAACATCAGTTCAGGATGTAACAAGAACTAATTAATCTACATTTAAAGCTTAGTATTTAAACCCTTCTAAAGACTTTATTTCACTTACCCTCTCTGAAATAGATCCACATTGTAAAATTTATGGAACTCTACCAAGAACTCTAAAATAGCTTGTAGCTCAGACATAGCATCTGTAAAAGACAAAAGTACAGCCATGGATATAACACTAGTTCACTACATGTATAAGTTCTCCAAAATATTATTAAAAAAATGGCAACAAAAACACATGTCCCGGTAATTAGATTTTCCTTAAACACACTGTTTGCTTGTGTGTTCATGTATTCTAAAAACCAAATTTTGTTCCAGTTAATTCCAGCCACAAAATCAAAAACAGATAGATGGAAATAAAAGTTCTCCAATAACTTAAGTATAACTACCAGCAGTTTGCCTTCGTAGCTTAGCTAGAACTGAAAAAAAAATCACTGCAAATCAAACCTACAACCTTACTTGTATGCAACCAATGAAATTAACTAAATGAAGGCTTAGAAAATTTGTCTAATATTTCAAGTTTCAAATTTATGTCATCACAGACAACACAAGCAAATTATTACCGTAGTTATTTATGATAACAGCATCAGATCATTTTGTCTGTAACTCAACACTTCCTCATATGTACCTACATAATCTGTGGATGTGTGAACATCTAATCAATTACCTGCTGGTACATGTACACTAGCACTTTTACAGTGCTTAAGCTTAATTTTAGATTGTACTTGATGTACAGTTTAATTAACTTAACTTTATTACTAAATAATGATTATTACCCTTAAGCACCGATATATAAATTATTAAACACACATAGGCTAATTTATGCAAGAAATAATTAAACTTCATTTTATTACAAATATGTATAACATATGGATGACCATATGTGTTTCATCTTTTCTTATGTATTTTGTCCAAACACTATAAAGCCAAACAAACAAAGGCTATCTACAACAGAAATTGATTTACATCCAGTGTATATTTGCCTGTCTAAAATCATTTACCCCAAGTTTAAGCAATATATATGTACATGAGAAACTAATTAGAGATAACAAAAAAAATGAATACCATGTACAGGTGTGTAACTGTCAAATCAATAGCATGAACAGAGAAATCTTTTTCAATAAAATCAATTTATCATCTGCATATATGATAAATTATTTATGTATTCAAAATCCAACATTCCTCTTATAATAAACAACAGAATGCTGGTTTGTATACAAACAATACAGCATTATTGAAATATATGCAGACTACTGGTCACAGGTGATAGAGGTAAAATAAGAAAGTCAATAACTGTTTAAAATTGTAACTACTTTTAGATAACAGTCAGTTTTAGATCAAGTTTTGTAAAGAAAAACATGAAAAACATAGCATGTTCTATCTGAATTTACTGAAATTCTCCCTTACAGGAAGTCATGTTTTTTAAATAAACATAAACCTTTTAAAATATGATCAAACTATGACCATGTTTTCCCACCAACAAGTAGCATACAGTAAGACATAAAAATAATACCGAATGTACATGTTTGATATTTCTTCTATGATCCCAACATATTTATGTTTATTTATTGAGATAAATGTCGAAACAAATTTCTCTGACTGTATAACACATACATGTACATGTTCTAAACAACAGTTGTTACAAAATGTACTCTTTTTATTACTAACTTTCCTTGATGCATTTAAATACTGTTTAAATAGATCAAACATAAAAACCATAGTGAGTTAGACATCTGTGCAAGTACCTGTACATGTAATTAAAAAAAAAAACTGAAAATACATTTTTGTATTTATAACTGATTAGGCAAAAGGCAAAAATAAAATACTCAGCAAGCATGAAATTCAACACTACATGTACATGTAGGTAAACAAACTTAACACAACTGAAATCGTGGGAACAAGTATTATTCTATTTTTTTCCAGGATCTTATAAGACTCGTGAACATTATTACACATGTATATGATGTATGTGTATTGTGTTGTAGAAAAGTTTAATTTAATGACCCTGTAACAAAGTAAACAAACTACCAAAACCCAAACATGTAGCAAAATAGGCTTCTTTGCTTGTGCTACTTGATGTACTTGAAACTCCAGAACTAAAAATGACGTACTTTAATTAACCATAAAATCAACTAAATTGTTAAATGTGTGTTTCTAATGTCTCATTAGTAAACTTTCAAAGATGCAAAAATATCAAAATTTACAATCGTTAATTTAATATGGCATGTATGATGGTTTGTCTATATCTAAAGATTAAAAGAAACACTATGAAAACTTCGTCATCAAAAACAATAATTTACATGGTGGAAAACAGAAATACATGAAACATTTTTAAAATATTAATTTATTATAAATCGTGTGATCATTACAAGAATTAGGGGAAGTATATTTTATTCAGAAATGAATTTATAACATGTTCTTCATTTGTAATATTGACTTTCAACAGAAGACAAGCTTATCTTTACATCTCCATTACATACCGTAGAAGTTTAACCGTTTGGATACAATATTTCAGAGATTGGATAAAATCTTAACCTACATATTAAATCAAGTATTTGTGTCATCTCAAGCTGCTCATTATTAAATATAAAATTATATATACAACTTTGTATAGTGTTTCTATGCATTTGAATATTACTTCTTTTTAAAGGTCTTCCTTTGAAATACAAAGAAATGAATGATTGTCATTTTTATAACAATCATCTGTATCACTTTTCCTAACATCACATTTGCAATATTATATTTCTACAGAAGTTGTCATTAAAATCAATAAGGTACATGTCTGAGGTGAGGAAACCTTATTTGTCATGTTGTACAATATACAGCATACATATAATTGAACTGGGGGGCAGACTTTATGATCCTTATTAATAATAGGCCATAACGAACTGGAAAACATTAATAACAATTAAGAAAATAAAATAAAATGTATGTATAATTTAACTTCTACTTGAAAGTGTATGTGACTAGTAAGTACTAGTAGTGCATAATTACGAACTGCAAAAAAAGGTTAAAGTGGAAAATACAGCCTTAATGGTAGCCATTCAAGTTTATTAAAAATTTTGCACATGGATGGCAACGTTGTAAGTTTGGTTAAAAATGGGTTTTCAATACTAAATAGTGGATAAAACATCTGTTTAGGTATCCAACCTACCAGATAAGTTACAGTCAGTGGCAAATACATGATTTCTCATAAAAAAAGGGGGAGGGGAAGACACTCTACAGGGAGTCTATGCACTATGATTTTGATCAAAGGCCACTGGATCTGTTATTGACAATAACTAATTAAAATACAGAAAAAGGTCCACCAATGCAAAAATAAAAACAGGCCGTGGCACTATTTACTTTCTTTTTTTTAGAGAACAGGAAAAACAACTCTAGTGTATATATACTGTTTATGTACATACATTTAGCCGTCTTACAATAAAACTGTACTGTGTCACACAACAATCAGTCTTTCAAGCATGACATTTATTCAGAAAGACTTCAATTATTCAATTCAATGTGTGCAGATTTATGTGAAATTTACAATTAACTTGTCTGCAGAAAAAAACTACTTAATGAAATGTTAACTAAAAACCAAAAATTACAGAAAATAAGTACCCTACAGTAGTGAAATCTGATAATCAGCATACCTTTGATATCCATCGCATACAGTGAATCAAAATAAAACTTGTGTACATCCAATAAAATACAAGTCTTTATCTCACAAAGCTCAATTGTAGTTCTGTATAATTATCAGTACTTTTAATGAGAGGAGTCAAAAATAAAGATTGGTGTTAACGACAAGCAAGACAAACAGGAAGAAAATACTGAGTTAATATAAGCTTAGAGTTCCTTTTATTAAATATTTTCTAACACCTAACAATAATCAATTCATAGATTTCTTGCAGTATACTTTTAAAATGAGAATCATGTTCAAAATAAAATCTCTACATTACTCAAACACTCTTCTATGATTGTATCGCTTGAAAAAAAGCAAATAATTACAGACAGATGAAAATCAATGTATGTTATTGATCGCAAAAATATAGAATTTATTGACCTGTGAAAATTGTTGTAGCCATGGAAGATAACAGATTCACTTTTGTTTGTTCATAATTTCCAACAAGGAAAGAGAACTATTTATTACATGCAGTGCACTTTAGCTTTAAACGAATAATAAAAACCCCAGCAAACTACCGGGTATGTGCTACAACATACAATTTCAACATTAAACCAATAACTTAGATGTTACCACACACTAACAGTATACTGTAGATTTACCTATTTTTCCCTTTAATATTTATAAACTAGTAATATTCAGGATGTTTTTTTAAACTTACTTGTAAAACTTAGAATGAATGCAAAGATATCGCATATAGAAGACCAAAAACATGTTCTTTATATGTACTAGTACATGTACATTGAAAGATCCTTCTGCAAACAATATATGACCAGAGGCTTGGATAGAATGATATTTTAAAAATTCTTTGATTATTTGACTGTATATAACATGTGATCAATGATGATCCTCTTTTTTATCTGCACTGGCATGACTGGCTACCTATAATACATATACATGTACATGTACTAACTATAGACCTTACAAGGTACATGTATTGTTGTGATAGCACCATCTGTTGAGGATTACTACTCGGATAAATTTGGCAGATGTATTTGTATAACTGCTTCACACACAAAAGAAAAAGGGCATTAAATGGGACATTAAATGACACCCTGCCATGTTGCATTGTTTTTGATATTCATGAACATATTTTACTGAAATACATATCAGCCTACAGGAACAGCTGTGCATGATGAAAGTCCATCTTAGAAGACAATTTTTACCTTGAACCTGGACACATAAAAATTATTTCAAATTAGCACAACTCAGAAACTACAAATGAGATTGTGCTGAAAATTCAACCTGATCTCCATGTTGTACTACTTAATAGCTGTGCAAGGTTTAAACACAACCTGTTGACAAGTTTTCAAGTTATTAAATGGAAACCACCAACTGTTGACAAAAAAATTTGAATTGGCCTATATCGAAAACTACAAATTGGATTGTGCTGAAAAATGAACTTGATCTTCATTTTATAGTATAGTTGGCTGAAGCATTTTCAAGTTATCATCAATCCGCCAATTGTTGACAAAAAACCTTGAATTGGCCTAAGTTGAAAACTACAAATTTGATTGAGCTGAAAATTGAACTTGATCTTCATTTTTTAGCATTAAATAGCTGTGCAAAGTTTAAATAAAATCTGTTGACGAGTTTTCAAGTTATCACATGGAAACCACCAACTGTTACCAAAAAATCTGAATTGGCCAAATCGAAAACTACAAATTGGATTGTGCTGAGAAATGAACTTGATCTTCATTTTATTGTATAGTTGGTTGAAGCATTTTCAAGTTATCATCTGGAAACCAACTATTGACTAGAAGAAAACCTGAATAGGCCTTAAGGGAAAAGTACAAATTTAATGTGCTGAAAATCAAACTTGATCTTCATTTTATTATATTCAATAGCTGTGCACAGTTAAAATTTGTTGACACGTTTTCAAGTTCTCATCTGGAAGCCATCTGGTCACAGACAGATAAAATGGACAGATGGACACTCATATCCATACGGCTGGTATCACATAATACCTGCCACTTTGTGTGGCAGGTTATGAAAAGACATTTCAACAACAAGAAATACATGAAAATGTATGACCTTATTATGTTTTACTAGTATGAGCATTTTGTCATATTTTCTTATTAGATTTTGAAAGTTGTGTGTACAAGTTAAAATATTTTTTACCACTACTAGCAGGTGAATTCACTGAAAAATGTAACAGTTTTGGCCACTTCATGCACAGACATAGCCATTTAAAATGCTGTTTTAAACATTACCTATCAAAGACCATCAATACTAAGTATACTTAAAAGCTGCTCAATTATTTCAGAGAATATTAATAAAGTAAATGAATGCTTAATGGCACAAAGGTGAAGGCAAAAACAGTGGGAAACATGTACTAGTACATGCACCTGGAATAAGATCATTTAAAAAATTTTAAATTTAAAAAGGCTGCACCAGGAGCAGATGATATACCAGTCTGAAGATATTGGCAAGAGCTACACACTTCATCGATGCATACTAGCATATTCTATCAAAACTCAAACTTTGTAAAGAAACACCCAAAAATCATTTCTGCCAAGTTTGGTTCCAATTCACCAAGTCAAGTGGTTTTGGGAAAGACGATTGAATTGTGAAAAGTGAACATTCTAATTGTGTGGAATTTAAAGAAAATCTGTAAAAGCATTATCTTCTTACTTTAAAAGGAACCAATGCCAAGACCAAAAAATAATGCCAGTTTCTATCCAGTTTAATAAAACATCATTAATTTGAAGATTTACTCAGATATTGCTGCTAAAAAATTACAGTATTATAATATCTTGTCATAATTTGTTGATTCTCTGTGTTTTTTTTTAAATATTTTACACCTATCAATGTTTATACTAGTATAAACACCATAAACCTCTGGTTTAATCATCTTAATATTTATTAGATTTCCAAAATTTCTTTCACTAAGATCTTTTATCTCATGAAGTCTATGTAATTAGAATGTGAACTAAGGCCTTTTACCTAATTATAAATACATTTGATTAATGACACTGTTTATTATCACTTAATATTGTATTGTTTATAAATAAGGGATTATGAATGTGGACACCACACAGGAAATTTGATCTAAACAGTGGTAATCAGCTAATAATGAGATTTATTGACAGTTGCAGCCAACAATTTGATTCATTACATGTAATATAACTAGCCTGATTGATTTCTTAAATATATCTCTAGAATTGTAATACAAAAATGTAATAATGTAAATAAAAATTTCATAACTATGTAAACATTTTAATGATTTTTTACATTCTATATGTACCTCATAAATATAGCAGAAATTAAAACCTCATGAAAATAACTACTTATATGGTATGTAATGGAAACTTCAATTAACGAAATACTAAAATATTTGTTTGTCCATAACAATTTCAACTATAACCTTGAATTTCATTATTGTAGGAAGTCTGATGTTTGGCATAAATGTAACTGCAGTTAAAAAGTTATTCATTGAAAATTGTAACTCTTTGATCTTCCAGTGAAGTTCAACGGAATCTTACCCACAAAGAACCATGTGATTTGGGACTTTGAGGTTGGAGTCAAACATTCTGGGGAGGAAGACTGTTTATTATTTGTGGGCTATAGTGAAGTTTATTTAATTTGAAGTTCACAGGTAAGAAAACATTAAAACAAAAATACCCTACTGGTAGTGTAACATGTACACCACACAATACAAGACTGTGGTAAAAAGGCAGTCGCAAGGCAACTTAAGCATATACAGGTTGACACGGTGCAATAACAAACAAATAACATAAGCTGACCTCCTATTAGCTTGTAAACTGACATACAATGTACATATATAGTACATTAATAATCCAGGACATACTCCATATACTAGTACATCACACGGGCTCAAGCTAGGTCAAAATTATAGGGAGAAGCCACTTCTCTTTTTTTAGGCCTTCAGGGAGAAGTGGGTGGAAAACAGGTAAAAGTTGTATTATTCAGCATATTATTATGTTCCGAAAGCGTCCTGTTTTGTTTGTTTTTGTAATAAGTGTTGTCAAATTGTATTTTTATGTTTATGTGGGTTTATTTTGAACAGTTTTTTTTTTGATAAAGTATCAATGTTAGTGCAGAAAGTTTAACTAATCTTTCTACTTATATCACATGTTTTCATAAATATTAAAGGTAAAAAGAAAAACAAAAAAGATCAACTGTCATAAAACTTCATTAAAATAAATGTTTCTTTGTCATTAGTACACAAATTGATTAAAATTTAAATGAAGTAGAAGAAAATGATGTTAACGTGAAACATATTATTTAGATAATGTGAAATTCTCTCTCAAAAGTATTTAATAAACATATTTAATTTAAGTTTTTTGATTGAAACTGCACAAATACTTAGTTTTCATTATATTGAAATCATTTTAATACTCAATTCAACACTAGCAGCATTGTATTTGGCACCATATTCATACAAGTTCCAGAAATATTTATATTTTCTCATGCTCTAAACTAGTTTTTTTTGTCGTATTTTCAAGCTAAGCTTGATTTGTAAAATATAAGTCATCTGGGCATGATATACAACTATTGGCGACATCACGTGACTTGTGTGACGTATTTTTGTCAGCCATATTGGATTTTACACTCAATAGAAAACATAAGGATGATTTACAAAAACACCATTATCTTTGTTAAAATAAATAAAATAGATATGTTTTGCACATTGTTACAGGTTTTGTTAGGTCTCTTATCTTTCGAATTATATATATTTTATTAGTTTAAATTACCAGCAAAAAACTTTCCATTTTGTTTGATAAAGCCTTTTCTGCCTTCTGGTTACATTGTTTCAATGCAAAATAATGAATTATGCATCACTTGTGATGTGAATTGCATAAATACAGCTGGTATTAACAATGTTTTGCACTAGCATATATATATACATCAAGTAGACACATTTAGGTTTTTAATTTTCACATTTTTTACATGTTAAATGATGATCTTCATACTTCCCATTTCATTTGAACTTTGATGAGTTTAGCATTTTTAACATTGAGGATACATCTGCATTCAGACAAGGGACAGGCTTGTGTGGCATTTTTATAGTCTTAATTATAATAAAATTTGAAACATTTTTAAATAAGAATAGTTTCAGAATCAAACAAAAAACATTTAAGAATATTTGACTTACAATATGCTGTCATTAGATAGAGTACAATTTACTGCAATTGCTTTGTCTTTTCTTGAATTGAAAATGTGGTAATGAACTTTGTGATGAACATTTATAAAGTAATTCTATAAAAGTTAATTACAAAAATATCATCACTTTTTGTCACAATTTTCTCAGCCATTAAGGTAACCAGAATGCACGTTTCAAAGAATAAGCTGTTAAAAAACATAAAGTATACAAGTTTATGACAGTACAAGCATTTTTAGGAAAACAGAGCATGGGTTAAATTTCAATACTTTAAATGTGTTCTAAATAACAAATTGTCACAAATGTTTATTAGGTAATCATAATTCACTGATAATTTTATGTAATTTATTAGGTTATAGACTATAGTAATAGTTTTTGAGAATAAACAAATAAATATGGGGAAAAACAATAAACAAGAACTTAACTCCATAAATAATAAAAATAAAAATACATATTTAAAAATGGAAAAAAAGACTAATATTAATATTATGATACAAAATATACAAGTGTTATTAATAATAGGAGTTTGATATATTCTTAAAGTGTGCTGTTAATGAAAAATGGGTACCACGAATAACAGAAAACAACCGAAAACAAGAGGAATAACCGAAAACAATAAAAAAATGACCGAAAAACGCATTAAAATTAATGTGTTTTGTTCAAAACTGTATGTTTAACGTAATAGAAACGCTATGCAAAAAGTTTTATGCAAAAATAAAGTATGACAAAGTTATAGCACTTTTTCCTTCATGCCATACAAATACGATAATATACGTTTATTCAATATGGCGACTGAATATCACGTGATTCGATCAAAGTACTGCAAATGCTGTAATTAGGCGTGAAATATTGGCTGCATGGTGATAATTGATAATTATGACTTTAAATTTTACATTATGACTTTTGACTTGATTGCAGATATCAGTATTTTCTCTGTACCAATGTAACTTTGGCTTTATGAGAATAAAGATATAAAAATAAAAGAATAAATTATGTATCAAACATATATTTTGTTTTATTTTGTTCATTTACTTTTGTTCCTTAATTAAACATACATGTTAAGGTACATTCATACAACGTATATAAATCAGGATGGCATTACAGATGGACAGCATAACAATACATGCATTTTAGAGAAGAAGTGTCATTATTTAAAGTCTGTTCAAATAGTTGACAAACCAACTGAGACCTTTCCGGATCGCTCGCAACATAGCAACAAGTTCTTCAACACCTTTTTTAAACTGTTCTTTTCTGAATATTTTGTCGCTACAGTCGTTGCCTCCGATCTGCATGATGATGATTCTCGGTTTGTAATAGATAAGGAGTCCAGCTATAAATATTATTTCTTCCGCTGTGAACAGTACTCATATCAAAATTGGTAAAAAGCTCTAAAAATTAACAACGATTGACTGTATCATTATTTTACGATTGATGTTTTAATCTTCTCTTTATGTAAAAGCTGAACACTGTTCATGCAGGATTTGATCATACTTAATTATGTAATTAGAGATTAAATCAAGGTGATTAAAGTGGCGCGTGCCCTTGGATCATTAATTGAAAAGGTGTGAAAGGTGCGATATCAACGCTTGTCATACCAATTATAATTAATTAAAACGTTTAATTCCATGCAATAATTAGGTAATAATTAATAAAAGAAAACAAGAATGTTGATTAGTTTAACGAGGTTTGATTTAATGAGCATCCTGTGTTCACCTATTTGTATATAAGTAGAGAAATATTAAATAAAAGTCTAATAAACACATTAGCTATACCTACAGAATTTTATCACTTCTCAGATACGATACCAACATGATAACTTACGTACAAGGAGAACACGATGTCCTTTCTAACTTTTACCCATGCCAGTTAGAATATGAAGGACAAAACTACCACAGCGCAGAACACCTCTACCAGTGTAAAAAGGCAATTCACCATGGATTTTATGCGCTAGAACGTCATATTAGGAGAGCCCATAATGCAAAAAGAGCTAAACAGCTTTCCAACAGTATAAGAAGAACATCTAGCCAATGGGACGAGAATAAAGCCCTTCTTATGTCTGAGATCCTTAAGATTAAATTCCAGCAATGCAAATTATTCCGAGACACTCTAATGCAGACCACTGGATACATCGCCCATGATGTTCCCGATTCTTTTTGGGGAACCGGAGTACGTGGAAAAGGACAGAATGTGTTTGGACTTTTATTAGCCACCCTTAGACTTTCTGTGTCATAATTTGTTACAATACATTTTTACATCGCAATGTAATGTTGTAACTACTAGTATTCTATAAATAAAATTATATACTGCTTTGATTTTTTATTATTTGTTCTACTCGAATATGGTAATCAAGTTTTCTTGTGCAAACAAAATGAGCA
Organism: Limnoperna fortunei; assembly: GCA_944474755.1. Taxonomy (NCBI): domain Eukaryota; kingdom Metazoa; phylum Mollusca; class Bivalvia; order Mytilida; family Modiolidae; genus Limnoperna; species Limnoperna fortunei. The sequence continues at coordinate 83,564,809 of OX104111.1, read as the reverse complement.
CAAAATAAAACACAATATATGCATGATACATAATTTGTTTTATTCTTTTATTATTATGTCGTTATTCTCACCAAGCCAAAGGTACATTCGTACAGAGAAAATAATTATCAATTATCACCATGCGGCCTAATCATAAAGTGGATCACAGCATTTCCAGTACTTTGATCGAATCACGTGATATTCAGTCGCCATATTGATTATATGTATATATTATCGGACATTGTATGGCATACAGAAAAAAGTGATATAATTTTGTCATACATTAATATTTTTTCATAAAACTTTTTGAATAGCGTTTCTATTACGTTAAACATACAGTTTCGAACAAAAAGCATTAACTTTAATGCGTTTTTCGGTCATTTTTTTATTGTTTTCGGTTATTCCTCTTGTTTTCGGTTGTTTTCTGTTATTCGAGCTACCGATGAAAAATGCATTATTTCAAACTAATACCGGGGATAAATTCGTTATACACGTTCATACTCGTAGATATGAAGATTTGAACACCTTCAGCACCCTTGTACACCCTTCTGCTTTGCCTCAGGATGTACTTGGGGCACTTCAGGAACGTATATAACTTACAGTCAGTGCAATAGACTATAGAGTTGACAGTTGGATTATGATTTATGTTGAATAATCAAATGAGACGACAACAGACGCACTATAAGGACCTTTATTTGAAATCATATATGAACCTTATACCTGTAATGACAATATGGATTTCAGCACTTCAAGTCAACATAGCAGTTAATCGAAAATTTTCTATCATAACAACCAGGCCAAATCTTTAACTCACTTCCGGTTATCATGCGTAATATTTAAGTCTGGTTCCACTTTCTCAATACTGGTTACCAGTACAATATAAACAATCGGCAAACCTCGGCTAATTCCGTTACGGCTACGGTTTGTTCACCGAACGCCTACTGGATTAAATAGTATGGGATTATGGGGCCTTCTAAGGGGTGTTTAAATTAGTGTAAATTTTTATAGTTAATATTGTAGCAGAAAATGTAAGGTTGAAAACAAAGCCAATCTAAAGAAAATACTTTGATCATACATTTAAATACATTAAATGATATTAATTACATCCATATAATAATAATAATAACTAAGTAAAACAAAGAAAAAAAAAGAGACAAAAACAAAAAAAAATAGAGCATTTTAATAAATTTAATCATATTCATTACATCTATCTCATGATATAGCACTATACATCTATCTAATATAATAATAATCACTAAGTAACAAAAAAAAAGCAAAAAAGCAAAAAAAAAATTAGAGCATTTTTTTTTCACGATATAGCACTATACATCTAATATAATAATAACTAAGTAACAAAAAAAAAGCAAAAAAGCAAAAAAGCAAAAAAAAAAAAAAAAAAAAAAAAAATTACAGCATTTCTTTTTCATTTTTTTCATGATATAGCACTATACATCTAATATAATAATAACTAAGTAACAAAAAAAGCAAAAAAGCAAAAAAGCAAAAAAAAATTAGAGCATTTCTTTTTCACGAAATAGCACTATACATCTAATATAATAATAACTAAGTAACAAAAAAAAGCAAAAAAAGCAAAAAAAAAAAAAAATTACAGCATTTCTTTTTCATTTTTTTCATGATATAGCACTATACATCTAATATAATAATAACTAAGTAACAAAACAAGCAAAAAAGCAAAAAAAAATAAAAAAAAAAAATTAGAGCATTTCTTTTTCATGATATAGCACTATACATCTAATATAATAATAATAACTAAGTAACAAAAAAAGCAAAAAAGCCAAAAAAAAAAAAAAAAAAAAAATTAGAGCATTTCTTTTTCATCTAATATAATAATAATAACAAACAAACAAAATTTAAACAAAAACTAGAGTCTAGATGTAGGAGTTCTGATGCTGAGTCGGCGCATGTCATTAAGTCGATGATGCCTGTCTGGTAACGTTCCTTAAGTGTCATCAGTCTGCGGTCGATGTTGCAGTATTTCTTAAAAAATTGGCTTGGGACATTTTGAAGACAAGTTTATTTTTATATAAACGTTGCAGCTTAAGTTTTTAATTTTATTTTAATTAACTTGAAACTATCCATTCTTTTGTTTTTAATTTTATTTTGATATTTTTCTTGTCAATTCAGTTTCCAATGTCTACTATGCTTTATTATAATTTTCAAGGTAAATACAGGTAAACTAATTATTGCATTGCCCTTAACAGGCCCCTTAATTCCCCATACCTAATGAGGTGTTGTTTTTATCCAGTAGGCGTTCGGGGAACACATCACGGCTACAATCTTAAAATTAGTATTGTAACACAGGTAAATTGGATTGCTGACTTTTTTTCTTTCTTGTACACTCCTCGTTAATAATAGATAGTGGAATCACAGGCACTTGGGGTCAGGATAATTTTTTTTTTGGAATAAAAAGCCAATAAAGCCAATAAACCTCAGAAAAATAATAAATTTTTCTTTATTATGTAAGAATAATAAAGAAAAAATTATTATTTTACTGAGGTCAATATTTCACAGCGAAACATGTCAGACTAGTAACCAAACGAGTTAATACACACTGTAAACTCATTTATTGTTTTTTTATTCCATAAAAAAAAATTATCCTGACCCCAAGTGCCTGTGAGTGGAATTCTTAAATGTCTGAAGCTAATTAAGTTAAGGATTTTTATTTTAGTCTTTGTATTTTTGTTTGTTTTTTTTTTTGCATTTTACATGTTTATCTTAACGAATTATTTTTTTTATATATATTCTATAGTTTATATAGAAAAATCAATTCGTTAAGATATGCATGTAAAATGCAAAAAAGGATAAAAAGGTTTAGATAGTTTAAATAGAAAAATCAATTCGTTAGATATACATGTTTTTATGCAAAAAAAAAAAAGAAAAAAAAAGAAAAAGAAATTAATAAAAAATTGATATTATCAATGACTTAAGAAAATATCTCTAATAACTTTAATTATAAAATATATAAAATTGTATTGGAATTGTATTCTTTTTATGATGATTCTTGTTAAATAAATAATACACTTAATTAATTTTATCTTTACTTTTATGTGACACTATGTTATTAAAATAAGACTAAATAAGAATAAAGTCACCGTTAAGTCCCGTTGAATTAGTCAGTTGTCAAAGGAGAGATAACTCTTGAAAGTTAACATTAAATAACTTTTCATACATTACTCGAACTCGCCCGGGGGCCTCGGTGGCCGAGTGGTCAAGGTAGTTCGTCTACCATTGATCACGTGGTCTGTCAACACTGAGATTGCGGGTTCGATTCTCACTGCAGGCAGGGTGTACTCGACTCCAATCTTAATTGACAAGGATTGCCAGTTTTCCTACCGCAGGTCGGGGGTTCTCTCCGGGTACTCCGGCTTCCTCCCCCAATAAAAACTGGACGCCATGAAATAGCTGAAAAATTGCTGAAAGTGGCGTTAAAACACCATTCAAACAAAAAAAAAAAACAAAAACGAACTCGCCCGAATAAAAATATTATCGCGGGATGAATTATTGACGACTAGCGTCTAGCGTTGTCAAATCACAACACGGAAAGCCTGGCCGCGGACAGTAGTGGGTAACGTGTGTGGAGAGTGCCACGCTACTGGACGATAAAGGCCCCTTTTGTAGATTTCGAAAAAGAATAGGCTCATTGTAGCCGCTACAAAAGGCAAACTTTTCCACCCTACCAAAAAATCAAAACTTTTCCAGTGTCAGTCTAAATTGCGTTTTCTGTGTCCCATCCCACCCCCTTTTCCGTCGATTAATTGTTTGTTAACTTACTCTCGTCCAAAACATTAATAGCTGAAATACTACTCGCTGTACGGGACGTAAAGTAAACATCCAATCAATCAATCAATCAATTAATTATTGATGACCTGATAATGATGCTCGACGGAAAGACACAGTAACTGCCTATCTTATCCCCGCTCCCTAACAGAACCACGTGACTATGGATTTTATTCAACAATGCATATCTGTAACAAAAGAGTAAACCATCGAATCCAAAGCGAAGTGTATACTTATCTATATTGTACATAATGTGTATAAACTGTTCAAATATCTTGCATTTATTTCTCTATGCAAAAGATACCTTAATAATGATCAATAATACTAAACAGGTGTTTTAACATGTCTATCTAAAATACCAACCGTTATTAAAGCGATGCATTTTTAAGACATTCATCATGTTCATCGCCGAACTCAAGTTCACAGCCGTAAATTATTTTAAAAATTACCAAAATTTTATCTTGCAAGATCTGAGAACAATTGTACCACTTTTCAAACTGAATTCATGCACACTATTTAAACTTAATTCATACAGGAGCCTCTAGTCCAAAAATGCACACTAGTAAGCACTAACTTAAATCAGAACAAAACGTTGTACTTCATAACGTTAAAATGTTAACGTAGGGTACACAATCTGCTGTTCTAGTCTTGCAATATATGCTAACCATGTTAAAATTGAACAGGAGTGACAAAAAGATTTACGTTCAGCTGCGCATAAAAGAATATTACAATGTAAAGAACAGGTCTAACAGAGAACGACGGCAATTTCCTTATACTTAATTTATCATAAATTATGTAGTTTTTATGATGCAGGTTTTATACATTTAATATGCAATGTATAGTTTTAATGGCGATAAACGCCACTTTCAGCAATTTTTTCCAGTTATATCATGGCGCCCAGTTTTTATAGGGGAGGAAGCCAGAGTACCCAGATAGAACGCCCCCACCTTCGGTAGGAAAACTGGCAATCCTTGTCAATTAAGATTGGAGTCGCGTACACCCTGCCCGCAGTGAGACTCGAACCCGCAACCTCAGCGATGACAAACCACGTGACTAATAGTAGACGAACTACCTTAACCACTCGGTCACGGCAATACGCATAATTTAAAATTTAAAAATGGCAAACGAAATCGACATCAATACATTCAAGATGTGATTATCCTATTGGATAGCCTGTGCAGTAGTAACTGAAAGGGCGAGAAATCTTTTTTTTTTTATTTTAAAAAATCTTTCTTTCATTTAATATTTCATATATGGGGCATTACACACAAAAGGCTGAATTTCATAAAAATGAGAAAAGGTATAGGTGTCACGCAATTTTTAAAGTTTAAGAATGATTTTTTTCTGTTTTCATTTCAATGTTGTGGTCACATTGTACCACATTACAGGCTTTAAGATATGCATTCATTGTAAAAAAATTGATTGGAAACAAAATTCCTGTTATAATAATACCATATCTTTAAAAATATCCAACTCTTAAGCAAAAGCAGTAAAAAGCAAAAGCACAAACAAAAGAGAAAATTGGGAATATTCTTTTATGCTGCCATGTTTTGAACATGAACAGGAAATTCATTCCCCAAATAGGATAATGACCCCTTAAAGCTGTTGGCTTCAAATATTCTTTCTTATAAGAATACGTATTGATTAGATGAATAAATCACAAGAGAACGGAATAGGTAATTCCCGTAAAATAAAGCATTTAACATATCAATAAAAAATATCTGTAATTTTCTCGACGTATGAATTTTAGAATTAATGTTAAGATTTTTTTTGCGCTTATGCAAGGTCAGTTCGCTCTAATGTAATGTACTGAACTAAAAAAAGGTTTGTGAAAACGATGCCATTTTCATACTCAAAGGCACTTACTGTAATACATTGCTATCGTTAAACGTGTTATACGATTTTAAAAATATTGATAAAATATATTTAAAATTGTTATTATCCACTTATAACGAACAATGTTTTATTATTATATTGTTATTATGTACATCATTAGTTTAAAAGGGTATTTGTCCTGTATTTATCCTTAGGTAGTGGTACAAAATGTTAGATGAATAATTTGAGGTCGTCATGTGTACCGAAACACACATCAAACTTACGAGAAACAAAGCACCTTTTTACAATGAAATCACGCATCATTACGCTTTTCTACGTTCCACATATCAACTTGTCTTGACTATGTTACTCTATACGCCTAAATTAGACATGTTCATGTGTCGCTACATTTCAGAGGTTGAGCTACGTTATTCTACGACTACATTCTAGCCCATTTCAATGCGATACAAAGTTGCGAATCAATTTTGACGCATGCTATACAAGTCAAAACATATGATCACCCTGTAATAGTAAATTTCCAAAAGCAAAATTGCAAAAGTTATTTTAAAAGTATGTCAGTTTTGATTAAAATGTTATAAAATCCTTCCATAACTTTTTTTTGTTTTGTTTTTCGTCTGATCTACAAACAGAACATCTGTTGAATAACGTTTCCATAAATGATTCTGGAACCAAGTAATAGAAACAAATTATCAAAAGGTAGTAAAATAAAAAAGCGTAATGAAATGTACCTAAACGTAGCGGAGCGCAGTCATAAATACGTTGTGATGCGGAACACGTATCAATGCGCAGCAAAAGCGTGAAGAAGTCTACATATACGCAGCAAAAACGTACCGTCAGCAAACTTTGTGTTAAAATAACGGGACATTTTTGTCAAAATGTAGTAATTTAAAACTTAGTAAAACGTTGAAGTTGAAACGTGACAGTGTGATTGGGGATTAATATTTACATGTACATTGAAATTCAGTTTACCAAAAACCAGAGAATAAATGAATCCAAGTTTAAATACACCTTATGTTCTTCAAGGCAACGATTTTTAGTAATATTATACTGGTCATTCGCATCAGTATATTTACCAAGCTGTTCATTTGTAAATTATAACAGACGTGAAAAGCTCTGCATTATCACGAACCTATTCTGCGTTCTAACAAGTCTCTTTTTGCCCAGATGAATGGTTAGAAATACATGCACACATATTTATTCCTTTTAAGTAAAGGGCATATAAGAGTTGGAAAAATGATCGAAACGAGTGATACTTTTTTAAAGGATAATTGATATTGTCGCCCCACCCATCAAACTTGAAGAGATATATAATGAACCCTCAGATACTTTTACTGTGTTTCAAAGAGGAATTTTGTACAATTGCAAGATCTAAGATCAATTTAATGTTTTTATAGCGATCAGTTTGATAAAGGCGAGTCAGACGAAGCCAAATCGTCATTTTTATTGAAACCATTTTATCTATCTATGTGGTTATATCTCATTTGATATTGTTTAATCTCTTCTTATATGTTTATGTCATTTCACTTCATTTAAATAAATATAATTTTTAATTTTAATTTTAAGTGGTGTTGTTGTTTTCGAGTTGCATTTAAAACTGATTATATTTCTCCAATTATCCATTTTTATTATTAACGTCTAACAAGACTGGACCAAAAGTATTTTTGAAACGCAAGTCTGTTGCGTGTCTCTTTGTTAGCTACATACGTGAATATCATTGGTGGAGAAGAACAATTCATTGGTAATAAGTTTCCTGATAGAGTTTAAATAAACTATCCCTTGAAGAGAATCCATATTTCATTGTGTGTAAGAAATGAAAAGACAACATCGAATATTTTTATACATTTTTGTTTGATTTCGAGTAAGTTTGGGCTAAACAAGGCAGAAGAAAACTGTCTGTACTTTTTTTGTATTTATCCCATCAAATAATAATATTTGTTACCCAAATATGTCAAAATTGATGAACATTGCAATTTATGATCCTAAACAACAAAATCATATTTATGTTGCTTTTTTATATTGTCCGAACTCTAAAAATATATGTCCATTTTCAGTATATTAATGAGTAAAATCTAATATCTAAAAAGATTAATTGATGTTGTTGCAAACATGAGGCTCTGACGTTAAATGTCGACTGATATGTCTTTTTGACAGTTTCGTTGAGTAGTTTTATCAATAACTAACTTTTTTCATACTCGTCTATTGTATGAAATATTCGTCTGCTCGCGTCTAGTTACTGAGATAAGCGAACGGGGATTGATAAATAAATGCAAAAGTTCATGTTATTGTCAGCATAACAAAATTTTATTTTTTATTTTTTATATTTAAATAGCGTTTACATACAATTTATTTATTTATTTATTTATTTATTTATTTATTTATTTATTTATTTATTTATTTATTTATTTATTTATTTATTTATTTATTTATTTATTTATTTATTTATTTATTTATTTATTTATTTAGTGGAACGGTTTTTCGCGTTGCATTTAAAACTGATTATATTTCTCCAATTATCCATTTTCATTATTAACGTCTAAGAAGAATTGACCTAAAGTATTTTTAAAACACAAGTCTGTTGCGTGTCTCTTTGTTAGCTAAATATGTGAATATCATTGGTGGAGGAGAACAATTCATTGGTAATAAGTTTCCTGATAGAGTTTAAATGTACTTATGAAGATATATAAACTATCCCTTGAAGAGAATCCGTATTTCATGGTGTGTAAGAAATGAAAAGACAACATGGAATATTACTACATTTCTGTCTGATTTTGAGTAAGTTTGGACTAAACAAGGCAGAAGAAAACGGTCTGTACTTTTTCATATTTATCGCATCAAATAATAATATTTGTTGCCCAAATATGTCAAAATTGATGAACATTGCAATTTATGATCCTAAACAACATAATCATTGGTATCTGTTGCTTTTTAAAATATTTTTGGAACTAAAGAAATATATGTCCATATTCAGTATACTAATAAGTAAACTATTCATACACAGGAGATTGCAGGTCATATTTTCACACCCTGCGTTCCCTCGGGCGTAAAAAATAATATTAAAAAAAAGCCAAAACGCCAAATATATTTATGACACTATCCCCAAAAAACATGACCAATATATAAAAAGATTAATTGATGTTGTTGCAAACATGAGGCTCTGACGCTAAATATCGACTGATATGTCTTTTAGACAGTTTCGTTGAGTAGTTTTATTAATAACTAGCTTTTTTCACACTCGTTTATTGTATGAAATAACGTCTGCTCGCGTCTAGTTACCGAGAAATCGAACGGGGATTGATACATAAATGCATTTAAAAGTTCACGTTATTGTCGGCATAACAAATTTTGTTTTTTTTTTATTTTGAAACTAAATAGCTTGACGATCTTCGTACATAAAGGCTATTACTATACATTGTTTCATTTTACACAGGCGAATTTTATTGTTTTCTTCTGGTGTTATGTTGTCGCATGAACCCGGGTTATAGTATGGTAAAGTCGATTGGGCGTTCGCCAGTAAAAATAGGTTTGCAAATTCACAGAAAGACTGCTCCGTATTGAACTTGTGTACCGACTATTTTGGAATTAATAGTGAAGTCTTTCCCCATATGACCATACATGCGAGCAGTCATTTTTCACCACATTTTACAGACGACGGTACCTTTTTTGTTCAATAATGTTTAACTATCATTCCTGAAACTTTAAAGAAAGATTATGTACATTTGAAATTGTGCGTTTGCTACAATGGAATTGTTCGGGAATTTGTGCCCATTTTTCCATACTTTGGAACATGTCACTTTTCAGAAATTTGACAAAAACGGTACCTTTATTGTGTAATTAACTTCTTCTACAATTTGCGACACAGTCGCTGAACTTTCTTCAAACATTATTGTAACCAATTCTCTATTTATTAGGGCATACGCTCTGCACCCGGCCATTCCAGACTTTGCGATTTTTTAGCTGTTATCTTAAATTTACAGTCTCAAATTATAATATTATGCTTTCTTTTCAGTAGCTATATAAACATTGCCGGGTTAAATGAACAAAAACAGTATGTATGTAATACATTTTCTCATTCAATTAAAAGTAATGCATTGACTTGTGCAATAATGGTTTTCAATTTGGCAGTCATTCAAACTTCCTGGTTGTTAAAAATCGCCTCTGTTTACTAGTTCAAAATTGATAGTATAATTACGAATAACAATTTAAGCACTGAGCGTAATGCATGATTAAGAACTAATGATTTCAAGCCTTTGAAGTATTCTGAAAGTTCATGTACAGGTTCTGGAAATCTGCGTTGAATGGATAAACCAGCTTGTTTAATGACGCGATTGGTAAAATAAATCTGTAATGTTCAACACGTTCAACCAATAAATATTTGCGAACTATATAATAAACGAATGAGAACTTAATCAGTCCAAAAGTATACTAATGTTATGGTTGGCTAATATGTTTTCGATAGTTTAATTTTTGATAATGAACTTCGTACGGAAGCTTGTTAAGGACCTCCAAAATATTTGTTCAATTCGTGATCACGAATTTTGATTCGTTATAAGGAATCCAGATTTCGTGATTACGGATTATAATTCATAATAACGAATTTTCAAATTTGAGATCACGGATTATAATTCGTTATAACGAATTCCAGAATTCGTAATCATGAATTTAAATTCGTTATGAATAATTGCGGAATTCGTGATCACGGATTTTTAATTCGTTTTAACGGATTCCAGATTTCGTGACGACGGATTTCAGTTTGTTTTCACTCAAATTTATTCCACGATAATTACTCTCGCGGGTTTTAGCACATCTAGAATGTCAGTAGATTCTTTAGGACATTTAAAATATTTTTTTAAAATTCGAGATAAGATTTTTAACACGTTATAAAGAATCGAATCCGTGATCAAGAATTTAAATTCGTTATAACGAATTCCAGATTTATAATTCGAAATAAGGAATTTTTGAATTTGAGATCACGAATTTTAATTCGTCATTACGAATTTCGGAATTTGTGATATCGGATATTTAATTCGTTATAACGGATTCCAGAATTCGTGATAATGGATTTCATTTTGTTATTACATGATAATTACTTTCTCTCGCATGTTTAAGCACAGTTAGAATGTTCGTAGATCCAGACAGTTCTATCGAATATTTGGACCGTTCCCTTTTTATCAAAGTCAGGTTAGTCAAATTAAAATCCGTAATCACGAATTCTGTAATTCGTCATAACGAATTAAAACTCTGTGATTAAAGAGAAAACTATAGAAAATGTTAAAATCCTTTATCTCGAATTCTGTAAGTAGTTACAACGAATTTAAAATACGTGATCACGAATTAAAATGCATGATCACGGATTATAAAAAATGTGTAGGTCATAAAGAAGCTCCCGTTACTCCGTGCATTGGTGGAAAAACAAACAATATAATTCTTTTATACGTGTTATGTCAACGAATAAATCGGATTATGAATCAAATAATAACTTTTCAGGAACCTGGCCTTATATTGATGATGCTAAGGTGACAAGAATACATTGTGTGCAGACTGCTATTAATATCAGTAAAGAAACCATTAGTATTGAAACAAGATGATGGTTATGCTTAATACCTTATAAATATACATCACCCTTGTATATGAACATATATTTATAACTATAAAAGATAAACAAAAATTAATTTCATTCAATAATGTTCAGTGAACTAGATAGATACATGTGTGGTTATAACATACTATTTCTACATACGTAGACATGTCTAACACTGTGAATCATTTTATTTACTATAGACTGTGTGATTGGGGCAAGTTATATATTCAAGGAAACGCATCATTTGTGAACATATTTAAATGTCAACATTAATAGATATTTGCATTGCATTTCAATGCCTATTTTCTGCTAACAATGTATTATTTGTTACTTTTCCGCTATTTTTATCATCGGTTTGTTTTGCAGAGAAAAATACTTATTGATGATCTACCTTTGATCTCCCACATATTAACATGAATTATGTTTATTTTACAGTATGCAGAATTAGATATGAAAGACGATATAAGAGATACGAAAACAAAAGAAATGTATAACACAACATGAACAAGTTATGTAACTTCCTAGTTATGTACGGTATGTTTTGTTATGCTTATATTCAAGACAAACACGCCAAGTGAGACTTTTACATAACTGTAAAGGACCTCGTGTGTAATCCAATTCATTATTATTTATGATTTCAGACTGTATCGTGCAGGCAGACTAATGTATGCTTCTTCAATAAGACCCAATAAATAAACAATAATACATAATTATTTAAATAAATCGGAAAAGAAATTGTGTATTGATTAGTATTGATTAGACTTAACAAAAAACAAATAGCAGAAACATCAACAGAAGAATTAAAAATATTAAGAAAAAGTAATATAAGGTGACTTTTTATTTGACTTTTATACACCTGAAAGCATTGGCTTTGTGTACAAATATCATAAATACTAATGCCGTTAATAAGTTTACCGGTTATAGAATTTTATGAACTGCTCAACATAAAACTAAATGAGCAATGCTGCACTTTAAAGCAGCGAATTATTTACACGTAGAAAGAAATACGCATTTTAACAACTGGATTAGTTAGTTATAAATAAATTTAAGTCAATTGAACTTATGTTGGCTTATGGTATAAACCACTTTTCCTATGTTCTCTTTTCCAACTAGAACTAAACTGTTCCTTCATTTATTATAATAATATATCAATATCTCATTTATCAATCTCTTAACCTTTTAAAACTAGACGGTGACGGTATGGCGTTCCGAATATTAATCAACTCACTCCGATCCATGAAAGACATTAACTGCTGTTGTACCATTATTATTTTTAGACAGTAGTACAAGTATCTTCTGGTGGCTTGTCCGATTTACAATCAACTTCTGTTTCACATTATATGTTTGCAATCCAGATCATACCAGCGCAAATGCAGAAGAGACAAGATTTGTAATCGACGAAAGCCGTTAGCAGATCATCTTATTTTTATATCGACTAGTTATATTTAAATGTCAAAACACAATCCTTAGGAAGCACCACATGTGTATCCCACATTGATTTCAAAATTTTAAATCCCAAACACCTGTGTAGCCCACGGTGCATCTGTTGATTCACTTCAGATGTCATTATCTGCGGTATAACATGTTCTATTAAAATAGTTTTAAAATTACATTACTAAATTTGACAAACTAAGCTGTGGCATATCATTGTCAAGTAGATTTGTATGCATTTGCATTTTTTTCTAAACCGTACCGGATAAATTAAATTTAGTCCTTAAAACTTAACTTTATTATCGGATTGTCCACCTCTCCTTAATTCTCCTTTCTATTTAGAACGAATTATTTCCCTGACCTATGACACTAATAAATCCCTCCTTATAGATTCATACTCCCTACAAGACAAGACGGCAATTTGGTTCCAATATTTATCAATCCACCTTTCCATCCATTAAGAATACTGCTGTTGTTTATTTTTATTTTCAGTCACTGGTAAAACGTCATCAGATGTGGAACCAATTTTTGGACCATGTGTTTGCAATCCAAATCATACAAGCGGAGATGCAAAAGTGCAATCTTACGTACCAAGCACAAAGTTGTTGCACATCTAATATACAATTAAATAATCAAACTTCAAGCCTTAGGAATCAGTACATGTGTATCCAACGGTGCATCTTTTAAATAACCGATTCCATTATATGTGGTATTATATGTACCTTTTTTGTGTGATCAATTTTTGCTGTTGTTTTATTTTTATTGCATTTGTACAACTCATTGAGGTGCACCAGATGGAGAAATAACTTAGATATAATCTTGGGCTACTTCATTCCAAATCAAACTATAGTTCAAATGGAGTAGAGCAAGTTTCGTAAGAGGCTTTATTTGCTGCACATTAACTTTTTATAGTTAATATTCACATTGAACTACCACATTACTACCGTTGTTTATTATCACTAATGATCCTACGCTGATCTAAATGTTTAGTCCCGAGTACATGTCTATCTCACGATGTATCTATTGATTCACTGATGCCATTATCTGAAGTATCATATTATTTATATTTTATTGTGATACATTTTTTATTATATTATGTTTTGTTGATTGTGACCAAATATTGTCAATCAAACATAACTGATTATTTATTATTCTAAACAATATTACATATAACTAAATTGAAGTATCGGGAACTGAAATTGAATGATCATATCAGCCACCTTTCTAGATTTTTCCTTTATCTATCCCTACATGTAACCGTCAGAGAAAAGACGAGCAATATAAGTTGGTTCCAAATAAGCCAGCCTTCTATTCCTATCCGACATATACTAATATTTTTTATTATTTTTTATTTTCAGTCACTGGTACAACGTTGCTCATGGATGTTTATCAGGTGTAGAAACAACTTATGTATAATTGTTATATTTTATGTTTGGATTCCGAATTCTACGAGTACACATGCAGAATAGCAATTTTTCGTGCATATTTGCAGCACACGTTCTTATTTTTATATATGATAAACATTGAATATTTCAACCTTTAGTAATCAATATTTTTGTATTCCACGGTGATCACAAAATGTTAAGTCTCGATCACCTGTTTAATAACAATACTGATTTAAGATAAAACGTAATTTGTTTCCTTTGTAGCATTATTTCCAAACGAAACAATACTTCTAAATGTAGAAGCTGAGTTGATTGAGGGAACATCTTACCCAATTCAAGGGTATGATCCCACACCAAGCTTGTTACCAATATTCAACTGCAGCTTCAGCAATGTGTCCAAGGAGACCTATGTCTATGATGTATATTGGTATATCAATGATCACCATGTTAAAAATACTACCAATGTCCCATATCATGAACTCAGATCTACAGTCCTCCGACAAACCGACTGGATCAATTCTTATAAAATGAATATGGATGTAAGTTAAATCTTGAGACACTTGTTTTCATTATCATCAATTTAATTTATGATTCATGATTTATGATTTATTACTTACACGCGCTGTTATTTGTATTAGTTTAGACTATATACTTTATTAAAGGTTCGGTAAGCGGTAAAGCAAAAACGTGATGACGATCGTCTACGAAATTCATATTTAAAACAAAAGTTAGTGATATATCTATCTGAGGTTTTCCGCAACTTACAGCAGTTTTAATTTGGGGTGTAAGGTAAATCGACGACAATAAAATAATTTAACATAAGAAGCTGCCAATAATATAGCATGATACTACGGACGTCACCAGTGTCTAGTGCAAATCATTTGACAATTATTAAGGATGCAAGTTCTAGTGGGCGACAATGTTAGATTTCTAATAGGAAGAATATTTGGAAATATTCACAACCAAATCTTTAAATTTATACTCTTTTTGATTGGCCCAGTTATATATGGGGCAAAATTGACTGACGGAAAATCGACAAAACATCCTAGGGTAAATTTACAATTTCGTTTTCCGCTGGGGGCACAAACGCCGTTTTATCATATAATACTGGTCGATGATCTCTACTGGCAGTGACTCGAAACATTTATTGATCAATTTCTACATTCTATTAACGAGTACGTAAAATTGCGTTTAAGCAGATAAGTTCGGTTCAAGTACTTGATATAACTGAAGATACAGATGTAATTGAAGCTTTCATTCTGCCTTTGTCGAGAAAAATCGCGACTTACGTATTCATATTATTGTTTCCACTTATTGTTATTTGTATAGTATACTCTTTTTACAAAGTTTTTATTTAAACTTCAAACTGAATAATAAAAACGCATATCGTTGTATAGTCTTTCTAAGCAATGTTAAGAAATCTCGATGGTGTAACAAAGACGCATATTTTGTGTTGTGATAAATCGTGAATATACCCATTTTAATGCGAATACTCGTCTGGTAATAATGTTGTACAATAATAAATTTGATTTAAGCTAAATGGTGTAATGAAAAAATATCATTTCAATCATTCTAAGGATGCGGAAGCAAGCAAAAGTGTTTGGTGAAAATCTTTGGCAGAAAAACCTTGCAATAGTTAATAGTTCAGCTTGAAGTCAGTCAAGAAGTCTTTCAAATGTTACAAGGTTTTAGGATCCACTAAAGGCCATATTGAAATATTTTGAAACAACTTGGTGACATCTTATACGATTCGACATTCATCTGCACGCGATGTTTTCGGAATTCGAGGAGATAAATATCGATAATCGATAAGCCAGGTTAAACTAAAGTCTCTTTTTGTAGATGTGTGTTTATCACAGATCCCACCAATCCTGTAAATCATTGTAATTTACTGAATTGTTAACATTCACTCTTTATGTCTTTTTAATTGAATTAGATCCCACAAATAAACACCTAGCCTAATAAACTATAGTTTACTGCATGCGCTGATCTCCGACCTAACCGTTAAAACAACTTGGTCAACATAGTGACGAATCAGATATTATATTTTGCAATATAATAACATTAAAGAACTATGAAACATATTACATTTAAATCAAACAACTGATTGAATATCTGTAAAAAAACGGCTATAAGACGATAGTTACCGTTAATCCAGATCGATTTTTGTACATAGATTTGCGCACGTTATGCACAGTAATTTAGAATCGTGAAGACCTTTAGTTAATTTGAATATAAGTAGTTTTTATATTGAATTTGTAAATACAATGCTATTCATTTATTTTGTAGATATTTTATTATAAAGTTCTATATGCATGTATTGATTTTGACACGGGTCATTTACTATTTTCTTCATGATGGTGTTATTAAAGGCAATGGAGATCGTTATTTTGTTATCATGTTTATGTGTTTTTGTAATATCGAAAGATGTTCATCGCACCTGACATTCTCTACATAGTGTTTATTCTTTTTATAAAATACCATTATATTGTGTTCTTCCACCTATTGGACTGTCCGCACATTAGTTAGTATGTAAATTTGTAAATGCTCACATGTCTTCACTTTGTCCGTTTGTCAGGTATTAAAGACGATGATGAGAAATTATAAGGGTAGAGTGCTTTATGTTCGTTTGAAAGAATTAAATTTGAACATAAATATTGATTTTTTTTATGTTTTGTATTCATTCACAACACGTAAGACAACTGTTGCTAATTTTGTTTTTCATCTTTAAGGTGCAATGTGCTATAAGACTGAGATATTTGATAAATTCGACTCAAGGTCCATTGATTTACAGCCCAAAGTTCCCAGCCGGATTGTTTGTAAGTACCCAAATTAGCTTTTAACTGTATAACACAGATTATTTAACATTGCTTGTATCATATATTTACAGCTGTTTTGTTTATGCATTTTTATACAATTAATGAATTTGATATAGGTTGTATCGTAATTTATCAGCCAGAAAAAATGTAATATTCACCAAGCCGCTAGGTGAGGTGAATATACATTTTTTGAGGGCTGAGAAATCCTGATAGGGACCGTATATCAAAGTCAGAATTTGTTTTATTATATGACTAACATTTATCTTGATTTTGATTGGCCCAGTTTATCACGAAAGTATTATGCAGACGGTGTGTTAACCTCAGAGTAGATAAAAGTAGACTGATATAAAAGTTTTGACTTTTGAGTAGCTAAAAATGGAATAGTTATCCCTTTTCAGTGGTTAAAAATAGAATTCAACAATAGGAAACAAGCGTTAATTTTATTTGTTGAATTAAAAACATCAGCCATCAAAATCATTATTTTAAAACATTCTATTTGTTGACATTGTTTCAAAATGGCTGACGAGCAGCAGACAAGTTTTGCAACTGTCAATGAACAGGAACTTTTTTGCCAATTTTTCATAATGCCTCTAATATTACTACTAATTTTTATTGGAAAATGTTAATTTCTTTCAATTTAAAATGTGATGGTTTACTGTTGTTATTGTTGAAATAAATTTTTATTGATATAATAAAACAGTCATATGATAAAACATTCATCGACTTTAATATAGGTTAATAACATGTTTTTTATCAACCCTCTAAAATAATATCCACACTCACCTTTGGCTCGGTGAATATAATTTTTTCAGGGTTGATAAAACCAGGTATTAACATACACCAATTTCAAATATAAAAAGTCAATAAATGTATATTATTACATTAATAAAATCACCATCTTCCTTCAGCAGAGGATGCTTAAATTTTGTACTTGTTGTAATGCTTGTTACATCTATTATTTTCTGTTGATTCTGCATTTTGATATTGATTTGCTGATAATCCTGAAATTCCAGTTTCATTACATTTCAAATATTAAAAAGAGTATAAAAGTAAATTATTGTATTCCTAGATTTTTTAACAGTATGATTAAAGGTGATTCAATGACCACTAAAACTGGTGAAAACCAGGTCAATATTGGATTCCGCTGCACAGTAGTCAAGCGGAATTCAAAATTGACCTGGATTTGACCAGTTTAAGCCTGTCTTATGTAATTCTAGTACAGTGTCGATTTATCTTGACCGAAAGTTGTTGTTAGACCAATCAAAAACACGCAAAATTCTATTCGTGTAACAACAACATTTGTCTAGTATATCACCACTGATCATATGTCGCAAAACCCAAGGTAGACCTTGCGGTGATATAAAGTTCTCGGGTTTATACATGTTTTGACATGTAATGCTCAGTATGTATTATATTATCTGTGTGATCATATACATTGAGGATAAAAGATGCACAAGGTTTCAAGTTTTACGTAATAGAATTTTCTAAATATTTACAAAAACATAGTCATTTCCTCTTTCTTATGATTAAACCTGACAGTCCGTTGTTAAAAGAGTTATTTTTTAAAATGTTATGGGATTATATATAATCAACATTGATGTATTGATGAAATAATGTAAAAATATTCTTCATTGTATCTATTAAA
Organism: Limnoperna fortunei; assembly: GCA_944474755.1. Taxonomy (NCBI): domain Eukaryota; kingdom Metazoa; phylum Mollusca; class Bivalvia; order Mytilida; family Modiolidae; genus Limnoperna; species Limnoperna fortunei. The sequence continues at coordinate 83,546,338 of OX104111.1, read as the reverse complement.
ATAAAACACATTGATATATTTTCAGCCTGATCGATACGAATATTCGGTCAAAGAAGGGGAATATATCGATATTGGTTTCACATCAACAGTTCCGATTGGTTGCTTAGCTTCCCATGTTGATTTAATAAAACACTGCTCTCAAAATATTTACGTGTTTCAACCAGAACATACCACAACAGATTGTTTGAACAGCATTGTTAAGAGAGATATCGTTTTAAAAGGTCATTTCTGCGGGCTGCAGCTTGTAAGTCTGAATTGGAAGGAGAAACATGTACTAAGAGTGTTTGGATATAGTGATGGGTTTTACAACAGGCGAGACAGATCAACTTATCTTCGAATCTCGGCACCTACAATTTCCATGTTCAACGAAATATGGAAGGATTTGATAGTGCAAGATATAAAGGTAATTGTGTATTTAAAGGTACCCTCAAAACACAATCAAGAATCAAAGTTTTTTACCCTTCTCGAGATAATTTGTTCGGAATTCAGGTATTTGCAATGAAGTTTTATCTTTAAAATAAAATAAACAATCGATGTCAACACTGAACAAGACATATATCAAACTGAATGTTACATGCACTTGATTCAATCTTACGGACAAGCTCACGAGAGAAGAATACAATTGTTACATACAACTGTATGATCATTTCAGATTACGGTAAAAGATAAAGATTCTTTGGTGAAAAACCGAATATGCAAGTCTTACAATGACCCTCATATAACGACATTTGATGGAAGACTATATCATTATATGAAAGTCGGTGAATTCGTTATATACAGAAATTCCAAGGGTCCTTATTGGGTATGTATACTGATAATAAGACACCTTTTACTCAGACTCGATTTTGATAGATTTAAGAGTTTCAGTCGATTGGCTGAAAATAAAAAAAGAGTCTTATAAAGCGATTACGAAAACAAAACATAAACCAAAGCAAGCAGACTGAATAAATAAACAAGCAAACAGTAGTAGGTAACAGATTTGAAAGACATGAAACAACCGATTTAAGTCAGTCACTGACACAAAAAAGAATTGGTGTGGAATAAAGGGTCTTAATTAAAGTTATAATCGAAGGATGAATAATTATCATAAACAACTTTTGTACAATGGAATAGTCTAGAGTCTTGCAGGTGGTGAATAATAAACAAAACTGGGACGTACTTATTGTCAATATTATCAAACTGCTATTCATATAAAACACAAAGATTACAAATGTACATAATAATTACCAATATATTCTTACTGCTTCAATTAAATGGCAGCAAATTGCTCATCAAAACACAAACGCAAAGTATTAACAGTAACTGACATTTTAAAAGATACATGTACCTTTTCTTCATCTTTAGATACGATAATAAAAAAAACGTATCCCGGCAATGTATTTTATCAGGTCCGCATATAAATTGAAATCCAATTTTAATTCTCATTTGTAAATTAAAATATTTATCTGGTTTATAGGTGCACGCGTTATTAACGAACTGTGGGTTTGGTTGGACTGGTTCTACATGCCATTGTGGTATAGCCATAAGGAGCCGGAATTCTTTGTTTATATTAAGGACATGCCATACAATATCACGGAAAGAGACATGCATGCTAAAACATCCGTTGATAAAACTCTTTGAATGTGACGAAAATGACTTTGTGATAGAACATTCTCGTTTTGATTATAAGGTTTGTTATTGATAAACTTGCGTTTTGATTGTCTTTTGCGTATTATAATCAAAATATCAGACTGAAATAGCCTAAATTATCTAAAAAAAGACATACGCCAAACAAATGTACATATGTATTTTAGGATATGAAAATTTTGCAAATAAAGTCGAGTTTCAAATTTGAATCATTTTAATATTCTTTTGAAGAAATCAAAGAATATTAATATGATTAAAATATAAATTGTGTATCAGGGACATAGGGAACAGATCAAAACAAACAACATATTTTTTTAAGGTAGATAGTTTACTCTGTTTAAAAACGACAATAGCAGATATATTTACCAGAATTTAGTGTCGTTAATATAAAGGTACGTGGGGCGAAAGTCGTTGGTATAGATATAGTTTTTGTAGCGTAAAGTAATTTGTCCCACCATGTTCAACAATGTTCCAGATGTTAACTTCACTTATAATAATGATATGTAAAGAAGGCAATACAAATTTACACGTTGCTTGAATATTATGACGGACATCAGGTGATAGGATAACGAAATGTACCTAATGCCATGTTTTTCTTTCTAAATCTGAAATTTTATGTCAGTGATTACTATGCATCTTTGTAGATAAAACTTCCTATTGGAACAGAAATTAGATTTAGCATTGATGAAAGGTTTAGGTTCATTTCATCGATTTTGATAAAACCATCTTTATACGACATAAATGAAGCCAAGGGACTTTGTGGAGTTCCTAGTAGTACTAAAGATCAATCTGATGATTTTACAACTCGTTATAATGAAGTTATTGGTGATGACCAAAAATTTGGCGATTCCTGGAGGTAATCATGCTTTCATGTTTTACAGAATTTATCTCACAGTTAAATTTAGTTTTTCATTATTTGAGTCACTTTTATATAGGCTTGCATGTTTCGAATTGTTAATTTGTATAACTTTGGATATCAGCTAAAATGTGTTCATAAATTTTACGGTTCATTTATGACTAATCAAACTTTCAGTAAATTACTATTTATTTTAGAATTTCCCCATCAATGACCAACGAACAGTTATTTATTGCCGAACCAGAATTTCTATATGATGATTTAATGGTTCATACTGACGACTCCAATACCAACGCTTCCACGCGATATTGCGTATGTGAACAAGAAGCCAGTCCAACAGATGCGTTTACAAATTTTAACACCGTGCATTGTAATCTAACAGAAAGTACGGAATACTGTTCAGTTACACCACAGCAAACAGGCACCATCGTCAGTGCGTTCTACCAGACATGTTCCGGGTCTTATCGGGGAAAACGTTCATCTCATACGATTTCTCGGCGTAGCACTTTGAATAGTGATGATGTTTTGGATTTTATACCATTGAACGTTGACGACGAAGTTTTCAACGAAGATGAAGAAGTAAAGTTTTGATATTTTTGACTTCGTTTAGTTTGTAAACATTCTCATTAGATGTCCCCATAAATAATTTGAAGAAAGTAATTTAAAAACTATACTCATTGTGTTAGTTTTAGTGCCAGTAATCTATTTTATTATCATTCAAAAGATTTAAGCGATAAAATTAAACTAAAACATTAAAACTTTACAAATCAGAAATATGATTAAACAAAATAAAAAATTAACACAGCTTATTGTTGTTTTTATCAGGTTCAGAGCACATTTAAAAGTAACTGGACGGAAGAAAAGGCTTATCAAACTTGCAAAGAAAGCATCCTGAATGAATTGCCTTCCAGTATTTATAGCGATTATGTAGAGCTGAACGAGGAGGATTTCATAGCTTCGTGTGTTTTGGACATCAAGGTATTAAATACATATTGCATTTGATGACGACAGAGATGTTTTGTATCAAAACTTTTCAGATTTTTTAATCTTTATCTAATTGCAATATTTTATTACGGATCTCCGCAACACAGAATTTTTAATTTCCAGTGTCTGACAAAAATCTATATATTGCTACAAAATACACACACCCTGACATTTTCAACAAATGTGCATCGTTTTGTATATGCAATATTAAGTTACCTACCGGCAAGTCCAAGGGCAATAACTTTGCCCAAAATCATCGGACCGGAGTTAAATTTAAACATGATGGTTTGGTTGAACTAACTTACCAAATATCAGCTAAAGAACGCTAAGCGTTTAGAAAACAAATGATGGAAAACTGTTAATTTTAAGAAATTTCTTAGTCCAAAGCAAATAACTTCGCCAGTCATCATTTTACTGGAACAAAATTTAAACTTAAATTGTAGCTCATGTTTGAGACTCATACCAATGTTCAGTTTAATAGCTGCAACCGTTTAGAAAAAAGTTCAGAAAACCTGTGTGACAGACTGACGGACGAACAGAGTGCAAAACTAAAGTCCTCTTAATTAGGGGATTTATAAATTTATGCATTGAGGCCGATTATATTTTCTCTTGTCAAATATACATCTATATTTGTTTTATAACAAATGTATTGTTTTACTTTAAACATTATTATTATGATGTTTATTTTGCAAAAGCTTTGAGGATTTTAGAATATGTGACAATTGTTAAAGTAAGAACAGCATTTGTAAACAAATGTTTATCTTTAATAATTTTCACATGACATGAAGTTGTGACAATAGGTATATGCTGTACTAAAAGGCAATACTAGTAGATGACTTTTCGGTAGATTACGTTAATGCTCAATTGTTAAGCTTTTTTCAGTTAGTTGGCGACACTACATTTCTGGTGGACACAATTAGAGCTATGATAACCAATATTATGATGGAAGTTGTAAAGAATGAATCGCTTTACACACTGAAAACAACGGATGGCTCACAAACACTTTTTGAATTCATTACTAGCTTTTTATGTCCAAATAAATGCAGTGGTAATGGAAACTGTATAGGAGGTAAAGTGTTTTCTTTTATCATTGTATATTTATCTATTTATCTAGCTGCTTGGAAAAATTCGTATACACGGCAACGATTTGATACGAATATTTATAAAAAATGCATTGTGACGTCAGTCCCTGACGAAAACATACATTGTGACGTCACTTGAAAGAATGTTTCTGATGAATATCCAAGTATGAAAACAATTCTAATGTTACATATGATCGATATCGTTCATTATGTTATTTTCAATTTCAAAAATGTTATACTTGTATATCCCTGTATTCAATCTTGCCTTTTATACGGGTTCCAACGATGCCCTCGTATCGCGCTGAAAAAAAACTTTCGCCACGCAAATAACAGATTTCATTTCATCATATTAGAAATAAGTTTCACATATCGTGACAATTGTATATCGCTTGACATCATCCTCGTTTTTTAATTACATCTAACAAAAAAGAAAAAAAAATCACCAGAGGCTCGTTGATTATTTTGTTGAAATATAACTATAGATGATAAAAAGCGATATATAATTTGTACCCAATGAGAAACCTTTAAAGACCAACTCCGGAATTTACAAACATACATATGTCGTATAAAAAACAACTCGCTAGTGACACACATGTTTGTATGTATCATTTTATCTACTAAAATATATTTTTAAGAATTCCGAATGTTTTACTTTTCCTTGTCACTTGATGGAATTTATGTTTAATACTTTCCCGCTCTTCTTCCTTTTAGCAAAAGTTGAGTTCGCATGATTTGATGACAATTTAATGTCGAGTTATGTCCATTATATCCATAATGTATGTTAGTAATAAGGCGTTTTTGAAACTATTACAGGAGTTTGCAAATGTAACGAAGAATATACCGGAGATGATTGTTCAATCTTATTATCGACACCACCTTCTAATATAAGTCTTCCTGCAAATGGCTTATGCACACGTGGGACACGTCCTTGCTTGAGAACAAATGTTTACGGAACCTTTCCATCAAATATTGTTTGGTACAAGCTAAAACACTTTCAGGTATTTCTAGAGATTCAAATAAGTCTAACTGATTATCGTGCATTAGTAAATTGCAATATCGTATTCATTATTTTAATAAACTACAAATATAGTACATTTATTGAACTTGGATAATCTATGAACGTCAGATATAAAGTTTAAGACAAGTTCATATTCCAAGAATAAATGTAATATTATGTTATATCGATTTTAAATACGTGTGATATTGAAGTTGTACCACTGTTTAAAATTGATTGAAATTGTTACAATTTACAGCTTTTACCGCGGTAGAATTTTAATATTGTATACTTTATTTTTCAGATTCTTGATAATTCTAAACAGTTTACATCTGAAAGTGCAGATGCAATATTGGCAGCTGATTACAGAAATATATTTATGATATCTGTAGCCCTTGGTTCTTCTAGAAGAAGAAGATCAACATCACAAACTTTCATGGCGGAGGGATATGAAATCAGTTTGTCTAACGACAAGTCAAACTTTGGAAATCCAGTCAGTATCATAATTTACGACGAAAATTGTTACAGCTGTGATTCAACTACATTGTCCTGTAGTCTGTTGGTATGTCGGGTAAAAGAATTTAGTATCATGATGCAAAGTTTATTGTCAGAAAACTCTCAAAATAGGTATATTTAAATATTAACGATACTATTTTTATGTCCATTTGGACATTTAAAGCCGGATAAAGACAAAAGAATAGACACTGTCAAAGACTTTTAATTTCACTTTAAGGATAATGTTTGGTGTCCCAAGAATGCTAAGATAGATGAATATTTGTATTCAATCAACCCTAGACAGCTGAAACTAAAGCCACTACCAATACACTTAGATCGACCTCTTTCTTAGATCTACTTCTAACAATTGACTAGGAAAACCTACAAACTAGAAGATATACGCGATGACTTCAACTGTCCAATACCCAACTTCCCGATCATAGAAGGCAACATTCCACCACTCGATCCTGGGATCGATAAACCGATTTTCCAGACCGTGATTGACTTTTAAGCTACTCAAACAAGGGTTTGTTGTACCTAAGGAAATGCTATCTCTTCAGAAGTTCTATGGTCGTCACTATAAAGATCGTAAAGGAAAAATAAACCCTCAAATACGATCGGCTTTTGAAGCCGAGTCAAATGTAGTCCTTTCTATTGCGGATTTAAGTTTTTCCTAGACATGGCAAGGAATAACTCAAAGGATGTCTAATCAGAGGCAAAATTTTGACAGCCACTGGAAACGGTAAGGAATATTGAGCAGGGGATTAATACTTTCGACCATAATAAACTTATTATTTTTCGAAATCTACATAATTTGCCTTTATTTGTTCCCTACCAGATTAGTCGAAGGGGTCTTTAGGTTTGCACTCCGTCCGTCAGTCCATCACACATGATTTTTTTTTTCTAAACGCTTACAGATATTGAACTGATATTTGGTATGCGAGTCAAACGAGAGGGCCTCCCCATCCGCAATCTGGGAATGCGCTGGGCAGTTCGCTAGGTGAAACAATTGCAACCTTTCTAGTGATTACAACTAAATTTTGATAATAATGCTATGTGCTATGAATCAAGTGCAAATACAAGGCAATATAGGCAATTCGACCGATCTTCGCCAATCTCGCCGAATGGTTTTTTATATTTTTTATGGTTTATGTTTTCACATAAAAGAACTTCAAATTATCGTTTAAGAGACGTAATTAAGGCATTTTATCTGATTTCGATAACGTACATGCAAGTAAAAGTTAACTATACCTAGAGTAATGCAGTAATCACCGGGATTTTTTTACTATACCCCGCTTTAGAAGTACACCACTAAATGGAATTTGATTTAATATAGCAATATAATATATAATTATATAGCAAATAAACCTACTGAACATTAAGAGCCAAAGTCTAAAGCGATAACGAAAATGGGTTTATAAAAGCATATACAATACGAAAAAAAACAACCAAAAACACAAAAAACGTAAGTGTGTATCACAAGCCTAGTTAAATTCAAGGGTGCACTCAGGTGCTCAGGAAGAGTAAACCGTTCCTGCCTCTTATTAGACACTCGTCGAGTTACTCATTGACTTTTTTGAAGAGCTAAGTAGTCAAAAGCAGCGGCCGGTCTAACTTTAACAGAATCTCTGCCACATAATGACATTTTGCATCTGATATTGTGCAGAATAATAACATACTTTTCTGAAAAAATATTTTGGGGTATCCCATAACAAAACATGGACGTTTGAGGGTACTTATCCCTTAACCCAATTTCCACTTACATCACTAACTGGATTGATAAAACTTCAACAAAATATGTGTCACAAAATCCATTGTGTACCTGATATTATACATCCCGAACTTTCCCGTAGCAAAACATTGAGTTTGTTATTCTGCTAAACAGAAAGGCGGAGGCACCAATAAGTGATCATTGCTCATAGGTTTTCCAGTTAAGAACTGCATTTTTATAAAAAATTAATTTAACATGAAGTTGAAAATATTATAACTTTGATATTTTTTGGGTATGTAGCTCGTTTCCGTATTAAGTATTTTTGTCATATTTTATATTTGAAAGAATTAACCATTGACTTGTAAATAAAATGAAGCATTTTATGCAAATGATTTTTTCTGTTTTAGGAGTCCTGTCTTTCTGTTACACCATCAAGCGAAACATTAAATGGTAAATAAAAGTTAAAGCAACAAAATTAATGTAAAATATAGATAAATCTTAAGGAAAAGGATATAATGCACAAACATTGGTAACTGAATTTGCAGAAAAGAACTACTATTGCATTTTAAAACCAGTCATATGATGAATTTCTTATTCTTATAACTCACGGTTTGTATCGTGTGATCGATAAGGAATCGTTTATTAATATTTTTGTGTTTAGCTTGTAAATTGGTTTCTTAAATTTACGAGATTTACACACAGTCCAGTACCAGCTTGTTAATTTCATAAAAATTACACAAAGTTTTGTTGTCGGTGTTTGATGTATAGACTTGAGTAGAAATCGCAAAAGCATTTCTTTACTATTTTCTATAATGCTATTTATAATACTATACCGTAACAAAATAGTTGTTTTTTCTTTAAAAAATTCATGTCTATTCAAATAATGAGTTTAACTTTAAAATGCACAATTTTTTAAATATATTTTTACGCAACTTTAATAGGGGTGGATATAGGTGTACCAGTGGTGGTGGCTGTTGTTGTCATATTTACTGTCATCGGATTGGTTTACTACAAATACAAAAAATCGATGTAAGTAACGACAATTTTAAATATTAAGATCTACACATTTTTTATAGCAAAACTTATCTTGCTTACATACTCGACGGTCTTATTTATGACGCTCAAACTTTTAATAGTATTTTAAGTATCAAATTATGAAATTAAGAAATTTGACATCATCTTGCTAGCTAAACCGTCCCATACATTTGACTTAATAACTACTACTTATTCTTCCATTATAATTCTTTTATAGTCTTAAACATTGTAAAATGTACATTATTGAATTTCGCATAAGATGTATTTAAAACAATGTTAAATTTCAAATCTTTATATTTGTTAATCGTTTATTCTCCACACTTACGATTTTACTATCTATATATGTAGAAAGAAAGTGACTCAACGAAATGATGACACACCAGAAAACAAATTTACATCCAGTGAAGTTTGGATGAATCGGGCTCATACTCTAAGCGAACTGTTACTTGACATTGACAGCAGCAAAAGGGAATCACCAGTAGATATGTTCACAGTAGCTCCCAAAACAAGCCATCGCAATGTCAACCCGAATATCAAGTCTAAGACTTGTGTCAAATCAATTCAAATTACGGAGTAGATAACACGAGATTGTGTGGAATTAGGTCTGCATATGTAGTAGTTAAAGAATTTAACATATTTATGTTTATGCAATAGTTTGATATTTACTCCTATGTTTTATTCAATAAGATTACTTTTTATATTGGTCTGGATGGCAACGTTTTGTTATGATATTGGGTTTTTGTATCACACCTTTTTAATTAAATATATGTTTTAACGAACGTTGTTACATTAGACTCAGTGATAATGTTTGCTTATTTCCCATCTATACTTTTTTAATAAGTATTATTTCTTTTATTTTCTAATGCATTTTCATGAAGTAGTTTTACTGCATTATTAATATTTTATTAGGTACATATAAATTGTTTTCGTTCAACCTTTTTAGGCTATTTTTATTATAATAGTTATTTATCATGATATTTGATAACCGTATGTGCTAACAAAACACTAATACTCTTTTACTACGACAACTGGATATCTTGGTAACCATGCATTTAATTATGTTTAAAAAGGTTTTTTTATTTCAATAAAAATAAAAGAAACATGTAGATTTGGGTTTTAATGAAGTGTTTACGCTGTGATATTTTATGCCTATTATGTTCCTATATTGTTTTTGATGGTAATTCCATTTTTTAAGTTAGAAACGACCAAAATGGTAATGAGAAGAAATCTATTATTTTAAAACCGAAATCGATTGAATAGTTGCTGCACATCCAGTGATTAATATTTTAACTTTATTCAGGACGATGACAACGTAACGAACAAATCAGTTGGGGACATATGACTTCAATTTCACTGTCTCAGATATAGTATATAGATTTGATTGGAAAAGGAAAATTTAGACCTTTGAGGCGGCTACAATGCTCATTCCCCTTTTGAAACTTACGAAAAGGTCCTTATAATTATGTTTATATACCAAAAAAATATGTCTTAGATGTCTATGAACCGGGAAAGCAAATCGATCAAAGATGGACATTTTTTATTAATGCATTATGCTTAATATTATGTGGACAACTTAGTAATTTCGTGAGCAATTTAAATAACTTTTCTTTAAGCACTAATGATCATGCAACGTAATATTTAAACATTAAGCATTGCATAAACACAGCGAAATATGTTTGTGAGCCGTCAGTACACACAAAACATCCACATTATTTATAGAAAAACGGTATGTAGTCCAAACAATACAAACCGCTCCTTTTTGTTAATAGTATTTACTAAAGAAAATTCATCTGTTCAACTCAAAACCTTCTGACATATAAATCTTTAACTTTGCACCCAATTTTTTTTTCTGACTGTTTGCAAATCTCATGAATAAATTTCATTTTCAGTTTTTGTGTTGCTTGTGTTGCTTTGTATATGTTTGTCTTTATCCGGAATTGTAACTGTCCTTTGACTTATTTGCTCTTGTTATTCGATCGGTTTTCTTTACTTGTTTTTCTTAAAAAGAATGATTGCAACGAAATTGATGTTGCTGACCTAACACTTATTCATATCAGCAATCATTTTATTTATTCTTACATGCTCGAAAATGCCTGCATGCATATATCCCAATGAAACACCAATGAAAAACAGAGAATTGCACACTATAGAGCCATCAGATGTTTTCTGTGTTGAAAAGGTCTCCCGTTTCTCTTACATACTTTACTGCACAACCAGGGTGCTTCAAGTAATAACATATATATAACTTGCTTATTTTACCGTGATAAAAACTGACGAGAGAAGTTCTGCTGTTGACGGTAGATTCAACAATTAAACGATTGGGAGGATTCCCGGCGCTCAACCTAAAGAGTCGCCTAGCGCGTCCGCAAGTAGCGAATAGGTAGGTCCTCTCGTAGGGGGTTCAGATTATAATAAGGAAAGATTGACCGCGGACTGTTGTGACTGCTGTAGCGCTACTATCAACAGGCATTTGTATAAAAGACTATTCCAGTTGATTTCATGCCAAGTTTATTACGGTCATTACTATTAGTTAACATACATATGGCCTATCTGTAGCAGGGCTATAAGAGTTCCTCACGCTACAGGGACAATAAATTTTCTTTCTATACCACCCCCCTATGAAAACTTTTTTAAGAACAAATTTAACAAGTGGCTTAAATTGATATAATAATGACATGCATAAACCGAAATTTTGGATGTGGTTGTCTTTTTCGGCATGTTTTACCGATTGTTTTCAAGCTTGTTTAGGTACGGTTTTATCGTTGTTTCATTTCCCTTTTGAATTTACTATTTTATCATATTATGGTTTCTATTCTGTTAGATGAATAATTTGAGGTCATTATGTTTTTTGAAGCCCCAGACACAATGTCACGTTTTAAAGTTCTACGTTTTACAACATTTTAAAAAAACAAGTACAACGGGAAAGATATGTAGTACTAAACAGGTACTATTCTAATTGTTTCGAAAAATTCAAACGTACTGAAAAATAAAAACGTTATATATACCTCGTAAATACGTAGAAAAGAGTAAACAAACGTGCCAAAAACATGCTGAAATGTATAACAAACGTAGGATAAACGTAACAAAACGTATTCACACATTTTGTTCGATGAAACTACGCGTGTACTACACATGTCTACGCTTTTCTACGTTTCACGTACGTATCAACTGGTTTCTACTACGTTTCTGTACGCTTTACTTAGATATTCCATTGTCGTAATCAGGCAAAAGCTGCCTTCGACATCGTGTTGTCAAAATGACAAAATATAAGTCTTTTCGACTAAAATTTCATTCTGAAAGATTTGTAATTACATGTCGAAAATGCTAGGTCTGCCGATCATCCAGAAGGGTTTCGCCACTTTGGAAACCCTACCAAAGGTTTACCCTGGTCCAGCCCTGAAATTAATGTTGGCCAAACATGACCCTCAGATTTCTTTTCGATAAAAATGGTTCCTCGTCATTTAGACCTTAGCTACGCCACTAGACATGTTCAGGTGTCGCTACGTTTCAAAAATTGTCTTTTGGTTTAGCTACGTTATTCCAAGAGTTTGTACATATCACTACGTTCTATGCCATTCATATGCGATGAAAGGTTGTGATTCTGTTGCAAGCTATGTTATAACGTAGTAAATTTTAAAAGTGGAATTTGCAAACGCTATTATAAAAGTAAACATAAGTTATACTCCGATAAACATCATTAAAATGTCTGTTTTGATTAAAATATGATAAAATCCCTCCATAACGTTGTGGTATTTTTTCGTCTCTTAGACATGACGAGCATCTGTTGAATAACGAGTTTACAAATGATAATGGGGAAAAGTTACTTGTAACTGATAATCAAAAGGCATTATAACATATAGAAAAGCGTTATGAAACGTACACGTAGCAACATCGCACTAAAAACGTAGTGATGGATAGCAAAACCTAGCAAAACGTACTCAATGCTGTCGACACATGTCAATGAGAAGCAAAAACCACTTAAAACCTATTAAAACCTAGGACCCATTATAACAGGAGATTTTTTGGTCTTAACGTTGCAATTTGAAACGTAGTAAAACGTACACATTGAAACTTGACAGTGTGATTTGGTCTTAATATTTACTTTTGCATTGAAATTATGTTTACCTCATGTTTACCGAAACAAGCGAATAAAAAAATGTACAAATTTAATTGGATTGTTTAATTACCTAATGTTCTGAACGGCATTGATTTTTATGATATACCCATCATTTACATCAATAAATTTGTTGTTTGTTAATGAGATATAAATAATCACGAGCCATTTTTCTGCGTTCTGTAACGCATTTCTTCTGCTCAGAATAAGGTTTCGGATTATATAGATGTACTAGTATATATTCGTTTTATAAAATGGCATATTTGGGTTGGAAAAATTATCGATAAAGGTGAAACTTTTAAAAACGAATCGTCATTGGTCGCCCCTCTCAACATGAAGAGATAAATAATTAACCTTCCCTTATATACTTTTGCTGTCTTTCAATGAGACATTTTGAATAATTTCCATAACCTTTGACAATTTATGTCGTAAGCATGATTTTGAAAAGTACGACTAAACCCAATAATCGATTATTTTTGTAAAGAACCATTTATCATTTATTGCTTTCTGTTTTGTTATTTTTAATTTGACTTTTTCAAACATTTTGTTTGTTTGTTGTATGATTTATAACTTTTTTGAATGGGGTAAGGTGTTTTTTTAAAGGAATTTAATCTGAATATATGTTTCTATGTTATGTTACACTTTTATTGGTGTTACTTTGAACTTCTACTAAGATTTTATCTATTGTTAAAGCAAGTATGTTGCGTTTCTATATATTAGCTACATACGAGAATATCATTGGTGGAGGAGAACAATAACAATCAATTATTAATATGTTTCCTGATTGAGTTTAAATGTCCTCTAGAAAATATATACACTTTATGTAGAGAATAAGCATTTCAATATATAAAAAATGACGGGACTATATAGAATATTACTATACTTCTATCTGATTTTGATTCATTGTGGACTAAACAGGGCGGAAGAAAACGGTTTGTACTTTTTCATATTTATCGCATCAAATAATCATACATCTTACCCAAACATATGATATTAAGCGACACATAATTAAACAATCAGTTGGTTTAATATCCGATTAATATCCATATGAATGAGCAAAAGTGGATTCAGAACCTTTGACCGCGGAGGATGATTTATAATTCTTTAAAAACACCTAATCAGTGTTTAAAAATATAAATGTTGTTTAAAATATTATAATGATCTTTGACGTACTTATTATAGTTATTTGAATACGATAAGAATGGAAGTTCGCAAAACTTGGAAAACATAATATTAAATGTGTAATATAATATGATTTGCTGTAACGACTGATAAATTAAGAAACCGGTTGCATATATACTAATGATGTCTTTCCAAAATCCAATTAAAGCTGGATTATATTTTACCATGCAGCCTAAGGAACTAATTTTTCGTCCTTGTTAAGCATTTGTGTCATAATCTTATTGCATTGTTTCTTCTTTGTTTTGTTCTTTAATAACAAATATATGACAATGAAGTTTTTTAAGATATAAAATATTTCAAAATTAAGCTGCATAGAATAGTAATGTAAGTTAAATTGTTCCATCTTGAAATTAAAAAAAAAATTGTAATATCAGTTACTTTTCAGAAATTAACTTTTTTTATTCTATTCTACTGCATCTGCTTTTAATTAGTTCATAGAACGCGATTTACATACAAATAAATGTTCATATTTAGCATCCTCTTAGTGTAAAAAAAGCGTTCTATTGTTTTCCGAGAAATACAACAACAACACGTGTCTGTCAACACTACGGTTGCGGGTTCGAGTCTACATTTGTAACTACAGGCAGCATGTATGTAAATCCAATCTTTATTTACAAGGATTGCGAGTTTTCTTAAACAAGGTCGGGGTTTATCTTCTGATTTCTCCTCCAATGAAACCTATAGGCCATGATATTGATAAACGGATAATGGCGTTAAACTCATTAAACAATCTAAAACAAATGGTTTATTTGCTAATAAAGAAGGCCACATGACTGTTGAATCACAAGCAGTACAAAAAAGTATGAACATAAAATATACATGTAAAGACACATTGATAGATATTTATTGATGTTACTGTAAACTTTGTCAACATCCTAATTCCTACAGTGAAAGGTATCAGCAGAATCATTAAGATAATTCTCATTGAGACCCAATAATGTCATTTGCTGTACTTAACAAGCCTGTCTTAGATTGACCTAAAACATTATAAATAAGCATAAATAATCGTAGCAGGCTTTTATATAACAAAAAGACTTGCGTAGCAATCATCTAGGACTTTATCTCGAAATTAAAACATACTTTTTGTAAGGACTTTCTAGTAATAAAAATTCGCTTACAATCATAATTGCAATTTCTAAAAAGAAGGCGTTTGAACACCATAAGGTCCTATGTGAAGCTAAATTATGCAGTTGGGACTAGTTTCAATTACCGATGTTTTATCGCACGCTTCGTCATATATTAAATCATAAATATACTTGAATTTAAATTAATGTTCACGTGGTTAGGTAGAATAAATTATTGACATACAATTAATTGCATCTTACAAAAGACGGCACAATCCGGAATTGATTACATGAAATAGCTTTTCTTTCTGGGTTTCGATTTTCATCCGAAATTGTATACACAAAATATCTTTTTATGCTGTTTTTCGATTTCTGAAAACTTCGCTCACCGATAGCTCTATCACCAAGAGACAAAGTACCAGGTTAAAAAAGGTCTCCGTATATTATTAACCGTAAATACAATTCCAATAGTATTTGTCATTGCATGAAAATGATATCCCCAAGCATTTATGCAGTCCGACGTCCTATTTTATATTGATTTCTCACTCAACTTGAATGATTGACATTCGTTTTACAAAATTCTGTGTATGCATGGTAAATAAGACTACATTGAGATTTTTGGTCCTTGATCTATCCTTTCCAACAAAAGTGAATACAAATAAATCGCTGCCCTCCTTATGTGGCATTTTCTCAAGAATTTGTAATAAAATTAAATAAAAGATGGTTTCATTTGAAATTTGAACTACCTCTCGTCATTCTAGTAGTTTATTTTAACATTATTCGTAATCACGCCCGAAACTAGATGTTTAATTTGAGAATGCACTCCGTTAAAACCTGGCATTCTGGATAGTGCAATGAATGTTACCAAAACAACCCGGTATGCCAGTTTTACGGAATGTATCCTGACCACCATATCAACTATACGAGTGAATTATCAGAGTAACGACCAGTTCTGCAGATTTTTAAAATTAACCTTTTTGTTGATTTTTATTAAAATTCCCAGCGAAAATACAAGATAAACTTCCGTATACAATGTGTATGCAAATCTCCATCTTGATAACGGTCTAAGAGTCTGTCTCTATGGAGCAGCAAAAAAAAAAATTGAAAGTGAAACATGAAATATTTGTACCATAGAAACAGAAGAATTCGGTATACAACCCAGCTATTTCAAATCTTGCTTTCTTCTATTGTGTTTAAATCTAATCTCAATAGTATTTAAAAATAACCGGTAAAAAAGAACAAAAAAAGGTCATTATATATAACAAGCCATTGGTATTACCTTTTCTCCTTTAATTTAATAGTTTCAATTTGGCAGTCATTCAAACTTCCTGGTACTAAAAAAACCCCACTTTAGTTGAGTTACAAAATGTTTGCAGTTTGACATTTTAGTGTTATTTAATACACTGTACAATAACGAAGAATAACGATTTAAGACAAATGTATGGTTGAGAGCTCATGATTTTAAACCTGCAAAGTTTTCTGAAATTGGAATATTTTATACTAGCTTGTTTAAATAAATGATCGTAAAATCGCTTAAAATTATGCTCGCGAAACATGATCATTAAATAAATAAATATATACGAGTATACGAGTATACAATAAAATGATGGGAAATGTGTCAATACAATTACTAGTACAGCACCCTAATGTAACATGAAACTAATTCGGAATTTAGATTAAAATTGTATGTTGTCTATTACACAAAAAAGAAACACATTTGCTTTACTGTTTCATTATTATGTCTTCAACGGTTCTGCTTTTTTCTGACGTTGGAAGATAGATGATCAAGTAGATTGTTTTTAAAAGTTTGTCTTACTATTTTATTATTTTAAGTCAAGAACATTAAAAATTCTTCGTAAATAAAGGTATGACAATAAAAAAAACAGACACACAACACAAACAAATCCATACGCATGCTACCCATTGTACTCAGGTTTAAATCTGATAATTAAGGAATTAGTAATATCAGTGGGTAATCAACTAAGAAGGGGAAAGTGGTTACGACAAATGGAACAAATCTGTGGTTTTTTGCGACACGCATATTGAGTCACGTTAAACTAAATCATAATTGTGACCGTATAACTGAAAATCAAATTGACTTTAATCTGGCCACTCTGAACCCCTGGTCAATTTGATTTTCCGTTAGCAAACACCCTCTATCAAGAAATTCTGGATTGAAAATACAGTCTCTTGAATTTCTGATGAAAAATGTATTCTCCGTATGCAGATACTGCTGGAGTGTTACTTAAATGAATAATTCATGATTTCGTTTGTTTGGTTGGTGTTTAACGCCACTTTCAGCAATTTTCAGCTATATCATGGCGTCCAGTTTTTATTGGGAGAGGAACCCGGAGTACCCGGAGGAAACTCCCGACCTGCGGTGGGAAAACTGGCAATCCCTGTCAATTAAGATTAGAGTCGAATACACCCTGTGATCAATAGTATACGAACTACCTTAACCACTCGGCCACCGAGGCCCCTGGATAATTCACAAATAAAAATAAAAATTATTTCTTTTGTCATAAATTTTCGTTCTCAACCGACCATCATAATATGTTTAAACGAAATTTGCTAGAAAAAACAGGACGTAAATCTACGACAAAAATACCAGAAGGTTAAGTGATATTTAAGTAAAGAAAAGACACTAGCCCAGACCTTTAATTTAACCTTCCTCTATATTGATGATGTTTTGTCCCTCAACAATGCTAAATTTTGTGACTATTTACATTCAATTTACCCTTGCGAGCTTGAAATTATAGACACCACCAATACACTATGGTCAGCCTATTACTTAAATATACTTCTAAAAATAGACTCAGAAAAACTAAAAACTAGACTCTACGACAAACGTGATGACTTCAACTTCAACTTTCCAATTGTCAACTTCCCGTTCATGGACAGCAACATTCTAGCAGCTCCAGCGTATGGTGTGTACATTTCACAACTTATACGTTATTCTAGATCCTGTGATCGGTATTCCTGACTGCTAAACCACTCAAACAAGGGTTTGTTGTACCTAGGTTGATGTTATCTCTCCAGAAGTTCTATGGTCGCCACCATGACTTATTTGATCGTTATGGGAAATCATTGTCTCAAATACGATCTAACATTTTCGCTGAGTCATAGGTAGTGTTTCCTATTCCTGGATTTGACATTTTACTTGACATGACAATGGGTAACACGACGGTGTCTAATTAGAAGCAGGTACTATTTACTCGTCCGGATCACCTGATTGCACCCATGGTTTTTATAGGGTTCGGGTTACTCTCTTTCTGTGTTTTATGTTTTTGGTTTTTGTGTTGTGTTTGTCTATATCCGGAGTTGTAACAATCCCTTTGCGTTTGGGTCTTGTTGTTTGCTATTTTCTTAGTTTAGAGCGATATTGTATACAATTTCTCTAGTGTTTCCTAATAAAGTTAATAATAAACATTTGTCTGGTGGAAATGAAACTTATGTAGTACAATAATATGAAACATATAGTTATGTCGATGTAAAGTATTGTAAAATCTTTCTTCAAACCTGCGAATGGATATCGTTTTGAAACTTATAAAACATGCTGACATTTATCTGCGACGATGTATATATCGTCGCAGACAACATATAAAATTCTGCAGATGTCGAACGGGACAATTATAAACATTATATGTTTGTTTATTGACAGAGGTTTAATATATGTGTGATTTCCATCTATATTGTAAACCTTCTTTTGTCCCGATATATTTGTTAATTGTTAGTGTTTTTTGTTTTGTGATTTGTGTTATTTCGTTAAGAGATTATTTGAGTTGTGTTTATTTCTATGTCTTATAAATCATAAAGCATATTTGTTGCTGCATGATCTCATTTTAGCACTTATATATCCAGATGTACTAAATATAAATGGAACAAGAGAATATTGATAGGCCGACTAATGCCCTGGGTCAGTAGATAGTATTAGAGCTTATTCAGCACAAAATGAAATAAATGTTTAACAAATGATGTCTTCCACAATAACACTTATTACTGACGGACAATTTGGGGCTTTAAAGAGCGTGAAACTGCAAAAACACGCCACTAACTATGGTCTGCAGCTAATACATTAAACATGAAACAGCTTGATACAAAACCATGACTCATCTGATTCTGGGCATCTCAATGAAACTTTCTGCTTCATTTGGCAAATCAGTGGTATTGCTGTATTGTGTCTTATTAGTAAGGACATGCATATTGTTTAATTTTAAATCATGAATGGTTATAAATGTGTATTATTTAAATATGCGCTCTTTCTTTTACGGTCAAAAACATTTTATTGTAATAGAACCTTTAACAAGAAATGAACTCTATACGATTATCAAATTAGGATATATTTAGGATACAAATATATAATTTAAGATAAACATACAGCAAACATATTAAAAATAAAAACACATATTCAAAGCCAAATTTATTACAGTTGTTGGAACAATGCCATGTTATCACATTGATTCAACTATTAATAGACAATAATAGTGTATTCAATGCTATCATAGAATTTCATAATATCATAGAATATCATACAATACATATTTTAGATTGACAGAAATATATAAAGCTTACAAAAAACAGCAGCACAAGAGCTTTAGGAAGACTTCAATTCATAGAACTGCATAGGGTGTCTTAAGTGTACTTTGCAGATTTTGCTATAAAATGTTTAAATTTCCGTTTTTTTACTCATACATCGATGGTCATCAAATGCAGGCAACATTTGTTCCCATTATTCCATACATTTTTTATCTTTCATTTATTCGTTGTTTCCTTGTTCTCTCCTGTGATTTTACAATCATATCAATAATCACATTTATTCCTTTTCCCAGATGTAAACATTTTGTTTACACGATGTTGTGACATAGGAATAGCGTATCTCAACACCACCAGCGTGATTTCAATTGCACGCACCCCATCGTATTACGTTCGTACAGACTATCATGATAGGTTTGGATACATATATTGGACTGACATTGACAACAGAAAGTTATATAGGTATGTTATTTTTTATGGTTATCGCGTAATAATTGTTCAAAAATATTTCGTATGAAACTATTATTATTTCCGATAGTTTTCCTAATTTTGGAATTTAGTACATTGTGATTGTGATGCGCTGATTATTGTATACACCTATTACTGACTAGTGGTATATGACACCAACGTATTTTCATCACCATAGCAACTAACACTACAGCAATAGATACCATTAAACCTAGTTTAACCAACTATTTCTCTTTAAATACCTGTAACAAGTCAGGAACATGGTTGTATTTTTGGTTGTTCGTTCTCAAGTATCCTTGTTTCTTGGAATTTGATTTGTGGATTGTCTCTTTTGAAAGTTTCCTTGCTGTTTGGTATTCGTTATTACCTTCATTTACCAATAATATTGACCTCAGTCAAACCATATGAAGATGTATTAACCTAACAGACAGATTCTTTTACCTTTCAGAATAACGAAACTACCGACTTTCGGGTTGTAGTTGAGGCACGAGATGGTCACAGACCTATCGATGTTGCGGTGGACTCTGTAAATGATCTACTATATTGGTCAGATGACTACAATCATACGTTAATGAGATCGGACCTTGATGGATCAAATCCAACAGTAATACTATACCTTCCTTCTGGACATTCGATGATCGCTGTCCATCCAAAAAACAGGTTATGGTATATCAATCAAAAAATATCTTTTGGTAGATAGAATGAAACAAAAGTTATATATAATCTTAAATGAGACGGAAAACAGATTAGACAATAATTGTTTTTGCTTTTTATTTAACGATGTTGTTAATAGAAATATATTTTTTATTAAATTTAAAGTTTGTTTTCTTTTTATCAAAAGATTTCGTTGTTATAAATAACTATAAAAGGAAACGGCAACGACTGGTAAAATTGTTTACATTATTAGTATTAAAATCATATTTAACTGGAAGAAAACAGCAGATTAAAGTTGGCAATATAGTAAGCAAATGGGCTTACATACAAAAAGGTGTCCCACAAGGTTCTATAATGGGACCACTTTTGTTTAACATTTTTATAAATGATATTTTTTACTTTATCGACAAAGGTTCGTTATATAATTATGCGGATGACAATACCTTATCTTATCATTCTAAAAATTACGATGAAGTTATAGATGTACTTCAAGTAGAAAGTAGCAAATTAATTAACTGGTTTACTGTGAACTGCATGCAAGCCAATCCTGAAAAATTCCAGGCGATTGCAATAGGTAAAAAATCTCAGTCAAAAAATCCTATTTTTAATATTGGAACAGCACATATCTCATGTGATGAAATTGTTAAACTCCTAGGAATCGATATTGATTTTCAGTTGAATTTTGATTTTCACATTTCTAACATATGCAAAAAAGCTGTTCAACAACTTAATATATTAAAGCGAATAGGTAAACACTTGAGCAAGCTAAATAAGCTTCTTATTTTTCATACATTTATTGCTTCTAATTTTAACTTCTGTCCATTATCATGGCACTTTTGCTCACAAGCCAATACCAAGAAAATAGAAAAAATCCAAGAAAGGGCTCTGAGATTTGTATATTTTGATTATGATTCCTCGTACGACGATTTACTTGAAAAAGCAAAAATTCCAAGTATGCGTATTAGAAGGGTAAGATATATAGCAATAGAAACTTTTAAAATATTAAATGGGTTATCTCCTATTGTATTATCAGATCTGATTCAACGGAAGCAATGTACATATAGCTTTAGATATTCTAATTTATTACAGGTACCTCATGTAAATACAACAAGGTATGACAAAAACTCCTTTAGGTATGCGGCCCCTGTACTGTGGAACTCTCTACCGGAAGAATTTCGAAAAATTACATGTTTTAACTTGTTTCGGAACCAGATCTCCTTTTGGAGTGGCAAAATTTGCAACTGTTTGGCATGTCATTAAAACTTTTCCACAGACCTGGGAATGCATGTTTAGTGCTTGATCGTATGTCTCGTTTTTCACATTTTATGCTTCTTCATGCTTTTACTATTGCATCCAATGTGCTTTTTAGCCTTTATGCGTGTGCTTTCAAATGTGTTTGTCTGATGTTTGATTTTATGTTTTGTCTTAAATGTATATCCTTTTATTGTTGTGCTTCCATATGTGCTTGTTTAATGTTTCATTTTTATGTCTTGCTTTTTAAGTTAATGTGCTTATTCTTAGAGTCGTATATTGTCAAATAATTATGTCTTGCATGCTTTGCTTTTTATTACGATCGTGATTAATGTTATTTGTGTGACAATATGTAATTATGTATATGTCGGTTTAAAAGCTCTGCAGAGCTTATGTTTTTCTGTTACTTGTCTTGCCGACTTTAAATAAAGCTTACTTACTTACAGAAATAAGCAATATGTGTTTTCCAGAAAAATGTATATATACATTTATACCTAAATCTATATTTGAAGTGTTTGAGCAATGATTCAGGAGACTACTGAAATAAGAGTGGTTTAACCGCAAATATAGATTTCTAGACGAATATTTTGATGACTTTTCAAAATCGACTGTTTAATAACCCAAGTAAGAAATGCATGATTGGAATTTCTGCAACTGTCTCCACATCATAGTTTTATTAGGAAAGTGTTTTTGTATACTAGTACAAGAGTCTGAGTGACATTAATATATTAAACATAATCTGCTGACAATAATAGCTACGCAATGTTGACAATTCAGTAGTCAATGATACAGATACACCCAACGTAAACAAAAACTAAATCATAATCTATTTTAAGGTCAGTAAACAGTGTAAACAATGATGATGATCAATTGATTTATCTTTCGTCCATTTCTATGCGATGATAATTTTGTGTATTCGTGTGTTTTTTCACTTAACAATAAGAAAGTATTTTTGACAACAAGATCAAATGTCTGTCAGTAAAGTTAATCGCGGTTTTTGCTCTTAACTTTTCAGTATCGTATTTAAAATTACAAATTGTCTTTACAACATACTCTTTGTTACTTCCGATCATTATCAGTTTTCATTATGTAATTCAAAGAAGGACAATTTTATATGCAATTACATGTAGCACACAGGTCCGTGAATATTATAGTTACATTTGACCACATTTCATGTACCCTAATTATGTCACTGCTTAATATAAAAAAATCAAGTATGATCGTACTGTCTTAGGGTTTAAAGGATTAAGAAATCCCCTAAATCTTCAAAGGGAAAAACACTTAGAAGTATAAATATTTGGCTTAAATTTCTTTTTTTTGTATCTTTTCTCTGATTATTCAGAGTATTATGCATGATGCAATAATTCTTCTCATAAAGTTACTTCACTAAATGTGAAACAGCCTGCGAATGTTACATGCGCAGGCTTTTTCACATTAAGTGAAGTAACATTCGCAAGCTGTTTCACATTTAGTGAAGTAACTTTATGAGAAGAATTATTGCATCATGCATAATCATTTACTCGAATATTTTTCTGTTCAATACATCTACTGAATTAATAAAAGACATGTTAGATGCATACTTTTTGGCATAATTTAGTCTAGAAAAGTTAAAAAAAATGAATACAAATATTAATCATACGGCATACAACAAAGATTTTTCATCAAACATCACATGGAGCTTTGTAATCATGATATTAATCAGTGTAACACGTAATAGAAATATTTTTTTTTATTGTTTCTTCACGTCCAGAAATCAGCATATCAGATATTTTTTGTAAAAGAACAAAACAGCAAACAGTACATAATTTAGTAAACAGGATGCGACAAAAGGCTCACTGGAAAAGTATGTAATGTTTGGTATGATTGGATAATTTACCCTTTTGTAGCGGTTAAAATGCTTCTTTTCAAAAACTCCGGCCTTCCACTAGAAAAAACGAAACAAAATTGCGTCGAAGGTAAATAAAATTGAACCAAAATTTACAATTTCGCATCAGTTTTATACAGAATCTTTTATGCCAAATGAACAAAAAAAAATTTCAGTTTATACTTGCTTACTTTACAGATGGATATATATTACTGACATTGACATGGGTTATTTTAAGATTTTACGCTGCAAAGACGATGGAAGCAGAAAACAAGACATAATCAGCAGACAAAATAGAATAAGTGACGTAGACGTAGGTACGACTTTACTACACGTAATTGTTAGCGTTTAACATTGAAGACCAATCCTACTATTGTTCTTGAGCATTTTATGTTTGAATGTTATTGTTTCGTTATTCGTTTTGGACGTCGTCAAAATTCCACGAAATTTCCATTTCATTAAGCGTATGCTTATAGATAGACTCATAGGTGAGTTTATTTTAATAAAAAAACAGAACCTACAAGAATTGAGAAAAGCAATAATTAATCAATTTGCAATATCAACCATACCCAAATAAAAAAACTACCTTTGTGATTGCATTTTGAGCTGCAAATCTAGAAAAGTTTTGCAGTGTGAAAAAACGCGCCCTTTTCTTTTGGGCATTTAAAATATTTTCACAAATATTTCCCCCCTGATTCAGTAACCATATTTTGTTCTTTTTCAGTTTGGAGACTAAGTTATCCTCTATCTTTATTATCATGCGTCACCTTTTGCAATCTGCAAGTTTTTGTATTGTTAGGCCTAAAGAATAATGGCCGCAACGTATTAATTCCACATTATGCTCGAAACTTACATTTTTAAATAAACATTATGGCGTAGTTGTTTTCTAAATGTGATGAAGCATGTAAAACAATCTAAGTTGATTAAAAAATAAACCTATGGGAAAAATATAAATTAAATAACACATAATCAAGGTAGCTTCAAAACGGGTAATAAAGATGATGTCATAACTTTTAAATATGGTCAGCGACCACTTATTTGTATTGCTTTATTTAAAGATTGTGTCCTAAGGAAAGTTAGGCTTAAATGTAAAGAAAATATATGAAGATCGAATAGTAGGATATGTCCTTGCAGGATGAATTTAAGTTACAGTATTTAAAATACAAATCTTCCAAATTCTACGTTATAACATATTTAAAAGTAATAACTTTTTCTCACAACTTTAATCGACGTTTTGTGTTTATCGTACATTTATATTGATTTGTACATTTACATGCAAATAAATTATGCATTTATTCTTTTATATAATTCTGCCGAAACATTCAGTGAGCAATAAGTTGATACCATAAAAGCTTAATATCGACACCTAAAATGTTTAGTTACAGAATTTTCATCTAATATAGGAGGTTAACAGATATGACAGTTACAAATGCTGAAAGATACATTATATACCAGCGAAAAAGCAAATGGACACACTAGAAACCAGAAGACATAGAAAAGCACACATTCTTGTTGTACGACAACCGTCGTAATTTTTATAGATAAAGGGCGAGTCACAAAGATTTTAAGTCTAAATTTAAATATGTTAGAGATCACCTGTACATGTAAAACATTTCCATCTATGTTGATATCTAACCTTGTCCCCAAAGTTTCAGTGACAGTAGAATCTTTTTAAGCAAATTCCACGTTATTTGAGGAATCTCAAGATAAAGATATCAATTTATATGTGTTTATTTCACAAGTTCCAAAAATATTTGTGTCATATAGTTTTCCTTGTTTTTTTTTGTTTTTATTAAATTTTGTCAAGAATGAGTATTCCGTAAAACCAGACAGGGCGTGGTTCATTAGAAATTTGTGCGACAACTATAACTTGTGTTGAAAATTTGTTACTATTTGTGGTATTGACGATGATCATGAAAGATATTAATGCAATCAAATGCACGAAAGGTGTTGAATAGCGGTGGTCACTTTTTGCTATCCAATGCAATTTATTTTGTTTATCAAAAGGTAATATACACTAATTCTGAAGTTGGAAAACTACAAGCAAGGATATTTAAAAAATGTAAACTGTAGTTCTTCATATTTTTGTCTGAGTTAACATTATATATAAATATAATGATGTGTTAAATGGCTATCTTGGTTTTGATGTCAGACTTTTTTGTATTTTCTTCAGATCCAACAGAAAACAGAGTGTATTGGACAACTACTTATGACGTTAGGTCTGCTTTAATAAACGGAACTGACGAGAAAATCATCTTTAGTTCAGAACACGTTTTCCATATTATTGTTTTCGAAAACTTTCTTTATTTTTCTGCCAGGGATAGTTATATATATAGAGCAGATAAATCAGGAAATAATCTGACGTTTGTATATCAGGTGTCATTAATAAACTCAGACTATTGGTTCTGGGGAATGAGCTTTAAAATTTACCATATAAAAAGTAAGTATTTGTCGTAGTTAAAAATATAATAAGTTTTATTTTTAATGAATTTGCCAATTTTAAGAAAATAATATGAATTAACGAATTACTGTTAGTCTTTCCGGAAAGATATGCGGTTTATCACACGTATTACCCCAAAATACAAAAAACAGAAATAATGTCATATGTAGCAAAAAAGAGGTCACAAAAAGGGTCTTTTTTATTTCAATAGAAATATTGTCTTTCTTTTCGAAAAACATGAACCTACTCATGTTTTCATAGGGAAGACCAACTGATTTTTAATTACTACAATAATGTCATAATGTCATACTTGTAAATTTTCATTTTTCATTTGCTAAAATAACGTAATTGTTTTCTTTCTTAAATATTTTTTTTACTTTTTAAAGAAGGTTGCAATACATATAAACTAATACGAAATGACGAAAAAAGGTCGACTGGGTATATCATGGATTCTTCTAGTGATGTTTCAATCAGCGATCATAACCTTGAGGAAAATTTCTACAGATTTCTCAGTCGCAATGGAGATAAAATGTCTTCTGTTCCTCCTGGACTCATGCACTGTGGAACGACTAATCCTATTTGGTTGAATGGTTGGTTTTTTAATTAAATGATTATAATTGTAAACTGGCGTGTATAAAAAACTAATAAAATGTGTACATTATAAAGAATGGTCGGCAGTTCCGTTTTAGAAAATGTCAAAGAAGTATTGCAATGGTATTAACATTGCGATTGTAAAAAGTAAAATGAAGATAGACAGACAAACTGGATGTTTCATACCAAAAATAAAAATGTAATTAAAATACATATCTTAATACGCAAAAATTCTCAGAATTTTTAGAAGTAAAATTAAAATTTAGAAACGGTTTTATATGTTGGTGATTAAGTGGAATTTTTTTATATACAGTACATATGAACATCTACTATTTTTTATTTTAAACTAGGAGATAAACGCAAACATAAAAATAAGGCGGTGCTATAACGTAAGTGTAAAAACTCTCTTAATGTAAAATTCTATAACAATCGTATAATATTTTATCGTTACGTTCTTCAGGTACGCTACCTGGAACAGAGGATGGTAACGTAACAAGAGTAGCATGCTTACAGACAGCTACAGATATCTGTGAGGAAACCATTGAAATACAAATCAGGAACTGCAATGAATATTACATTTACTATCTGAAAAACACCACCTTAAAGTCAGCTTATTGTTTTGGTAATTAATATTGTATGAATACTACAACCTAATCTTTTCGCCTATCGTATTCACTTGGAATGTAACTGCGAGACAATACAAATTTTCAGATATATTATTGCACATTAAACGGTTAAATTCGTTCAATTTTCGTTTTTGCAATATGCAAAAAGCGGATGAAACCATAACGTAATAAAACAATTGTAAATCAAGAAGAAAAAATATTTCGGAAAAAAGGTGACAAATTATCAAACAAAAAAATAAATCTCAACATAAAATTCAATACATAAAACGAAATGATGAAATGTAGAAACACCGAAAACAAGAAAACAGATTCCTAGAAGCACAATAACAGTAGTTCTATTTAAGATATTGTGTGCTCATGAATATACACATGAAATCCAAAAAATGGTCATAAATTAGATCTTAATATACATGAATATATGACAAGACATATTTTTTGTAGGCATCGGACCAGTAGTTTGTCCTTATGGCCAGTCATCTGAATCGGGAAATTATCCAGGATGTTCGAGTTAGCGTTATGGAAAGCTATTTTAAACTTTCTTAAGTTATTTTAGTGGCACATGATTATATATAGATCAATACTTCTACAAATTAAACCAAACATTGTCAGAATCAAATTTTATTACTGTACATATATGTACTGTTACAACAAAATACTCAGTAATATATTGTCACCTTACACGTCGATTTTACTTTTCTTAAGGTGTAAAAGCTATATATCCAAAAGGTTACATATAAAGACTACATTTCCTGATTTTGACCTTTAATATTTCCTAGTCAAAATCAAGTACATAGATGTTAAATTTTTACTATCGACTCCAAGACTCTACCACATACTCTGTTTGTTTTATAGGCTGGTTCAAAAGTACAAAATGTTTAAACTTAACTCATAAAAGGAAATGGAAAGCAGTCTCACGGTGTCTGCTTCTATACAAGTCGCAAACCTTCATGTCGACAGATTGTTTTCATGGAGAAGTATCAACTTTATTAGTTTTTTTAAGTCAATATTTCGTCATTTTAGCATACTTTCCAACGGAGTCAATGGCAATAAGTGTAGAAGCTTTGTTAATTGATGGAGAGTCTTATCATATTCCGGGTTTAGATCCAACGCCAAGCCTGATAACTGTTTTCAAATGCACTTTCAACGATGTGTCCGCTGGTTTATATGTGTATGACGTATTCTGGTATATAAATGGAAACCATGTGATCAACAAAACAAACATACCATTTAAAGATATCGACGAGACACTACTAAGACACACACACTGGAATAATACGTATCGAATGAACATGGAGGTAAGATACCATTGACAATGTTCGTCCAATTTTTAAGAAGCGCATTTCTTGTTGTGATGTATTACGAAGAAAGATATCTTAAATATCTTAGTGTGAACACTATTGAAACCTATATGAGATATAAGATTTATTTGCAAACTTAAAACGTATTAGCAACAAGACCAACATTGCCTTGCCTTATGTTCAGAAATCCGAAGACACACGGGCTGAGGCAAAACTTATCAAATAAACCTGGAGGTAAGGTATTGGTACATTTGAAAACATTTGTTATTTAAAACTATCCACTTTTGCGATCATTTCAATAGCCTATGTGTATCACAAGCAACATTTGCAAAAGATATGCTGATGACAGTTATCGTGCCCAATAATTCTAGACTTTACAAGGTTAAAAATTATATGAATTAAATAATTTACAACTTTTATTTGACTACTGGATGCAGATTTGAAAATTGAGCATCAGTAACAATGTACTGATATTGAATACATAAATCTTATTATATGTACATGTACAAGCGTACTCTTATATGGAATACATGTAATGAGAGACAAAATCACTATCCATGGTTAACAACTTAAATATCTAATAATTATAAAAACTACTGTTGCAATAAATAACATAAAAAATCTAAGAGGATCTTAATACACAAAACTAAAGGTTATGTACACAAATTAACAAAAAAGTTGTAAGAAGTATTGATTTTATTTCATCAAATAGTAGGCTTTTTGTGTTAAACAAATGTCGGCTAAAATCCTAGCTAATAAGACAGGTATAAACATGCATGTGAGGTTAAAAAAAGCTTTTATACCATAAAAGAGCATTTTTCTAGCACGCGATAAAACAACTATTATTGTTTACGTATTCATATATCACGTACAATTTACACAGTAACGATTTAGAAAATTTGTACTGAACAAAGAATAAGTAAGAAAATAAAAAGAAAAATTGATCTAAGTTGAAATTTCGAACGTTTTTTGGCGACCGTGAAATGACCTTTTGACAGAATTTCCCCAAAATCACCCACCTGATACACTGTATGTAACAATAGTTTAAAGTTGAATTTAAATCAGATACACACTTTTTGAGTTATTATCTGGAAACGTATCTGATCTTTTTTGCGATTGTGTCCTTGAAATAAACTGAATTTCCCTAGTCTTCTTATCCACCTGTTGTGAAACTATATCCCAAAGTTTCATTGAATGTAAATGCAAAATATACGAGATGTTCCCATAAACGACTTTATATGTGCAGATTTCTTACGCTTTTTGACAGTGACCTTAACCTTTGATGAAATTCCTGCAGCATCTTCTTACCCACCGGATATGTAACAATATCTTTAGTTTCATTTAAATCGTAAATGAACGTTTTTTTTTAAAAATTATCATCCGGAATACACATTTGGAGGACAAAAGGACTTACAGACCGACGGACATGGTAATCATTAGATACCCCCGACTCTCGTCGAACGGGCTATAAAAAGAGAATATACATTTTTTTAAATTTTCAGGTACAATGTGCAGTGAGAATAAGATATTCGAAAAATTCTACTCCTAGTCCGTTTCTTAAAAGCCAAAGTTTTCAAGCCGGATTGTTTGTAAGTAACTAAATTTTACGGTTTGTTTCTTCTTAATTATATCATAACTTCATTCTATTGTAATGATAATACATTTGTTAGTCGTCTTACTGTAAACTGAATAATATCACTAACTCTATTAAAGTAGATACAAGTCTTCAGACATGGATGATCTGTCAGAAATTTGAATAAATAAAATATTCATAATACTTTTACGACTCGAATAACAAAACAAACAATTTTGACGTCAATATTATCAATACAATTTTGGCCTACAAGTAACTAAGGTACTAAAATGGTTATTAGAATAAACAGAAAGCATATAAGGTATTTAATTCAAATAAAATCTAGTAACAGTTGAAGCTTTACATAAAACTATTTTACACAAACTAAAGTTCTTTGCACTTCCTTTCTTATTGAACATGATATATTTATCATTTGCGCATAAAATGTATTCTTATCTAATCTATTCTGATTGAATATAGTTTTGATTATGAGAGGTAAAATGTATAGCAAAATATACAATAATTTTTTACATTTATATTGTTAAATATATTAAATGAACAAGTATAATTTGTTTGTAGCCTGAAAGCTACGCGTATACAGTGATAGAAGGCGAATCAATCGATATCGGTTTCACATCCACAGTTCCCGTTGGTTGCATAACGTCCCACAATAATTTAAGAAAGCACTGCTCTCAGAATTTTTACTTATATCAACCGGAAAATAACAAGAGGGACTGTTTGAATAACATAATTAATGGGGACATTGTTTTCAAAACTCAATTCTGTGGTATCGAACTTAATAGTCTTGACTGGAAGAAGAAACGCACAATACAAGTGTTTGGATTTAGTGATGGTTTGTACAACAGTCGACACAGATCAACTTATCTTCAAATCTCTGCGCCTACAGTATCTATGTTCAACGAAATATGGAAAAATGTGAGGGTACCAGATATAAAGGTAATTTATTATTAAAGGTTTTACTTAAAACACCATTACAATAGTGAAATAACTTTCCATATTTGTTAATCATCTGTCCTTCATTGGCATATTAACCATTATATATTTTTAAAACATTAATAATTGAAAAATGATTAAATATTTAGAAGAAAACTAACCCCTTATTTTATTGAAAAAAAATTAACATAACTTATTTTAAATATTTTATAATATATCCGCAATAATATTCTAGGTCACAGTTATAGATAAGGATTTTGTAGTCACAAGCAGAATATGCCAGTCTTATAATGACCCTCATATAACAACCTTTGATGGAAGGACATATCACTATATGAAAGTAGGAAAATTTGTCATTTACAGAAATTCAAATGGTCCTTACTGGGTATGTACATTGAAAATCAATACAAATCACCCAACAGATACATAAACTTGAGCGAAATAGTATAGGGTATTCTTTATGTACATGACAATTAGACAAACAAATGGCCTTTAAGTTGGGTTATGTGAAGAGTTTCTGTTACGTTGTCCATACATGGTGCTGTGGTAAAGATCTATGGTCTGTTGTTAATAATACAAGATTCTGTGATTATGTTGTATGGTCTAGTGTCCATAATATACATTTTCTTTTTCATTGAAACGAAACTGGATGAGTATATAATGCCACGACAAAAAGTACAGTGGAAAGAAACATTTTCATAACATAAAGCAAGGATATCAGGGAGAAATTAATAAAACACAATCCATTTCAGATATAACAAATTTTCGAACACAGCAAACAACATATAAAACAAACACCATCTCCACTGAACAAAGAGGTGATATCACATGTTCAAGAAGACTGAGCATATCATCATTTACTTTTGCTAATGGTCGAATTCGGCATGAAGAAAACCGACCCAACAACAAGAACCGAAAATCGAGTGTTACAAATCCGGTTTCAAACAAACATAAACTAACTCGAACCCCCTTCCATCCCCCAAACAAAAAACATGGATGCACTGCATGCCTCCAATTTCATACCAGTAAAGTCATCCATTTTCATATCGAGAGAAAAATCATATCCAGGAAAAGGAAAGACTACTTATAACTCATTGAAAATGTCCGATGGTATTAGAGCGATTTGATTTCCCACAACAATCAATTAAGTCTTGGATACAGCTAAAGAACTTCTCTGAACTTATAACAGCAACGTCGCTACAACAAACAGTATCTGAGTACACGTACCTTAGAAGTTAACAGCAGGGTCCAATCTAGACAATTGGAACATCGATTTGTCGTAAAGTTATTTTGCAGTCTAATAAATAAGAGGCCGACCTACGTGTATTAGTTGTGTATTTAATTTTAAGCTCGCGAAGTTAGTAAAAAACATAAGGCCATGCCGGTTAAGTTTTAAAGACAAAAATATAAGAAACACGGGCAAACAATATAGCAACTTATCCACAGAGGTGCTTAGCCTTTTATCAACCAATCATCCCAATGAAAAAAAGACCTGAAGCGATATATTTACATATGTAGTTCAGAAGTCCACATTGAATACTTTGTGTATTCATTTTGAAAGAAACGTTCTGCAAGAGCTCATTCTTTTTGTTCGACGTAGCTTTCATAAATGGATGAGGTTTTTGGTTTTATACCATTGAACATTAACGATAAGTTGGTATACTTTTCTTGTAATTTGTAATTTGATAGTTTTCACTGCATTATTTCTTAAACGCAATAATTTTTCTAGAAATACCATCGTAGTATTATGTAAGGAAGTTTTAAAAACGCAAATTTCACACAGTGAATTTCATAGTGTGAGGTGACTATGTACTTCTTCCAACACATAAAGTCAAACCCCAAAATATAATTAAACCTCAAGACCATGCATATAATCTGTTTAAAAAATAGTTTTATTTTTATTTTTAATTGTTAAACTGCATTCCCGCATCTTATTGTTTCTTTGATCATGATAATAGTACATTTAAAATGTATAGAGGGGCCTCGGTGGACGAGTGGTTAAGGTTATTCGTATACTATTGATCACGTGGTCTGTCAACCCTGAGATTGCGTATTCGATTCTCACTGCAGGCATGGTGTACTCGACTCCAATATTAATTGACAAGGATTGCAAGTTTTCCTATCGCAAGTCGGGGGTTCTCAACTGGTACTCCGGCTTCCTCCCCCAATAAAAACTGGACGCCAAGATATAGTTGAAAAATTGCTGAAAGTGGCGTTAAAACACCATTCAAACAAAAACAATAAAAAGGTTAGACGGTGGATAAGCTTATCAAACTGAATCAATATAACGAAGAACTGTTTGATATGTTAGATTGAGGGCTCTTCAAAAATAATTGAACAAAAAATCTGAATTGATTTTCGGTTCATACAAAATTATGCTCCATATATCAAGTCTTTGCAAAATTATGTTTAACACAATATTCTTTCGCCTAGCATTCGGATAATACAATAATAACATCCGAATTAGTGATATAGTTTTTACTTGCATCATTTATTCGACTGATAAAAACTTACCTTTTTCATTTGACCATTTGTCATACACACTCAGAAATTCTATAAATCACGAGTGTGGGAAAACACAGGTTGTCTGCATAAAGAAAACGAGTAAATGCATATAGCCAAATTAAAGACTTTACAATGATTTCGTAATAATTGTTTTATTGAAGAACGAAATGATCACCTTAACTGTATTTCAACAATACCATTTTTTAAAGCTATTTGATTTTCAGGTGCACGCGTTATTTACCAACTGCGGGTTTGGTTGGGCTGGTTCTGCTTGTCATTGTGGGATAGCTATAAGGAGCAGAAACTCTTTGTTTGTATTACGAACTTGCGAGAAGATTTCACGTACAGAGAAACAAGTGCTACATCAACCGTTAATTCAACTCATGACATGTGACGATAACGACTTGTTGATAGAACATTCTGGCTCTGATTACAAGGTTTATTATATATCTTGTTGCCTATTTTTTCGAGAATAAATGAGAGTGAAAACTAAATCTATTCTGTTCAAGCATAGTAAATAGTTTAATCCACAGAGCTGCTTAGCTTTTTATCAACCTAGCAACAAACAAATTGTGGGGTCAAACGAAATATTTTTATATGTAATTAACAATTAAACAGTGTAGTGAATTATATATGTGTTGTATTTAAAAGAACATTTCAAATACAACA
This sequence comes from Limnoperna fortunei, assembly GCA_944474755.1. NCBI lineage: Eukaryota > Metazoa > Mollusca > Bivalvia > Mytilida > Modiolidae > Limnoperna > Limnoperna fortunei. The sequence continues at coordinate 83,511,769 of OX104111.1, read as the reverse complement.
TGCAAGTTTTCAACAATATATTGAGTAATGAGATTCCAGGTGTTTAACAAAATATGCCTTACTGTGTTAAGAAATAAGTATAGTTTTAGTTAAATTTGACAAAAACTGATTTAATGACCATAATGAAGTAAATTTAATGGTTTTAACGAATTTTAAGACACACGTTAAGTGTTTTCTGTGTTTAAATAAACAAAAAAAACCCCAGATAAATGATCACATCTTTAAATAAGGTACATTTATTATAGTAATTAATGTGCAATACAACTGGAGTTTAAGCCAACGTCTGCAATTGTAAACCGTACAAAAATAGTGTAACATTTTTGCTAATAAAATATATTTGAATCTTGTAGATAAAGCTTCCTATTGGAACAGAAATTAGATTTACAATTTGTACATCGTCGATGTTCATTTCGTCGATATCAATTAAACCATCTTTGTACGACATTAATAGAGCGAAAGGCCTATGCGGAGTTCCTAGTATTACAAAAGACCCGTCCGATGATTTTACACATCGTTATGAAGGAGTTATAAGTGATGACCAGATATTTGGAGACTCATGGAGGTAACTAAGCGCAATATGAACGAATATGTTAAAATTTATATTTTGATTCGTCGGCCTGTAATATTTTACTCCCATATGTGTGTTTAATTGTTACTTGTTACAATTCCATTACATGAAAAAATGATGTAGAGTGTTCAATATTTCAAAGACACGCTAAGTTGTAAGGAGACAAATAACAATTAAGTTTTATTTCTTTCAGAATTCCCCAATCAATGACGAACGAACAGTTATTTATTGAAGAACCAGAATTTCTCAATGATGATTATATGGGTGCTATCGAAGACTTTGCTACCAACAATCCCACTCGTTACTGCATGTGTGAACGAGAAGCCAATCCAACAGATTCATTTACAGACTTTAACACCGTGCATTGTAATCTAACCGAAAGCACAGAATACTGTTCAGATAAATCACAGCAATCGGGCACCACCGTCAATGCTTTCTACAAGACATGTTCAACGTTAAATCGTAGAAAACGTTCTGGAAAGTCAATATCTCAGACGATTGTTCGGCGTAACACTCTTAAAAGTGATGATATTTTGGAATATACACCATTGAATATCGACGATAACGTTTATATCGAAACTGAAAAAGTATATTTTCTTGCAATGTTTAAATTTAATACATTTTGCTTGCATGTTTCTCTTAAACGCACTGATTTGTTTGCAAATACCATCTTGTTATTATTTAATAATGTTTTAAAAATACAAAGTTCACACAGTGAATTTGAAACTTTTTTCGCTCAAATGCGAGTAAACTATTTTTCTGGTTTCAACAGATAAAATAAAACCCAAAATAAAACATTTAAACTTCACAATCATACATATAATTTATGATTAAACGAAATATGCTTTTTTTAAATTTTGAATTGTTATGCTGTATACCATCATCTTTTTGTTGATTAGGAAGAGAGTACATTTAAAAATGATTGGACGGAGGAAAAGGCTTATCAAACATGCAGAGAGGGCATACAAAATGCATTGCCTGCCAATATTTATAGCACTTATGTAGAGCTAAATGAGGAGGATTTCATTACATCATGTGTAATGGACATCAAGGTATTTATTAAAGTTCTCATATCCACATAAGATACAAATGTTGCCGATCCCAATGACGCTTCAGAGTTTTTTATCTTTGAAATATCAACAAGTACGACACTCCAAAAAACAAAGATTTCGATTTTTCAACGTAGAAACCAAACGTAATAAATTATGTTAAAAATAGACTTGTAATCATAGTTTTGAATTCGTATTGCAACAAATTATAACTACAACGCATGAGCAATTGAATTGTTTGGAGGAAGCTTTAATGGTTTCACAGTTATTATACAAATGTTTCAATTATATTCAGGACGTCAAAAGTTCAACAACAAATAACTATAATATCAGATTATATTAATAATAATAATTATTCTTCAACTTTGTTCAGGGAGCTCGGTGGCCGAGTGGTAAAAGTAGTTCGTCTACTAGTCATCACGTGGTCTGTCAACACTGAGATTGCCGGTTCGATTCTCACTGAAGGTGGGATGTACCCGACACCAATCTTAACTGACAAGGATTGCCTGTTTTCATACCAAAGGTCGGGGGTTTCTCCGGGTACTCCGGCTTCCTCCCATTATAAAAACTGGACGCCATGATATAGCTGAAAAATTGCTGAAAGTGGCGTTAAACAATATTCAAACAAACAAACAATCAACTTTATTATTCTAATGCAGTTGGTTGGTGATACGACCTTTCTGGCGGATACAATTAATGCGATGATAACCAATATCATGATGGAAGTTGCGAAAACTGAATCACTGTACACACTGAAAACAACGGATGGATAAAAAACTTTACTTGAATACATTACCAGTCTTTTGTGTCCAAATAAATGTAGTGGTAATGGACAATGTAGCGGAGGTAAAGTACATGTATAATAAATGTCAATTTATTTCAATATAAATATGAGTTACAAAACAAAGCAATAGTCAGTTTACAAAAATGTTTACTTTTTTGTAAGGATCCTGCTTATTTCTACAACAATGTAAATTCTTAATCAATTGATTGTTACTGTTGTATTTTAATTGTTATTTTTTCCATTTTCTGTTTAGCGAATGGGATGTCGGCTTAGTTTGATGATTGTCTTATAGTTACCAAACTATCATGGAATTTGTGTCTTGAATGATAGTTTAAATAATTTTGAATTATATTAAAATATAAATGTTTCTTATTAATTAGAAATTAACATTTTTAGGAGTTTGCCATTGTAATGAGGGGCACACCGGAGATGACTGTTCAAAACTTTTATCAACGCCACCTCTTAATATAAGTCTTCCTGAAAAAGGCATATGCACACTTGGGACACGTGCCTGCTTGCGTACAAATATTTATGGAACATTTCCATCAGATATAGTTTGGTACAAGCTTAAGCACTTTCAGGTATTGCTTGTCGTTCAAATGAAATATACAAATAATTAAAACATCTCGCATATATAAACATTTAACAAGGTTTGTATGATTATTATAAAATTAGTTCATCTATTGATAGTGGATATTCAATTAACGTCAAAAAATTGTGCCTTCTACTGTTTAAATGTTAATTAGTATAATTGTTTTTTATATAGATCAGTGTTTTCTTTTATGACGAAACTAATGTAAACAAAAGTAATAACAAAATATCGAACACTTAGGAAACTGTCAAAATAAACAATCCACAAGTTATAGTCATTGAAAATCAATCAAATTTATATTTGTTGTGTATTGAGACTGTATCACTAGTATTGTATAAATTTTAAAACTCGCGAAGGAAAGGAGCAAGCAATTTTCAGCTTTTGTTCCAGAACCTGTAGCATAGCGGTCTTCATATTGATTCATTTTAATCCATTTTTCAGATTCATGATAATTCCAAACTGGTTACATCTGACAGTACCGGTGAAATATTTGCAGCGGATTATAGAAATATGTTTATGATATCTGTGAACCTTCGTTCTTCTTTTAGAAGAAAAAGATCAACATTTCGAAATATAATGGCGGAAGGATATGAAATCAGTTTGTCAAACGACAAATTGAATTTTGGAGATTCAGTCAATATCATTATCTACGACGAAAAATGTTACAGTTGTGATACAACTTCATTTTCATGTCGCGTTTTGGTATGTAGATAAAAAAATAATTCAGTATAACGATGAAAGCAAAATTTTATTGGCAGAAAACTCGCAAAAATCTATTTCAACAAAAATTGATTGAAACGAATAAATTCTAACCTTAATTTTGTATTGCGCCGTCTTTGCTTTTCTATAACCTAGTTCCAAATGACTGTATATTAATATCGGTGTTATTGAATTGTAAGGGTATATCATCTGATTGACAATAGATAAAGGAAAGAAAATACTCTTAATATGACAAAATATGTAAATTTGAAACATAATTTAATATCTCATTAATAATAATGTTGTTCAAAAATATAAAAGGCATTGTAGATAATTTGAAATAAACAGACAGATTGTTTGTTTAACATCAGGCGAGCAATAAATTTGCTATATTCATCATGAAAACAATTTTACAAACATTATATGAAAAAGGGGGAACTAAGGAAAACACAATTTGTACGGGCCACTTTAAAAGGATGGGTAAGGACAGCGAATTTAAACTTTCGACCACAATGAGCCTTCGTTTTTTGAAATCTACAGAAAAGGTCTAATTTTTGAAGGAGTGTGGCACTCTCCCAAACACATTACCACTATGGAAAGACTTTTCGGACTATAACCTGAACACATTTTTCAAAACGAGAGGGGTTTACCTTATCCGCAACATTGGGATGCATTCCACAGCTCTATGGGTCAAGCAATGGCAACTTCCCAGTACCATTACAGTGAAACGTTGACGAAATATTTTTAATATGAAAGATTAAAGTCAATTCGAGCAATGTTCGCCAATCTCGTGGAATGATTTATGAATGAAAGAAAATAAACAATAATCTTTTAACGGACCTAATTAAGTCCTATTATTCAGATCTAAAAACTTACGTGTACACGTAGAGTATTACAGTGAACACCTGGAAATGTTATTATACCTCGCCTCAAAAGAAAAGATAGCGACTGTTGTTGTTATTCCGTGTTTACAACATCAACTCCTACTCCAATGAATGGCCTTTTATTAAGAAATATAGCAAGTAAAGCAGCCGACAACAAGAGCCAAAGTCTTTGGCCTTTGCAAAACTGGATTAAAAAAAATTTACAACACGAAACAAAAACCCCCAAAACACACAAAAACCCAGAAAAGTCACGGCGTAACCCGAATCTATTAAAACAATTGGTTCAGTTATGTGCTTTGGACAAGTAAACAATGTCTACCATTGATTCTACAATCGACGAGTTACCTAGGCAAAATTTATATTAAGGAGAATGAAAGACAACCCAATGTTTGAGGAGCTTTGTAGTCGGAGCGATGATTGGTCTAACATTAACAAAATCTTTGTCACATAACGACATTGTACATCTAATATTTTACAGAATAATATTTTTTTCGGAATGTTATTCGGGGTTTACCATAACAAAACATGGGCTTTTGAGGGTACCCATTTCTAAATCAAAATTCCTGCTACACCACTAAATGAAACTTTCACAAAATCGTTTTAATATAATCCATTGTGAACCTAATAGCGAGCACAGCTCGCAGCGGGAGGCGAAGCTGCCCGCGAAGAGCGGCGAGCTCTACGACAATTACGTATCATGTGATCAAAATGAAATCACGTGATCAAAATCCGCTTAATGCTGATATTGATTTTTTTCGTCAGGAAGTTGATATCGTCAAAAAAACTGGAACAAAGTGAATGATGAAACGTACTAAACATAATTTTAAGAAGGACTTGAAAATAAAGTTGACATCGATAAAAAATATATGTTATATTTAAAATTAACAACAAACATTTCATACTATTTTTTTGCAATCTCTAAATCTGACAATCAAATTACACTTCATGTGACGTCACAGTTACAAAGAAAGACGTCACGTAACCACTGGAATTTAGAGGCACTTTAAGGGTGATATAGGAAGTAACGTCAATTATGAAATGAACATTATATATTGATAATAAAGGACTATATTGTCTGTGCTCGCATTTTGGCAATGCCTACTCCATATGAACATATTCGTTAGTATTTATCTGTGGTTTCCTATAGCAAATCACGCAGTCATTCTGTTTCAAAGGAAAGAGGGTGTATCAATTAGTGATAATTGATTAAAAAAGTTTTTCTTGATAAGTTATATTTGAAAATTAATAACACATCAGGTTAAAAAATATGACGACTGTTTAATATTTACACAAGGTATATAATTCGTTTCAGAATTTGGGTTTTCGCATATTATATAATAGAAAAAATGACATTTCATGCTAGCGTTTCGATCTGTTTCAGGATACCTGCCTTTCCGTTACATCATCAAGTGAATCATTAAGTGGTAAAAAATTTAAATATGAATAAGTCTAATATGATTTGCATATTTAAAAATGCGTTTATTTGATTGGTCGAGATTACTTCCGGTAGAGCTTTTAACAAAATGTATTTTTTGGATGAATGAAGTTGAATTGATTTATTTTTGGATAAATGACGTTGACCAAACTATTTTTAGCGAAACCAACGTAAACAAAGATGGCGGCTTTCAACATCGAATGTAGCGATCAACTTACAAATTATTTGTTTGATGAATTATCAATTTATTAAATTTAAAACTTCGTTGTGTTCGATACAGAAAAGAAGGTTAAAGATTGATGTAAAATCAGAAAATGGTTTATGGAATATTACCGTACGTAAAAATAAACACAATATTCATACATTCTGTCGATCCCGCTACCAAATATACAAGAACTATGAAGTTGAGAAACACCTTAGATAAATAATTTCGTAATGCAATTTTAAAGAATTAAAAGGATTAAACACCGTTTTCAATGGATTTATCGGTATATCAACAATACCAACTCACTCGCAAACATATCATGACTTTTTTGTTTGTGAGTGAGTTGATATACCGATAAATCCATTTAAAACGGTGCTTAATCGTATAATTATAGCATCAAATTTAAAATATAGATGATAACACTAGTTACTGAATTGCAGAAGAGAACTAGAGTTGCCTATTTTAAACCAGATAAATTAGGAATTTCTGACTTATAGCTCATGGTTCATTCGTCCAATCGATAAGGAATCGTTGATTTTTATTTTTTGCGCTTAACTTTTAAATTTGTTCCTTCATTAAACAAACAATATACTGTTCAACTGAGATATTTAAGACCCCATGCTTGTCAATGTCATAAAAATAACATACAAGTTATTACAATACACACACATGTTTCTGTATATTGACGGGAGTAGAAGTCCCAAATACATGCCTAGTTCCAACCTTATTTCTATGCCGTAAAAACATTGTGTTTTTTTTAAATGTTATTCAAATAATGACACATAATTGTTTTAATTTAATTTCAGCGAATTCCATAGGGATGACTTTAGGTGTGTCAGTAGTGGTGGCAGTTGTAATCATATTTACTGTCATCGGATTGGTTTACTACAAATACAAAAAATCGACGTAAGAAACGACAATTTTAAATAATAATATCGGAAAATTAACGCAAATTTAAATAAATGTGGTAATACTTGTTTTGCCTATACTTGCCCACATACTCAACTTTATCCTGCAACTGTTACATTTGCTGTAAAGGTAGCCGAATAATTTTGTACGTACAATAAAAGTAGCCGAATAAATTTTTGCCGAATTAAGTCTCCTGGTACCCTTGTCCTCGCTTCTAATGATATTTCACATTCTGTTCTGGTTTACGCTTGTTGTCGAATATAATATTTGTTTGTGACGTCAGGCTATCACTTAAAATTTCACGTCAGAAATCGGCTAAAAGTGCAATTTTTCATGTTTTTCATCGCTGTAAAATTTATTTAAGTTTTGCAGGATAAAAACAATATTCGTACAGTGTCCGTAAATATAAAGTTTATTTATACTCGCCGCTAAACCGGTGAAAAATGTTGGGGGAAGCCTCGCATTTCTACCTGTTTCTAATGCCCGTACAAATAAATTTTATATTTTCGGACACTACGAATATTGTATATGTCTAACAGGTTTAACATTAAGGTATTTTAAAGAGAAACTTCGCAAAAAAGGATAATTTGATATGTTATACTTCAAATAAAAAGAACACTTTTACCTCATCATGTTTTATTATATTTTCAACGGTTCAGTTTTTACATTGAATTTACTGTGTAAAAAATGCACGTATCGAGGTCCGCATTCTTGTCCCTAGATGGCGATACTAGATATAACTTGACGGGTGCATTCCAGTTTGCCGATTCCCAGATAGCCGCGTCCGATTTTGCGATTCCCTGTTATTCAACCAATTAAGAACAACCAACAAGCAGTATGAAGAATTTTATACAGAATTATGTGTATGTTGGAAATTTATGCAAATTAATTATATTAATTTAAATAATTCAATTTATATAATTGACATAAAAAGAAAATGATTGGTTAATTATAAATTATCAGCTTGACTTTACTTATTTTAAAACATTATGATAAGCTGATATTTTTCGATTGAAAAAAATCAAGTTAATGTAAGTCACTAAACTTACCGACAATTATGGATGCTTAGGAAAAATTATGCAAATTAATCACAAATACTTTTTAATGATCTTTTACAATTAAACTTAAAGATTGTTCTTATATGGTCAAATATTAGAGAATTGGTAAACTGGGAAGCGACAAATTGTATTCAAAGATAATTTTACAGCATGTTGCGTGTGGGGTACATGTAGTTAAATGGTAACGTGATCTTCATTTCGGTGACCTCATTTTTCATTTTACGTCGAATATTAGTTGTCAATTTGAAATATGAATAAGATTGAAAATTATTCGTATTATTATTTTTGACTTTTAAAATTAGATTATGCAAGTTATTGAACGAAACATTTTTATAGAAAATATTTGCGAAGTTGACTATTTAAGGGTACAATATTTTTAAATACTCCGTTTTCGTGCATGAAAATGTCACTTCATGTTAAGTACATTAGTATAATTTATTTCTTGTAAAATTTATTGCGCGTGTGAGTAACACAGTTTCCAAAATGTTAAATGTTAAAAAATAATTATATATACATAATGTAATTTGCTCTGTAAGCTGAAAGCAAACAAAACATATATACTAGAATAATATCATTGGCTGTGCGTTGTTCCAATGATATCTTTTATATAACCATGCTGCATAAAGAATTGTTTTTTCTCTAATTTTTACGTATTATTTCAACCGATTGACCGGTGTGGAAAAAATATTTCTCGTCACTAGTGAATTTGTTGTTCTCAGCATTTGATTGGTTAAAAATAATAACGTCACAATAAGAACTCATGACGTCATAAACGAAACACCTTCAATTTTCCGCGTAATCACGTCATGAACGTAAAATTGGGGTTGGGATAATTTGTACTTCGTTTCGCAAATTTACTACTTTTTAAAATTAGAGAAACAGAATCTTACATTAGTACTCTTGGATTATCGGATTTCTCCATTCTCGATACTTAAATTATGAAAATTTAAGTCTTCGCCAAGGCTCGGACTTAAAATTCCATAATTTAACTATCTAGATTGGAGAAATCCGATAATCCACTCGTACTAATGTGGGATCCTATATTTCTCTAATTTTAACGTTATATTCAGTGTTGAAAAAAATGCTCGTCACTAGTGAAAATGTGGTTCTCATCTGTTGATTGGTTTAATATTATAACGTCATTATCAGAAATAATGACGTCATAAACAAAACAACTTCTTCTATTTACAAGCGTATTCATGTCATGTCCATTAAATCGGGTTTTAGAGTATTTGTATATCATTTATCAAACTTACTGGGTTTTTTTAATTAGAGACACGGACTTATCAAATTTCTCCAATCTCGATAGTTAAATAAGATCGGACTTAAAAATACCATAATTTAACGTTGTGATTGTAGAAATCCGATAATCCACTCGTACCAATCTAAGATCCTATATTTACCAATCGACACCGCAGATTGATGTTATGAGTAACCAAAGACATTTGACATAATCTTGCTATATTATTTCTATGAAATTGACTACATTAGTGCTAAGTATTTTTCCCTTTACGCCTGTTTTATAGTCTTAAAACAATGAAATGTACATTATGAATTAAGGATGATTTTTGATATGGATGGAGGATGATAAAAGATGTATTTAACGCTATGTTTACATTTCAAAACTTGACATTTGATAATCGTTAATTCTCTACACTTATGATTTCCCTTTTTATACCTGTAGAAAGAAAGTGACTCAAAGAAATGATTACCAACCGGATAACAAAATTACATCAAGTGACCTTTGTATGAATAGGACACATACGATAAGCGAACTGTTACTTGACATAGACAGCAGTAAAAGAGAATCACCAGTAGATCTGTTCACAGTAGTTCCCATAAAAAGCCATCGTAATGTCAACCTGAATATCAACTCTAAGCCTTGTGTCAAGTCAATTCAAATTACGGAGTAGATAAAAGTTACCCTCTACTAAATAGCCAATCAGTCGATGCATCAGTAAAAGTAGTGCTTAATAGAACCTAAGTAGTTCTACATTCACTTTGCATAAAAATTGTAATTCCGATGAACGTGTTGAAAATTAAGATTATATGATGCACAAATATTTAAGAAGTGAAATGAATTAAAATTTATTAATTTCAAGCAAGTGCTAATTTTTCCCAGACTTGCACCTGTTTCTATCCATCTGACAATGTATGACCTCATTTTGTAAACTTTACAAAACATTCAAGACTTTAATCTTGTTGTGCCGGTCCGATATTTAGCAAAGACACTAATAGTGAACTAAAGGTAAATTCAGTATTTATAAAATGTTATTATGGTAATCTATATGTAAATCTGTTTAGTAGAGGTTACCCTACAATGTTTCTATGATGGATTAGTTCTACATATGTAGTAGTTTAACGTATTTTTATTAATGCTCGGGTTTGGTATTATATCCTACGCTTTATTTATTGAATTGATTTTTCATGTGGTCAGGATGACAACGTTTTGTTTTGATATTGTTCTTTTTTATCACGCCTTTTAATTAAAATATATGTTTTTAACGAACGATTTTACGGAATCGATGATACTTTTTCCTTATTCTATCTTTATTTATAGTTTTTAAAAAGCATTATTCTATTATGTTCTGTTTTGTGTGTATAAATATTTGATTAAGCACATATTAAATGTGTTTGTTTAGCGCATTTTAGGTTATTTTTTTTTATATAATAGTAGTTATTTAACATGATAAGTTGGTAAGTGCAAAACACTAATACTCCTTATGGCAATGGACTACCTTGGTACCAATGTGTTAAATTATGTATACAATTTGTTTTTATTTCAATAAAAAGTGAGTAACTTGTAGATTTAGTTTAGATGAAGTGTTTACGCTGATATTTTATGCCTGTATCATTCCTATACTGTTTCCGATGGTAATTCCATTTTTAAAGTTAAAACAACAACCAAAAAATGATGATGAGAAGAAATAAAAATTACATTTTTTTCAGTTTTTAAACAATGATGAAGAGATGACAAACTTACAAATTCTTTTTTCTAAGTGAATTGAATCTATTGAATTGTTGCTGAATGTCCAGTGAGTTCTACTGTATTCATGACGATGACAAGTTGGGGATATAGGACTTCAATTTGACTGCCTCGGACAGAGTATATAGGGTTGGGTAGAACTAAAAATTTATACTTCTGTAGCGGATACAATGCGCGTACCTTTTTGATGCTTTCCTTTAAATACTATTTTCCTTTATTATAATTATTTTCCGGGAATCTTACGTTTCCCTAACATTTCTGGATTAAATTTTACATAGTGTGTGACGTAATTGTCACCTGCTTCTTGGATTTTGTGACGAAAGAACGTGATTTAATAAAGTTAAAAGTAATCGTTGTTCTTCAATATTCAAATAAGGTGCGAAGCGGAAGCTACGGCCGAAAACCGATTGAACTATTTAAAAGACAATTTGGCGCAGCACTTACAGTTTCCGAAACATTACACATTATGTTTGGGTTGGAACTTGTTATGTGACAATGACGCTGCAACCAGTCTCGTATCTATATTAAAATAATTTTGCCATTTTGTCAGAACATTTGACCAACATCAGTGGCGTACGCCCCCTAAAAAAAAGGAAATGAAAAAAAGAGAACAGTGAGGGTAAAAACCAGCGCCAAAGGCAAAAATGTAATCCCGCCATAAATTAATGCATTAACGGTATTAATTCGTTTATTATGATATCTCTGTTGTATACTGTACCAAATAAAGGTTACTGAACACTATGAAAACCTTGTGTTAAATAAATTCTGTTTGATGCTTGGAAATTGAGAGAATGCAGGATGTTGCACCATTTTTCGAGACCCCCTGTCGGAAATGCGAGGCGCGGGAGGACCACTTCGTTATTAAATATTTTAATATTTTATGTGTCATTTTGTTTGCAGAAAGGATATGCCTTTCTCACAGTCCATTTTTCTGTTAGTCATATTATAGGTTATCAAAATTTCATTTCAAAATTTTAGAACTTAAATAATGGATAAATTTAATTTTAGCTGTTCAAAAAATTCCGCATATTCGCATGAAAATGGAGAAAAATTTGAATAAGAATTCTAAGCTGAATGATTTTGACGATGGTAATGACGACTCTCGCAAATTACCTGCTTTTCACTTACTGTTAAAAGGTCCAGCTTTAACTTGGTTTTTAGAATTAGGGGTGGATGAAAACTTAACATAGGACAATGTCAGGGATGAATTTTATAGAGCACATGTCCATATAGATTGGGAACACCCCTCTGTCCTAGTTGAAATTGAGAATTTTCAGTTTGGTTCTCAAACCAAACCAACAAATTGAATATTTCTACAGTTATGTATATGAAAAGGGACAATTATTGGGTTAAGCAGAACATGGGATAATGACCCAATTTATCAAAGTATAATTTCCGAAGAACTTTATAAGTCTTTGCCGTTTTCAATGAAAAGTGTCATTGATGTTAAATTATATGACAAATGCGTATTAGCAAATGGTTCGAAAATTGAAGTTTTGGGATATTAAAATGACCATTTCGGGTATGCGAAAGGTGATCTAATGTTACGTTTTCAAAACAGCATCTCATCCGATTATTCTTGGCATAGATTATTTTAAACAATAAAATCGATTTTGATGATTTTTGTCGAAATGAAGGTTACTTCTAAGGACAAAACGTGTGACGTTTCCGCCTCACTCAGAAATGTTGGTACGGGGTGTTTATGGCGATGAAAGAAATTGTACCTCTAGGGAAACATTTAGCTAAGAAAGAAGTGTTTATATCCAAAGCCGTCGTAACTGTTAAAAAAGATAGACGTGTGCCGATAAAAGTACTCGGGGTCTCGGTGGCCGAGTGGTCAAGGTAGTTCGTTTACTATTGATTACGTGGTCTGTCAACACTGAGATTGCGGGTTCTATTCTCACTGCAGGCAGAGGGTGTACTCGACTCCAATCTTAATTGACAAGGATTGCCAGTTTTCCTACCGCAGGTCGGGATTCTCTACGGGTACTCTGGGTTCCCCCCCCCCCCCCCAATAAAAACTGGACGCCATGAAATAGCTGAAAAATTGCTGAAAGTGGCGTTAAAACACCATTCAAGCAAACAAAATCAAACATTAAAAGTACCCAATCCATACAATGACAATGTCATAATACACAAAGGAAACCCGATAGCCGCATTTAGTCGTCAACAGATCAAGAAATTGAAACGGTGTTAAATTCTACTTCAGGTCACCGAGTTCAAAATGTTAAAATTATTATTGAAGAGAAAAGTGACAAACATTCTGGAAATTTAAAAAAAAATGGATTTTATTAAATGTTTTGGTGACATCCCGGTGGTCCGACAACCAATTGTCCGACGGCCCATTGGTCCGACAACCCAATAGTCCGACAACCCTGTAGTTCCACAGCCCAATAGTCCGACAATGCGTGTATATGCAATATTATTAACCTTAAGATACAATCCAAAGAACAATAAACGTTCTATAAATGCAAACCTAACTAAGTTGATGGTTTGGTAGGAATTTCTTAATATTAGGAATACTATCTATGATTTGGTTATATTACATATACTAGTATATGTTACAGGGAATGTGTGTAATTAGGGCTGATTTTTGTCTTCATCATAGAGTTGGTGGGACAGGCATAAATGTGCAAATGATGTTAGTTCATAGGAGTAGTTGCAGAACTGGGGTTTCTAGCGACCTTTTCTCTTTGTTAATCCTACGGAACAAAATACTTCGTGGATACCCTATTGTGGATACCCTTTAATGATTTTTTTTAATTAATTAGGTCAATTAAGAAACTGAATTAAGTCTTTAATAGTTCATTATGGATCTATTTGTTAAATCCTATGATATAATTTAACCCTAATTAGATGTATTTTAAATCTAGATTAATTAACATTTTAGATGTTCTATAAATAGACAATTGAGTCTAAATCTATAAATAGAAATCTAAAGAATGTCAACCTTTTCTTACCGTGTACAACTATTCCAGTTTCTTTTATGATTTAAATTTAAATAGGACGATAATGTATATAAATTGTACCACAAAGACATTAATTAGAAGTAATACGATTCTAGATATATATACACAATGTACTCACAAGTGAACCCCCCACCCCCCTTTTTCATAGCAGATCTATATATTTCACAAGTCCTAACAATTGTTATATTTTTAAATGTTAAGAAAAAATCGTTTGCTATTAATTAACATTTAAATCTGTAGTTCACTGACCTTAACGTGATGTGACTTGAGAAAATAGTATCGATTCGTTTTTAATTTTATTAATAGGTGTATTATAATTAATTAAATATATTGCAGATTCCATGGTAGCCTTTCACTGTGAGTGTAGTAATTAAAATGCGTCATCCCCCCTTTTTTCATAACAGATCTCCATATTTCACAAGTCATAACAAATGCTATTTTGTCAACGTAAAAATTCGTCTACTGTTAATAAACATTTAAATCTATAGTTCACTGACCTTAACGTGTTGTGACTTGTGTGTATGACTCATTAAAATATAGATTATCGGCGTCATGTTTGAAAATTAGGATTTAAATAAATAATTTCAAAGATAAACGAAAATTAATTATAAAATTGTAGACATTTTTTCAAGAATTGGCTTTTAAGATAAAATAATGTATGTATTGACAGAATATCGGCTGTCCTAACCCCCCTGTATGTAAAAATAATCATGTATCGTCTTCTATTTATAAACATTTAAATCTATAGTTCATTAACCTTAACGTGTGTATGCCTCATTTCAATATAGATTATCGGCGTCATGTTTTAAAATTAGAAAAAATATTGAAGGTAGAAATAATGTAAAAGATACACGAAAATTAATAATAAAATTGTAGACATGTTTTCAAGAATTGGATTTTAAGATAAAATAATGTATGTATTGACAGAATGGCGACTGTCCTATATCTCCCTGTATGTAAAAACCATCATTTATCGTCTGCTATGAACATTAAATCTCTAGTTCACTGACCTTAACGTGTTATGACAAGTGTGTATAACCGGTTCAATCCAGGTCATCAAAAATGTTTGAAAATTATAAATATCGAAGGCGTTATTAAGAATTAATGTAATTGGCAACTTTGATTAAAAAGAAAAAATAAATTGTTTATAATAAAGCAATTGTAGACATTGTCTCAAAAATTGACTTTAAAATAAAATAATGCAATAATATAGTATGACGATTCGTTGTACCAATCCCCCTTTTTCCTACCGTTGTTTATGCGATAAATCCAATAGATTTACAATAAAGTCGTAAATTGAAATGATATATCTACAAGAAAATATACAAAATCAACACAATAAGTAGATAATATTAGTGTTTTACCCGATGCATAGTCAAATATATAGACTTTAATCGGAGCGATAAAAAACACGTCTGTTCAAAATGGCGACATTACACAACTGACGCTTTAAATAGACGAATCTAAGCGAAAAGGGTGAGAAGCATAAAACGACTTACAGATTATTTTGCAAAAATCATATATCTTAAATTTATTCATCAGATATGTCTAGTTTAATATAAAATTAATTAACAAATAGATCTTTGGAGTATTGTTATTCCAAATTTCAATATATTTTAATCACGACATTGTCCTGACATTTCCTGTCGTATGGTATAGCTCGCGGCAACTATATAAGCGAGAAAATCGAGAGGAATTTTAATTATGAATCGACAGTCAAACTGAGAGGACGTATTAGACATTTAGCCTGAATAAAGCAAGACAGTTGGAATTATAGTGAAGTATTTATAAAAATTATGTTAACATCATATTTGTAATGAATGTAAAATATTTAAGACTAAATTAACAAAATATACATTAGCATCGGCTACTGGGACCGACTGCGTGACTCTCTCGACTATATGAGATTAAGGGAGAATAATATCTCATATGGACGTCACCTGGTAGCTTCTCCGTAGCATTTTTATCATTGTTTTGAAGAGTTGCTCCGTTGTGGAAGACGAGAGCGGTAGTTATGCTCGCAAGTCACCACAATAGTTTACAAGTACGCTACCAAAGCTTGTAAAATGGGCGCTTCAATGATGATGATAAGGGTGTCATTGTAATGAAAAAGGGGGGGGGGGGGGTATAATTAGATAAAAATAAATATGATGAAATTATTGATTGTATTCAGAATAAACATGCATAATAGAACAAACTAAATCAACAGCTCATTAGAAATATAAACTGAACTAATTTCCATTATGTATTAATAAAATAATATGATCTTTCAATAATTTAAAAACTTATAGAATGTTTGAGATAGCCTCCTGCATGTACTTTGTGTACCAGTCTAGGGCGATATCATAGCTTACAACGGAAAGGAAAGTAATATGATATGTCCCCGCGATGACTGGGAATTTCCTTTCCGACTGTGTACATGCAGCCTCCTGGTGAGGGCAGCTCCGCTTTGTAGTGATACAAGGCGTCGATGGGCGGTGGCTACCTTGACGAAAGTCTTAATCAAACGTTCTTTAGGTATTTTTTTTTTAATTGTTATTACTATAATGAAATGACGCTTTATTTTACTAATAATTACAGCAATTCGAAATATTTGTCTTTTAGACCTTGAAAGATGGATAAGCCGAAAACCTATGATTGTTGTGTCTGTGGCAAAGTATTCAAACAGAAATCAAACCTATACCGGCACAAGAAAGCGGTGCATTCAAAAGAGAGATATTCGTGTTCCAAATGCAGTTTTAAATGTAACAGAAAAGACAGTTATTTACGCCATATGAAGAAGCACATGAAACCAATGATTCAAACCGGTGGTGGCAAAGAAGTCGGCTACAATTATGATGAAACGTGCAACGATCGAGCTCTTGGAGGAACAGTGACCACGCATACTATTACGGCTGAAGGTATTGCAAAATTCGACCCAATGACTTTTTTGAGAAGCAAATATGACAACGTTAAAGATGTCATCAAACAAGCCATTAAAGAACGAGGCGGAATCAAGTGGTATCTGTCTATGAAAGTGAAAATGACTAAAAGAAACGGCGATAAAATAGAATCAGCAGAGCCTCATTTTCGCGGTAAATGCCAGACAAGTTTAAAAGCTGAAGATATTGACGAAGGCATGAAAGAATCCATTAAAAAGACGTACAACTCCTTTATCGAGTATCAACGGCAAGGTAGCAATTGGACGGTGGACAAAGTTATCGATTTAACCATACACATGGCACGTTATAGACCACTGCGTGGATCTAGCTATATTCCACTCCCAATTAAGCTGAGATCAAAACATGCCATAATAAACGTGAAGAACACAGACAAGAAATGTTTCATGTGGTCAATTCTAGCTGCATTGTATCCGACAAAACGGGATGGGGAGCGTATTTGGAAATATAAAGAACATGAATCGAAATTAAACTTTAGAGGTATATCCTTTCTCGTGAGAATGGAAGATATACAGAAATTTGAGAAGCAGAATGATATTTCCGTCAACGTGTTTGGATACGAGAAGAACGAAGTATTCCCAAAGCACGTGACCAACAATAGATTTAAAAGACATGTAAACCTTCTCTTGATATCGGACAGTAATAAGTCACACTATTGTTGGATCAAGGACTTGAATCGATTGCTCAGTGATCAACATAGTCACCGAGACAAACATTTTCATTGTCCTTATTGTCTTCATGGATTTACCAAGGAACGACTTCTCGAAGACCATAAACCATATTGTCAGACATATGGACCACAAAAAATCGAAATGCCAAAGGAAGAGGACAAATGGTTATTTTACAAAGACATTCGTAAGCAACTCAAAGTACCCTTTGTCATCTATGCTGACTTTGAAAGTCTTCAGGTGCCCATTCAAGGTTGTGATAATGATCCAGATAAGTCCTCAACGACAAAAACTACAAAGCATATACCATGTGGATTTGCATATAAAGTCGTAGGTCTGACACCGGCAACTTCCAAGAAACCTGTTGTCTATCGAGGTTCGGATGCTGCTGACAAATTTGTGGAATGTATGGTCAGCGAACAAGAGGATATAGAGAAAAGGTTTAAACATTGCGAGCCTATGGTTATGACAGGTAGTGATTGGCAATCATTCATAAAGGCTACTCATTGTCATATCTGCAGAAAACCATTAGATGATGATCGAGTAAGAGACCATTGTCACGTGACGGGCAAATTTAGAGGTGCAGCACACGGAGACTGCAATATCAATTTCAAGTTTACGGGACGCATTCCTGTTATATTCCACAATCTGAGGGGTTATGACAGTCATCTGATCATGCAAGCTATAGGAAAAGTCAACAAGCAACTAAAATGTATACCAAATAACATAGAGAAGTACATAAGTTTCTCACTGGGCTGTATGGACTTCATCGACTCTTTTCAGTTTATGCCATCATCATTAGAGAAATTAGTCGATAACTTAGCCAAAGAAGGATCTTCAAATTTCAAGCATATGATGGAACATTTTGGAAGCGAAAAAATAGAATTACTATTAAGAAAGCAGGTCTATCCATACGAGTATTTCGACACTGAATCAAAATTTTCAGAAAATAAGCTACCACCCATAGAAGCGTTTCACAGTTCATTGTCAGGAGAAGACATTACAGAAGAGGATTATACACATGCACAGGAAGTATGGAAAGAATTTAATCTAAATGACCTCGGTCAGTACCACGACCTCTACGTCCTTACAGACGTTCTCTCCCTAGCTGACGTATATGAGAACTTCAGAGATATATGTCTTAACTACTATGGATTAGATGCAGCTCACTTTTACACCTCTCCCGGGTTGGCATGGCAGGCTGCGTTGAAAATGACAGGTGTACGACTGGAATTGCTGACCGACATAGACATGCACCTTTTTATTGAAAAAGGATTAAGAGGTGGAATATCTATGATATCACATCGCCATGCTAAAGCTAACAACAAACACGTCCCAGATTTTGATCCAAGTCAACCAAGTAGCCATGTAATGTATTTAGACGCTAACAATTTATATGGATGGGCGATGTCACAAAGCCTTCCTGTAGATGGGTTTAGATGGCTTGAAAAAGAAGAAATGGATAACTTCGATGTAAACTCGATATCAGATGACAACTGCGATGGATACATATTAGAAGTAGACCTGGAATACCCACATGAACTTCACGATCTTCATAACGAATATCCTTTAGCACCAGAAAGAATGACAGTCACAGAAAACATGTTGTCACCCTATGCCAAAAAGCTTTTAGAAGATCTTAATTTGAACGGAACTTCAACAGAAAAACTTATCCCTAATCTAAGACCCAAAGAAAAATATGTGGTTCATTACAGAAACTTGAAACTATATTTGAGTCTTGGAATGAAGCTGACCAAAATTTATCGAGTAATGACTTTCAGACAGGAACCATGGTTGAAAAGGTATATTGACTTTAACACAGAGAAGAGAAAGATTGCCAAAAACGAATTCGAAAAAGACTTTTTTAAGCTAATGAATAACGCCGTGTTTGGCAAGACAATGGAAAACCTTAGAAAACGAATCGACGTTCAACTAGTCAACAACCAAGCAAGAGCAAGAAAACTCACAAGTAAACCTACATTCCATGCTTTTAAGATTTTCAACGAGGATTTGGTGGCCGTGCATTTACTGAAGCAAAAATTGTATTTAAATCGACCCATTTATGTAGGATTCACCATCCTCGATTTGTCGAAGACGCTTATGTATGATTTTCATTATAACTACATGAAGAAGAGGTATGGCTCAAACGCACATCTTTTATTTACGGACACGGACAGCCTATGCTATAGCGTCTATACAGATGATATATACAGTGACATGCTCCAAGACAAAGAACTGTTCGATACATCAGAGTACGACCAACGTCACCCCCTTTACAGTATAGTCAACAGAAAAGTTCTAGGCAAAATGAAGGATGAAACCCATGGTATACCCGTTCAAGAATTTATAGGTCTAAAATCTAAGATGTATTCTCTTGTATATCAAGAAGATGAAAAATTGATCGAAAAGAAGACAGCGAAAGGAATCAAGAAGAGTGTCATTAAACAGCACACCAGACACCAACATTACAAGCAATGCTTGTTTGATAAAACCATTCACATGTCTTCGATGAATCAGATAAGATCATATGACCACCAGTTATACAACATTGCTATCAACAAACTAGGACTATCACCATTTGACGATAAAAGGTATATTCTCGAAGATGGAATCAGCAGCTTGGCCTATGGACACTGGAGAATTTTATAAATATGAAAAACTGTTTTATATCTGTCAGTTTTATTTGTGCCGTTGACGAAGAAGGACGTGTATTATTAAAGTCATTTGTGAAAACCATGTCTAATATTTGCTCTGAGTGTAATATGAAATTCTCCAGAAAAGATGTTATGATGAGACATCAGAGAAATAAACATAAAACCATTGATGCATATCCACCAAGCAGTGAAGCGTATCCACCGAGCAATGAAGCGTATCCGCCGCCGCCGCCGCCGCCGCCGCACAACGTTGTTCTAAAACATCCTTTCACCATGATGTTAGCAGGACCGACTGGATCTGGGAAGACGTTTTGGATGAAACGACTCCTCGAAAATGCGAAGACTATGATAAAACCAAATCCAGAACACATCATTTGGTGCTATAAAAGATGGCAACCCCTGTTCACCGAAATGAAGCAGACAGTAAAACACATAGTATTTGTTCAGGGTATCCCGGCGGACTTAAATGAAGATTCATTCATAGACACAAAATTCCCCACTTTAATAATCTTAGACGATCTAATGAAGGATGTTACTAATAGTCAGGATGTTTGTGAACTCTTTGTGGAGGGAAGTCATCATAGGAATCTTAGTGTGGCATGCCTTGTTCAGAACGCATTTTACAAATCAAAAGAAAGCAGGACTATGAGCATCAATAGCCAGTATATGGTATTATTTAAAAACCCACGTGATCAGGTCGGACCCACAATATTTGCCAGACAGATGTATCCAAATAATTCCAAGAAGTTTATGACGAAATACAATGAAGGAACAAAGCAACCTCATGGTTATCTATTTATAGATTTGAAACAGACCACACCAGAAGATGAAAGATTGAAAACTGACATCTTTGAACATTCGAAACCTCCTCAAATCGGCAGCGGACAGTATATAAAAGAGGAAAGGTCAGATATGCCTCATTTGCCAGACAGACATCGAAGGGAACAGACAGATAATTCAGAACACCAGAAGAATAAAGAAGTGAACCAACCAGATATTTCGTTAAAAGATAAACACGAAAACATGCCTTCCTGTGACGATTGTGGGTTAGTGTTTGAAAGCGTGCCCGACTTAGCTCGACATATGAATAGATGGTGCCCAGAAAACGATTTGAAAAGAAAATTAAACGAGGATGATAACGGTGACAATAATAAGAAAAAACTGAAACTTGATATCGAAGACGATGAAGACGCCGCTTTTGAACAAATAGCATTCTTAGCTAGAAAGTCAAACGAAGACAAGTGGGAAACTAAAGTCGATCAATATATGTCTGACGGCTTAGATGAGGAAGAGGCTAGGAGCAAAGCTGATCGCAAACTTAGAGACGAGGATATGGACGAGTTTATTTCAAAATATTCTAGTCTTATTCAATATCTGCTACAGTTACATAACGGCAAATTACACAACAAGGTCATGAAAACGATCGATGGATTAGTAACAGATGGCGTGGACTATGAAAAAGCCATAAAAATATCTGTTAGGAAATATAGGTCGTTGTTGGAAAGCTACCTCGATGAAGTCGTTGACAACGAGGAATACGAAGACGAAGAAGAACAGGACGGAGAAAATAACAGCGAGGGAGACGAGGAGGAGGAGGACGAGGACGACAAGGATATATAAAACTCAGAAACATACTAATTTTTAACATTCACTGAAAGTGTGTAGATATGGACAGGTGGGAGCAATATTTGAGTTCAATATATCACGATCCGTCAAGCCCAGCTAGTTTCGCAGGACCTGACAAGTTGTACAGATTTGTACGACAAGAAGGAAAATTCGTACTCAGTAAATATAAGATACGAAAGTGGTTGCAGCGACAAGAACCATATAGCCTACAGAGACCTGTACGACGATCCTTCAAACGAAATAGAGTCATCACAATAGGGATCGATGATCAGTGGGATGTGGATCTTATGGATATGACGAAATTTGCCAAATTTAATCGTGGATCAAACTTTGTTCTTATGGTTATAGACATCTTTTCAAAATTTGTATGGATGAGACCATTAAAAGATAAAAAGGGAGAGTCTGTAGCCAACGCATTGAAAGACATCCTTCTAGAAGGGAGAACACCAAATCGAATACGCACAGATAAAGGACAAGAATTCAGATCTAAACAAGTAGCGGTATTACTTGAACAACGAGGGATACAACATCTTTTTGCCCAAAATACGGAAATAAAGGCCAACTATGTAGAAAGAGTCATTAAAACTATTAGATCAAAGATAACAAGATACATGACCTTTAAGCAGTCGTACAATTACATTGATTCCTTACAGCATTTCGCAAACAGTTATAACAAGACATATCACAGAACTATTGGGATAACACCTGAAAAAGTTACAAAGAGTAAAGAAACCAACTTGTGGTGGAAAATGTATTGGCCTAAGAAAACAGTGCCAATAGTCAAATCAAAGACAACAAGAAAACCATTTCGTTTTAAACTTGGAGACAAAGTACGCATCACTTATATCAGAAATCCTTTTACAAGGGAATACGATGAAAAATGGTCTGGTGAAATATTTAAAATCTCCCAACGCATTTTACGTGATGGACTACCAGTATACAGAGTAGTGGATTTTAATGACGAAGAAATAAAGGGAACATTTTACCAATCGGAGTTACAAAAAGTCGATGTGCGAGTTGACGATCTGTGGAAAATTGAAAAAGTTATCAATACAAGAGGCAAGGGACGTAACAAACAATATTTCGTGAAATGGTTAAATTGGCCAAAGAAATTCAACTCGTGGATATCCGCTGGAGATGTGAATAACCTGTAAATCATGAACTATAAATCTTTGTTTATATTGTTGTATAAAGTGCTATATTTTATTATGTATATTGTAAAGACAGTTTGGGATGGCTCTCCGACCCTGCTGTTCTCATGACGGAGAAAATAAATACTGTATATAAAATGTCTTTTATTGTTTTTAGCTGAACAACACGTTATTAACACCCTTACATTGATAATGAATTAATCCCCCCCCCAAAAAAAAAAAAAACCATAACGCATTTTAATAACTACACTCACAGTGAAAGGCTACCATGGAATCTGCAATATATTTAATTAATTATAATACACCTATTAATAAAATTAAAAACGAATCGATACTATTTTCTCAAGTCACATCACGTTAAGGTCAGTGAACTACAGATTTAAATGTTTATTAATAGCAAACGATTTTTTCTTAACATTTAAAAATATAACAATTGTTAGGACTTGTGAAATATATAGATCTGCTATGAAAAAGGGGGGTGGGGGGGTTCACTTGTGAGTACATTGTGTATATATATCTAGAATCGTATTACTTCTAATTAATGTCTTTGTGGTGCAATTTATATACATTATCGTCCTATTTAAATTTAAATCATAAAAGAAACTGGAATAGTTGTACACGGTAAGAAAAAGGTTGACATTCTTTAGATTTCTATTTATAGATTGAGACTCAATTGTCTATTTACAGAACATCGAAAATGTTAATTAATCTAGATTTAAAATACATCTAATTAGGGTTAAATTATATCATAGGATTTAACAAATAGATCCATAATGAACTATTAAAGACTTAATTCATTTTCTTAATTGACCTAATTAATTTAAAAAAAAATCATTAAAGGGTATCCACAATAGGGTATCCACGAAGTATTTTGTTCCGTAGGATTAACAAAGAGAAAAGGTCGCTAGAAACCCCAGTTCTGCAACTACTCATAGGTTGGTGCATACATGTATAAAGTTTGGTGAAGATTTTATTAACTCTTTCCTTCGTGCGTGCCCCTAGTGGTCCGCAGCAGAGTCCAGCTTATTGTAAGAGGCGACTATGGGGCGTAAGAATCTGATGGCGGTGCCCAGACCACGGATCAATTAAGGCGTGTACCTTAGTTGGCCTAATAGGTTGATCTTCGTTCTCTTTAAAATTACTGTTCCATTGTTTTCTATTCCATCCTCTAATTTCTTATAATTCCATGTTCATTGGCCGAATTTCTGGATTGTGAATATCGGGCGGGCGATCGCGGAAAATATTTTCGAAACAGTATTTTCAGCAATAACTATCAAGACCTCTGGATATTTGGAATGCATCATCAGCGTGGAGTCCTATACCGTGGGATTTAATTTCAGGGCTACTTCCTGTTAAACGAAAGCCGACCGTTCTTGACTTGGACAGCTTTGTATGCCCACGCGACGACATATAGTTTGACTCATGTCCGTCCGTCCGCCCTTCCGTACAAATTTCCGTCAAGAATTTCTCAGCGCGTAATAATCATACATGATTATGACTTAAAACTTGGGATGGTTTAGTATGACGAACTGTACGTCCTAAGCGACTTTCAGACCTGACGGACTTCTACTTCCTGTGTCGGGGGGGGGGATGGGGGGTGGGGGGCATCCGTGTCCCATAAACACATTCCTTCTTTATTTTTTAACGTTTTTCATGGCGTACAAGACCAACTTACACACCCGCTAAACCTGAACGTAAATTAAATATGAAACAAACGTAAGGACGGATAAACAGAACAAAACGCTATATACACATGTATTCCGGTACGTAGGTGGAGCATAGAAATCAAATATTTTTTTATTTATCGATTGTAATCGGCCCGACCTAATATGTGATAATTTGTTAGACTCTTGTGGGTTGTCGCACTTTTGGTCTGTCGGACTATTGGATTGTCGGACTATTGGGCTGTCGGACTAATGGGTTGTCGGAATATCGGGTTGTCGGACCATTGGGCTGTCCGACTACAGACGTGTAACCAAAGTTTTGACATGTCAGACTCCGCGTTAATTGAAAGCCAGAAAAGTGATTTTGAGAAGTTTTTATTTAACAATAAAGACATTTTTGTTACACATTAGGTTTATTGATCTTGTTCAGCATAAGATTATTTTGAAACAAGATTATAAGCCGAAACATCAGGGTCCATACCACCCGACAAACGCGAGGTATTAAGACATCAACTTGATGAACTTTAAGCGTATCAATTAAGAATGGAGTCGAGTACACCCTGCCTGCAGTGAAAATCGAGACCGCAATCTCAGACCACGTGATCAATAGTAGACGAACTACCTTGTCGACAAGGCCCTGAAGTTGCTGTTCCAAAGACACAAATAGAAAACGGAATTTATAGTAATTATGTTGTCTCTAAATTGTTGGAGATTGAAGATGAAGTTTGTGAACTATCTGTTAATGCAGTCTCGAAAAACAAAACTTCTGAAGAAGATACTGTAACTGAAGAAAGCATGATGAAAGAGACAACTGAACTTTAAAAAAACGTATTTTTGTCCATCAAGCGTCAAATTAAAGCGAAAGAATCGGAAATTACAACCGATCATTGATTGTTTAGAATAATGAACTTTGTCACAATTTGCAAAGGCTTAATAGTCAAATGTGCGGACTATATAATAATCTCGAACGATTTACTATTCCATGGGCGTAATGCTAAAAACAAAATAAAAAGAGACCATCGTTAGAAATATCAGTTTTGCCGAATATTTTAGTTCGACCAGTTTTGGAGCAATTCCATGATCCGCCGATGGGAGGACATGGTGGAA
This sequence comes from Limnoperna fortunei, assembly GCA_944474755.1. Taxonomy (NCBI): domain Eukaryota; kingdom Metazoa; phylum Mollusca; class Bivalvia; order Mytilida; family Modiolidae; genus Limnoperna; species Limnoperna fortunei. The sequence continues at coordinate 83,485,822 of OX104111.1, read as the reverse complement.
TTCAAGCATCTTTCGACTTGATTTCCGAGCATTTCTACTTCGAGAAATTGCCGTCAATCGTCACGACTAATGTTCACTCATGTCACGACCTGTCAGGCCAGAATGATAACTAAAGCGCATACAAAATCTGGCATAATGTCTTACAAAACACCTTTTGAGAGATTTCAGATAAGGCAAATTGATCTTTCGGACCACTTCCGATGTCACAACGAGGAAATGCTTATATATTTACGGCAACGGATATGTTTAGTAAATACGCATACAACGTACTTACCCCGAATTGTGATTCAATGACAGTGGCATTAGTTTTGTTTGAAATGTTTTGCCTATTTGGTGTATGTAACACGCTCACATCAGACAAAGGCAGTGAATTTTTTTTAGCTTGCACAAATGAAGTTAGCAATACGTCAGAATTGTACACCAAACACTATTCATCACTGCTTAGGTCTTTTCAAGAGAACCCATCGTGCTTTAGCATAAAGATTAACCCCGTTTATTCAAAAGGTCAACAATGGGATGCCGCGTTACCTGCAATTACTTTGCAATTAATTCGTCAGTCCAAACATCGACAAAATATTCACCATTTGAAATCATTTTCGGAAGTGGACCAAAATTTCACGAGTTCATTAAGGAGCAAAGCAAAAGGATCAACTCTATTTGCGAAGAGGTCAAAGCAACGCTTTGAAAGCAGGACAGTTAATGACAGAACAGTGCAATAAGAAAATCAACCCGTTAAAGTTAGACGTCGGTGACTTTGTTTACATGCTGGCAGACCCAACGGGACAAGGGCGCAAACTAAAGCCGAAATACATTAGTCTGTATATTGTTTATTTGATTGTGTCAGACCTCCTAGTAAAGTTAGGAATGCCCGCAACAGGCATTGTGCTTTAAACGATGTTCATCTAGACAGAATGAAAATTGCTCATATCAGAGCTCCAACTCCTAAAGATTACTTTGTTCCTGAAGTTCGCACTAAAACTGGTGGAACAGAACAGATGGAGCCTCCCGATACAGATAATAAAACAGATAGCCAGACAGTCGATAATATCGTTAGTGAGTGGTCGGATACGGACCGTCCGTCTTTAGCTTTAGTTTCACTACGTTTCAACCCGAGTCAGAAAACGACCAGTCCGTTTTGAAGGTTCATCGTTTGACAATGCGTCTTCTTCAGATAATGGTGCAACAACATCTGACACTAAAACCAAACTGAATTTGGCCCAGAGAACCAGAATGGACCATTTTTTTAATAGCTCGGGACTCTGCTGGTGCATTACCAAAACGAAAACTGGTTCCCATAATTATTTACAAACTTAGGTAGTTATAAACATCAGTTTAGAAAAGTGTATGCATTGTGCATGTTAGACAGTATTTCTCAGGATTTGTTTTGGTCGACAAGTGTAAATTAGTATATATATTTGTATCTTTTAAAACTTGTGTTATGTATTTTCGTGAACATCTAGACCATCGTAAAATAAACGGGGTTTATTTGTTCGTTGCCGGGGGATGTTATATGGTAGTAGGGCATGGTCTAGTTGTTCATGTTAATTTCACTATTTGTTCTGTCACAATTTTAAGACATACTTCCCTTTAAATACTACATATTTTCATTTATTATTATTATTTTCCGGGAGCCTTATGTGTGACGTAAGTGTCTCTTGCTTGTTGGACGAACGGACGTGATTTAATAAAGTTAAAAGTAATCTTTGTTCTTCAATATACAAATAAGAAGCAGAGCAACCCTATAAAATATATGCAAGATACTGTGAAGCAAACTCTTTTAAAAAGAAAGTGGCATTGATTTGAGTATGTTCAACATAAAATGTGTATCATAAAACGGAGAAACACAGAAATTGCCGGAAATTTTTGATTGATTGGATGTCTGCTTCACGTCCAGCGAGCAGTATTTCAGCTATATTCAGGACTGGAACAAGTTAACAAACAATGAATCAACGGAAAATGGGGGTGGGATGGGTCACAGGGAATACAATTTTGACTGCCACTAAAAAGTATGGAGTGTTGGGTAGTGGCGAAGAATTTGGCTACAATGAGCCTACTCTTTTTCGAAATCTACAAAAGGGGTCTTTATCGTGCAAGGAGCGTGGCACTCTCCAAGTACGTTACTCACTACGGTCCGCGGTCAGGCTTTCCGTATTATGACCTTACAACCCCCCAACGAGAGGGTTTCCCCTATCCGCCACCCGGGGACGCACTGGGCTGCTCTGTGGGTCGAGCACTGGGAACCCTCCCAGTATGGTCCCAGCGGAAATTTTTTAAGCGTGACATTTTCGCAAACACTTTCGTGTACATCCACTATATAGAATATAATGCATCTACGAACTAACCCCAATGCATTCATGGATACTGCCTCGGATCTGTATTTTATGGACAAATGACTCCGGTTAGGAGGAAAAATTTAATTCTTTTCCTGCTTAACAACAAGGTTCACTTTCTTACCACGTATGGTGCATCTAGAGATGCTTAGCACAGTGATGTAAATAATAACAATAAATATTGCCATTTAACATTAAAAAACAGTACGTATTTTTATCCACAAAGAAACACAAAAGCTTAGAGACAGAAAGCTTTTAGGAGAGCTAATACATATATAACAAACAAATATGTATCAGATGACCAGATTATTGTTTTTGCTCTGTAGTTTTTATGGAATGTTTATGAACCAGCAAACCAGTTCTATCAAAGATGGAAAGAATTTCATTTTTTATATATTAATTATAATTATATATTCATTATACTCAATTATATTGACAACTTAGTGAGCATGCGTTCAAATGACATTTCTTTATCACTAATGACCATACATAGTAATATTTAAAGTAACATTCAGCGAAATATGTTTGTAACCCGGCAGTTCTCATACAGCAGCCACATTATATAAAAAAATATGTAGTCAATGTAAACCGCCCTTCATAGTATTTGTAAATAAGATTCAATATAGAAAACTTACATTTCTATTTCTATATTTTGCATTTTTCACTTTTTGAAATCAAGAGTGTATGATTGCACTAATTGTTAACGATACAAATTTCCTTAAACGTCCAGTAAGCAATATTTTAGCTATGTTTAGGAGAATACAAATAGACAAACAATATATTCGTAAATTGGGATGAACTATAGGGCACCATATATATGGACTGCCCCAGAAAAGTAAACATTGAATAGAGGCAGGTAAATTTTGCTTTTGTAGCGGATACAATGAACTACTCTTATTGAAATCTATAAAGAATAAGACGGATTTACAAACTATTCGCCAGAATAACAACAGACGGGTACTCTGTCACAGTAACTAGTATATAAGAGTAATCAGTACGTGAGTATTTCCAGTGGCGGATCCAGAGGGGGGGTCCAGGGGGTCCGGACCCCCCCTTTCGTTTTGACAAGCATGGGGTCTGGACCCCTACTTTTGTTTTAGCATAACAAAATGACATTTTAACGGACATGTTTTAGGTGTCAGGAAATCGTCAGAATGCAGGATTTTACACCATTTCGTTCCCAGACCCCCTGCCGTAATACGACCTCTGCGAGGTCGTCAAGGCCACCATGACAAATTTGGACCCCCCCTTTCATTCGAGGCTGCATCCGCCCCTGATTTCGCTTTATTACAAGTTACATCTATTTTAACTACGTTCTTAGATCTGGAATAAAAACACATATTCTGAATTTTGCCTCCTTTTCACAGATGATGTTTTATCCGTATAATTAAATATCTTCCAAATAACAATTGGATGATCGGTCAACACAACTGTCAGAAACGATATTCACAAACTACTCGCGTGTTAATTAATGCATTGCATACAAACTGTTTACATAATTTTATCCGTTTAAGGATGAGTTATCCTGTTATAAATAAAGTTTGTTTATTTTTTTGAAAATAATACTTACAACGGAATTATTGTTTTTTACTTTACACTCATTCATATCAGCAGTCACCTTATTTATTCTGACATGCTCGATACATGTGTATATATGTTTGTTTTATTGAATGGGTTTTAACGCCACTTACAGCAATTGTTAGCTATATCTTAGCGTCTATTCATTGGGTAGCAAACTGGAGACTCCCGATATCGGACTCACTTTCTCTTTATATTTTTAGAATCAATATCGACTATATAATATCGATAATAAAACAACAAAAGTGAGTATGTAATAAAACGTTTCAGTCGTGTGTTTACGTCGAGATAAGGTTGAATGGACCAAGAAAGCAATATTAACCTATGCACAAGACTATAATCTGTTTAATTTCCGTTTCATGTCTTAAAACCAAAATATGTCAAGTTCAGTAAAAATGCTAGAGAAAGCTGTGATTGTGATGACGTATGATTGCGTCTGTAACGTTTTTACTTTGCAAAAGCTCGTTCAATCCACGGTTGGGTCTACCTTAGGAAATTTGATTCGTGCCTGTAATTTCTCTACTACGCACCAACTTATGTGTAGGGCATCAATTTAATAAGACGACTGAATACGCACGGAATGTTATATTATAATGTTATGTATACATACATGTATAAACAAAGTGTGTTTAGAAAGTTATAAATTCAAGTTCTCGCCATAATATTGATTACTTCGCGATAAACAAATCATGGAACACTCTTGTGGCATAACTAATTGCTTGGAATAATCACAAAATCATGAAGAGGGTTTGAAACTGTTGAAGGGATTCCAACTCCCGCATGCTTCCTCTTTTTTAACACCCTTATGACGCAGATATGCATACAGATATCACAACACCAATTGACAAAAAGAGAATTGCACAGTATAGAACCAACAGACAAAAATGGGTTCTATGTTGCAAAAGTCACACTGATTCTCCAACATATCGCACTTCGCAAACCAGGTTTGCTTCGAGTAATTACACAAATAAAACTACCATTTTTTCGAAAGATAAAAACTTAAAAGAGAGGTTCTGCTGTTGACGTTAAATTCGGTAGGTTCAATCAATTTTCTTTCAACTAAACGACTGGGAAGGTTTCTAGCGCTCAACATAAAGAGCCGTCCATCGCGTCTGCAGGTTGAACAAAGGTAGGCCCTCTAGTAGAGGTGGGTGTTAGAATGGTATTTAACGCTACTTTCAGCAATTTTTCAGCTATATTATGACATCAAGTTTTTATTCGTCGAGGAAGCCGTTGTACCAGGAGAAAAAGCCCCGAACTTCGGTAGGAAAACTGGCAATCCTTGTCAATTAAGATTGGAGTGAAATGCACCTTGCCCACCTAAAATTGGGGGTGGAGTGGTGGTTTTGATTATAATGCGGAAATCATGACAGTTTGGAAAATTCCACACCCTTTTAGCAAACAATCAATCAAGCAAGCAAAAAAGTTTTTGTAAAATATTACAAATTTTCAGCCATTTACGCAGGAGGTGAAAATAAGCTGGTTTTTATACATATATTTATAGTTTGTTTAACGTCCAGGAGACCAATTTATCAGCTAGAAACAGATGTCTTTGAACAGATAAACTGGTCACTATAAATTTTGCATAATGATAACATACAAATACTACATTTTAAAATAGTTTTTTTATAATGTAATAAATACAAGATTTTTCCTGACATTAATAACAAAATCTGAAATCCACAATAATAAGTAATATAACTCTCATGTTGTGAATCCCCCCTTTTTGATTGATATTGACAGATCGTTTGATCATTATTCACCACCCAGTACAATTCTTGTATGCGCATCTCCTCTGTACGAAAGCCCAGAAGGCTCGTTCGATATTCGAAATTCGAGATTCGAAATTCAATATAGTTATAACCAATCAGAATAGTCCTTATATAAACGTAGCCATGTGCTATATTATTTTTATTTGGGGATTTAACCGTCGACATATTTGTCAAAGAATGACTGTGTTCAACATGGTTTTGTTAAAAAAAATAAAATTTATTAGCTTTAGTTGTTATTTAATCAAATTAATTCAGTTCACAATTACATCTTTGATTTTACAAATCAAGAACAAGAATGTACCTGTAGAACGTAATTCAACAAAAATCGGTGTGTAGGAAGTACACCATATGTAGTTGTGCATGTTACCAGGGAATTTTGATCTTCAAATTATGGTGGGAGTTATGGCCCTTTGAACTTAAAATTTGCTGAAAATACTCATTTATCATCTTGTTGGAGCTACTCCTTTAAAAAAACTTTATGGAGTTTTACAAAACTTGGTATATAGTAGGTACAACATATTTAGTTGTGCATACTACCACGTCATTTTGGTCCTCAAATTTTGTGTGGGGCTATCAGGGGTGGATCCAGAGGGGGCCCCTTCCTTTTGATGGAAAAATTTGGTTGGATATATAGGAAATCATTGAAGCATGACAAAAGTTGGCCCCCTTGGCCAGTCAGTGCCCCCTTTCGAAATTTCTGGATCCGCCACTGGCTTATTTTGGCCCTTTGAACTTAGAAATGTGCTGAAAATACCCATTAATTATCTTGTAAGCACAAATCCTCTGGAACTACTCGGTACTATACAAAATTTTATGAAACTTGGTATGTAACTAGTACACCATATATGTACTTGTGCGTATTATCAGGAATTGTTGATTCCTAAATTTATATGGTAGTTATGGCTCTTTGAAATTTTTAGTAATCCTCAATAATCATGGTTTTCGCTTTAACTCCCCTAAAACTACTAAACCAAATTTTATGTAGTTGCGATATAACCAAGGAACTCTGATTGGTAGAGATTATGTCACACGCAATATGATTGGCTAAAATTATATTGAATTTCGAATCTCGAATTTCGAATTTCGGATTTCGAATCTCGAATTTCGAATGACCCTTCTGGGCTTCGTACCTCTGTACCTACATATAATAATTTTTATGAAAATTGATAGAAATGAAGGACATCGACAGAAAATTAAGATTGGATACACTTAACAGGAATTGCATGTATGTCCCTTTGAATATAGACATTTTTCAAAATACACATATGAAACAATTTTTAATTCTTTTCCTTTGTATCTAATGATGAGAATTTTATGAAACTTGGTGGGTATAATGGACTCCATATGCAATTGTGCATATGAAAGGGGTTGTGATTTGACATTTTGTGTAAGATTTATGCGTTGTGAACTTGGATATTTCTCAAAATATATGTATGAACTACACATAAGCACTTCTCCTCTGAAACTAGCTGTGCTTATTGACAGGAAATTATGACCAGATGTTTTCTTAACAACTAGTAAGCTCGTCTCCACTGACACTACTGATCACAACTTTACGGAATTTAATATGTATTTGGGCGCTTGGGGTTTGTGAGTGGTATTCTTTCTTGATTGGGTTTGATTTTCTATTTTCAGCTAGACCAAGTTCAGAATATTTAGTGTTTTAATTCCTTGTTTTTACTCAGAATATTTTTAAGACAGTGTTGAATTTCTTTTTGCAAACATTTACAACTTTTAACCATTAGATGTTTCATTTTGGCAATTTTGTTTTTAGTTATTTTGGTTTATTTTGTAAAATATACTCATTTTTATATATTTTGATATTATTGCAAAAATAAAATATGTTTCTTCAATCCATATATGTGCATACCAACTTTATTTAATGCAGCACTGAACTATAACAAATGAGGAGTATTAATGACACTATAATGTAAGTACATACAAAACCAAGATTGAATTATATAAGTTTAAAGACGACAACGACGGTTGCAAAGGATGACAATAGCTCACCTGAACATAAAAACCTGCTCGCCTTCCCTTTGCAAATCAAATGATTTTTCCTTAAAAATGAAAAGAAATATTCGAAATACAGGACAAACTACATAGTGAAATATATAAAATAACAAACAGTGAAATAGTTTTTATGATTAAATAGGATAGAACAATTTTAGTGGTCTCCTTTTTTGAAACCATATGCAATCTAATAGGACAGCAGAAGATACCCAGCCAAGTTGTGTGACTTAAATATCTATGAACAAATTAACTAAATTACAAACCAGTCTATACAAACAGCTGAGCCTTATAACAGTCATTATCACAAAGACATCGTTACTTTGACATTGGACATACAACCTTGAAAGGCAATAACATTTAGCTATTTATTATCGTAAGTACGCATAACAAGTTTCAGCAACCCAGGACATTTAGTTACACAGATATAGAGGTGCATCTGGAAACTACGGAAAGCCCGAGTTATCTTCATACTTCAGACTTCGGACTTTATAGTTCAGACTTCTGACTTCATACTTCAATGTTAAAATTTCTCGTTTCATACTTCTGACTTCAAACTCTTTGCTCAAAGCTCAGACTTAAGAATTCAGACTTCTCACTTCAGACTTCCGAGTTCTGTTAATTTTTAATTAATTAATTAATTGAAATGTTACGATAATTGAGCTCTACAAAAAACTCTGTTGGACCAGTGTTGTCAGACGACCTATTATAAGAGCTTTTGACCCTTAATGGTCAAAATAGGTGATTTTTAGTTTTCTGTACAAATCTTCTCCTCTGAGAATCCAGTCAGAAGTTTTTTAGGAAACTTTGTATAAATAATTTATGGCACATGGACTTAAAAGAATCCTCATTTTAAAGTGATCTGATACAAACATAGCTGTCATTTCTAAATATAAAACATAAGGGTCGAAATGCAGGTTTTGCAAATTTTCTATTACTGTGGCTTAAAAGTAAACAAGAATATGTCCGAAAGACATAATGGCCCATCTCGCAAAATTTATTTTTCCCACAATTTCAAAACCATAAAGTTGATTCCAGGAGTATAGTTTTATGATGATTTTTGTAGGCTCATATCCTGATGTACATAGGTATAAAGTTTCATGATGAAATCATAATTCTTTCATGGAAAATTAACTAAAACTTAAAAATATACCTCCCTTTTTTGTGATCAATCAACCATGAAGTTGATGAGGCAGGTACAATTTTATGATAATTTTTGTTTGTCCATACCCTGATGTATGTGTGAATAATGTATCATGATGATACCACACTTCAAGCTAAAGTAACTTCAACCTGAAGGTAAACATGGTGGTACGGACGGACGAACGTGCCCGTACACTATATGCCCCCCCCCCTACGTTCGTAGATGGGGCATACAAAAGAGATGTTTTACGGGTAAAACTGATATTTCAAGTTGAATGCCGAATACTAAATTTTATTTTTGATTTCAACGAAATTTGGTTTAGAAAGGAAACATTGTATGCCGAGGTGAATGATGATAACGAAAATTTTTTAGGGAGGGCCATTTAAAAAATGGCTCTCAATTTCTTGCCATATTGGCAAGTTGCTCGGATTCCAACAAAATTTGGGGTGAACAGCAAACATGGCATGCCGAGTTAAATGTTATCAGCTCAAAGTTGTAAGAATTGTCCTTAAAGGTAAAAAATGCGTTTTTATGGTTTTTCGTTTATAATAAGAAAAGCTGCAGTTTTTCCTAAAGGTAAATTTGCAGAAAAGGACTATCAGAATGAAAAGAATATCTGTCCAATGTAGAATAAATGTACATGTTTCAAATGCAAACTGAGTCGATGTTGATAGGATCAACAATTATTCATAAAATATAGGAAGAATTATTCACTGTATTGAAATATATATGTTATCTATACATGCTATTTAAAAGACAGGAATATATATCTTCATGATCAGTTATTTTAAACCACATTTACATATGAAAAGTCGAGATGCAAACTGGGCATATGTCCTTTATATATTTAGGGGGAAATCCCTATCCTCACACAATGGACAGACTTTTAATCTCATTGGTAAAAATATGATATTCGAGTGAAAAAAATTCTTAAATGCAATAATATATATTATATATTATGGGTTGTGCTCAGTTATTAAACCTAAAATATGCCCATATAAATCAATAGCACTTTCAACAGTCTTGGGGTTCACATTGATTGCATGTTTATCTAACAATGAAACCAAACTTAGAAATTCTTTCGAACAACCACTTCTATGAATCGGATAATTGTAGAGTTCTTTGCAAATTTCCACATCTTGCATAAGTATTATTTCTGGTGTCATGTCACGACCACCGTACAATTCAGGGCACTAATATAGCAGTTCCGGTTTCTCATTCGGCATTTCTGTAGTTGTGTTACTTCTAAGTTTGTGAAGATTCCAGTAGTTTACAAACTCTTTTAATTTTACTTTAGTAAATTCCATGAAACGAAATTTCAAGCATTCGATATGAAGCGTGTTTTGGTGGTCGTAAATGTTAGGATTTTGTAATGTTCATGAAGCTGTTTGCAACCATTCTACGAAAAATACTCCACATAGCTTCTATTCGCTGGTTAGAAGTACTTTTACCTTGGATGAAACTGCATGTATCTATGTCACTTTCATCGTTGTTTGTGTAGTAGGGTCATATTTGATTGTAGAATCAAATATGATATGATTATATTTTAATAATTAATATTTTAATGACAGAACTACAGACATTGATATTGACGTTTACATATTAACAAATACTACTTTTAGTTTTCCCTTGGTTGAGCCTCAATTTTGATGGTCAGTTTTGGAGGAAATTCTATAGTTCTGATTGGTCGATTTCAGGTTCATGGGTTATTCTTTGTCTGTTTATAATATTGTGGTCAGTTTTTGGTCAACATGAAGAAGACATATTGTCTTGGTTGACATTTTTCCAGCATTTATTTGCCTGCCTTGTAATTTCTATTGATACTTGTGCTTAGGACAATTTTCTTTAGTCAGGTCAGTTATTTTCCTTACTAATCAGAAATCTTAATTACAAAATTATTAATTAATTGGGTAATGTTCTGGAAAGAATAGATCGTATGAGTGTGTAAAATATTATAAAAAATTATACAAAAGTAAAAGTGATAAACATAATTAACTTTAGAACTTTATGTAAACTGAAAATTAAATTTGAAATAACCACAAGCAAGTTTTAAAAGTGTACATGTATTGAGAAAAAAGTGTTATAAGTTCTGTAGTATTGATATATACTTGATTTTACTAAATTGTACACTGAATATTGATAATCCTTAAAAATAGACTTATAAGTGGTAATTTTATTCTTGTACAGATTAATATTTAAGAGCTTACGGAGGTTCTGAGGACACACAAACACATACAACCTTTGTACCACATTCAGGGTAAGATTTGTGTTCTTTATGTTATATTATAGCTCACATAAAAATCTTGCATTCTGATTGGTTAGCAAGCCGTATACATCAGGCTATGTATACGTCTACAGCCGTATACATAAAGCATAATTTTATCCCGTATGGGGCCCCTGGGAAAACAAATCATCATGGCCGCCTTCGTTCCGCTTCGATTGAAAAGGTAACAAAATGAAACAAAGTCTAACCCGAACATATTTTAAACGATGTAAATAAAATGATATGTAATATATTTGTTTAAATAACAGAAGGGAAGTAAATTAAGAAACAAATCTACTCAAATATCAGCGATAGAAGGCACGGAAAAAGGGGGGTGGTTCTTGGTCAATAATGTCAGTCTCAGGTTACAAATCCTGTATGATTTTAGTGTCCTCTATAAAAGTGTGTCAATGCACAAAACAACAAACGAGAAACTTGATCTCAAGCGCACTAAAAGTTAATAAATACATGTAAGTACCTACACTGCATCACCATGCACTCTTCAGTCAAGACATCGTCAAAATCCGTTGATATTCATTTTGATTGTCATCGTCCAAAATCCAATGATATTCATTTTAATGGCATCAAAGTGACATTACCGCAATAACTAGTTTTCTTATTTTAATTCACTTCAACATCGACATCCACACATCAATCAAAACAAATATACAAGCTCCACCGATATTGAATTTGGTGCTTCGCAAACTTTTACCTTGACACTTCCCAGTTAAGGATACAATACGTCGTTTTCAAGATAGGTAGTTAGATGTATCATATCACGTGATTAGTGGTATCACGTGATTTTATTTAGGGCACTTTCCTCAACGTACCGTCTTTTAAATAGTGTGAACGTCATAAAACGGAATAAAACTTGACCACTTTCCATTAATTTTATGTGTAGTGTTGGCTTTGCACCCCGGTACAAAACAGCACAGGTTTCGTTTTGCATCGTCTTTTTTATGCCGTCCCATTTCGTATCAAGTGCTGCCGTTTTAAACTAAAAATGCCCTAAATTTTTGATGACGTCACGTGATCAGTATTACAATTTTCACCTCCTTAAACGAGAGCGATTATATCTTGAAAACGACGTATTGGGTTATTTATTGAACAGAAGACGATTAATATTTAAAAAAGATAAATTTTCGCTGTTATTTAATATATAATAATGTTTTCTTATTTTTATTAATTTAATGTTCAACAAAAATATAGTCTGTTTTTATATAACCTTTAGTTATAAATCCCGAATGGGCCTCGATCGTCTAAGCGTCATAAAAGTAATGATGGGGTGCCATAAGGGACAATATTTATTGAATATATTTTGAGTTTATAAATAATAACATAATTTGCCCAATTCCAGAGTGTAATTTTGTGTTATAAAAACTATTAATAAAAATGCATTTTTGTTTAATATTATGCGTTCACTTAAAACGTACTATATTTTCCAAACAAATACGGATAACTTGATCACGTATCCAAAAAAATTTACGCTACATAGACCTAGTTCTTTCTTAAATATTTGTTTTTCCCGTAAAATATTCCTAATTTAAGATGTGAGCTATAATATAATAGTTATTCCGGTCTTAGACAGGGTATATAATGTCACATTCACGGCTTAGGACGTAAGATTTCTTTATGTTATGTATATGTTTAAATTCGTTTAAATGTGTTGTAGCGTAGTTGTACTGTTATTCTATTTTAAAATGTAAATGTCTAAATGTTCACTGTTATAAATGTTTATAACTATTTTATAATGTTTAAACTAATGTAGTGATGTACTTTCATGGGTGTGCTTGATAAGGTTTCGCTGAAAGTGACATTGAGTTATTTCCCTTTGTACACTATAAAGTACGTATGCATATATTTTAGTTGTTATTTTATATGATGTAGTGTTTGATATGTGTTGTTGAATAAACATTCACTACAAAATATACCCTAGTTATATTTATTTCTACACCTGAAAGAAAGGGCTGTAACATTGCTAAAGATCTACGTATATCTGTAGTTCCCTAACAATAACATTTTCTGTCCGCATGTCAGACCTTATTCGGAAAGGAACAAATCCAAGTTCTCCAAGAAAGAAGGTGGCCGTTACTTTGAGATTTTTATTACTCAGACCGACTTTTAGCCATTATCTTTCTTGAATTAGCGTCAGTTGACCCGTGTATGCCAAACCCAAATGGTTTTAACTTGGGAATCCGGCGGCGGCGGCGTCGTAAACACTTGACATCTTGCTTCATATAATTATTTGTAAGCCCAAGCCCTAGGTCCATCAAATTTGGTCCATAGGTAGCTTATGATGAGTACTTGCCAGTCAGTCACCTGTCACCTGACCTTGACCTCAATTTCACGGTCCAGCGACTACGTTAAAGTTTTTGGGTTACGGCAGTTCCTCTGTAACTACGGATAGTAGGATGACAATATTTGGTGTATAGGTTGCTGATGACTAGTACATGACTGTCTGGTAGGTGTCACCTGACCTTGACCTCAATTTCACGGTCTAGCGACTACGTTAAAGTTTTTGGGTTACGACAGTTCCTCTGTAACTACGCATGGTAGGATGACAATATTTAGTATATAGGTTGCTGATGACTAGTACATGACTGTCTGGTAGGTGTCACCTGACCTTGACCTCAATTTCACGGTCCAGCGACTACGTTAAAGTTTTTGGGTTACGACAGTTCCTCTATAACCACACATGGTAGGATGACAATATTTGGTATATAGGTTGCTGATGAATAGTACATGACTGTCTGGTAGGTTCCAACTGACCTTGACCTCAATTTCACGGTCCAGCGACTACGTTAAAGGTTTTGGGTTACGGCTGTTCCCCTGTATTTATGCATGGTATGGTGACAATATTTCGTATACAGGCCGCTGCTGATATTTAATGCTATTTACGTAATGCTTATGACGAAATTTATTTTCGTTACTGATGCGGAATGCAGGCGAGACGTTTTTCTGTGTCCACACATGTTTAAGTATAACAAGGGCCACAAAATACACCCGTAGCCTTCAAACTAGATAAAATGTATATATTAGACATGCGCATATCCTTGGAATATTTTAAATGAAACAGTTGATTAACCAAAACTTTAACCTATCTGACCAACAAACATTTTATAATCCAATCAATTTGAAGTTCTCTTAATTAAACAATTCTGCAACTGTTATAAAACATTTACAAAAATCCTAATTTTCAACTTCATTAAGATGATTATGCTGAATAATCTACATAATGCTTGGACTGCAGAATGATGATTACAATCAATTTTCTGTGCAGTCGTGCAAAATTCAGGGTGTTACAAATAAATGTCTGACATAGACAAAAGATTGAAGAATATTTAATAAAGGGTTCTATATACATTTTTGAATACATATGTAGTCAAAATTCACAATTTCAAATTTTATTACAGTGATGAAATACCATGCTATTCCAGTGAAATAAATTACAGTAAATGACATGTGATCTTTGTTGCACATTGGCTGTCTTGAAACCAACACCCAAAGAAACAAATGTCAATACAAGTTTATTTAGTCAAGTCTAAAACACCAGCGCTTGAGTTCGAGAAGTCCAGCCTTAATATACATAAAGATACATGATTAAGTTAAACATTACTGAACAAACAATTTAACAACATTGTCACATACACAATAAAGTTATCATTCGAACACCTATCATTTTGTCTCTATTATGCGAGTTAATTGTCCATAAGTGCCTTTTATGCCTTGTAGGCTAAATCACTCATTTGTCAATTTGTACATAATCACCAGGTATAAAAATTACGTTATTGTCCACTTGGGTGTATCCTCTTAGTGTTTGGTAACACATAAGGCTTCCACCAGGGTATGCCAACCAGCTCTGTCCTTTCATCTTTCATCTCTGCTTCTAGTGTCCTCCTCCAAGTACCTTTTGGCCTTCCTGGTTTCCTCTTGCCAGCTGGTGTCCACCTCTGCTTTTTTACAGGTCTGGTGTTGTCCATGCTTAAAATGTGCCCTATAAATTTCCACCTTCTTTTCTTAATCTCATCATTGATGTTTCTAATGCCTGTTCTTTCAGCGAGTTTGATGTTTGATACTCTGTCTGTCCATATGATGTTAATCATCTTTCTTAGCAGCCTACCTTCTACTCCTCTCAGTTTTCTTTCAGTTTCCTTGTTTGTTCTCCATGTCTCTGTTCCATATAGTAAAACTGATCTTGCATTGCTTTTATATAGTCTAATCTTCGTTCTGAATGAAATTCTCTTTCTTCCAGATGTAAGAAAGTTTGTTGAAAGTGTATGTTGCTTTTCCTATTCTAATATTTATTTCTTTCATCACTATACCGTCAACTTAATGTACTGCAAAGATAGCAAAATTTTGTTATTTCTTCTATTGGTTCATTCATGATGATGTGCCTGTTGGGACGGCAGTTGGTTTTGATAATTTTTTTTTCCAAACCTATTTTCTTGGCTTCATTACTGATATGTCCGATTTCATTTGCATGTGGTGGTATGTATGCGAAAACATACTAATGTCATCAGCAAAGTCCATGTCCTGTAGTGAACTTGTCAGCCCCCATTGAATGCCTCTTTGTTCTTCTGTTGTTCTTCTCATGACCCAATCTATTGAAAGAATGAAAAGTAGAGGTGAGAGTATGCATCCTTGTCTGACCCCAGATGTTATCAAAAACCAGTCTGTGAGTACACCCTCATGTCGTACTGCACATCTGAATCCGTCTTACATTTCTTTATGCTAACTATTTTTTGGTTGATTCCATAATGCTGAAGAATTTTCCAAAAGAGTCCCTTATGAATACTATCGAAAGCCTTCTCAAAATCAATCAAATTTATATACAGTGATGAATTCCATTCGTTAGTCTGTTCAATTATAGTTCTTAAAATAAATATGTTGTCAACACATGATCTGTTCCTTCTAAAACCACTTTGTTCTTCTCTTAATATTTTTTTTACTGCTTCTTTCATTCTGTCTAGTATGATTCGACTTAATATCTTCCCAGGCACTGACAGAAGACAAATACCACGCCAGTTGTTACAATCAGTATGTCGTCCTTTTTGGGTAGTTTGACAATTAATCCTTGTTTCCATTCTGCTGGTATAATTTCATCTCTCATTATTCTATTCAATAGGTCTTTCAGAATATCTACACTAAGTCCTGTGTCTGCTTTCAATGTTTCAGCTTGTATTTGGTCACTTCCTGCTGCTTTGTTGTTTTTCAGCTTGCTGCCTCAGCTTGTTCTTCGATGCAACTTCTTTTGTCCTTTTTACTTCCTTGTTCAATCTGGTGTACTCAACCTTTTTGTTGTTATCATTAGGGTTGGCCAACATTTGTTGTTTGGCTTCCTTTCTTTTCTCGACTTTATCCCAGGTGTTATCAGATAGTCTCTAGTCCGTATCCTTTAATACTAGTATATTACAGTTCACTTATTGATTTACGACCTCGTCAAGAAAAGTCACTTTAGTACAGTCCGATTTGATCCTAGTTGACCATTCTATAATCACTTTAATGGAATGTTAATTTGTCAATTAAACATTGAACTCAAAATCAGAAATTTGTAGTATTACATTTTGATGCCAGGAGAATAAGACCGGTAAAAAAACCTGAAGAATCAAAAGAATGTCTTCACAACAGAATTTCCATAATTTCCTTTAAATAAATAAACAAATGTTTGGCATCTTCTATATTATCTGCCTCTGTTAAAATTTCTGAATTATGGCATATGTCCTTTTAAACTGTTGCAAAGTCGATATATATGTCATTGTAAAGTTCTCATTTAGTCTGACACAAGTTTTTAAAAAAATCTATGACCAACTGGCAGGCAGGTAAGATATAATCTTTACAATCTGAAACAAAAATGTAAAAACATATGTATTCCATAACCAAAATATTTCTTTGGTCTGTTTATGATTTAAATCAAACAGCACAGTGATGATTGAGAAATACAGTGAAAAAGTATGGTTCAAAACTTAAAATTTTACTGGCGGAGGAACCGATAACTATCATAATACTAAATATGGTGTTGTTAGAATTAAGTAAATAATACAAAAACTTGTGAATCAATGATAACAATGTAAATATTACTATTAGAAATGACCATAAGAGTAGTTACCCATTAAAATAATCTGAACCATGAATTGATTAATATGGAAAATGTTTGTTTGTTTTGTTTTGTATGATGTTTAACGCCACTTTCAGCAATTTTTCAGCTATGTTATGGCATCCAGTTTTTATTGGGGGAGGAAGCCTGAGTACCCGGAGAGAACCCCCGACCTTCGGTAGGAAAACTGGCAATCCATGTCAATTATGATTGGAGTTGAGTACACCCTGTCGCAGATAGACTCGAACCCGTAACCTCAGTGTTGACAGACTACGTGATCAATAGTAGATGACCTACCTTAACCACTCGGCCTACGAGGCCCCCCAAAAATAGGAACACTATTGAAAGAATGTTGCTTAAAAGAAGTTTCACTATGCGTTTGATATGAAAATAAAGTATTATTTAAATAAACATAACTGATAACTCTGTCTGGGAATGGATTGTTAGAATAGTTCTACCTACCCATACCTGATAACTCTGTCTGGAAATGGATTGTCAGAATAGTTCTACCTACCCATACCTGATAACTCTGTCTGGGAATGGATTGTCAGAATAGTTCTACCTACCCATACCTGATAACTCTGTCTGGGAATGGATTGTCAGAATAGTTCTACCTACCCATACCTGATAACTCTGTCTGGGAATGGATTGTCAGAATAGTTCTACCTACCCATACCTGATAACTCTGTCTGGAAATGGATTAAATATACACCTACTTACTGAGCACTGCAGACAAGTTCAAGTTCAGTCTTCAACACTTGGATTGTTGTATGATCTAGAGACAAAAAATGAAAGTAGAGTCAACAAGTCAAGTCAAGTAAATATTATTTAAAGTCGGTGACATATGTAACAACAAACATAAGCTCTGTAGAGCTTTTAAAACCTACATAAATAACAACTACATGTAACAGACATAATAAGCAAACAGTACAATACAATACATAAGCTGACACAGGTTACATGATAAACAATCTGAGACATAGGTACAAGACATGCATTATAGTTAAATAAAAACTATCAAAACACATAAGACAATTGCTGTTCATGTAAGCAGCACATACCAAATTGAACGAAAAATTTTTTATGCAAATGAACAACAAATAGCGTGTTTAAATATTAAAATAAACAAATACTATATTTACTTACTAATTCGTCAAGAAGCGACAAGATGTAACTGAAACGAATTATTTCATTGGTTAGTAAATGAAACGAATTATTTCATTGGTTAGTAACTGAAACGAATTATTTCATTGGTTAGTAACTGAAACGAATTATTTCATTGGTTAGTAGAAACACCCCTTGTGGTCCCTTGACCTACTCCGGAGATCATGAAGTGATGTTCCCGGAGACTTTGAGTGTTTATTATCTTCGGCCGGTACTCCGAAGATTGTAATGTTCAACCCTTGGAAATGGTACACGAAGAAATATTTCCGCCGGCGAAAATATCTGCAGTTGTTTTGAAAAATTACTAAAAATATCTCCGGTGATTTTTATGGCGGAGATTATTTTCCACACATTTTTAATTTCTATTGAAAAATAATCGTCGGAATTATTTTGGAAGCCGAAGATAATATTAGAAACTTCGGCCGAAGATTTTTATAACATCTCCGGAGATTTTTATGCCAAAGATTATTTGCCGGAGTTTATAATTGTTATATAAAAATAATCTTCGGAATTATTTTGTAAGCCGAAGATAATATTACAAACTTCGGCGGAAGATTTTTTTATAATCTCCGGATTTGTACAATCCGGAGATTATTTTGTTGTAATGCAAATTCAATGTAAAATAATTAGTAACTCCGGGGGTTCACTGCGGCTTTCCATACATATCTGATGTATGAAAAACATGTTGTTTTGTTTCCTGTTCAAATATCATAATACAAATGATTTCAATAATTGTTTATGAAAAAATAATTTGATAGTATCGTACATAGGGTATCTAACCAGAATTTAAAAGAAAGCAATTATTTAGTACTTCTCTTTAAACACAGCAAAAATAATTTATGAATGATTATTTATTTTTATCTGTAAGTAAGTAAGTAAGTAATATTTATTTATAGTCGGGTTATACATATAAACAAGTAACATAAGCTCTCAAGAGCTTTTATGCCGACAACTACACAAGTTTGTACAGGGTAGAATTATTGAACAGCTGAAAAAAAGCCACAACTGTTGAAACTTTTATAGACATCTGAATGCAAATAGGATTATATATTTTTGTCAAGTATATAATCATCACTACACCAAGGTCGTTCTAACGGAAACGCTGTCAGTCCTAACTCGCATAGAGCCCAATGGCAATAATTTATTTCGATTCTAATATGTCTAACAATTGTTTTAAAATTTCGAAGCGGCTCTAAGAGGACGCTTTTAATGGTAATACTGTTGTTTTTCTAAACTAATAAGATATATATCCCAAAAACATTATGTTAAAGCAAACAAAATTGACATAAACATATAAACATATATTCTCGTCATTTTATTGTATATACGTACCAAAAACAAAAATATTGAGAAGTCTTAGCGAAATTGTATTTTCAGTTGAGCGTAGTATGACGTCGGAATTCTAATTGTTGAATGTAGATGTAAATGTAGAATTGTTAAAAATAATGTAGAGTAGTTTAAATCATATAAATCTCATAATTCAGACTTAAAAAAACTGCATTATTAACAATAACAATAATTATGGATGACACATAACAAACTGCATTTTAAGTCAGTTTTTACATTTAAACAAAACACACAGCTTATCCATGTGCGAACTAAACTTATTGGAATTTTGACGCGGCTTTGTTTACAAAGCTAACGCAGGACGTCATATTAGAATTGTTTTTTAACAATTAGCGCTATCTTTCTTAAATTCTTTTGTTTTGTACTTTTCACGTGTAGATTTTAAAAGCATTTTGATCATTTGGTAAGGTATTGCAAAAATGTCAAAACATTATATTTATAAAGGTTCACACGATTAAACGATAAACACTAAAGATACAAAGCCTACAAAAATAATGTCATGATCTTAATGCGCTTTAATCTAAATAACATTTGGTTTGAGTTAAACTATTTATGATATATAAGAGTAGGGGGCCATTACAAAAGATAAATATATTTAAAATAAACAGATGATCACATGTCATGATTATTTTTAACTTTGGCACCCATTTCATCTTCCTGCTACATTTGACCAATCAGATAAAACGTAAATATCGTCTTTTGTCGTGTTATTAAATAAGAAACCTGATATTATTTACATTTCATTTAGGAAACGTAAAAATGTATATAAGCAAATAGAATTTTACCATTGCAAACATATAACCTTAACATATGGATTCAATAATAAATAGACACACAATTTGCAGTTAAAGTCATAACGCAATACAGAACAGGTCAATAATTTGCAAAATTATAATATAAATTTAACCTTGCGTATATTGAGTGTAGCATTACACTATAAACTGTTGTTTTGTTTAGTCCATGCATTCGTATTGCCATAACAATGTGTTTAACGCATTTCTAATCAAAGTTATTGAGTTGATTATAATTCGAAAGGCAAATTACAAATTTAAAATTGTATATTTAGAAGTATACAATTAGGGACATACTTTCTTTCCTCAAAATCTTAAATCGTGTCATGCTTATATCTACTGACACTTTATATAGAAGACCTGACCAAGCTTAGAGAGCATAAAATCTCATTTTTAGCTCTAGGAATAATTAGAGCTTACTACGGTAGCTTGTTTCTCAATTTTATTCATATTCAGACCACGTTTAATTAGGTTGCTGATTCTCGGCATAAAACTACAATAACGTCCAACAAGGAAAATATTTATCAAAAATCAGTGTGGGTGTACCATTTTGCCCGCAAATACAGCAGTACATTTCTCTTATTTACCCTTCAAATACCCTCTGATCCATCGTACTATAATATTGACGTTATAGTTTTCCACTCTATTAGTATATATTTTACTTCATATGTTTTAATTTTAATTGAAATTTATTTGTATCTTCTCTCGAGAATATTGCAATTGTGGGTTTCGTACGGCAACTCCATTCATATTTTGAATATGGTTTCTATAATGTATAGGGCGCGATGGTAGCGAGGTGGGTATTTGCTAACTTTTAACAGCTAGGTTGATAGTAGTGCTGATAAGCCTAATCTGACATTACCGGTCATATTCTGTAGATATTTATATCTATTTATAATAATCTCAATCATCAGGCCATTTTTAGATATCGACTATGGATCTCTTTTTGTAGAAGTGGCAGTTCTACCTGGAGCCATACTAAATCTCAAGTAAGCAAATCGGTGAAAACAAGTTTCATATCGATAGATCTATGATATGATGAAATTCTACAATAATTATTCAATGTACATGATATACATACCAATTATCCAAATCATAGCAGTCAAAACAAATACATGTATACTGAAAAAAATGGCGGAAGGGCAGGACGATCACCGAGAGGGCTGTAGAAACAAACTGTTCTAAAGTATTAACTGTGTTGGCGTTCTCTTCAACTTCAGCTGTAATTACAACATGATCGATTGGTAGTGTTGCTAACAATATTTATACCGGGTAGAAGGCGCAGTAATAATTATAAACGCAAGCGAAATGACGGATCTACCCCACCTTCGAGAACAAAAATGGCGAACGTAAATAATGTAAACAATATCGAGTCGAACACTCCTATTGCTGACCAACTGAGTAAGTCACATAATGCTCTATATTTTCAACAGCATGCTACACCAATGGCATCTTCGATTCACTTTAACACTCCTGCAAATACCCCATACATGATGCCACCGCCAATACCCATGAGTGCAAATGTACCTGTCGCGGATCTTGGTCAATCACCAGTTCTTCAACAGCCAAACACACAACTAGTATCAGTTATCCAAGACATATAGTCGTCTTCAAAAGCTTGACTTAATCCCCCAAAAACTAGACATTCTCCCAGTAATTGACGAACGGCTTAAAAGAATGGAGAACAGAATATTAAGTCTCGAGGCCGATGTTTCGGACATTAAACGACAAATAAACAGTACAACTGTGAGAATAAGTGAGGGGGAACAGCGAACCTCGCATCTAGAAAATACCATTAGTCGCACTGAATTTCAAAACAAACAGCTGTATAATGAAAACATTGACTTGAAGGAAACAATGCTTGATATGCAGACTCGTTCAATGCGAGACAATCTCATCTTCTCTAACCTACCACAGGTTAGTGAAAATGAAACGTCCGAACAAACAGAAGTGGTAGTAAAACAATTTATTGCAGAAAAGCTTAAAATTACTGGTGACATTCAATTCCATGTTGTACGTCGATTGCGAAAAAGGTCTGATAATAACCCTCGCAGCATAGTGGCTAAGTTCGAAAAAAGGAAGGACCGTAATCATGTACTGAAAGTTGCAAATGACAAGCGAGATTTTCTGAAATTGCAACATCAAGGTGTATATGAGCAACTTCCAAAAGAAATCGGCGATCGGCGCAGTGAGTTGTTCCCAACATTCTTACGGGAGCAAAGGTTAAAAAGTGATTGATTGATTGATTAATGGTGTTTAACGCCCGAGCAGCATTATTTCAGCTATATTCAGGCGATAAAATGAACATGAAATGATGATGAATGAAAATGGGATGGGACACAAGGAAAAATAGGGGTAACGGATTTTAGATTGCCACTGGCAAATGGGAGGATGGATAGGGTCGGGCAATTCAGCCTCCTGTAGCGGGATCGAAATCCCTACTCAGCGAATACTACAGCAGCGTTCTTTAACGTGCGAGGAACGTGGCATTTTTCCCAACACGGTGCACTAATATGGTTTGCGGTCAGGTTTTCCGTATTATGGCCTGACAACCCCAGCTTGCCAGGGGTACCCCATTCAACCACCTGGGGCACACATCCCAGTCGGTCTTTAGGCAAACCGACCTGACACGCCGGTCAGGGTACTGGGCGCTATTTAGTCGCCTTTTACGACAAGCTAGCGCGACTGCGGTCTATTCTTTTGGCCACCCGGATCCCGCACGGGGCGTTAAAAAGTGACGTAAAGTTCTCGGGTGATAAGCTTATAGTTAATGGGCGACGCATCTACCCATCTTCAGTAAGACAGAAACTTCCTCTACCCAATTTTAACCAGTCAACATTCCCAAATGCACCTCAACTTGAAGCTAACCTTTATCAAGGACCACAACAGGACTCGCACAGACCTCAGCAATGCCATCCTCATGAAACTCAGCAAGACTCATCTTATGTGCAACAACTGTATTTACCAGACAGACCATACTCATAGGTCAGGCCAACAAGAGGCCAAACTAACTCTTTGTTCACAAAGAAACATACTTCTTTACCAAATTACAAATTGTCTATTACTTATATCAATGTATGTGGTATTAAGAGTAAGTTATTACTACCAGAGTTTTTTGGAAATTATTGAACTACATGATATTTGTATTTGTACTTAGTCGATTTTGATGTTTTGATTGTTCCAAGTGGGTATAGTTACCACTTCAAAAACAGAAAGTCCTTTGTGAAAAAATCAGGTGGAATTGTATTTATTTATAAATCCAGTTTAAAACCTTTTCTAAAATTCCCATCTACAGAGTCTGAGTTTGTATTATGGGTAAATTTGCACATATCTCATGTTGATTATGAGAATTTACTTTTGGGATGCATTTATATACCTCCTGAAGGGTCAAAATATAGTTCACCTGAAGCATTTGATGAAATTGAGTCAGAAATGTTTGCTCTAAATAATAAAAATACTATGTGTGCATTAATTGGAGATTTTAATGCTAGAAGTGGTAAATTGTCAGATTATGTTATTCCTGGTGATGATCTTTTGGACATTTTAGATTATGATTCTGATGCTACATTGACACAAGAATTGTATGCTTTTCATAAACTTTTTTGTACAATGTTCCTTTAGAAAGGAACTCTATGGACACTGGAAGAGTAAACTCATATGGCCATAAGCTTATTGAATTCTGTAAAAACAACAATAAGTTTAAAGTAAATGGTAGAATTAAACCAGATTTGTGTGGCAAATTAACCTCAAAAGAATCGTCTTATTGATTATTTTATTGTTGCATCTGACTTATTCCACCTTATTTCTGAATTTGAAGTGCTTGATTTTGACCCGTTTATATCAGATATTCATTGTAGGTTACGAGTGTCAATCGATTACAGTTCTCATTTGCATAACAATACCCAATCCGCGAATAAGATTATTAAACCTATTTATTGGAATGGTGAAAAATCACAGCAGTTCAAGGACAAAGTTTGTGAGCAACCAAGCGTGATTGAACTATGCAATAAATTAGAATCGATTAATTCAAACAGTGAAGATTCTAAAACAAAATTAAACAATTTTTTTTGAGGATCTAAACAAAGCTTTCATTGATTCTGCAGAGACTACTTTTGGAAATAGGATTCGATTTATTAGCGATCGCTCTAAAATGACAAACCGTGGTTTACACATACGTGCAGACAAAAACGTAACTTATTTCAAAAAGCGAAAAGAGAGTACAACGCGGATAAATCGGATGTAAATAAAATATCTTTAAAACAAGCTTGTAAAAATTATAAGGCTGAAATGAATAAGAGCTTCCAAAATTATCAATTTAAGATGGAAAATGAAATTCGAAAACAATCGGTTCGTGATCCTCGAGAACTGTGGAAAATTTTGAACAATTTTGGTAGGATAAATTCTTGCCATGAGTCGAAATTGACTATCGATAGTTTATATGAATATTTCAAAAAATTGAACACATCGGACGACATTCAAGATGATATAAATAGTGTATTTGATATCACTTTAAATGAAACTTTGACAAACGAAATTTTAAATAGCAAAATTACTGAGGAAGAAATCATTTCTGCTGCAATGATGCTGAAAAATAGTAAGGCTCCTGGATGTGATAAAATCATAAATGAATATATTAAATCCACAATACATATACTTGTACCATTATATGTGTCTTTGTTTAACAAAATTCTAGATACTGGTGTTATACCTGATATATGGACAGAGAGAATTATTTTGCCTATATACAAAAACAAGGGTGATCCCTCGAGCCCTGATTCTTATAGAGGAATCACTTTAGTTTCTACATTAGGTAAACTATTTACCTCAATATTGAACAATAGGTTAACACAATTTTCAGATCTATTGAAAATAATTCCAGATGCACAGGCTGGTTTTCGAAAGGGATACTCTACTGTGGATAATATTTTCTGTCTACATGTATTAATTGAGATTTATTTGTCTATGTGTAAAAAATTATTTTGCACTTTTGTGGACTTTAAAAAAGCGTTTGACACAGTTTGGAGGGTTGGGCTATGGCAAAAGATGATAAAAAATAAACTATCTGGGAAAATTTTAAGACGGTCATTTATAACATGTATGATAATATAAAATCATGTGTTAAGCAAGGGGATCACATATCTGGATTTTTCTCTTTCGATATAGGTGTTAGACAAGGCGAAAATCTCTCTCCTTTTCTGTTTTCTATTTTTCTATCAGATCTAGAAGACCATTTCAATACTAACAACAATGTTGGTTTGACAAGTGTTTCAAATATAATGAATAATGATTTGAGAACCTACTTGTTGTTATTTGTTTTATTATATGCTGATGACACTATTTTACTTACTGAGAGTGCTCAAGGTTTACAAGACACTCTTACTGCATTTGAAAATTATTGTAAAACATGGAAATTGTTTATTAATGTAGACAAAACAAAAGCTGTTATTTTTTCGAAGAGAAAATGTACAAGTAATTTTGAATTTAGGTTGTGTGACCAAACTATATAAATTGTTGACAATTTTTCGTACCTAGGACTTATTTTAAACTATAATGGGAAGTTTACAAAAGCAAAGAAAAAACTTTGTGAACAAGCTCAAAAAGCACTTTATACTTTATATGGTAAAATTATAAAAAACTTAAATATACCGATTGATCTCCAATTGAAATTATTTTAATCGCTCATTGAACCTATTTTATTGTATGCGTGTGAAGTCTGGGGATTTGAAAACTCTCAGGTCATTGAGATGATTCAACTCAGATTTCTAAAAAAATACCCTTTCATTGAGAAAAAGCACACCAAATTTTCTCCGATAGAGATTCGTATTAAATCTCGCATGTAAAATTTTTGGAGTGAGTTGTTAGCAGGAAGCAACAAGCTATCTGGGAAGATGTATTGCTTGCTTTTACATGCACATGAGACAGGATTATGTAATTCTGGCTTTATCTCATACATAAAGTCTATACTTTACGATACAGGCTATAACTATGTATGGGACAGTCAGTGTGTGCTAGGTAAAAATGATATTAAAGTTTATATAAATCTTATTAGATCAGTTTATTCAAAAGTGGTCTAGTGAAATGGACAAATCTTCTAGGGGTCTGTTATATTCCAAGTTAAAAACAAATTTTGGATTGGAAAAATATCTGACTTCCTTGAAGAAAAATAGAAGAATTTCTATAACTAAACTCCGATGCTCCAACGTCAAGTTTCCCATTGAAACAGGACGCTGGCGAAAAATTCCAAAAAATGAGCGTTATTGTAAACATTGCAACTTGAGATCAATTGGTAATGAATCCCATTATCTTTTTTTGTCAAAATGAACAGATACACCAACTTCGACTGAAATGCATCCCTAATTATTATCTTAGATCACCACGCGATGATAAGATTATTGGTCTCCTCTCATTGTGTAACATACCAGTTTTGAACAATTTTGCTATATTCATTCAAAAACTATCTAGTATACTATGAGTTTTAAATTACTTACAAGAACATTTATATATATAATCCAACACATTTAATTTTAGGCACGTGGTCAAAATACTATGTACTTGCATTGATTATCACGACTATCACGTGATACGATCATTAGTCTTTTAAATGACCCTGAATTTCACGTAGTCGGTGTTACTGCTCTACATTTAATGCATATTACTGATTCGATTTATGTGTCATATACTTTGCCGTCCTGTCTTTCTTTGCCATTTGTATATATGTTATTTTCACATTGTCCTCTTGTTGCAGCGTAAGCTGCCTGAGTGTAGTAATAAAATCTTGAAATCTTGAAATCTGAACCGAAAACGAAACGTTGCATTACAGTGTAGATTTAGTCGGTTTATTTTACAAACGATGTTAAAATTAAAAAAAATTATATTTAAAGGAATGAATTACAGTGTCTAGATTATGTTGTTTTCTCAAATGTCTGAAGTACACAATATCACAGATTTATTAATGGCACTTTAGTCACTAAAGTGTACCTCCACAACCAGCACTTATAACAGCGGAACATCTTCGATGTTCGGACCACCCCAAACGTGCATTTTCAACTGTCTTCAAAACGTTACCGACACTACTGTTTTGCAATCTGCTGTAGATATGCTACAAAAAAGATGATGTTAAGCAACTGCTGATTACGCGAGTTGAAGATGTTCGTGTCGGGGTGTCATAATAGGTCCCATGACAAGACGATGACATATGATTTTCCTGGCAGCTAATTTACGACGAACAAGCACTCATTAGACGATTGTGTGTTCCGTCAGTATGTCGTGAAATTAAGTACCCGTGGTGAACCGTGCATGCACTTGGTAAATTGAAATCTGCGCCATTAGTGTTGTTTGCAGTATTGAAACATATCCGCAACTAGACGTTCAATGGTCTGGAAGCTGTTGACTATAACAATAAGGGATTGCCCAATGGTTTGTTCTCTTTGTTGTTGACTCAAACGTGACATAGCTTATGTGGCAAAACTGATACTGACAATCTTTAAATTTGTTATGCCTTATTTACCCATACCAAAGCATAAAAATCATGAACATTTAATTTTTCAAAATGTTTACCGCCAAGTGTGTCCCAAGAGAGACTCATGATACATCAGAGAAAAAGCATTCAAGCAAAAATTAAATGTAAATCAGACGCCAAGATCTACAAATCTGTTCATAATCATAAATTGTCTAATAAACATTCAAAGAGTTAAAGCAGAAAAGTGTTGATAGCTGTTAAACCTTTGAACTGCGGACTTCTGGCAGTCTCTTGTTACAACAAATCCCTGATAAGGCAAAGCCAGTTTAAGCTTAAGTTGGCATAATTTATCCATACTCTGTCTTTTTCAAAGTGTGTTACCACTACCAAACAACATGGCTGCTTTGTTAAACAATCAATGAAAAGGGGAACTATTGCTTAATATGTTAAACAAATAGAAAATCTTCCAACTTTGCTTAGAATTTCAGGATCGACAAACCATTTTGACGCATTATAAAACTAAATTGCCCCTGAAGACGGTTTTTTCTTTTTTTTTGTTATTATCTTCAAGAATAAAAAGATGTTTGTTTGAATAGTGTTTATCGACACTTTCATTAACTTTTAAGCTGTATCATTGCGATCCAGTTTTTATTAGGTGAAGCCATAGTATCGTGTTGCAGTTGGTTCTAATCTCGTTCGTTTATAAATATTATAAATCCGGTGGAGCATTATGTTTGTCAAAGGTCTCATATACCGTTCTTATATCGAATACTATCATATTTTCTGTTTTAAATAAGAAACATCAGAAAAGACCAAACATGCACTTTAATTAGAGGCAGGAACTGCTGACTCGTCCGGAGCATCTGAGTGCACCCATGTTTATAATGGGTTTGCATTTCTTGTTACTTGCTTTTATTTTTCTTTTTTTTTCTTTTTGTCATGTGTCTTTGTCTTAATCCAGATCATGTCAATGTCCCATAGTTTCTATTCTTGTTGACATTTCGGGTGTCTAACTTTGATAATTAATTACATTTATAAACACCTTCGATAAAAGCAAGTTTATTTAATTGCGTTTTCTGTATTGTTTTACTTTAAGAAATTCACATTATTGGCAATCAATGAATTTTAATAACTTTCTAATTTAAAAAGTTAAATACCTCGGGTGTATAATAAACATTGAGATTCTTCAGTAAATATGACTGAATGTATCCTGTCATAACCATCTGCCTGTAAATGTCAACAAATATTTTGGATAATGTCTCAGCGGGTTTGTTTAAAAATGAAAATAACGATTATGTCAAGCTATTGATCTTTTGAGTAGTATCGGCACAAGGTTACATTCGGTGTGACAAACTCAAGTTATTTCCACATAAAGACATGTCACGATGAATATTATTTTGACAACCAGCCTATGATTTATATTATTTATAGATAATTTGACATAACCGGGTAAACAGACCCATTAAACACTGATTTACCTAGCAACCATTTAGATTCAACTATTCTGACAAACTGTCAATACATAATGATCTAAAATAACAAGGCAATTGGTTTTTCGTATTGGCTTTCTCACGGGGTATCTCAGGTGAGGCTATCAGTAATTGGGGATTTGTCACTTTCTGTTGACGTTCGTGCGATTTGAAAACAGTTTTGTCCAGGTGATTTAAACTGAAAAATGTTAATAGAAGGCAGATAATGTTGCATGTCAAAACCGTCGCAAACGGCGTTGCAGTGGTTGCGGTGGGTGTGCCCCCCCCCACATGATAGATAAATTTGTAATATTTTATGCATGGTTCTTTGGGGTGTTAAGGATTTAGAATTTTTTTATTTTATCTTGTTTTGATCTTTGTTTAACATTCTGTGAGTTCTTAAGTTTGCGTTGTTTACGTTATTACCTTTACGCAATTACAAACTTTCATTGGAAGATTAAACGGATTCAACCGCGATTAAGTTACGCATGCCCGGTAATGAACTGCTCGTTTTTGTTTATATCAAGGCCAGTATGTTAACGTTGTGAAAAGCACATCGATTGATACACAGTAAGGGAAAAATAAATGTTCATAATAAAAATTATATAGTTCTATTCGAAATACCACAGTTCTGTTTTAGTTATGGCAGCTAGATACTTCTCGGCTAGCGGACACGGATCTCTCAAGTTAAATATACTAAGTTTGGTTTGTATCGACAAATATATTTTAGAGGATAAAATAATACATTATATTTTGTAATAATAAACTGTTTTAGTAGCACGAGAAATCTAAATATTTTTTTAAACGAATATTTCGAGTACTTTTTTCACACAAGACATTGTAAAAATGAGAAAATAATTAAGAACGAAATGAGACCGTCACGTGGGTGAAAGGTATTAATAAGTACAACATGTCTAAATAATCGGTAAAACCTTCTCGAAATGTGAACATGTGTATGTAAACAATAATTCACAAAAAATATATTTGCAAAAACCATAGCAAATACTCATTTCAAGTGTTGTCTTATTTGAGACACGAAGGACGTGTTGGCAAGAAAATAAAGCAATCTGATCAATATATTTATCTATGACTTCTTCAATGACACTTATTTTGCATTTATAATATATGTATGGACCAAAAGGTTAATGTTAAATGTCTTTTTAGTCCGTACGTACAGAGCATAATGTGATACTTTAAGTGATTACTAAATAATACTTCGTTTAATTTTAATTTTCAACAATTTCTACAGACAAACATTAATATTGATTAAAGCACCAATTTCAAGGTCATTTAATCAAAGTAGGTTGTTTTGAATTGTAATACTAATTAGAAATTATATCAATTGTTTTGCAGAACGATAGCACTTTTATTTACGAATACCTTTTTTAAAATTAACTATTTATAAGGAAATTATGTTTCTTTAACATATAAACTTTCTAAAAGAAGTTAATCGTAATTACTGAATAAATTGTAATAATACGTTTTTGTTCGAAGTCATGCTTATATAAATTATGAAGACAAGCTACACGCGCCAGTTTTATTGGAATAATAAAAAATCCAATTATTGCTTCGACTTGATTGTGGCATCTGCTGGGACCACACTTAGAGGGTTTCCAATGCTTGACTCACAAAGCCGCAAGCTCGTCAAAAGGTGTTCGTTGTTTGTCAAATTATATCGGAAAATCTGACAGCGGACCGCTGTTGGCACAATAGACCCCTTTTGCAGATTTTGAAGTTTTCTCAGCTGCTTCAAAAGGCTATATTCTCCGCCCCTAACCATTACTCCATAAATTTTAGTGGCAGTCAAAATTGTCTTCCCGATTTCCCACATCCATTTCCCAATAATTTATTGTTAACTATTTTTTTTCTCGCCCTGAATATAGCTGAAATACAGCGAACTGAACGTTAACATTTAATCAATCAATCTTGCTACCAGTTGCACTTCCTTCTTTATTTGATTATTAATTTGACACGTCCATTTGTCGTTATATTATAGACACGTATCTCGAGTGTTTAAAATTATTATTTTGTCCAGAGTATATCAAACATGTTGGAGAAAGTTAATTAATATTACAATATTTATTTGGTTATTTAATGACTCGACTCAATTTTGGCAACAGTTACACTTCCTTTTTCGATTTGATCAAAAATGTTACAGGGTGGTCGCTATATTATTAGATAGAACCTTGATAATGTTGATAAAGATCGTGATATATAATTGACTAAATCAATATTAGCCGACATGTGTACTTGACATTTTTTTCGTTCCAAAATAGCTTTGTATTTATCACTTGATATTAAACGATTCAAACCACACTCAAATAAAGTGCCCAAAGACATACTTAATTTAAATGTGATATAATGAAGAAATGACCGGCCGCGAAGGAAACAATTATTGGTCTTGTTGTCAATGCTTTAAAATCGAATTCTGAAGTAAAGATAAATATCACATTTTATTATAAATTTTATCTGTATCTTTTACAGCATTAACAAAGTAGTTAATTCCAAACTCGCAATAAATTTATTGGCCTTTATGTGTTGTAGGGAAGGAACACGCTTCTTCAAATTTTTACTAAAGTATCATAGGCTAAAGTACATTGGTTTCACTTCAAATTTCATCCAGTATGAGTTCGGAAAAAATATTTCTTATTTCAAAACTGCATAATAATTAATAAATACTGCACTTTAATTGTATTACGTGGCGATGCGTAGGGTTGTTAGGTACCCCTTATAACATCCGGTGTACATTTCACATGATACGTTGTTATTACTTCAATATATCTTGGTCATTTTTCAGTATACGCAGTTTATTATTGTTTGTATATCATTTGGATAACTAACTCTAAATCGACTTATTCAGCAGTACAGTCTCTTCTATATGCGCT
The DNA here is from genome assembly GCA_944474755.1 of Limnoperna fortunei. Classification (NCBI taxonomy): domain Eukaryota; kingdom Metazoa; phylum Mollusca; class Bivalvia; order Mytilida; family Modiolidae; genus Limnoperna; species Limnoperna fortunei. The sequence continues at coordinate 83,453,516 of OX104111.1, read as the reverse complement.
TCAGTTTTCGGTACATTATGCGATCTATATTTAAGTGTAAGCAGTTCGCATTGAATCTTATTAAGTGGTTATATTTTATTAGAGCAGTACTATTGATTGGTTGTGAATGCAATATTACCATTTTACCAAGCAGAATTTTGTGCCTTTATATGCAAAAGACTTTGCTGTACAGATCTGCCTGAGCGCATAGTAGAAATGGCATTGTACACAGGACATTATTTAGACAAAAATATTCCAGTGGACGTTTCTCTTTATTTGCAGTCAAATGTACTATATGCGTGATCCTGTTTTTATATATGCAGTAGACGGTTTATTAAATTGTTGTTGATATATTTGTTCGTTCATTTTTGATATTTTTCTTACGGTTTGTGTGCAAATATTCACTCATTTACACATTTCAGCTCTTATAACAAGCAAAAATACAACTAATTTTAGATCTTAATTTGTAAGATGAATTTTAAATAACTTTGAGGAAAAACACTGGATGTTTGTGAATTAACAAAAGACGATTAATGTTGCTATAGGGATCTTATTACGTACATGAAACAATATAAGCTTGTTTGAAATAAAAGAAGTGAATGTTGGAACTTTCTGTTTAACTGTCTGTTGACGTCAGACAACGTTTGACTAGAGAATGAGCAATCATAGTTCTTTGAAATTGACGAGGCTATCAATATAGGGAAAGTGTTCCTTCACAGTATGGAAATTAAGGTCAGAGAAATTTTACAACACCGAAATATCAAGGTTAGTATCGTTCGTGCATTTTAAAATAAATAAAAATACAAGGAATAAAGGTATATTTTGTAGTACTAATGTTTTTTTTCTGTATACAAAATTCAAAATATATCATATTATCTTCATAGACCGCAATATCCATCAACTATCGTTGTACAACAAAGACAAAAGAATTTTACCAGAATATCTTATAAATTTTTGTTTTAAAATAATACAGCCTTTATTCTGATGAGTAATACCAACTTTTATATAAATCGACTGTAAGGTTCAAATTGAAACAAGTGTTTCTTTAGGATTTTAAGTACTACGTTAGTTAAAGTTTGAAAAAATCCAGGCGGACATTTTACTTTTGACAATGTTGTCAATACATAATTCCTATGCATTAGGTTTGGTGGCCTATTATATGAAGGTAACAAATTTGAACATGGTAGAATACAAAAATCGAAATGCAAGTGTCATGAATAATACTTTAATCTATAGGATTGAAATATGTTAAAAATTAGAAGGATTTTTAATAGTCAACGACGCTACAACAGAAAGTTGTACAAAGTAGACAAACATATAGAAGTGTAGTTGTGATAATTTATAATATTGCCTTTAATTATTATACCCGCCAAGTGGCAATGAGCTGGATATTACTGGGAGCGTACCTTGCAGGTCCCAGGCAATAATATTTAGTTATTGTCGTTGTAGTTCTGCATTTTATACATCATTGATATTATTTAATTATTTGCAATTGCACAAATTCGACGTTCTACGATTTCAGATTTTATTTATAAATTGTTCACACGTGGTTCAAGTATGGAAACAATAAAGCATAGAAGTTAAAAAAACCTTGAAAATATTGGCATCTGTATGCACGTAAAAACTCGGTTTGCAAAAATACTGTCATAGATAAATAAATGCAATTTATCAACTTATTACTTAACCATTGTTCAGACTTAAATGGACGTAGAACATCCCTTTAATCAATCTTCAAATCAGATTAAACTATTGATTAAACATTGAGTTTAAATGCAATAAATATTTCTTTACCAACTAATACGACATTGCAACACTGTTTACTCGTTGTCTTATGAAACAGACGGTGATTTAAATTATTACTTTGAGCATACTGTACGCCTATTTGAACTATTTTGTACATTTCGGTTTTATTTTGAAAGATATACTACATTTATACAGGACGAAATAATATTATAAACATCGTATTGTCAATTGACTGTTTAATGAAAATATTTTCTCATTAATGACTGGTTGTTACTAATTTTTGAGTGTTTAGGCTATTATGATGATTTCAATAATAGTTTAGGAGAAACCGTTACAGTAATTAGCTATTACTTTCTAGCGTTTCTAGCGTGAACCAACTTATTTTTAGTAGTTTATGATCTTAAATTACAATTTTGATTTTATTTGTTTTGATAAGAACTTGAATACTATAAAATATGAAAACTATTATTAACTTATATGAACATAATGACCTTCTCTAAAATATTTTGTTTTAACCATAATTGTTTATCGCCTACTTGAAGGAGTATTAATTCCATGTTGGCATTTATTTAACAAGTATAATATATAAATGTAGAGAGAAACAGAAATAGGTGAATAATCAACAAGACAACTTATGAAGATGATCAGCACGACAGGATATATATATACATATAATATGGAGTAGGCATTGACAAAATGCGAGCACAGATAGTACAGTCCTTTATTTATGTTTTTTTTAATTTTTGCACAAAATTCCTTGCTTTACTTTGTTCATTAATTTTGCGATTTCACTATTTCACTATCATGTATACATGTAATTATAGTGTCAATAAGTGTTAAAATTCATCTAGTTTTGCTATCCTTATCCACATTACGCATATTTGGAACCCCCTTTTAAACGACCAATGAAAATTAAGAACCAATACCGAAAATAGTGACGTTGACATACAGTTTTCATTCGCGGAAAATATCAAAATGCGTTATTTTCGGATGTTTTAGAATTTAATCATTCAAGTTTATAATTATGTATCTGATTAGACTGTGTTCTATGGAGAAATAACATTGTAAGGATTCGTTTGTTTGATGGATCACAGTTCCAGTCACATTGGGATGTTTTATGTTGGCGGGCATATTGTGCTTTTTGGTGATATTTGTAAGTGTTACAGTTTTAGTTTATTTGTTCTAGTTTGTTTGTTGCATTGTGTTTTTAAATTCCGCATATATTGGTCTATATGTCATTTTATTGAACACGGTACCTTTCGCTGTGTAGCATTAATACTGTGTAGAACCATAGTATCACGCTTTTTTATATTTTTTTTAAATAAATCAGAAAGCAAACAGCTTGCAAGTTAAATTTGTGTTAACACAATATTATTTACGTTGCAATAGAACGTTAAATTATTTATTTACAATGTTAACACAACATTTAATACTGGGAATTATTTCTGTACAGACATATAACAGTGTCTCTAAATTCCAGTTGTCAAGTGACGTCTTTCTATGTATTGTTGACGTCAAATGAATTTCATTTGATTGTCAGTTTTTAAATAGAGCGATTTGCAGGCTTAAAAAATTGTATGAAATTTGTGTTGTTATTTTAAAATAGAACATTCATTTTTTTTTCGATGTCAAATTTATATTTAAGTCTACCTTTACAATTAATTTTTGTGCTTTTCTTCCTTCACTTTGTGACAGTTTTTTGACGATATCAACTTCAAGGAAATCAATATCAGCAAAAAGCAGATTTGATCACGTGATTTTGATTTTGATAACGTGACACACAATTGTCGAAGAGCTCACTGCTCTTCCCAGGCTGCTTCGCTTTGTGCTCGCTACATCGTCGGAAACCCACGTCCGGTCGCGTTCTCGCTTTGCTACCACTTACCGACCGTGGGCACACTTGTAGATATTTTCTCGTTTTCATGAATATTCATTACATTTAATTATCCAATGGGAACGACGTTTATTGGACAAAATGTTTATTATCCGAAACTACGTATGTTATGTTTTTTTTTATTAGTTGTCAGGCTTTACCGGAAGTAAAAGCAACCAATCAAAATAGGACATTTAATATTCTTGAAAACGAGAAAATATCTACAAGTGTGCCCATGGTCGGTAAGTGGTAGCAAAGCGAGAACGCGACCGGACGTGGGTTTCTGACGATGTGCTCGCTATTAAGGGACAACAAATATAGTTGGCTTTATCTCCAAAATAATAAATGTATCTTTCCCATATCATGATCCATTTACTAATGATCTTAATACCTATCATATCGTTTTACAATTTCTGTTTCATATAAGACACTATAGCAGACACCTGTGAAATCTTCAAAGTAGTATAACTAGATTTGAAATGTTCAATAACCTGTACAATTAGTATGTACCTTCAATTTAAATATATGTATTGAAATGTGTTTTGCGGACTTTTTTTACGTAACAAACCTATTATATATATTAACACATTTATTTGATAATCTGGCATCAACCGGTATATAGAACCACTAAATACTTGTCGACTCAGAAACAAACTAGATTGAAGATGTTTACCGACGGTAATATTCTGACAATTAGGCGCTGCACGATTGGTCTATAATTTATAAAAATGATTTATGAATATTCACATTTTATTCTTTATATTTTTTGGTTACCTTTATACGCCAACAGCAGATCTTCGAAAATGCACATACGTAAATAACCCATAACGTTTAGCCAAGTAGAGATCTTACAATACTGTTTCAAACAACATAATTTTAAGACGCGAAATACGCAAATAATAAAGAGGAAAACATACCATAACAGTTCATAAAAGAAATGACGGGACATAGAAGTATAGAATTTATCGTTTTTCTTGCTTTTAATGCTTTGAGATTAACTATTTCTGAAGAAAATGGTATGTATATTTATTATTTTGTATGTCTAAAAATTACAAAATGTAGCGAAATAAAAATGGCTAATACCAAACATACGGTTTTTATTAAAATAAGGCAGCCATCTTAATTTGGAGTTTAAGGTAGAAGGATAAACACATCTGTTGAACTGCAACAAAATAGGTTTTGTTTAGAGTGGTTCTGAAATATAAGATAACACTCTGTGTGTAAAATTAAACCAAGCTGCTTAGTCTTACATGAAACTTCTGATCAGTGTTCTTTGTAGAAACCTTGTTGCAAAATTACCATTTTTCACAAAACAGTTTTAAAAATACGATAAAAACCCATGATATTTAGCTGCTCTTTTTTTAGTCATCGGGGCGGTTTTGGGACGAACAAAACTCCATCATTATTAAATATAAATCTAAAAACGAATACGGTTTGAGCTTTTGGTTAGGTTCGAATTTACCTTTAGTGAAGTTAAGGTACCAATTTGGAGCAAGGACTGCTTGTCAATCTGGCAACTTAGGTTTGTCGTTTTTCATGTTTACCATTTATTTTTAGTTGTATGTGGTTAGTCTCGTCGATTGTCGTTTTCATTCCATGAGTAGTGTGCAAAGGGGGTTTCTGCCGCACTAAGGGAAAATCCTGCTTGGAAATGCCGATCCGGACCAAAAATGCAAACGGGGAGGGGTTCCTATTAACTATGGGGTAAATACAAGCATGGCATCGAAAATTGAAATGTTGAAATGTTGCATGATGGAAGAATGGAATCTAATGGTATGAACATGGATAGCACATCAACATCAACCCCAACCCCAACCCCAACCTCCCAGATTGAAATATTATACGATAGAAGAATGGAATCTAATGGTATGAACATGGATAGCACATCAACATCAACCCCAACCCCAACCTCCCAGATTGAAATATTATACGATAGAAGAATGGAATCTAATGGTATGAACATGAACATGGATAGCACATCAACATCAACCCCAACCCAAACCTCCCAGATTGAAATATTATACGATAGAACAATGAAATCTAATAGTAAGAACATGAATATTGTATCAACATCAACCCCAACCCCAACCCCCGAGATCGAAATGATGGAATCTAATGGTGCAAAACGTACCTGCGGATACCCACTGAAGCGGAAGAAGGGACACTGTAAGAGCAAGCCTGGAATCGACGGTCTCTGCGCGAGGCACATGAAGCAGCCCGCAGAAGACGGGAGCATCCAAAGCGGAGGAAAAATCGTGGTAAGAGAGACCATGAAGACCCTCCATCAAATAGCTAAGGATGAGGGTCTGAAGGGATATAGTCGGAAAAGTAAGGAGGCCTTGGTGAAGCTCATCGAGGAGAAAACTAACAGGAAATTCACTCGCGAGGAGGTCTTCAGCAAGAAGCAGCTCAAAACACTCGCGAAGAGCCGCGGTATCACCAAGTACTCCAGGCTCAGGAGAGAGGATCTGCTCCGATTGGTGGAACAGAACATCAAAAATGCTCCGGTAGAGGAGGAAATGAAAGTAGTTGATCGACGCCAAGCACTGAATGGCGTCTTTGGTACGGTCGTCATCGAACCATTGAAGCTGCACGACATGGTCACCTTTCAGAAAATAAGTCGGAGCACCATCGCCAGCACCATCTCGGAAGCACTCGCCCAAAAGAAGGGATTGAAGGTGAAATTATTGCTCCGAGTAGAGCTAGTGAAAACGAACCCCGCGACCGGAGAGAATACTTACGTCATCCCCTATTTCTGGTCAGACCAAGTTACCCTCACCCAGTCATCAGACCTCGATTTGGAGATCGCATTCATGATGGAGAAGGTCAGGGAGAATATGGGTAAGTACATGCGTGAAGGGAGCGGATGGACCTTCGGACACATCGAGCGGCTAGAAATTCAAGCCGCTCGCAGGTAGCTCGTATATACCAACCCCATCGATACTGGCGAAAAAGAAGGCGATCATCAATGTGAAAAACGAGGATGATCGTTGTTTCCAGTGGGCGGTGATGGCAGCCCTACACTATGATGAAGTCGACCAGAAGTCAACACACCGCGTGACTCAGTATAAGAGATGGGAGGAGGAGCTGAAATTCGATGGTATCGACAGGTTCGAGAAGCAGAACGTTACCATCAACGTTAACGTCTTCGGCTTCGATGGCGTAAAGAAGGGTGAGGACGGTGAAGAAGATCTCCAGGTATATCCCCTCAGGATATCCAAGAACACTGGTTCTACCCACGTAGATCTCCTCTTCCTGACCTGCGAAGGCAAGCAGCATTACTGCTGGATCAAGAGCCTATCGCGTCTTTTGACCTCCCAAGTGACTGGTCACAAAGAGTCAGTTTACTTCTGCCGCCGGTGCTTGTCCCATTTCTCCAGGCAGGACATTCTCGACACACACATGGAATACTGCAGTCAGAAGGATGCAGTCAGGATCGAGATGCCGGAAGAAGGATCCACCATAGCCTTCAGCGACTACAAGAAAATGATGAGAGTCCCATTCGTGATCTATGCGGACTTCGAGTGCTTCACGGAGAAGCTCGACACCTGCCAGCCAGATCCTTTACAATCCTACACGAAGGCGTACCAACTACAGAGACCCTCGGGTTTCTGCTATCGCGTGAAGTACGCTCACGGCGACTACAAAGAATCGGTCATCTACTGTGGGGAGGATGCGGCCAAGAAGTTCGTACAGTGCATGGAGGAGGAAGTGCGAGCAATCGCCAAACTATACAGTGAGACGAAACCCATGGAGATGACCGACAAGGACAAGGAGAGTTTCAAAGCAAGTACGAACTGCCACATTTGCGGTGGCGTATTGAATGGGGATAAGGTCCGTGACCACGACCATCTCACCGGCAAGTACCGCGGCACAGCACACAACCAGTGCAATCTGGAATTCCAGCTTCCAAAACACGTCCCCATCATCTTTCACAACTTGAGCGGATATGACGCCCACATCTTCGTCAAAGAGTTAGGGAACACAGCAGGTAACATCAACTGCATCCCCAATACCGACGAGAAATACATCAGCTTCTCAAAGCAGGTGGATGATCTGGAGATGAGGTTCATCGATTCGATGCGCTTCATGCTCTGCTCGTTAGATACCCTGGCCAAGAACCTCACCCCCGACCAGTTCAAGACCGTGAAGGCGAGATTTGGCGACCGCTACGAGCTGATGATCCGTAAGGGAGTATTCCCCTACGATTATATGGATGGACCGTCCAAGCTGGAGGACGCCCAGCTCCCACCCAAAGAAGCTTTCTACAGCACACTCTCCGGCGAGCATATCAGTGATGAGGACTATGTCTGGGAGGTCTTCGGGTGCAAGATCATGCGCGACTACCACAACCTCTACCTCGAAACCGACGTACTGCTGCTGACCGACATCATGGAGAACTTCAGGGATGTATGCATGAAGCATTATATGCTCGATCCTGCCCACTACTACACCTCCCCCCTGACTTTCATGGAATGCTGCTCTCAAAACCACTGGGATCAGATTGGAGATATTGTCCGACCCAGACATGCTCCTGATGTTCGAGCGAGGAACCAGAGGAGGGGTGGCCATGATCTCTCACCGCCACGCCCGTGCCAACAACCCTTACATGGAGACCTACGATCGCTCCCAGCCCACGAAGTACCTGACCTACCTCGACGCCAATAACCTCTACGGGTGGGCAATGGCACAGCCCCTTTCCACGGGAGACTTCGAGTGGATGGAGCCGGAGGCGATCGAGGACGTCTTGAGGTACCCCGACGATCACGAGTACGGTGCCATGGTGGAATATGATCTGGAATACCCGCATGATCTCCACAACGCCCACAACGACTACCCACTCGCGCCGGAGAACGTGGAGATCAACAAGGTGCGCAAGCTGGTGCCTCATCTAGGTAAGCGTGAGAAGTATACGCTCCACTACAGGAATCTCAAGCTGTACTTGGAGATGGGCATGAAGCTCACCAAAGTCCACCGAATCATCGGGTTCAGGCAATCTCCGTGGCTAAAGCAGTACGTCGACCTGAACACTGCTCTTCGAGCCGAGGCCAAGACTGAATCAGAGAAGGATTTCTTCAAACTCATGGTCAACTCAGTCTTCGGCAAGACCATGGAGAACATCCGAAAGCGGGCCGACGTCCGACTGGTTACCACAGAGAAGCAGGCGCTGAAGCTCATGGGTAAGCCCAACTTCGATCGTCGGGTCGTCTTCACCGAAAGCATGGTAGCCGTCCACATGAAGAAGACGAAGCTGAAGTTCGATAAGCCAGTCTACCTGGGAGCCTGCATCTTGGACATCTCGAAGCTCCTGATGTACGACTTCCACTACGGATTCGTGAAGAAGATGTACGGTGACAACGCCCGGCTGCTCTTCACCGACACCGATAGCTTGGCCTATGAGATCCAGACCGCCGATTTCTACCAAGACATCGCCCCGCACGTCCAAGCGAAGTTCGACACTTCCAACTATCCCGCCGAGCATCCCTCCGGCATCCCAACCGGTGCGAACAAGAAGGTGATCGGGATGTTTAAGGACGAGTGCGGTGGCATGGCCATGACCGAATTCGTGGGGCTCCGAGCGAAGCTATACGCCTTCAAGATGGATGACGGTCAGACCACCAAGAAGGCGAAGGGAGGCACCAAGAGCGTCATCAAGCGCAACATCGCCTTCGAGGATTACAAGCGATGTCTCGACACTCAGAAGGAGATCTACCGACCGATGAACATCATCCGGAGCCACCTCCATCAGATCTACGCCGAGGAGATCAACAAGATCGCACTCTCAGCCAAGGACGACAAGCGCCACATCCTACCTGATGGTATCAGCACCCTTGCTCACGGTCACTATCGAATCTAAATAAATGAGCAGCGTACGAGTTTACCACTTAACTCTCCCACGCAAACCCCTCTCAAATGTAGAGCTTGAAGAAGCTGCCTCGGCCCTAGGGATCCATCGATTCAGAGGGGTATTCATGAGAGATGCCCTACCACCAGCGCCACGAGCTAATGAATGCGGCATCTTGAACCACGATGACTTTCAAGGTCCCGGAACGCACTGGACCTGCTGGCACAAGCGCGGAGGACTCAAAGTCTACTTCGACTCTTACGGTCTGCCTCCGCCCGACGAGATGGTCGACTATCTGCGTCCGAAGATCCAATACAACACCGATGAGCTGCAGTATCGCGGGGACGTGGTGTGCGGTCACTTTTGCCTCTACGTACTGAAGATGCTGTCGGAGGGTAGATCGTTCGATGACGTGATATTCTCGCTATAAATAAATGGACAAATTCGGATCTCACTCGAGAAAACGCGCATTGGTCTGGTCCCAAGATCTCGATATGAACGACAACCGCATCACCGGCCTGGGGGCACCGCGAGAGGGGTCGGACGCTGCGACGAGGCACTGAGTCAATCTGCAATTGAAAGAGGGTCAGAAGGATATCGCTGAGCTCGCGGCAAAGATCGACAAGGTCTTGAAAGTGCTCGAGGATAAGGAGAAACGCTTGAATGGCATCGAGAAAGACGTTGCAAAGTGCCTGCCCACGATCGGTGGTAAGATGACCGGCGCGATAGATATGCAGGGCCATGCTATTCGTAACCTTCCCGAGGGAACCGACTCCAAGGATCCCGTGACGAATGGTTGGTATGCAAAGAATTGGCAGGATTTAGCCTTAACCATGCAGGAGAAGATAAACGCTGTAGAATCCAGATATAAAACCCTCGAAAAGCAGATGGCTGATAAGCAGGAAAAAATTGAAGCTCTTGAAAAGTACGTGAAGTTTAAGCCTCATACTCCCGGCAGGATCGGTTGACTCCTCCTCCGCTTCTCTAGTCCCCCACTCCAGGGACTGGAAAATCGAAGGACTATTGGAGCTCGGAAGCCTTTACCCATGAATTGAACGTCTTGGGATAGCCTCGCCATTTGACGTAGACTTCCCGTTCTCCTTGCCGGGTGCGTCGCCGCAAGATCCTTTCGATGCGAAAGAGTTCCTGCGTGGTCTTCTGGAGCTCAGGCTCGTAGAAAGATCCCTGAATCTCCTCGTCGTTGAGGTCCTTGAGACGATACGTGGGCGGTTGCGTTCCTAAGACCGTGGATACGGTGAAGACTTCTTCGGTCCAGCGTGGAGTATATCCTTTCTCGAACACGCCCTTCTTCTTGGTGATTCGAACCTTATCGCCAACCTTGAATCGAGGTGGTTGCATGGAAGGGAGATCTCCGTAAAGGTTCCAGAAGACTTTGGTTTCGTTCTCCTTCTGACTGGCGGCAGTGGGAGTCATCTTGATGGAGCGGTGCTTGGTGGTATTATACTGATGAACCAGATCGCTTAGCACATCGATATAGGCGGAAAAGTACTTGAACATCTTCTCCTTCATGGTGCGGTTCCAACGCTCCACGAGGCTCGACTTCTCTTCGTTTTCGGTGGAGTAGAGCTCGACGTCATGCTTCTGGAGAAGCTCCTTCACCTCCTTGTTGTAGAATTCCGTTCCTTTGTCCGTCCATAGCTTCTTGGGGATGCGAGACTTGAAGACCGCATGGAAGGCGTCACGCACCGTAGTCCCCTTCTTATCCCTGAGCGGCACTAGCCACCCATACTTGGAGAAGACATCGATGATGCTCAGGATGAACTTATGGCCTTTGTTATCTCGGGAAAAGGCACTCATATCCACGAGATCGGCCGCCCAGGTTGCATCTATTCCACCCACCACCACGCGACGCTTCTGAAATTGCGGCGGATTGGCTTGTGCAGTTCCTCGGCTAGTTCGTCCGACCAGACGAGGGTTTTTTTAACCCCCAATCCAAATCGCGCTTTGGTACCGATGATGGGCTTGACGATGCTACGGTCCAGGCGTTCGCGTGCGGTGGGGTCGGAAATGGCATCGAGGGAGGCCAGCATGGTCGCGTCGCAGACGGAGTTGCGCGAGGCCGTATCCTTATGCTTGGCGTAGCAGAGATCGTGGTGATACGCGGCCTCATCCACTCGATTGATGGGTTTCGACCAATCCTTGGGGTACCATCGGCGTTCAGCCGCTTGGCGAGGTTGGTCCCAGGTCCGGTGAAATTGTGGCCTGGAAGGTGCATCTCTATGGGTAGTCGGTTGATCAGGTGGTTCATGAACCCAGTACCCTCCACGGACCGGATGAACTGAGATTTCCTAGAACCGCATACGGCGCAGATACCCACCTTCCTCCGTCGTCCGTTGCTGGTCGGGATCACTCCGCGGCTATTCGTCTCGTTCTTCGTTTTGCACTTCAAACAGTACATTCCCATTTATATATGAAAATGGACGTTGAAGATATTTCGTATAACGAGTCCACCTCGACCAGGTACAATCACTACCTTCTCCCGCAGCGATCAATCCGAGGCTTAATCATAGGCAAGTCGGACTGCGGCAAGACGACGCTGCTGAATAACCTCCTCTTGCGCGAAGGGTGGTTAGACTACGATCAACTATACGTCTTCGGAAAATCGCTCCACCAACCCATCTACCAGCTGCTGCGGCGGGCGCTGGAAAGGGGATTCTCGAAGGACGATATCCGAGAAATACTCTCCATCAAGGATAGATGCCCCTACCCATTGATCGATGTGGTGGAAGTACTGAATCCATCGCCTAACCCTGGCGGTATCGAAGCCTTCTTCTTTGAACATGGAGACGATGTGCCAGACCCCCGCGAACTCGATCCCACCCGCAAGAATCTCATGATCTTCGACGACTTGATGATGAGCAAGCAGAGTAAGTGTGAAGATTACTACGTGAGAGGTCGTCACAACAACGTGGACTGCTTCTACCTCTGCCAAAACTATTTCAAGCTGCCCCGGCAATCGATCCGTGAAAATACCAACTTAATCTGCCTCTTCGAGCAAGATGCTAAGAACCGCGAGCACATCCGTCGCGATCACTGCAATGACCTCACCAAGGAGCAGTTTGACGTCCTTTGCGACCGCTGCTGGTCCGAACCTTACGGATTCATGACGATCGACCTCACGAGTCCCAAGGCGGCTGGAAAATATCGATACAAATTAGAAGAGTTCTATTTAGTCTAAGATAAAATCATGAACTACGAATCTTTGATGGATCAGATCGAGCAGTGGGAGCGCATGATCAAGCTGGAACCTATCTTTTTGCTTAATCATATACTGCTGAAGTACGAATCTTGGGTGGAGCAGATCGAGCTGGAGTTAGGTAGACCACCATCCACCGTCGAGCTACAGATCATGCTGAAGAGTCCTTTAGGTGCCCCTGAGTTTAAGTGGGAGTTTGAGGATTACCTCAAGAATAGGTGCGAGTGCCGAACGGAGATCGGAGACCCCAGCGATGTATACCCACTCTGCGGCTTCTGCCAGTCGATACCTGCGGAACTCAGAGAGAGTCTCTGTCATCCTCATGAAATGGTATGGTCACCGAACACAAAGTCATCTTACTGTATGAAGTGTGGTCATCCTCATGAAATGGTATGGTCACCGAACACAAAGTCATCTTACTGTATGAAGTGTGGAATGGAGTCAAAGAGACCTATGTTCGATGAAGATGAAGCAGATTTTGATACACTGAATGCTCGTCGCCATAACGGGGTGAGAAACCCTGCCAGATCCCTCCAACCTCCATGTTCAGTCAAAACGGCCCGTGGACACCAATGCACATTCCCATGCCAGCCGGGTAGCGATAAATGCAGAAGGCACTTGAATCCTTCAAGGATCGACCCTTATCAGCTTCCTCCACGCTGGCAGTCGATATTCAAACGCTCTCCAACGCTTAGGGGGCGTTCCGTCAAACGCTCTCGAACGCTTAGGGGCGTTCCGTCAAACGCTTAGGGGCGTTCCGTCAAAAGCTCTCGAACGCTTAGGGGCGTTCAGTCGAACGCTTAGGGGCGTTGGACCAAACGCTCGGGGGCGTTCAACAGCGATCAACGCTATAAATAAATGACATTCATTAAGATCACCGACCCCAAGCAACGTGAGGCGCTCGCTAGGGAATTGCAGGATCTCAAGCGAAGTATTCAGACTAGCAATATGCAGCATTGCCTCGACAATATCGGACTCGACCGCGACCTCGCCAGGATGTTCAAGCCCGTGGTGGAAGCTCAAAAGGAAGCGGCCTCGCAGATCACTAAAACGATCGAGGAACTGCCTGCGCTATCTCCCCCAACCGATTTAGCCCATCTATTAGCCATTGAACCACCTCAAGACACCCGCCTAGGCCTCCGGGCGACTCAGTATCTGCAGCTCAGCATGACTCCAGCAGCCGACCATACCTTTGGATTGAGGGTAGAGGACGATACCATCATGATCGGAAGTCGGCCCGTCACCTTCGATGGAGATGATATCTTCGTCGATGGCGTGCGCCACAAGGGAACCCCCGGTCTTTGGGAGCTCATTGTCAAGAAGCGCCCAGAATCGTTCGATCCCGAAGATTTGATGACCTATGGAGATATCCTGCGAACCTCGGGTGCCATGTACCAAGGAAACTCCGTTCTCTCGCGGACCCCCAAGTCGAGCCGAAGTTACAAATGGAAGGAGATCGTTTCTCATCTCTACCGGTAAGACAGACATGGCTCCGGACTCCAAACGGTATTCTTACCGAAAGACCTCGATTCGTTGATAGATCGCCTCGAACTTTGCGCCGCCGCCTATAAGGCTGGTAATAATGGGGTGCGCAACGAGATGGTGGCCATCCTCGATGCTATGAGGACGTTCGGTCACATCGACGACTCCTATTACAGAGAACTCCATCGCAGCCTTCTCCTATAAATAAATATACGATGCCATTGTTGATTAAGCACGGATATCGCCGAAAATACGTCGTCGGCGGGCGGGGGCTATTCGATACGGTCGCTAACTTGGCCGGACGCATATTCACCTCCTCAGCCGCGAAGACCTTGGGAAGCAAGGCCATGAGCGCCGCCACCAATGCCGCCCTGAAAGGGGTTGAAAAGGGGGCCTCCAAAACTGTGGACTATATGATCGATAAGGCGACCTCCAAACCTCGCAACCTCGTCAAGCCAAGTAACCCCACGATGACTCCCCATCAGCAAGCTCGGTTGAACAATCTGATCTCGGGAAATAATTCCACGATGACCTCCCATCAGCAAGCCTGGCTGAACAATCTAATTTCTGGAAGTGGTATTGCCACAATTCACGACTTCGTCCGCCGCTATAAATAAATATATCATGTCAAACATTCTCGACATCGCCGAACCCCTAGCTTTCGATGAAAGCCTCCAGGAATATCAAGTCCACGAATACGAACCTCAAGCCGGGGCTCAACTGAATAACGCCGGTGCTGAAATACGCATCAATATTGAGACCCAGGATCTCTTCCTTCATCCCGCTGAGAGTTACCTTTTGGTGGAAGGAAGGCTCCAGAAGAATGATGGGACCGCCTATGCCAATGCGGATCTCGTCTCGCTCGCCCACAACGGTATCATGTATCTGTTTCGAACCATCACTTACAGGCTCTCCGGTCAACAGATCGAGCACATCAACGACCCTGGCATCGCCACCACCATGCTAGGGATGCTGACCTATCCCGACGATTTCTCCAAATCTCAACCAACTGTGGTTCAAGGATTCCACCGCTATCGCCGACGCAGAGAACTCCGGTTTTGCAACTCGCCACGGGTATATCATCGTCAAACCTGCCAACACGGGGTCGTTCTCCTTCGCCATTCCCCTGAAGCACATCTTCGGCTTTGCGGACGACTACGATAAGATCCTGTACGGGTTCAAGCATGAACTGTCTCTCGTGCGCGATTCGGATGCCAATGCCGTTCTGAGGGCTGCAGCCGTCAATGACCCGGCAAGAATCATCCTGAGTAAGATCTCCTGGTTCATTCCCCACGTCACCCCCTCCGATCAGGAGAAATTGCGGTTGTACAAGACCATCCAGAGCAAGGGTAAAATCGATTGCGGTTTCCGAATGCGACAGTGCGATTCCATAGCCGTCCCCGAAACGTCTCAGTTTAACTGGCGGTTGACAGCCAAGAGCGGTCGAGAGAAACCCAGATACGTCATCGTGGCCTTTCAAACCAGCAAGAGCAACGACCAGACCCAAAATGCTGCTGTGTTCGACCACTGCCGCTTGCGAAACATCTACGTCACTCTCAACGCTGACCGCTACCCCGCCGTAGACTTTAATGCAGGTTTCACCCAAAATCAGACCGCTAGACTCTATAAGAACGCGGCAGATTTCCGGAAGAATTACTACAACATGGATCCTCGCCACAGTAACTGCAACATAACACCCAACGACTACATCGACCTGTACCCACTGTTCGTCATCGACGTAAGTCATCAGTCCGAGCGGTTGAAAGAGTCTACGGTCGACATTCAGGTCCGCGCCGAATTCGAGAGTAACGTGCCAGCCAATACTCAAGCGTTCGCCCTCGTAATCTCTGATAGGATCCTTCAGTTCGAGTCCGACGGCCAGAAGATGAGCGTCGTATTCTAGTATAAATAAATGGATCAATCCTTGCTACAGCGAATCGTCGAGAACACTGCCCCTAAGCAGGGGTTTTCCTTCATTGTGTCCGACAACCAAAGTCGGATTCTCACTCAATTCAGCCCACCCCTGCAACTGAGCGAGGGGAAAAGTTACGAGATGGCTTTGGTCAATCTGGAGACGTACTACTCTTTTCCCAATATCCATGCGGGTAACAATTCCTTCCGCTACTCCGCGGACGGTGGTGCCAACTGGTTCCCCATCGCACTGAGTACCGGGTCCAATGGCATTGAAGACATCAACAATGAGATTCAGCGGCAACTGCGTCTCAACGGTCACAAGACCAAGATCATTCTCGACGCCAATCGCGCGACGCTGAGAGCCACTCTAACCCTCGCCAGAGATAATCAAGTGGACTTCGACATCGAAAACAGCATCAACACCGTGCTGGGCTTCGGGCGCAAGGTCTACGCTTATGACCGTTGCACGAACGGTTACACGGAGGGTGATCTCATCGTCAACATCATCAGCATCAACAGCATTCTGGTGAATAGCGACATCATCCATGGAAGTTACCTGAACGGAACCCAGCAGTCCACCATCTACAGTTTCTTCCCCGACGTGGACCCAGGCATGAAGATCCTTCAGACCCCCCAAAATCTAGTGTACTTGCCCGTGACTTTGCGAACCATCAATCGTATGGAGACTCATCTCACCGATCAGAACGGCACCCCCATCGATCTCAGGGGTGAGAATCTCACCATTCGTTTTCATCTTCGCGAAGTATAAATAAATGAGTTACTCCGAATACAGTTTGAGCTTGACGAAAGGTCAGGCCGATAAGCTCCAGCGGGCTGTGAAGAAAGGCTGCCCGATCGCCATTCGTTTGTCCCACGCGAACTTGCAAGGCGACCACAAGATGATGCTCACCACGCAACAGATCCAAAAGATCTCCAAGCTCCTGCAGAAGGGTACCGGTGGTATGACTCTGAAGATGAGCACCTCTCAGTTTAAGGCGAACGTGCAGAAGGTAGGAGGTTTCCTACCCATGCTGGCCGGGCTAGCTGCGAGGGCTCTTCCCATGATCGCGAAGACCGTATTGCCCGCCCTAGGCATTGGAGCTTTGAGTGGGTTATGTAATGCCGCCGTATCCAAAGCAGTCGGTTCGGGGTTGCACTTGAAACGCGGCGGATGCATCTGCACCGTGCAACCCAGCGGGGATGGACTCTACCTGAAGCCTTCGACCGCACGAATCATCCAGAGGGATGGGCTCTACTTGAAGCAGGGTCGGCAGTTCCACGATGGCTCCGGTCTGATCTTAGGACCCGATAGTCCATTTAAGAATATCCCCTTGCTCGGCATGCTCTTATAAATAAATGGATGAAATCAATGCCAGTCGTATCGCACGCATGGAAGAAGAACTCACCTCAGAGATCCAGAGGTATGAGCATGTCTTGAGAATCTATAACCGTTTGGATAAGGTCATCTCCATTGCACAGGGTGGGTGTTCCGTGGGCAGTCTACTGCTGACTAGTGGTACCATAGGATCTGCCCTGACTGGGGTAGGTATTGTGGCATCCATCCCCCTTGGAACCATAGCCTGCCTATGTGCCACCGGTACCTTAGTATTTTCCTTGATCTCACGCCGAGTCGCCAAGAAGAAAAAGAAGCATCAAGATACCGTGCGATTAGCCCGATCCTTCAAGTCCCAGCTGGCCGGTGAAGACGGTGCTCCTGCAATCTGTCTGAAAAACTACTACGATGAAAAGGATCAGTAAAATTGCGTCAACCTTCTACCCTATTTAGTGAAGAACTGGATGCGCATGCATCGTAAGTTGTGTTATTCCATTCGCTCCTATCTCTCCCATTTCATTCAGATTCCTTTCAGTCAAATTCCCCGATCCGTTTGGATCGAGAAATTTTTTTTGACCACTTTGATCTGGAGGGTTCTTACATGAGCGGGGAGCGGCGCTCATTCAGAACCCTCCAGATCAAAGTGGTCAAAAAAAATTTCTCGATCCAAACGGATCGGGGAATTTTGCGTTCCCACCCCCCCCCAAGAGATTGGTTTTGCACCCCTCATTTCCTCACCAGATCGTATGAGAGGTACTGTTGCTTGGACTTCTTGCTCAGCTTGAATCCCGTGCTGCGGACGAAAGCTCCTTCCAAGGGAGTCATCTCTTTGCTGAGCGTGGGGCAAGCCCATACTTTGGATGTCTCTCCTTCTCTGTCTTTCAGGGTAAGGATTTTGCATTTCCCAAACTTACCATCCACTTCAATCACCTCCATGATTTTATAGATCACTCCGATGGGTAAGTCCTTCCATTTGATGGCTTCCTGATTCTGGTCCTGCACCTTTTCCTGAAAGGCACCTTCACTGATGAAGTCATCTTCCTTGTCTCGGGGTTGGGGCGTGTTGATGAAAGCATTGTGTTCCACACTCATTCTTGTATTTTACCTTGTCACACACTTGTCTTTAAGGTGTCCTAACTATCTTCAGGGGCGACTTGTCTGCCATGCTTGTATTTACCCCATAGTTAATAGGAACCCCTCCCCGTTTGCATTTTTGGTCCGGATCGGCATTTCCAAGCAGGATTTTCCCTTAGTGCGGCAGAAACCCCCTTTGCACACTACTTCCATGTTGATAAATTATTTGTTTATCATTTCGTTTAGCTTCTTCATTAGACTTTCTATCTAAATTTATTAATACATTTCAACATTTATTTATTGATATACGGTATTGTACATTACATTTATGTTTTCAAAAGCATGACCGCAATTAAAAAAAATCACTTACGTTTAGATTTCAGAAATCCTTTCAAGTAGCATTATTGTGAATGTGTAAATTTTCGCTTTTTCTAGCTTCCATTTTCATTTCTTAGGCAACACCTTTCCTGTATGACCAAAGGTTTTATACCAAACACCAAAAAATCTGTTAGTTTGTGATTTCTATTTAATCTATGTAATATTTAATGATAATAGTTTAAAGACAATATTTCCGCAAAAAATGTAGGTAACAATATATTCTGGATTTCCAGTTGCGTACGAATAAACGAAAACACATATTTCGTCTTTTTTCAGAAATGTAGAAATACAAAATAGAAAAATAAATTACAGTACACTTGGAAATTTACGATAAATTACAGTGATACGTTTGTTGTGTTTTAACCAACATATTTACATTTGTTTATAGTTTGACTCACGAGAAATATTTATCTTCCTGTTTGAGGGTTACGTTTTACAATTATATAAATAAATTTCAACGTTTAAAACTAGCATTCAATTATCTGTATACTAAAATCGTTAGACCTTAGGTGTTTGAAATATGATTCTAGTGGATATAAGACTGTTCAGAATGTTAGAAGACAGCTGATTACTTAAAATTTCCGCAGACATGTATTGCAGCATACAAATGAATTGGGTGGAAAGATAAGAAAATGCGATCATTTTAAAAACCTGATCTTTGTAAAAAAATAATTATCAGACATTGATAAAGAAATCGGTAAACAACTAAGAAAATAACAAAAGAAAATCACGAGAAAACCTCCATACGGTTATATTTAATTTGCACAAACCCTGAAATTTACTGCAACTTATAAAACACATAAAATAAATGCATGGGCTTCCTAAAATATTCTCCACTAAAAATATTAATTAAAATTTGTAATGGTCCAACATAATTGTGTTATAGATTTACACTTACTGGTTTAAGGGACAAATACATTTTATTGCAAGAGAATAAAGATACATTTAGTCACTTGTTTTATTTATTAGATGGTGAAAATAATTTCCGTATAATCCACAAGCACACACCAATATATTTGTATTTATTCTATACTTTTGTCTATGTATATACTCATAAACGATTTGCAACTGCAGGAGAAGACTCAATAAATTTTTTTAACTGGCAAAAAAAAATGTTTAAACTATACTTGAAACGAGGCTAAAGCAGCTTAGGAATCATCATATCCAAATTGCCTGATATTGACTGTCAGTAAAGTTTATTTGATATTTTATATATTTTATGGTATAGTTTTTTTTCCATTTTATTACTTATAGTCAACATCAAAAACCTGTTTGAACTTAATGTGCTAGTTTGCATATTTCCTGACATAAATGACGTCTGTTATGTATAAATGCGTGCAGTCAGTTCGATTTAATAGAAGCAAATGTTTATTTATCTAAACACATCTAGAAGATAATCAGCAAGTATAACGATTCGTTGGTCCTATCCGTTAGATCACTTTTCCCTAAAAGAATTATGATTTAAGGACACATCTTTAGCCACCATCTGTCAAATCTGACAATATAATTCCTCTTAGTATGTATTAGACGAACTTACGACCAATCTACCCAGACTTCAAATATTCTTGAGTGACTTGTTACCTTAAATGTTAATAGTAGTGTTCAAAGGAAAGATTAAAACGATTTATTATAATGCATGTTAATACATTATAAACATACTATGATATACTTTTGAGGAATTAATTGACAAGAAAAGTATGTTCTAACAAAACCAGTAAGAAATGAATTTGGAGAAATTTGTACGATCATAATCACGTGAAAAGGTAATATTAAATTTATTAAACTATGGGTATAGACAAGAAGGTACAGTAAAAAAAAATATCCAGTGTAGTCCCAACTCTTGTGCGAGACGGGATAATAATCAAAAGCTAAATTGCGGAAACCAGTCGTACCTCTAGGATAACAGATAAACATTGCTGTGTCTTGATTAGCTGCTAACTTGGGAGATAACTGCTGATTGGCCAACAAATAAGCACAGCTAAGTTAAGGATCAAATCCCCACATGATTTCGAGGTGGTATAAATCTAAATAGATCGACCGCCGTTCGCTGCCACTCGAGAAAAGCCGAGTCATCACCAATCGGTTACGAATAAAAAAAGGGGAAAATATACATGATAATTGGAATCAAACTGTTTTATAACGAAAGTTGCTTTGATTTGTGTATGTATGTCATAAAATGAGTATTATAAAGCTTAAACGGAGACATGCCGTGAAATAACCGTCCGAAAAACCAAGTTTTCGTATTATGTAAGTCATTATTGTATAAATCACTCTGCCATTTGTTAAATGTGTTCTTACAAGACCATTCCTTTTCTTAAACTTTCACATCTCATAAAACAATTACATCGGAGGGAAAATACAGATAGAGAATTTATTGCCCCGTCGGGCGTAACGAACACTTCTAGTCTTGCTACAGATAAGCCTTATGAATGTTAATTAATAATGATAACCACAGCGGGCTACCTTTGAATCAAAAACTTGGGGTTATTTCTCGGCATGACACGGAGGAAATTGGCGGAAATTTAAAAAGGCTTGACATTTTCTCGAACAGGTCTACATCAACTATATCGCTGAATATGATGCACCCCAATACACTCATGGATACTGCCTCTGATCTGTATTTTATGGACAAATGACTACGGTTAGGGGACAAATTTTAATTCTTTTCCTGTTCACTGACAAGGTTCACATCAACTTACTTACCGCGTATGATGCATCTGACCTATATTTTGTGGTTACCTTATTTGGCTATCAAAAGATTGTGTACTTATAATGAAGTGATGTAAATAATAACAATAATGCCATTTTATATTACAAAACAGCACATATTTTTGTCTACTAAGAAAAATAACGCTTATAGACGGCTAGCTTTTTAGAAAACTAATACTTTTATTACGTCAATTTTCATTAGTAAGCAATAACATTGGTATATAGAAGCTATCTTTCATCGGCGTTATCACGTGAAATCGCCCACAACAGACTTACTACATAACACATCCTTAACATTGGAAAATTGTAGCTCACATTATAATCAATACAAACAGGGGTCTTATATATAAGTATTTGCCTTTTACATTGTTCTGTACAATAAGGATGTAAATCTCACTTGGTGATCCAGCAAAACTATGTAAAACACATATGGTTTTAATTAACACTAAAGTAAACCTTTATTCCCAACTTAAAACAGTATACACCATTAAATTATCATGTTTGCCTCCATGTAGTCATGGGGGCCTCGGTGGCCGAGTGGTTAAGGTAGTTCGTCTACTATTGATCACGTGGTCTGTCAACACTGAAACTGCGGGTCCGATTCTCACTGCAGGCAGGGTGTACTCGACTCCATTTAATTGACAAGGATTGCCAGTTTTCCTACCGCAGGTCGGGGGTTTTCTCCTGGTACTCCGGCTTCCTTCCCGAATAAAAACTGGACGCCATGATATAGTTGAAAAATTGCTGAAAATGGCGTTAAAACACCATTTAAACAAATAAACAAACAATCCATGAAGTCATGTTATGTGAAGCACTAAAGCAGATCGCCAAAACGAAATAAAACATTCGAGGGTCAGAAAATGTTTCTTATTAATTATTATTCAGTTCAAATCTAACAATAGTCTTTGTAAGTCTTTGTAATAATTTATTGGTTATAAGAATAATTTTTTAATAAATTGTTAGTTATCAATGTATGTGAAATCTAACACAGTGTACACTAAAACCATTAAATGTCTGAAAAGGTATGTATTTATACAGTCATTTACTTTACTCTGAATCTGTCTGAAAAGTATACAATTGACTCTACGTTAGTCTTGTCTATTCATAATTTGTCTGAATTACTCAGAATAAAATCCGAATGTGCACTCCGTGTACTAAAATAATTCTTGAAGCATTTTTTTTCTGAGTATTTGATTAAAAAATAAATAAAATGAATTAATGTTTACAATATGTACCACAATGTAATAATGTGTTAATTTTAACGGATTTTTATATTTGAAGCAGATTAAATATAAGCCATAGATAGTTTGTACTATTTCTGGAATAAACATTTTCCATAACATGACAATAAGTAACTCTACCAGTGTCTAGTTAGAGGCAGAGCACTGCTTACTCGTCCGGGGCACCTGAGTACACCGATTGTTTTATTGGGTTCTGGCTACTCACTTTCTGTTTGTGTGTTGTTGGTTTTTGTATTGTGTTGTATATGTCGGTCTTAATCCGTGTTTGTAATTGTCCCTTGAATTTCGACTCCTTTTGTTCGCTCGATGTCCTTGCTATTTTGCTTTTAAATTTTAAGGAATTATTACTTTATTTTGAAATAATCTTTACAACAAAGAGAGATTAAATTCACAATTGGTAATTTATTGGTATGAACAGTTTTATCACTAAACTATCATCTAAATCCGAACATTCGTCGTAAACATTGTTTTCTCATTTAAATAAGAAACTTTTTAATTCGCCGAATCAAAAATTACAAAGTTACATTTGACATATTTTGATTGTTACTAAAATATATTATACTTAACCTTACCAGTTGCATTAAATTATTGTTTTAATTCATTTTCATTGTTATATAAAAAGTATTTAAGATACTTTTTTAATTTATAATTATCATTAAACTTAAAAGCAATTAAATATGTTACAAATAAATATGAGATCAAATGCTATCTGCTGCAGTAACCTGAAATGCTGGTTTTAGTTCTGTTAATATTATACCTGGTATGATTAAGACAAATTCTAATATGACGTCCTGCTTTCGCTATGTAAGCAAAGGCGTGTAAAAATTCCAATAAATTTAGTTCGCACATGCGCAAGTTCATTTTGGTTGCAGTCGTTTAAATTTTATTAAAATACCTTAATTTTTTAAACCATTATCATCGTTACTGTTAATAAAGTTGTTATTTTAAGCTTGAATTTGCATGATTTAACATTCAGCCATTTAATTATGTTTCCACCACTCTGTGTTATAACACACGGGAGGTACGTGGAACAGCACATTTATATGCCGCTTCACTGTACAGATTACCATATTTGTTATCGCTCGGGACAAATATTCATGAATATAATGCCCACCCATGTTAATACGACAATAAAGTATGGTATCCATGAATTTTTTCTTAAGTTTAAGTTTCTTAGGCCTGTCTAGTTTAAAACGGTTCGCGAAAGGATACGGACTAGTTCAGAATGATTCAATGAGATGAAGATAAGTGTAAGACAATTCTGACTTGTATCTCTGTTCGAAAATAAATGTTCTATGTTCTCTTTGGAATGTGCTGTAACATGACCTATCATATAATTCTCTGTCTTAATATTTTGATCATTTTAACTGTTTGAATTATTTTCGGAAAACAATTGTCATGCGGAGCAATATTTGTGAGAACCTCAATTAAACATAAGTTAGGCGTTACGTTAATAATAATAAATGTTTTTTTCTATAAAAATAGTAGGCGTATATTTACATTCAAAATCACAGTCTTGTTACAAATATGAATAATAAAGTTAAGGAAAACCGAAAAATTGAAAAAGTTGTGTCTGGCTATATCCATTCTTAACTATTCAGTTCTGAACAAGATTTTAAGTTAAACTTAGAGTCTCAGTAAGTTTTCGGCAGCAAGCACGCGTTGTTATATATTTAAATATATAAAAATTCAAATAAACGATTTGAAATTTTACAGCTTGAATGCCCTTTCATTTCGATGTAGTACTACACACGAAATTCGTATAATAATTCAGGTTTCTTAAGATGCAGCTGCACTCATTTATACAAAAGTAACAAAAAGCCTAATCAAAATTGTTGTATCCTTTGAAATATTTTATTTTGATCGGCCGTCTTGCTTAGTTGCATTTTCTCTTCTAACCTTAAATCCAGAAATTTTGCCACAAAGGACACTTTTCATTTAGCAACAAAACAAATCACTTTTTTAATGTATCTATATTTTAGGAATGCGATATTTATTGTAAACAGCTAAATAGTTAATATTAAAACATACTCATAACTTTTTGCAGGTACAAAGATTTTGTTCGTACGATATAATGAATTAGGAATTCTTGACTTACACACCAGCAGCTTGTTTTCAATCGGAATTGCCTCAACATATGATCAGTTTGTAGCCTATCACGATAGGTATGAATTTATATACTGGACTGACTATGATAACGGGAAAATATACAGGTATGTTCTTTTGTTTATCGATTAATAATATGCAATCTTGAATCTCGTTTTTAATATTCCATAGTCGAGTTTGGATTAAAATTTTATATTCGTATTTATTAATTTCAGAATGAAGTATCAGTTAAATGAATTTACTGAGTTGCAAGTCATATTTGAAGCACGAGAAGGTCACAGGCCATTTAAAATTGTCGTTGATTCTATGAACGATTTGCTGTATTGGACAGATTATTATAGTTATACTATAATGAGATCAGAACTTGATGGATCAAATCAAACAGTAATACTCAACGGTGGCATATATACACCATCACTTGCTATTGATCCAGTAAACAGGTTATTATATTCAACTAAAATAGAGTGTGGTAGACAAAAAAAATTACAGTATTCGTTATTGGATGTGTAAGAGATACATGTATGTTTCAAGAAACTCCTAATTTAAGTTTTTGGTTAGTTACAAGTAAACTATTAATAAAAGTAGTTTTGTTCTTCAAATAAAAACCTTCTACGAAATGTATTATTTAAACATCGTTTAAGTAAAAGTGTTATTATGGCTTTATTCTTTAGTGTACATTATAAAATGTCTCAATAACAAAACTTGTATGGTGTACAGATTTTATAATACGTTCATCATATTTTAAAAAGATACTCAGATTATCAGAAAACTTGTGATTGAAATTTAATAGTGGAAATGCATGTTCAAGCTTTTATATTATTTTGATTTATATAAGGACATGCAATTTTTTGTTAATTCTGAGTTTGCATGACCATAAGACAGATGAGTTTACACTAACTCATTTTATTTTCGCCGCCCAGCGATATATTTCTATTCATTTTCGTTGCTAAGGGTGGACAAAGGAGAAAATATTTGAAGTACATTTAGTTATAATTAAATGAACAGAATTTTGGGAAAAGAATGTCAATTATTCAAGCTAATTGAATAATTTAGACAAGACATAACATAGTACTGAAAATGCTTGGGTGATATTAGTTAATAATAAGTTAATAATCGAGGCAGAACTTTTTTGTCCTGCTACTTTGTCTTCGGGGATAAGCGCTATCGTAGCTTTAGAATATCGAAAACCAGAATAAAAAGGATTAAATTTTTCAAGTAGCCAATGAAAACCTGCCTAGGTCACATTCCACTTAGGTCTACCGAGAACTCGTCAACCTCATGTTAATAATGTAAAAATAGAGGTACCCTTACATAAACAAATGTATATTACTTTTCAGAGATAACGACCTTATATAAACAGGAAAATGCTTCACAATATTTTAATATAATTGCAAATGGAAAAAACACATTTTTTAAATAAATGATATGTTAATTGTATCTTCCCTTGCCACTTCAAAGTACTAAAAATCAAAACAACACAGCACCAATCAGTAACAGTTCTGTTAAGGGCCATTGACAGTGACTCTAACTAATATTGCCATTTAAAATTAATAATTAAAATGGCATGTTGACCTAAGCTATTAAAACCCAATCTAAATATGTCAATAGGAAAATAGGTAAGAAATGTAGGTCACAAGCATTTGACACAATACGGTTTTGTATCAAATGTCTTAACATTAAAACACGACACAAAATAACGCGTTACTTTTATTAACGCGCTAGAATATCGCGCCAATGACATAAACAGCCACTCATACACTGTAAAAAATGTGTTTAGAGTCTAAACATAAACCTAAACGCCTTTTGTGTTCTCACTTGAGCACATGTTTAACCCTAAACATGTTTAGGTTTGCATAGATGTTTAGGGTTAGAACATGTTTAACCCTAAACATGTTTAGGTCTTAGCTGGTGTTTAGATTGAGAACATGTTTAACCCTAAACATGTTCTACTTGCAATTCCTGGGTTTTTCCTCCTGTATAGTCATTCTCTGCTTCAATGTCAAACTAGATTTTTTAATTTACAGAATGTTCAGCAAATTGTTTGAGGGCCCTCATTTAATATTTGGAGAATTTACGATTACTCTTCATACAGATCCAAACATACTGGCTAAAATGTTAAAAAAGGCAACACAAAAATTAAATTGAGTCTGATATTTTATTTTTAAATGTACATGTATAAGTTACTTCAGTTGTTTTCAAGCATGTAAATTTCTGCAATACAACAAATCTTTTAAAATTAAACATAAGATTAGAAAAAGAATTTTTTTTTAAAAAGAATGTATCAAAAACACTATGTATATATGCCATCATATATGCATTTTTTGAGAATCAAAATGTCAATGAACAATGAACAAGGCAATATAACAATAAAGGTGAAAAAATATTTGTAGTTAACAAATCCTTGCACACACTTTAAATAAATGGGTAAAACATAACTCAATTAACACCCATTACAATATAAAAAGTGAGATTCACACATCAAATCATAAAGTTCATACTTGTGAAAATGTTACAGCAAATATCAACCATACAGTAATAAAATATATTCATTTTGGTAATATATATATTAATTGAATTTTTGTTTTTAAAAAAATTTGATTTGTGTAATCCCCATGACACGACATGCCGTATTATGAGGTTAATTCTTAAAAAATGGCTGATAGAAAAGTGATTGCAAAATTAAATTTAAAGAAAATGAAAAAGAAAAGTGATATTGCAAATTAAATTTTAAAAAATGATATTGCAATTATTTTTAAATTTCATTAAATAATAATAAAATCTCCTTTCACAAATTTTCAACAGCCATTCAGAATTCATTTGTATCTATTTCCAGTTTGAAAGTTGTTATCTTCGGTCTGTTTAAAATATTGAAGCGTTTTAAAATTTCAAAAAGTTTAATTTTTTGTATTTGTTTATTAAATCAATATATATTTTTAGATTTTAAGCCAAATTTGAAATGAAATATGAAATTTTGGTTCTTTAGACAACAAACCGTCAAAACAATCGTATCAAAAGAAACATTTAACTAAATTTCTTTACAAATAAACAGATAAAAACTTAAAATTAAAAATACATGTATAACAACTGTAGCATTTAAATATCACTCTAAATATGGTCTATACCAAAAATAGCGACCTAATTTATAGTCAAAACTTGTATGTTGTACATGACTCAAGTTCAGCACCAATTGTTGTCCTCCTCACTTCTGTCTGATGATTGTTCTTTTGTTGTAAACTTTATCAAGCAACTCTATGGAAATGTGAACTGTCTTTCAGTAGTGCGATTTGTTGAACCCTATAGCTGGTGGCACTAAGGACAAGAGAGATCCAGAACGAAGAAAAGTATAAGAACTTTTATGGCTTTTTTATGTTGTTTTTATCGATTCAATACCAATAAATGGTGTTAATTTTTTTGTCTGTTTCTTACAATCACAAAACAAGGTGTTGTCGTCTTCACACAGGGCTCGCGTTGGAGGGCGACTCGGGCGAAGAAGTCGCCTTATCGTGGTCCCACTTCACCCTCGATCATCTTGAAAAGCGAAGTGAAGTCGCCCTTTCAATTTGTAGAATCGCCTGATGTCAACTTTCAAATTTTATTCCCATTTTGTTAAGAAATCTTCGCTTTTTGATTCAGCGTCATGTTTATTATGTTACGCGCCAGAAAGTCAACTGGTACCCTTTTACCTTTATTTTGGTATATAAAGCGTAGGTTTAAAATATGACCGGAAACCAGTTCAGAGCAAAAATACGTGAAAGTTTCAGGAGCGGATATGAATTTAATGCCGGAGATTGCAAATACGATGCTGATAGTTTTGAAATGAGTATTGCAATGATAGAAAAGTAGTAAAAAATAGTATTTAGGCATTTACTTTAAACAAATTTAAGTTGATGTAATTTTCTACTTCTAGTTCTAATAGTACTTCATTATAATTCAATCAATTTGTAGACCAATGACAAAGAAACATTTTTTAATGAACAGTTTTGTGACAGAAGATATATTTTTTTAATTATGTTATATACATGTATTTATGAAAATGTGTGATAAAAGTTAATCAAATCTTTTACTTTATCCTCAATAAATTGAACTGCTAAAAACATGTAACAATAAAAACTTCAAATGCCAAATTAACACATATTAAAAAAACAAACAAAATAGGACGATTTCGCGACATATAATGCAAATTCTCCCTGTTGTCCACCCACTTCTCCCTGTTCTATCCTCACTTCTCCCTGTCAGCCCCACAAAAGAGAAGTGACTTCTCCCTATAATTTTGACCCAGCGTGAGCCCTGCTTCACAGTGTTTGGGTTAGTTGCCTAAAAGAGAATAAAAAATATTTAAAGCATACAAAACAAGCCAGATACATAAAAAACTAACAACAAAATGCAAGCCAACTTTTATCAGCATCTTTGTTATTATCTTTGATAAAAATATTAATGATATTTACAGAAAAAGGAATTTAACATAAGGAGGGAGACTAAAGAAGGGAAATATCAGTTACAAATGAAAACAAAAAAGAACCATTCTTACTTGCACTTCTGTAATTAATGGAAAATCTTTTTTTCTTGTATCCATTTCTTGCTTCATCAGTCTCAAAATCTCTTTATGTTCATCCTGCCAATTCTTTGTCCTCAGCCTCTAAAAATATATGAAATCTAATAAGAGTACGGTTTAAACAAAAAAAAACTTGTTTTCATTCTTTATCAATGTTCGAATAATCAACCCATATCTTGTTTTTCTATGCAAGAAATGCAAATTTATTTTTTTAAAAGCCAGTAAACAGAATAGCTTAAAAAAAACACAATGTAAAATAGATCAAATCAATTCTATCAATGTCATGAATTGATGTCAGAATGTACTGTAAAAGGAAGATGCACATTATCTAATAAAACATGACATACATGTTAACTTTTTTATTCAAGTCAATGAATGACTGAATGTATTTGAGCAAATGCACTTGTGTAAAAGTTACCCCCCCCCCCCCCACTGTTATGTGCAGCGAATTTTTCAATACGGTGCATGTTCTTGTCATTCATACATATTGCTTTATTGTAAGTTATGTGGTATTATACTTTCATGTCGTGTACTGCAAGCCGATAAATAGCCGGGGCACATGATGTAGGGATGCAAAGTGAAAATTTCAAAATCTTGCAAATTATAAATGTAATACCTCATTTGAAAGAGGCATTCATGACAATTTCAAAACAGCTTAGTTTTTTCAAATATCTCTTTTAATAACAAAGAAATTCACATTTGTATTTTTTCAAAATATTCGTTTTTGGCACAAAACTGTTTCCACAAAACAATTAAATATAAAAAATTGTAATAACGTAATTTAAATTGAATAAAGTTGTTTAGTTGATAGTTGCACAATATTCTGTAAGATTCAGCTCAAAGTACTGAATATATTTATTTCTATTTTATTTTGTAATTTTTTGTAGTCGACATAACTGGAAATCTGTCAAACAATAGTTGTTACCTTAAAATTCACTAAATTTCTCTTTCCTTATCACATTTACTGGGAGAGCTGAAATAAAAAGATATAAAAATTAAATATATGGTTTTTTTTATCCATAACTACAAGTAGTTAGAAGCCTGTATTATTTGTCGGAACAAAAAATATGAAAAATTGGTGGTAATACATGGAAAAAAATTCAAGTTAAATCCATAATAAATAATCTCTTTATAACTTACAGATTACATTGTATATTGTTATTGTTATCATAATTATCTTGCTTTTTAAGAAAATAAACTATTCAATAAACAGTACAACATTTAAATAAAACTATTTCATCAAGTATTGTACATAATTTACAATGTACCTGAATAAGGATTATCAATGCCTGCATGTAAAAAAGAATGTGTTTTTTTTTCAAATACTAGTATTCTGTATCATTTTTGAGCATTACAGTTACATTAAATCAATAGTTTAAATTCTTTTATCAAAATTTATTAATTTGTAGGGGTGCAGGCATTAATAGGTTCTAAATAAACTATAACCTCAGTCAATGAAATTAAGATTAACAAACCACAAGCCATTCGGGCAACCATTTTCAGGAAATCCACATGCCCGAACACATTTTCACTTGCCCAAAGAAAAAAAGAACCAAGACAACCATGAAATTTGTAAATGAAAATAAAATATTGAAAAACAATGTGTTTTAAATTATTTTATTAGTCTCTTGAATAGAATTGAAGCATATTGTCTATATATTCCTCATTTTCTTCATTTTCTTCATCTTCCTCACTCCAGTCTGAGTCACTTTCAGGATCATCAAGTATCTTCCTTGAGCCACACCATCCAGCCTTTAAAATAAAAATGTTAAAAAAAAATATAATCCTCATAGCAGATGAGATTTGAAAAATTGTTTTCTAAATTTTCAATCCTTATCTCATGGATATTCAGACTTCTTATATTCTGATAAATCAGATTTCACTTTAAAATATTTGAAGTCAATCTACTATTCTTACATGAATCCTTTGTTACTTGTGACAGTGAACATGTAAAATTAATGTGAACCTGATCAATTAATGTATCCTCTGTAAGTTCATCATCTTCTGAAACATTATCCTCATCAGAACTAACTACTATGTCTTCTGTGGTAATAGCCTCTCCCTGATTCTTTTCAATTTCTTTCTCTTTAAGCTTCCTTTGGTACCCCTTGGTTCTCCTCCTTCTGCCAGAAGATGTTACCTGAAATATATTATGCTGTTTTAAAAATTCATGGCTATAAAGACATCAAAAAAGAAGATAATGAGATGTAGAATAAGGGTATGTGACCCAATTCTCATAAACCTGCAGACATTTATAATCCTCAATGCAAGACAGACTGAATGTCTGAATGAAGAAAGGCACTTAAAGAGACACATTCATCAGTAGAGAATAAAACTTTCCTTAAGATTCAACAGTAATTATTAATACATTTATGTAAATACCATAAATGTGTCTATTGCTGGCTTTGGGTCAAATTCTGCAATTGAGGCCCCCTGGATACTGACTGTCATAAGACTATTGAGTCTGGGTGCTGAAAGTCTTGCTCTCCGTTTGTTCTTTGTTAACTTCATTACTGAAAAAAAATAATGAATTACTTCATAAAGTAGCAATCTTGAATTCAAAGAACGTGTTTTTTTTTAAATTAAGAGTATTACAGTTAAGTAGAGATATAGATATTTGGTTTTTCAAAGTGAACAATGATATATCAAAACTTTACAAAGAAGTGCATATATTATATCATACTATCATTCTTTTATAATGTTACTGCTAATTACCAGAAAAAGCACATTCATTACGAACTGATGTAGGTGGCAGAGTTCTTATCAGGTCAATAATACTTAGAGCAATTTCCACCCCCTGTCCTTGCAATGCTTTGTTCACTGCATTCCAGTGGATGGTCCCTCCTTCAAGCTCTTTAGGAAATCTGTAAATGTAAATTTAACAAATTGTTTTATCAGTTTAGGAGATAAGAATTTATTTAGGAGGGAGGATGATTTAATAAAAAATTATAGTAAAATTTACAGCTATTTAAATTATATATAGATAATGAGATGTGGAATAAGTGTATGTGACACAATTCTCACAACCCTGTAGACACTTAACCAGCCTTCAATGTTGATCTAGGGTGCTGCTAGCCTAAGCAGTTCAAATATTCTTAATGCTTTGATATTTTATTATGTGAACATGTAGACAAAGTCACAAAGACATACTTTTGTTTGATTAACAACTTTAGCAAGCTCCATTCTGCTAGAAGTTCCTCCTTGGATACATCATCCTCTTCCAGTACCTCCTTGAAATGATCATATATCACTCTGATCTGTTCATTGCCATAATCTGTGCAATATAAATATATTATAATACAAAAATTTGTTTCAGTCATGTCTGTTGTGTGTTCACAGTAAATCATTCAATTGAAAGACTTGTAAAAGTTCAAGATAAAATGAATTGAAATTACTATTAGACTGACTGTCCTTTGAATTAAAACTAAGATACATAGAAAGTGTTATGAAAATGCTAAGCAACAGAAAAATGAAATAAACTCCAAGAACATTCAAAATTGAAGAAACAAAAAAATGAAATAAACTCCAAGAACATTCAAAACTCAAGAAACAACCCAAGAACAAAAAACATACAAAGCTTTGGACTTTGTTGTGGTTTAGAATAAATAGTTTATTAAAAATATTTTAATTAGTGATAAAAGCTCACTTAATACCAGTCGCCAGCTTATGTCTCTGATTACAACATCAAATCAAAGTAAACATAAATGAAAAGGCAATAACAGTAAACAAAAAGAAAAAAACAAATTACAACTCGGAAACCTGAAAGACTGTCAGGCCAGTTCCTGAAGTTTGATATTGCTGTGGCAGATATAATTGGAGATGTATCTGGAAATCTGCTGTCTATGTGTTCCAAGATGGAGACAATTAGATTGTCTAAGTTTGGTTTTGGTTTTTGACCAACAAACTTAATGTCTCTCTCCATAAACTTGGAACTCTCTATTACTTCCTTTATTGCATCATTTTCTCTATTTCAAAAAAATTAAATTATTATTTAAAAAAAAATCTTTATTTTAAAGATTTTTTTAGTTTTATGGTTAACATTAATAAAAATGTTTACAAGTTAAAAGACCGACTGACTTCCATGACTACCGCAGAGTTAATATTGATATTTCATTACTATACTTACTTGTTTTTCATGTCTGCTAGAAAGACTTTCGTTACCGAAAGATGCTGTGAAGAATCTGCCAAAGTTAAGTTTTCCTTTTGTAGGCAAAGACTGAGTCTTTTAATAGGGCGAAGCAAATCCTAAAAAATATGATTATGAATATTTTAGTATTGAAAGTAATTATTGTTTTCATGACTGTTTGAATATTAAAACTCAACTGCTTTATGAAATGGAAAGATCGTTCCAATTCCTACTGAATTACCTGTAAGCCCATAAGGAAGACAATTACATGTCCATCTTTTGACAGTTTTGCAAGTCCCTCAGCTTTGGCATTGGTATGGGATGCTGATTCCAAATGATTTCTAATAACATGGTATGCTTTAAAGAAGTTTTCTATGGCTCGGGATAGATGTGGAACCCATCTTGTACCCCCTACTCTGGTGGGTAATATCTGATTCACTTGCAAAGACTGAAAAATAATAGAAATTCAATAAGGTACTATTATATCTACTAAGCACAGTGACTTTTCTATTGTGAGCAAATGACAGACATTTATAAATATGGTTATTGGAATATCTTAAATCAAGTAAAATTGCTGAGGGATTTAAAAAAATAAGCTAGCAGTAGGCTGTAGCTGCTTTAAATTGTCATTTATTATTTACATAGAAAACTAATGGTTATGACAATTTATTTTGTATTTAGCCTGAGCCACAGTGGGGATGGTATAATTTAAAGATGAATTACCTCAAATGACCTTTTCAATCCCTTTTTCATTGATGGAGACTTCCGGTAGAAGTAATACAACCCAAGTAGTAATGTGATGGCCTTGTCATAATTTTTGTTGTTTTTTATGGTGTCTTTGAAGGACAGCTCCAACCTATGAACCAGGCAGTGTACAGATACCAAGTATGGTCTGGTACGCTTTAATATGGCAGACAGTCCATTCTTTCTGCCTATAAAAAAAATATTTGACTGAAATTAAAAAAATCATTGACATTTTAATGCACATATTTTTGTCAATAGCTTGTAAAAGCAAGGTGTACCAAAGGGGCAATCAGATCTCATAAATCCATTGAAACAAAGACAAAACCTGTAGACACAGAAGACAAACACAAGGCTGCTCGCTGTCTTCTGTTGTAGATTTTGTAATTATGGTCAGTTGATGGAGTTGTGTCATGTACATTTATTCCACATCCCAATTATATTTAACAAGAAACGTAAACACATCACATAAAATGTAAGTGGACAAAGTGAACTCTCAACCCAGGTGCTCTGGAAGAGTAAGTAGTTCCTGCTTGCTGCTGCACACCCGTCACCAAGTTGTTTCAAGCAAGGACAATTTGTAATGTGTCTTTGTTAATGATGATTTTAATTACTTACCCTGCATGTTAGAGGCACCATCTGAACAGAATCCTATAAGTTTGTCTTTAAATTCATTATGAAGACCAGCATTTCTGAATTGTTTTTCAATAAATTCATGAATGTCTGCAGATGTTCCAGATTCAGGCAAGCCTATATGAAAAAAATCATCTTGCACCTCTCCCTCAGAGCATGTCCTTACGTATAATGATTCATAGTCATCCCCTGTAAAGTCTGCACTTCCATCACATGTGAAAGAAAAGTATCTTGCTCCCTTAACTGTTTCAACAACCTTTTGAAATGATGTTTTTGCAATGCAGTCAACAAATAATGAGCAAGATTTGTCATTCAGATAAGAATTACCTAAGTCTAGGCCTTTGGCTTTATCTAAGTCACACAACAAATTATACTCCCTAAAAGATTTGTTGTGTTTAGCAACAAAGTGGGCATTTCTAAATTTGTACGAGAGTTTCTCATAATCAGCTTTATGTAAAATGTAGATACATTTTGCTGCCTCACTCTTTTCCACAGGTATACTTTTTCGTTTAGTGATAATTCGATGTGATCTACTGGCCTCGTGTTGCTTCAGAGAATCCAACTTCATAGATGTACACCCTTTGATGAAAGCAGAATCTACATCTTGTGACATGCCTAAATCTATGCACCAGTCACAGTACATAAGCCCCTTGTCATCGTCGTAACGTAGCCACGGGCGTCCATTTTTCCAATTAGAAAGAAATTTTCTCTCCCTTTTTGCTTCGTATTGCTTCTTTGCAAGTTTTTTATCATCGTCAGAAGATTTACGCCTTTGGGCTTTGCCAGGGACTGCCCCGGCAAAGTATTTCAACAGTGACATTGAAAATCGGAAATGGAAGTAGATGAAATGGGAAGTAGATATAATTTTCAAGTCGGAAACGGACGAAAAACGCGTAAATTATGGGGCGAACGACTTTCTTTTGGGACGAATTAATCTTATGTTTTTATGAGCATGCGCGAAAATGATTTATTTACTTCCGATTGCTAAAAATTCCGAAAATCAAAATAATCGCGGACGTAATTTTTTAGAAGCCAATCGGACTTGTTGCCATGCAAATTTTACAAGTCCGACAGTCAAATCACTGGCCACGGGCGTTCGGACTACCGCTAATTTCGAAGACTGTAACCTGCTCCCGTAGGAAAAACAAGCTAAGCTTTAAAGTCCCAGAAATTTATTGATTGCTCCATTTTGTATTTGAATCTGCTTTTAATTTTACTACATAAATCTAAATAACAATGTGGTCTGATATGAAAATGTTCACCCCATTTTTACGATGATTTATAACAAAGTTAATTAAATGGAGCAAAAATTAAAATTTCTGGGTTTAAGTAGAACAAATCAAATAAATTTATGCACTGCCTGTGCATTTGGAAGTTTTTTACATGCAAAATAAACAAAATATTAAGTACTGCCAAAGATGTATCACTGCATATTCAGCATACATCAACAACTATTCAATTTTTTTAGTACAATGGTGTTGACCTTTCTATAAGTTTTGAGATATTTTTTTCCACAAAACTGTTGACAGACAGACAGACAGACATTATGTATGTGTATAAAAGGATGTTTCCATCATATTGATATCAAATCTGATATTCCTTTTTCAAAGCAAGAGATGACCTACATGTAGCTAAAAATTACATGCCTTGATTCTAATAAGCTGTTCTGAAATTGTCAAGAGGCCCAACTAGTATACTTAAAGGAATACAGATATACTTGACTGAACAGCATAAATACTGCTGAAGGACACATGTACATATATGCAATGATATTTCTTGAACACTTATTATAAGAAGGAAAAAACCTTGTTAGTTAATGCACTTCCTGTGCATTTTATATAACAATAAATAAATAATCTGAACAATGACAATGCCTCCCTGCTACCAGCCTTTAGAACTATCAGAATAATATCTGTGATACATGTTTCCATTAAATACCATTGAATGTTATTTAGTTAAAATGGCCATCTATCATATTTTTTAGAAGTTAGTAACACAGATGCTATTCTATCTAACTGACAGGTGGTATTAGGATGTGGTTTTGCTGATATCATACCACTTCAGGAATAATTTCAAGTTTTTGGTTTCTGTAATCTTCCATCAATTTGTAGGTATAAATTGCAGTTGTATCAACAACTTCCCCATTGTTATCAAGTTCACAATCATATATTACATTATAGAAATTAGGAAAACCTGGGACTGTTGATATCACCTTGCCTGTGTAGGTCGCATCCTCGAATGTGTGTTTTATTTTCTTTCCTACTAGTAACGGCATTCTGTTGGAAGCCACTTCTTCATTTGCATTTAACGATGCTGCAGATTCAATCAATTTTTTCACATTTTCTGTAAGTTTTTCCAGTGACAAAGCTTTCCCTTTGTGAGAGGCATTAAAAATAGTTTTATCTTTATAATGTTGCTTAAGGACATTTTGACGGAACCGCAGCTGAGATATTAAAGCTTTCCTTTTTTCAGTTGACTTGTGAATAGAGCTCAAAATTGTATCTACAAGCTCAGTGCTTTGCCATAATCCATAGTATATAATATCAGCAGTCTGGGTTTCTTTCTTTTTATACAAATTTTGTTTTTTTCTAATAAGAGCTTCCTGTTTCTCTTTCAAAGCTAACTGTCTTTTCCGCTCTATTTCTAAACAACGATTTCTGAATTTATCTTTTAGAAACTTTCTATTTTCTCTAGCTTCCTTCAAAAGTTTATATTTTTCATCTGAATCTAAAGATTGCAGCCATTCACTTGTTCGATTAAAAGAAAACATCAAAAAGGACTCATTTGTAAGCACTGAGGCATTTGGTCTGTAACGGACCATGAAATCCAACATACCAAATGCCCGCTCTGGTAATTTGTTATGTGGAATGACAGAAAGTGTTTCTTGTACAACTGCAGGTGAAGGTTCATAAAAGCTACCTCCTGGCAACTGCTCACTCATAGCAACTTTTAATAACTCATAAAAGCTTAAAAACAAATTTTGTGCTAACTGCACTGCTATATCATCAACTTTTTCAATTGTTTCTAGTAAACAATCGTACAACTTGTCTTTGTTCACTAATTCCTCTCCGAATGGGAACGCTTCCCCATTAATAAACGAAGATGCATCTTGACTTTGGCTTTCAAAAAAGTTTAAAAGGCATTCATAATGAATGTTCATTTCTAAAACATGTTTGTTTTGTTCTATTAATCTCCAAAAAGGTGCAGTCACACATTTAGAAATGAGACCAAGAACTTTACATTCTGCTATTACAATGTAAGATTTAGCAAGACTTAATGTTGCCTTTTGAATAAAGTTATTTGCTCCATGTACATTGTTTAAAAAATCCTGAACATGATTTCGATGGTAGAAAGCAAACTCTGCCATTAAAAATATGACATTGAACCTATTACCCCGAAAGGAAATAAAATGATTTCTTTCATTTTTGTTCTTACAGTATGTATTAAAATCACTAAAACATCCACTCTTTTCATCAACACCTTTGGCAAAGCATTTAGAGCAAAATCTTAAAAAATTTAGGA
Source organism: Limnoperna fortunei (assembly GCA_944474755.1). Taxonomy (NCBI): domain Eukaryota; kingdom Metazoa; phylum Mollusca; class Bivalvia; order Mytilida; family Modiolidae; genus Limnoperna; species Limnoperna fortunei. Next base: position 83,415,048 of record OX104111.1, on the reverse strand, counting down.
ATTTTCCATCTTTCTTTGAAAATGATACATCCTGATCATCTTCATCCAAATCATGTTCTAAATCTTGTAACAGGTTTTCTGAATCGTGATGTAATGCTTCAAATTCTCTTAAAACAGGTGATGAACATTCCGCAAAGTTAACGAGCAAATGTAACCCACAAAAAAAATTATTAATCTTTGAACTAACGTTTTGTTCTTCCTCTGAAAGTGTATCCCATGAACCTATTACTTCAGGAAGAATTTCCTTTCTGTATTCCACAAGTAAATGAGTGAAAGCTATATTAGTTTTTGCTCTGTCCGACATAAAATCTCGAATATTGCAAACTATATGGTAGCCATGAGATAAGTTATTATTTTCCAATTGTTTGTCACATACATTTGAAATATCAGACAAAATCTCCTTAAAGGTATCTAAAGTGGTACTTGATGCTTTATTGCACATTTCCCTCATTCCTAGCAAGTACACATTTTTTTCTTCATCACTAATAAAAAAACTATTGTATGTTTTTCCAAATTTTCTGGTCTCATCTGAATAAAGTGTAGTGCTTTTCTTATCTTTCAACTCTAACCCTACTTGTTTTTGGCTAACTAAAATTTTTTCTTGAACAATGTTGTCAATAGTTTGACGAGATGGAACAGCACTTAATGACCTTCCTGTCAGTTTCAAACTTTCATTAATTACTGATGTTACATTAATTGTAGCAACATTTAAACTTGTGAGAGCCATAACAGTTTGTCTAAATTGAGGGATGTATGAACGAGAAGATTCATCAAAAATATCAACAGTTTTGTTGTCATCCAGAAGACTTTGTAAATAATCACAATTAATATTGGCGTCAGTTAACTCGGATTTTAAATTTATCATGGAAGCAGTATTTTCCTGAATAACATTCAAATGATGTGATACATCAGACTTTAATTTTTCATTTTCTGATTTCAAAGCATTGATTTCTGTTTGACTAGACTGTATTTTTTCTACATAATTATTATTTTGGTCTATACAAGACTTCAGCTCCGATTTAAGTTTAAGCCAATTTTTTTTATGCCGATTTGCTTGAACAGTAAGACTTTTTCTAGAGTTTTTCAATATGTTAATGAAGTTTGATTTCGATTGAATGACCTGTTGCTTGCCATCAATTATATTAGTCATACTTGTAATCTTTGCATCTTGTTCCCTTTTGACTTTCTTATATTCAAGAATTTCATTTTGCAAGCTTTCTGAATTTTTAACTTCTGCTTCATATTTTCTTTTTGCTTTGTGCAACTCTGTTGCAATTTCTTCAGATACATCTTTATAAGTTTGTTCATGAGACGGTATTTTAGGTTCTTTATCTCCTAACATAGGAACTTTAAATAGTTCCGAGAGAAAGATTTCTTTCTGTGCCCTTCTTTTCTGAGAAAAAGTTTTTTTCAACTGATATAATTTAGTTTTTAGACTTTGAATGTTAACATTCCCTCTAGATATTTGTGAAAACCAGGTAAACATATGGTCTTGGGAAATTTCTTTTGACTTAGCAAAATCAAAAATATCCATAGCAAGTTTGTTTGAAAGGTAAATATCATACTCTGACAAATTACATGTAGGAAGGTCCAATAAAGGAATAAGATTTGTAATGTCTCTAATTTCTGACATTTTATTTATGTCACGTAAAAATGAAAATCAAAATGGTAGTTTTACAAATAAAAAGAAAACATATTTGAGTCACATAAATAACATTCGACCATGAAAATGAAATGTACAGTTCACATAAATGCATATGCATATTGTTCGTGCATAGTCTTCAAAATCCTTATTGAAAAGTTAGATTTACGAACACTTTTGACTTTTTCCATGTCTTCTATTTTATCTCGAAATTTAACATACATGTCAATAACAGAAAAACCATACTGTCCTACATTTTTTTGCATATTCTCTACTAGGAAATCTAATAACATGCAGACAACTTCGTCTTCACTTTTTAGCAACTCAATCAATAACAATTTTAAGTTCTTTTGTGGAATGGGGGACACATCTTTATCAACCCTCAGCAAATTTATCATTTGTGCAGCATGAAAGCGTCTAGTGTCACTTACATTAGATCTTCTGTTGTTGCCGTATGTTTCTCTGACTTGCAAGTAATGCACAACATTTACTGGTTTAACTGCAGTCATAACTAAAGCTTCTGAAAATATAAATATAACACATACTCTATTTTAATGACACAACTACATATGGAGCGTAAAGATGCAAAGTCTATTCTCGACAACATGTGTATGTGGCCTGTGTTTTCTACTCATATGCAGCAAAACAAAGGACGAGCTTGTTTTAAAAACATTCATTATTTTGCCCCCTACCTTATCAATTTGGAATGAAGAGCTATTGTCCCTTCTGTCCACTGTCTAATCAAATACATTTTAACAAATAATTCGGTTATAAAACTACAATGACAAGTTTTATAAATATAAAAAACAAAAAAGATAATCCTATTTCTCCTAGTTTCTATCCTATGTTTACCTTCCCAATTTCCCGCCAAACTGTCAACGCGACAAAAGTTTATTTTTCACAATAGAGGTTGATTATTTTACTGCTCGACACACAAATTGCCCCTTTACTCCTTAATATGTGAGAATAAATCTAAGAAATTGTAAGAAGTAGCGATTTATCAATATTTTTGATATTTACATCGGTCTGGAACTTTCTACTAAATGCATGCGTGAATTCTTATCTTTCTTCTGAAGAGCTATACATGGGAGGTAACTCAGGGATGACAAATGGGATAGGATTTTCAAAAAATATTTAAAATACTAACACGGTATTTAAAAAATTTTTAAATTAACAAATCTTTCAAAAGATATGTTAAACATTGTTCTGTAGAAGTTTCATTAATTTACTAAGCGGATAATTAACTTTTAACGATCAACGAAATTTTGAAATCCGGTTTTCCCAACCTAATCAATGCCCCAAACTGTAACAGATATACGGTAAATGTGATGTCATCCCTCATGAATATGCATAAACAACAATTGATACCCTATGGTATTTATCATTTTCACTAAAGGCCGTAACAGCAACACCCCCGAAACATTAAAAATTACAGTCATGCGCAAACGATTTTACCATACTTACCGAAAGTTATCTGCCCTTTGTATTTACGTCTCTACATGATGTTATAGTTTGTTTCAATGACATTCAGATTATGACAGCATTTATTTAATAATACAAACCTTCTAAGGCAGTAATCGATGAAGTACTGAAGGAATTCTCAGTAAACAGCAGGATTATTTCCGGTGCTGAAGTTTCATCACGGATTTTGTCTGTAATTCTTTCAACAACGTCCATTTTGGCGGCTACTTCAAACAAAGAAAACTATTTCGCCATCTATCGGGGAGATAACTCGACACTTTTTCTAGATCGTGAAATTTTTTATTTTTTTTACAGGATCGTATAAATATAGTTATACTAATCCCTGATTTATACATACGTGTAGAAATTAAAATGTTGTGCGTGTTCTGGTTGATACGACTGGGACTAATATAGGCAATATAATTAAAATTATATCTTTACTCACTTGCCCCCCCTTTTTTTGTTATTGTTATTGTGTGTTTAATTAGATTGAGGTTCTTGGATACTTAATATGGACAAAACTTGACATATCGCCAGTAGCGGGTTTAAAAGGAAAAGGGGGCACGTTACGTTGTGAGAAAGAGAGAGGGAATGGGTGGGGGTCACTACCGGGACCCGACCCATCTCTTCAGGAATGAGATATTTCAAACGTAGATATCTATTCTGCTATAGAAACAATAAAAGCCTTACACACACACGAGTAAAGTTAATCAAAGAACGTTTTACCAATAAATTTACAAGCCGGCATATATGTGTAATTCATTATGTTCTAAACCTAAACATGTTTAAGAGGAACATCACACTTTAATGAAAAATGAAAATTATGTGTTCTAACCCTAAACATGTACGAAACTTAAGTGTTCTAACTCTAAACATGTTTAAAATCCTAAATATGTTTATAGTTAAACGTTTAGGGATAGAACATAATCCTAAACACTTTTAGACTTAAACATGTTCTATTGACGTTCGAAGTCTAAACGCCATTTTTACAGTGTAAGAAAGTTGTATACATTCATATATTTTTCTTATCTTACATTCGTTTACGTTTATAGTCATTTTTTGATTGCTCAAAAGGCCAATAATTCACAGATCCGTTCATACTTTGATGAACGACTTTTGGGGAACTACTTTTTTCTTGCTAAAAGTAAACAAATATGGCGGCCATGAATGACGGGAAATAGCCGAACTGCGAGTGTGAAGGCATACACGAACGATACATTAAAATTGCGTTTCTTGTAACTTTAATTATGAATCATTTCAAATACACATTTAGCCGTAACGGTAAAACTACCTTCTTTTTTCTCGGTCACAACAAATATAATCAACGAAATGAGCAAGATGCACAGATTTGTCAAAACTCCATGTCTCAGCACAGCTCCATAAATTTTTACTGATAAATCCATTGAACAATTGACAGCTATTGTGTTCCCTGTTCGTATTTAAGAAAGAACGTCTAGCTAGGTTTACGTTGCGTTTGAACAGATATGACGTCACATATGACGTTAATATAAACCGCGGGTACAATGAGGAACATAAGTATACGGAATATTGTTTCTTGTTGAGTCGTCTTTTGTTTTTATTAATAATCTTCTCGGCAAATCGTAAAATGTATCTGTTGTCAATGCCAGTTATTCACTTCAAACAGACCACGTCTTCGTCTTCAGTTCGTTGTATATATTCCTACGCGTCACACAATTATAATGAAATTTTATTTTGGGAAAAGAGTGTAAATATATAAAATTATGATGAATTATGATAATTACCAATTATGATGAATGGGTGTAGAATTGCATCAAGACCCAGTTTCTATTGTATTAATTACATTTTATGTGTTATAACCATTTATTGTAAATGTGTTGAACAAATAAATATACTACTATATACTACTATAAAAACAATTTTCGATAATTCATCGATGTATGAACGAGGTAGACTCACTCACAAACTTATCATATTTTGTGAGTGAATCGTCCTCGTTCATACATCGATGAATTACCGAAAGTAAGCGTTTAATCCTACAATAACTACGAGATGCGCGGCGTCGATTTGTGACGCGGAATGTATGCAACTGTCGAGACGTGATACAGGTAGTAATACCTATACTTTAATGATTGTAATATTTTTTTTTTAAATTAGAAAGTATAAAATACGCAAAACAAAACTGAATGTTTGAATTTTAAAATTTAACGTTCATTAAAGGATTGTCTTCAACTGCTGCTTATAGATTATTGGATTATATAGACGACTTTACGCTAAACATAAACCGCTTCGCGTTTTATTGGCGTAAAACGACCCAAAGTCGACTATATCCAATAATCTAACCAACAATTGAAAACAATTCTTATTTCAATACTATGAAAAGAAATAAGAAAAAAATATTTTACAAGTAGTTAATTAATATTTGCAATTCACAATTCTTAGTGTCGTCACTTGTTGTTTGCGGAAGAATCCATGTATAGTCAACGTCATCAATACATATAATTATGACCTCAACAATCAGTCACGTGTTGGTATAGCAAGTTAGGTTATACGAATTGGACAATGTTCCTCAGCTGATGAATATTTAAAGCGAATTAAAATATTTAAGGAATATTTCAAATTTCTGAACAGATTATACGATATAATATGGTTTGGGTCTGTTTACGCCTAATAAACCGCGAAGCGGTTTATGAATGGTGTAAACAGACCCAAACCATATTATATCGTATAATCTGTTCAGAAATTTGAAATATTCCTTATAATTTAATTTTAACTATAAATCTTATCAATTTTTGCGGTAAAAGCGGCGATGACGTCGTGGAACTATTTGAATTTAACGGCGTTAGAATAGGTCAAAGGTCACGCAAGTTATTTCTTATAATATGGTTTGCCCGATTTGAATTGACCAATCAGATTTCAGCTTACAAAGCAAATTAAATTATTTAATTATAAAATAGTCCTTAACGTCACACGTACAATGACGTCATATTTCATTCTTAGAATAAGAATTATTATTAATCGAATCATTAGTTATACAATTCATTGTGTCGTCAAGAAGTAGTTCAGACAAAAGTACATCTTGTATCACATATATAGATGATACAAGATTGTGTGTCCCTTGTTTTGTCTTATCCGTCCGTTAAACATGTTTAGAAAAAAGTTTCCGCGATTTTTTCATTCAAAATCCGAAAGGCAATCATGATTTGAAGACTGACAATACTTTTGCCGTTGAAAAATGGAAAGACCTGAATCTACAGTTAATATATAATATTCAAACTTTGTTTTAATTGTGGTGTTAAATATGGTTCTCGGAGAAGACAAAATTAAGTGAATTGTGATGCGGGTAAATTAAATGCTATCAAAATTTTAAACTCTTCTTTAGGTTGCACATCTGCATAACACCTTAGCACGCAAATAAACAAAAAGTAAAATTTTAAGGTACACTTACACTTCTTGCCTTGTTTACTTTACAGATGGTTATATTTTGTTGAATATAATAACCTGGGTTATTACAAAATTGTACGAAGCAACGAAGATGGAAGTAGCAAACAGGACATCATCAGCAGTACATATTATGTATATGGCATAACTTTAGGTAAAATTTTACTATGTTGCATTATTAGTGCTCAACACAATATAACTTTTGTTTCATCATAATTTGTTTAGAACTTTTCAATCGTTGCATTTTGAATTTATTTTACATTCTGTATGTATTGTATACATACATAGAATAAACATTATATTTACGCGTGCAGTTATTTATAGTATCAATCTAGGAACCATTTAAAACCTCTTTTTGGCATGTTAAATATTATCTTATTAAGCAAAATACCACGTGACATGACGACACTATAATGAAGTTATTGTCAATAATTAAATAGAGAACACAAGTTTGTTTGGTGTATTTAGTTAATTGTTATTTTCGGGTTATGAATATATTGAACTTTATAGATCCGAGGCAAATACTGTTGCGTTCGTTTAGCTAGTTTCACGATGGATTATTACTTAAAAGAAAACTGATTTATTTAAATTTAATCGAATAGATACTTGAGTACAAAAATAATATTATACATTCTAGAAAATAATTAGCGATCACTAACAACTAGCACTAAATAAAAAGGCGAAAACGCTTAACAGTTTAAAACTGTGAAAAATATGTCATTATAAGACTATCCTCACTAAAAACCCTAAAATGACTAAGACCTAGCTCCTTCCAGTCCTATAATAAAATGTAAAAGTCCTAATAATTTGGACGTCATTCTTGTAGCACTTTCCGGGTTAAATTAAAACTGTGCTTTTTTAATCTGTTTTATATTAGTACCAATATATTAGTCCCAACGTTATATTAGCCTTTTGTCAGTGTTACATTGACTTCTTATCCATACGCCCTCGGGGCTTTTGGTGTAAAGAAGTGTTATCGTTTAATTAAGTCGGAAAAATATTTAGGCTATTTTTTAGGACGGGAGCAGGGAAGTCAGGACTTTTAGGGTTACTAGTTTTTTAGAACAAGTGCAATTAAACGCACGGATTAGGTAAGGACTTGCAATCGAACACACATACAAAAAACTTCATTGAGATAATATTTAAAATAGGAAAAACAAGAACTACATTTTTAATACCGAAGAGTATAACCTGGTGGTCTAGAAACAGGGAGAAAGTAAGTAAATCAGAAGATATTGAGGCGTAAGAAAAAGAACAAAATCCAAGACCGAGTTACAAAGCCATTGGATAACAAAGAACCCACAAACACTTACAACTAGTAACAAACAATCAACAATATGAACAATGGTGATTTCAGGGGCGCTCTGAACGTTAGCGTTCCCTGCTTCACTGGTCATTGTTCTTTCTGTCAAAATAATTGTCAGGTCAAGAACAAGAGAAGAATCTAGATGTACGTATACCAGATTTTTTTATCAAAATCTATGAAAGATTTACACACTCAAAATATTGTAAAGACTTTTGAATGATCAGTTGTTTATTATTATGTTAAGCACTGTGTTGTTTAAGAAATCCAAGGTAAGAAATGAATTTTTTTTATATAATTTATTGTTTTTAGTTGGTTACAGTTAGATGTTACAATAAGGAGTTTGTTCTAACTGCCTTATCCTGCTAAGCTATCTGACTGTAACGGTTGTGCTACCTACATCGTGAAGGTGAACTAATCACCTAAGTAGTAATTTATTGGAAATTGCAAATAATGAATTTTATTTAAGAACATGCATGCTTCAAGATTTTCATAGGTACTTTTCACTGAAAAACTACTTTTTTCCTAATGCTATTGTCAATATTCTTTTTATTAAAAAATACTATCCATATTTATTTCCTATTAACAACTGTAAGATGTAATAAAATTACCCCATTATACATAATTTCATCAATTTTTTCAATATTGGCATGTGACTGCTTCTGGTTGATATTCTATCTATTAAAATGTTACCTGTTACTTTGACAGAGCTCACATATTGGCCTGTTTATTTTTTTCAGATCTTGAAGAAAACCGATTATATTGGACTACCTATTATGAGATTAAATCGTCTTTTATAAATGGAAGTGACGAAAAGACCATTTACAGTTCAAGTAACACTTATCACTTTGATATTTTCGAAAATCATATTTATTTCTTACAGTATGATAATAATTATAATCTATACAGAATCGATAAATCTGGTAGTGATCTGAAATATTTATATAATATGTGGAATGGAAATTGGAGGTGGTGGGGGTATTGCGCATGGTGTACAGGTTTTAGGATATATCATAAAAAGATTGGTAAGTGATTGATAAAAAAGTATCTTTCACTAGGCTTTTACACGAGATATTATGTATGAAATATAACAATATTTATAGTAGTTTTAAAAGCTATTGCTGAACAATTTAAAATACTTTCAGCTGTGAATACCAAAAACAAGGAAACGGAAGTCATAAGAACAAGATTAGGGCCTTTTCCGTTTCGATAATTAAAACCGTCATTCTTTCTCTCAATGTTTTTACGTTTTCGCGTTGCACAAACTGTATTTCTAGTGATTTTTGAATATAAAGTTCTGTGAAGGTTTTTATATTTAACTTTTCCTGTGATGGCTCTAGATATACAGTGGTAAGGTCTTGAAGATGATTGTTATTATGGAGTCGTACGTACGCTCTTGTATTGGCTTTTTCTAAACCTTTATGTTTGCAATGTTTTTATTTCATAAGACGGGTGTAATAAATACAAAGAAATACGAAGTGCTGAAAAAAGGTCGACTGGGTACATCATGAATTCAACTGGTGATGATCTTATCAGCGATGATAACTTGAAAGAAAATTTTTACAGAGTTTTTAGTCGCAATGGAGATCAAATGTCCACGATTCCACCTGGAGTGAATCATTGTGGAACGGTTAATCCAATTTGGTTGAATGGTTGGTATTTTAAATTTAATAAGTTGTTGTGGTATGTGGGTAAAAGAAAACTCTATTATGTATGCAATAACAAATTGCTCCATATAAAGAATTCACAAACACTGGTTGAAATGTTTGATTTTTATCGTGCATTCAGCAAATATCATATTCGTTACAATGTGCATCTATACCTCACTCATGAATTCGCATAATTTGTGTCGAAACTTTTTGTATTTGGGGAACTTGTAATTACAAAGGAACGAAATACTGAAGGTTATGAAGAAATGTTTTAAAATAAACTCTACATTTAATAGTAAAAAGAATAAAATTAATATAGAATAAAAGCAGAAATTGATATCTGCTGACAATTTACTAAGGCTATTCGTTGGTCAAACTGTGTCTATAATTTTGACAAAAACTCTTGTATCGTTGCATAATCTTCTGGACTTGTATATTATTTTTTGATTATGCTATATCGTCATGTTTATCGATCTGATAATAAGTGTACTGATTGGTAGATTCCTGTAGACCCTTTATATAATATTTTGAACTACCTGTATTCTGTATTTACACAATCCCAGTGGACACATTATTTCATTTCCCAATCATATCATATGAATAATACCTTACGCATAATAGTTAAAAATGACAAAACGCGCGTCTGGCGTAATGAATTTGTCAGCTTGGTAATTTTAAGGCCATTCGTTGGTCAAATTGTGTCTATAATTTTGACAAAAACACCGTCGTTTGTATCGTTGCATAATCTTCTAGACAGACGTTTATCTTCTATTGCAAACGTTTATGTTTTTAAACTAAGCGGAATATGAATACGTAGGTATAATACAGTGGCCCCTTGATGTGAGAGCGAAAACTATTCAAAATGTCAAAGATTCTGCATCATAAATGACACTTTACCTTGATGTACTGCAGGAACGCTACCTAGAACAGAGGATGGTAATGTAACAAGAACAGCATGCCTACAGACAGCTACGGATATGTGTGAGGAAACCATTGAAATAGAAATAAGGAACTGCAATAAATATTATATTTATTATCTGAAAAACACAACAGCAAAGTCGGCTTATTGTTTTGGTAAGTTCGCGTAAATAATATGAACTACATACACCCTCTGAGTATCAGGTTTATCGAAAGTAACTGCAAGACAATGAAAGTATTTGAAAGTTTTATTTTTTTTAAATTTTAATGATTAACAGTTAAATTCTATGCAACGTTGGCTTATATTTAAATACAAAACAGGTGATAAAATCGCTGGTAAATCAATAACAAAGTAAATTCACATCTACACTACGCCTAAAAGTCGACAAAGCACAATACAATGAAAACATCTTAACTTAAGCTTATATAAAGAAAGTGAGGAACACATTCCAGGGAAAGAATAAACAGTTTCCTATAAGTACAATATACTTTTTATAAATATGTGGATTGTGTTTTTTGAGACCTCACATATATATTAGATATATATAATTTAAATATGTTTACAAGGCTTGGTTTTTCTCAATAGGAAGCGGACCAGTTGTTTGCCCTGATGGCCAGTCATCTGAATCAGGATATTATCCAGGGTGTTCCAGTAAGCATCATGAAAATACTGTTTTAAATGTTTTAAATGTTCTTAATATTGATTTTGATAATTATAATTATATATATGTCTACAAAATGAAACCCAACACTGTTAGAATCAGACTATAATACTGTCAAATACTTGTTTAGTTCTTTCAATAAGATCCTTTGTCTAAATTTAGACATCTATTATATTGATATAAACGTTTCAGTATAGTTCATAAGTTATAACCTCAAAACTGTCCATATTACTCCAAAGATTGGACCAGATTGACGTTGTGTTAAGGTCAAGTAACTTCAGGGTCAAACATCTGTTTTCAGGTGAAAGCATCAAATATATAAATCTAATTAAACCGTTCTTTCGTTAATTTAGCATCTTTTCCGAAAGAAACAATGCAAATAAGTGTAGAAGCAGTGTTAATGGATGGACCATCTTATGACATTCCGAGTATGGAAAAAACGCCAAGCATGATACCTGTATTCAAATGCACTTTCAGCGGTGTGTCATTTGGAACATATGTGTACGACGTATTTTGGTATATCAATGGAAACCACGTTATCAACAAAACGAACATTCAATATAAAAACATCGACATTTCAGTTCTAAGACATACTGACTGGAACAATACATATCAAATGAATATGGAGGTAACAAACAAATGATTATGCTTTGCATTTGATTGTTAAGAAGCGCATATGTTTTATTATGAACTATTAATAAGTAAGATATGGCAATAACCTTAGCGTGCATACTATTGAAACATATAAGTATATCTACAAACTCTCAAATAAAAACTGTAACTGGAAACATTTTAGTTAATACATACCACCCCATTAAGTACTTCTATCCGTTTAGGTATAGGGTTTATGTTTTTTTTTAATTTTATTTTTTTACAAACATTCTTATACAGAGGATCCCATGTAGACAATATCAAATGGTCTTCCAAAAATGCAGTATTAGTATTTTAATATTAAATATTTTACATGCATAATGATAGAAGAATATGCCTGCATGTGTAGCCTGAAATAGACAAATAATAAATTTTATTTAATGTTACAATAAAAAATAAATTCAAACTTCAATTATTATTTCACATATGAATAATTATCATGCTTATATATAAAATGGTGTCCTATATTCAACAAACTATGTTACATGTATTTTCAATCATTTGCGACTATAGTTGACTAATCTTGAAAACAGCAACGTAGGATTATCTATCGCCACGTATAACGTTATATATTTAGTATATGTAAGTTTTATTACATGGAGAATATTGTCAATAACCATGCTTAAAAATGATACTGCAAATAAGCTTTAACTTTCTTTATTGCTTCCTTGTTAGTTATCTGAGACTTTAGGAAGTTTGTATTTTTTAAAATTTATTTTTAGATATAAAAATAAATAGCAATTTATAACTGCACATTATTTAGTTTATAGTTAGATATTATGACCATAAAATGTTACACGAAATATGTATTACAACTGAGGACAGTCACAAAGCTTTAACGTGTAGTTATATACGCGTTTTGTTTATTTAAACACAAACTCTTAGCCGTTACGTCAAAATACACAAGAGATAAAAGAAATTTAACAAGCTTTTCACGCTTATGTTTTAAAACACGGGTTTTAGTTTGAACGTTGTGTCAAACAGCCAGCCATCTGAACGTTCATGTTTTTGAAAAGGGGATTGTTTCTTAAGTGATATAAAAACAACAAGATATTGTTTCGTATTTGTAAATATTTCCGAATTCGATCTTTTACACGTAGATGTGTTAACATTGATCCTTAGGAATATACAAATCATATTTAGTTATAGAATATTTCTTGTACGATTGTTTGGTAATTTGCTGATTTAAAAAAAGAGGCGATTCAACATTGAACCATGTTGTTTATTTATCGATTCATCGATAGATTATGTCATTATTAAATACAACAAATTATCAAATAACTGTTGACTCCGCTAACGTAAAACATTTAATTATACAAATGATTTTTTAATTGAAGGTACAATGTGCAATTAGAATACGATTTGAGGTCAATTCAACACCAAGCCGCTTTATATATAGTTCGACATTTCAAGCCGGATTATATGTAAGTTTACTTAAAGATTGTTAATTAAAGCTGTATAAGGCGGCTTATTAAAACATTCATAAACTTAAAAGTATGCACTGAAAGAAAATTAAACATTTTAAATCACAAAAATAACAAAAATCATATTGATAAATGGCTAACTATTAGTTTTATTAATTTAACTATTTCATGTGTTAGCTTTTTATTTAAACTTTTTAATTTAACTTGTCTCTGTATGTGAGGTGTGGCTAATAACAGTTTTTTTTTCTGGTAACTTTTTAATTTAGGAGAAATTAATTATGTATAATATACAACAATACACTTGATTTTTTAATCTTTCCAGCCGGATGACACTGAGTATACAGTCGTAGAAGGCGATTACATCAATATTGGTTTTACGTCTACAGTTCCCGTTGGATGTATTTCTTCTCACAATGACTTTCGTAAAAAGCAATGTTATCAAAATTTGTATGTTTTTCAACCGGAACATACAAAAGTGGATTGTTCAAATAATTTCATAAAAAGAGATATCATATTTAAAGCTCACTTCTGTGGTATACAAATTGGAAGTCTCAATTGGAAGGAGAAACAGACACTACAAGTGTTTGGCTTTAGTGACGGTCTGTACAACAGTCGTGACAGATCAACATATATTCGGATCTCAGCACCAAAAATATCTATGCTAAATGAGATGTGGAGAAATATTAAAATCCCAGAAATAAAGGTATTTGACATTAAATAGAAACAATAAGTTTGAAACAAAATGATAAGTTGGTTGTGTTCGTGTGTTGGATGAAACAAATAAACTTTACTCGTATCATTTTACTTTTATTTGTTCAAATGGGGTTAAAATTGTATCTCAATCTGCCTTTAAAAAGATAGATAACTTATGATTAACTAAATAAGTTTACATACAAAATCAATCTTCTTTGGTATGCACAAAACTCTTAAACTCTCTATATTAATTACATTATATTTTGCAGATTACAGTAATAGATAAGGATTCTTTGGTGACAAACAGAATATGTCAGTCGTATAATGATCCTCATATTACAACATTTGATGGAAGGATATACCATTATATGCAAATTGGTGAATTCGTCATTTACAGGAATCAAAAGGGGCCTTATTGGGTAGGTATGTTTTAATTACGTCTAATCTTCGAACGAAGGATACATATTGTTTTACTTCTCGTTTTTCTCGTTCTTGTTCTTATGTTAGCAAAGCTTGTCCGGCTTGTAACGCTTTGGATATTGTACATATAGACGTATCAATATGAGACGATAATGACTTTTGTGTATATGAGATTGAACTTTGACCTTGAGATTCACAGTTTTGTCTTTTGATCTAAGTCTAGAAAATAATACACGAAGATCTTTGAAACATAACAGGGTGTGTATACTTATCTTATATGACCTTACGATTTAGGCTCAAGATGAAATTAATGTTAATTTTGTATTGGAATCTTGTAACCGTTTTGTATTTTGAAAAAGGCTTCAGATATTTGGTAAGCATGTATGTCTTCATAAGCCAATGTGTTGCATTTCAAAGTGGTTGATCTTGTACGAAACTTTAACCTTTAAGGTAAAATTCCATTTTTGTTGACATAGACCTGATATTTAATATGTAGGTATGTCATTATTGAGCAATAGGTTGCATACCATAGTGGACGACCTTGACCTTAACCTTCCAAGTAAAATGTTTTGTCATTTTAACGAGGCCCAAGATATTTTGTATGTAGATGTGTTACGTTATAGCGATGAGTCCTTGACCAAGATTGGTGACCTTGAACCATTTGGCCTTAACCATCAAAATCTAATTTGTTTTCTCTTTTGAACATTTAATTCTTTGACGTTTAGTACTCAACAATCGCCTTTCAGAATTAAAGGTGTTTAAAAACAATTTAGACAAGGCATAAACTGATTGATATTCAACTTTCGTCAATTGATTGTTCATTACAGCAGAATTAGCAGTTTTCTTTATATTGACATGGATACTTGGAAACCTATAATCGGTTGAGTTTCATGTTGTTTTTTTTTTCTATCTGTCTGGTTTTAGGTTCATGTATTACTTACCAACTGTGGATTTGGTTGGGTTGGTTCTGCTTGTCATTGTGGTATAGCTATCAGAAGCAAAAATTCATTGTTTGTGTTCAGGACGTGCCAGAAAGTTTCACGGACAGAGAAACATATGTTACAGCAACCTTTGACACAACTTATTACATGTGATGATAACGACTTGGCGATAGAACATTTCGGTTCAGATTATAAGGTTTGTTGCCAATAAATGTTTGAATTTGCTATTTCTTATCATATGTGCTCATGTCGTGTTTAATTGACCAAAATACTGTATTTTGCTGTATTGAAATAATAAAATGTTCAGAATGGTAGGTTCACCAGTCAATACCGGCCCTGTGAAATGGGAAAAAAGTGTTGACTTGTACAATTTTATTTGTATCTAAAATATATATTAATTAAATTTCTCTTTCAAAACAAAATTCATGTTTAATGTAGCTTGGGGTGTGTTTAACTGATACCCCTTAAAATGTAGAGATGACGCAAACAGCAGCATTTTAGTATATTTTAGCACAATAATTCCCGATTTTAACATTTCACGACACCTTAGATATTATAAAACAAGCAAATCGGTTGTAATAAAACTGACCAATGGATAAAAAAGTAAAGTTGTACAACATATTTTATTAATAAATGCTAGATCTGAATAATTAATATGTAGACAATCAGACATAAGGTATTTTACATCCGAGTATGAAGTATTTCACTGGCTTCCCCTTTCTCTTTTCTTGCTGCTTCTACACAGCAAGAATATAAAAAGGAGGAGATTGTTTCATGCAAAAATCTTATTTTAGTGTCATGAGTATGTCAGTCACATCCACACTGTCGAATTTGTTTTGGTAATATACATATTGTTTTGTTAGTTTTGATATTTCGTTTGATAAAATAGTTGGGAAATAAAAAAAAGCTGTATTAAGGCTCTGAATCGGAATGATTATGTAACTGACCTAATGAATTATAGGTATCCACTTACCATTTGGCCAATTTGTCTTCGTTGTTGTGTTTCTTTTTAATTTTTAGTTTGTGTCATAAATGTGTACTTAACATAAACTAAAATAACCTTAAAGATTTCTCTCTTACGCAAAAGGAAGATGACGTGTCACTTGTATATGTCTTTTATCGAATTAAAAAACACTTCATTGTAAATTGAAAAAATTAAAATCCCCTCCAACATTTAAACCTTTTTCACGTGATATGAATAATAGAAAATGAAAGGGAAAATGAAAGGTAGAAAATCCTGTATTGGCTCTACTTCAACAAATGTGGGTTTAACGCTATGATGTGTATATATATCAATTATTGCCCTTAAAAACGCAATGAAACACCTCAACATAATCGTAGTCTTTATAAGGTTAACATTTTACTTAATTGTTATCACTTTAATCCTAAAAGTTTAAGCAATGTTAAAGTTGAGACCTAGTGTCTTTATCGTTTACCTCTACACATTTTACAAACAAGGTAGTCGGTGTCAGGTCTTCAAGACGGCTTTTATCATTACTGAGATATCTTAATAAATACCGAAACAATTCGTGTATGTTATTTCCGGAACCATCAAAGGCATAGGATAATGTAATGATTTATATAGGACCACTCGACTTTAATTTTTTTTATTTCATCAACACACAGCGACCCTTGAAAACATTGTACAATTATCACCAACAGAAATACCGATTAAGCTGTGTGATCATTTTGGTCAGACAATCGTTTATTCATTGCGTATTGATTATAAGAGATTAATTTTAATATTCTGTATTCAGTTTAAGATGGGAACACAATATATAAGTCATGTACGTTAACAATGTTCACAGGGACCACGATTGTGTATACTTTCCATCTCATGTACAATTGTAATGTTCAGGTGATGAAAACAAATTAATTATTTCATTACTTATTATAGATAACGTTACCAATTGGAACAGAAATTAGATTTACAATTGATACATGGTCTATGTTCATTTCATCGGTATCAATTAAACCATCTGTATACGATATAAATGAAGCACGAGGGCTATGTGGAGTTCCTAGTACTACTAGAGATCCATCAGATGATTTTACACATCGTTATAATGGGCCTGTTAGTGACGACCAGATTTTTGGAGATTCATGGAGGTAACTACGTGAGCTACGTGACTGTGTAATTTCTGGTTGATTCATAAGTATATATCAGATTGTATATTATATTTTTCAAACGTCCGATTTTCTATTATACGAAACTGTTATTAGGAGTAAGTGTGATCTATTAGCTAAAGCCAAAACGTGTCGTATATTTATATTATTTTAGAACAATAGATCTTAAACTTAAACACTAACTAGTATGATTTATCAGATTCATGAAATGTATTGACCAACCTAACCCCACTGTTAATCGATTGATTGATTGGTATACTGGTTGTATTTATTGATATCTAGGCCGTATTTGGATACGAAACAGCTTACAAACAACAAAGGCATAAGATGATAGACCAACGGAAACAGAACGAGTTTTTATCGTGCAAATAGCATGGCACTCTCTAAATAGGTTACCTACTATGGTCCGAGGTCGTATTTTATCCTCACAAGTAGAAAGCCTCTTTTATCAGCCACCTTGGGACGTAATAGTCGTCTATCTGGGTCGACTATATGTACTGTGAAACCTTCTAGTGTGGTTTAAGTCTCCACCCTACGTACGGTATTTGGAAGCAAATACAAAGTCAGTCTATTAAATATAAAAACATAAAGCGAAATGAAAAAGTTATCATACTAATTATACAATAATTCTTTTAGAATTTCTTCATCAATGGTCAGTGAACAGCTATTTATTGCAGAACCATACTTTCTCAATAATGGTTACAACGTCAACATTCCTGCTGACTCGACTCGTTATTGTGTTTGTGAACAAGAAGCGGGAAGTTCTAATTCGGTTCAAGATTTTTATAAGGTGCAATGTAATTTAACAGAAAGCACCGAGTACTGCACAGTTACTGCGCAACAAACAGAAACCACTGTCAGTGCTTTCTTCCATGAATGTCGAAAGTCAGATCGGAGGAAACGTTCAGCAGATTCATTTGTACATGATATTGTACGCCGTAGCACTGTGGATACTGATGATATTGTGGACTTCATACCAGTGACTTTTACTAATGATGTCGAGAGCAAAGGTGACGAAGTATGTATTCTTTCAACACTTTAAACACTGTTCATGTAAAAAATAATAATTTTGATAAAACCTACACTGCCCTACGCAAAATAAATAACAAGCGGCAGAAATTTGAATTAAAATATAGATATCATGATTCTTAAATAAGTAGCCAATACGTACTTTTTAAACCTAATTGCTAACAACACAGTATAATGGTAATTTTACTTGCATTTAACTATTATTTTTATTCTCATAATTTATCGTTGTCTTTATAAAAAAGGTCGAAGCTACTTTTAAAAATGATTGGACAGAGGAAAAGGCTTATCTGAAATGCAAAGAAAGTATTAAGAATGCGCTCCCTTCCGAAATGTATAGCGATTTTGTTGACTTAAAAGAAGAAGATTTCATTGCTTCATGTGTTATAGATATAAAGGTAACTACAAATAAAAAGGATCACATTGTTTACATTTAAAACATTTGTAAAAGAGACTTTTACAGTTATCTCTTTCAATTCTATTATGTGGGATACCATTACTCCAAAAATGTAAATGCTTTAACAAAATATATGAAATTTATTGATTGTACTTTTATTTGATCATTATATTATTTGCTGTTATTATTATTATTTTATTAGTAAATAAAAAGGAGAGATTAATAACTAAGTTAATTTGATAGTCACTGTAAGAACACCGAATGGTCAACAAGAATAAAAACATAGGGCAGTGACAAAATTTAAAAGTACACAGGACATAAAAAAGAAACAAAAAGAAAACAACAGCACGGTGGGTACGCTTGGGTACTACGGAGTATTAAGCAGTGGATTTATAATTCTAATATGACGTGCTTTAAAGGCTTTGAGACCACAACTGTGGTAAAACAATGATTTATCTATGAGCAACACGGCGTGTTTTAAATGGCTGTTCCAATTACAAAACTCCCACCGGAAAGCTATTGCATATGACGTACAAATCTCATAAATAGCGACACGCGCTATAAATATCCGTTGCAATATGTTGTGTGTTACATTAACGGAACAGCCAGTTTATGGTGGAAATGATGTTTTCTATAGGTACGAAAATATTATAGATGTGCTCTAATTGTCTTATTAGAATAGAAATAATTCACGGAGGCTGTGATTTATCATTGTTTTACCACGGGATGACCGTTTATGTCGTTATTTTATATCTCGCTATCGCTCGAGATAAAATAATACGACATAAATGGTCACCCCGTGGTAAAACAATGATAAACCACAGCCTCCGTGAATTATTTCTTAATTAGACACCAGAAAAGTTACTGATTGCTATCAGTTGATAATGGGAATATGAAGAAATGACGCTTGTTATGGAGTTTGTTTGTAGTTTTAAACTGTCGTCTGTTCTGTTTTTTACTACGAAAAGGTCCAGGTAAGAGACCGACTTGTACAAAGTAAGTTGTCGTCGAATTTAGAGTTACTCAGTGAAGACAGCATCTGTATAGTAAAATTAAAATTGTGCACACGTGATTTCTTTATTCGACAGCTTACATTTTAACACAATTTGTACCTACTGCAATGCCGAAAAATCCGTCCTTCAAACATGATCTACTACAATATGTTGTGTACTAAAAAAGTAAGATTATAATACTTCTTAAGTTTAACAAAGTACGTTTGTAAATAACCAATAGGTACCTACTTTCGCCGTCATAGATTTTTTTAACAAAGAAGAAAAAAATCTCTGAGGAGTCTTTTAATTTCAGCTGCACATAACGGATAGTAGAATACAGTGTGCAAACATTTTTGATAGTCTCCACAACTGATTAATGCTATTCCTAGAATAACAGATGTTACAATTATTTTTGAAGGCCTCTATTTAAAGTTGTTAAAATTGTCTTCATAAGTTTAGAAAAATGTTTAATATAGCACATGACTATCATGCAATGAACCGTTGTTTGTGCGGATTTAATGAAATTGGCTTTTAAAACAATTTTCGTTCAAAATTTTCGTAAGGATATTTTAACATTTCCGGTTTTTTCGTTTTATATTCTATAAATGTACACACGTGTTAACGCGTGTTCTGATGTTAATGTTGCATTTTATATTATACTTTATAGATGCACACACGTGTTAACACAGGTTCTGATGTTAATGTTGCATTTTACATTATATTCTATAGATGCACACACGTGTTAACACAGGTTCTGATGTTAATGTGCATTTTACTTATATTATATAGATGCACATATGTGTTTACACAGGTTCTGATGTAAATGTTGCATTTTACCTAGCATCTAAAATATGGTTTTTATTATTATAAGCGTACTTGATTCAGTAATTTATTATATTTTCAGTTGGTTGGAAATCCAACTTTCCTGTCACAAACCATTGGTGCGATGGTTACCAATATAATGATGGAAGTAGTAAAAAATGAGTCTCTATATTCTTTGGTAACAGCAGATGGATCTCAAACTTTACTTGAGTATATTACAAGCTTTTTGTGTCCAAATAATTGCAGTAATAACGGAAACTGTACAACAGGTAAATTGTTAGGCACTTGTTTACAAGGTATAGCCAAAAGCTGTCTTTAAAACGCTGATATTTTTGAGTTGTGTTTGGATAAAAAAAAACACTCGCAGATAAAACACAGGCAAATTAGTACAAATATTATGCATTATACATTTTAAGCTATACCGGAGACGAAGATAATATATAAAAATGCGTTCAGGTCAACCGTACACGATGGAAATTTCGAAAATTTAAACAGCAAGTAGTGTTGTTAATCTTATTTTCGTGTTTAATTTGTATAGGTGTATGTGTATGTTATGAAGAGTATGCAGGAGAAGACTGTTCACAACAATTATCAACACCACCGTCAAATATAAGTCTTCCTACAAATGGCGTTTGTACACTTGGGACACGCGCCTGTGTGAAAACGAACGTATACGGAATCTTTCCGTCAAAAAATGTTTGGTACAAGCTTAAACATTCCCAGGTAAATTGTAACAAGTACTGACGACGCTTTCTTTTTTTGAGCTAAATTTTTGTTACTAAAGTAGTCATATTTTTTTAAAAGTCAATAATGATCTATTTTTGTTTATATGTATTAAAAATGTATAAGCAAAATATGTTCTCATTTTTCAAACAAATTAAAATGTGTTGTTATTGGAGCGTATTGCTTTTTTTCATTACTGGCATATTAATTTGATAATAATTGTCTTGCTACTGATGATGGCAGTCAAGGTGTTAATGTGTTTAACCTGTCGACTATTGAAAAAGAGAACACGTTAACAAAACATATTAATATAAAACATATAATTATGTAACTTCGACTGTTTCAATTTACTCCACTTTCAATTTATTTAAGCTTTATTGTTGAGAAGCAACTAGAATAACCGTTCAGAACCAGGCCTGCGAAACGAAACTCTTTAATGCAAACCATGAAATTGAATGAATTGTTTATTTTGCAGATTCATGACAATTCTACGATTGATACATCCGAGTCTGATGATCTTATTTTTCGAGCTGAATACAGAAATTTCTTCATGATATCTGTTAACCTTCGAGCTTCTAGAGGGAAACGATCGACCTCTCAGACCATTATGGCGGATGTATATGACATCAGTTTGTCTAATAATCAGTTAAACTTTGGAAATCCTGTTAGCATCATTATATATGACGAAAACTACTATTGTTGTAATTTAACATCGTTATCATGCCGAAATGTAAGTTTTTAAAGTAATTATTTCAGTCGTATCAACACTTTCGGACTTGTCATGATGAAAAAGTTGATGTCAAAAATGAGTTTATAACCTTGGTATCTTTAATGATATATTATTTACAAACCACTAGGTCGATGCTACTGCTGGTTGACTGAGGGTATTAGCAGCCCACTTTAGTGCTGATTAGAAGATCGTGGATTCTTATAGCATTATAGTCTTCTTAATTTATTGCACTGACATTTTAAAAATGATTTGTATTCTAAGGCTTTCCTATTCGAAAGTGGTAGATTGCTTAAGCTGGATTTGGTAAAATGCTTTGGAATTTTGATGATATCTTTATCTTAATTATTTAGATTTGAAAATATTCGAGTTTAAGAGCCACAGATGAGTCTCGATGGGACAAAATGTCTCTCTGGTGCAGTCAATTATAAAACTTATGTATTTTTTATAACATTTAATTTTCAAATAAACGTTAACAAATAAGCCCAAATATTTACATGGTCTCGTTTGAAAATATGATAGTTTTCCAAATTTTTTAATTCAGTACATATATAATGATTGCGCTTCGATGGATATATGATAAACATAGTACTGAATACATGTACTGGTGTATAATACCCAGCCATTTTTATCAACAAAGCAACTAATATACTGCAGTAATGTAATAGAGAGGTTTAATGTGCCATAAGCCTGTAATAATTCAGGACCATTGCTGTAGTTGCTAAATTGTTGATTGCCGATTCTAGTTCCTGGACTTTTGGATTGTAGACACTTTCGGTGGTGATATTTTGTATGGATGATATATGTTATCTTTTCACATCAAATGACTTATGCGTGGTCCTGAGTTGTCTTGCTAGACATAAGCAAACAAATAATCAATCAAGGAATTTGTTACTTTAATAAGTGTATTAAGTAAAAAGAAATGTCAATTTTCATGGTTTAAATATCTATTTAGAGTTTTGACTAAATCATATATTTCTTAATAATTTTATCTAAATTTCAGGAGTCATGCATGCCGGGCATATTGCAAACTGAAACCCCAAAAGGTGATAATGTTCTAACAAATCACGCAGAACCAGTTGATACTTTGTCAAAGAATTAAAGATAAATGAAATATAGCCAAAGGTTATAAAAAATCAATGTACGTAAATAATTTCCAAAAAGCTGTGTGTTGTCAATATATATTACTGGTAGAGAGGTATATAAACAAAAAACATGTATGAAATCTACTAAGTGTTTTATACATTGATTAAAAATTAGAAGAACAAATAAAAAATTTAATATTAACGATAGTATTTACTCCTTTTCGTCATTGGTCGCTTCGCTTGTTCTGACTTGTATCTGTATAACGATTTTAACTTTTGCATAGTTTCATCAACTTTTGAAAGATTGATCAAGATTTTATTATAGTCTACTCATTTCCATATATTGAAGGCATAGACAATTCTTAACAATGGTAATGCATAATTTAAAAGACGATAGTACATAATTTCTTTGATATTCTTATTTACAATTAAGATAATCAACAATCCATGGCTATTGGCATATCAGTAGGACTGGTTCTTGTGGCTACACTCGCAGTTATTAGTGTTATCTGCTGTAAAAGCAAGAAATCAAAGTAAGCATGAACGTAGAACTGTAGATATGTATCCCCATTATATCATTACAACAATAATTAACATTTTTTGTTTGAACTCGAGCCAATAAAACAGTTTATCAACAAGCCCATTGTCCAACACATAACTGTTTAAGCAGGATACGCTGAGACTTCCGAAATACCTTATAGCATGCCTTTATATAGAGGGATCGAGTTGTTTGTTTCATTCGTAAGTTTTCTATTAGCCATGGTTATATTTTAATAGTACTTGCATTCTTTTGATTACGTCTCTGTATTGTCTTATTTATATTATATACACACTTTATCGAATAATAATACTTTTATTCATTATCCTCTTGCATGCTCAACATTTCAATTGGCACAAACAGTGGTCCATTTCTTGCTGACTTGTTCCTCTTCTTCAGTTTCACGTTTAGCTATTTAGATGTGCTTTCATGGAATAATTATTCCGTTATCCGTGATTATGTGATCGTATTTACCCCACTGAAATTAGGAACACTATAAAGACAGCAATGATTGCCTCGTCCATTGCCCTGCAACTAGAAATTGCCAACGAAGGTCGTTTGAGAACCAAAATTTACGACGAAACGGATGATTTTCATTTTATTTTCGGAATTTCCAATTGTGTTTCTTTGATAGAGAGTATCTGCATACAGAAAGCTACTTAACCAGGGATTCACATTGGCAAGGATAAAGTCATCACTTAGAAAATGTCGGCATCATGACTTAGTTGACGGTTATGGAATATCTGTGACATCAATGACAATTGATTTATTCCGTTTGTCGTAACCACTGTCCCGCTTGCTGACTGTATGATCACTCCTATGTACCTTCGATTCTCCTTTTTTCGCACCTACTGTGTGATTCGTTGTTTCTTGCTTTGTTATTGACATTTTAGATGTTCTAGAACAATTATTTTCACGCTACATGCCTTTATTGTCGGTACATGTAAAAAGTAGTCTTGTAACGTCTAAGTAAATATGTAAAGAGTGTTATTATCACGAAGACGGGGGACTTTAAATTTAAATTAAAACAACCTTATACATCGAACAATAATTTAATTGTTTATCTGACACAAGAATAAACGTGTATGTAGGACGGTTAACGCATCGAAATAAGAAGAGGCTAGGCTTTTTTACTTTGCATTTATGATTTGGCACGCCTACTTATAAGAAAAATAACAGCTATGATCCTTCATAGCCGTATATTTAATTAAGTAGCAAATGCAAAAGAGGGAATTCCGCCAATGTTATACGATTCAACCTATTCCTTTTTAAAAAGTCAGCATTAATAAGAATATATTAAATACAAACCAGCAGTACAAATTTGAAAGTTGTATAGTACTAAATTAAATAATTACCCATGATAATTTATATCTGACCAAGAATTTTTGCTATGTCATATACCTTTAAATTGCTCTTTTGTTTTTATCAATTGTTAGTAATGTGTGTTTAATTAACAGAGATAAAGTTAATGTAACAGACCGGGAACAAAACTGCACTTCCCCAGATAATCAGATGGTGTCCAGTGACATTTGGATGAAGCGAGAAAATACATTAAGCGAAGTTGACTTTGACATCGGAAACTGTAGACCAGAAACACCAGTGGACTTGTTCGTTGTGGAATCTACAAAGAACTATTATAATAATAATAGAAACACCAAGTTCAACCCTTCTGCATTGTCAAATCGAATTTCAAAATAATTTGAAAAAGTTTTATCGGAGTTAAAAATATTTTCAAAATAAACGAAAAGCGTTTCAGGTTTACACATTTTTAAAAGATGGCGGCGTACCGTCAAATATAGAAAAATACGACTTTTCAGGACAGTTGTTGTACTGTCAAGTGTTATTATTGCAGTTTTTCAAATGGTTTGTAAATATAGTTGTATAATAATGTAATTACCATGAATCTTCTGATGTGATGTTTACATTAGCTGTAATATAAAGTTTAAGGTATTCCTTGTTTTTACGATTGTTTACATGTACTGTTATCAATTGTATTATTTCTTTGCTCGTCAAATAACATTTTTCATGGTTTTCATGTATATACTTTTTTATATTTTAAGAATTGATGTGTCCTTTTATTCATATATCAAATTAAAAATTTTTTTGAAAAAACTACTCTTCATAGTGGTGTTGAAAGTAATACTCTTCATACGTTACATGGTAGTTTAAATGTTTTCTAAAATGTCAACTGGGACCATACTGGGATGGTTCCTGATGTAAGACGTATCCAGTTGGCCAGTGCCTTCCAGGTAGCGCAAAGATGAGGTCCTATCGTTGGGTTGTCTGGTTGTTATAAGGAAAGCATGAAACTGGACTATTTTGGGTAAAGTTTTTGAATAATGCCATGCTCTTCAAAATTTCGAAATTCCCTATGGTTCTCATCTTAAATATAGCTGACGTCGGTGAAATTTAATCAAATCTTCAATCCATTGTTTAACACCGCTTTCAGTGTCAAAAGAAAAAGAGGAAGCGGAAGAGTCAACGGAAATGAAGCGTTTTATATTTCATGAAAGGACTTGATAAATTAGACAGTCTGAGCTTTTTAGTCGTAATCTCATCGAGAGCTTTGCTCAACTTCTCCATAACGAAGAGAGAAACGTCTTTGTAGTATCCCGAAGTCGATTTCACAAAAAGTTGTAATTGTAAAATCTATCTAATGGTTTAAGAACAAAAGGGACATGCATCGTGATGTCAGCGCTTAAGATGCATTTTACACTAATTGCGACTATTTGTTAAAACCCCTGCTGAATCTTTAGGTTTTTACGGCTATAGATCCTTGAATAATTTAGTTTTTTTATGTGTTTCTGCTTGTTCATGGTAATCTTGTCTTGTTATTGTTTGAAAGGCGCGGCCACGTCACTTTTTATCCAATCATAGAAACAATATTTCCACAAACATTCTCACAAAATCAGAACAGTGAGTCATTTTGCATCGATGCAATGCTTTCACTTGATTTTGCGTAAAGCATTTTCCTAGGCAGGAGTTCTACCTTGCGGCAGTCCATAAATGATAACATCCATTTGATGCCATTGTCTGGGGCGTGGGTGTCCTCATTATACCTTTTACTGTCTGGAGTCATGAAAAAGTCTTTGTGACGCATAGATAATGTATTTTATCGTAAATGAGATGACCACGCTTTGATGAGCATTGCGATCTCCAATCAAAACGCATCAAACAAGAACGTTATCAAACAAAGGAGAGGTTAAAGGATAGCAGTGTGAAAAATGTTAACTTTGGAATAAACAGGTAATTTTATTCATTTTGGGATAACCTTACCTTTTGTTAAACTTGTGTAAAAATGTATTAAACTGTTCTGTTTTCTCTAATCTCTAATCCGTCGTCAAGGCGTTTATTAGTAACGTTTGACACGGTTGTCGTTGCAGATCTTTTTTTTGGGTTTCATCCCCAAACTTATGCGTAAAATATCTGTTCTAGCTCCTTTCAAAAGCTATTATTTCAATGTGAAGCTATAATAATCGCGAGTATTTTATATGTTGCAGGAGCTTATCCTTGTTATTGCCTTCATTGTTCAGTACAACTTTATAAAAAAGGAAATCTTTTATTTCCTGACATATCTTCGTCTGGTATCGTTGATTTTTTCATTGAAGATGGCTAAATCAAAATACTTGTAGTCCACTATGGTGTGAGGATACAGTTTAACTATCTTTTCACACAGCCCACCTTCTATAGAGTATGAACACGGTTATTGTTTGGATATCGAAGCTGCATATCACTGGTGTTTAAGGTGTGGTATACTAAATTTAACCAGAAACACCTGACTCTTGCTAAATGTCATCCTGGAAAAAAATCGCACGAATTTCAAAATACTTCCTTGACATATGTTCCGCCGTTTCTAATAAAACAAAATTCACATAATCATCCCCAACAAACTGGAACATACTGGGAGGGTTCCCAGTGATCGACCCACAGATCAGTCCAGCACGTCCCCGGGTTGCGGATAGGAGACTCCCTCTCGTTGGGGGTTGTCAGGTCAAAAATGTATTAAGCCTGGTAGAATAATAGAAGGCTCGTTGTAGTTGCTATTAAATGCTATTTTTTTTTGTCCCTATACAATACTCCATACATGTCCAATGGTAGTCAAAATTGTGTTCCTTGTTTCCATCCCCCCATTTTCAGTTGATTTTTTGTCTTTTAATTGTTCTCGCCATGAAGCAAACATCCAATAAATCAATTAATCCACAATAAATGGACAAGCGATAATAGTATACTGATGAGAAAGCTTGTTAAGGTTTGGCGTGGCCAGCCAATTAAACGAACCATGCCCACACAGCCTTCAATCTGGTTGAAGGGCCAAAATGGTGTGTTTTAAACCCCAGCATCGTGTAAAACGGGCAACAATATCATCCCTATAGAAGATAAGACGCTTTTGCTTTACATGAACTCCCATCTTTACAAATGTTAAACACGTGCAAACGAGCTAAAACGAGATGGATTGAAAAGAATGGTAGGACGTGACATTCCAAAAAAAGCGTTACAGCTTACTCATTGGTCCGTCGAGAAAAAGAAACGAAGGTTATTTGGACCGTTCACCAGTCCTCTTATGTTCACGTCCCATAATCGACACGGGACGTAACACACAGTTAGTGTTACGTCTTAAGTCGCCGCTAACTACAAGCTGAGGAAGCTGAGAACCTATTCTTTGGGGTCGTGGTCCCACACCGGTGTACGGTGGTATGTATTTAGCTCTTATATGAAGGTGTAATATGAAGTATACCTACTAAATATAAGAACTTCCCAGCTCTACAGTATGTTATCTTTTATTTAAAACTTGTTTTTCTTTGTATATACATGTACCAGCGTTCTAACTGGAAATTAAATGACTTATACATATTTAATATATTTAACATATTTAATAAACGGAAGTCGGAGTACCCGGAGAAAACCCCAGACCTGCAGTAGGAAAACTGGCAATCCTTGTCAATTAAGATTGGAGTCGAGTACACCCTGCCTGCAGTGGGAATCGAACCCGCAATCTCAGTGTTTACAAACCACGTAATCAATAGTAGACGAACTACCTTAACCACTCGGCCATCTAGGCCCCATTCCATTATGATCAAAATGGAAAATAAAAGGTGCAAAACGGCACGATGTGACAAATATTCTGTAAAAAATTAAATTCCATTAACAGGAATAGCGGATTAGAGATGGGTATCCTTAAGTTAACAGACGTACGGAAACTCTTATCACTATATACTCCCTTCCCCTGTCTTTTCGAGAGGGGTATAATAAACAAAAATATTTTCTTTAAGTATTTCTGTTTATTTTAACCACATATGTTTATTGTCTTCAATCTTGAACAATCAAACCCGGTTTTTCCGCCATACGTCTACCTCCTATATCGTTGGATACATGTAATATAACTGGCCTTTTATTCTAATATACCTACTGTACTTTCAACTTCTGAAACATAACATTGATTGAATAAGGCATATTACCCGGTTGTAGATCTCATAGCTATAATTTACAGCCGATAAAATTGTTTGATATTTTTTCCAACATGCATGTATTTTATAACCAGTTCATAAAACAATCTTTACAAAAACAGGCCTCCCTCACTGACTTATCGCTTTAACTTATGTTCCAATTAATCATTCTAGATAAAGTACTTTTTTTAAATTCTAGTTACAAGTAAGTTGTGTATTGCGTTATATCCCACGGATTTGTTTTAAATGTCGTGCATGGTTTATATAACAAATAATACTTAATTGAGGAAGTATGTGACAATTATGTCATTTGTTAGAATGTGATAAAGAGGATAAATATTAATAAATTATATTTGTGCAGGTTGACGGCTTGTATCTTATAACATTATCAACCCTTATTCACAATTAATTTTTTTTTAAATGTATCAGTGTCGAACTAGATTTTCAAGACAAGCTACACACAAAGATCAATGTTAATTGACAACGGCCTCTTAATTATTTGCGTATTGCGTATCTAATATCTAAATTCCATTGAATAATAAATCCACTGTCCATGTTACAGCTCAGCGCAGCCAAATATCAAAATAAGAACTAATTTCCTCTCCCTCAGTCAAAGGTCATTAACAGAGCCGTTGTCTAATTGAAAACAAAATTTTCAATTTTCACACTTTTTACTGTATTTACTTTTTGTTCCCCATATTACGAGCAGATCTGCCAAGTTTCATCTCATACCGAAATAAAATAAAGCAGTTTCAGCCTTTTTTATGAACAAACTTTAACGCTTTCAATTGTTCAACTCGACACTTGATTTTAAAAAAAAATCGACAACTTTTGTGTCATTATATCTATAGCTGGATGATAAGTTTTCGCATTCGCAACCTTTATATATGTCATAATAAACCATAGGAAGGCTATACCTTTAAATAATATCAATACTGAATTCCAAAGTTATAAAATGTTTACCTTTGTAAGAAGATAAACGGGCACTTTACTTATCTTTTAGAACAAATTTTTACATTTACTTTCTAATTTTTTTATTAATTGCACAACCAAACATTCTTAAACAGTACTCAATATATAAATCAAATAATTATGGTTCAAAAATGGGCAGACATTTTGAAGTACCATTTATGACATCATGCAAACTGTGACGTCATAATACTATGATGTTGTAACGATATTGTAAACAAGTTCACAAGGAAACATCAACACAAGAATTTGAAATAAATGGTGAAAGCAAAAAAACACATGTTTTTTAAATTAGTAACCGAGTGCATTCATTGTGTACAAGGTCCATGGTTACCAAATGAAACCACTCCACCTACTTATATGTCACTTTTATATATATATATGCGCATATCCTGGCTTATTCCATCTACATGTGCACCACCCATCCCCCCCCCCCAACCACCCACACAAACAATGTTTAAGCCATCTTTGTAATCTCAGGAAGACATTTCTGATTGTATTTATAAAATAGGAATAAGATTATTATCTTCTAATTTTGTTTTTTAAATATGGATCAATTTCATATATTTACAATAAAAGCTTCATTTTACATGCCTACAATTATCTCCCTTGGTTGACAAGGTTTTAACTTTATTAGTGTCTATTAGTGTCTATTTTGTTAATTGCTAAAAGGTAGAAATATGAATGTTGATTACAGGTGTTTCCCCTTGGTAAAATGAATGGCATTTGAGGAAAAATGCTGGATTTAAATACATCTTGTAGAAATGGTCATGCAATCATAATTTGTTTGGGGGGAGTGCGTGCTTGATTATGACCCGACTCTATCTGTTACTACTGGATCAGTTTTTCAGACAAAAATTAATGAAATAAATAAAATACAAACCACATTTTACTGGCTTTCCATGCTTTTTTGGTAAACAGTATCATGGATTTGGTTGAAAGTACATTTGTGAGCAATATCATATAGAACCTTATCTCGCGGACTTCCAGGGTGAATGCGTACATGCGCTGTTTTGCTGTTCTAAAGGGTTGAAATGCACACAGGTAATTTTTTTGTTCAAACTAAAATTTATTTGGTTGCAATAGTGTTTAATTACTAAATTAATTTCGCTTCTGTTTTCCATTGAGTAATTTAGCTTTTTTTCTCAAATTCTTTGTTGTTTCTGTCTACTTGGAAATCTGACAAATTTATGCCACTCAAGAGGCCATGTATAACTTACTGTTTAAAATCATAAATTTCATGCTTAATCAAATGAAACTTGGCACAGTTGTAGATGGGCATAGGGAGGGGTGCAGTCAATAGTCAGAATTTTGAAAATGGCCGCCACTTTACGACACACACCCAAAAATGGCAAAAAGTTTCCCGTGGTCCGAATTCAACGAAATTTTGTATGGAGGTAGATGTTAGTATTTCGAGTGAAACGCTACCTTTAAATTTTTTCTCGGACATCCGGTTTCAAAATGGCCGCAAAAAACGTGTATAATTTTCAACGTTATGCGATCTCGATGACATTTAACGTGCTCCTATTGCAATGCAATTTGGTGTGGAGGTAGATTAAAGTGTCCCGAGTGGAACTCCACATTCAAAATTTTTTCTCGACCGTGCTTTCCAAAATGGCGGCCAAAAACGTGTGAAATTTTAAACGTTGTCCGATTTTAATGAAATTTGATATGTAGGTCCATTTCAATGTCCTGAGTGCAACGCAATACTATCCATGGGGATTTTGGGCGACTTCTGTGTTGGCATCCCAACACATTATTTTTAATTATTATTTCAGTTTCCACTTCTCCTAGAAATGGCCACCACTTGACGACACCCACCCAAAAATGGCAAACAATTTCCTTTGGTCCGTTTTCAATGAAATTTGGTATGGAGGTAGAGGTTAGTATTTCGATTGAAACGCTACCTTTAAATTTTTTTCTCCGATGTCGGGTTTCAAAATTGCCACTGAAAACGTGTATAATTTTGAACGTTATGCGATCTCAATGACATTTAACGTGCTCCGATTGCAACAAAATTTGGTGTTGAGGTGGATTTAAGTGTCCCATGTGGAAATCCAAATTCATAATTTTTTTTCCTGGCATTTCAAAATGGCCGCCAAATACGCGTCAAATTTTAAACGTTGTCCGATTTTAATAAAATTTGATGTTTAGGTACATTTTAATGTCCTGAGTGGAACACAATACTATTCATGCGGATTTTAGGCGACTTCTGTGTTGGCATCCCAACACATTATTTTTAATTATTCTTTTTCTTTCTTTCTTATTTCTTTCCGTTCAATCTTCTCTGCACATTTTCTGGGAGATGCAATGTCCAATCAAGATGAAACTTTGGGAACATGTTAAGGGTGACATGAAGTTGTGCAATCCACTTTTAAAATTTCCATATGGCCGCCAGTTTAAAAAATGGTGGCCATGCTTAGATCTTAGTAATGGCCAAAGCGATTTCAAATGAAAATTAATATACTGATACAGCTGACTATTTTGAGCATTTTTGCCAAAAAAAAAAAATTGGACGCCAACAACATTTCAAAATGGCCGCCATCCGAACACCTCCCCCTAAAAATGCAAAAATTTAAACATCATCCGATTTCGAAATAATTTGGTACACATGTAGATTATGGTACCCTGAGTGTGCATCTACTTTTATAAGTTTTGTCCGACTTCCGGTTTCAAAATGGCGGTCGTTTTAAAGTTTTAAAAAATGTCGGCTGTTGTCAGATCTCAGTAATTCCCAGAAATATTTTAATGGAAATTGGTTAACTGATACAGCTAATTACCCTGATCATATTTGCCAAACAAAATTGACAACAGAATGACACCATTTTGTGATGGCATCTTTTCCACCACACTCCCCCAAACGTCAACTTAGTCCGATTGCAACGTAATGTCATATGTAGGCAAATTTTAATTCACAAACTAAGAATATCATGTCTATTTGGGGATTTTCAACATGCACAAGAATAAAGTGGCAATGGGGATTCATTTGGGAAACATTCTGTGTTGGCATCCCAACACAATCAGCACTAGTTAATTATTATTTCAGTTTATACTTTTCACAGAGACGCATTAAAAGAATCAAATGAAACTTGGCACAGTTGTAGATCAGCATATGAAGGGGTGCAGTCGGTAGTCAAATTTTTTATAGTGGCCTCCATTTCAAAATGGCCGCCACTTGACGACAACCACTCAAAAATGGCAAAATTTTTCTCGTTGTCCGATTTCAACGAAATTTAGAATGGAGGTAGATTTTCGTATTTGGAGTAAACGCTACCTTTGAAATTTTTTTCCGACGTCGCGTTTCATAATGGCTGCAAAAACGTGTATAATTTTCATTGTTATCCAATCTCCATGAAATTTAACGTCCTCCGATTGCAACATAATGTGATGTGAAGGTAGATTTAAGTCCCCCAAATAGAACACTACATTCTAAACTTCGGGATCAAGAAGTTTGAACATACCGGGATAGTCCCAAAGATCAAACTACACTCCTGCCCTGTCCCGTTCGCAGATAGGAAAAGTCCTCCTGTTCGGTGATGACAGGTCATAATACGGAAAGCACGACCGTAGACCATGGTGGATAAGTATTAGAAAATACCATGCTCCATGCCCTGCAAGATGAAAACAAACCACTTTTGTAGATTTTTAAAAAATAGAAGGATCATTGTAGAAGCCTTCTAAAAATCTACATTTTTCGTCCCTGTCTACTGTCCGTACTTTTCCAGTGACAAGTAAAGAAATCTAAAAGGAGGTCTTTACCGTGAAGGTAGAGTGGTACCTTTTAACAAATACCAATTAAAGTCCACGGTGAGCCTTGACGTATTATCATCTGATACTCATTGGTTAATATCTTGGGCGGAAGTACACGTGACTTCTTCCCATTCTTTTGCTATCTTCGCCTAGTTTTCATACGCTCCCGGTAAAGGTTAACTTTTTAAGTTGCATGAGTTGCAATTAGACCTTGGTGGTCAAGCATGAGTTGCCTAGGCATTGGTTGTCTATAGCATGAGCTGCTTTTAGTCTTGGTGGCTGGTATATGAGATTGTAAAATGTTTAATTTTTCCTTAAAACACGTGTTTAACGTTTTGAAGGACATTGGAAAGGTTGTTATAAAATGGTCTTAATTACATATTATTAAAGACTTTCTGAATAGATTAATCTTTGTTAGTTCGTATATTTATCTACGAATTGCTTTTTCGGGATATGGTACCTAACCACATGTTACATTTTCTGGGAAGGTATTTACTTTCGTCCTGCCCCTAATTTAGGAGTCAAGAGTATATTTACACACCGATCAACATACTTATACCATTTTGGTGAGAAGTAGTATGACACGATAAAAAAAGATATAAACATATTTAGAAGGGATGAAAACGTATGTAAGTTTTTCTAATTTTTTTATGTTTTTAATTTACTGTAGTGAATAAAATATATTAAAGCACGATTTAGCATTCAGTTCTTTAATCTATTGCTTTTTTTTGTCCAACTTATCTTATAAAATAAACGAAAAAATGCAGATATAGTTATAAAAATGCTAAAACGACCTTTTTATGGTATAATTTTATTTCAAATGGGCCGTTTAAATATAAAGAATATTCCTTTAGCTTTCGTTTGGTGCCAAAAATGTATCTTTAACATAATGCATTATCAATATTAATTTGATTTTAATTGCACATTTAGAGAAAGTACGATACGATATAAATCAGTTCAATGATACGATTAAAACAAATAATATGACTTTGTATAAGCTATCAAATTCTGCTAACCGATTGAATAAGTATGCACTTTAGGAGTTCGTAACGTTTGGTTTTTTTTTTGTTTGAATGGTGTTTTAACGCCACTTTCAGCAATTTTTCAGCTTTTTCATGGCGTCCAGTTTTTATTGGGGGAGGAGGCCGGAGTACCCGGAGAGAACCCCCGACCTGCGGTAGGAAAACTGGCAATCCTTGTCAATTAAGATTGGAGTCGACTACGCCCTGCCTGCAGTGAGAATCGAACCCGCAATCTCAGTGTTGACAGACCACGTGATCAATAGTAGACGAACTACCTTGACCACTCGGCCACCGAGGCCCCGAGTTCGTAACGTAATAATATATGTACATTTTCGATTTTCTTGTCAAAATGAAGCATGAAGAGGAGGATGGGGAAAATTTAATTTTGATCACTTGGCATAAAATGTGCAATGAAAAAGTACGTTCACACAATACAATTTGCAGAAAAGCTTTCAAACTATATTAAGTATTTGTATGTAACTCTTGTTTTATTATGTATACCAAACGATGATAAACGGGAGACGTATTGTTTTTGTCTGTTAGTTTACTTTATCTTCTTTTTTCTTTTCTTCTCCTTTAATGCTGATATTTTCAGCCAAATTTATTTGACACTGCAAATCGCATACTAATAGACGTTTAGGATATGTAAGATAGCTTTATCATTTTTAGGAGGTTTATATTCGGTTTTTGGTAAAAGAGGCAAAGAAGGTCCACATATTGTTGTCTGTCCGTCCGTGTATCCATAACAAATCGTGTCCGGGATATAACTTTTTATCCTCCTTTATCCTTTTAGTTAGGCTTTTTGGTATTTGGCATGTGGGTAGATTATAACTAATCGATGTGTCGCATGCCATGGGTGTTGAGATTTAATTTGAAATTTGACCCCAAGGTCTCATCATTGCCTTTTGAGTGACTGCTTCGTGTCCTGGATATTCAACTTCGGAATTTGACCCCCTCCCCCTCTTTCAAGATCACACATCAATGTCTTTTAAGTCATGGCTTCCAGCTCGGGTTATAACTTTTAAAATAATTGTTTGACAGTTTGTTTGCTTGTATGAATGATGTTTAATGCCACCTTTTTCAGCTGTATGATGGAGTCCATTTTTTATTTGGAGTGGAAGCCTGAGTACCCAGAGAAAACCCCGACCTTCGGTGAAATAGCCTAAGCTTTTCATAATTGCCATGTGGGTAGATAGTTACTAGACCATGGGTCTCGTATCATGGTTGTGGACCTTAGACTTTGAACTTTTACAAGTTCGATCGCATTTTGTTAACAAATGAATACCAGGGTTTAAACTTTTTTGTCTTTTAAGGTTGCCTTTTGACTTTTGACGTGTGGGTAGACCATAGGCATTACGTTGATTTGTGTTGGTAAAATTTCACCTCAAATTGATTGCAGAAAACCCAAAAGAGTGACAAAATTATGTCGACGTTCGTACTTTCTGCAAAACTGAAGTTTTATGTCACCGCCCAAAGGCGAAGGTGGCCTCTGCAATTGGGGCGTTGACATAAAAAAAGACAATATTATAAGACATCGTTAAAAGGTGGGGTGTTTGTTTTGTTTTGTTTGTTTGTTTGTTTGTATGTTTGTTTTTTTTTTTTTTGTTTTTTTTTGTTTATTTGATTGTTTATCATTATTTATTATTCATTTATTACAATTAACAATGAAAGAAAACAGGTTATTAAACCATAAATATAAGTTATTTTGTAATAAAACGGTGTACATTTGTGTAAGTATTCTCTTACCAGATTCGTAATTTCTTTTCTGTGTATCTTCAGGTGTCTACAGGTGTAATACGCGATAAAAATTGTGTATAATTCGGTCAATTAAGGTCAATCTCGCGGTCTGTTCGAATGATATAATATTATCTTTAGTAACTACATGTCTTACACGTTTTCCTTTTCTGTTTTTATGTAACAGATTACTGTGGAATTCTCAAAATATTTGCAACCGATAATGTTAAAAATTATTAGACATAGGACGTATCCGTGTTACAGTTAAATATGATGTATTCATTCTTGGGATTTAACTCTCATTTGTACGCTAATTAACTTTTAAATTTTTCGCTCTGCATCTATGCTAAAAATTGTAGGCAGCACATTTGATAATGTTTGCCTAAATTCATACCTTATAATTTGTAATAAAAGTTTCACATCAATATGTTGACCTACCAAGTAGATGTTTCCGTTTTATACTATTTTATGTCGACTTAATAGGAACTATTTGTACAAAATCTTTTTTGTTATGTTGTTATTTGTTGAAAGGTTCGAACTCATACGTAGATCGCTATCGACATATAACACATATTTCCGCTTAAGGTATCTGGACCACAATTGACCACGTGATCATAATTGGTGTCCCGGGGGTCCATTGTTTTTCAATGGTGTAGACCTCGGTAATCTTCTGCAAACATCGGAAATACTATTTGGGTAACTAACTTTTTAGCTCAAAACTGTTCACGTTGACTCCAAAAAAACAATATATTTAATCTGTATCATTAATTAGGAATATATTAATTTTATAAAGCTGTATTTCTTGGTCGAAAAATAACATTAAACGGTGACTTCAATTATGGGTCGGATACCTTAAGCCCTGCTCTTGGATTGTCTCAATGAGAGCATTTTCTATATGTTTAATTCCTCACTATGGTTTTAAGATATACTAAAAAGCTGCTCCGCGGCTTGTTACTGTTTTCCATGTATAGTGATTTGTGTCAAGAATTTATACATTATAGCCCTATTATATTAACAATTGTAGACTTTGAGTATAATATTCAATGATATACAGACATATATCAGTTGTAAAAAATTATTGAAATGCCCCATGTGGAAGAATAAAAATAATTACTTAAGAAATACGTGGCTGTTTTCAATCGTGTCAAGGAACTTTTATTCATCGAGTCATCATTAAAAGATGAGCTGATTTTTTCCGTATCATTTTTCAGTA
Source organism: Limnoperna fortunei (assembly GCA_944474755.1). Classification (NCBI taxonomy): domain Eukaryota; kingdom Metazoa; phylum Mollusca; class Bivalvia; order Mytilida; family Modiolidae; genus Limnoperna; species Limnoperna fortunei. The sequence goes on along the minus strand of OX104111.1, from coordinate 83,377,295 downwards.
AATGCGTAAAGAAAAATGATTCAAACTCCTAATAAATTGCAATTGGAAGAATAATTTTGTGGTCAGAAAAAAGTTGGATAAGTTGGTCCTTTTGAATAAAAAAAAAACCACTTGATACAGAAGTGTATTGTGCAGAAGCGTAAATTTTGCATTTATTTGTTCAAATTTGTGATGCCAGTACCTTTGGAACATATTTTCAGATAACAAATGAAAACATTAGTTAAAACGATTGAATTCGTTAATGCACAAATATATGCCAAATAAGATTTTACTACACTATATTTGAAACAGTGAGTTTTTAACGTAGCGATTTGGAAAAGTCATCTGTATACGTATCTTTTGTCATCGTGTCATGCTTCTTCTCACCAAAATGATATAAGTCGGTTGATCGGTGTGATTTATATATTGACATTATTGAATTACATAATAATTTTAAATGTAGATGCTACCCAAAGAATAATCAATGAATGTTACTCTTCGTTCTGCCTTGAACTCCTCTGGTTTATAATTGGAAGGACGGTGTGCTCAATTCGTTTTATTCAATTGCTTTGTTAGACGTTTACATTTTTTGTATTGTTATCTTGTTTGTTTAAGATGGTACTTCCGACAGTATTTCAGTAAAACATTCATTGAGGGAGACCAACATATTGCCCGTTGTAAAGAGAATTCGATCCGGGAAACCAGACACTCTTAAGGAATTTGCCATGATTTCCAAGGACAGTAAAACCGAGGAATTGGATTTTGACGACATCGATGGACAAGTTAAGAACCTGACAGATGAATCAGTCGGCGAAATCCTTTTGATGGCGGGACGAGATGATAGAAGTGTAGAGGAGGCCCGCTGGGCTCTACGTTGCGTCATACTGTAGTCCAATGAATTCGGGCAACCTAAGGGTCAGGCCATTACACCGTCCACCCAAGTAAAATTGTTTTTTTATATTTTATTGGTAATTTTATTTACTTTGACTAAACTTTGAAAGCCCTGAGTTGTTTTTATATGTAGACCACGGTTAAGTAATGATGTTTTTAAACGTAAGTTTAAAATGTGTGTTCTTTATCTGATATGTTCTTGGACAATTTTAGAGATTTTTGTATGGATTGTCATATAAGTAGTAATATTGAGAGAGATGTTAGTGATAATTTTTAAATTTAGCTATAGTTTAAATGTAAAGTACGAGGTTCGGATTTATGGGAGTTGCGGCTATTTTCTTGTTTTTTTCGGTCAAGTTGTGTTGGGTGAACGCATTTTAAAATAGCAATTTTCAGTTACACCTAGCACATTTTGTTGAATCTTAACACATGGTAATGTTGTCAGTAGTATTACACATATATTTGTAAATTTAAGCGTATTCCATATAAATGTATTTAATGCCGTTTATTTTTCTTTTATAACTCAATAAGAGTATACTTTTAAGTAGTATGTGCATTGCATAGGTTTTTGGTTGATAAAAAATAAAATGCCAGTAAATATATTTACTTTTAAAATCCATTTTACTTGTGGTTTTTGCGTAGTCCAGTAGGTATTCACATCACTTTTAATTTTGTTTGTTTTAGAGTGCAGGAATTAGTGCAAGTGGCCATGGTAATAGTGACAGCCATAGTGATGCTGGCAGCTCTTCTCGTGATACTGGCAGCTCGACTGGTAGCTCAAAGCGTAAACGCAGCGATTTAGATGAAGAGAGTCTCGAGGACAGGATAACCTCTCTCGAAAAGCTACTAAAATTAATGTGGTTAAAGAACTAAAGAAAAGGTGAGAATCTCTGCCTACAAACAGAATCCAGCATTTCTTTGATTCTTTATTGGATGAACTTGGATTTCTAAATTCTTAAAAACAGAAACGAAGTACGACTGCAAGAAGGCCGATTCAGCTGGCCCACAAGCCGAGAGGTCACACTTGCATAACCTCTATCCACCTTTTCCGATGCCTGGGCCGTTGCCTTCTTTTCCTACGTACGCAGCATCATTTGGAGGGTATCCACGGGGATCCCGATCGAGAGGTAGACCGTACCGTCCTAGAGGTGCCCGTCTTTTCTGTGGAAGCTTAAACATTTGGTCAGAGACTGCGAAAAACTGAAAGCAATGAAACCGAAAGACAAAGAATAGTCTATCACATACAGTTGTTTTGTTTGATTTTCAATACTAGTTAAATACAAATTTAATAAAGATAAAGAAGAATAAAAATCATAATTTATAGCACTTAGTTGTTTATTTTATTTCATAGGGATATTGTCTAAATATGTTCAACAGTACTAAGTTTAAAAGGGTGTGTTACTTGCTATTTTAAAAGGTTGATCTGTAGTGATTGTCCCGCCAGTAGACGAAAGGTCTAGGTCTCGGTAGTTTATGTCTCAGGTAGTCTGTGTGTCTGTCTGTCACGTTTTATATTCATAACGGTTTTGACTCCGTGGAAACCACTGAAGAAATATGATCGATTTTATAGAATTGCCAGTAGTTGATCACTTCATTACTGTCATTTATTTCGATAATTTTATTGGGAGTTATAAGACTTTAAATAACAACTAAGTGCAATTTTCAACTTTAAATGGGACGTCGGAAAATAATGGCTACGAGTAGCATTCTTGTAAAATTTTATTCAGCTGCAGTGGCGTTGGTTTCTTGGAGAATTTTTGCTTTAACATTAAAGGAGATGTCCATGGAGGAGTCTGCCCTGAAAACATTCTGTATTAAACATATTTAAGTAATATTAAAAAACATCAAGCAAAACAAAATATTAGATTAGGAGGGGTATGGAATGAATGTACATTTGACACTTTAGTCACACTTAAATCTTTTGATTGCTGATTTAAGATCATTTTATAGCGATTGAGAGTCAAAATACTTGTAGCTAATGAAATAACACATTATTAAATATATTTTGGCAAGTTATTAAATGGTACCTTCTTTGAATGAAATTTCTTCGTCAACAATTCAAGGGATTCTCATGCCCTAGTGTTACGCCACGCGAATTGTAGGCGTAGGGATTGGCTCCTTTGTCTTAAAAGGTTGTATTTTATTTTCCATGTAGGAGGTATCGCCAACGGGAGGGAACTCAACTTTTGTGAGCGTACCAGTATGGGAAACAAACAGCGATTTGATCCAACTAACGTTTATGTTAGGGATAAGCCAGCATGGGTAACACTGCGAGGCGAAGTCCCTTCGTCAATTGTTCGCGTGTTGAGTGCAGAAGAGGTGCTTCACAACAATGCCGATTTTGATATAAATTCCTTACCACTAAGAGACCCAAAGTATAATGTTAGTGGTCAGTTACATAACAATATTTCAAAGTGGCAAGTTATCTTGGGAAAAGATGAAGGTGATTGTGTAAAGGGTTGGCTTGAAAATGGTATAAATGTTGATTACTTTTTCAACCACTTTACGGGGAAATTCAAAGGCAAGTACTATGATTGTGATATACCCCCTAGATAGTATTTTCCAAACTCCCCAAGTTGTTCAAGTTATGCTGACTTTATCCGAGATCAGTTATATGACCGTATATCAACAGGTGCTATACGGCTGCTGGAAAGAGATCCTCCACGAATAATATAGCCCCTTACCGTAGAACCCAGTAAGCCACGATTATGCCACGAGAGAAGGTACCTCAATCTATAGGTAAAAGATTCACCCTTTCAACTTGAAACTCTCCGGGACGTTCCTAGACTTGTCGCTCAAAATGCCCTAATGGTGATTTTTGATAAAAAATCGGGATACGATCATGTAACGCAAAGTGAACAATCGCAGACCTATACTGAACACGCTTTATATTGACGACAGATTTGCCGTACGCGTCACGGCAGGTTCTTCATTAGACGGGTTGAAGGTAAAAAAAAACTAGCATTTGTATCTCTACAATTATTAACAAGATTAGGTTACACGTTATCCTTAGGAAAATGTTTACTTAAGCCATCCAGTTGTAAGAAATTCCTCGGATTCTATGTCGACTCCGGGCTACAAGCATTTTTATTGCATGATAATAAAAAACTCAGCTTCTCAAAGTTTAGTGAACATATGCTTTCCTGCGATAAAATTGACTTAAGGACCCTGCAGAGATTTTGTGGCAAATGCATTTCGATGTCTCTCGCTGTTTCCTGGTGTAAATTTAAACTTTTTTTGTAGAGAAGTTAATCTCGCCATATCTCGGTCTACAAAAATAGTAGGCCAGTTGAAGTGACAAGTGGGCTAAGGTCTGAACTGGAACATTGGCGTTTGTTGGATGCTTGGTCTGGTTGTTCAAAATGGCGTCCCGAGTTTTACCCGAGTTTCACAGATGCATTTAAATGTCAACCGATTCTTCTGGTTTTAGGTATGGCGTTGTAGCAAAACTAGGTGAGGAGGTAATTTAACTTGGAGACTACTGGTCAGACAGTGACGTAAGACCCATTCTTGTAAAGGAGGCCAATGCCATCCTTAAATCTCTCTTATCTTTGGGAAATAAATTAATGGATTCTAGATTGACATAAAAACTTACAATATGGCTGTGATATGTTCATGGAACGGACAGGGAAGTAAATACCCCATGTTAAACGAGGTTTTAAATTCAATTTTTAATTTTATCAATGCACACAATGTAGACTTGAAACTACACTTTTACCCGAAAAATATGAATGTATCCGATGCTCCCTCGAGTAGGTTGGAGCTTTCAGATTCCATGCCGAGTGAAGAGTCCTGGAATCTTGTTGAACAAAAGATTGGTCCTCATACAATTGATTTAATGTCTTTGGATTCGAACGTAATGAAGTCATCTTATAGTACGCCATAAGAAAGAAACCAACTTGTATGCATATCCCCCGTATGTATTGATTTTCCCTCTGCTGTGTTTGTTAGAGGAACAAAAGGTCGTATGTACTTTAGTCGTTCCGGAAATAAGCCCTAGACCAAGAAGTTGAAGCGGTCGTTAAAACTCCTAGTAGTCTTAAATGGCCATTTTTAGCATGTAGAGTTAATTTTGTCTCTAAGTGGTATTTAAATAAAGGTTATAAAATAATTTTAGTTTAATGTACATTAAAATCTAACAAATCACATTAATTGTAGATGCAGGTACAAGATATTGACTGGACATTGATTGATGGAAGGCTGCAAGAATTAGACAGAGAAACGTCATCGTCCAAAATGTCAAAGGGACAGAATAGTCTCTATGATGTCTTCTAACAATTCATCCACAAATCTGGCCATTCTGACTTACTACGCCAAATTATGTTAGGAGATTCTTAGTTTGGAAAGAAAACTTTGGTAAAACTACTGTGCATAATATTTAATGTATGAATTCTTGGGGCAACGCGGAAATTTTGCTTGCGGATGTCCGAATTGTTTAACTGCAGCTACGGTTGAACACATTATTATACAGTTAGTAACTATTTTTGAAGATCGTGGTTTAGGAAGGACATCGAATACTTTCTCCAAGTCCGGCAATCCTGCTGCTGCACCTCTTGTGAAGGAGTATTTAAAGCTAATTCAAGAGGATAATCATCTTATGCATATTCATATCTGACCAAACTGACCACAACAGATAAGGAGGCGTGTCATTTACTAATGAATCAATTAATTACATGTCAATATACAGCCGAGAGGTCACACTTGCATAACCTCTATCCACCTTTTCCGATGCCTGGGCCGTTGCCTTCTTTTCCTACGTACACAGCATCATTTGGAGGGTATCCACGGGGATCCCGATCGAGAGGTAGACCGTACCGTCCTAGAGGTGCCCGTCTTTTCTGTGGAAGCTTAAACATTTGGTCAGAGACTGCGAAAAACTGAAAGCAATGAAACCGAAAGACAAAGAATAGTCTATCACATACAGTTGTTTTGTTTGATTTTCAATACTAGTTAAATACAAATTAAATAAAGATAAAGAAGAATAAAAATCATAATTTATAGCACTTAGTTGTTTATTTTATTTCATAGGGATATTGTCTAAATATGTTCAACAGTACTAAGTTTAAAAGGGTGTGTTACTTGCTATTTTAAAAGGTTGATCTGTAGTGATTGTCCCGCCAGTAGACGAAAGGTCTAGGTCTCGGTAGTTTATGTCTCAGGTAGTCTGTGTGTCTGTCTGTCACGTTTTATATTCATAACGGTTTTGACTCCGTGGAAACCACTGAAGAAATATGATCGATTTTATAGAATTGCCAGTAGTTGATCACTTCATTACTGTCATTTATTTCGATAATTTTATTGGGAGTTATAAGACTTTAAATAACAACTAAGTGCAATTTTCAACTTTAAATGGGACGTCGGAAAATAATGGCTACGAGTAGCATTCTTGTAAAATTTTATTCAGCTGCAGTGGCGTTGGTTTCTTGGAGAATTTTTGCTTTAACATTAAAGGAGATGTCCATGGAGGAGTCTGCCCTGAAAACATTCTGTATTAAACATATTTAAGTAATATTAAAAAACATCAAGCAAAACAAAATATTAGATTAGGAGGGGTATGGAATGAATGTACATTTGACACTTTAGTCACACTTAAATCTTTTGATTGCTGATTTAAGATCATTTTATAGCGATTGAGAGTCAAAATACTTGTAGCTAATGAAATAACACATTATTAAATATATTTTGGCAAGTTATTAAATGGTACCTTCTTTGAATGAAATTTCTTCGTCAACAATTCAAGGGATTCTCATGCCCTAGTGTTACGCCACGCGAATTGTAGGCGTAGGGATTGGCTCCTTTGTCTTAAAAGGTTGTATTTTATTTTCCATGTAGGAGGTATCGCCAACGGGAGGGAACTCAACTTTTGTGAGCGTACCAGTATGGGAAACAAACAGCGATTTGATCCAACTAACGTTTATGTTAGGGATAAGCCAGCATGGGTAACACTGCGAGGCGAAGTCCCTTCGTCAATTGTTCGCGTGTTGAGTGCAGAAGAGGTGCTTCACAACAATGCCGATTTTGATATAAATTCCTTACCACTAAGAGACCCAAAGTATAATGTTAGTGGTCAGTTACATGACAATATTTCAAAGTGGCAAGTTATCTTGGGAAAAGATGAAGGTGATTGTGTAAAGGGTTGGCTTGAAAATGGTATAAATGTTGATTACTTTTTCAACCACTTTACGGGGAAATTCAAAGGCAAGTACTATGATTGTGATATACCCCCTAGATAGTATTTTCCAAACTCCCCAAGTTGTTCAAGTTATGCTGACTTTATCCGAGATCAGTTATATGACCGTATATCAACAGGTGCTATACGGCTGCTGGAAAGAGATCCTCCACGAATAATATAGCCCCTTACCGTAGAACCCAGTAAGCCACGATTATGCCACGAGAGAAGGTACCTCAATCTATAGGTAAAAGATTCACCCTTTCAACTTGAAACTCTCCGGGACGTTCCTAGACTTGTCGCTCAAAATGCCCTAATGGTGATTTTTGATAAAAAATCGGGATACGATCATGTAACGCAAAGTGAACAATCGCAGACCTATACTGAACACGCTTTATATTGACGACAGATTTGCCGTACGCGTCACGGCAGGTTCTTCATTAGACGGGTTGAAGGTAAAAAAAAAAACTAGCATTTGTATCTCTACAATTATTAACAAGATTAGGTTACACGTTATCCTTAGGAAAATGTTTACTTAAGCCATCCAGTTGTAAGAAATTCCTCGGATTCTATGTCGACTCCGGGCTACAAGCATTTTTATTGCATGATAATAAAAAACTCAGCTTCTCAAAGTTTAGTGAACATATGCTTTCCTGCGATAAAATTGACTTAAGGACCCTGCAGAGATTTTGTGGCAAATGCATTTCGATGTCTCTCGCTGTTTCCTGGTGTAAATTTAAACTTTTTTTGTAGAGAAGTTAATCTCGCCATATCTCGGTCTACAAAAATAGTAGGCCAGTTGAAGTGACAAGTGGGCTAAGGTCTGAACTGGAACATTGGCGTTTGTTGGATGCTTGGTCTGGTTGTTCAAAATGGCGTCCCGAGTTTTACCCGAGTTTCACAGATGCATTTAAATGTCAACCGATTCTTCTGGTTTTAGGTATGGCGTTGTAGCAAAACTAGGTGAGGAGGTAATTTAACTTGGAGACTACTGGTCAGACAGTGACGTAAGACCCATTCTTGTAAAGGAGGCCAATGCCATCCTTAAATCTCTCTTATCTTTGGGAAATAAATTAATGGATTCTAGATTGACATAAAAACTTACAATATGGCTGTGATATGTTCATGGAACGGACAGGGAAGTAAATACCCCATGTTAAACGAGGTTTTAAATTCAATTTTTAATTTTATCAATGCACACAATGTAGACTTGAAACTACACTTTTACCCGAAAAATATGAATGTATCCGATGCTCCCTCGAGTAGGTTGGAGCTTTCAGATTCCATGCCGAGTGAAGAGTCCTGGAATCTTGTTGAACAAAAGATTGGTCCTCATACAATTGATTTAATGTCTTTGGATTCGAACGTAATGAAGTCATCTTATAGTACGCCATAAGAAAGAAACCAACTTGTATGCATATCCCCCGTATGTATTGATTTTCCCTCTGCTGTGTTTGTTAGAGGAACAAAAGGTCGTATGTACTTTAGTCGTTCCGGAAATAAGCCCTAGACCAAGAAGTTGAAGCGGTCGTTAAAACTCCTAGTAGTCTTAAATGGCCATTTTTAGCATGTAGAGTTAATTTTGTCTCTAAGTGGTATTTAAATAAAGGTTATAAAATAATTTTAGTTTAATGTACATTAAAATCTAACAAATCACATTAATTGTAGATGCAGGTACAAGATATTGACTGGACATTGATTGATGGAAGGCTGCAAGAATTAGACAGAGAAACGTCATCGTCCAAAATGTCAAAGGGACAGAATAGTCTCTATGATGTCTTCTAACAATTCATCCACAAATCTGGCCATTCTGACTTACTACGCCAATTTATGTTAGGAGATTCTTAGTTTGGAAAGAAAACTTTGGTAAAACTACTGTGCATAATATTTAATGTATGAATTCTTGGGGCAACGCGGAAATTTTGCTTGCGGATGTCCGAATCGTTTAGCTGCAGCTACGGTTGAACACATTATTATACAGTTAGTAACTATTTTTGAAGATCGTGGTTTAGGAAGGACATCGAATACTTTCTCCAAGTCCGGCAATCCTGCTGCTGCACCTCTTGTGAAGGAGTATTTAAAGCTAATTCAACAGGAGCATGCAAAAGCACATATTCTGCCGAAGCAAGCTAAGCCGATATTTGTAAATAAGGTAAAAACCATTGGTGCGTTCATCAAGATAGAATGCCTCGTTGAAGATTTATCTACCAAGAAAATGTGTGTCTTAATGAGTAATCAAGCTTGGTTTAAACTAGTTTTTCGTTGGAGACCGCGCTAGTGACTTGTCCAATATTGTCTCCCAGGAGATAAAAGTGCTAAATGATAACTCCGGTCTCATTTTTCAACATACTTTTGGAAAAAAACTCTGAGAGGGGATAAAGCAAAGCATAATACCTTTGTGGTTAAAAGATGTGACGATTTAGATGTCATAAAAATTATGTCGAGTTTTGTGAATCACACGGAGTTAATCTATCGATAGGATACCTATTTAGAATTGCAAGTGAAAAAGTGAAAGTGCTGGATCAAGCTGTGAATTATTCGGTGATGTACGAGAGCCTGCGGTTTTATTTTAAAACATTGGGCTTGTTTGAAGGTGAAACTTTGCATAGTTTGATCAGGCTGTGTTGTGACGACTGCTGTATCCGATGCCGCAAGTAGCGTAAATGAAGTAATGGACCATATGGGATGGTTCCGTAAATCTAGTGCGGAATACTATATCAGAATGCATACTCTCGTAGATGCAGACGTGATTGCAGAAAAACTAGCGAAATCAATAGATAAGGCTGAATCGTATGAACAAGAATTTAGGTACAAAGCAGATTATCATGACCTTAAGGGATTCTTAAAGAAATGAATGCAGCATGTGAATTTTATTCATCTGTACATAATGTTTGTCTGATTATTCTAGGCTTGCTTTATTTATTGAGTTTTGGGAAGAGTAATGTTTTTGTGAGATAATGTGGTCAATGGATTAATTTAGCAAATGGGGTAATTCTGGAGTTTTGCTTCCGGTAACTTAACTTGAACTGAACACAAAAGATGTTGATCACCGAGGATACGATATGATCCCATCTACCTTTTTAAAAAACCGACAGAATTTATATAGCTTCTAATAGGGATCAGGTATAATACAAAATATGCAATTATTGGCGCCATTATTCAATTATTTTAGTTGTCCAAGCTAAAGTCAAATAATGCTAGTTACATAATATTACATTAATGCTTGTACGTGACAGAATTAAATGTGTTTGCGTTTTTTTACAGTAAGAAAGTCAATGTAACACAGCCAGAACGAATTATATAACTCCAGAAAGTGATGAAATAACATTTGAAACTGATATTTTAAAGAAGCGAGAGAAGAATGCAGTTAGTAATTTTGACTTTGATATCACAAACGGAAGACCAGAAACACCAGTTGACTTGTTCACAGTAGTACCTCCAAAGAGCCACTGTACAAACAATCTTAACTACAAGTTTAATCCTACTTGGTCTAATCGTGTTTCAACTAAGTAGCCATTGATTACGATGTTGTTCTATTAAGGTTGTGAACTTTCTGTTCATAGTTTGTTTATTTAATCTCGTCTCTAACAGTTGTTTTATCAAAACTAGCATTACTCTTAACTATATACATGTATAATGTATATGATGTTTAATAAATCCGTCTGAAATCCTTAATGGCAATTTAATTGAGTAAAAATTGCAACATTCAAATAAAGGTATGAAAAATGTCTATTTGCTTGGCACAAAAATGGCTGACTATTAACTATAACTTTAAAATAAAAATTACTTATGAATGTACGTTTTGTTCACAATACCCTTTTATCATTGAGATATATTTTGTTTCTTAATTCATTATTTTCAGTTTTCTTTCTTAACTATGTAACTGGATATTAATTTTTATCTAAACTTAAGTATGTAATTTGTCAGAATCTGAAAATTTAGCCATTACCGATATAATCTTGGTGATACAAAGCCGTGTATCATCTATCTATATACGTGATACATACACATTACATACATTATGTGTAGGTACAACCACTTGTATCACGTCGAGACAGTTGTGTACATTCGTATTACTACGAGACGCGCAGCGTCGAGTTGTGATGGGGAATGTATGCAACTGTCGAGACGTGATACAGGTAGTTGTACCTAAACTTAAATGTATGTAATAAGTTTATCTAAAATTAAGAAGTATAAAAAGGGCAGAATAAAACTGAATGTTTACAATTTAAAATTTAACATTCAACGAAGCATTTGTTTATAAAATATAGCCCCCTAACGTCACACGCATTATGACCTCATATCTCATTCATAGAATGAAAGTCATTCAACGAATCATTGGTTATATCATTCATTGTGACGTCAAGAAGTAGTTCCGACAAAAGTACATCTTGTATCACATATATAGATGATACAAGGTTTTTTATCACACAGGTTGTATCAATCGATATTTTTTCAGATTTTGACTAAATACATTCTTAATTTTAGATAAAAGATGTACTTTTGTCGGATCTTTTTGACGTCATAATAAATGTTATAACTAATGACTTTATATGACAGCGATAGTGTACTCTCATTCTATGAATGAAATGTGCCGTCATAATTTTAGATCCGTTTTACTGCTGATCTAATTAAACAAGACGAATTAAGGCTAAATTCTATATTCACTAAATTCTACATAAAACAAAAGCAAAAGTCAGCATCAAAATTCTCTATTAACATCAGCAAAGTTAAAAAATCTCTCTAATTTCCCCAGACTACACGTGCATTTTAAAGATAATCATCTTATGCATATTCATATCTGACCAAACTGACCACAACAGATAAGGAGGCGTGTCATTTTCTAATGAATCAATTAATTACATGTCAATATACAGCTGCTCTGATTTCACTAACCAGTATCAATAACATAATTATAACATCCCCGCCCACAAAAAGAAATTTTCCAAATTTCTAACTGGTTACTGAAATCAGTGCAGAAAAAAAATAAATCCACATATAAAAAAAAACTAAATTGAATTTAAAAAAATTTACCTGTCATTTTTACAAAAACAAGAAAAACAAACGTAAATTAATTCACAAGTACGACATGAAGGAAAAAAAACAAATTAATATTGTTAAAAAAAATAATCAACAAACTACTGATTTAAAAAAAAATACATTCAAAATATTTCAAAACGAAAAACAAAACAATTAATTTAATTAAAAAATGGAACTTACAATAATGTTTAATGATAATGACATAATAAAAGCTGCATCATATATCTATAAATTCATGAAAATTCATCAACACACTTTTGTGTATAAAACAAAATACAAATATTTATTAAACTTTCTGTGAACCATATCATCACACATTTATTCCCATTAAATCTTACTTCTGCTGACAAAATTGTTTTGAAACATGGGTTTGCACAGGGCATCATGTTCATAAAATTGTCGAAGTATACATAGATTTATTATGGTCTAGGGAAATATAACTTCTGATAAAAGAAACGAAAACCACAGAACTAGTAGCTGTACCTTCTGTAAACACATTCACATTAAATTGTTGGTGGTGGTCTTCCTCGAACATATTCTTTGGCTTTGGACGATAGATCACTCTCATTTACCCAAATAGAATTTTGAGCAGGTTCTCCCTTAATTTGTACCAGATACGTAATTTTCGAACCCTCACATTTCTTAGCCAAAACTCTTTTAATTTTAAAACGATGGTTTTCATCTGATGACAATGATGATGGTGAACTTGGATGAACATAATCTCTATATCTAATTGGGGCTTGAATAGTTCGACGAGATCTTCGCAACGTAACTACAGAATCACTACTGTCACTTGACGATGGTGAATCGTGATGAGAAACCTGATTTGAATCGTTTTCAATCACCTGTTGTAAATATGGGGCTGGTTCTGGCACCCTAATATAAGCCATTTTAAGTCTATTAATATGCACTGGCATGTGAAATCTTTTTTTTTATTTGGATCTCGGAGTTTTATTAAGTGAGGACTTTGTATTTTATTGACAATATACGGACCACTAAAATTTGCTTGCAGTTTTCGACCTTGACATGCATTATCTTCATGTAGATAAACAAAATCCCCAACTTTGACAGTTAAAGGTGAAATTTTCTCGTTTGCCCTTTTAAGCATCTCAATGTTTGATTTTTCAATGTTCGATTTTACTTCATCTCGTACTATCTGGAGTTTTTTGCAAAGTTGTTTTAAATAGACATGAGCGTCTTTAGGTAAATCTCGAAAATCAACATCTGTCGGGTTTACTAATGAATACTGTGGACGACGGCCATACACAACTTCAAACGGTGAATAATGAGTACTTGAACTAACACACGAGTTTATTGAAAACACAATGGCAGGTAAAATATCATGTCATGATTTCCCTTGACGGATGTAAGGAGTCATTCTTTCCTCGAGAGTTCTATGCGATCTTTCACAAGCTCCTAAACAGTGATGTGTAAAACTTGGAGTAAATTCTTAAGAAACATGCATTTGTTTACACAGTTCTCTAGTACTTCTAGCAATAAATTCTGAACCTTGGTCAGTTACAATTGTTTAACAAACACCGAAAGTGGTAAATAAACGATATATAACATTTCCTACTGTCAAAGAATCACAGTTTAAAAGAGGCTCTGCATAGATAAATATACTGAACATGTCAATAGCGGTAAAAATGTATGTATGCCCAGCCGATGACAAAGGAAACGGACCACATAAATCCATTTCCCATACTTGAAAAGGTTCTGATGGAATTGGAAATGAAACTAAACCAGCTTTTGTATGAAAACTAGACGTTTTTCGAATTTGACATTCGTGACATGATCTCACATATTCTGCCACAATAGTCGGGAGTCTGTGAAAATAGTAGAATTCCCTAACTCTATCTACTGTATTCTGTATGCCGGCATGGCCACCCATTGGAGAGTCATGACACATCTGCAACACCACATTAATCATTAATTTGGGAACTACCAGTTTATAGTGATGATTATGAGTTGATTTCCTGATCTTAGATTTAGATAAATTGGAATGAAATAAAACTCCTTTCACAAGAATGTAATCTGCTGCTTCTAAAAGTAATTTCCGGGATTGTTTTTGCGAAATAGGCAAAGTTTTATTTTCCAAATATTGAATAATTGGTTTCAAGTCACTGTCTTGACGTTGAAGATCCTTGATATTGTCATATGTGAAATCACAATTTTCGAACAACCCTATCTCAGACAGATTTATATCCACGTTGTCAGATTTTCCACGGTCTATATCAGAATTCCTCTTCAGTAATAAATCCTTTTAAATCACTTTAAGTTTATTAAAACGTTCCTTTTTGTCCAAAAATGTACAAGTCTTAAAACACAGATCAATTATGAAGTAAAGAAAAAATCAAGGCTAAATAAAAACTGATCCGCATCCTTCACAAAGCAGCGAGAGGTCAAATATATTTTGTCAATGTATTTTAGATCCACATCTACAGATTCACTTAAAAAACATTATTATAACTACATTCAGTTCTCCACCATTTTAGATCCGTTTTACTGGTGATCTAATTAAACAAGACGAATTAAGGCTAAATTCTATATTCACTAAATTCTACATCTAAATTCTACATAAAACAAAAGCAAAAGTCATCATCAAAATTCTCTATTAACATCAGCAAAGTTCAAAAATCTCTCTAATTTCCCCAGACTACACGTGCATTTTAAAGATAATCATCTTATGCATATTCATATCTGACCAAACTGACCACAACAGATAAGGAGGCGTGTCATTTACTAATGAATCAATTAATTACATGTCAATATACAGCTGCTCTGATTTCACTAACCAGTATCAATAACATAATTATAACAATAATGTGTTTGATGCTAGGGGCTATATTTTATGTCAAACTGGATTAAGAAATATTAACTTTTAAGTTGTAAACATTCAATTTTGTTCTGCTGTTTTATACGCGTCTCGTATTGATGCGAATGTACACAGCTGTATCGACGGGATACAGGTAGTTGTACCTAGATATAATGTATATATTCAGGTATCAAAATAAAACGTTATTTTACTGTGTTATTACCGTTTCTTGCATTATGGTTTTAATACAAATGTCTAACTCAACAAGGTGAATGAAAGCTAATGGCGTAAGAAATGTATCCACTATGTCTAAAGACCTAATATATAAAAAAAAACGAAATTTTATGTTACGATTGAATAATTGGTTTACATCTGAAGAACAATATTACACATATAGCTTTATGATGTACTTTAAAGTACTTTAACAAACTATAGATTTGTTTATAGTACTAAAGGGAATATTATCATGCCAGCAGTATTGTAATGTCACTATGATCTAAGATAAATGTGATCTGATTTTCCCTGTACAGGTCCCATAAGGCGAAGATTCTACATTGGAGCTGGGTTGTTTTGCTTTTGTTTGTATATCTTCTCAGTTATCTGTCTGTGACCAACTTCAATTGAGTGTGTAGCAGTCATGCTTTCTTATGTAATAAACGATCAATATGTACAGCTGTAGGTTTGGTTTCTGTGCCTTTCGGTTGATCCGATGATGCATCCTTCAACGTCGTTGAAGTGTCGTTGGTATAGTCCATTAGGCTGGTAATCTTTTCTGTGTTGCCAGTGTCCTTGAGTGCGTTGAATCCCTCGTTTATCTGCTCAGCTGGTAGGAATGGTTAGGCCAGTAGTTTTTTTAATAAACTTGTAGGTGCCGCCTTTCTGTTAATATTTCACTTGTAACCCCACTTGTACATGGCGCCACACAGCTTAGCTCTAGTGAAAAGCACAACCCTGTTCAGGGACATCCGGGAATACCAGTTTGACCGATCGCCATAACCCATTTTCAAAATCGGCTACAAGTCTCTTTGCAACTGGTTCCGATGGAAGAAGTCGGAGGATCTACTGAAGCACCTTTATTTAATCTTTCTTTTTTACGGACATCATTACGAAAATCCCAGGTAGCTGCTTCATGTCGTCGTGGTGTTTCGCAAAGAAGTGTATCGATAGTAGTTTAACGAAGGGTTTGCTGACGATCTTAAATGTACCATCAATGAATAGAGTCTTCGCTTTATCAAGGTGATGTAGCTTCTCAGCACTTGCAAATTTCAAGTGTATGTGGTCTTTTACTGTGACATCTTCACTGAAAGTGTGGGTACGGATGTAACCTGTATCTAACTCAAACTCCATTTTGTTGGCTCAGCAGTACGTTCTGCTTGTCTGTGTCTGTTTGATGTCCTGACTATGTTGTAGTTGGGTCGGGAATATTCTGGTTCTTGGGGGTCAGCTTCTTCTTCCAGGATTTTTTTCTATTATTGCAGGTGAAGAAGTGAAGGTGTCAGCTTTAGCTGTCTCGATGATTATCTTCGGAAAACGGAAGCGGATCTTGCAGTTTTTTACGGACTTCCAGATTGTACGCTACGGTGTCAAAACCCATAGAATGTAGAATTAGACTAGTCCGCAATCTGATACTCGTTTCGAATGCACTAGATTGTCGAATGAACGTGCTAATGTATCAAATATTACCCACTGTCAGCTGTAACCAGGATTTCTGTATTATAAAATAACGAGCCTTCCAGGCATTCGTATTCTTCACCTAGCGACACAATTAATTGAGGTATTAGTATTAGTAATTGTTTAATGCATGTTAAAACAAACCCTAGTATTCAGGTATTAATAAAAACATAATTACCTCGAGATGGCGAAAGAAGACTGGAAATGTGCCAGAAGAATTTCGAGTAGCTTTTAAAATTTTACAATACCGTGCATTGTTACAAGAATCCCGGTGTTGTACTAAGTTCATATTAAAGTGGAAATCCCATGTAAATAATATTGTTGAGAAAAATGTTTTCTAGAAACTTTTTTGGGGAAAATTAGCTTGGAGAATGTTTGCAATACCTATAAATATTTTTGTCTATAGGTAGTTGGCCAATTACGGATTAAGATAGATTGACGTATATTCAGTATATAGCGGGACACATCCTTACTTTTTTGACTTCTTACGCTATGAATTCATCCATTTTTTAGGAAGCAGATGGAAAAAGTTATATCTATTAAAAGGAACAAAAAGCTCTTATTACAAAACTGTAAACGGATATGTACCTGGTTATCTTAGTTATCATTCACACAGAACGGTTGAATCAATAACCGCAACCTTTTAGAAACACTGTTCTATGCTAGATAGAATATATTTCACATTTTACATTTTTCTTTCTCTAAAGGGACCTTGATACTCATGTGAGAGAAACATGTGATTCTGATGAATTAAAATCTGCATTGAAATTTACATATCAGTTATTTAGAAAGCCTTATATAACTTTGCAGTTGCTAACCGTAATATGAGCATGCAGTTGTTTGAGAGGTGACCCATTTAAATGTTTTACAATATAGCTGGCACCGCTTAGCAGCTTTAGATACAGTTCATCGGGATGTGGTAGAGAAGTAAAAAGGCACTAATAATCTTTTTGAAACTTAGAAGATAAATCAAACAGATATACAAGTAATTCCGCTACGAAATCCATAGGCTTTATTAATAGGACATATTTATCAATAATTTCTTCTGCCATATGTATAACTATACAACATATTACGTAAGATTCTTACACGTGTTCTATTTATAAAATATTTGTGTTCTGTGGGCTATTTTAAATGAATTGATTTGTTGTTTGTTAAGTGTTTTGTCCTAATTATAGCTGAAATTCTGCTCGCTGGACGTAAAACAAGCATCTATTCAGTCAGTTAATAAATCAATTAAAGAACAGCGCTGTGAGAACCCACTTTTTTCACGGCTATGTGATATTAATATTAAATACATGTATGTTTTCTTCCTTATATAGGTATTTTTGCTAACTTCGTGCAACTAAAAATAAATTTCTAGTGCAAATATATCGCAATCTATGATAGTTAAAATCAACATTAATATTATTTCACCTTTGATACTAATCAGTGTTACTGTTTTATTTCTTGCGCTATTACCAACTTTAACTTAATATGACTGCGTCAAACGGAAAACCGAAATAACATATGCATTAATAATGTTTCTGGTTTAACATGTTTGTACTTTAAAGTAAAAAAGACAAAATCTTCATTAAAACTATTATGTGCTTTTAAACGAAAACGTATGTAGCATGCATATTTTTAATCCTATTGTGAATAACATATTATAAATTTAAAAGATACGCAATAACCAGCTACAAAATAATGAGCAACATAACAACGGGTGAAAAAATCTAGATATAAATCTTTTAATATTGGCTTACTTCCAAACTTCCTGTTGTATTGGGCCACCAGACTGGGAATTTACAAACATCACTAATATATTTTGTTTAGTTTATGAAACAGTGTGTATTGATCAAAAACATTACACATGCGTGGGGATACAATTAGACATGTTTTAAATGCATTGATTAAATCGCTGACTAATAGTGTATTGAATGAAATCGCTGACTAATAGGCTTGAAATGCACATATTTAGATCGAAATAATAAACCAATAACTGCTAGGTATAATTCACCTTGCACCTAAAAATAGATTTTTGCAAACGGGGTCTATACGACTTAGAACATGGTCAAACCTTATATTTGTGAATATTTTTATACCGAGCTATAGCGTGATATAAAACGAAGACAAGTATAAAGTCTCACCAAGTTTTAATTTGCATAGAGCCTAATTACAAATATTACAAATGTTTTTCAAGTTTAATATGTCTAACAGATGTTTTAAATTTTAGAAACTATATTAAAAATAATAATGCAAGTCTCATACCTTTACTATTACTTTATTTCATTTATTGTTGTTATACAAAGTTTTCTCATAAATGAGTGCGGTAAATGCAAAAAATGAAATTTTTAACAAGGGGGACCAAAAATATCATTTTTGTTTTCACCTTTTCACTAATTATAAGACAAAGCCTTAACTCCAAGAAAAATTCAGAAAATTTCAAGGTACAGTATTTTTTAAATCTTTTATTCTAGTGCTTTTTTATTCTCTTCTCTGTATAATATACTAGAAAATGTAAAATGTTAGTGCTCAACCCTCCAAAAAATTACCTCCGACACCCTTATTTTTGATTTTGAATTATTAATAGGTGTATAAAAAACTAACTATATGGCGAATTTTAAGAAAATTCAATGACAAAATATTTTTAATGTAAGTGCCCTGAACCCCCTTAAAAACTGTTGTTCTATTTTGAACTTTTTAGTTGAGCTTTTAATGACGTCAGAAATCTTGCTGTGACGTCAGACTGGCGCTATGCTTATTACAATCGGATCACCTCGGTTATTTCCGCCTATGGTCGCAAAGTCGGTTTAATACCATGCAAATAAAAAAATTTAGTTTAAACGAAACAAAAAGAACTTTTTCTGCCATTTGATTTCTGTATAAATTATTTTCCAACAACATACATGTACAATAGAATACGCCACCAGTTTACTACTTTGTATATATTGTACATTCAAAATAAATCGGCAGATGATAAGCAACCATAAATTTTAACACAAACACTAAACTGCTATACAGTATAAAGTGAAAATCTCTACAGGATAGTGCAGAATTTCTTGATTGGAAGTTTACCTAAATGGAAATTCTGCTCCTAATACAAATATACATATTATGTTAAGAGTATAAATATTTTATAATATTTTTTGTAATATTTATTTCTAAACAAGTTACTGTGAGCTTATGATTCTTCTCCGCTCTGTAACTTCAGATAGATCTTAAAAAACATACCACAATAAGGCATGCTCATACAAAGCTCTTGGCAAAATTTATTTATTGTACAATTAAGAAATGTAGAATTGTGACGTAAAATGGTTAAGAAAGCATACAGTAAAAAAATTACACAACGACAAGAAGCATTTGAGGTTAGTTACTATGAAGAAAGTGTCCCTGGTTTTTAAATTCAACCTAAATTTGCTACTCAGATGCACAGCGCCTCCTATGGTGGTAGGTAGGTGAAACCCTCCTGTTGTGGTTTTGCCATGTCAGAATATAGAAAGCGTGGCGGCGGACTGTAGTGGTTGATGTGTTTGGAAAGCTCCGCCTTCCTTGCTCGATAAAAACTCCTTTCATTGATTTCAAAAAGAGAAGGCTAATTATAGCCGCTACAAACTACAAATGGGTAAATTTTCCGTCCCTATCGAAAACTCCATACTTTTCAAGTGGCAGACAAACTTGTGTTCGCATTTGCGCATCAGTTTCAATTGATTTAATTATTTGAACACTTTTTTGTCCTGAACGTAGCTAAAATAATGCTCGCTACACGTTTATCATATTTTCAATTAAGCAATAAACATTCTAACTGAAATACATTTTTCGTTAAGTGTTGTATATGACCATCTATGACTCTACGACATATTGGATAGGACCTCGCAAGTATAAAAAGTATGAAACTGACTACACTACGGACAGAGTTTTATCTTCAAAGAAAGGTGTCCAAACTACATATTTTACATAAGTTCTCTTCAGTTACATGACATCTTTTACATTAAGGACGATGAACAACATTGCACTATCTCTAAATCTACGAATTGTAAATAAAATTGTTTGATAATACATAGTGAAGTTGACTAACATATTTATCACACAAACAGTGTTGATGATCTGAATTTTAAATCAGAAAACATTGTATACGCGTTAGAATGTAGCTAATGCGGACTTATTTATGCTGGAGAAACTAAAAGGCGACTAAACAAACACGCGTATATGTGGACACCTTTCAGGAATTAATGCCAACAAGTTTCCTGAGGGAACATTTTAATCAACTGGACCACTCTGTCCATGATCGATTGAACAAATCTACCATCAATCTATCAATCTTCAATTCAGTTCAACAATGTTTCGCTGTTCGATATAAGTTGGAAAAACTGGGCAATCTCTGTAAAGATAGCACATTAATATATATATAGCTTTACAATTACAAACACAAAAAGAACAAATCTTATAGAATAATTAATGAAAAACCATCAGACACATAAGCAGGATATTGAGTTAAATTGTTACACCTCGGGGGCCTGAAGTCAGACTTCAGTCTTGAAAGCTTGATGACTGAACCAATGATGACAGCTTTCAAAAACAAAAAAAAAATATTTGGGCACGTGTTAGGCGTCGTACAATGCACGCATTGCACTTGTTAGCGTATTCTGTTTAGTGACTATTCACGTTTGTTTTTGTTGTGGTGCAGTAATGGTCGGTATTGAATGTGTCAAAACTGTAAAGAACATATTTGAATTACTAAGACGTTGTAGGAGGATCCAGTGTACTTATGGTGCATGTGGAGATAGACATGACATGTCATGTTTTAAGCATAAACTGAAAGAACTTAAAATGCTTAAAATATCAAGAAATCATATTATCCATATGTATCCTGTTCGTATACATTCCTGTGCAATAATGTCTGATCTGAGGCCGCTCGTACTTGCCCTAATAGTTCCAAAAATATATTATAGAAGCATAAATTTGCCTTTTTGCCAGTATTATTTCCATTTATTACAAAATTTAACTATCGCTAACTATGCGTAACTGCACATAGCACGTCTACAAGATATTGCCACGAAGTTGGTTGAATGGGTATATGCCGTTGTTGCAGAAGAATGTCGTACATGTCATTGGAGAGCGTCACTTGCCATTACGCACTAAAAATTTTTCTACCTTAACTTCATCAATATAATCAGGAAGTGCTAAACTGGCAATAACGTATACTAATACACTCGAATTTCGGCGATGAAAGTGTGTCGGTTTAACGGACGTTAATGTCGTTGAAACACACTATATTTTATTATTTAGGAGTCAATTGGTTAGAGCAATAAATGCACGATATTTTGAAAGTTTTTTAACCTTGGGTTCATTGTTTACATTGCTGAGTGAAGGAAAATCGCCGAAATTGGAGTATGGACGAAATTCGAGTGTGTGACCATAAGTAAAATAAATATACATATAAACTATCATCATTCAGAATAAGGAAACTTTATATGTATGTTTTTTTTTATACTTTTGTTGACTGTGTAATCGACGTGTTCTGTTACACATTAATTTTATAAATATTTACATAACGTGCAATTGCATATGATCTTTTTAAACTACATACGTTATTATAATATATATATATAGCACTTCCTTGTTATATTAGTTTATATGATTAGAATGGCGAATTCCGGTGGTTTTGTAATACTCTTTATAGGAATCTGTCTTTCTGACTTTTCATTTTCTACAGAAATTCGTAAGTGTTTTTGATTTGTATTACAATGCTCTTGCCTTCTAAACATTATTGTTCTTTTTATTGATTATATAAATATTTATGCCCGTAAGGTATTTGCTGTTATATTCCATAAATATGGTCATTTAACGTTATTTATTTTACTTGTTTATTTTTGAGTTGTTGTTGTTTCCTTTTTATCCTTTTTCGTGAAATGAAACTTTACGAAAGTATGGTTAGAGTTCAGGTGTTCTATATTAATGATTGCAATTAATATAGTGTTTCGATCAGGATTATTCCAATAGAAAATTTAAACAAAAATTTAAATTTAAATAGTATATAAAGAACTCAGTCACTATTTTGTTTTATTCCGGCGGGGGAGAACAGGGGAGGGGAGAGAGACACGATTATAAATATTACGAATCTATAATTGAAGAGATGAAAAATCCACTGAAGTATCGAATGTCCAAACAAGTATAGGAGACGAAACTAATCCATCATTGACGATTTCACAGGTGATGAAGAAAATGTCCATATAAATATTTACAACAAATGAAACACAAAACGTGTGACAGAACAAATATAATATCCTCATAAAACATCTAACTTAAAACAAAATAATGTTAACGTCCAGGAAACGTTCAGCTATATTCAGGACGAGAATAATGTAACATACGATAAACGGGAAGTAACTAAGGGACAAAATTTTCTACAACTTATTGGGTAGGGCCACAATCAGCCTTTTAATTGTAATGCGCCTGTATCTTATTAAAAGACTACAAAACATGAGCTCTAAAAACTTTACAAACAACCGAACCAAAAATCAGTCATCGAACATGTAATTTTATATATTTATACTGCAGTCCGCAAGTCGAGTTGTTGCTTTATTTATTTGTATTGACTTTTTTCTTTATTTTTCAAACTTGAAATAGTATGGTTTTAGATTGGTGTTTAATATTTAATTTCTATTTAAATCAATCGCTATTTTGTTATAATATGTAGTATAACATCTAAGGAAACAAGAAACTTTTTGCTAAAAGTAAATGTTTCTCAAAAGGGAAATAAGACAAATCAAACGAAAACGTAATCAGATATTTGAATCAAAACCCATGATAGTTGCGACCTCTTAGCATAAAAATGTGTATAGTCGCACGGGAAGGCATACAAAAACATACAAACCGTTTATATCTTTTAGCAGTAAGGTGTTATAATACACCCTTAATTTTTTATTGAATTCAAAATTAATTGCCTCTCGACGTGCTACGAAATTCCATGACTAGACGAAGCTATCCAGCACATCGCCATTGCCCGTCTGTAGGCTGGTTAACAGAGAAGGCAGTCGAAAAATGTTTATAATCTTGACTATCTTAACACTCTAGTAACCGTACTAGCTGTCGTCTACCAAGCTGACGTCACGTTAACGATCTAGTCTTGTGATAATAACATCAGAAAATAACACCTTGGTAATTTATATAAAACATCTGACGTAACGGCAACAGGAACAGCATCAAGTTACTATATATCTCCAATAAAAATCGGCCGAGACAGTCAAAGATCGTCTTAATGAAAACGGTTACATGCAGTACTGGCTTTGTCTTGTAAGAATCTGACGATATAACAGAGTAAAAGCCATTAAAGTGCAAAAGTGTAGTAGCGTCTGGTTCAGCGATAAATTAAAATTAATAATGCAAAACCTAGCATGCTGTCCGCAATGAACCATAGAAGTTTTTTTGCACGGCATGGCTCGTTCATACGCAGCGTGTGCTACCGCTGACTTTCATAACAACCAGACTAAAACGGTGTTCTTAAATTTTCGGTTTACGGGTTTATGCTAACACCAGTTTGTTGACAATGAAGTGACGAAATCTGAAGGCTAGTGATTTAATGTAATCAATTATGAAATTTTATTTTATCTTCAAAGTCTGAACAGTGAAATATGATGTTTTCGTCTGTTTTTAGAATGATGTTTGCAAATTTGAAGTATTTGTTTTCACATGTTGCGTCTTTTACACAATAATTTTAAATGTTCTAAAAAGAGGGGTTTTCCTTGTGTATATGTGTTTTTAATAATGATAAATATAGTAGGATTATTATCGTACAGCTTTCTAGAGTAAACACTTTTCTCTTTGTCTCCGTTTATGATCGAATTTTTAAGTTTCCACTTTTGCAACAACAACTAAAAAGAAACGAAAAATAATTGTATGCGACATTTCTGTATGACTACATCAATGCGATAGTTGTGCATATTGTGTTTTTTTTTAAATCAAGAACGTTTGTGTTAAAAATTATTTTCTATTTGGCTACAACAAATGTCTTTGTGTTACCTCATGAATAATTGTTTATTGTGGTTTTCTATTTCATATAAAACAAAAATAATTATTCTTTGCCATCTCTCAATTTATTTTATAATATTAATACAATGATTCATAATGTAGGACCTGGGGATAAAATTAATTATACCCGTATCAGTCTTATTCCTGGAATTTGATTGGTCAATTAGACGTTGTTACAACACTAATCCGGGGCGTTGCTGGGTCATATACCCAGGTGTTGCTAACCGTTAGTTCACAATAGTACGCAAGATGCGTCAATATTAGAAATGGAAATGAATTTGCGTCATATACAGGATGATGAAATCTTGGACAAAAGGTCAAAATGTGTTTTATTTGCAACAGAAAAAGAATACTAATATGACGTCCTTCAAACGCTTTGGAAATAAACCCCCATTTAAATACTCAACAAAATATCGTGCCGCATGCGTATAACGGCAATTTTTTTAACCTTCTTTTCATAAATAAATATGTCAAAACTACAGCATTTGTTGTATATTTCGACTTTCACAGCTCCATACATCAAAATAAACACGATTATGTTGTTTTAGCAACATATTTGTACATATGTAATTGTGTAACATTTTGACCTACATATCGCAATGCGTTTGTTATGGCTGTTCCGGCAATTTAGTACCCTCCGGGGTACATCGAAAGTGTAAAAACAACCCGAAAAGTGTAAAAACAACGTGGAATAGTGTAAAAACAACCATATCTGTGGTGAAAACAACTCAGAAATGATAGATATTACCACATATTATGATAATAATCCAATATTATGAGATCAACTCTGTTGTAAAATATTTAAATTCCATGCATATCATCTGGAGAGTGCCTGATTTTTAAATTATATTGTTAATGTTAATAAATATGTTACTTTGTTTTTAATTTATATTTCTTATATATTACAAATTATCTGTGACGTAAGAAAAAATAATTTTGTAACTTGGGAGGGTCTCCGAAAGATGGAACAGCCAAAATAAACGTTTACCTGTGTAGGCGCGAAATTTAAAATTTCTTTATTTTCATATCAGAATCGAAATAATTTATGGCCGCCAAAGTTTTATTGGTTATTTAAATATGGGTAGGCATTATATTCATGAATATTTTTCGAGAACTGTAGGGTACTACCCTACACCCTGTAAAAAATCGATATTTGTACCAAATTCCAACCAAACTTTCTTCGATAAGCAAGAAAACGTTACGTTAACGTCTGTCATTGCACTGGCAATGAACCTAAAAATCCACCATTTCAAACTAAAAACGGGGATAAAATCGTTATATACGTACTTAAGGGCGTACTTGGGGCACTTCAGGTGTTAAAATCTCCATATCTACGGATATGAACGTATATAACTTATACTATATATCCCACCCCACCCCGGTTTTGATTTTTTTATGAAGTAAAATTGTCAATGAGCAACGTTCAGAAACCCAACTGTATTAGGAGTCATCATTTTGCTTTTGTGGAAGTTGGGTGTAAATCCTTTTGGTTTATTACAAGGAGTTCGGGATAAATAAATAGTGTGACAACGGAGTACAGGAAGGATATATATTAGTGAACAAAAAATATAAATCCATTCCATACCTGTTGTTCAGTCATACATGATATGCCTCCACTAAACATTAGTTTTCTACAGATAATGAAATAACAAACTCGTCATCTGAGGTACTGTCAATTAATTACAGAGTTATGGACTATTAAAATTATATTTATATAAGTGTATGAAACCAATATAATTCTGTTTATAAATATATTATTCGATTGTGGACGTTTGAAGAGGTCCATTTAAAGCGTATTGACCGATTGAATAGTCATTTATTGTTAAATAACATATGAAAGCCAATCTAAAATTGCAATCTGTACGCCCGCCTATATTGTTTATCGATTGTTTGTTTGTTTGATGGTGTTTAACTTTCATCAAAATTTTCAGCTATATCATGGCGTCCAGTTTTTATTGGGTGAGGAAGCCGCTGTACCCGGAGAAAACCCCCGACCTGCGGTATGAAAACTGGCAATCCTTGTCAATTGAGATTGGAGTCGAGTACACCCTGCCTGCAGTGAAAATCGAACCCGCAATCTCTGTGTTGACAGACCACGTGATCGATAGTAGACGAACTACATTGACCACTCGGCCACCGAGGCCCTAATTAATTTTTGAATAAGAAGCTTTCTGGTATATATCTAACCAGAAGTACAACATATCAAAATCAAAATCTTCTGAATAAGCAGATATTCAACTTTTCTTACCATCAGATAATGGAAGTTCGAGGCCTGATAAGCCGTCTTTTGAGAGCTTAGTTTGGGTAAAAGAGGTTCAAGGAAATGGCATATAATTGACAATACAATCTTAAAACAAAAATGAAGCTATAAATGATTTGAGCGGAGCTCTGAAAAACACGTTCTATCCCTTCAAGAAGAAAGAAAAAAAGAAAAAAGATCTGGGCCTAAGGTAAAGTCACCTGTGAAACGCATATTAAAGTTGGTCAAAGTAAATCTAAGTTGCCATAAAAGATAGGGGGAGTAGACTCTTTCAAAGTCATATTGCATAGTGTAAGACAGAGCTAGGGTTTCTGACTCTAAAGTACAAATGAAGAGTACATGTAGGCCTACCTCGGGTGTCAGCGGATTGGTGGCCTTAGGTAAATTAAAAGGTTGCCGGTCATTCAAATCGACCTTTGTTGAATTTAAGAAAAAAGATGGGTGGGCTGTTTGAAAGTCATATGACATGGTGTGAGACGGGGCTAGGTTTTCTTGCCCCTTTGTATAGATGAAGGGTACATGTAGGACTACCACGGGCAGGAGCCGATTTGTGGCCTAAAGTAAAGAGAGACATTTTGAAACACATGTCAAAGTTGGTCAAAGTCAATCTAAGTTGCCATAATAGTTAGGAAGGGGTAGACTCTTTCAAAGTCATATGGCATAGTGTAAGACGGGGCTAGGTTTTCTGGATCATAGATATAAATGAAGGGTACATGTAGGCCTACCCCGGGTAGAAGCCGATTTGTGGCCTAAGGTAAAGTAGCCTTTGAAACACATGTCAAAGTTGGTCAAAGTCAATCTAAGTTGCCATAATAGTTAGGAAGGGGTAGGCTCTTTCAAACTCATATGGCATAGTGTAAGACGGGGCTAGGCTTTATCCCTCTTAGGTGTAAATAAAGAGTGCATGTAGGCATACCGAAATTATTATCCTTCGGTGAAGTTAACCGTACGATATGTCAAATTTGTTCATCTCGGGCTATTTTGAAATTTGACATTAGAATGTTAAATGCACAGAATTTCGAAAACACAAATGTTTCCTTACTGGATACGCTTCTAATTACTTGTGGGCAATACCTTTCAAATCAGCTAAAACCTGTCAATTGCTTTACCTATTGAAAATAACAAGTAGGTTGTCCTCTTTTTCCATACTTTGTTATTGTAAATCTGACGCTTTGATTACCCATAACTTCTATTTCTTGCATATTGACAACTATCACAAATTTATTTTGCCTTATCTCAACATTAGTTGCAAAACGAAGGTCTATGCAACCCCCAGCAGATGACATAGTACCTTTGGGGCCAAGACTAAAATTGGCTGACTCTTACGAGTACCTTAACCTCACCAAAGTAGATATTAGGGTGGAAGAACCATGCATCTTAAAGCCGATGAAAGGAAGAAGATGCGGTGTGCCCGGTGATGCTGAAGGAAGAGGAGGAGGTAGCGACATGTCTTTTTATACGTACTTTACAAGCTGGCAACCGAGTGGTTAAGGTAGTTCGTCTAATATTGATCACGTGGTCTGTCAACAATGAGATTGCTGGTTCTATTCTCACTGAGGGCAGGGTGTACTCGACTCCAATTTTAATTGACAAGAATTGCCAGTTTTCTCCGGGTACTCCGGTCTCCTCCCCCAATAAAAACTGGACGCCATGATATAGCTGTAAAATTGCTGAAAATGGCGTTAAACATCATTCAAACAAACAAACAAACAAACAAACAAACAAGCTGGCAAAGAAAGAAGATTGTGGAGGTTGGCTGTAACAAATGAAGGAACATCTCTGTCGCCAGCATGATCTTGTGCCGCGTCTTTTTACAGCGCATCATAGCAGCGGTGTACACTAAACTCTAATAAAAAGATGGATTCAGAAATGGAAAATTATGCATGGACCACATCTTCATTCTCAAGAAGAGCTCGAAGCTGTCACACGAATCGAACTGCACACTCTACGTGGTCTTCGTATATTCTGAAAAGCGACTAGCTCTGGAATATTCTCCGTAACTATGAGACTCCGTCGATCATTCAAGGCCTTTGAGAAATTTGAGTTCCGTGCCATGCACAACAACGAATCATGCCCTTCATGTTTTTTGGCATGAATGTATCCAATCGTTGATTTTATTCTCAGTGGCGATCGACTGGCTAATGCAAAGCATGACCGAATGATGCTGATTGCATCTCTGGATGATCTGGACTACGCCAACGACTTTGGATCGATGTCCCCGACACAAGGACGTGCATCAGAAATGAAGAGAAAAACCAGGTAAGGGGAAAGATCCCCATAACCAACTCTCCTGTCATCCTTGATGGCTCTCAAGTGGAAGTAGCAAAGTGATGACCGTTGTAAACTTCGACCAAAACCTCAACACCAGAATGAGCAAGACCAGTTACGTCTGCTGAAGTCCATGTGAAAACCATCAGCCTCGGCATCACATCAAGATCAAGATTTTTAAAAGCAATCTACTCCGCTTCTGTATGGATCTACTGTTGAATACCAAGGGCTACTATCGAACGAAAATTTGAGGTATTCAAGAACAAGTGTCTGTGAAGCATCCTCCCAATAATTTGGCCAACCATTTACAAAGATGAACTGTGTAAAAGAAAAGTAGCGGAGTTATTTGTTCGCCGCATGCCACACGACTTGTTTTCATGAACAGCCCTGCGATGGAACCTAAAGGAAATAGGAACTTCGGACCACTATTAATGACCTGGCGCAGGACTGTTGAGAAAGAGTTGACAAACAAGGGACTGATCTCTAGACGTCCCCTCCGCAGGACAGCAGCAGACAGAGCCAAGTGGAGATTACTTCGCCTAAAATACTAGACTACGCAGAGAATACTGCGAGCGAATGTTTGCATAGCAGTTATCAATCTGTTTATGCGCCTGCCCACCTTAACTAGTACTACGCTTGATAGATGTTGATATCTGTCAGTAAAAATCTCTACGCAGCTTGTTAATTATACTGAAGAAAAATGGCTTCTTCATGTATAAAAAAACCAGTAGTGTTATTTAGGATGCTATTTCCAATAGTATATCGTACACAGCAATTTACAAAAATAAATAAAACTAGTAATAGATATGTTGGGATGCCAACACAAATGTCTCAAAAACGAAACCCAGTAAACATCAGTAAACAGCATGTCGGGGGCTTTCTCCGGGTACTCCGGCGTCCTCCCCAATAAAAACTGGACGCTATGAAGAAGCTGAAAACAAACAAAATCAAATCAGTAAATTAAAATCTACCAACATACAATTTCGATAAAATCAAAGTTTATTTTATCTGGAAATGTGGGCCCGGGGGGGGGGGGGGGTAAAAAGGCCGCTTTTACAAAATGGCGCCTTTGCGTCAGCTTTTTCCCCACAAGAACCCACATGATTGTCAACTGTATCAGTACCAATATATTGAAAACGCTGTATCTATTGCAGAGATCTGAAAATATACTTTTATTTTGAACATTTTCATTTTAAAATTTATTGCCAAAACTTAAGGTCAGTCCCAACATACATAGCTTTGTTTTAAAACACGAGCGTACAAGATTGAAAGGAAGGAAAAAAAGCAGAAAAAAGGAAGAACAAGAACAATCTAATTAAAATTGAAACCTTTCACTTGCTCACTTTTATGTTATTGATCGCTGCGTTGTAAGATCTAACGACATCCCATTATAGGTCACGTCAGGGGGCAAAATTTTCAATTTTGATCGTCCAATCAAATTTAAATTCGAGTTGAGTGATTCGACCAATCAAATACTGGTTTGCATATCACACTAAGCTTTACTGTCGAAATTGCGATGTCCGAGGCATTTTTGCGGTCTAAAAAGTTTTACAACTATTTAGTACTCAATAACTCAAAGAATGATTTTGGATTGTTTATTGAAAGAAAAGGATTGCGTTGCCGTTTTTTCTACAACGTTAGGGAAATCCTTTTGTTTGAATAATGTTTTACGCCACTTTCAGCTATTTTTCACCTATATCGTGGTGTCCAGTTTTATTGGGTAAGGAAGACCCTTGACCTGCGGTAGAAAAACTGGCAATTAAGATTGGAGTAGAGTGCACCCTGCCTGAAGTGAGACTCGAACCTGCAACCTCAGTGTTGACAGACTACGTAAGCCATAGTAAACTAACTACCTTACATTAGTCAAATTTGATAATTTCCAATCCAGTTGTCACATCTTTACCTTTACTTTTACCACTCATCAGTTTTCTCTATCTATTATAGTTTGAGAGATAACGCGATAGAAAGGTTTTCGGCTTTTGGAGAAATAGCTCTATAAAAGACAAAAGTTTTGCTTTCACAGTGTAAATTCCGAATAGACTTTCAGTGCCCAATACGTGTCGTGAAATACCAAAAAGAAATGTCGCGTATACGTAATTTTGAAATTGTTTGGTTTTTAAAAGTTTGCGGAACAACAAAAAAATACAGCAAAAGCAAAAGGCCTTCCCACTCGAAGTGGAAAAAACCTTGAACTGAAGATAGAGCTTATTGTTCAAAAATCTCTGTAAAATAGTAATTTTTCTTCCACTTTTACTTTAAACTTAGTTGGTATGTCATTTTTAGGCTCAACAGTCAATAAATGTTTCTTGGTTTGACTTTGACCAATTGTGACATGCGTTTCAAAGATTACTTTACCTTTATTCCACAAATTGGCTTCTACCAATGCTAGGCATACATGTACTTTTCATTTATACCTATGAGCGAAAAAACCCAGTCTCACACCATGCCATATTTTTTCAAAGAGCTTCCCCTTTGTGAATGCAATCAGTGATCGACTTTGAAAGGCCGACAGAATTTTAATTTACATTAGGCTACAAATCGGCTTCTACCCGGGGTAGGACTACATTTAATCTTCATTTGTACTTATGAGCGAAAAGCCTAGCCCAGTCGCACACCATGCCATCTTTTTTTCAAGGAGCCTAACCTCCCCCACCCCCCTTTCGCAATGCCAACAGTGATCGACTTTGAAAGGCTTTCAATACTTTAATTTACCTTAGGCCACAAATCGGCTTCTACCCGGGGTAGGACTACATGTACTCTTTATTTATACCTATGAGCGAGAAAGCATATACCGGTCACACACCATGCCATATTACTTCCAAAAAACCTTCCTCCCCCCTTTCTTAATGTCACCGTTGGTCGACTTTAAAAGGCCGACAACAGTTTAATTTACCTTAGGCGTTTTGGGTTATAAATCGTTGCAAGACTTTGAATGTACTGCCATTCCAGAATGCATTTTAACTGAGTCGATACGAAACAAACAACAATGTCCGACGTTTTTTGTCTTCTGCTCGGAGCACGTGTACTTAGTATTGAATGAAAAATTCTTTGAAATCAATCGGAAACGTGGTCAAATAATCTTCAAAATGCTCCGGATACAGTCATTTGCGTCGTCTTTTAATAAACAATTATTTTTATGAACAGGATCGTGAATCAACCAAAATACGTCAATATACTACTACGGTCGCCCTAGGAAAGAAAGAATAAAACGATCACCGCGGTAATATAAAGCTAAGTCATGGTGTCCTCTTCGGCGTCCGCGCGAATGTATCCGAACGCACCTATTTTGTTGCGACATAAGGTTATACCGGGATAAAACTATTCCGGATTTTTACTGCGGGATCGCTTCACACTAGTTTTGTTTAATGCATTGAACACAGGGTTTTTTAATCGCACAGGTCATCACATCGTCCTTATTCTTTATTTTTTCTAATATCAGCAATTTTCTTTTTCTGTCCTTATACCTTCTCTCTTTCTCCTTGTACATATCTTATCTTACACATATAATATACTTATATGTCCAGGTATCATGTTACGCCTCCAACACAGATGCTGTTATGTAGTATTTATGAATTTGCTATGCCGTATTTACAGGGAATTATTTCGCTACGTAATTATTTATAAATATGTATTGCATATAGCATTTTTCTGGCATTCTGAATTTGAATCACATTTAAATTAGTTAATATTTTAAACACTTATATTTTCATAATACCCCCCTAGTTAGAGTGTTATAATTATATGTGAAATGTTGCAGATCCTACACTATTGGTTGCAAATGAGTTTGGATTGTCTACGTTAGACTTAAATACAGGACAAGTCGATTATTTTGTAAACGGTTCACAAAGGTCTTACTTAATAGATTACCATCAGAAAGTAGGATATATTTACTGGACTGACGTAGCAGCCAACGCAATATACAGGTTTGTAACCTCTAAAGTTAATAACATTTTGTTATATAAAACAGCATTTATCCATTGATTTTTTATGGATAATTCCCACTTAATACGTGTGCTGTGCAAAATCATTCTTTAACATCACACGTTTTGTGTCACTACGGTTTCATGGGACGTGATAAAAAACTCCATTCAGAATGCATTTAAGAAGACGTGTATGGTATAATCAACCAACTTGAAAGTTATTCCACAGTGTAAGCTCCGCCACTTGCTGTCATTCAAACTACTAATGTAACTGCATTGATCATCTAGACTGTCCGTCTAGCACCTGATCGTCTAAACACAATAATGTACCGCCCAAATCAAATTCTATTGATTTAACTATGTTACAAGACATATATACCACGCCTTACTCGACAAATTTAAACACTACGCGTTGTATTTATAATACTTGTACTACGTAAATAATTCTTTAACACCATGAAAAAATTCATGTTGGTGTTAGCATTGAATCCTCAATGAATTGCATAGAATAGACAACTCATATTTTGCATTAATTTACATATATCATAAAACGGTGAAATTTGACCTTTTTGCATTTGTACAGTATCATTCCAGAGTGAGAAAATGATTGGATCGAATTTAGAATGTCAAAATCATGTATCACATTTGGATGACTTGCCTACTTTTTGACTGTTGCTGCAGAAGTTTTTTTTCATAAAAATTTACCTCAGCTGGTTGGCATATACAGGAACATGTAAAAGTAGCGAACTATACTAAAAGTTACACCGCAAGGAAGGGCATTTTTGCTTGGAATGTTGTGTAAAAATGTTTTTCTGCTTTCGTGAAGTATAATGGTATTTGGCCAAACGGCGAAACTTTTCCCGATTCAACTGCAAACGACAAAGCACGAAAGGTTTCGAACTGACAAACCCGACCGCACCTAGTTTAAATATTAATTCTAATTTAGGTAAAAATTAACTATTGAAAATCTTCCTACCAAAATGAAAAAATCTGCATAGTTTCAAAACACTGAATATCTAAAGGAAATAATTGACATTTCAAAAAATACCCTCTCTGATCAACAAAAGGGGCATACCCTAAATCATACGTGGTTAGAAGT
Source organism: Limnoperna fortunei (assembly GCA_944474755.1). Lineage (NCBI taxonomy): Eukaryota > Metazoa > Mollusca > Bivalvia > Mytilida > Modiolidae > Limnoperna > Limnoperna fortunei. Next base: position 83,343,173 of record OX104111.1, on the reverse strand, counting down.
GTTTATTAGTAATGCAAAAACTCTAACCAAAATATGTGACTTGTAGTGTAGTGAAATATATATTAGTACAGTATTCATTGGATATTAGAGAATAATAAATAACTTTTCAGCAAATATTTTGTTTTCTTACATTAAAACGCAAGGGGCGGGGGGGGGGGCATATAGTGATCGGGGTGTTCGTTTTGCCCGTAACATTTGAGAGTAGCAATCTCTTTTCTGCAACGTCTACACAACTGAATGGAATTTAATGGAACTGTAAATGAATTTTTGTAACTTAAAGCAATTAGTTTACACCAAAATTTTATACATTTACCTTAAATTTATATCATAATTTTCTACACATATATTTAATAAAGCTTTTGGCTTTATTTTTAACATACGGGATCCAATAAAAGCCTTTGGGTCGATAAAAAACTTTGCTACCAAAGACTACCGCCATAAAACAAATGGTGTATTGTTCTGTTTATATGTTTTCTTAATGGTCTAAAAACAAGAACAATGGAACCTCTGCTACAAAATGCAATGGCTAGAAAAATAATGTTATACATGTATTAAAGGAATAAACTTCTAACTGATATGTTAATTTATAATTTGACATTGTTACTTTCAGGAAAACTTATTTTGTTTGTTTTAGTAATGTGATGTGATGTATGATTTACTGTTAAAATTTCAGAATACTCCTTGATAAAAAAAACTCTGCTGCTGAAATAGTGGTTTCAAATGGTTACCCAACGGGTATAGCAATAGACTCGGTGAATAACTTTCTATATTGGACTGACAGACAAAACGGAAAAATTATGCGATCTAAGCTTGATGGCTCGAGTATAACTACAATACTAGACACAAATTTGTCAGAACCTTGGGGTATAACTTTGGACTTAGAAAATGGGCAAGTAACTCTGTAACATTAGATTTGAACTGAGAAGAAAAATTTGTATGGAAAATGGCATATAGGAAAATAGAAAAATAAAACATCCACCATTAGATAAACAGACATAATTTGTCAGTTTTATTTTCTTCATAGCTCTCGTCGCAACTAGTGTATACATTGAATTAACAAACCACAATTTAACAGCATAAAAGTTTTTCTAGTTATGCGAATTGTTGCATTTGCAGATTAATGTACTATGCCGATAGTTATATTCAGAAAATTGAAAAGTGTAGAGTAGATGGAACCGCTCGACAGATAATCATAAATAGTGATTACACAAACGCACCAGAAGACATTACACTTGGTAACTATTTTATATATTTTTCGTTTTGCACTGGTAAACGTATGAATTTACAACTTGAATAGATAAACAACATCGATACATATAACTCAAATATGAAATGGTAGAAAGATCTGGTCAGCATATTCATATTGAAAATTGTTTTTGTTTTGAACCTGTTCAATGAGACAGCGACACATTTGTCAGTTAATGAAAGGTTGTATTTATAGCTAGTATAGATACATGCAACGGCAAACGTAAGCTATTTTTGTAATTCTTTACCAACTAACTGTAAAAATACAAGAAAATGTTTTTGGCATTATATTTATTGTGTTACAAATGAAGATAATTTTCATTTGTTTCTTTGCAGGTGTTGTTAAACCATTTTCATCGCTTTTGCCAGCTCAATAATGATGTTTTATTATCATATAAAATACACTTCTATGAAGTCCCCAGTGAAACAAATAACAAAAATAAATAATTATTTAATTAAATATTTATGCAAATAATTGTTATTGCAAGGATTTATACATTGATGTAATGAACGAAATTACGAAAGTAACTATACCCAGGACAATTTTAAGTTGAGAAAAAGCTATCTTTAAGTATGATTGCAGCGGTATTATTTTTTATCAAAAAGCTTGATAATAGCTGATTTAAAGTTGAATAAAAGTAGTATATCAGCGTTACTTTTAATCAACTTATATTTACCTAATGAACTGCTGAAATACCGCTTTTTAAAACTAATTTGCATATTTGGTTCAGTGATTAGGACAATAAGCGGTAAAGAAGTGTGAAATAAGTTGGGCTGAAGCGTCTAAATTATGTAAATTAGGTGAAGTTGGGATTAAGCGGTACAAATCAGTGGATTTTAAGTGGAATATGCAAATTAGTTGTCAGCGGTAAATAAGCGGAATATAGCAAATGTACAAAAGCGGATTTTAGGTGGTTATACAAGCGTGTTTTAAGTGTATAATCTCAGCGTACTTTAAGTTGGAGATGTCAGCGTGTTTTAAGTTGGAGATGTCAGCATGTTTTAAGTTGGAGATGTCAGCGTGTTTTTAAGTTGGAGATGTCAGCCTGTTTTAAGCTTGAAATTTAAAAAGTCTGTTTTAAGTGTTAGCGTCTCATGTGTAAATACAATTGTAATTGTCTATGTGGAGTTGAAGCATACATGATATTAAAAATTGCAAATTTGGTGTAGGTCAAGCTGTTTTAGAGCTAAAAGCAGCATTACTGTGCTCCACGAGTTAAATCTGAAATTTTGCCATTTTCTAAACCTGTCTTTTTTGTACTTGTTTTTGTGTACCTCTTGCTTCATTCTGTTTAAAAGGATTAAATAATGATACAAAAAATACAATCATATAAGTTTATTTGAGCATTCATATTTATAGTTTCATAATGTAACCTTTAAAACATAACATAATATAATTATGAAAATAACTATTTACAAAATATTTACAACATAAATACAAGTTTAAATTGACCTTCTCAGTTTCTGTTTTAGTTTTTCTCATCTTTTCCACTCGCATTGCTTCCCTTATTTCTCGATTGATGAACTATCATATGCAGCACATAACTCTGAAATCACAATGATTTTTATTTAATGTACAAATATTTCCAAGAATTATGTAACATTTTTAAAGATAGCTAAAAAATTTTGCTCCTGATACTAAAATAAACAATCGTGTATTAAATATTTAAAGATATTTATACAAATATAATAAAAGAGACATATATATTATTTACACATTTGTAACACAATGAGCGTGCAGTTGTAAACTTGTTTGATAGTTTTGTCTAAGAAAAACTCATTTGAGTTATCTTCTCCTAATATGAGTTGCTTCCCCTTCTTAGAAGCATTAAAGTTTAAAACCTAATAAATGAGAATGTTATATGTGTAAACAACTGTTATTTGATATTTTGTGTGCTCCTTTAAGAATAAAAGTAAAAAATTTCCCCTGATTTCAGTATTAGTTACATTTAATAAAAATATAGTTCAATGAAAATGATGTTCTATAATTATAATTACTTCATGAACTTACCAGTCATCACCAGTGCTTTCTTTAAGCTTACTCTCTAAAAACTTAATTATTGTTTCCAGATCAAAGCAGCTTACAAACTACAAATAAAAATGTATATAAATTGTTTCATCTCACAAGCAAACACTGAACATAAACCAACATTTACAAAATAAAAAAAAATTGAACAGTCAATGTCAATTAACAAGACATATTTATGTTGTAAATATTGGGGAAGGAAGCCAGACTAACAGGGTAAAACCCGACCTTCGGTAGGAAAACTAAAACTGGAATCAAGCACACCCTTCAGCAGTGAGACTTAAACTGGCAACCTCGGTGTTGATAATTAAAGTAATCTTTGTGTTTAAATATTTCTAGAAAATTTACGATATTTTATCAATAACGCCAGTCATTTACAGGTTGTAAAACATGAATGGACTAGCTATTCTTTTATTAACATTATTGCACATGGACATACAAGTAGAATTTCTGTTACCTTGGTTATGTTTTTTTGACTGAATGGGTGAGCAGGTTTGGTAGCTGTTCCTTGTATTGGTTGTTTCACAGCAATAGTTAGGGTGGCCTTCGGAATTCTTAGTCTACAAAATAAATGAAGACATATATGCAATATATGACCATTCTTAAATCAGCTACAAAATTCTCAGCACAATACAAATTGAATATAGTGTAATTTAGATTTCTCAGTTAAATTCCCAAATATTCAAAATCTCATACTGAGATTTTGTATATGTAGGAATGTCACAATTAAATGCATGCACTTACAACTATACCCTCAAACATATGTCTAAACAATCCCTCTATAATAAATATCTTTCCGTACATGTTATCTGATAACTTATATGTCCCGATTTATTTGTACCTTAATGACTCCCAGCATCACGCACTAAGATAATATGCTTATTGCTATGCTTATATATATTGCTGCTAAATAATAGTGTTTTAATTTATACCCTATTATTATACTTCCTTAATAAAAATGCCATGGTTTTTGTGCATGTGTTCTTAATTATGTTTCTGCCTATAATGCTTGGAATTAATGCTCAGTAACACTATAGTATTTGATACTTTTTTGTTTGTCATGCTTTTTGTGTGTTTTCACTTAATGCATAGATTTTATTCTATGGTCATTGAAAGTTATATGACCGGTGACGTGCGTATGAACGATAAATTATGCCAGATCATCATGACAAAAGTCATGTGATTTTCATCAGTATGTAGTTTTCTTCGTTATGTATAAATATGACGACTGTAAACAACAATCCTACTTACTTAGTTTACTGAACCAAAGCGAAAAACTTGCCCCGCTATGAGACTATGTTTTGAATAATTCAAATTATGCGCGGGCTTTGGAAAATCGACGTCACAAGTTTACACAGATTTTCATCAGCCGAAAAATATACAAAAAAAATACCCGATAAACAAAACAATTATGTGTCCAAACAATTTGTCATAGAATATCATGTAAAAAAAGAAATTAAAAATAAATACATTAAACATACCTGCTCTGGTACCCTTCAAAATACTTTCTTTGTAACCAGTTGAATTTCCGGGGTAGTACTTGCGACTCGTGATGGGGCGACTCGAGAGTGGGGCGAGTCGTTATATATTCCTTAAATACGCCTGCATACGCCTGCCGTTATAGAAGTACGCCTGCAGTAATAAAGTATACGCCTGCCATCATATTTATGCATTATATTAATTTTTTATGGTGTATTATGATGTAAAAATAGTTTTAGAATGAATTATATGTATTTTTTGTAGTTTTCAATAAAGGTTTTGAGGAATAACAGGCAATTCATTGTAACGGTGAATTGTTGACAACATGGGTATAACTTGCGCAGGCGTGGTCTATTCGGAAAATAGGTTTGGTTAAAAAAAAACATATATGATAGACCTTAAAGTAGAAGACGACAATTTCCATGAATATGTTTTCAAACCCAACAGCGAGGACGTGGTTCTGCTTTTTTATAAATGTATCAATTGAACCATAAATAAGACAATAATAAGAGTTAGAATAACTTTATTGTAGGTTTAACTGAGTCAATGTAAACTACTAACATATACAAAGAAATATCATAAATAAAGTGGACAATCTTTAGAGAATGAATGTAAGAATTGAACTGGTTTTTGTATAAAATCGTATCTTTTTGTAGAGGTCCTAATTATTCTAATTACATCAAGTTCCTTTGAAGTTGAAATCATCTCACTTGTGAACACAAATCATAACCTGTCATTTTAATTGGATTAATTGGATTAGCGGTAATTTAACAATTGTTAATTATGGTGAGTAAAAATCAAGCATGACTTATGATTGGATTATGTTTCTTACACATTAATGTAAATCAGTCAACTTGGATATAGCATTGGGGTAAGTTTAATTATATATATTCTGTAGATTTATTGTAACAAAAGTAAAATTTCATATTATTGATGTACTTGCGCATTTAATACATTTTCTATCGCATTTCATGCACGTGATTTTATGCATATATAAGAATTCGTAACTCTTGTAAACCATCAGTCGGAAGACTTTATAACTTTTTTATTCCAATAAAAGTAAATCATTTTATACAATAAATGAATTAATAAATAAATCGTCAAAATGTAAAAACTTATAAATTTGATATAAGATATTTTGTTCAGTGTATATACGCGGTATAATACGCGCGTCCATGCGGACATGACTTAACATTAGGTGTTCGCTGAAAAGGGCTAATAAATAAATAAAACACTTTTTTTAGGTTCAAACTGATTTGTTTTACTATTTAAAGTTATTTCTTGGTGAAATATAAGTCACAAATAGTGGCAGGCGTACACTTTTTTACTGCAGGCGTACTTCTTTACGGCAGGCGTATGCAGGCGTATTTAAGTAGGACCGGAACTTCCGTACAATCCAAAGTGTAGTACCCGGAGTAAAACAAAAATGGCAAACGACGGTCAAAATATGTTCAAAAGTAAAGCAAGAAAAGGCCCGTACAATTATGGTTTCAATGTGTCTCGAAGACAAAGTAGTACAAAAGTCGAAAAGAAGTAAAGATAGTCACCACACGCCATTTCGACACTAAGAGAAATGCACTTACACGGCGTTGCCGCCTTCAACTTAAGGTAAATATATTTTAAGTTTCACTATTTCCCTACGTATATGTTCACAATGTAAATATTTTTCATCTGTGATAAATATCAAATGTTGATGCAGTACCTTTTTACACATGTTTGCTATTGACCTTAGTGACCTATAGTCCACATTGCGTAGACAATATTCGTAGAAGTACCGAAATATGCACATTCATATTAGTCGCCACAAGAATCATTTCGTGTAATTTGACATTTTTTCAAAATTTCTTATATAATTTTGTTTTCTCTGAAACATTAAAATTGTTGGCATAATTTAGCAGAATACACTATCAATGTAGAGAACAGTGTCGTTTTTTATTATACATGTTTGTCTCCATTGTAGATTGTGCAACAAATATGGGAAGTGGTGTCAGTAATTTTGAAATGCAGTATGAAGACCAATAGTAATTAAAATAGTAAGGTAAATAGCCAATACTGGGCCTATTTCAATTTAATATGACACAAATTAATATTAGGTCAAGGGAATATTCAGGCTACAAAATGAATGGCCACACAATTGAAAAAAGGGGGAAACATATGGGTGTAAAATCTGTTAACATATGAAAGGGGAGATAATTTTTAGGGTATTAAGTTAAGTGTACTAAATAAAAGTGTGTTCTTCAAATGGACATAATTCAAAGAAATTGTTATATAATGTCCTTATTTCACATACTCTGCAGTTAAGGTTGCGCATAATTCTAACGATTCTGCTCAAGTCACTAGTGTGGCTTGAGTAAGCGAGTAAGCATTGTAGCTCATTGGTACATGCATTTTGTAAACCTCATGTAACAGAAATTTCCCAATAATAAAATAAAAGGTTTTTGCTATGTCAATATTCTATTTTTGTGTGGAATTTGCAAACTTTAGCTATGAATGTTCTTTCTTTGCAGTTTTTTCTGCAATATTATTTTGTGTGTTTTTACAGGACAAAATGTACATCAAAGACAAGAAGGAATGAAAAATAAGAATAATAACATCAAGATGTTTTGACGGAAAAACTTTACAAAGAACATTTTGACAAGTCTGGTTTTGGATTGATTTTAGTTTCTATGAAGATTTGAAGGAAACAAATAACATTCAGCACCATATTCTACTTGCTGTCAACATTCAGAAGCAAACAACAACCAGGTGCCCTGAAGAAATATATGTACTGTAAATCAGAGGCAGAAACATTGTTTCTTCTTTCTGTGAAAAGCAGTTTGCCAAAAAATGGAAAAAGAATTGGACATTTAATATTTTTAGTAGTTGAAGCCAAACTGTCCATTGACAAATTAAATATTGTGGAGAATTTATCAGTAAAGTTATATCTTTTTACATATATTTTATAGTTCTTTCTTCATAATCATCATATTCATTGTGTTGATTATGCATTGGTTTATAAATGTTGCTTTTTAACAGTTGTAGAGGAAAATGGTGATATTAGTTATATAGCACTTCTACATAAACTAAAACATGCTGTTGTAAAAAGTTCCATTTATTCTATTGTTCATATGAAGATAGTTCTTAACTGTTTTTATTGCTTGTTAATAATTAAAAAAAATGGTTACATTAAATTTATTAGAAAGTAAAGCTTCCATTGTGGTATTTTTGAATGTGGACAAAAGATTGTAGAGTTGGCTCCCCTTTAGAGTTATCTCCCCTATGATTATACTTTTTCTTAGTAAACAGTTTTCTGTTTACTACATAAGTTTGTAGTATAATGTATCAAGAATTGTTTTATATTGTGAATGTGTTTTTATGATTTCTGGTTTTTTATTGATATTCATTATTGCATGAAAATTTTTGATATTTAAGCTATAATATTCATCATTGCAATTGTACCATAAATTGGCACAACATACAGCACAGAAGAAAATTTAATGTCTTTTTATTTATGTTTTGAGAATATTGGTGTTATTAGGCCATGGTCATGCTAAATGTTGTCATGTGTAATATCAGTGTCCTTGTTCTCTATTTGGATTAAAAACTTTAATCTTCATTTAAAGTAGTAATAAATAATTCCAAACATTTTCTATAGAAAATACTCAAACTGCATACTTAGACATTTGTGCATTATTTCTGCTCTTCAATAGTAAATTGTTCATATGTGAAGTTAAAAAACAATTTGGTTGATATAAAAATAATATAACTAATTATTTTTTGATTAGATATATATATATAGTCACTAAATAATTGGAAAACAGACAACAAATAATATAAATATTTTATTGAGTTTTTTCAGTTGTTTTTAAGCGGAGTTCAATTAATATTTTATAGAGCAGAGTTAAATCAGTAGGGAAAAAGTATTTGCTGTAGCACCTTTAAGTTTTTTCAGTTGGAAAAAAACGTTCAGTTTAATTTACTAAGATAAATCAGCAGGGATTAAGTAGGTTTGTAATAAAATTAAAAATGACAAATATTTTTCAGTTGGATTTAAGCAGGAATAATCAATTACCTGTAGTCTCGCTTTTTATCTACTTAGAAAATCAGTATAGTTTAAGTTGGATAAAAGTGGAGTTAAAGCATTGCTAATTATGTAGGTTAAAATTAAGCGGTAATTATGCATGTCGCTTAAATACTGCTTTTTACAACAGCGGATTCTATGCAGATAATAAGCGGCATTTAAGTTACGCTGTGATATAAAAGCGACGCTTCAAAATTGTCTGGGTAACTAGTGCTGATTGTGTTGGGATGCCAACACAGGATGTCTCGCAAACGAACCCCCATTGCCACTATAATCTTGAGCATGTTGAAAACCTCCCAAATAAACATGATGTTGTAAGTTTGTGCATTAAATCTACCTTATATATCAAATTTCGTTGCAATCAGAATAAAGTTGATTTTTTTTTTTTTTTTGGGGGGGGGGGGGGGGGTGTGGTGAAACGGCTTCCATTACAAAATGGTGTCGTTCGCGTCCAATTTTTTTTGGCATAGGATAGTCAGTATACCAATTTTCATTGAAATCGATCTGAGAACTGCACTTTTTTCTTCAACGGCGGCCAATTTTTAAAATTCCAAGTATGGATTGCAAAACTCCAGACCACCCTTAACATGTTCCCAAAGTTTCATATTAATTGGACATTGCGTCTCGGAGAAAATGTGCGGAAAAGATTGAGCGTAAAGAAAAAAAAAAGGAAAAAAGCGAAAAAAAAAAGATTAATTAAATATGATTATAATCTTATAGATCATAACTGCTTCCTAAACGATCCCCGTTGACACTGGAGTTCACATCCATTTACAGCATCTGTATCTACCAGGAAATTAACTTTCGCGCAAATCGGAGCATTTTCAATTTGTTGGCCATCTTGGATTCTAAATGGCCGCCATATAAGGTCAGTCGACATTTGCGTCATATCGTGCAGTGAAACATTCTTTACTTTACCAATTTTGGTTAAAATCCGTTAATTTTGGGGTTTTAAGGATTTTTTACATTTTCAAAATGGCCGCCATTTAAAGATGACCGACATGATCAAATTCAAATTTTGATGACTATCATCTGATCGCAACATGATAATGTACATAAAAAAGTTTCGTGCGAATCCGAGCAATTTGAATTTTGGCGGCCATCTTTGATTCAAAATGGCCGCCACAGAAAGTCAACATGTGTGTCATATGGTGCAGTATAACATACTTTAGATATATTCAAATTTTCATCGAAATCCGTTTATGTTTGGATTTTTAAGAATTTTGTTCATTTTCAAAATGGCCGCCATTTTTTGGGAGCCATAATAATAAGAAACCAGAAGAAAACAATATGTCTCCCAAAACTTCGTTTGGGAGACATTTAAATAGTTGCGATCAACATTTTAAACTTGTTGTATTGAATAAATTTAACCCATACGATTTTTTATTTTTATGTACAAGTCTTTCATATCAAACTTTATTAAAAGCTTTTGAAATCACAGCATGCAAAAAATTTTGTTTTCCTAGTTAAGATCAGTCATATTTTTTCCAAAACGTTTAAGGCCCCTTATAAATTTGTTTATTCTTTAATATTATAAAACATATTATAAGCAAACGTTTAATTATTTGTCCTCTACATTAATTATAAGAGAAATTTTAGTTGCCTTAAATTGTGACATAAACCTTTCATCTAGATAGATTACATCTATTAAACATTATTAAGAAATATTTAATATTTCTGAAATATTCCTTATAATTAATTAATGATTGTTTTCAATTGCTGGTTAGATTATTGGATATAGACGACTTTGGGTTGGTTTACGCCAATGTACAGCGTAAACCCACCCATACCATATACTATTATTTATGCAATTTTCTTTATTTTTATTTGAAATATTGATTTGTAGATTTTATAGAACAAAGATTATACTGGACTGAGCCAGGTCAAAGAAAGATAAAATCGGCGACATTTGACGGAAACGATGTGAAAACAATCATGAGTTATTATAGCCCTTTTGGTATCGAAGTATATGGCGACTATTTGTACTATTCACATTGGAGCAACCATGAAATAGTAAGGGTTCATAAGTCCGGAAAAAATCCAGAAGTTTTATTCACGGCCCATTCAGATCTTCTTGGTATAAAGATCTACGGGGAAAAAGGTAGCTGCAAATTTATAGTGATAAATAGTAACAGTTTTGTCATTACTATTGCTAATGTTTAATTATTGCAGAAATCATTTCTACTTAATAAAAGTTCAAGAATTTTTAAAACAGGCTGTTAAGGCCCCCAGACCCCTTGCCGTAAGGTTTACGCGCTCTGCAATTATAACCTAGCTACACCACTGATAATGCATAAATTACTGAAACCTTACATTCGTATGTATAAAAGATATACGATATATACCACATTTTACCGATATTTTGATTGTTCATGTTGGGAAAATACCATGTCAATCTGTTATATAGGCCATGGCTATGTTATCATTAGTTTTGAAGGACAGCGTGACGTCACAATGTTACAAAACGGCAAAATGTCAATATCCATCTCGCCGCTATTTCGATTTTGGAAATAAAACCAAAATCTCTCTCTACCTGCCTGTCTGTCTGTCTGTTCTATCTATTCTCTATTCTGTCTGTCTGTCTGTCTGTCTGTCTGTCTGATCTATCTATTCTATTCTATTCTATTCTACCTAACTACCTATCTACCCATCTATTTATGTAGAAAACAGAACATAACAGTTAAATGATATTTTAGGTGAATGTTTCTCACAAACGGAGAAAAGAGGCGAAGAAAAGCGATCAACTGGATATCGGCTGGATTTATCAAGTGATATTCCTATAAGTGACGAATCGTTAATAAGTAATTGGTACAGATTTAATAGTGAAAATGGAGATAAAATAAGTACACATCCTCCTGGAATATTTTCATGTGGAACTTATTTCCCAGTATGGTTAAATGGTATGTTTAACTTAGTAAAAGCTGTGATTTGATTATTTTGTTTATGTTCATAATGTCTGAACTGTAACCTACTATCGTAACTATCATACATTTTAAAGTCTTAAATAATACATTGTATTTTCTAAAAATGCTCCGCTTGTAAAAATTACAAAAAAAAACCGCCAATAAAATAGTGATTGAAACAACTTAATATAATATGGCTTATATGTATATATTTTTTAAAAAGTGGTTTGATAGAATACACATGTACCCTTTTCTGCGATTTTCGTTCACCAAGATTTTATTTTTTGGCAGAAACACTTCCAAACAGGGAGGACGGAAATGTTGAAGTTCCAGTTTGTTTGCAGACTGTTAATAGTATCTGCGAGAAGACTTTTACAATCAACGTTACCAACTGCGGAACATATTACGTGTATTATTTAACGAAAACACCAGCTAATTCATCTTATTGCATAGGTAATCAATGGTTTATGCTCTTTGATGTGGCTTATTTTATATAACAATTAGGTAGTATAGGCGTAAGTTTTGTAATTCTCTTGTTTATAGAAAATGTTGTAGAATTGCAGAATCCTATATGAATTGTTAAGATAAGTACATAAAAATTTTATTTATTTTTTGATAGTTTTTTTTTTTTTTTTTTTTTTTTTGTTATTTTACTTTTCTTGTAAGGTACTATAACAGTATATCATTGATCACATATCTGGCTGTGATTCCTTTTGAAGATTTTCTAACATCAACATATTTGCCATGTACCATATTTAGAAGTAAACTTATATACATAAATAGAAATTCGGAATGTATGTCACAATATATTTTGAAATCCACATAGCAAATTAATCACAATACTAATGTACGTTTTCCACGACCGGTTTCATCTCTTCTGAATTCATCAAAGTGCAATTGAGGCTTGAGTGTTTTGACTACTGGCTTGTAAATCGATAATGACCTGGTACATTGTTGAAGGTCTAGCAACATAACTAATGTTAATTTTTGGTATAACAATCTATTGATTTATTATATTTTACCTAATTTTTTAATCAAGTGTTTTCTATATATCCTCATTACCTAAACATGTAATTGTTATTGACTGTTTACTTCCTGAAATATTTGTCACAACGTAAAGTGAGCAACCAATGCAACAATCAGTCTTATCCATTGTTTAATCGTTTTATAGAACTGTTAAATTATGGTCATCTGTGCGTGTCAGATATCAGTGCTATTCCAAATGTGTAAACCAAATTTAATTAAAATTTCTATATTGTTGGTTTCGGTATTTTCTTACTTACGTAATTAGTACGAATAGGTTTACTTGCGATCGCCACAAATATATTATCAACTTTAACTATTTAAACAGCAGTGTATCCATGTAGTTATGGTGTTATTCATTGCAAGTTCAATACAAAAAGTATAACTTCTATAAATTTACATTTTTAACAGGAGAAGGGCCTGTTAAATGTCCGAAAGGTCTTTCTTCGGAAACTGGATTCTACCCAGGATGCAACTGTAAGTTTAACATTTTTGTATCTTGTTATAGACATCATTATCAACTTAATTACGAATATTGTACTATAATGCTTTAGGATTTGAACGTAAAGTGTATTTTGTTTGTAAATTCAACTAATCGCCGAGTTATTACAAGATAAGGTTAGATTTTTATAGTTTGGTTATAAAGGTCAAACATACAGGAAAGATAACATCGGTAAAAGAAAGAAAAACAGAAAAAGACTGATTACCTTGAGCCAAACGTCAAGGAGCAGTTACAAATCCGAATTTAGGCAAACGCAAAAACACAAATCCGAAACCCAAAACAAAAAACAAAGTAAGTAAAAATAGTTTATGCACTTAGGTGCTCCGCTTGACTAAGCATTATCTAATTAGTCATTTGTCGAGTTTTCCATTGTCAGATATTAGAAAACTACCTGTGACTCGGCGAACATATTGATAGAATTTTAGAGATGCATTTCTCATAACAATCAGTTTAATCATGGTCAAGGTAATAGAAGATCTGAAAGTGTAGCTTATTTACAAGAAACAATTAGCTTAATGTTTAACAGCATCTGAAAATGTAACTTATTTACAACAAAGAAGTAGCTTAATATTAAACAACAAGTTAAGTCTACAAAGTCAGAATACCAATCGCACAATATAGCAAAAACGTATCATGTTAACATCATTCGCCGGTGCTAATGGATAGTTTTTATCGATAAATGGGAAGATGGCAATTGCAAACTTAAGGTAAAGTAATCACATTTGCCGTTGAATAGGGTATTAGTTGTCGAGAGTGCATTTTTTCAAGAAGGCCTTAGTACGAGTTTAATAGATGGTGTTATTAATTTCAAGCTCACTGGGTATATTATTTACCAGTACTCAGCTATGTGCAGTGACAAGACATCTATAAACAGTAATGTGAAATAAAAGGTCTGGGCCAATGTCTTTTCTTTCTTATTCACTGATCCTTCAGCAAATCCTGTTTCTACCTATATTTACTTATTTTTCTACCGGTATTTGAACTTATGTTAAATTATGTAAACAGGGAACCTTTAACTCTCATACATGGGTTTGATATGTAATTTCATTTATTTTCCAGCTTCGTTTCCTAACATTACGGTTTCACCAACTGTTACAGCATTACTGATTGATAGTCAAAGTTATAATATACCCAATGTTCCTGCAACACCGAGCTTATTGCCTGTTTTCCGTTGTAAGTTTGAGGAAAGACCTGAAGCAACGTATATTTATGATGTGTATTGGTACATAAATACCTTTAGTGTTATTAGTCATAAAAACATTCCTTATACACATATTTTTTCAACTGATCTCAGGGATAGCCAGTGGATGAATCAATACAACATGAATATGGAGGTAACAATTGTAATTTATAGAATACGAACGTTACCAAACAAGCTAAGGCAACATATATTAAGAAGAAATAAACTTAACATATGTCTTACGAATCAATAAATCACAAAAAGACAGAACACGACATTGCACAATTTTTAAAATTCAAACAAAAAAACTTAAAAGACAAATATACGAGAGAGCATAACATACTTGCTTACAATAAATACACATAGCATCATATGCCAACATTCGTAATAAGTTGTGATTCAAGATTGAAGACAAAATTGATTGCATCGATACTGCCTTTTTGGAAAATCAAACATTAATCCTGGAATGGAAAAATGGGACTTTAAATATATATATATATAAGTAAGTCCCAACAAAGGCAGTATAATAAATATAGATTTCTAACACTTGATCTAATCAAAAACATAATTGTGAATTGTCTACGAATACAAATATTAGACAATTATGATGATTATGATTATTGTCATTTAGATAACACAATTCTTTGCAAAATCGCAATTATAAAGCAATATAATAATTAAAAAAATCTTATTCCTTTTAACCTGTTTCAGTCTGTTCCATTCTGTGTTCAGATACGTAATCTATTTTTTTTTTCTTTTTAAGGTACAATGTTCGGTTAGAATCCGATATTCGTCTGATTCTCTTCCTGGACCATTCATCCAAAGTCCTGTATTTAAAGCTGGATTATATGTAAGTTTTCTCTTATCGTTTTGTATGCACTGCTTCAATATCGGACTCCTAACCAATTTAGTTTGTTATAACGCCACATTCAGCTATTAAGATATCATCGCGTTATGTATATTTTAGGGGGAAGAAGGGATAAAGAAAGCTGTGTAGCCGCCTCCGTTAATAAAATGATCGTTCGTAAATATCAAGATGTTATCATATCTTGTTACATAATAATTTGTGTTAAATGAATGCAGTTTTTAGAACAATAAACGAAAAAGATTTTAATAAACAGGTTCAAATATATTTCGATAACTTTAAAGTATGTCTTAAGGTATTTTGTAGCCGGATAAGCTTGCATATACAGTCATCGAAGGAGAACATATCAACATTTCATTTACATCAACAGTACCAGTTGGATGTATAGCTTCACACAATACTATCCGATCACACTGCAATCAAAATATTTACGTTTTTCAACCACACTATGGCCCCGTGCGGGATCCGGGTGGCTAAAAGAATAGACCGCAGTCGCGCTAGCTTGTCGTAAAAGGCGACTAAATAGCGCCCAGTACCCTGACCGGCGTGTCAGGTCGGTTTGCCTAAAGACCGACTGGGATGTGTGCCCCAGGTGGTTGAATGGGGTACCCCTGGCAAGCTGGGGTTGTCAGGCCATAATACGGAAAACCTGACCGCAAACCATATTAGTGCACCGTGTTGGGAAAAATGCCACGTTCCTCGCACGTTAAAGAACGCTGCTGTAGTATTCGCTATGAGTAGGGATTTCGATCCCGCTACAGGAGGCTAAATTGCCCGACCCTATCCATCCTCCCATTTGCCAGTGGCAATCTAAAATCCGTTACCCCTATTTTTCCTTGTGTCCCATCCCATTTTCATTCATCATCATTTCATGTTCATTTTATCATCCATTTCATGTTCATCGCCTGAATATAGCTGAAATATTGCTGCTCGGGCGTTAAACACCATTAATCAATCAATCAATCAATCAACCACACTATGCTGGGACTACATCGTCATGCATGAATAGCATTGGAGGTAGGGATATTGTGTTCCAAGCACAATTTTGCGGCTTACAATTACCAAGTATTGAATGGAATAATACTAAATATTTACAAATCTATGGATTTAGTGATGGACTGTACAATGTTCGTGATCGTTCGACATTCATTCGCCTGTCGACAATGTCTGTCTCTACTTTTAATGATATTTGGAAAAACATACAGATTCCTGATATAAAGGCAAGTATTTACTAGCCACATAAGTAAACACATTTCTCATATTCATAACCTGCAATACAAATAAAATTGTTGTTTCAGTGCAAAATTAGACTTTTGATTTATGATTATGTTAGGCAACAATAACAATTAAACTTTCGAACTTTTGGGATTTTTTCTGTCCAGGCAGTTACGGTCTTTAACCTTTGATCTCCATTGAAACTGTTTATGTAGTCAAATGCAAGGTAAGCTACCAAAATAATCTTAAATGTATGGAAGAAAAATAGTTTTGCGAATTCAAATTCAGTGAATTCTTTATTTTAAGATAACTGTGATAGACAAAGATAGAGCTCTTAGTAACAGACTATGTCAGTCATACAACGATCCGCACATAACGACAGTAGATGGCCGTTCTTATCATTATATGGCGGTGGGGGAATTTGTGATGTACAGAAATGATAAAGGGCCATACTGGGTAAGAATGTGAACCTGATTTTATAAAATACCTTACCAGCTATGTATTTTCAAATAACTAAGTGTTTTTTTAAATTATAGTTTATAACTTTTTAGCATTTCGTAAATCTGTTTGCCATTTTATTCAAATGTAAATCCTTGACCTAAGAAATATGAATATTACAATAAACACATGCATATGTTACAATTTCTTAAAGAAATTTAGAGCAACAAAATGTAAAATTACTTGTATACTCGAAATGCAAAATTTTGATAATACAACGAAATAGATCGTATTTAGGTGCATGCCTTGTTCACGAATTGTGGATTTGGTTGGCCAGGATCATCGTGTCATTGTGGAATAGCAGTCAGAAGTCGAAAGTCAATGTTTGTTCTAAGAACATGTGAGAAGGTTTCAAGAACAGATAAATACCTACTTCAGCAACCTCTCACAGAACTCATAACTTGTGACGATAATGATTTTTTGTTAGAACATAGTGGTAGAGACTACAAGGTACGATTGTGTTTTTATTATAATGGTAGTATAATACCATTTTGTGCCGATTTAGTACACTTCGTTTATGGTAAAGTCCCAGATACAGGTATATGATATGTATTAGTAATTTTTGATAATAAGTAATAAAAGCAACAGCAATCAAAATTCAATTCACCATTTAAATTTACATTGTGTTTTAATAACACAGTAGAAAATTCATATTGTAGATAACATTACCAATCGGTACAGAGATTAGATTCAGTATCTGCTCATGGTCAAACTTCATTACCATGATTTCGATTAAACCTTCTGTTTACGATATAAACGTGGCAAAAGGACTGTGTGGTGTTCCCAGTGTAACAAAGGATTCGTCTGACGATTTCACACATCGAGAGAATGGACCAGTTGCGGATGATCAGAGCTTTGCAGACTCGTGGAGGTATTTATCATAATTTTATTTCATAATATGATTATCCACTGACATTTAAAAAAAACAACAGCAGGAAAACTATCCAAACAATAACCTTAAAGGGACGGTAGCAAATTCAAACAACCATACACAATATGAAACAAAAACAACAAACACATTAATAGAATGTTAGTAACCTAAGTCCATTGAAAACTATGGTTTCTCTCAGATCTTCCGGACTAGTAAGCAGTACCTGTCTTTAATTTAACACCCAAGATATGTTGTGTTAAGGGAAAGTCAAATCCGGAAATAGAAAAGACTGCCTAGTCGAATTTGAGAGATAACATTTAAGTCAAGATAAAGAACTGATGTTGTTCCAACATCAACTTGGGTACAACAAACCTTAAAATAATCCATGTTCTAAAAAATAAATAAGTCGGTTTCATTAGAAATTCTTATTACAAACAAAATGATTACTAAAAATATCGCCAATTTTCGCACTGCATACCTGATTATCAACAAAACATTGCTCAAATTCCACTGACGTTATTGTTTCAGAATATTGTCGACCATGTACAATGAACAGCTGTTTGTTGCCCAACCAGCGTTTCTTAATGAAATAGTCCTTGATAATGACAATAGAGTTAATACAACTTATTGTGTATGTGAACAACAGGCAGGCCCTACAGACAGATTTGAAGACTTTTATTCTTTACATTGCAATTTGACCGCAAGCACCGAGTATTGCTCAGAACAACCCCAGTCTACAGGGACAACGGTCAATTCATTTTATACTTCATGTCCTGCTTTGAAACGGAAAAAGAGGTGGTCACCACATACCCTAGTGCGTCGTAGTACGAACGATAAGGACGATGTTCTAGATTTTAAACCATTGTTGTACGATAGTGATGTTGATGACGGGAAAGAGGTGGTAAGCGACTTATAACTTGAGTAACAATGTTATACTGGTAAAAATACTAAGAGCGATTTGGCTTTGTAAGTTGCGGTCTATGTTCATTAATTGCCACATTGAACATTAGCTCGCCAGCTTGGAAGAATTATGTTAGACATTTTTTTTTAGATTATAAGCATTTCCTAATATTTTTTATTGCGATTTTGACTAGAGATGATAAGAGTCAGAGCGAAGTTCAGCGTTTTTGAAGACATGATGATTCAATTCATAATTCTTCAGTGTCTCTTTGCAAGTTTTTAAACAGGCAAAAAACAATAACTAAGAAATATAACAGAAAAAAATGCTCATTTTCAGCTTTTGAATTAAAGTTCGCTATTTTGTTACATTTCATAATAATGTTTGATAAAAATAATGAGAGAAGATGCAAAACTAACGAAAGAACGGTTCATAGCAGAACATATGAATAAACAATTTTCCTTGTTGATTGCCATAGACATGTATACAAAAAAAATTAACAGATGTGCTTTTCTTCAGGTCGCTAAAACATATAGAAATGGGTGGACTGCAGAAAAGGCTTACCAGACATGCTCGGACAGTATCAAGAATGCGTTGCCTTCCAGTCTGTACGCTGATTTTGTTGATGTACCAGAAGATCAATATATTCAGTCATGTGTTAAAGATATAGAGGTGTGTTCACATTAGTAAAATCAGTCCTATTTGCTACAATCAGTATTATAGAGACCAGTTTTAGGAACCTGGAGCACCAAATAAAAACGCGCAACATTTGGCAAGAAAATTGGTATATCTTGTCATTGAAGGATAAAGTCGAGCACACCCTGCCTAAAGTCAGAACTTGCAACTCGGTGTTGTCACGCAGGTTAACAATAGTAGATGACTTACTACTTTATATTTCTACTCAGCCACAGTTGTTTATGACAATAATGTATTCTTATTGCATTTTAATTTATTTTAAGAATACGTCTATTTCTTACTTGAAATATAAACGAATTTATCAGTTTTAATAATGAATGATGATTCAATGCGTTACTGATCAGAAAATTAATGTATCAATTGGACAGATTGTGTGATCAATCATGATCAGTCAGGCGTTTCCTAACCCCAGGTTAGTAAGATCGTTCCATATTCGAACTAAGTTATTACTTATTTAACAAAACGAAGCAAATGTAACGGTTTTTTATTCAGGTAAATAATAGAAAGATTTGTGATATTTCATTTCTTTTTGGTACACGAATTTCTATATATAATTAGTTTTTAATTTATAATATAGTTGGTTGGTGATACAACTTTTCTTTCGGACACGATTTACGCCATGGCAACTTTCATCATAACAGAGGTTACGAGAAATGAATCACTTTACATCTTAAAAACGTCAAATGACTCACAAACAGTACTGGAATATTTAACCAGTTTCCTGTGTCCTAACAACTGCAGTGGGAATGGAAGCTGTTCGTTGGGTAAGCTTTTTTAATGGCTAAAAGTTCTGCATGTAAGCAAGATTATATATAGATGTAAGACTTTATGATGGAAAAAACCCCACTCACATGGGTAAATATTAAAAATAAATTAATAATATGTCGATAAGAAACTCAATAAAATATTAATTTGTAAACGGAAACTAGTGAAAATGTTTCACAAAATTTTAAAGTTTAGCAGAACTTTTAAACTGATTTAAACTGGCGTCATTATTTTGCAAAACGTTTTGCATTCCATTTAGGACAACGGAGTAAATTTTGTGATAACGTTCTACATAGTTGTACATGCACCCCCTATAATTTGCACTTTATTATTATACTAACGAAAAAATGAAAGTTCTGACAATGTGCCGGCCAATTGGTGTTCTACAGAGAGATGGTAAGTCACTCATTTGATGTGTATGACAACAAAATACCGTGAACCAGTACAGAGGTTGTATGTACAAGTAGTACTATTTAACAGATCAGTTCACTCTTGCCTACTATAAAATTTGAACCATACATGTTAACAGAATAAATATGGCATTTCTGGAAAGCTGGATATTATAGAAAATTTGGGGAGAAAGTTTCATTGGTTTAAATAGAATATAAAAATGTTGAGAGTCAGTTAAACACATGCAGTATTTTTGGACTGAAATGGAAAGTGAAAGTAGATTTTTAGATCATATGAACTTCCGGTTCAGCGCTCGTTCTTATATGCAATGAAACATTGGTGAAATTTGGAGAGAATGCTGATCGGGTGCACCTCGTTATTGGTCAGAAGTGTCACTTTATATGAAATAAAAGTAAATTGTCTATGAAAAGTCAAAAACATTAAATTTAATGTGGCCAAAGAGTCCAAAAATAATGGCGCCCTAAATTTGTAATTTAGCTGACATGACGGAAGTGGAGTAACCAAAAACAATGACGGGTCAGTAATCATTCAACGGGATTAGTGTTAAATGTCTTTCATTCGAGAGGTAAAGCCCCATGCACCCAAAAACCGTTCCGTTATTGTTTCTTGATTATACTACCTCCGTCATTTCTGCAATGCATTCAAAACAAAAATGTGAATTTTTCGGATAAAAAAGTTGAAATAATCAGACTTCTCGAAATCTATTACGAAAAGCATTTCATATCAATATAAAGTAAAATGTTCCTATAATCGAAGGATAGATGGGGTAGAGCGTTGTCTTTTAAAAATGTTATGGCCAAATCTGGTACCTATAGTATTAAATTAAGAGTGACTTACTTTCTCTTTGAAACACCAGTGGACTTGCACATCGTCAAAATCTTTGTATTTTGTGGAAGGTTTTGTTATTTCGTTATAAATTAATATAACAAAGCGCAGAAAATAATGGAAGGCATTTTAAGGAATTGTTAAAAGACAACAAAAAGCGGCACCTGTACACGAGTACATGTACATAGTGGAGGCTTTAGTTGCCAAATGTAAGATGTTATGCATCGATAACGTTCGTGTCAGCATTAGTGTTGTTCTTAATATGAACCGTGCAGTAAGTTAATCGGTTGAAAACTCAAACAAGTGCACAAAATTAATCGTAAGAGTATCATTTATGTGCAGATTCATAAATAGAGAATAGCACGTGATCATTTAAGTTATCTTGCTGCGAACAAATGTTAATATAACAATAATTTTAGTTGTGAGTACTAATAGTATTTGGTGTTTCAGGTGTGTGTTCCTGCTATGAAGGATATGTCAGTAATGATTGCTCCCAGCAGATATCAACACCACCTTCAAGCATTAGCCTTCCTTTTAACGGTCTATGTACTCGTGGTGATCGAGAATGTAAACGAACGAATGTATATGGGAATTTCATGGCTACATCGGTTTGGTACAAGCTGAAACATTTCGAGGTAGAGCTTTATAGAGGTTATGAATTCTTTAGTTTTTATTATTTATTTTATATAGTGTAAAGTTTTATAGCTCTGTGTAACAAAATTATAATAGATCAGTCTGTTTGTTTGTTGGCCATCCAGAGACAGTGCCTTGGTAGCCGCGTGGTTTCAGGTAGTTGGGCATCTACTGTTGATCAAGTCTCAAGTTGCGGGTTCGAGCCATACTGCGGGCAATCTGCCTTCCTCCGCAATAAAATCTGGACGCTATGTTAGCTAAACAATTAATTTAACAATTCTTGAACAAAGCAAAATAAAAAGCCATCGGAAAAACAATCGTTTTTGTTCACATTAATTTAAAAGTCACACGTATGTTTCTCGAATTTTTCATATTGCTTATATGTTAATGCAGATTCGCGGAGATACCATTTATTACGATAGTAAGGACGAGATTTTGAAAGCAGAATACAGAAACAGATTTATGGTATCTGTTGACCTTGTATCATCAAGACGTAAACGATCAATATCAAACACTATTTCGGCGGAAGGATATGACATCAGTTTATCCAATGATAAATCGACTTTTGGGAAAACTGTTACCATTATTATATATGATGAAAGTTGTTATTCCTGCAACGCAACAACGACAACATGTACTACTCTGGTATGCACGGTGTGACGTATTTTTGAACGTTTAACATATATTAAGTTACAAGTGATAAAAATAATATATACCACATACATTGGACAGCAAAATAATTCAGCTTGAAATTGTTATTACCGATTTGTCAGAAGGGAATCTACTTTCAACTAAAAACTTGGAAAAAATAATAATTCATAGCAAATCTCGATGATCTATTTCAAATAAAAGTTGAAATGTAGCTATATGACATGTTATTAAAACACAAAATAGTTTAACCTATCCTTGAAAAAGAGCTGTTCCGTACACTTATTTTCTATAAGACAATATGGGAGGCCTCGGTTGCCGAGTTATTAAGGTACTTTGTCTTCTATTGATCGCGTGATCTGTCAACACTGAGGTTGCGGGTTTGAGTCTCATTGCGAGCAAGATGCATTCGACTCCAATATTAGCCAGTTTTCAAAATAAACAATAAAATCTGTACGCCATTATATAGATGAAAATTGCTATATAAGTGGCATTCAACATCATTCAAACAAACATAAAAGACAATATATTTAATTTTCAATGAACAAAGATATTAAGATTAAAACATTACACACATTGTGAATTTTAGGATTCCTGTCCTACCTTGACTTCAAAGGGGACATCAAATGGTAATTATTTTTAATTTTTGTGGTCTATTATGTTGATTAATTTTGTTGTAAATATCAATGTTTTTACCTAGAATCTATAAACTATTTATATGGCGCTGCTTTCATCATTCATACCATTTAAACATAGTTTTTAAATACTATCTTTAATTATGAAAATATTAGAAAAATCAAAACAAAATATCACTCAGCCTATACATGTACTATATGCACAATTTTCCGTGAACAATGCAACTTAAACAGGGCTTTATTTTCAAGGGGTCGGTGGTTAGGTGCTATCTTAACGTCTTTAAGAAGGAACATGATTTTGGTAATTCAAATAGCTTGGTAGCCATGTATCTGGTTTAAATTTGATCGGTATATTGAGTGTTCTAACAATATAAAGTGTTTGCAACTTGGCGACATGTGTAACACTCGAGCCTTGTTCCCAAGATAATCAGACACAATTGCAACCATAAACTATGTCTAATTATGTTTTTGGTTCTGGGACGCATCTGCTCTTGTTTAAGGCTTAGAAAACTATTACAATTATTCCTACTTCGAATGACGACATTAAACTTATTTTTTTATTATTTTCGTGTAGATAAGATAGTGTTGGCAATCGCCACACCAGTAGGAATACTTCTGGTCATCATTGCTTTTATTGTTGGACTTATTGTATACAAAAACAAAGGATCAAGGTACCTATTAGTACAGGAGATAAAACTACTTATAACGGAAGATAAATGTGCCTTTTAATTATTACAACTAAGATCGAACTTCACCTTCATATTTGAATCAAATTATTTAAATAATTAGTTCTGATGAATTAAAGCGTGAACATCTAATGACATATTAATACACGTCATGTTAATAAATCGCTGTAGTAGACAGCAGATAACTGGACATACTCATTTGAACGCTCTGGCTGACCATATATACGTATAATATCTCACCGTCCCCTATTAAAATTTTGATTATCTCGACACTTTTGTTGCCACATTTTGCGCGCAGATTGTTAAGATTACATACAAGAGTCCACTGGATTCCAACTTGATTGTTCTAACTTAATTTACAGGTTCTTGCCAAACAATTCGAATGTTTTGTGTTAGATTAACGATCATTTTATTTCTTTTGTCTCTTTTGTCTCTAGATGTATATTAGATTGCGGTAGTACAATGCTGAACTTGAACTTGGCTCGTTTAATTTGATCATCTTTATTCGTATCATATATTTTTTTAATTTCAAAATATGTTTTGTAGAAATTATTCAGAATCTATAAGAATACAAAATTATGACTTTTCTAATTCAATTATAGTAGAAAGAAGATTGATGTTTTAGACAATGACAGTGGACTGTACACTGTTTCAACCAACCAGCAGCCCTCATCGAACAGGATGGACAGGGAATATACAGCAAGGGAAATAGAACTAGATTTCGACGATAGATCTGGAACCCCTGTCGAGCTGTTCCTACAAACTCCGCCGACTGGTTATATTACTGGAAATAACAATACTAAATTCAACCCTACTGCATTACTGCAACGTAAATGAACAAACAAAAACGTTTCAGTAAACTACATTGTAAATATGTGTATTTGCTTTGTTATTTTCTTTAACCAATGTTTGTACTTATTTTAATTTTTACAATTTAGTTTTTTGAACTTCTAACTTTGCATGTGACTTGGCACCTTCTCTATTTTCTTCTAAAATTGCCATCTTATTTTAACCAAGCTTAGATGGATTAATGTTTTGGACTGTCTTTTTCTCATTTCGGTTCCTATGATGCGTAATTTGGACGGGGCCAGGTTGAACAAAAACTATATGCATACTTTTTACTTTGTAAAATCCCGATTAACATATTTGTTTGATATGATGCATGAATAATTGTATACTGATTTTGAAACGCGTTTTTGGTGTAGATTTCAAAATCATAATGGCCGCCATTGCTTGGCACGGTTTAACCTTTTACTTATAGGTACAACAAACAAATTTGTACTCTTATACTGGGCTTTTATGACCACATGTTGGTCTTCAAGAAAACTTTGTTATTTGTACAAAGCCGACCCTAAATATTTGAACATTTAATGATAATTCATCCGTGTTATTAAAATGTTTTTAATGTCGCAACTGGAAACATCTAATGTAACCCTGTTCAAAGGGAGATGGGCAAGTACCGTAATTCACAAAATATGCGGTATTCCTTTAAACAATTGATGACGATAGGTATTTGTATTTAAAGTTGTATATTTAAGTTTCTTGTAAGATAATGTCATAAATTACAATTAAAACAAGTTGGCAATAAATATCCATGCAAAAGTACTAACATATTTTATAAAGTTTTTCTAGGTTGGGATGCTTTGTTATCTTTAAATTATTGGTTCGAATAATCGGTGATAAAATCAACTTATTTCTGTTCTTGTCTTTTAGTATTAGTTTCATTTCTTAATATTGATGAAATAAAATTTATTTTTGCTGTTGTTTTTTTGTGTTTTCCCAGTCTTTAAGTGTTAAAGAGCATACCAGTTTTAAACATAAAAGATCCTCGCGCGGATCGTCACATATATGCATTCTACTTAAAAATACTACACTAAAATTCACACCCAATTTTAGTGTGGTTTTGTTTCCTGCAGTTTTTACTATTATATTTGTATCGTTTTATTACGAAACTCCAGAAATAAAAAAAGGATTTACGATAACCTGTCCATATTTCATACTATGTGTTGCCGACATGTCACAATTTGCTGCGTGAATTTTACATATTAAGTCAGATTTTCTATTTTTTATATTAATATTCGTAATATGCAATGGCAATCGGAACACCTCTTTCCTATTTTCAGTCATTGTTACGTTCGTTTGTGACGTTTCAGTTCATTTATTTGATTGGTTTGTCATTGATGGTAAGTTCATTGTTACTGATGACGTCAGATTGTAAACAAATATACTTATCCATTTAAACGTTGTCGGAGAAGGCATTTTTTGACAGTGTTAGCGTATTTAAGTTTAAAAAATACAATCATCTATCTGATTTTTATTTCTGCTTCGATAAGACCTGTATAGTTGAATAATTAAAGGATAATCTATTTCCTCGAACTAAAACTGTGTTGCTGTGAAAACATGCTAACCGTTTTACATTTGTATCGATTTTGTGGTCAATATCCATACACTTACTTCCGAGATTACTTTCCGACCATAGGCGGAAATAACCGAGATGATCCGATCGATGCAATGGTATTCTGACAAACCCCGAGACTTACCGCGTCAATTGCAGTAATCTCGATCATCCAGACGCTTAATTACATTTGTGCGTCTGGATTCAGCTCTATATTAAACTCGTTATCATTACGCCCAAAACTGGGCGTAATTTTTGATATATATATATTTATACATGTGGATGTACATTTTATGCAATAGTATAGAATAAATGTGTATTCTGAACGTGATGTCTATTAGAGTTAATAAAAAAAGTATAAATATGTCATATGACATTGCAATAATAATATTTGCTATTAAATTGCTAAATCAAATGCCAATCGAAATATATTGATCACTTTTTGACAAGTGCCAGAAGTTTGGCTACCAGGTGTTAATTGACACCCGAAAGGCAAATAACAAATGTAATCAAAATTAAACAATAAAATATCATTATCTACGATTTTTGATAAGGCGAGAGTTAATTCATTTTAATTGTAATACAGATTTCCCAAACGTAAGCCGTAGGCAACATAAGAAAAAAAGTTATAAAGTTTCTTACCTCTCTAGTGCTTGTGCCAGATTGAACTGGTCCTCGGTGAAGCAGCATCCTCGGCACAAGAATATCAAATTAATATCGGACCAGGCAGACAATAGCGAGTCTGACATTGGCACACAAGCACTGTGAACCCACTGTTCACATTTGGCACACTGGATGCTGGATTCAATACACTCTCCATCACACTGAACGCAAGGATAAGCAACCATTTTGCAATGATAACTGAGACTTGGTATAAGTAATTTGGTATTTTTATTTACATGACTAGAATAAACACATCCACTGACGACCAATTATTTCAACCGGTTAATTTTTTGAGTAATCTAATTAAAACATGTTCAGAAGCCAACCATACAAATGCTTTTCTTGTACAAAGCAAATGAGCAAAACCAATCAGTATTTTTTGGTAATTAACTCAAACTCAAACTTTTATCTTGAGATGAGGAACAAAAATGGACAATTATATAAAAAATCTACTATGAATTCGTATCGTCAAGGACTTCAACGCCATCTTAGTCAAACTAGAAACATAGACATTCTTAAAGGTGAACCCTTTAAAAAGTCCATTAATGCCTTCAAGTGTATCGGAAAAGAGCTGAAGCGTGTGGGGCTAGCAGTAATAGACCATTATCCTCCTATAAATGATGTTGATCTTCAAAACATGTATGGATATTTCTCTAGAAACATCGATGATCCTCAAGTTCTACAGTATAAGGTATGATTCTGCAAGTTTTTCTTGAACTGTATTGTAAATTGTAATGCTAAAAAAGTGAGAGTGTATCTGCAACACGAGTATAACCGATGCATAATTGAAGCAGCAGAAAATAAAATGTATGCTAATAATGTGTTTTTAACTATTTAATATTTAAAAGCATGACTCAAAGATCCTTGATTCTACCCCTAATTTTATCAAACTTACAAAATATGATAATTATAAATTAATATAATTGTGAACACTACAGTAAAAATTATTACATTGTATATTTCAGGTTTTTGTAGATATAATGATACATTTTGGGAGACGTGGCAGAGAAAACTTAGCTAATTTAACCCGGAAAGATTTTGCAGTACAGCAAGATTCAGCTGGGATGATGTTTGTTTACAAAACAACTGATGAGAGGACCAAAAACCACCAGAATGACTCAGAAAAGTCAGCTGATGGAAGAATGTATGAGATCAAAGGTATTTTTTTTATTCCGTTTAAATTATAAATAATAATCTGAATATTATATTTTAAAAACGTGAAAGTTCGAGTACATTACTACAATGTTAACCTCATACCATATGCTGGTCAGAATTTTACAACCGTTATAATCCGATGTTTGTTTTGTGACTTGTCTTAGAGTTGCCAAAAAAGCAAGGGTACGATTATTCGTTCTAACCAATGGATGATTTGGTTGAGTTTAAAACATGTATACATGTATCTTATTACACTTTTAGTACCGTACAAATATTACAGAAAAATACGATAGTATGAACATGTAGCAACACAAATCTACAAAATTTTGACCTTGCTATTAAATTCAATAATGAAAAAATTCAGAATGCCATTTTAATACCACAATGCATGAAAATTTTATTCTTTTTCAGATAGCTACAGATGTCCAGTTCGATCCTTTGTCAACTATATTCGTAAATTAAACCCAAAGTGCGATAAGCTTTTCCAGAAAGCTAGATCTACTCCTGTAAATGGCATATGTTACAACAATGTCCCGCTAGGACACAACACGCTTGGAACTTTCATGGCAGAAATTAGTAGGGCAGCAAATCTTTCAAGGGAATACACTAATCACTCCTGCAGGGCCACCACTGTACACCTTTTAGATGAGGCTAAATTCCCAAGCAGACATATAATGAGTGTAACAGGACATAAATCCGAGACCAGTTTAAAAACTTATTCTGGTAAAACATCAGAGAACATAATGATATGTCCAAAGCTATCAGTGAAAAAACAGAAAAGACTGATTCAATATCCACTACTACTCGTGCTCCAAATGTATTGAGGCCAACAGCTTTGTCGTCTAATATTGACTTTTTGTCTCTTTCCCAAAGCAATATTGTGATTGAAAATGATTTTGATACCACATTTGGAAGCTTATTTGAACTTCGGGCACTATCAAGTTCACAGACAGAGACTTTATTAAATGATTTACCTGACAATGATGGTATGGATGACTTTATTAAAACATTGAATATACCTGAACTTGCTGAAGCACAGACTTCTATTAATGTACCAACTCTAAGGTCGTTGTTTTCAGCTCCAACAATGTATAACTGTCAAAACATTACTATAAACTATAATATTTTCTCAAGGAAATAAATTTCTGTTGTCAAATCTTGAATTGTTGTTCAGTCAATACATCAAAGTAGAAAAAAGCATGTGGTAGACAATGGACAATTAAAATACAGCAAAATTATCAATTAATAATATAAAAAATACAGCCTTTCTCTTAGTCAATACAAGTTATATATATCGACCTCGAGTTATATATCGACCTCGGACTACGTCCTCGGTCGATATACATCTCTCAGTCGATATAAACTTGTATTGACTAAGAGAAAGGCTGTATTTGTATAATATACATTAATGCTTTTGTTTTCCTTTCACCTGACAGCATTAGAAAAATAGCTTTTGCTAAATAATTATAAAATTTTAAATAATAATATTTTGACCACACTAATACGTTAAAAAACTACAAACTCGCGAACAGTTATTGCGAGTTATTACGAAAATTTATCTCATTATTACGTTATTACGAGTTATTATAGAGATAATTGTTTTTATTTGTGAGCCTATTAGGCTTTCGAAAAAAATGAGTACGAATTACAAACAAAAGTTTAATAGTTTGATACGCTTTTACCTTAATAAACCTTACTCAAACAAAGTATGATATACCAACGTAAAGGATTGTCTTAAAGACATGTTAGACAAAAGAAGATAATAAAAGGCAATACACCACTTTTGTACATACGAACCTTAGTACTTATGCATCTTAGTCTTGGCATCAATTCACGCTTATTTTTTCATTGAGTAATCAATTTACAAGGCCTTTTTATTACAGTATTTAATATTGTTGGCATTCACATAATAAAACCTAACGTTTGCGTGTTGACCTTGACGTTTAGTACAATGACAAATATTACAATAAGAAATTTATGGGTTAAATCCTTAATAGAGAAGATACGTGCAACTGGAACCGTACGATTATATAAATTACCAACATGTAGAACATTTTTTTATTTTGTTCTTATGGTGAACTCGTAGCTTCATTATTATACTAATTAGCGAAGAAATACTAAAGGGACAATCTTAAAAGCCCAAAACACTAATACGACGCCGCTGGACATACAGGAAAGAAAAACAACACACAAACATGAACCAGAGAAACGATAAATATGGGGATGAACTTTGAAGAATTAGCAGTTCCTGTCTGTTGTAAAACATCGGTCCAGTTGTTGATATATTTAATGCATGGTAAGTCCGGTATTGGAAGGTACTATACAAACTTTACGACAAAGATACAATTTTACTTATTAGAGAGACATGTAGGTATCTATCTACACACTATTATTATTACATTGACAGTTTTTTGTGTTTTACTGAAGTTCTATTATATCTATGTCTTGCCCACACCAATTTAATAACTATACAATGTATTAATATAAGTGACCATAAAGTGAAAAACTATAAATAATTTAAAAAAAAAATAGATCGTTAATTTTCATTTACAGACAGGTTTGAATGTTCAGCTTAATAACTGAAAACTATAATTGAGTGCTTAGAAATATAAAATTAAGTACAACAAAATCTGTTGTTCCCTTTTATAAGTTCTAATTTTTCGGTTTTGATGTTACACAACATAAAACAAAACTATACCTGCAATTAGATTGTTTATCTTTTTGTCCTGAAATAATCATATGAAGAACAACATAGTTTATATTTCTCATTCTCAAGTCTGAAACGGAAAATTATATACCAACAGCGTTTTCTAGTTTCACCTTCAAGAAATCAATTTAGAATTAACAACATATTTGATTTACTCAATTATGTGACGTCACCAGTTTAACATGTCTATTTGACGTCAAATGTTTAAAATGTCTACATTGGTGTGGCTCCGTCAAATACCGTTTTTACTTTTTGATTTTTTTTTGGTCGACACTACAGTAATATCTTAGCCTAGCGTGTTGGACGTTAACTAATCATACAAAAAGTATGAAGGAATCAATTTAGAATTGAAAACATTGTTTTGCACGTTCGATTTAAATGATGAGATATCCGAGATTTTCTACATATTTGCAGCCATATATTTTGATTGCTACGCAGGTTGTACGGATTAGAAGCTGGTAGTGGCGTCCTTAATAATTGTTTGTCTCATTTGAAGTGATTAGTTGGTGATCTTTAATTAATGTGCTTGTAGACTCGCATTGATGAAACGAATATCGCTTACTTAGCAAAACACTCTGAGTGTACATCTTGTTACAGATTTAAATGGCATGGTTTTTACTAATAAGTTATAATGGTAGCTGTCAAACGACAAACGGAAAAATCGCCCACATTTCTTTCAAAAGCAATACAGCTTATAGAATATACAGAGTGTTACATTTTGTAATTAGCGCCTTATAACAACAATATAATGTAAACATTAATAAGTAACTCCCCATATTATGGAGTATGTGAAAACATTTACAGGTATGATAATTATAACTTAATCATTCGAAATTGCGCCCAATCAAATGTAAAACATGTGTATCGTCCATCACTTTGTGTCCGTCTGTCATTACGTCCAATCAAATCTATATCATGTGTATCGTCCATCACTTGGTGTCCGTCTGTCATCACGCCCAATCAAATGTATAACATGTGTATCGCCTATCACTTGGTGTCAGTCTGTCATTACGACCAATCAAATATATAACATGTGTATCGCCTATCACTTGGTGTCAGTCTGTCATTACGACCAATCAAATATATAACATGTGTATCGTCCATCACTTGGTATCTGTCTGTCATTATGCCCAGTCAAATGTATAACATGTGTATCGCCTATCATTTGATGTTCGTATAACAATTATTTCTTTTTTAAATATACCTTATTAATATGTTTATCTATTTTCAGGCTAGCAAATATGGGTTTCTCCATTTGACAGACGCTGTGAGCAAAGAAATGGCCAGTATGACTCCATTTAAACTACCAACACACTTCTCATGTCCAACCGTCGCAGATACTATTTCTCAAACGTATCTTGAGCGTTGCAACATGCAAGACATTGGGGTTCCGTACTAGGTGTCCAGCAACGGTAGTTATTTGTTCAACTCAGTATCGTTAGCGCTATGTGGTACAGAAGAATTAGCAACTGAACTATGAGTTAGGACATGCATAGAAATGGTCGTCGGTAAATATTTATACATGTCCATTCCTGCCGCTTATCGTTTTATGTGGGTACATGTATCTTCCAATTACGTAACATCAGCACTTGACTGTGCAAAGATTACGGGGTGGTCTTCCATTTGGACTTTGTATGCACTAGCAGAAGTAATTGGAATGCCAATTGAGTCCGTGTACCCACCATTAAATTGTTCTTCTGACATTTCCTACAAGATTCTAAATGATAGGCATCCAAGAAACTATAAGTCACACTGCGACAGAGTCACTATTTTGTGGACCCGTTCAGCATTTCATGACCGCAGAAAAATGGGAAGTACCAGACCACTTTGCTCCGGTGATAAAATTCTGTATGCCATCGACATCTCTAGGTTGAGTTACATCACCGCTTAGACTGCCAACGCACTGATCTCCGCAACTGCATGACATTAATTTTCCACCACTGCCGACAAAATCGCCACCTGAACAATCAGCGCCTATATTTCCGAATGAACAAAAAAGCAATTTTCCATCTCACAAGTTAGTTTAAACATATTTTATTGATAGTATCATACATGTTTACAAATAATTAGAACAAAATATAACAATGGGATTCGGAAACAAGCAATTAGCTTATATTAATCCGTCTCCGTTATAATACAAACAATTTAAACATTAAACATACATAATGCATGCTTATTAAATAACATCCATTCAACCATCAAATTATATTTGAAGAATATAAATAAAACTAAGTTCGTAAAGTATATAGTATTAAATATGACAATAAGATCGAAAAAGATACAAGATATTGAAGAAAAATGAAATAATTGTTGAAATGCAGTTTATCAGAAGCGTTTGCTCTGAACAATGTATTTTTGAACAAGTTTAAATACATGAGTATTTTCATCTAAGGATAAAGAATCTGACCCATACAATAATAAATTTATATCGATAGGAGGATTAAGTGTATGTAAGGTTAAAGTACGTAGCTG
This sequence comes from Limnoperna fortunei, assembly GCA_944474755.1. Classification (NCBI taxonomy): domain Eukaryota; kingdom Metazoa; phylum Mollusca; class Bivalvia; order Mytilida; family Modiolidae; genus Limnoperna; species Limnoperna fortunei. The sequence continues at coordinate 83,309,717 of OX104111.1, read as the reverse complement.
ATCGTACTTTTGACATTTAAAAAGGAAATGGTAAGTTGATTCCACATGACCACATGAACAGTTTGGAGAGTTAACAAGGTTTCGCAGGAACAGATGTTCGTTTAGTGAGCTGCTGTTCATGCGAAGCCTTGCATGTAGAACTTGTCCCTTTCTTGTCCCTGTATAATAATATTTTGGACATGGCTTTTTCTGTGTCTCTAGTCTGCGCCTAAAAATACTCAACGAACCAGACGTTCGTATCTCCAGAGGCAAATTGTTCCACAGACGGATAGTATAAGGTAGAAAGTAATCGGAGTATAGGTTTGTGCGTGTGCGGACGTTAACAATGTTGTTTATTATATAGATAGAGATGAAATATCGAATTTTCCGAGTGACAGAAATCACGGTAAATCACATGTGAAAATTATCGTTTATTTTCACTCTCGGGTTTTTTCCCGCCAAAACGTCACAATGGTTTTGTACCATACAAATATTCATCCGCCGTTCATAAAATTTAGAATTAGGCATTACAATTTTACGAAAACAATTTTGAATTCTATATAATAAAAAGGATAATCAATTGGGCATCGTGAATATCCAAAATATGATCACTCGTGCCGCATAAAGCATCAGATTAAACTCGTGCGCGGAACAAGTTCCGCGCACTCGTTTAATCAGATGCGTTATGCGGCACTCGTGATCATATTTTGGATATTCACTCCGCCCAATTAATTATCCTATAATTACTTGACGAGTAAAATGACCGTGTCTATCTCCAACTGAGTTAGGTACAAGGTCCCATAAGTAGCAAGGGGATTCCTTGTTGATAATCTTATATAACAAAATAAGACGATGTTTATCCCTTCTGGCCGAAAGTGTCTCCCACCCTGTATCTTGATATAGTTTTTCCAATGATGTTAATCTTGTCCCTCCCGTTATAATCCGCATAGCTTCCACTTGAACGCTCTCTAACTTTTTGATAAGATGTTGGGTTTGATTATGCCATATGACGTCACCATACTCAAGAATAGGTCTTATATAGGAAAAGTACATTTTTTCCAAAAAATACCTGTCAAGGAAGAAACGCATCTTACGAAAAATATTTACTCTAGTATATGTCTTTTAAACAATATATTCGATGTGGTCATGCCAAGAACCATTACTAGAAAAATAAATGCCTAGGTGTTTGTGAGAAGCAACCTCTTGAATATTATGGCCGTCCATAGAGATAGACGGATGTATTGGCTTAACGGTTTTACGGGATATAGTTATTGTTTCGGTCTTAGTTGGGTTAAATTTTACTAACCACTGTTTTGACCAGTTGTGAATCTTATCTAGATCTTTATTTAGTATGTCGGCAGCAGATATGAGATTGTCTACAGTTATATAAATGCTAGTGTCGTCTGCAAACAGTTTGACACATGCTTTTAAATCGTCTACTATATCATTAATGAATAGCAAAAATAGCAAGGGCCCCAGTATAGAACCCTGGGGAACGCCTGCTTTAATAGATCTCCAACTAGAACTTCCACCACTGAATACCACCCTTTGTTCCCTCCCAGAAAGATAATTTTTGAACCAGTTTAACAGATTCCCACTAACACCGTAGTTTTGCAGTTTGAATAAGAGGCCTCTGTGCCATACGCGGTCAAATGCCTTGCTTATGTCACAAAAGACAACCCTTATTTCTTTCCCGCTATCTAATGCTTTCCCAATATCATTGGACATGCACACTAGCTGGTTTATAGCAGAATAGCCTCTGGTAAACCCCGACTGACTAGGAGTTATTATCTCATTTTGTAATAAGAAATTATGTACATGTTTATATACACATCTCTCCATACATTTTGAAATAACGCTTAGTAATGAAATAGGTCTATAGTTTTTGACTTCGCTCGGTGATCCATTTTTGAAAACTGGTGTTACGTTCGCCCTCTTCCATTCGGTTGGGATAACGACATGTTAAAAAGTTTACATAAAGGGTATTTTAAAATAGACGATGCTTCCTTCAAAATTCGAGGATTTATTGCGTCAGGCCCGGAGGCTTTGTTAATATTTAAAATAGAAAGATCATCTTCTACATCATGTTCATCTAATACAATATTTTCTAATTTATGTTCTCGATTAGTTGTGATGTCAGGGAGTGTAGCATTAGTCTCATCTAATTCGGTCTGCAAAGCAAAGAAGTCATTAAGACAATTTGCTCGGTCGACATCATCAAAAACTAATCTATCACCAATAAGAAGTGTTGGTACGTCTAAACGTGCTGGTTTAATTCCTGATATCTTATTACAAATTGTCCACCAAGATTTTGATGAACATTTCTCGATGGACAATCGATTAATCAATTCTATGCGGTGTTTTTCACGAGCGAGTCTCACATGTGACGTCACATTATTTCTTACTTTCTTAAATTTGTCCCAATCAGTCGGTCTACCAGAACGGTTTGCTTTAATATGTAGACGGTTTTTCGACCTGATAAGTTTTTTTTTATCTCGCTTGTGAGCCATACAGGATTATTTTCCGAATAGTTACAAAATGCAAGAATCCGCTGCATGTAAAATACAACCGGTTACATCAACGTTCCAAACTCTATACCATTAGGCCTTAAAAGTAACTGCTTTACACTTGTGAACAATGTTGCCAATAAGGAACGTAAATCTTTAAGCCAATACAACAGATTCTGTGACGATGTGAGCTCTTGGGACTTTACCAAGGGTACTACAGTGAAGTCTTACTTTATTCTCAGCCATGGCTTCCAATGCGTCTACAAAAAGAAAGACGAATACTGTGTGCCGGAAGGGAAGAAAAGGGTGTTTTCTCCTCTATCGCCACAGCCAGAAGAATCTGACATCGTTGTAATGAACAGATACTATTATAGGATTAAACACTGGGTTTTAGGAAATTATCAATGTGTAAACTCCGGCGACTCACTCACAAACTAAATAAAGTCCGAAGGACTTTATGTCAAGTTTGTGAGGGAGTCCCCGGAGTTTACACATTGATAATTTCCTAAAACCCAGTGTTTAATCCTTATAATTCTGTGAAATAGTCGTTGGGATTTTTAAAACAGTAAAAACAGTTACAAAAACTAATCTAGACCTCAAAACGTACCTCGGCCGGAAAGCGTAGGGGTATGCAAAACATAGTACCTAAGGAATCGCGGTTCTGTAGATATTGATAGGAAAAAAAACTAAATGAAACACTAAATTGTATTTATATTATATTTTATTTGAAATCTCAATCGATTTAATTGGAAATCATTGGGGCAGAGAAAACAGTATCCTCTCTCCTTGACGATGCAATAGGAGGACGCCATCTTGTTTATATTGGATACTGAAGGTAGTCCGCTCAGAGGAAATATCGATATATAAATTATCTGAGAAGACGCCATTTAAGTGTTTTTATCCAATCAAAGCACTTAATATAAATAAATTACAGCATGAATAGAATTATACTACATTAAAACGTCAAAGTGATTTAAAAAATGTGTGAGTTGGTTTTCAACAAATAAAGGAATTTCAAACATTGCGGTAGTCGAATACATAGGAATAGTTCAGGAAATGTAGAGCGCTAAGACAGATACGGCTCCATACAAGCGGACTAACCCGAAAACCCTGGAGAAAGCTGCAAAAGAATTATTGGTAAAAAAGCCAAGACAAGTTTACAAAGACATTGTTATCGAAGACGAAACGAAACGAATGCGCCGAAAAATTTGCAACAACTTCGTGACCTTAAGAACAACAACAAGAAAAGGTCATCACCAGTAGCAACCAACAACGTCGCTGTGTTGTCGGTTTTTTACTATGCTGAATGAAAACGACTTTGTACAAAAAGTAGAGCACGCAAAATTCCGTCTTTAATTTGTTACAGTTATCAGCAAATGATAGACTTTATCAAGTTTGTCGAAAATTCAGACACCCCGTGTTGGAATCGATAGAACCTTCAACCTAGGCTCCTTTTATGCTAGGTCCATCGTTTACAAAAACACTGAAGTAGTAAGGGAAGATTCGCTTAACCACCCTATCTTCCACCCTATATTTCTTCACAAGGAAGCTAGTTACGACAAATACCATTACTTTCTATCGCATATTTATGCTAAATTGACATCGCCAGTATCCAATGTTGATTTGAATTTACCGCCCTGCATTCAGATAGGAAGTGACGACGAAAAGGCAATAGAAACAGTCTTTCCACATGCAAAACGGCCGCCATGTACAAAACACCTGAAAGACAATGATTAGGATTACCTAAAAAAAGATCATTGTATCTAGCCTACAACGCATGACAATTGTTGACACAATATTTGAACCCGATGGGATCCTTAATTCAAAATACATTTACGAGTTTGAAAAACGATGTGCAGTTTTACTGTCTAAGTAATGGTAACTAGTAATACTGACTTTAATAATTATTTCAACAAGTCCATAAACCTAAGCTTTCATTGAACTTTAAAAATTTAGACAAAGAAGGGTTCGAACTACAAATGGACAAACAACAAAGCCGAATCAATACACAATCTTATGAAGATAGATATAAATTAGAAACCAGTCAACACCTGCACTTCTAAATATAATGTCAGACATGGTGAAACTCCAAATGTTAGATTCAACGATTAATCTATAGTTTTGGAAACTACCAATTGATTGGTGTAAGTAAAATGTTTTACATCAGAGAGAACATTTTTCTATCTAAATCAGCAACTGACCAAAACACATACTTTATGAACTAATTGAAATCGTCTACGCGGAGACCTACAACAAAATAAAAGCAAAGACTTTGCAAAGAAACCAGCATAAGTCTTTAATAAACATAGTTACGCAATTTGCTAATTGCATATTGGAATATAATTAGGTGAAAATAACATTGTCTTCACGGCTGATTAATCACACTGTTTGTGTCACAATAAAAGTGGCATTCAACCTCGTTTATCGTAAAACATATTTATATATATATTTCATTAAAAAAAGCATACTCAAGAACAAAAAGAGTAAACATTAACAGCCTATATATATAGATGTTAAAGCAATGAAGTGCTACAATTATTTCGGTCCTTCTACATGCCTAAAATTCGAGTTTTTTCTATATTTAAATAATACTTCTGATCTGCAATATGTATTTTTTATACAAAAACGTTGTTCTCATGTCTATTTTGTAGTTTTATGAGGTATTCTTGGGTATTCTGGGGTATTGTTGGGTATTTCTATGGAACCACCTGGGGTCCTGAGCTTCTAGAAGTTCTAAATGTTCAGTCTTGCCGATTTTTCCTCCACTTTTTCCTCGTGCGCACGAGTTATAAATTATTTTTTCCTTGGCACGTATGGGCTTCCATAAACTGCCGAAAATCAAATTGGACATTATATTAATCGAGATAATCACTTAAAGTTAATGCCAACAGTAATCCTTTACATATAAAAAAACGTTATATAAAGTTTTTTTTTTTTGTGTAAAAACTCTGACCTGATGCCACAAATATTTAACACATGTATAAATATCCACTGATCATACACAAAAATCGCTTTTTTAAAAAATCACTAATTTATAAAATTTGATCCAAAATTTGTAAACAAATCGTTAAATGACCCCGATCGTAATTGGCTGTTTAATCAATTAACCCCACTTCAAATACAAACATAATGGTTCCGATCCATCTATTAACAAGCAATACACTAAGAAAGATAACTCTTTACGATTGATTGATTGATTGATTGATTGAATGTCTGCTTTACGTCCAGCGAGCAGTATTTCAGCTATATTCTGGACAAGAACAAGTTAACAAACAATAAATCAACGAAAAATGGGTGTGTGATGGGTCACAGGGAATACAATTTTGACTGCAACTGGACGGATAATTATGGAGCTTTGTGTAGGGAAGGAAAGTTCAGCCTTTTGTAGCGGCTACAATTAGCCTACTCTTTTTCGAAATCTACAAAAGGGGTCTTTATCGTGCAAGGAGCGTGGCACTCTCCAAACACGTTACACACTACGGTCCGCGGTCAGGCTTTCCGTATTATGACCTGACAACCCCCCAACGAGAGGGTCTCCCCTATCCGCCACCCGGGGACGCGCTGGGCTGCTCTGTGGGTCGAGCACTGGGAACCCTCCCAGTATGGTCCCAGTTTATTAATTGCATTTAAACAAAAAGTCGTCATTCTCTGGATTTGTATACACAAAATAGCTAGCTTTTCTGGTAGTAGCTTTTTCATCTGAAACTGTATAACAAAATAGTTTCCGGTTTCAGTTTCGAGGTTGTCACCCTTAGCAAGCTAATTTTTTGGCGTTGTCTAGAAACACATCTAATTTATAAAAGTCACGTGATATTGTTTTGAACCAGCCATTTAGTGAGGTTTAATAACAATGCTTAACTTTTATATTTCCTTCAGAACTAGAAATTTAAGAAATCATAGAAACAGCTTCATCTACATCATTTTTAGACATACACCTCGAATATGACACCAACGGTCATCTTAGCACAAGAATTTACGACAAACGAGACGATTTTAATTTCAAAATTATAAATTTTCCTCACCCAGCAGCAATATTCCAGCTTCTACTGCATACGGTGTCTATATATCTCAATTGATCAGGTATGCAAGAGCTTGCAGCGAGTATAGTGATTTTTGCAAACGTCACCTATTTCTACGGGGCCTTGGTAGATGAGTGGTCAAGGTAGTTCGTCTACTATTGATACGTGGTCTGTCAACACTGAGATTGCGGGTTCGATTCTCACTGTGGGCAGGGTGTACTCGACTCCAATCTTAATTGACAAGGATTGCCAGTTTTCCCACCGCAGGTCGAGGGTTTTCTCCGGGTACTCTGGCTACCTCCCTCAATAAAAACTGGACGCCATGATATAGCTGAAAAATTGCTGAAGGTGGGTTAAACACCATCAAACAAACAAAAAATCAAACCTATTTCTTCGGGATAAACTTATAAACCAAGGTTACAAGAAAAAACGACTCGTCCACGCCTTTAATAAATTTTACTATAGATAAAACTTCCTTGTCGAAAAATATTCTCGTTTGAAAATATGGTTGAAGATAGTTTTTCCAATTTTGAATTCCTCGTAGTGAACGTATCAACTTACCAACTCACATTCTACAGTACTGGAAGCGGGAGGTTTGGTATGCCATAAAACCTGGATTAACCCACCATTTCGTTTGAAACGCCTGTACCAAGTTAGGACTATTGCTTTAGTGGTTTTATGTTGGTTGTTGGTTCTGGTCTTTGATTTATGGAGTCTTTTTTGAACAGTTTAATCTGTTTTAACTTCATTTACAATTTTCAAGAATTTGAATGACAATATTTAAGAAATAATTCACGGAGGCTGTGGTTTTTTTACCACGGGGTGACCATTTATGTCGTATTATTTTATCCCGAGCGACAATCGTGTGTACTATGATTGTAATAGATATAAGCAGAGGTAAAGTTTTGCATGCAATATTTTTAACTATAAACCTCGCCATTAGTTAAGTAACACATACAATTTTCTTTATAATTATTGAAAAAAATTGAAATGAATATTAACGTTGTGTTATTTACGTACTAAAGCCATCAGTCGAGCACGGGAAAGTTACTTTAAATAACTCCTCCGGTAAATCTTTAGATAGCAAAACCAGTTTGTCATACGGTAGTCGAGCACGCCTAAAAGTCTTGTTTTTCTTAACTATTTAGTGTTCATCTCCTGGTCTTTTTCGACTTCATCTGTACATTTTTACAATGCCTAGACGGAAATTAAGTGAAGCCGAGAAGTGACCGATCGTTGGAATGCGTAATAGTGTTCTGAGCTCGCGTCAGATAGCACAACACTTTGGCATTCACTTAAGTATTGTATCCTGGCTACTGAAATGTCATCGAGATGATGGAACTATCCAGGAACGTCCTAGGTCAGGTCGACCACCAAAAACATCTGAAAGGGAGGATATATCATTTGTTGGTGTAGCCAAACGCCTAGCGTTTGCCACTGCAAGATATCTTCGTGACGATTTGAATATTGCAACTAGAGTCGCCGTTCGAACAGTAACAGGCGCCTAAACAATGCAAGGTTGAGAGCCAAGCAAGTTCAGAGTGAGCACGATATCACCCCCAATGGAATATACGAAGCTGGTCCAGTATACTGGACCAACGAAAGCAAATTCCTTCTTCGTCATACTGATAGGCGCTTGCACATTTGGAGACAACGAGGAACTGCCAACAACCAGAACAACATCCTAGGCACTACATCGTTTGGCGGCGGTGGTGTTACAGTGGGGGTGGGGGATGGGTTTCAATTCGACTGTTAACTGAATCTCTATGTGGTTGATGGGACAATGAAATATTGAAATGACGTCATTAATGCTATTATTGTGGCACATTTTGACAATCATGCACTTGGTAACAGACCCATCTTTATGGATAACAACGCAAGATCTCACCGAGCTGCAATTGTACGTGATGTTATCGAAAGGGAACCTATTAAGCATCTTCCATGGCCATCCATGTCACCCGATATGAATTCAATTGAACATTTGTGGGATATCATTGGCCGTAAAATCAATAACAGAACACCTGAAAATTTTTAATCAAACAATTAGACTAAACATGTTGTTTGTATGTTTCAGTTGTCATTCATGTTCAATAAATTGTCATTTCTTTAAAATAATATTAAATAATAATATATAAAATCTTAAATGAATCTCTGGAAAATAATAAAGTGTTGCTTAACTTATGGCGAGGTGTATATTTTTATAACACATATTTATGCAATTACAAATTTAAGCGATAACGACTAGGCAGACTGGATCCATCAAGTGTCCAATAAGAGTGTTTTTGTTATTGTAACGAAGAGCACCAAGTCAAAGAAAAACATCATATCTGTGTTTTGTCAAATTTCACTGATGTGCATTTTATCAGTGTTTTCTTTGAGGTTTTTTACTGACAACAATCTGACGTTGCCGGTATGTCAAGAATCGAACTTGAATGGATATTTTACCATCATTCATTTTGCCCATAGGATGTGAACGTCTGATAATAGTCAGGTTCAGCTTCACTCCAAGCTGTTTGGAACAAATTTTGAGGATCATTGAGTCAGTGTCAATGGGTTGGGTTATATTGCAATTAGAATCAGTCGGAACCTTAACTTTGTTAAATCAATTTGTGCTCCTGCTCTTTAAGTTTGACCTCCAAGTTTGCTTATTTTGTCTAGTAGTGATTGAATTGTTTGGTTTTGTTGTGTTATTTGTTTTTTCTGTAGCTAAATAACTTCGTGGACATATTTTAAATTGTCAGTGTGTGGCTTGACCTGTTCTTCAACTATGTCCATTTGTAAGGTTTAATGTTTAATGTGTTTAATGCTCTTTCTCTGTGATAACTGGCAATAGTTTACGCACACAATCAGGGTTACTTAGTGTAGCACACACAATTTGGGACAATTTGACGACAGTTTTATCTTGGACCTCATTCACTAAACCTTTATACCCTAGCCGATATAAACTGTTCTTTGGGTCTTGGGTACTAGGGATATCGTGAATTCTGGCTTATTTCTGATCTTGGAGAAGAGATGGAGAAATATTGTCTGGTCTGAAAAGATCATACCTTTTTAATACCTGTACCTGTTGGTATTTGAGTTAAGAATTTGACCATCGACTCTTGTTTACTGTTCGAAATCTTTGTTTACAGTAGTGTCCTTAACTTTATCCTTTGTCCGGTTTCGTTGAGTATTTTTCACTGAATTAGATGCGTCTTTTTTAAAAGTTACCGATATTCTCTGTTTCATAACATTGAAATATCAGGCTGTGACCATTAGAACATTATTTGCTTAGATCAGTAATACATATATTTATTGTACACCGACCAGCCTTACGACTTCATAGTAAGAGGACGTAACTCACTGTTTTTATTTTTGTATTTTTTGTTTAAAAAAAACAATACTGTAAGTTTCCAAATGCGTTGGTTTGAAACCTTCTGCAGGTCTGTTGTTAATTTCAAGAAATAGATGTAGGTAAAATGTTGAACTAATACTGTATGTTTTTCTTGAGACATGATTGAATAGTTGAGCAGTTCACGAGCCGTTCCGGTCCTCAGACAAGAATCATTAAAAAGACAATAAATCAATGCGCGAAAATGGGTGTATTAAATATAATTTCAATGAACGCCAAAATAAACAAGTTTAGTTTTTTATTTTATTACATGCGTGATGTACGTCGTGTTCTGGTTAGTTTTCTTTGTGTTGGTAATTTCTCAACAACAGAATTTTCTTTTTATTGGAAAGAAAGTCTTGTGTGCTTATACAGCATTTTATTTATATACGCTACGAAATATCAAAAGATTAAGTGGCGAATTTCGTTAAATAAACTTGGTCTGTAATAAATTTGTGAAGGTCTTTTATTTCAAATCCAGCTATTGGGCCAATAATAAGTTTAATTTGATGCTATATAGTTTTAAAGATAAGAAACGGGTTCGAGATGATTTTGGCTTATACGTTATATTGAATAGGCAAACCCAAAATCAGATAACTTTTAGATCTGAAGATGTATCGAATTTGTTATATACTGCCAAATCTGATTCTATATGAATAATATTTGAGATATCATTGATAGAGGATTGTTAACACATGTAAAATATATAAATATTGAAAAAACTTATGCTGTTCATTTAAATTCTTAATTGTATTTACAAAACATCCGACACCATTTGGTCAAATCAAAAACGACATGTCTAGATTAGTATGAAATATTATTATAGAATGATTGTACAAAGAATAGTTGTATTTTTTTGTCTGTCTTTTGGTGCTTTAGGATTATCTATTTCTGGAGAAAGTGGTATGTACTACATGTAATGTTTTTTTTTATTTAGTGTTCTAAACGACATACACTCTGCAAAAAAACTCATAGCAAAACTAAAACTTTTCTTTTTAGGCAAGTAAAAAACAATTGTATTTAATGCATGCAAGGATATTATGCAAAGTGACTTACAGTATAGTAAATCGTGCTAGTCACCACTACACTGTAGACAAACTGAGTACGTGTTTTACGTGCAAAGTGTTGTTAATTCATCCGTTAGACTAGCGCGTATAAAACCCAGGTGTGCATCAAGTAATTTTACTCGTACCATAAAATTATGCCATACCACGATTTGACAAGTCGTAAGGCTTGTCAGTCACAAAGTCACAAAATGAGGTTGCTCGTGAATGTAATCTCCACCAGTTCTATTTATCAGACTGGGTAGACTGTCGTAGAAGAGGCAGACACAAATAATCAAGATGGTTACATCCGGATTCTCCACCTGAGAAATCGAGCTACTATGGTCACTGAAACTGATGCACATATCCTCGGTGTAAGGAAAATATCAGCCCACACAGTGTGCAACAGGCTGCGAAGAAAAATAATTCGTCCATGAAAATCCTTTTTTGATCCCGTTTTAACCCAGAATCATACAATGGGATGTGTCCGCTGGTGTAACACATTAAGTGTTTGGACTCTAAGACTACAAAATGGTAATGGGACCAACATTAAAACGTGTGCACAGACGCCATCATCCGCTAAAACTAGTCTAACTTACCAATGCGTTACAGCATAAGAGTGAAGAACTTCACAAAAAAAGTATAAAAAAACTTTTATCGAGATGCTGGACATTGCATGTTGCGGTTATTTGTGTCACCGAAAACATAACAACATTTATTTAGGTACCTGTAAATAAATGAATGAACATTTCTCAAATGTAAACGGAAAACATACATACTATTTTATTTTTATGTCGATTTTATGAAAAAACTCTGTGGTACCTTTCTTTTAACTAGGGGCGAATTTAATTTTTATGAAACATATATTGCAGAGTTTAAAACGCTGATTCATAACCACTTGAACTTTAGGAATAGCAAAACAATCATAAGAAACATTAATGTAGGCACAACATTTTAACAATGAAATTAAGTCAGTATTGGCGTCTGTAGTTGCTTGAAGTCTTTTCTTTGGTAAAGGTTACTTTATCAGGTTTAAGAAAACGATTTGTGGTATCAGGAATCTCCTCTTTAAAAAGCGTAGTAGATTTATAAGTAGGATAGTAGGATTGTTTTGATAGTTTTTAATAACAAATTATTGTATTTACAAATCCATGTAGTGCAGCTGCACATTTAGATCATGGTAATGTGATACATCAACACACATATGTACAAACAATATGGATTTTGTAACTGGAAAGCATAGTTATGGACATAGGGATACTAAAAGTGCACTAATTGTGCGATACATGCAACTAGCTAACAAGATGGAACCGTGTGGGTGGAGATACATGGTCCAAGCAATGAAAATATTGTCATTATTCATTGTACTTTCTAGTCATCTATGAAACTATATAATCTTGCTGTACAAAATAGTGAAACAGGACACTAAATATTAATTTTACAAACATGCTTTGTCCTTATACATTCCAAAAAAAAAAAATAAATTATTGCAACAAAAGATTTGTTTAATGAATTTACAAGTTACTAGTTGTAACAACATATAATGACAAAACTTCATACGTATATCTAGAACCTACAACCAATAACAACAGAAAGCATTAAATTGCAAACACTTATAAAACGTACCTTAAATTACTCTAGAATTGGTAAGCACCTTCTCAACACAGTACTCAGACATTTGCGCATATATTTAGTCAATTTGGTGAATATGTTTTGTTTTATCCTTTGGTTGTCATTATTTTTCATCAATATTGGGCGAGCTTGTAGCTTTAATTATTTTCATGTACCTGAAAACATTATGCTATTCATGTAAAACACTTCATTTTGTACGTACAACATAAATATTCTATCTTGCGTGAAAATATGATAATATAATCGACTATTTTTCTAAGTTTAAATTCAGTAAATAGTGATTGCGATCGTTTGATGCACCTATTAATAGTGTTTGAAACCCAACCATTTTCATCAACGCACCAACTTACAGACTACAGTAATTGGAGCGGGAGGTTTGAATTAAAATCTTGTTTAACTCCTCATTTCTTTTGAAATGGGGGGCCTCGGTGGCCGAGTGGTCAAGGTAGTTCGTTTACTATTGATCACGAGGTCTGTCAACACTGAGATTGCGGGTTCGATTCTCACTGCGGGTAGTCGACTCCAATCTTAATTGACAAGGATTGCCAGTTTTCCTACCGCAGGTCGGGGGTTCTCTCCGGGTACTCCGGCTTCCTCCCCCAATAAAAACTGGACGCCATGAAATAGCTGAAAAATTGCTGAAAGTGGCGTTAAAACACAATTCAAACAAAAAAAAAACAAAAATCTTTTGAAATGCCTGTACCACGTCATTGCTGTAGTTACTATATTTTGGTGTGTAGTTTTCAAGTGGGCTGGTTTCTCTTTTTTGGTGGAATGTCTTTTGACACTTTTTTATGTTCTGTATGTGTTTACCTTCATTTAAATTGATTATTACTAACCGGATAATTTTGTTACAATGTACCAAATTCACTTTACATGTAATATATTAATATAATTTACAAAACTTTTCTAAAATTTTATATATAAATGCACATTGTACTCAACGTGGTGAGAACGCAATATTTATTTTATGTTTGGTTAATGGATGAGCAGTATTTTAGCTATATTCATGACGAGTTAATAAACAATATATCAGTTCAGGAAATGATATGAAACCAAGGACCAATTGTTTTTACCGCCATTGAAAACGAATGGATAATTGAGTAGTGATTGCCAATTAAGAACTTGTTTCGATAAACTATGCAAGTTTAAAAAATAAATGTCTTTTTTTATTTCAGAATTAACAATCATCTTTAAACGACCTACAGAAATAGGAATGATTAATTTGACCACCGGCAACATATTTTCAATCGTGAATACTTCATCGTATTATCTCAACTTTGACTATCACGATAGGTATGAATATATATACTGGACTGACATGAACAACGGAAGGCTGTACAGGTATGTTATTTTTGAGTCGATTTATTATTTACTAATCTGTGCCACTGTTTAACTATTACTTTGACAAATTATTAACAAATTGATAACATATTCATGATTTTATCTTTCAGAACGACGTACCAATTTAACAGAATTAACGACTTTCAGGTTTTAGTTGAGAAACGAGATGGTCACAGGCCCATGGATGTTGCAGTTGACTCTGTGAATGATTTACTGTATTGGACAGATGATTCAAGTCGTACCTTAATGAGATCTGAACTTGATGGGTCAAATCCAACATTAATACTAGACAACTTTTTTGGTCATGGGAAGCTCGCTCTTGATCCAATAAACAGGTTATTATTATGTTCGAGTTAATAAAATAAATTATGTAGATCTAAAAGAACTAAATGTACATTTATTACAATTTCTTTTTTTTCTGGTTTTAAGAAACTATCAAAAGGAAACTTCGCAAAAAATAAAATTTGATATGATCTTCATAAAAAAACAAACACATTTGCCTTTTGATGGTTTATTATTTTGTCAATAACCGTTGACAATATAATAAACCATCAAAAGGCAAATGTGTTTGTCTTTTATGAAGAACATATCAAATTAATTTTTTTAGGCGAATTTATCTTGTTACAAATGAAGTAATGGGGAGTCCGCCATCTTGTCACTATCTCGTCACTAGATACATGTAACGACACGAGATGTCCGTTGACAGCTAAGTGCCTAAAAGTCATCGTATGATAATTACGTGAAACGGTCAATCATTATCAACTTCTTATTACCAATATTTAATACAAAGCAGGTTATACTATAAGACGAGATTATGTCAGGAGTAAGTTTCGTGTTCCTGTTCGAAGCGAAAAGCCTGACTGGTGTGCCTTTAATTAATTGTTTTAACTTTAGACAATGTTCACAACAGCAACAATTTCGTATGCAAAAATCATTTTGAAGAATGTTGCTTTGATTAGTTTTAAATTAAGGTGATTTTTTAAATTTCAGATCTTCATTGGGGTTACCTCATTTTTTTGTCACGAATTTAGTTGGAATTTTTCCATAAACATGAATTAAATTGAAAGCTATTCATATTATTTTTTTTTAACTTGTATTCTGTAATCAGATTATGAAAGTTATAGAAATTGTTTACAAAATATTTGCTAAGTGTCAGAGAACCGGATGTATATAACATTTTGAATTTTTGTAAACTTTTGCAAACTATGTTTATTTACGCAACCAAAGTTTTAAATGTATTGCACCAAATGACTGTTATTTTTGAAATTTGAGAAATATCACTCATTATCTTTAATAATTGACATAATTCTTCCTTAAGAAAACTAATAGTAGGATACCAGCTGCAAGAGAAATAGCGAATCTTTAACTGCTTACGGCTTTGACGGTGAAGACAAAATAACAAATAGCATCGTCGGTAGGTTATATGTATTTCTATATTTGAGAAGGCGTGCAAGCGAATGGTCAACATGGCTTTACATCTACCAATATAATGTGTCCATGTTTAAGATTTAAATAATCAGAAAATAAATTTACTATGCCAGACGCGGGTTCCGTCTAATGAAGACTCTTATAACCGAGCACAGCTAAGGATATTATTATTATTTTTTAAAACCAATAAAGGATTATTTTCCATAGTTCAAGCATACGTACAATCGCTAAAGCACAACAAACTATTAGATTCTTCCGTTATGATTGTCTTCTTTCTACTTCTTGTATGCACGATTTAAAAAAAAAGAAATTAGTGTCCTATTGGTCGAGAAGAAATTTGCTGACAGATCATGTACAATTGTTCTAGTACTCTACACTAGTTATTCTGATATGTATATACATCACAAAGCATTACAAAGTAAAAAACGTCATAGTTTCAATATTTGTTATAAACACCTCATATATGGTATGTTGGTTATGGTCTATGATTAGTTATCGAATCTCAGTGTATGTGACTGAATCTGTTAACATTATTTAAAGGAGGTCTATTGAAGAACAAAGAAAAGGTTGTGCAAGACTTTCAATTTCACTTCTCGCTATATAATTGATGTTTTGTCACTGAACACCAGTTGATCTATCTTGTGGATATTTAGATTTAGGACACACTTCAAAATTAAATAAAGTCTTTATGAGCTACACATTCTTCTTATAATAGACTGCAATAAAAAACTACAAACATGATGACTTCAACTTCCCAACTGTCAACTTTCTGTTCAATAGCAATATTCCCCCATAAGTATACGTTAAGCTAGATCTTGCGATCGGTATTTCGAATTTCTAGACTAGACGCTAGTACTCAAACATGGATTTGTTACACCTCGCTTGATGACATCTCTTCAAAAGTTCTATTGTAGTTTATTCTTAATGCCGTGTGTCCTTGCTTCAATCCGGGTTTTTACACCTGGATAACAAATAGTACACGTGTCATAAATGTTGGAATGCCCATAATATCAGGAGATTGAGCATAATTAATATATGGTTTTTCCTAACTCTAAAGTTTTGACCCTATAAATTTTTTCATTTAAAAAACGCACAAAAGATATTAGAAACATAAATCTATAATGAAAGAACAAATTATGTAGTAGAAACAATATATATTTGATCTTTCTAGGGAACCGCATGTTAAAATGCACGGAATGAACGAACATGCACGCAAGGATGGCCTAAAATGTTACAAACAAAAAAATTGCAAAATAGTTATTCCTATATAAATAGTTCCTTCTTTGATATTCTTTTTTCTTTGACTTGTATGAATAACATGCCAGGGTCCGTTGTCTCTCAATGTATTGACACTTATTTTTTAAGACTATGTCTGAAGAAGGACAGGGTTTTATATGGTTACGGAGACTCAGTGAAAAACGATTTTTGAATTTGAAGAAAACCTGTTTTGAATTTAAAACGGTTTGGAAACATTAAATAATACATCGCGTATTTCTACCAGAGTGTGTCATGAAAAAAATAAAGGGGCTTCAATGGCTTGCGTTCTTCCCATCTACTTATGCCCAAATAAAATCAAAGCGTCAAAATTTGACTGAACATTTTTCACCTGCAAGGTTTTTTTTCTAATGTTATTTTCGGAAACAACTGAATAACAACATTTTAGGTGTATGTACTAATAGTTCAGCGATATTTTATTGCATTGAGCTATATTCAGCACGACTGTAAATTTCTAAACTATTAATTAGAATAACATTTACAGTTATAAAATTCAAGTGTGGGTACAATTTTGACAGGATTTTGATAATGGAAAATGTCTTGCAAATTCAAAATAACATACAAGTCCAAGAGCTTCAGAACGCTAAGCAACTCCTTTGTCAAGTGGTAGATGTAGGTTAAGATATGAAAATAATAAATGATATGTTTTTACAACTATCTAATTTCATTTCAATTTATTTTTGCTATCTACAGAAAAAATAATGTCTTAAAATTGAAACAAACAGGTTTGCTATAATCTTTATCTTTTTAATATTGCTATTTGAAGCGTCTACATTGCGCCAATTATTTTCACAACAACAATAGCCTTAAACGCGTGACACTCTATAAACACAACAACGACAGTTGTACACTTACATGCTTTTTTGATTATATTCTGACAACCACATCGAGATGTTATCTTTATTCTGCTGACCAGTATAGCGCCGATAAGCTCTATGAACTAAGCATACTAAACACATTACCAATATTTCAAATCTTTCAATGTAAATACAATTTAACTAATCAAAAAATAGTCGATATAGTCAGATTTAAATCGGCATACGCTTTTGAGGCAGGTTTGCCTTAATAAAGAATAAGACTAACATTGCATTATTAAAACAAACTGCTAATAATAGCAAATTTGTGTTTTACAAATCAGTTGGCACATCATAAACGTTTACAAAACTTCTTTACAATTATAAATCAGCTTTGTGATTTTACAAATTCTCAATTTTTCTTCCCCTTTTCCACTTTTTCCCTTTTTGGATTTTTTAGAAGATCGTTTGACGTCTTTCCTACATCTGGAAAACACGTTTTGTTAAATTAAAAGCTGCCTAGATTTGATAACCAAAATGCCCAGTCCAAAATGAAGTAAATAAGCAAAATAATACTACTTATATTTGTCATCGTTAGTTTTTCTTTATTTTCTATGGTCTATGGTGTTATAACATA
Source organism: Limnoperna fortunei (assembly GCA_944474755.1). Taxonomy (NCBI): domain Eukaryota; kingdom Metazoa; phylum Mollusca; class Bivalvia; order Mytilida; family Modiolidae; genus Limnoperna; species Limnoperna fortunei. The sequence continues at coordinate 83,291,689 of OX104111.1, read as the reverse complement.
GCCTTAGTTAAGCCAATGAATTTGAGTCGGATAATTATTTGGAAAAAAATGTATTGAATTGTCTCATCAGTCCCAGAACAATTTAAGCTTTCAGTCTTTTTCTATCTATAAAAACATCGCAGGCCGAAACGTGAATTGTTTAATTATCTCAATCTATTTTTTAATTCTTCATTTGATTGTGAATTTTATATAACACATTCTAACGCCAATTGAACATAAACCAATATTACCAAAACAATTATTCTGCTTGTTATGCTTTCTTCATAGATGGATATATTTTGCTGATATAGTGTATTACAAGATTTCAAGGTGCAAAGAAGACGGAAGTAGCAAACAAGACATCGTGATTGGCTCTTCTTACATTTTCGACATAGCCTTAGGTATAGCTTTTCTACATGCATTCTATATACACGTGTAACTATGAAAGTTTAAAAGTTGTACAATGTTAAATTTTACATTGTAGTTTATTTTGCATATTATTACTATTCATGTTTTATTTTAATGTATGTTCTTTATTGATCTTATATTATGGAGTATTTAAAGAAAACACATTTATGCTTAAAGAAAAGCTACTTAAATAGAGGATCAAATGCCAAGATCGAAGCCGGATTTTAAAATTTTACGGTTGTTATCATTATTTGCAGCGTTGTATCACTCGGGCTTAAGTCGTATTCGGGGTAGTCATACTCCAGTAAGAAGGATGAAAGGGGTTGCGTCGAATTGACAGATACAATTAAAAAAATATAATAAATAAAACAAAAGTAACTAAAACTATTCTTTGTAGTAGATTTTAAGAAGACATATAAGACTTGTTAATATTTTGCTACAACGTTACAAGTGGTTTTTCTTTGTTCGACATTAGATAAATTCTTTAAATCTAGATGAAAACCGATTGTATTGGGGAAGTTGGGATATCAACTCAGCTTTAATGAATGGAGATGACCTGAAGACTATCTATAGATGTAATGGATGTACAAGTGTAATTCACCATATTACTGTTTTTGAAAATTATATTTTCTTCGCTATAAAATCTGACATATATAAAATCGACAAATCTGGAATTGATCGGACGCTTGTATATCAATTTACATCGTCTGAGGATTCTTATGGTTCTTACTGGTATATGAACTTTAAAATTTACCAGATAAAGCATAGTAAGTGATTAATTAGAAAATAAGTTTTTTTTTCAAATTCGCCTTTTAAAACTGAATCTTTGTAAGGATTTAGTAGTTGATCCGTTGAGAAGCTTTACTGCCGTTGTTTTCAGCATAAGATCCTTTAAAAATAATTAGTAGACACTAAGGATATATGATAATCAGAGAAATATTACGTAGCAAAATGAAAGTCACTTTCATATTTTAATGGTCTTAACATTTTGCAACAGATTAGGGTCTTCCTTGTTAGTTTATCTGACAGAAAGATATTTCTGACACTTCTACACTTTTCTAGCAGCTGTAAACTTATATTTGATACAGCCTTGCCAATTCAATCCAAACTTTGCAGAAATGGTGTATTTAAGATCTCAAATTTCGTACTCTTTACACAAAAACATGGCTGCTATAAAAACACATGTAAAAATCTTTTTCTCTGAAAGCATAAGATGTTCATCATTTAAATAAAAAGTAACAAATGTACTACAAATATACAAATATTTTAGTGCATACAAATATCACACCATTTAACTATCAAAATCATTTGTTACTTGGTACAATTGATTTATATTGTGACCAAAGCATGATTTATCACGAACACTTATTTGGCAGTTTTGAAAATATATTGCGTCTGTAATAGTGTCCTCAATTTATGCTACTTGCCTTAAGACACGACGTATCATTATTTCTTATTGCATGGAAATTAAAAGCTCTAAATGAATATACATGCCAAACAAAGTGTTTTGTAATATAAAGGATCTAAATTTTTGCCACTAAAACGGATAATATGAAAAACTTGTGTTTACGAACATCTTTAAACTAGGTAAGCGATACATACCTTCTATAACCCCTAGACTAATTATCTAACCTAATTCTGCTAAAGTTTGTTTATGTTATAGCATATCATTGATATTAATTTTTTTCCGAATATCTAACTTCAAGATATCCGTTGTTAAAGAACTTATACTTTGTATTTAATCATGTTTGTTGATTTACATGTTGATATAAAATTTCCTCTGCAATGATTTTGATTGTAGATTCTTTGATCTCTTGGTTTAAATTTATTTTCTTTTCTACTTCTATAAACGAAATGCTTTACAATTTTGTTTTACCAGCCGGATGTAATACATACAGACAAGAAATACGAAGTGAGGAAAAAAGATCTACCGGGTACATTATCAACGCTACTGATGATGTTATTAGTGATGATAATTTAGAAGAAAATTTTTACCAAGTTTTTAGTCTCAATGGAGATCATATGTCTTCTGTTCCTCCTGGAGTAATGCACTGTGGAACGGTTAACCCTATTTGGCTGAATGGTTAGTTTTATATTTAATGCAGTTTACTTATGCAGTCTAAGGAGTGCTGGTGGATATTTTGTTCCTATAGACAACATCCACCTATACTAAATGCCAACCCCCCTTGGAAAAAATTGTTTGCTAGCATTTTTTTATTATTTTATATTTTACCTTGTTATTACGAAAATTCAGTAGAAAAAACGTAGATACAACAACCTGTCCATGTTTTATAGTATGCCTCTGTATTTAAGTTGTTACAAATCGTCCTTGACTTTTGCTACGGAAATTTCACATAATAAGTCAGCCATTTTTGTTTCTTAAGGGACCTTACGATGTTTACAAATGTTCGTATGCTTTCGTGACGTTCAATGGTATTCGGACAAACCGCGAGAATTTTCCCGCCTAAACTGCAGACGACATCACCCGAAGGATTTCGAGTAGACAACAATCGATTGTTCCTAAAGTACAGTTCCGTTCTAATTAAGGTCAAATTTTAGTATGAAAAATCGCCCGTTCAAAACTAAAAAACCGCTTTATTTCAAAACGCTGAATATCTGGGGGGAAATAATTATTGATTTCAAAAAGGTCCCTTCTTGACCTAAAAAAGGAGCATAAGCTGAACCATACGCGGTAAGCAGTTTTCATTTGTAACGCAAAAAGCACTATACAACCTACGTCAACACTTACTATAGTAGCTTTTTAGCATGATAAAAAGACAATCGTTAGTGTACTGGCTCATACGTCGATCAGTATAAAAAGGTTTAGGTCTGAAACCACGGAGTTATCTTGCAAGACAGGTTTCCAAAGTTCATCGTTTAATCTGCGGTATAACAATGTAGATCAATAGCAATAAATTATCCCATGTTCGGTTTGTTGACTGACATCTTTGACTTTAGGGACTATGGCCAACATTCCACCATCTGTGAATGTATATTAAAGAATTAAAAACAAAAGTAATATTTTTATAACAGATATATAATTTAGAAGCAATTTGACTATATCAGACCATAAGATTTGATTATCTGAGTTGTAAATGAGAAAAATTGTCTGCGCACAAGAATGCTACCTATGTGAACTTATATACCTTGGGCATTTATACCAGCAATTTTCTTGTCGCCTATCAACATTTTTAATCAACTTTAAGATCGCTTTTTACTCTTTCTGTCCACAAAAGTGCGCATCCTTTAAAAATCTACCATCCTCCTAACAATCGTCAAAAACTCTACGTAGACAAAAGAATAATGGATCAGAAAAATTAGGAATTTCAATACCTTATGCGTGGATAAAAATCAATATAAATCATTCCATTTCTGGTTAAGAGATTTATTTTTAAATTCGAGAAGTTTTTTACGCAATATTTGGCGCGAAAGAACTACAAAATCTCGTATGCATGAATGATATAATAATGAATTTTTCCGTGTTAAACATTAAAAACAGGTTAATTTAAGAAGAAGTTAGGTTTATTGTTTTTTTTATCACGAATACAGGAACCTTAGTTACAGTGTACATCTATACTTTGGTCATTAATTTGCAAAACTTCTATGTATCTAATGTCAACTATAATGAAAAAAGCTCAATCAGAGTCTTATGAAAATCGATAGAAAAGAAAATCCTGACTTTACACTAATTAACATGTAACTTAAAGAAATGAATATCAATTTTTCTTGTAAATTGAGTATAAATCGACTAATACTAAACACCTTCGTGGTTTCAAGCTAGGCGGGATGCGAGTACTAAGGTATGAATTGCAGAAGCGCAAAAGTTATATTTACAAATGATAAAAAATGGCACTTTTTTATCGTTACATACTTCAGGTACACTACCTGGAACAGAGGATGGTAACGTACCAAGAGTAGCATGTGTACAGACAGCTAGAGATATCTGTGAGGAAACCATTGAAATACAAATAAGGAACTGCAATAAATATTACATTTATTATCTTAAAAACACCACTGCAAAGTCAGCGTATTGTTTTGGTAATTAACATTATATGGACACTTACCATCTCCGTGTATCATTTTATCAAGTAACATCTAGCAAGGATTTCCCCATATATGATATTGAAGATTTAACGGTGAAATTCAATGTAACGGTTGGCTTATTATATTATATTAGAAATGCAGACGTTAGAAAACAAATGTAAAATAAATAAAGAAGGAAATCCAAACGCTACACAGGTAACAAATTACGATACTATTGACAACATTTTTAAGTTAAAATTCAATATATATATATATAAATATTTGCTATTAACCCTGTATTTCTGATGTTTCAGAAATCCGCTGGATAGATATATTATATGGTTGTCACAATACTTAGACGTTTGTATATAATTTACTTACTGTGACTGTATGACGAGTAACTTTGTCATCCTATATAATATATACAAAAATGCTGAATTAGATTACTGTCAGATTAATACGTATTGATTACGAAAATTCCATTGTCACACGCTAGTACACATGTACTATGTCTATGTCTACGATTCATCCCGGTTAATGAAGCTATATTTTTTATATAGCGGATTTGGCCGAGGGGTCTAGACCGCTGGACATAGTGCAGGCGAATTTGTGCCACAGTGTCACAACGGTGTGAGTTCGAATCCCGCTGAGGGAAAGCAAAAATTTGACAGTGTTAAAAATCTAATTCAAACAGTGTTGGGCTTAATTTGTAGACGTATATATAAATATTTGATATTAACCCTGTATTTCTGATGTTTCAGAAATCCGCTGGATAGATATATTATATGGTTGTCACAATACTTAGACGTTTGTATAAACAATAGTGTACATAATCACTGAAAACATTAAAATTACTTACTAGAAGTACAATAGTTCTATTTAAGATCAGGTGAAGTGTTATTAGAGCTAATGTATGAATGTTTGCAATTAACATGAAATCAAAATATTTGGAAGGCTTGTTTTTTCTTTTTAGGACGTGGACCAGTAGCTTGCCCTCGTGACCAGTCATCTGAATCGGGAAACTATCCAGGTTGTTCTAGTAAGCGTTATAGAAAGCTTTTTTAAATATTCTGAACAATGTTTAGTAAAAAAACACTATATTTTTATAAATATACGTAGCACAACTAAACACCGTTAAAATTAGATTTACTACTGTAAAATATTTGTATAGTTCAGACAAAACACAATGATAAAGATATAATGCTTGTAAAAATTCCTGTTTCCGACTTATTTTGTACAATAAAATAGTGATAAAGACACTATGTTTGGGACAATACTGGGAGGGTTTCAAGTGATGGACCCATAGAGCATCCCAGCGCGCCCGTTTGATGGATAGGGAAGCCCTTTCTTTGGTGGTTGTCAAGTTATAATACGGAAAGCCTGGATGCGGACCGTAGTTATTGACGTATTTGGAGAGCGCAATGCTTCTTGCAATATAAAGAGGCCTTTTGAAAAAGACTAGGCTAATTGTTGTCGTTACAAAGAGCTAAATTCTCCATCCGTACCAAATACAGAGGATGTCAAAATTGTGTTCCTTATGTCTCATCTCACCTTTTTTCCTCGGTTTATTGTTGTTAACTTGTTCTCGTCCTGAATATAGCTGAAATACTGCTTGCTGAACGTAAAGCAAACATCCAACAAATCAATCAATGTATTAAATTAAAGATTCTTTCGTCACTTTAGCATCCTTTCCAAAAGAAACAACGACAGTAAGCGTAGAAGCTGTGTTGATTGATGGAAAATTCTATTCTATTCCGGGTTTTGAAACAACGCCAAGCCTAATACCTGTATTCAAATGCGCTTTTAGCGATGTGTCCGCTGGAAAATATGTGTACGACGTATTTTGGTATATAAATGGAAACCCTGTGACCAACAGATCGAATATACAATTTCAAGACATCAACGTTACTGTTCTGAGACACACGGAATGGAAAAATACGTATAGAATGAATATGAAGGTAATATACCATTGACCATGCTATGCTTTCAATTGTAAAGATGTAGATAGCTGCAAACTTTAAAATGTCAATCGTTACTGGAAAACAATTTAGTTTATACATGAAAATGCATGACGTACGTTTATCTGTTAAGTTTTATGGTTGGATCCCACGTCGATAACGCCAGTTTGTTTTCTCTCACAAAACATCTATTAGTTGTATGGTTTGGACCATGTCGATAACGTATATTTTTTTCATCTAAGGACAGAGATTTAACCATATTTTAAACCCTTAATTTGTGTTTTAATTTAATATGTATATTCTAAAAAATTCCTCATACTTATTTTCAATAACAGGGCAGAATTTAAAACTTTAATTGTGGCCATTTTATGAAAAGAGGCATAATCTTACATAAAAATAGATGTAACATATATTTTTACATTTATTCAAAAAAATGTACAAGTTTTAATCATTTGCGAAAAAGTAGACTTATATTGATAATGGTTAGGAACTACATTTAATCACCACTTAATTTTAATAAAATAAATTTGTAATATATATATTTTATTTCCACGAATTGTCATTAAACTGATTCGTAATAATGACTCATTGCCAAAAAGGCTTCAACATTTACTCTTCCCTTATTAGTTATCCGTGCCTTTAAGATGTTCGTTCATAGTTTTTTAAATTGTTTAGTTTTAGGTATCGTCTCATATAGATGTTCATGTCTGAGCATTAAGTAGTGTAAAGTTGGGCTTTTTCGTCCAAAAATAAGTTTATGCTCCGTGATCTATCTTAAACAAATGCGGACACGGTGAACATTTTTCATTAAAAGATTAGCACTTATCCTTTACCTACATGAAATATAATATCGAAAACAGCTTAAAGTGATTACGTGATCCAATGTACGTTTTCTATTTTGAACTATGTGTTCACAAGTCCACCTGACATGTTTTGAAGAAAGCATGTTTCCTTTAGTGTTTAAAAGGTAAAGCCTATTTCGTCTTATTCTGTGTCTGCCTAGTATCATTTTTAAGGGTTGTTTAAAAATGCATCCATCCTAAGCCGTAGATAGTTCTTCTTTTGTAATAAAATATTTCTCGTAAAATTTAGCTTTGTTTAATTGTCATATATGTAGATCGGTGTTTAAAAAAAAGAATCAATTCAATTTTTAAATATGAAACATAATGTTTGATTTCTTCTCGATACTTTGTATTAAATACAAAAATGTACATTATAAAAAAAAATAAATGGTACTGTTTCTGTTCCGCTGACGTTAATCGAACAATTATGCAAACGTTTGTTTTTCTCCAGGTACAATGCGCAATTAGAATAAGATATGCGATCAATTCAACACCAAGTCGCTTGATATATAGTTTGACCTTTCAAGCCGGATTATTTGTAAGTTTGTAAATATTGTTGCATAAAATTGTTCATGACGGTGCATTTAGGCATTAATGTTTCTTTAACTTATGACACTAAGGCAAAACGAGAATTTTGAAGTTCCAAATATTTTTTTGTAAATATGGGTTTATTGTTTGTTTTATAAATAAAACTGCTGATTTGATATCTTACATAAGGGAGATTTCCTATAAAAAAAATTTAATTTTGGATTATGTCTGTATTCAGATCAAACTGATAAATATTGGTGAGGGTAGTAGTTAATTGAAGTGGGTAGAATTTAATTTACCAAAATGCAATTATTTTTTTTCATTTCCAGCCGGATCAAACTGAATATACAGTAGTAGAAGGCGATTCAATTGACATCGGATTTACGTCTACAGTTCCAATTGGATGTATCTCTTCAGACAATAATTTTCGTGAAAAACAGTGTTATCAAAATTTTTATACTTTTCAACCGGACCATACACCCGTTGATTGTACAAATAGTTTTTTAAAAAGAGATATTATATTCAAAGCTCACTTCTGCGGTATACAAATTGGAAGTTTTAATTGGAATGATAAACACATACTACAAGTATTTGGATTTAGCGACGGTCTGTACAACAGTCGTGATAGATCAACATATATTCGGATTTCAGCACCAAAAATATCTGAACTTAATGAGATATGGACGAATGTGAAAATCCCAGATATAAAAGTACTTGACTTAATTAGAAGAAAACGTTACAAAAATATAAGTTAACGGTTAATTGTGTTGTGTCATTGTTAAATGACATGGTCACGATAATTTTATAATGATTGCAGTATTTCGTGTAAATGAAATGATAAGTTAAGTTTTATATGGAACATTAATATTCATAATTAAGTCTCAGTGTATGCACACAACTTTTTATATACATTACTATGCTGTATTTTGTAGATTACTGTGATAGATAAAGATTTTTCAGTTAGCAACAGAATATGCCAGTCCTATAATGATCCTCATATGACAACATTTGATGGAAGGACATACCATTATATGCAAATTGGTGAATTCGTCATTTACAGGAATCAAAAGGGTCCTTACTGGGTATGAACGCTGACTGAATTATTATTATTATTTAATTTATCTCTTTAATTTGTAACAATTTAACTGTTCTATTTCTTTTAAATATTATCCATCATAATATGTTGTCTTTATATTTTCTCAATTTGTACCATATATATATATATATAGATACATACATGTCTAGAAGATTATGCAACGATACAAATGACGGTGTTTCTTGTCATAAATTTAGACACAGACTGACCAACGAATGGCCTTAGTCATTGAGTGTCAATATAAATAAATAACGTAAACAATCATAACATATTAATCTTGAATTTTCTCATTTTAAATGAACCCAAAACTTTTTTCATAGTTTGCTTCTCAGTCCGCTAACCGGGGACGTGCCGTGCTGTTACTTGGCTTTGCTCAAATATTCCAACAAGATGTAATCAAAATTATCAAGGTGACAAATTCATTACGCCAGACGCGCGTTTCGTCTACTTAAGACTCATCAGTGGCGTTTAACTCTAAATAATGTTTAAGATATTCTTCATTGGGAGATGGAATAATATTTTTTTCATTGGGAGATGGAATAATATAAGTACACTGGAATCGTGTAAATACACAATACAGGCAGTTCAAAATATTATATAAAGAGTCTAAAAGAAATCTGCTAACCAGTACACTTATTTAGTATCGGATCGACAAACATGACGATACAGCATAAACAAAAAATAATAACATACATGTCTAGAAGATTATGCAACGATACAAATGACGGTGTTTCTTGTCATAAATTTAGACACAGACTGACCAACGAATGGCCTTAGTCATTGAGTGTCAATATAAATAAATAACGTAAACAATCATAACATATTAATCTTGAATTTTCTCATTTTAAATGAACCCAAATTCGGATTTCAGCACCAAAAATATCTGAACTTAATGAGATATGGACGAATGTGAAAATCCCAGATATAAAAGTTTTGGGTTCATTTAAAATGAGAAAATTCAAGATTAATATGTTATGATTGTTTACGTTATTTATTTATATTGACACTCAATGACTAAGGCCATTCGTTGGTCAGTCTGTGTCTAAATTTATGACAAGAAACACCGTCATTTGTATCGTTGCATAATCTTCTAGACATGTATGTTATTATTTTTTGTTTATGCTGTATCGTCATGTTTATCGATCCGATACTAAATAAGTGTACTGGTTAGCAGATTTCTTTTAGACTCTTTATATAATATTTTGAACTGCCTGTATTGTGTATTTACACGATCCCAGTGGACTTATATTATTCCATCTCCCAATGAAAAAAATATTATTCCATCTCCCAATGAAGAATATCTTAAACATTATTTAGAGTTAAACGCCACTGATGAGTCTTAAGTAGACGAAACGCGCGTCTGGCGTAATGAATTTGTCACCTTGATAATTTTGATTACATCTTGTTGGAATATTTGAGCAAAGCCAAGTAACAGCACGGCACGTCCCCGGTTAGCGGACTGAGAAGCAAACTATGAAAAAAAGTTTTGGGTTCATTTAAAATGAGAAAATTCAAGATTAATATGTTATGATTGTTTACGTTATTTATTTATATTGACACTCAATGACTAAGGCCATTCGTTGGTCAGTCTGTGTCTAAATTTATGACAAGAAACACCGTCATTTGTATCGTTGCATAATCTTCTAGACATGTATGTTATTATTTTTTGTTTATGCTGTATCGTCATGTTTGTCGATCCGATACTAAATAAGTGTACTGGTTAGCAGATTTCTTTTAGACTCTTTATATATATATATATAGTATTAACTTGGTTAATGCCTTCGTAGCCTCAACCTAAAATTGATAAAGATTTCCAGTCCGGGGGTACTCAATCTTTCCAAATAAACTAACTGAAAACATTTATTAAGTGATGAACGCCTCGTAATTTATCTTCATAAAAACTTATCTGCGCAGTTAGCACCATATCAACATTTATAACTGATATAACACAAAGAAACATCATTTAGATTTGGATGTGGTAATGTGTAGGGGCGGAAATTTTTCTTTTGTAGCGTTGTCTTTATCGTGCAATGAGCGCGGCACTTTCCAAACAAGATATCAACTTCGGTCCTATTTCAGCCTTTTCAGTCGTCTTATAACCTGACAACCCTCAAACACACTATCCCCCACTGGGGACGCACCTGGCACTTCTGTTAGTCAAGCCATGGGATAGAATCGTATACTTGATTACCTTTCACATTGTATTGTTCACACTCTTTGGTTTTTAGGTTCACGCATTATTTACCAACTGTGGTTTTGGTTGGGATGGTTCTGCGTGTCATTGTGGTATAGCTATCAGAAGCAAGAATTCTCTGTTTGTACTTAGGACGTGCCAGACGATTTCGCGAACAGAGAAAAAATTGTTACCACAACCTTTGACAGAACTCATAACATGTGATGATAGTGACTTCTTGATAGAACATATCGGTTCAGAATATAAGGTATGGTTTTTGTAACTATTTACATACTAAATTTGTAATCATTTTGTTTACCCGTAACCCTAATTTTAATTGGTGTTTTAATGATCAAACTGAAGTTCAACTACTTATATTATGTTCAGTTAAACCGTCAATCACTGTAACAATATTTTGGCTGTATTTTCAGTATTAAATTTAAATTCGATCGGCCAGTTTCTTAAATCATGTATATAACTTATTCTTGTAATTTTTATATCTAAAAAATGTACAGAATAAAAATTAAATCTTTTTTTTTAATTTGAACAATCGAGATGCATGTCACTGACGCAATGACTCGATTGTCTATTAACATCAAGAATTCTTGCTGTCCGATATATATATGACAAAAAATGTTGTGCGTGCAGATAAGCCTGCTAAACACATTATTATTTTTATTTGCAAGAAACAGTACAAATAGTGTGTAATGAATAAATTCGACAAGGAGAGTTACTTGGCAATACTACTTACATTGTACACATTCAATAAGATTTCATTACAGAAGATTTTTGAACACCACACATACATTTTTGGTCTCTATAACAAAGTTAAAAATGTGATTTCCCCTCCTTTTATTGGAAACTAAAACTACACAATTGTCTTATTCATGGTATATTTGTCATGTTTGAAGGACACGTATTTCAACATACTGCATAAAGTGAGCATAGACCTTCTTCTAGAAATATACTCTTGAAAGGTTAAAACTAGACTCTACGACAAACGTGACTACATCATCTTTCTAGTTGTCGACTTCCCGTTCATTGATGTATGGTGTTTAAATTTCACAATTTATACGTCATGCTTAATCTTGACCGGCTTTAGGCCAATTGGACCAATTTCATCCAAATGGGCCTCGAGCCTAGGAAAGCCCCGCACCTCGATTGGTGGTCATTCCAGAAGAAGTCTAGACAATTCAGTACATTGTGATGCCACCGTGGTCAAGGGACATAATCTTTTGCCAGTGTTAAGTGTTCAGGCCACATGATAACTTTAGCAAGTGCCAAGTGAAGGTGTACCAGCTATACATGTAAATAAACATTTAAACCACGCAAGTCTGTCAAGATATCTATAGTATTATTATCATAAATTCCTAAATGGGGGGGGGGGGCCCTACACTTTCTTGAGCCGCCTATGACAATTATATTCCTAATTTATTAGACCATAAACTGCTGTTGACAACGAAGCTACTTAAACAAAGGTTTGTTTACCTAGGTTAATTTAAGCCCGTTTTATGGCCGGCAATATTTCTTAATTGATCGTAATGGAAAATAAATCTCTTAAATAAGATCAGGCTTTTTGCTGAGAATTATGTAGTTTACTTTTTTCTTTTCTCGATTTACCTTGTAGCTTTACATGACAGTTAATCGACTGGTGTCTAATTATAGACAGGCGCTGTTTACTTACTTTTTCGTTTTTGTGTTTTTTGCTTTTGTTTCATGTTGTATACGTTTGCCTGAATCCGGATTCGTAATCGTCCCTTTTACTTTCGGCTCTTGTTGTTTAGTAGGTTATCTATTGTAATTTGACTCTTGTCAATTTGTTTCCTTTAGACCCCGCCACTTATTGGCAGACGCCCTATAGTGATCAGTCTGTCCGTCCGTACGTCCGGGCTGTAACATTTTTATCTTTTGAGGTAGGCTTTTGATATTTAGAATGTGGGTAGATGATATCAAGGCAATGTGTCGCATACCACGGTTGTTGATCTTTAATCTTGAACTTTGACCGTACGGTCACATTATTGCTTCAAGAGTGACAAATTCATGTCCAGGGTGTAACTTGTTTATCTTTTGAGGTAGGCTTCTGATTCTTGGAATGTGGGTAGATAATATCAAAGCGATGTGTCGCATACGGTGGTTGTTGACCTTTGACATGGAACTTTGACGTTAAGGTCACATTGTTTGCTTTCTGTGACAAATTCATGTCCGGGTTGTAATTTTTTAATCTTTCGAGGTAGGCTTTTGATATTTGGAATGTGGTAGATAATATCAAGGTAATTTGTCGCATAACATGGGTCATGACCTTTGACCTTGACCTCAATGTCGACGGGGCCACAGTGTTGGGTACCATCTCACTGATATCTAGTTGTTTCTGCTTTCTAGTAACATCAAGGAACGTTACATCTGTATGTATCTTTAAACAAAAAGAGACATCGTTATTTTAGCTGTTAGATTAGATTTTTATCACCCATAACATTATACAAGGGCTAATCTAACTGTTGCTTGAAACAAACGATTTTGGTCATTTCCACCGACACATATGTTGCTTGAATAAGCAACATTGTTTGTGATATTTTGTTTCTCTTTCTCTAGTGCAATATGTAATTTGTCCTAATAAATTTCCTATCACAGATAACAATACCGATTGGAACAGAAATTAGATTTACAATAGATACATCGTCTATGTTCATTTCTTCGATATCAATAAAACCATCTGTATACGACATAAATGAAGCAAGAGGGCTATGTGGAGTTCCAAGTACTACAAGAGACCCTTTGGATGATTTCACTCATCGTTACGATGGGCCTATTACTGACGACCAAAATTTTGGCGACTCCTGGCGGTAACTTAAATGAACTGATTTTTTTATATTAGCAGAAAGCATGAGCTAAATTTAGCTAGTGATTGTGTGTGATTCGACGCCTCGTTATTATGCTTTTTAATTTGTAAATCCTACGGGTATAAATAGAACTGTTGCATTTCTATATATTATTTCATCATTTTCTTTATTTTATGTAATGGAAGTCGAAACTCTTAGTAAGAGTATTGTGGTCTTTTATATAAGCGAATACCTATCATTTATTGACATTAGTTCAAACGATATCATTTCTTAGGTAGGACCGGAAAATTTAGCCGTTTTAGTAGGTCAAAATGAGTCTACTTTTTCAAAATCTACAAAAGAGGTCTTTTGCATGGAAGGAGCACGCTCCAAACACGTTATCCACTATTGTAAACATACACGTTTTACAATATTATAACAAGACTACTTCTCAACAGGGAGGTCATGTATCCGCCACCTTGAGAGCAGTTGGTCCGCTTTATGAATAAAGCAATAAGAACAATTCAAGTATGATCACGGTCCCCTTTTTAAGTCGTGTGCTGTTATAAAGCAAAAAAGGAAGGCTAAATAAACGCTACCTAAGACTGTTGTATTTTGTAAGATGAAAGCCAAGAAAAAAAGAACTTGCAAAGAATTTTATACTTATAATGCAATGATTCTTTTAGAATTACGTCGTCAATGGTCAGTGAACAGCTATTTATTGCAGAACCATACTTTCTCAGTAATGATTACAACGTCAACATTCCTGCTGACTCGACCCGTTATTGTGTTTGTGAACAAGAAGCTGGAACTTCAAATTCAGTTGCAGATTTTAATACGGTGCAATGTAATTTAACAGAAAGCACTAAATACTGTTCAGGTGCATTCCTACAAACTGAAACCACTGTCAGAGCTTTCTACCATGAATGTCGTAAGTCAAACCGGAGGAAACGTTTCGCAGATTCACCTTTACATAATATTGTACGCCGTAGTACTGTGGATACTGACGATACTTTAGACTTCATACCAGTGACTTTTACCAATGATGTAGAGAGGAAAGGTGACGCAGTAAGTGTTCTTTTCTTAATTTTATCGACGTTAAAAATAATTGACAAATGGGCAAATAGCAAAAACCGACTGAAAAACACGAGACGAACTTCAAAGGACGATTCAACTTCGGATTGGAACAAACTTATACAAAGAAAAACAAAAGGCAAAACACAAAAAAGCAGAAATTGAGTATCCGAATCCAGTTAAAGCTATGAGTGCAGTCTGATGCTTCAGACAAGTAAGCAGTGCCTGACTCAACCGTTGAGTTACTCATTGTCATGTCTAGCAAAAAGTCGAATTCAGGAATAGAAAAATACCTATGACTCAGCAAAAATTTTCGATCGTATAATAAAGATAGATTGATTTCCCATAACAATCATTTAAGTCATGTGACGACCAAAAAACTGCAATGACTAGAAAATCGGAATACCAATCGCGTAAGTGTTGACATGAACGCTGGAGCTTCTGGAATTTTGCTATATATGAACAATTTACAATTGTTAAGTTAAAGTCATTATGTTTGTCTTAAAGTTTACTGTGTAATTTTTCAAAGTCTAGTAAGAAACCAGCCTAATTGTATTGGTGCTATATTTTATTTTAAGCTCACTAGGGAAGAGTTAATGCAAAACAAGTCGGCGAAGTGAGGAGAAAAATATTCCCAAGCAGAAAAAAACGTGTTCACTACGTAACGAATACAAACATTACACAGTCCTTTACACAATAAACAAACGTGTGTATTGGTACTGTTAATCATAGGAGTTAGGACAACCTTTATAAAAAACAGATATTATAATCTGAATATATATGTGTTCTCATTTTTGGAACAAATTTCCTATAAACGTTTAATTTATCTATTTGCCAACAACAATAAACGCAAAGCTATTTTTATGATACATGTATCTATTTTTTATTTTATTTTTTTTATTGTTTAAAAAAAATAGGTGACAGCTACTTTTAAAAATGATTGGACAGAGGAAAAGGCTTATCTGAAATGCAAAGAAAGTATCCAGAATGCACTCCCTTCAAAAATATATAACGATTTTGTTGACTTAAAAGAAGACTTCATTTCATCTTGTGTGATAGATATTCGGGTAATAACATATAGGGCAGCATTGCATCGCCTTGTTAATATTTATAACTTACACGTGTAAAATGTCTGTAAGCTAACATTTTTTTAAAGGATTTAAATACTGACACATTATATATTTTATTTTGTAAAATAAAATACACAGGTATCAAAGGTAGTAATATACAAACGTCATAAAGCATACCAATTGTTCAACGATATATAATCGTTCCTGTTGCAAATATTTCATGTAGAGCATTGAAATATTGCTGCCTTAGGTATTTTAAATAAATCTTAAATTCTTATTGTTTTAGGTATCCATGATGCAAGCATTTATATTATTTTTTAGTTGGTGGGAAATCCAACTTTCCTGTCACAAACCATTGGTGCGATGGTAACCAATATAATGATGGAAGTTGTAAAGATTGAGTCTCTATATTCTTTAGTAACAGCAGATGGATCACAAACTTTGATCGAATATATAACAAGCTTTTTGTGCCCAAATAATTGCAGTTATAATGGAAACTGTACTGCAGGTACTTTTTAGAACTGGTTTATACTGTATAGCAAAAGCATTAAATAATTTTTAAGACTGATATTTGCAAGTTTTTTATATAAAATACTTGCAGATGAATCCGAAAAGTATGTTATGAAACATGAAAGTGCAGAAAATTCGCACAGGTATCATTATGAATTATACAGTTTATGCTATGTAAGAAATAAGATAATATGTAGATATGGGACCAAGTCCGCCGTACTCGATAGAGTAATACCTACATGCAAACCAAAATTTTACCAACGCTTCGAAGAAGGGGTATACTGTTCAACCCTTGTCCGTTTGTCTGTTCGTTCGTCTGTCCATCCGTAACATAATTTTCGTCGCAGTTTTTGAGCAACTATAGGATCATAAGCCTGATATTTGCATAATGCTTTATCCTATTTAACCATATGGTGTATAGCAAATTATGCTCCTTGGTCATCTACTTCCTTTTACTAAATACTTAGATTTCTACAGTTGACATACATGCACAACTTTTTAAGCGGGGTATCACTAGTGAGCATGAGCGCACAGTCCACTCTTGTTTGTATTAATTTTGTAATTCTACTTTAAAACACGTATTTTTGTTTCATCTATATGTTTAATTAACTTTATCAAATAAATTGTCAATATTATAAATTTGGAAAATTTAAATAGTACCTATTAATCGTATTTATGTGTTAAATTTTGATAGGTGTTTGTGTATGTTATGAGGGGTATGCGGGAGGTGATTGTTTACAACAATTATCAAAACCACCATCAAACATTAGTCTTCCTACCAATGGCGTTTGCACACTTGGGACACGTGCTTGTGTAAAAACGAACATATACGGAATTTTTCACTCAAAAAATGTTTGGTACAAGCTTAAACATTTCAAGGTAATGTTTAAAAACTACTGACGATGCTTTCTTTCTGATACTAACTGTAAAGCTGTAATTTATAATAGTGATTTGTTTTAGTGATACCATTAACAAGATTCACTTTATAGGTGTTCAAATTTATAAGCAGAATATGTTTTTGTTTTGTGGATCAGAAAATATGAATGTGGTGTTAATGAAAAGTTTTGATTTTATTTCTTTTCTAGCATTTTTAAATTAATAATACAGTGTCTTGCTACTGATAGTGCCAGTATTGTAGGTTGATCTATTTGTTTAATCATCAAAAGATTAACAACAATAAATTAATAAACGGATTACGGTAAAATTTGATTAAAACAGCAACAATGTAATTTTGACTGCTTCCATTTACTTTTTGTAAGAATTTTAAACCATACAAAGACATTCAATTGTTGTATGAGCAACAATAAGTATCACCGTTAAGAACCAGACCTTCGGTACGAAACACATTTGATGTAAGACACAATATGTAATAAATGTTTTACATTTTTCAGATTCTTGACAATTCTAAGGTTAATACATCAGAATCTGATGATCACATTTTTCGAGCAGAATACAGAAACATCTTTATGATATCCGTTAACCTTCGTGTTACTAGACGGAAACGATCAACTACTAAGACCATGGCGGAAGTATATGAAATCAATTTGTCTAATGATAAATTTCACTTTGGAAATCCAGTTAGCATCATTGTATACGACGAAAACTATTACTGTTGTAATTTAACATTGTTATCATGCCAAAATGTAAGTTTTTTCATAATCATTATTCCAATCATTACAGCATGGACATTTTGTCTATACTTCAATACACTTCAATAAAGAATTATAATAACAATCTAATATTGCTCTTTACCAGCATAAAATGTTAAAACATTGTATTCAAACATTTAAGTCGATTTAATATAGGCACTAATGGTTACATATTCGCAATACTGCTGCATGTGAGTGCTTACCTACGCGTCCACAGATAATGGATAGGTATTGCTACATACAGAACTTGCATATTAGTATATACATAATATTTTTATATACAGAAATTTTGAATATTGACGTTATAGTAGTACTGCATGCTTAAAGAACGTCATATGATGGTTTTAGTCGGCCGCGACTCGTCTTTCCATCCTATTCTCTTGTCTTGTAGCAATCAAAATGACCTTCAACTGAGTCAGATATTTACCGCTGGATGTTAAAAAGCCATTAAATAAACCAATCAAACACCAGTAAAATGAGCAATTTTAAGTAAACAATTACCACAACATGCATCATTATTTCCATTTCCGTATATCTTCGCTAAATATAAGTAAATTTATTTACAGACATGTGTTAACAATCTGACAATAAAATATTAAAGTATCTATATTTCAGAAGTCATGCCCGCTGGGTCCTTTGAAAAATGAAAACCCAAAAGGTGAGTTAATGTTCTATAACATTCCACTGGACCAGTTCATAATTTGTTTAAAAATGAAAGGTGATTAAAAAACTATCAATATTCGTTAATAACTTCCAAAAACTAAAAATATATTACTTTAAATAACTTGATGATCGACAGACACATGAACACAATACATTAATTGTTTTATGCGTAGTTTACTTTTGGGAGCAACAAACAATGACATGCAATACAAACAATATTAGTGTCTATTCGTCGGCCACTCATTCACAATATATATTAAATACTGCTCGGTGGCATTTAGAAAACCATTATACCAATAAATGAATTGATGTGTTCTATCTTTAAATCTATTCATCATTTTTTTCAATTATGATGCTTTTAGAAATTTTTGAAAATTGATCAATAATGTATTACAAAGTATCTACTACTTTGTACCTAATAGTTGTGACATAGACCTAATGCTTTCCACCAAAATCATTTGTACATTATGGCATATCATTACAATGCAAATACATCAATACATTATGTTCAAGCCAATAGTAGATAATTCCTATTATATACATACGTAAATTTCAGATAATCAACTGGAAATGGCTATTGGTATATCAGTTGCACTGGTTCTTGTAGCTATCCTCACAGTCATTGGTGTACTCTGCTATAAAAGCAAGAAATCAAAGTAAGCACAAACTGCGGACACTATTACAAAAACTGTCCAATAAAACAGCTTACTAGCACAAATAAAACGGCATTCTAAGAACAAGCCCATAGTCCAAAGTTAAACAGTAAAACAATTTAAAATAAGACATCTGTCCTGCTTTTTCCCGTGACAGCTCTTCTCGTGTCACCACACGAATTTAGATCATTAGTAAAATAACTCGTGACATAATTTAAGCAAGAAGCTCTTATCCTTTGTGAATACCCAATATCATTCTTTTGTTTTGAGGGGTCGAGTTGTTTGGTGCATTCGTTAGTCATACATGTAGCTTTCTATTTCTTGTTCTTTGGATAATTTTGTAAATATTTATATAAGCACAAGCATCAGCCAGATAGGCTGTTAATATAAGGTCCTTTTTAATATAAGTATTCCTTTTGTATAGGGAAAATGTTATTTTTAAATATTATTGACATTCAATTGTTTTTGAACATATAATGATTTGTATTATACAACTATTTTTTCTTTTTAAATCTCGATATTAGGAATCTGTAACTGCCATTCTTTTTTGTCAATATGTAGTAATGTGTGTTTTACTTTTTAACAGGGATAAAATTAATACAACAGTCCATCAACAAAACTACACTACACCAGAAAATCAGAAGGCTTCCAGTGACATTGGGATGAAACGGGAAAGTACATTAAGCGAAGTTGACTTTGACATCGTAAATTATAGACCGGAAACACCAGTGAACTTGTTTAAAGTGGTCTCACCAACAAACCATTGTAGTAATAAAAGCACCAAGTTTAACCAGTCTGCATTGAAAAATTGACGAATTTCAGAGTAATAAGAAAACAAATTGTGTCAAGATTCAACCAATTTTAAAAGTACACAAAACGAGAAACTAGACGTATCCTTTACATTTTAAGCGTCCAGAAATTTTGAAATGGAGATATACATTTAAGAAAACACAATATTCTCAAACTAATATATTGTAATTAATTTCATGTGAAAAGAGTGTTTTTGTTTATAGAATTTACAATTTTCACTGTAAAATTGCTTACATTTATTTTTATCAATTTTGTTTATTTTATATCTTGTCAGTTTCATACTGTACATGTATATAATATTTTATATTTTGGCGATTTAGCTTTCTAATCATGTATCATTGTTAAATTTGTTTGCGAATCTTACTGCTCCTTATAATGTTACATTGTATAATGTTTAAAGCCGGCTTCGACCATACTTGTAGTGTTCCTAGTGCCCGACCCACATAGTCGCCCAGTGTGGTCAATTGAAGAGGTCCTATCTTTAAGGGTGTCAGTTTATAATAGGTAAAACCAGACAGTGGACTATAGTGCGTAATGTGTTTGGAGAGTGTCATTATCATGTTGGATGTAAACCTCTTTAGTGGATTCAAAAAGAAAAGCGTTTTGTAGTCGCTAGAAAATTCACCAACCTAACTAGTAGATCCATACTTTTCTTCTGGCAGCAAAAATTTTATTCCGGTTGGTCCTTTTACTATTGATTTTTGTTTGTAAGCCTGGTTGTTGTTTTCAATATTATTGAAATGTTTAAGCAGTCAACTAACAATCATTGTTTAACAACGCAGGGTTAAAAAGATAAACATGGGCTGTGGAATTTTTAGAACAGGACTTCATTAATTACAACCTGTTGCTTTTCCAATAGATATAGCACTTCTCTAGTGTTAGTTTAGGATTACGGAAGTCTCTGTAAAATATCCAAGACCTGGTCAATGTTTTTCCATGGCTATAGAGCTATGAGTAATGTTGTAGAAATCATTTGTTTTCCTTGTTCTGTGTGATCTTGTCTTGGAATAATTTAAGATTTGTGTTTTCTTTATGCTGAGCCAACTACCTTCCTTACCCCATCGTAGAAACTCAGTGTCAAATGTGAAGTTGTATTCGAAAACATGGATTCTCCCAGTAGTCCTTTACTGGGTGTTCTTTACTTGAGATGCATTTTTAAACCCTTGTTTCTGTTTAATGCCTGGCATTATTTATCCGAATGTGCTTTACACAATGTTGCGCATCTTTCCAAACACATGGGATGTTGGTGCCCGACTTGGGAATCATTAGCCATCCCGTGCATGTCAATACTGAGGTTGAGGTTTCGATCCATATTGCGACTAGGGCCATACTTGAAGGGTTCCTAGTGTTCAACCTACAGAGCTGACCAGCGCGTCCGCAGGAGTGGCCCTCTTTTACGGAGTAGTCAAGACATAATACGGAACGGATGGCCGCAGACCGTAGTGAGTAACGTGTTTGGAGACCCTTTTTGTATATTTAGAAATGATAAGTCTCGTATAACTGTTACAAAACCTTATATCTCTATCCCTCCCCAATGATCCATACTTTTTCCGTGGCTGTCAAAAATGATCCGCTATTCCTTGTTGACGTATTGTTTGTTGACTTTTTCACGTCCTGAAAACAGCTGACATATTAGTCACTAGACATTTAACAAACATTAAATCAATCGAAAAGTCAGACGTTACCAACTAGTGTCAGACATTTTCATTTGTTTTCTACTATAAAGTGGGCTTGAGTGTATGACCTGGCCCTGTAGTAAGCGCTATCTCTTGCATTAAAATGTAGAGAATATTAAGGTGGTACGTTGTAAGAATAACACTTGTGTTAAAATACATGTATTAAAACGTATACTTTGTTACTGGACAGGATGTCATGGTTGGCGCGTACAAACTGTGGATGTTAGCAATAACAGTTACGGTTGTTAGTTGCAATTCACTTAGGTGATTCTTTTTTCTCATTTATGGTGGGTGTTGGTTGACTAAGCATGGTATGTTGTTTTTGACTGTGAATAGAAGAACTGGGTTCTCTTTTGTATTCTAGGACTTTGACTTGCTCATAACTTTAATGCGCAATATTTGTCTATAAGTGTGCTAGATGTAGTTTTTTTTCTTGAAGGGCTGCAGTTCCCGTGCCCACTGTGCGCGGTAGGGAATTTAAGAGTGAACTGAAACTTTGCGACAAATAAATTAAATAGAAAATCAGCTACGCTGGCCGCACTTAATGGGATGTACGCACCGTGACCATAGGTCACTATGAACAATAGAATAGATGGACGATGCACGCGAACTTGATCTCGACATTACAGCCTTTCAAGAAAAAAACTTTCTTCAACTGCATGTACAAGCCAATGTTGATGAGACTCATCTGACTGAAGATTTAAGTTTCAAATCAAGGTCTTTATTATTAGTGTTTGAAACAGTTTCGCCACGTGATGGTCAGAATTGCACTGGACCTGCTATTGCCCTCAGTAGTAAAAATGTTATGAAGCGAAACACCTTGATAAAACCAGATATGTTCACAACAAATGTCGTAAGTATAATTTGAAAGGAAATTATTCAATGGAATAGTTGAAACGAAAAAGATTCACAAAGGGTAGGACGTGATATGGCGATAAATTAAGTAATAACTGTCTTAAAGTTAAGCTAAAGTCTTCAGTAGATTATCTGGATCATTTTCCCCGTCTTCCTTAGATTCCGTCCCATAATTGATACTGTTTGCACCATATAGTAGGTGTTGCCTCTTATTACAAGCTGAGGAAGCTGTGTACTTCTTCATTAGTGTCCAGAGCCAAAACTGGCGTACGCTCATTAGATACCACTTGCAATGTAAGGCCTTATTTTCATAATTCCCTATTTTCCATAACTTTATTTTTTTGGTGTGAAGGCATTCCAAATTAGCTACGGAACGCTGGGCTTTTCATTACAGCTGTGATATATATATATATATATATATATATATATATAATATATATATATATATATATATATATATAATTCCATCGTCACGCGCTAGTACACATGTCCTATATCTATGTCTAAGATTCACCCCGGTTAATGAAGCTATATTTTTTTATATAGTGGATTTGGCCGAGGAGTCTAGACCGCTGGACATAGTGCAGGCGAATTGGTGCCACAGTGTCACAACGGTGTGAGTTCGAATCCCGTTGAGGGAAAGCAACAATTTGACACTGTTAAAAATTTAATTCAAACAGTGTTGGGCATAATTTGTAGACGTATATATAAATATTTGATATTAACCATGTATTTCTGATGTTTCAGAAATCCGCTGGATAAATATATTATATGGTTGTCACAATACTTAGACGTTTGTATATAATTTACTTACTGTGACTGCATGACAAGTAACTTTGTCATCCTATATAATATATACAAAAATGCTGAATTAGATTACTGTCAGATAAATACGTATTGGTTACGAAAACTCCATCGTCACACGCTGGTACACATGTACTATGTCTATGTCTAAGATTCACCCCGGTTAATGAAGCTATATTTTTTTATTTAGCGGATTTGGCCGAGGGGTCTAGACCGCTGGACATAGTGCAGGCGAATAGGTGCCACAGTGTCACAACGGTGTGAGTTCGAATCCCGCTGAGGGAAAGCAAAAATTTGACAGTGTTAAAAATCTAATTCAAACAGTGTTGGGCTTAATTTGTAGACGTATATATAAATATTTGATATTAACCCTGTATTTCTGATGTTTCAGAAATCCGCTGGATAAATATATTATATGGTTGTCACAATACTTAGACGTTTGTATATAATTTACTTACTGTGACTGCATGACAAGTAACTTTGTCATCCTATATAATATATACAAAAATGCTGAATTAGATTACTGTCAGATTAATACGTATTGGTTTCGAAAATTCCATCGTCACACGCTAGTACACATGTACTATGTCTATGTCTAAGATTCACCCTGGTTAATGAAGCTATATTTTTTATATAGCGGATTTGGCCGAGGGGTCTAGACCGCTGGACATAGTGCAGGCGAATTGGTGCCACAGTGTCACAACGGTGTGAGTTCGAATCCCGCTTAGGGAAAGCAAAAATTTGACAGTGTTAAAAATCTAATTCAAACAGTGTTGGGCTTAATTTGTAGACGTATATATAAATATTTGATATTAATTCTGTATTTCTGATGTTTCAGAAATCCGCTGGATAAATATATTATATGGTTGTCACAATAATTAGACGTTTGTATATAATTTACTTACTGTGACTGCATGACAAGTAACTTTGTCATCCTATATAATATATACAAAAATGCTGAATTAGATTACTGTCAGATAAATACGTATTGGTTACGAAAATTCCATCGTCACACGCTAGTGCACATGTACTATGTCTATGTCTAAGATTCACCCCGGTTAATGAAGCTATATTTTTTTTATATAGCGGATTTGGCCGAGGGGTCTAGACCGCTGGACATAGTGCAGGCGAATCGGTGCCACAGTGTCACAACGGTGTGAGTTCGAATCCCGTTGAGGGAAAGCAAAAATTTGACAGTGTTAAAAATCTAATTCAAACAGTGTTGGGCTTAATTTGTAGACGTATATATAAATATTTGATATTAACCCTGTATTTCTGATGTTTCAGAAATCCGCAGGATAAATATATTATATGGTTGTCACAATACTTAGACGTTTGTATATAATTTACTTACTGTGACTGCATGACAAGTAACTTTGTCATCCTATATAATATATGCAAAAATGCTGAATTAGATTACTGTCAGATAAATACGTATTGGTTACGAAAATTCCATCGTCACACGCTAGTACACATGTACTATGTCTATGTCTAAGATTCACCCCGGTTAATGAAGCTATATTTTTTTATTTAGCGGATTTGGCCGAGGGGTCTAGACCGCTGGATATAGTGCAGGCGAATAGGTGCCACAGTGTCACAACGGTGTGAGTTCGAATCCCGCTGAGGGAAAGCATATACAAGTCTAGAAGATTATGCAACGATACATATGACGGTGTTTCTTGTCATAAATTTAGACACAGACTGACCGACGAATGGCCTTAGTCATTAAATGTCAATATAAATAAATAACGAAAACAATCATAATATATTCATCTTAAACTTTCTCATTTTAAATGAACCCAAAACTTTTTAAATAGTTGCTTCTCAGTCCGCTAACCCGGGACGTGCCGTGATGTTACTTGGCTTTGCTCAAATATTCCACCAAGATGTAATCAAAATTATCAAGGTGACAAATTCATTACGCCAGACGCGCGTTTCGTCTACATAGACTCATCAGTGGCGTTTAACTATAAATGTTTAAGATATTCTTCATTGGGAGATGGAATATTTTTTTCATTGGGAGATGGAATAATATAAGTCCACTGGGATTGTGTAAATACACAATACAGGCAGTTCAAAATATTATATAAAGGGTCTAAAAGAATGCTGCTGAACCAGTACACTTATTTAGTATCGGATCGACAAAAATGACGATACAGCATAAACAAAAAATAATAATATACAAGTCTAGAAGATTATGCAACGATACATATGACGGTGTTTCTTGTCATAAATTTAGACACAGACTGACCAACGAATGGCTTTAGTCATTGAATGTCAATATAAATAAATAACGAAAACAATCATAACATATTCATCTTAAACTTTCTCATTTTAAATGAACCCAAAACTTTTTAAATAGTTGCTTCTCAGTCCGCTAACCCGGGACGTGCCGTGCTGTTACTTGGCAGGCTCAAATATTCCAACAAGATGTAATCAAAATTATCAAGGTGACAAATTCATTACGCCAGACGCGCGTTTCGTCTACATAAGACTCATCAGTGGCGTTTAACTATAAATGTTTAAGATATTCTTCATTGGGAGATGGAATGATATTTATTTTCATTGGGAGACGGAATAATACAAGTCCACTGGGATCGTGTAAATACACAATACAGGCAGTTCAAAATATTATATAAAGGGTCTAAAAGAATGCTGCTGAACCAGTACACTTATTTAGTATCGGATCGACAAACATGACGATACAGCATAAACAAAAAATAATAATATACAAGTCTAGAAGATTATGCAACGATACATATGACGGTGTTTCTTGTCATAAATTTAGACACAGACTGACCAACGAATGGCCTTAGTCATTGAATGTCAATATAAATAAATAACGAAAACAATCATAACATATTCATCTTAAACTTTCTCATTTTAAATGAACCCAAAACTTTTTAAATAGTTGCTTCTCAATCCGCTAACCCGGGACGTGCCGTGCTGTTACTTGGCTTTGCTCAAATATTCCAACAAGATGTAATCAAAATTATCAAGGTGACAAATTCATTACGCCAGACGCGCGTTTCGTCTACATAAGACTCATCAGTGGCGTTTAACTATAAATGTTTAAGATATTCTTCATTGGGAGATGGAATAATATTTTTTTTCATTGGGAGATGGAATAATATAAGTCCACTGGGATCGTGTAAATACACAATACAGGCAGTTCAAAATATTATATAAAGGGTCTAAAAGAATGCTGCTGAACCAGTACACTTATTTAGTATCGGATCGACAAACATGACGATACAGCATAAACAAAAAATAATAATATGCAAGTCTAGAAGATTATGCAACGATACATATGACGGTGTTTCTTGTCATAAATTTAGACACAGACTGACCAACGAATGGCCTTAGTCATTGAATGTCAATATAAATAAATAACGAAAACAATCATAACATATTCATCTTAAACTTTCTCATTTTAAATGAACCCAAAACTTTTTAAATAGTTGCTTCTCAGTCCGCTAACCCGGGACGTGCCATGCTGTTACTTGGCTTTGCTCAAATATTCCAACAAGATGTAATCAAAATTATCAAGGTGGCAAATTCATTACGCCAGACGCGCGTTTCGTCTACATAAGACTCATCAGTGGCGTTTAACTATAAATGTTTAAGATATTCTTAATTGGGAGATGGAATAATATTATTTTCATTGGGAGATTAAATAATATAAGTCCACTGGGATCGTGTAAATACACAATACAGGCAGTTCAAAATATTATATAAAGGGTCTAAAAGAATGCTGCTGAACCAGTACACTTATTTAGTATCGGATCGACAAACATGACGATACAGCATAAACAAAAAATAATAATATACAAGTCTAGAAGATTATGCAACGATACATATGACGGTGTTTCTTGTCATAAATTTAGACACAGACTGACCAACGAATGGCTTTAGTCATTGAATGTCAATATAAATAAATAACGAAAACAATCATAACATATTCATCTTAAACTTTCTCATTTTAAATGAACCCAAAACTTTTTAAATAGTTGCTTCTCAATCCGCTAACCCGGGACGTGCCGTGCTGTTACTTGGCTTTGCTCAAATATTCCAACAAGATGTAATCAAAATTATCAAGGTGACAAATTCATTACGCCAGACGCGCGTTTCGTCTACATCAGACTCATCAGTGGCGTTTAACTATAAATGTTTAAGATATTCTTCATTGGGAGATGGAATAATATTTTTTTTCATTGGGAGATGGAATAATATAAGTCCACTGGGATCGTGTAAATACACAATACAGGCAGTTCAAAATATTATATAAAGGGTCTAAAAGAATGCTGCTGAACCAGTACACTTATTTAGTATCGGATCGACAAACATGACGATACAGCATAAACAAAAAATAATAATATGCAAGTCTAGAAGATTATGCAACGATACATATGACGGTGTTTCTTGTCATAAATTTAGACACAGACTGACCAACGAATGGCCTTAGTCATTGAATGTCAATATAAATAAATAACGAAAACAATCATAACATATTCATCTTAAACTTTCTCATTTTAAATGAACCCAAAACTTTTTAAATAGTTGCTTCTCAGTCCGCTAACCCGGGACGTGTCGTGCTGTTACTTGGCTTTGCTCAAATATTCCAACAAGATGTAATCAAAATTATCAAGGTGACAAATTCATTACGCCAGACGCGCGTTTCGTCTACATAAGACTCATCAGTGGCGTTTAACTATAAATGTTTAAGATATTCTTAATTGGGAGATGGAATAATATTATTTTCATTGGGAGATTAAATAATATAAGTCCACTGGGATCGTGTAAATACACAATACAGGCAGTTCAAAATATTATATAAAGGGTCTAAAAGAATGCTGCTGAACCAGTACACTTATTTAGTATCGGATCGACAAACATGACGATACAGCATAAACAAAAAATAATAATATACAAGTCTAGAAGATTATGCAACGATACATATGACGGTGTTTCTTGTCATAAATTTAGACACAGACTGACCAACGAATGGCCTTAGTCATTGAATGTCAATATAAATAAATAACGAAAACAATCATAACATATTCATCTTAAACTTTCTCATTTTAAATGAACCCAAAACTTTTTAAATAGTTGCTTCTCAATCCGCTAACCCGGGACGTGCCGTGCTGTTACTTGGCTTTGCTCAAATATTCCAACAAGATGTAATCAAAATTATCAAGGTGACAAATTCATTACGCCAGACGCGCGTTTCGTCTACATAAGACTCATCAGTGGCGTTTAACTATAAATGTTTAAGATATTCTTCATTGGGAGATGGAATAATATTTGTTTTCATTGGGAGATGGAATAATATAAGTCCACTGGGATCGTGTAAATACACAATACAGGCAGTTCAAAATATTATATAAAGGGTCTAAAAGAATGCTGCTGAACCAGTACACTTATTTAGTATCGGATCGACAAACATGACGATACAGCATAAAGAAAAAATAATAATATGCAAGTCTAGAAGATTATGCAACGATACATATGACGGTGTTTCTTGTCATAAATTTAGACACAGACTGACCAACGAATGGCCTTAGTCATTGAATGTCAATATAAATAAATAACGAAAACAATCATAACATATTCATCTTAAACTTTCTCATTTTAAATGAACCCAAAACTTTTTAAATAGTTGCTTCTCAGTCCGCTAACCCGGGACGTGTCGTGCTGTTACTTGGCTTTGCTCAAATATTCCAACAAGATGTAATCAAAATTATCAAGGTGACAAATTCATTACGCCAGACGCGCGTTTCGTCTACATAAGACTCATCAGTGGCGTTTAACTATAAATGTTTAAGATATTCTTAATTGGGAGATGGAATAATATTATTTTCATTGGGAGATTAAATAATATAAGTCCACTGGGATCGTGTAAATACACAATACAGGCAGTTCAAAATATTATATAAAGGGTCTAAAAGAATGCTGCTGAACCAGTACACTTATTTAGTATCGGATCGACAAACATGACGATACAGCATAAACAAAAAATAATAATATACAAGTCTAGAAGATTATGCAACGATACATATGACGGTGTTTCTTGTCATAAATTTAGACACAGACTGACCAACGAATGGCCTTAGTCATTGAATGTCAATATAAATAAATAACGAAAACAATCATAACATATTCATCTTAAACTTTCTCATTTTAAATGAACCCAAAACTTTTTAAATAGTTGCTTCTCAATCCGCTAACCCGGGACGTGCCGTGCTGTTACTTGGCTTTGCTCAAATATTCCAACAAGATGTAATCAAAATTATCAAGGTGACAAATTCATTACGCCAGACGCGCGTTTCGTCTACATAAGACTCATCAGTGGCGTTTAACTATAAATGTTTAAGATATTCTTCATTGGGAGATGGAATAATATTTTTTTTCATTGGGAGATGGAATAATATAAGTCCACTGGGATCGTGTAAATACACAATACAGGCAGTTCAAAATATTATATAAAGGGTCTAAAAGAATGCTGCTGAACCAGTACACTTATTTAGTATCGGATCGACAAACATGACGATACAGCATAAACAAAAAATAATAATATGCAAGTCTAGAAGATTATGCAACGATACATATGACGGTGTTTCTTGTCATAAATTTAGACACAGACTGACCAACGAATGGCCTTAGTCATTGAATGTCAATATAAATAAATAACGAAAACAATCATAACATATTCATCTTAAACTTTCTCATTTTAAATGAACCCAAAACTTTTTAAATAGTTGCTTCTCAGTCCGCTAACCCGGGACGTGTCGTGCTGTTACTTGGCTTTGCTCAAATATTCCAACAAGATGTAATCAAAATTATCAAGGTGACAAATTCATTACGCCAGACGCGAGTTTCGTCTGCATAAGACTCATCAGTGGCGTTTAACTATAAATGTTTAAGATATTCTTAATTGGGAGATGGAATAATATTATTTTCATTGGGAGATTAAATAATATAAGTCCACTGGGATCGTGTAAATACACAATACAGGCAGTTCAAAATATTATATAAAGGGTCTAAAAGAATGCTGCTGAACCAGTACACTTATTTAGTATCGGATCGACAAACATGACGATACAGCATAAACAAAAAATAATAATATACAAGTCTAGAAGATTATGCAACGATACATATGACGGTGTTTCTTGTCATAAATTTAGACACAGACTGACCAACGAATGGCCTTAGTCATTGAATGTCAATATAAATAAATAACGAAAACAATCATAACATATTCATCTTAAACTTTCTCATTTTAAATGAACCCAAAACTTTTTAAATAGTTGCTTCTCAATCCGCTAACCCGGGACGTGCCGTGCTGTTACTTGGCTTTGCTCAAATATTCCAACAAGATGTAATCAAAATTATCAAGGTGACAAATTCATTACGCCAGACGCGCGTTTCGTCTACATAAGACTCATCAGTGGCGTTTAACTATAAATGTTTAAGATATTCTTCATTGGGAGATGGAATAATATTTTTTTTCATTGGGAGATGGAATAATATAAGTCCACTGGGATCGTGTAAATACACAATACAGGCAGTTCAAAATATTATATAAAGGGTCTAAAAGAATGCTGCTGAACCAGTACACTTATTTAGTATCGGATCGACAAACATGACGATACAGCATAAACAAAAAATAATAATATGCAAGTCTAGAAGATTATGCAACGATACATATGACGGTGTTTCTTGTCATAAATTTAGACACAGACTGGCCAACGAATGGCCTTAGTCATTGAATGTCAATATAAATAAATAACGAAAACAATCATAACATATTCATCTTAAACTTTCTCATTTTAAATGAACCCAAAACTTTTTAAATAGTTGCTTCTCAGTCCGCTAACCCGGGACGTGTCGTGCTGTTACTTGGCTTTGCTCAAATATTCCAACAAGATGTAATCAAAATTATCAAGGTGACAAATTCATTACGCCAGACGCGCGTTTCGTCTACATAAGACTCATCAGTGGCGTTTAACTATAAATGTTTAAGATATTCTTAATTGGGAGATGGAATAATATTATTTTCATTGGGAGATTAAATAATATAAGTCCACTGGGATCGTGTAAATACACAATACAGGCAGTTCAAAATATTATATAAAGGGTCTAAAAGAATGCTGCTGAACCAGTACACTTATTTAGTATCGGATCGACAAACATGACGATACAGCATAAACAAAAAATAATAATATACAAGTCTAGAAGATTATGCAACGATACATATGACGGTGTTTCTTGTCATAAATTTAGACACAGACTGACCAACGAATGGCCTTAGTCATTGAATGTCAATATAAATAAATAACGAAAACAATCATAACATATTCATCTTAAACTTTCTCATTTTAAATGAACCCAAAACTTTTTAAATAGTTGCTTCTCAATCCGCTAACCCGGGACGTGCCGTGCTGTTACTTGGCTTTGCTCAAATATTCCAACAAGATGTAATCAAAATTATCAAGGTGACAAATTCATTACGCCAGACGCGCGTTTCGTCTACATAAGACTCATCAGTGGCGTTTAACTATAAATGTTTAAGATATTCTTCATTGGGAGATGGAATAATATTTTTTTTCATTGGGAGATGGAATAATATAAGTCCACTGGGATCGTGTAAATACACAATACAGGCAGTTCAAAATATTATATAAAGGGTCTAAAAGAATGCTGCTGAACCAGTACACTTATTTAGTATCGGATCGACAAACATGACGATACAGCATAAACAAAAAATAATAATATGCAAGTCTAGAAGATTATGCAACGATACATATGACGGTGTTTCTTGTCATAAATTTAGACACAGACTGACCAACGAATGGCCTTAGTCATTGAATGTCAATATAAATAAATAACGAAAACAATCATAACATATTCATCTTAAACTTTCTCATTTTAAATGAACCCAAAACTTTTTAAATAGTTGCTTCTCAGTCCGCTAACCCGGGACGTGTCGTGCTGTTACTTGGCTTTGCTCAAATATTCCAACAAGATGTAATCAAAATTATCAAGGTGACAAATTCATTACGCCAGACGCGCGTTTCGTCTACATAAGACTCATCAGTGGCGTTTAACTATAAATGTTTAAGATATTCTTAATTGGGAGATGGAATAATATTATTTTCATTGGGAGATTAAATAATATAAGTCCACTGGGATCGTGTAAATACACAATACAGGCAGTTCAAAATATTATATAAAGGGTCTAAAAGAATGCTGCTGAACCAGTACACTTATTTAGTATCGGATCGACAAACATGACGATACAGCATAAACAAAAAATAATAATATACAAGTCTAGAAGATTATGCAACGATACATATGACGGTGTTTCTTGTCATAAATTTAGACACAGACTGACCAACGAATGGCCTTAGTCATTGAATGTCAATATAAATAAATAACGAAAACAATCATAACATATTCATCTTAAACTTTCTCATTTTAAATGAACCCAAAACTTTTTAAATAGTTGCTTCTCAATCCGCTAACCCGGGACGTGCCGTGCTGTTACTTGGCTTTGCTCAAATATTCCAACAAGATGTAATCAAAATTATCAAGGTGACAAATTCATTACGCCAGACGCGCGTTTCGTCTACATAAGACTCATCAGTGGCGTTTAACTATAAATGTTTAAGATATTCTTCATTGGGAGATGGAATAATATTTTTTTTCATTGGGAGATGGAATAATATAAGTCCACTGGGATCGTGTAAATACACAATACAGGCAGTTCAAAATATTATATAAAGGGTCTAAAAGAATGCTGCTGAACCAGTACACTTATTTAGTATCGGATCGACAAACATGACGATACAGCATAAACAAAAAATAATAATATGCAAGTCTAGAAGATTATGCAACGATACATATGACGGTGTTTCTTGTCATAAATTTAGACACAGACTGACCAACGAATGGCCTTAGTCATTGAATGTCAATATAAATAAATAACGAAAACAATCATAACATATTCATCTTAAACTTTCTCATTTTAAATGAACCCAAAACTTTTTAAATAGTTGCTTCTCAGTCCGCTAACCCGGGACGTGTCGTGCTGTTACTTGGCTTTGCTCAAATATTCCAACAAGATGTAATCAAAATTATCAAGGTGACAAATTCATTACGCCAGACGCGCGTTTCGTCTACATAAGACTCATCAGTGGCGTTTAACTATAAATGTTTAAGATATTCTTCATTGGGAGATGGAATAATATTATTTTCATTGGGAGATTAAATAATATAAGTCCACTGGGATCGTGTAAATACACAATACAGGCAGTTCAAAATATTATATAAAGGGTCTAAAAGAATGCTGCTGAACCAGTACACTTATTTAGTATCGGATCGACAAACATGACGATACAGCATAAACAAAAAATAATAATATACAAGTCTAGAAGATTATGCAACGATACATATGACGGTGTTTCTTGTCATAAATTTAGACACAGACTGACCAACGAATGGCCTTAGTCATTGAATGTCAATATAAATAAATAACGAAAACAATCATAACATATTCATCTTAAACTTTCTCCTTTTAAATGAACCCAAAACTTTTTAAATAGTTGCTTCTCAATCCGCTAACCCGGGACGTGCCGTGCTGTTACTTGGCTTTGCTCAAATATTCCAACAAGATGTAATCAAAATTATCAAGGTGACAAATTCATTACGCCAGACGCGCGTTTCGTCTACATCAGACTCATCAGTGGCGTTTAACTATAAATGTTTAAGATATTCTTCATTGGGAGATGGAATAATATTTTTTTTCATTGGGAGATGGAATAATATAAGTCCACTGGGATCGTGTAAATACACAATACAGGCAGTTCAAAATATTATATAAAGGGTCTAAAAGAATGCTGCTGAACCAGTACACTTATTTAGTATCGGATCGACAAACATGACGATACAGCATAAACAAAAAATAATAATATGCAAGTCTAGAAGATTATGCAACGATACATATGACGGTGTTTCTTGTCATAAATTTAGACACAGACTGACCAACGAATGGCCTTAGTCATTGAATGTCAATATAAATAAATAACGAAAACAATCATAACATATTCATCTTAAACTTTCTCATTTTAAATGAACCCAAAACTTTTTAAATAGTTGCTTCTCAGTCCGCTAACCCGGGACGTGTCGTGCTGTTACTTGGCTTTGCTCAAATATTCCAACAAGATGTAATCAAAATTATCAAGGTGACAAATTCATTACGCCAGACGCGCGTTTCGTCTACATAAGACTCATCAGTGGCGTTTAACTATAAATGTTTAAGATATTCTTAATTGGGAGATGGAATAATATTATTTTCATTGGGAGATTAAATAATATAAGTCCACTGGGATCGTGTAAATACACAATACAGGCAGTTCAAAATATTATATAAAGGGTCTAAAAGAATGCTGCTGAACCAGTACACTTATTTAGTATCGGATCGACAAACATGACGATACAGCATAAACAAAAAATAATAATATACAAGTCTAGAAGATTATGCAACGATACATATGACGGTGTTTCTTGTCATAAATTTAGACACAGACTGACCAACGAATGGCCTTAGTCATTGAATGTCAATATAAATAAATAACGAAAACAATCATAATATATTCACCTTAAACTTTCTCATTTTAAATGAACCCAAAACTTTTTAAAAAGTTGCTTCTCAGTCCGCTAACCCGGGACGTGCCGTGCTGTTACTTGGCTTTGCTCAAATATTCCAACAAGATGTAATCAAAATTATCAAGGTGACAAATTCATTACGCCAGACGTGCGTTTCGTCTACATAAGACTCATCAGTGGCGTTTAACTATAAATGTTTAAGATATTCTTCATTGGGAGATGGAATTTATGACAAGAAACACCGTCATATGTATCGTTGCATAATCTTCTAGACTTGTATATTATTATTTTTTGTTTATGCTGTATCGTCATGTTTGTCGATCCGATACTAAATAAGTGCACTGGTTCAGCAGCATTCTTTTAGACCCTTTATATAATATTTTGAACTGCCTGTATTGTGTATTTACACGATCCCAGTGGACTTATATTATTCCATCTCCCAATGAAAAAAATATTATTCCATCTCCCAATGAAGAATATCTTAAACATTTATACAGACAATACGATATTAAGTATTCAAAAGCCTGTTTATGGCAACATTTAAAGTAGAAAGCATTTACTTATATACTATTAATTATATTAAACCGATGAATTAGATGGGTTTTAAACCATGCGTGTATAATAATCACTCCATCTGATAATTTGGTGACCGAAATGCAGTCTTTATTAAAACCAAGTAAAGTGTTTATAAAATGTCACAATATTGTTTGAATATATGACCTGGCAGGGATTGTTTAGTTTAAACATATTTTATTTGTTCATAACAAAATGGATTGGACACAAGTAAATCATACTTATGAAGTCCTCTCCAAAATACAATATTTACATGTAATATTTATACGAACGAGCATGCAAATAATAATAATAATAATAATAATAATGATAATAATAATAATAATAATAATAATAATAATAATAATAATAATAATAAGCTACATAAAACGGATAAGAACAAATATTGTTGAAGAAAAGGAGAAATAAAAAATACACTCAGTGTTAAAATATCAAATAAATATAGCTATATAGGTGTTGATGATTACGAAGCTACGATTAACGTTCTTCGATGGTGCTTAAACTAAAATAAATCTTTTAGACCGTTTTATAAATGCATAAACATGGTTAAATACAGTTTTATTTTGATCGATAGTTAACTCCGGCTTACCAAAAACTAGTAAGTTAAGGTCCATTACGATATTATTAGGTAACCAAGTGAGATCATTGATTAGTAGTTCCCTATAGTCCTTATACAGTGAACATTCAAAAAAGTAGTGTTGTGCATTTTAATTTGCAGAGCCACAACGACAGGAAGAGTCTGTGGTAATATTAGCTTTGAATAGGACATTATTTAGGAATGACGCAGAGCATTTAAATTGGGTTAAAATTATATTTATAAGTTTTCTTGGTTCATATGAGAAATATTTCGGGATATTTTGTTATTAATTGATAGTTTTTTCATTTCCATTTTGAATTGTCCGAGAGACTTTGAATGTCGAATTGACGGGTCAAGACTGTTCCAATTTTTTATTGTGGCAGATATAAATGAGTCCTTAGTTGGAGACAATCTGCAGAAAGGCAGAATAATATCTTCGCCATTTCTTAAAGGATATGTTGTCATACTATGTATATTTGGGGGTATAAAATTGCAAAGTCCGGGGCGTGTCTGTTTATAATATTGTAAAACATTTGTAGTTTCCTTCTTTGTCTTCTTACAGCTAATGTCTCCCACCCAATTTCTTGATATATTAATTCTTTTTAAGTAAATATTGGCAGTCCAGTTACTATTCTTGCACATTCCAACTGTAATTGTTCCAGTCTATTAGCATTGTTAATACCACAATTATCCCAGACTTCAGTTGCATATTCAAAAATAGGTCTAATAAAAACTAAATATAATTTGTCTAAGGTTTTTCTGCTTAACTGATATTTTAATTTACGTAAAACATTTAAATGTTTTGTTACACTAACTATTATTAGTCTATGTGCTTCTGCCATTTTCCATCATCGCTAAAAGTGACACCGAGATGCTTATGTAGGTTTGTGATAGGAATATTGTTTCCATTTAACTGAAAGTTGAGATTTAATATTACTGTATTGGAAAAAATCATTATTTCCGTTTTCTCTGGATTAAAAGACATTAACCATTTTTTGGACCATTCGTCAAGTTTTTCCAGATCACGATCAATCACATGTTTAAGCTGTATTTAATCATGACTAGAGAAATTGAATAAAGTGTCATCAGCAAATAGTCTGTAGAAAGAGGTAAGTGTATCAGCTATATCGTTGATGTACACAAAAAGAGCAAAGGGCCAAGTACAGAACCCTGAAGAACACCCGCCTGAATATTACAGCAAGAAGAGGATGATTGGTTTATTATCACTTTTTGATTTCTTCCATAGAGATAACTATTAAACCAGTTCAACAAAGCACCACAAATACCATAAGCTCTAAGTTTATACAGTAAACCTCTATGCCAGACTTTATCAAAAGCCTTAGAAAAATCACAAAAACAAAGCAATTTATTTCCTTGTTTTCTAGCGAGTTCACGATTCAATTGTACATTTCTATTAGTTGATGAACTGTGGAATATTTTGGAAGGAAACCTGTTTGATATTTGTATATTAAGTTATTAGCGTGGAGATGATTGTAAACATTTTTAAATATAATTCTTTCCATTACTTTTCCTACGCAGCTGATCAATGAAATTGGTCTATAGTTTGAAAGTAGTGATTGGTCCCCTTTTTTGAATATTGCTAAAACATTCCCTAATTTCCAACTACAAGGAAATCTGCACCGTTCCGGGGACTTGTTGAAAATTATTTTAAGGGGAAAAGCAATTCTTTCTGGGCAAAGTTTTAACATTCGATGGCTTATGATATCTGGACCGGATGCTTTGTTTGGCTAAATAGTCTTGATAATATTAATAATCTCACTAAGTTCTATATGACTATCTGATAAATAGTTTTGTGATCTATCTGGAAATTCGGGAAGGTAAGTATTTTTATCCTCTAAATAGGATATAGTTGAAAGGTATTTATTCAAGAGATTGCACTTTTCTTCGTCTTCGAAAACAAATTCTCCAAACTGTTGATCATTAATTATATTTTGTAAAGGTGGCAGTTGTTTTGTTTCATTGGACGATTTTATGAACATTTTCGTTATTTTCCAATAGGTTTTCGAATTATCTATGTTTTCTAGTATAATATTGTCTAGATTTTGCTCAAACTTTTCTTTTGACTTTTTCTTCAGATTATTTACTTTGTTTCTCTGTTTTTACTTCAAGATATCAGTGGCTTTCTTAGTATTTATGGATCTTTTTCGCAGTCTATCCCGTTTCCTAAGTTCACGCCTTAGTTCACTGTTGAACCAGTGTTTATCATTGTTCCTAACAGTTATACATTTAGTCGGTATACAATCTCGAGCAATTTGCAAAAAGTTGTCTGTAAAACTTTCACACGCTTGATTAACATCTATATTATCCAGCTCTGTCATAAATCCATATTTCTCCTTTGAAAGAATTAAGTTCTCTCTTGGGACATTCGATAAATACGATAGGCGCATCATGATCGCTCACAATTCGCGGATTTTCTAAAACATCTGAATAAGTACATTTAAGTTAATCGCTTTAAAGAATTGGGTCAAGAAGGATACTACTGAGATCAGTTGTTCTCGTTGGTTTTATTCAACTCAAGTTGAATAAATTTATTGTGTCTACTAGCTTATTGTTATTTAGTTTATATAAATCTGAAAGTCACCCACAACCACAATATTATCACAAATTTGGCTGGCAAGGCCTAATGCATGATTTAAACGTGTCCACTAAAGTTCGTCTGTCCATTCTGGTCGATATATGTTACAAAGAAGTAATGTTTGTCCTTTTGTTCTAATTTTAACCCAGATTGTTTCTTCTACCTGGTTTTCTAATTCGAGTACACGTTCTATTGCCACGTGTTCCTTAACATATACGATGAGTCCTCCCTCAAAAGTGTTTCTGTCTTTACGTGCTGTAATAGTACTGAAGGAATCGAGTTGGATATCTGAATTTTTAATGGTTGGATTTAAATGTGTTTCAGTGATTGATAATATATCGTATGCATCAAAAACGTCGTTCAGAAATTCAAGTTTATTTCTTATACTTCGTATATTTAAATTACATATTGAGACTGATTTATCGGATTCACTACTTGATTCAGTTGAAGGACCTGGATTTTGTTCTATATTACCAATAATTAGAATAAAATGAAGTATAAACAACAGAAAAACGACATTGATTTTTGGGACCACTGATTGGAGAATAGTCAAAGCTATACAAGACAAGTGCACTGTAAGTTAATTATCAATATTTCTAAAAAATTAAGTTGCTTGATAGGGCCACGGTCTTTCTTTACACGACAATAAAGTAGACCTATGGCTATCATGTATGTCCCAAGGTCACTATCCATCACCTTTTGGGTCAATGACAGAGACACAAGGACAGTAGGATAGACATAGTTCTAAGAGGCATCTGTTGGGTGCACCGGTTAAATCATCAACACATTTTTGTTTTGATAGAACAATTAAAAGAAATTGCAATATAATAATACAAATAAAAAAACATATATATACAGTGGTAGGTTTTCATGTGCTGAAGAGTGATTTTATTTTTATGGGTTTTTGCATTAATTTGTAAAAAATTGGGTTTGCCAGTTAGTATCATTTAACTTATTGTCAAACTCAATTTTGTTTTAATAGTTTACCATTACAATATGTCTAAGACAAACATCATAACCTCAAACATGTCACCCAGTGGTGTATTGACAATTAGTTAAAGGTTGGTCAAATATCTGAATACAGTATCATGTAAAATATTCCAGGTTTACATTTTATATATTGCATAAAAGATTTTGTTGAATGAAATATATGTCTAAATTAAACACAGATGATATTGGGGATTGTTTAACTCAAACTGTAAAATTTTGGTTTATTACTTAATCAACATATTGTGTAATAGGGTTAGATTGTACAGTTTGTACTGCATTAACAAATGTGTACAAAACGTATGATAAAAAGAGTTACAGTAAGTCAATGCATATAAATTGTTGACAATTATTCCTTTCTATATAATACATGTACTTTCTCAAATAAGAAACACAACACAAGAAAAAATATGCTTTACTCATAAATTTCAATTATAAATTACAACAGAATTAAACACACAGAACAGTAACATTTTGAAAAAATGTTCTCAAAGGGTCACTTTTCCCAAAAATGTTAATTTTGTGCGTCATGATGCAATATTTTGCAGAAGAACAGTCAATATCTGTTATGTCATCTGTTTGCCTGCTGAACAGCTCTTATACGCCTGGACATAGACTGAAATAAATGCTGTACCTGTGCCCTCGGAATTATTTGATATTCAACGTGAATGCATGCTGTAATTCCTGCAGTGTTTGATGAGGTGGTTGACGTTACGTATCCGGCGGTCGAGTTAATCTAACGAATGCTCAATCGGGTTTAGATCTGTTGACCGTGAAGGCCAACACATACTATTCACGTTCTGTTGCTGCAAAAGTCAACAACGATCCTTGAAGTTTTTGTCTTGCATTATTATGTTGAAAAGCCTCCCTATGGACATCGATTGCGGGCAATAGGTGAGGCTGTAGAATCTTCACGACAGCGAACTGCACTAAAGTTGCCTAGAATATGAACCAATGGTGTTTTCTATCGAAAAAAGTTGCATCCCACATCATTACGCTGCTTTCGCCGAAATTGTTGACTTCAACGTCACAATTGTGTGCAAATTGTTCGTTTCGTCGTCTGTATCCCCGAATTCGGCAATTTCTAGCAAAAAGCGAGATTCGTCGCTGAACCACATGCTTTTCCAGTTCCGCAAATCACATCCTCGAACAATATTGCACTATCGTACCCTTGCCTGGCGATGTTAGCGTCTCAAAGTGACTCTAAAGTATGTTCGTCTGGCGCGCCACCCATGTGGTTTTGCAATCAAGTTCGGATGGTCTGGACAAAAAATCTGTGCAAATCAGGTATGTTATTGGCAGAAATTATTGCAGGAACGGTCCTGTGGCTTAAATGGCACAGCCTGATGTATACCGATCCAGGGCGTTAGTAGTGATGCGTGGGCGCCCTGCACGAGTTTTGTCTTCTGAAGTGTCAAAGTGCTGGTACGGCTCCCACATGCGAGAAATCGTGCTGTTGAAGCATTCAATTGTTTCCAAACCTCACGATGTGATTCAACTGCCTGCCGATAGAGATGTTCCGGCTAGCAGCTTCTAACCTCGGCATAGCGTTTCCTCGTCAGATGTCAATTTGCCTACTGTGATGGAGAAAACGAGTACCGAGTTTTTATACCCGCAGTACCTGCCAGCAAATCACCCATGAATTGCACGTGCAAAACAACTGATATTTGTCAAGCCTAGAGTGGTCTAGAGCTCTATACCTGAAAATTTCGAAACGCGCGTTCCAATTTTTTACGCTTGATTGAATTTAAATGCAGTCCGGGGTAAAATTTCGTAAGGGGTTTAAATGTAATCATCAATGTTTATTTTATTTTTATTTAAGAAAAACACATTTTTAAAATTAAAAATTGTGTTGCGATTCTTTTTGGGATAGTATACTTGTTTACAGTTAATCCGGTTTTTTGTCTGTCTCAGCGGGCATCATGTCCAGCGGTCTAGACCAATCGGCCGAATCCGCTATATTAAAATATAGCTTCATTAACTGGGGGAATCGTAGAAATAGACATAGTACATGTGTACTAGCGTGTGTTGATGGAATGTTTCGTAACCAATACGTATTAATCTGTACACGTGTACTTTGTCTATGTCTACGATTCACCCGGTTAATGAAGCTATATTTTTATAACGCGAATTTGGCCGAGTGGTCTAGACTGCTGCACATAATGCCCGCTGAGGGTAAGCAAAAATTTTACAGTATAAAAATCTAATTCTACAGTGTTGGGCTTAATTTGTAGACAAACTTAAACATTTGGTATTAACCCTGTATATTTGATGCTTCAGAAATAATCCGCTGGATAGATAATAAGACCTCTAATGACGTAACAATAAGTGATGCAGACAAAAAATTTTTTTAAATGTTTAAGAAATAGATTATTGCGAGCGGGCTTTATGGGAATTAGAACATGGTCAGACCTTATATTTGTCAATATTTTATACCGAGCGACAGCGAGGTATAAAATGAAGACAAATATAAGGTCTGACCATGTTAGAATTAGAACATGGTCAGACCTTATATTTGTCAATATTTTATACCGAGCGACAGCGAGGTATAAAATGAA
The DNA here is from genome assembly GCA_944474755.1 of Limnoperna fortunei. Classification (NCBI taxonomy): domain Eukaryota; kingdom Metazoa; phylum Mollusca; class Bivalvia; order Mytilida; family Modiolidae; genus Limnoperna; species Limnoperna fortunei. Next base: position 83,249,144 of record OX104111.1, on the reverse strand, counting down.
GACAAATATAAGGTCTGACCATGTTCTAATTCCCATAAAACCCGCTCGCAATAATCTATTTCGATTCTAATATGTCTAACAAATGTTTTAAAATTTCGAAGCGGTTCTAAGAGGACGCTTTCAGTGGTAATATTGTTTTTTGAAACTAATACGATATATCCCAAAACAGTATGTTAAAGCAAATAAAATTGACTTAAACTTTTTTTTCTCGTCATTTTATTGAATGTACGTACCTTTTAAACAAAAATATTGAGAAATCTTAACGAAATTGCGTCGTTCCAGTTTGAAATTTTCAGTTCAGCGTTATATGACGTCGGAATTCTAATTGTGACGTCATATTAATTCGAATGTAGAATTGTTAAAAAAATAATGTATCGGGAGTAGTTTAAATCATATAAATCTCAGAATTCAGACTAAAAATAACTAAACTATTAACAATAACGATAATTATGGATACCACACAACAAACTGCATTTGTAAGTCAGTTTTTACATTTACAAAAAAACACACAGTTTACGCATGTGCGAACTAAACTTATTGGAATTTTGACACAGCTTTGTTTACATAGCTAAAGCAGGACGTCATATTAGAATTTAAATTTATGTATGTCTTTATAAGACGTCTCATATTACTGTCACATAAATAATATAAGAAATAAATATCATCTTTGCGTTTTTATACGGCGACTTAATTCCTTAATTTGAAGGCATACACTATGTACTTTTTCAACAGAAGCATTAACAAACATTAAAAAATGACGAATGTATGTGAATACGCTTTGAAATATAATACGAAGAACATTTGTTCAAGTAGATTCCGGTAAAGACAATGGATTCTGGTAAGTTGTGTCGCCCAATTTTGATGATTATTCTGGAACACCAGTAACGTTGTATTTTCTGATTCCGCCAACGGTATACTAGGAATATCAACTCTGAATCCAACCAACTACTTCAACTCTAAATCCAACCTGCTGCTTAACCGAAAGCAATAAGAAACTTGATGATAAGATTTTTTCATACGGTTAACGTTTTACTTTCCAGTCAGTGCAAATATCAAATATCTAATGAATGTGTCCCCAATCATTAACTTTGAAAATTATGATATGCTTTTGATTTTGCCTGTTATGTATTCTATATAACAAAACTTAAACAGTTAATTATTTTTTCATTCATATCTTTATTTCCTCATTTATATGAGATTATATTAAATACAATGTATTGGTATTAGTAGTAACTAAATAATAAGGTGAGTATTTACATACAGATGGGTGTAAGCAACGTTAAAATGTCGAAATATCAATAATAGTATTTACATGTCTATAAATATGAACTAAGATATCCTGAATCCAGCTCTTGCTGACAACCGTTCATGTCTCAGCAGACGACGTTGACAAACGTTTCAACCTGTTATAGTGCGCTATAGATTGAACAATATGTCTATGACATAGTAAAAGAAAACTGTCATAATCGACTAGATGATCAGTGTCGTCGATATTTTTACCAAGGAGAATTTGATATAATTGTTCCTCGTCTTTTACGTAAAGTTTTAAAAGAATTCAAAGGAAACATTTTCTAGCACGATATCCCAAAAGGTATTCTGTAAAACGAATATTCTCTTACAGTTGCAGCATATGTGGACATAAATATCAGAGATTGTCTGTCACAAATCGAACATGTTCCTCGAACTGAATTTGGTATATCCGTTATTAGTTTCGATATGATGTAAGAATTTGTCACTTCTTGGTTGGAAATAGCGAGTTTCCAGAATTTAGCTAGGACTACATTTTTTATATATTGATCTGAATCTTTGGAAGTCCGAGTCATTAGTCACTCTTGCATTCCACTCCTTTTGCTTGCATAGAGTCAATAGCTCAACTCAATTTACATGTACCGGTAAAACGATACGAGATGTAAGGATAAGAACAAATTATGTTGTTTACGCGTCTATTACAATATGTGTTCAACCTATTTCTTGTTTAAAATTCTTGACAGTAGAATTATTATTACTTTCAGGAAAATGGTAACTGGTTTCCCGAGAGAAAAGTACTGTATTGAACATGTATATATTTTTTTATCTTACTTATTATTCATTGCAGTCACTTTAAACACATTTTATTGTTGAAAAGCAATTGGATCAGACACAAGTTTCACAATTAGTACTGTCTTTTCCAGAAACGTAAATATATACACACAATGATAGACATCATACATTATAGAATTACAACAATATGTATTATGTATATGAAGACATGAATTTTGAAAAGATAATAATATTATTACAAATAGAATTATAAAACAAGAAAAATACTAAAGAGATGATTCAATTGATTTCGTGTGCAAGAAAAGAACGAATCGAACAGACCCTTGTATATGATGTTTTACGAACCCGCCGTAAAGTATTGACATGAAAATTTCTGTGTTAATTTGCAATATAACAAAAGGATTATTATATATATTTTTTCTGACCTATACTGTAAATATATTTACTTTATTATTTAGTAGTTATTTATTTGAAATTCATTTAGTCGTGACTCATCATCAATGATCATACGAAGCGTTTTACAACAAAACACTATTTCTTTAAAATACATACGAATTGTTTTTGACTTTTACTTTTAGACATTACGGTTGTTGTCGAAAAGTTAATCGTTCAGAATCTTTAAGAAATTAATTTCCGTAAAATAACAGTTTAAGCTTAATCGGTGAAACTTCCATAGTTATCCTTTTTATTTCATTACATACGAGTTCTCTGAGTATGAAATCTATGACACTGTAGTAAACAGTGTTCAGCATTCTCATTCTAGAAACCACATATGCATTCTGCATTTGGTACTAAATTTGCTTTATTTAAGTCAGCATTAAGGGAACTGCAGTTATTGCGCAATCTCGCATGTGATACATTATACAGTCTATCACCGTAAGCAAAATATATTGGAGGTTTTTTGCATCTGAAATATAAATGTTGTAATTTTGATTCAAAGGAAGTAAACGTAGGAAGTTCTCTGATTTTTAAGTCCAAGGCGTTCCATAGTTTAATCGATGATGGAAAAAAAGACTCTTGATAAATTGATAAGCGATAAAATGGTATACTTATATTCAATTTACTTCGCAGATTGTAATTACTTGTTTCAAATGTTTCAGCTGGGACTAAATCATATAGATAATCAGGTGCCTGGTTAAAATCATAAAGATAATCAGGTGCCTGGTTATGAACAATTTTATAAAAAAAAACCAATATTTTTTTTAAACTCCCTTCTTACACTTATTTTTTCCCATCCCGTTTCATTAAAAATAGATGTAATACAAGCGTAGCATGGTAAACCTGTTATTATACGTGCAGCCTCAATTTGAATTCTTTCTAGTCTTTCTGAATTAACCTGCCCACAGTTGTCCCTAATTTTAGATGCATATTCTAAGGTCGGTCTTATAAAAGTGAAATATATTTTTCAAGATATTCCCTTTTTAGTTTAAATTGTAGTTTTCGTAAGACGGTTAGCTGTTTAGATGCTTTCTGTACCAGATTATCACTACTAAAAGTAACACCTAAATGTTTATTTGTGGCAACAGGGGCTAAAGAACGCCACTTTCAGCAATTTTTCAGCTATTTCATGGCGTCCAGTTTTTATTGGGGGAGGAAGCCGGAGTACCCGGAGAGAACCCCCGACCTGCGGTAGGAAAACTGGCAATCCTTGTCAATTAAGATTGGAGTCGAGTACACCCTGCCTGCAGTGAGAATCGAACCCGCAATCTCAGTGTTGACAGACCACGTGATCAATAGTAGACTTCGATTTAGGTGATTACTTTTTGAAAGGAGAAGTAACAAAGGATGATTTACTGCCTTTACCAACACAGGAGCTGATAACAGGTAGGTTGATTCAAATAATTAAAATAACAAATTTATTCTATAGGTAAAAAAGTCCAAGGAGTCTGAATTGCTCATGTGAATTTAAATTTAAATTTAATATAATATTGATATCTATTTTTATATGCTAACCATTTTGCAAAATATAACTCATATATGCAGGTAAAATATATATGCAATGTTTATATTTCAGCCGTGAAACCTAGACAAATTTTCTGCTCCCATTTCAACAGAAGATATTCAGAAAAAAATTGAGAATTCAATTCCAAAGTCAACGAGAAAAAACAACCGATGGGCGTTGTCTGTTTGGGTTGCTTGGTCTTTTGAGCGGAATTTGTATCCAGCTATGCTTAACGATGGTGGGCAAGAGATACCAAGTGATCCTAACCTTTTGACGAATGAACTATTAAATAATTGTATGGCACAATTCATACAAGAGTGTAGAAGACAAGATGGGACTCCTTACCCCCCAAATACTCTGGTGCAAATTTCCTCAGCATTACAAAGGTAAATTTATTATTTTAGAATAGGCATATAAATAAAATATAAATAATATTAAATAAAAATAAAAACCACAAAAAAAAACAAATTATAACAACAACAAACAAAGGAACTAGACAAAGTCGATCTAGCGATCACTGATACCCCCGCTTTTGTAAAAAATGCTAACGTTTTGAGTGGACTGTGACCTTGAAATTTGACGGATATAGGCTTCTTACCAACCTGATATATAACAATATCCCAAAGTTCCATTTAAATCGGATACAAACTTTTAGATTTATTGTCCGAAAACAACTTTTTTGTTAAAATTGCTAACGTTTTTCGTTGACTGTAACCTTGAAATTTGACGGATTTCCCCCAAAATCGATAGGCTTTTTACCAACCTGATATATAACAATATCCCAAAGTTTCATTCAAATTGAATGTAAACTTTTTGAATTATCATCCGGAAACCAAATGTGGACGCACATGTGGACGCACGGACGGACATGAGGACCACTATATACCCCCGACTCTGTCGAGCGGGGGTATAAAAAACAAAAACATAAATATAAAACAAAACAAATTAACGATATACATTTATTTACAGATATCTGAGAATCGACTGCAAACGTGCGGATGTAAACTTTTTCCAAAAGGATGACCCCATATTTGCCTTTTTCCGAAAAAGTCTAGATAGCAGAATGAAGGAACTAACCAATCAGGGTATTGGAACAAATATCAAACGTGCAGACCCCGTTCTCCCGACTGATGAACACAGTTAAGGGATTCTGGTGTTTTTAATACAGAGACTGCTTCTGGATTAAGTAATATTGTGTTTTTCTATAACTGCAAATTGTTCGGGTTCAGAGGTATGGATGAGCACAAAGTTCTTGATGCATCCCAGTTTACTATATCAACCGACTCGTGTGGTGCTAAATTTCTCAATTATACTGGACGATTATGTAAAAACGTTCAAGGTGGTCTCCATAACTGAAGTGTTGATGTTAAGAGAATTTCTTAAAAAAGTGATCCAAAAAACCCAAGATGTGTAGTTAAAATTTATGATAAGTATTTATCGCTAATTCCGAGACAAGGAAGGTTTTATAGGAAACCGCTTCCACATTGCTCTTTTGATGGACAGCCTAGATTTAGTACGCCGCCTATCGGCATAAATACTCTGCAGTCTAAAATGAAAGAGCTTTTTCAAAATGCTGGCATTGATGTTAATAATAGACGGATAACAAATCATTCCGGTAAAGTAACTTGTGCCACAACTCTTTTCAATGCTGGGTATGATGACCTTGTAGTCAAATCAAGAAGTGGACATCGTTCAAACGCTTTAGATGTTTACAAACGCCCTCTTGAGTCTATGTCTGAAAATGTAAGCAATACGCTGCAACCACCGAAACCACAAGATTATGACCAAAAACAACCACAATTAAGTACAAAGGAAAACACTGAACCAACTGTAAACACTGTCAAGAAAGAGTCAAATGATGATGATGTTCTTACTATTACAGTGCCCAATTCGGTTTCAAAAGTTGTTATTTATAAAAATTGAAAAAGATTTGCTTTAGAGTTATGAAAATAAATAAACTATTAATGTGTACAATTTATAAGTTGAATGTCTTTATTTGCAAAAGCATTATATGCTATAGCACAATTACAGTATATAATAGTGACATATGACGAACAACAGGAGAGACATATTGATTAAAGTACAATTATAATATCAAGAAGTTTCTACTTTCAAATGCAAATTTTATAAAAGTACACAATTTTATAACTAACTTTTTGGAATTCCCAGACAATAAATATCTAAGTTTAGTCGTATTTGGCCATGAACAAAAATATTTAGGTAAAAACTTAAGTCTTAATGATCTATAGGCTGGACATACAAGTAGGAAATAGTATTCATTTTCAACACAAGACATATCACAACATTCACAAAGTCTTAGATTTCTCGGCAAATCTAGATATCTACCAGTTTCTAGATTTATCTTTGCTGTACCACTGCGTATTTTAGTAAGAAAATGTGAGTTATAACAAAGATCTATATATTCTTCGAAACCAAAAACTGGTTTAATTATATTACATAAAGTCGACTTTTCACAATTTTTAACCTCTTCATGCCATGATTGGATATATTGATCTTTGATTATGTTATAAATAACGTCAATGGAGATATTTTCGTTTGATAGTTGATACCATACATAGTTTAGGCCTAATGAAAACAACAAATCACGTACATTTGATACCCAATTAGTTTTACCATTATTTGCATCTGTAAGTAACAAATTATAAATGTCATATACAACAGGTTATTCAAAATGTGTCTTATTTATTAATTGAGCCAAATTATGCCCGAGGCAATTATAGTCTAGTCCCTTATAATTTTAAACAAAAGTTAATCCTTTATGAAGACCATGAAAATGTCATGGTCTTCACAAATAAGACGTACAAAATTAGACGTTTTCATTGGTCGAGAGCACTTTACTGTGGTCTAAAATGTATTTTAAAGCTTGAAGGATTTAACAAAAACGAAAAACTGTAAATGTAATATTTTCTATAATATTAAATTAGCCATTTTATTATTTACAACGTGAACTATATTGTAGAGTATGGGTTTTCACCTAACTACTCAATCGTACCCGAAAAGAATTATGTATCATAATGAGATAAGAAGAAGAGATCGAACATATGAAAAGTGTTACAAACGAACGATAATTTAGTTTTATAGGTATGATTACGACTAATCAACCCTGACACGGGATATCGTAAGAGACCTAAGTAGGTGAAATAAATTCATAACAAAGCATGTGTTACATTTTAATGACTGAATACTATTCATAAATCACTTCACGTATAACTCATTTGTAAGTAATCATGTGTTCAATGTTTTTAAACATAAGTGTTGCAACGTGTGTGACAAACAATCTCGCTGAACAAATTACTCATTCGAAAAAAACAATAACAATAACCCCATATTGAATGTTTGTAAACATAAGCACGTGTTCTTTTAGGGTCGAATTTGTGATTAATTTCAAAATTAAACAACTGACATTATTATTTTCTATAACAAAACTAGTTGGCTGTAAAATTATGTCTAGTACGAATCGTGATCATCATTAGGAAGAACTTCACCACCAAGACTGTATATATCATATCTCGATCTCACTACCTTGGGACGAGAAGATTCATTTTCTTTGACTATAACAGAGCCATCATTTGTCCAGAATGAATGCAGTTGAACTTGGCAACAAAGTAAACGTTTCACATGTTTCAAATGTAGAAATATTCCAAACATTGCACAGTAATGTCACTATGTTGTTGTTCAAATACACACTATACGTATGGAAATACCTTGTTAATACCCTCTTTGTATTAACCTAGATTCGGCATTACAAGAAGTGACTGGTCTTGGATTCACAATAAATAATTCAACAAGCAAGACCATGCAATGTCGGTTAAAACAAACTCATGATGTTCCTCATTTGACTCAGATGTATTCATGAAATTAGGACCGTACAACTCAAGTTTTGTTAATCAACCGGTGATGCCTTCTTTGTATCTTAATTGGTTTATTAGTAATGGAGTACGACAGACACCAATGATGACTCATATCTTTTCGTGGCAACTTGATAATTTAAAAGACTACAGTAGTAAAATTGTTTAATGGCGACACATTTGCAAGTTCATGGTTCACAAAAATTGGACTGCCATTAGAAGGGTCAAGTCCAAGACATTACTTTAGCATAATCATGATTAACATTACAAAATTAAACGTCCTTATTATGGTAAATAATTGTCGTTAGCATTATCATTATAATGAAGAAATAACTATTCACATTCCAATTAGATGATCACGTGACTGGCCTTGGGGAAAAAGAAGCTCAGTCAACGGATATTAAAGTGCATAAGGTTGGTGTTGTGTCGCATTTTCGCCTGGTAACAAACAGATAACACATCTGTAACCATTCGTGAGCCAAAACATGGGGTAGTCTCGTTTGATACTCCTGAAAATATAACAAAGAAGCAGCAGTATCTCATTGATAATTTGTAAACTATGTATAGAGGTGGTGGGTGGGCGGGTTTTACCTTTAATATTAACTCTTAGAACTGCTAAAACTTTGAAAATTCCCAAACAGAAAGACATAATGAGGTCACCAGCCTACTTGCTAGGTCGCGTGGTACATTAATTAAGTTTACAAAACTTGAAATGATATCATTTGGGTTATTCGGTCAGCAGCAAAAACCAGACATGCGGATAAAGATAACAGGTCGTCAAACCTCAAAAGAAAGATAACTCTAGTTTGCATGCCGAGCAAGAGCCGTCACAATGTTATTTTGATTTATACCAAAAACTCATAAATCGATTTAACCTAGATTCGGCATTACAAGAATTTACTGGCCTTGGATTCACAATAAATAATTCAACAAGCAAGACCAATGTCGGTTAAAACGAACTCATCGATGTTTCTCATTTGACCCAGATGTATTAGGACCGTACAACTCAAGTTTTGTTACTCAACCGGTGATGCCTTCTTTGTATCTTAATTGGTTAATTAGTAATAGAGTATGACGGACACCAATGATGACTCGTATCTTTTCATGGCAACTTGATAGTTTAAAAGACTACAGTAGTAAACTTGTTTAATGGCGATGTAAAGGTCATGGCTCTCACAAATTGGACTACCATTAGAAGGGGCAAGTCCAAGACAATACTTTAGCATAATCATGATTAAGTGGATAATCACGATTAACATTACAAAAGTAAACGTCCTTATTATGGTAAATAATTGTCATTAGCATTATCATTATAATGAAGAAATAACTATTCACATTCCAATTAGATGATCACGTGACTGGCCTTGGGAAACAGAAGCTCAGTCAACGGATATTAAAGTGCATTAGCTTGGTGTTGTGTTGCATTTTCGCCTGGTAACATCTGGGAACAAACACATAACACATCTGTAACCATTCGTGAGCCATAACTTGGGGTAGTCTCCTTTGCTACTCTTATTTTATTGATAGTATCATACATGTTTACAAATAATTAGAACAAAATATAACAATGGGATTCGGAAACAAGCAATTAGCTTATATTAATCCGTCTCCGTTATAATACAAACAATTTAAACATTAAACATACATAATGCATGCTTATTAAATAACATCTATTCAACCATCAAACTATATGTGAAGAATATAAATAAAACTAAGTTCGTAAAGTATATAGTATTAAATATGACAATAAGATCGAAAAAGATACAAGGTATTGAAGGAAAAGGAAATAATTGTTGAAATGCAGTTTATCAGAAGCGTTTGCTCTGAACAATATATTTTTGAACAAGTTTAAATACATGAGTATTTCCATTTAAATATAAAGAATCTGACCCATACAATAATAAGTTTATATCGATAGGAGGATTAAGTGTATGTAAGGTTAAAGTGCGTAGCTGATAACTACTTTTGACATTTTTAAAAAAGGAAATGGTAAGTTGATTCGACATGCCCACATGAACATTTGGAGAGTTAACATTGTTTCGCATGAACAGATTGGTTCATTAGTAATGGAGTACGACGAAGGGGCAAGTCCAGGACATTACTTTAGCATAATCATGATTAAGTGGATAATCACGATAAACATTACAAAATTAAACGTCCTTATTATGGTAAATAATTGTCATTAGCATTATCATTATAATGAAGAAATAACTATTCACATTCCAATTAGATGATCACGTGGCTGGCCATGGGAAACAGAGCTCAGTCAACGGATATTAAAGTGCATTAGGTTGGTGCTGTGTTGCATTTTCGCCTGGTAACATCTGGGAACAAACACATAACACATCTGTAACCATTCGTGAGCCATAACTTGGGGTAGTCTCCTTGCTACTCCTGAAAATATAAACAAAGAAACAGCAGTATCTCATTGATAATTTGTTAACTATGTATAGAAGTGGTGGGTGGGCGGGTTTTAACTTTTAATATTGACTCTTAGAACTGCTAAAACACAACTTGACTTTGCAAATTCCCAAACAGAAAGACATAATGACGTCACCCAGCCCCTTGCTAGGTCATGGTACATTAATCAAGTTTACAAAAATTGAAATGATATCATTTGCGTTATTCGGTCAGCAGCAAAATGCTGACATACGGATAAAGATAAGAGGTCGTCAACCTCAAAAGAAATAATAACTCTAGTTTGCATGCCGAGTAAGAGCCTTCACAAAGGATGCAACCTACAGTTCTTTGCAATAAAATGTGATCGAACAGAGGTTGTGGTCCTGTTTTGTCAAATAAAATCATTTATGACATTTTTCATTGATCCAAATGTAATAGAAATCTGATACATATATCTACTTTGTGTACTGCACTCATAATTTTATGTTAACTTTATCCGATTTTTAAAAATCATTGATCGAAAACAGTTGTTTACATTGAGGAAATTGGACAATTTACGAGAATTTAGCTTCATTTGAAAAATTCTGACACTTTACGCCTAACAGAACATCAATATATGGCACATATATTTGTTTATTTCAATATATTCCTCAACAAAAAATCACTGGTAAAATACCTGTCTAGCAGTAATTCTGAACAGTTGTACCAATGTTTTTAATTGACATGCCCTTCGCGATCATCAACAGATAAAACCTTTAGGTTTCTGCAAATCACAAAACAATAGTTACTACTTCTTCAAAGAGAGATTGGAGTGAAAGTTGATGGCAGTAAATTAAAACACTACCAATGTACTACATCAGTAACTTTTAAAGCATCTGTGTGCAATTTAGTCTTTAAACAATTTGAATATTAATAATAGGAATGAATCTTTTTCTTGATTGAAAACTACTATTTAGGATTTAAGCAACCATTCAACAAAATCAAATAATTGATATGTCATATGTTTTAACTCTTTAAGTGAGGTTTAATGTCACTTTCAGCTATTCTGTCACATGATATTTAGAACCACCATCAAGTGACGAGATATCTACAAGAGGGCGGATATCAATTAGTGCATTTGCAGTAAAATACTTGAAGTAAAATATAATTATCTTTTTTGCGAAGTTTCCCACTAAACTTTATTATGACGTTAAATGCTTATTAGTGGAGGAAGCCGCAGTACTCGCTTTAAACATCCGATCTTCGGCCAGGAAACTGGTTTTGAAATTCGTTATTTTAGAAATGTTTGAAATTGGATTCTGATTTTCTGATAGACCTCTCAATTTCCAATTGTGATGGTCTGAATCCTGAAGGGTATATTATCCTTAGAAATAAACAACTTAATCGATGCATTTCAAATGTATAATAATAAGCCGATTGCAGATCATTTAATTTAAATGCATATTTGTATTTCAGATAATTGGTTTATCAGTAGCAATATTTCTTGCGTTTATCTTCTCAATGATTGTTGTAATCTGCTGCAAAAGCAAGACGTCAAAGTAAATACGAATGCAGAACAATAGAATTTTAATTTCTCATTATCTTTAACTTACTACTATTTGTACATAATATTGTAATTGTCCTAGAACATATTATATGCACGTGTATGTCGACTATCCTCAAAAATCTACTAAATTTACAAATATTTCGGATAGTCGTAAATCAGAGATTCTAAACAAAATACGAATACATAGCCACTATACCCATTTTTTTTCAAAATAATCATTATTCATAATAAATTCAATTTTGATTAAAATTATTTCATTTTAGGTAAAAGACAAAGTTTCTATCTTTGCTGATATGGTTTTAATTTGAACTAAAATAAGACATTTGGAAATTAAATAAAATATTAACACATTGTTTGCGTAATACTTATTTGTACCTTCATATGTATTTAAATAGTAGAGGTTAAAACATTTTTATGGATAATCGCAGTTGTAAATTCCAAAGAGTAAACAAAAAATGTCAATGAATGAAATAAAATAAAATAAAGTAAATAAATAAATAAATAAATGAATGAATAAATAAATAAATAAATAAATAAATAAATCAATGAATAAATAAATAAATTAATTAATTAATAAATAAAACAAACACAACTTATTTTTATCTATTAGTTATGATCAACTTATAAACCGATGTAAACTTTTAATATAATTATTCTATAAAAATATTTTGGGGAGAGATGACCATTTATACTTAATACTTTGCTGAAGTGCGAAACAAAAAATCCTTCTGATAATATAAAGTAACACCCAGAAAAATTATTGCCGTAACAAAAAAAATAAAAAACCAAAATACTGTTGCCTCAAATTATGAAAGCAGATTGTAGTTCAGATTACTTGTTGAGTTTAAGTAGTACAACTCAGAAATCAGGAAAATAATATACTCACTCAAAACAGAAACGCAACATACAAAAAATGGTAATTTTACTTCATATGTTATTTTAACAATTTATTATATAAATAATTGATACAGAAATCTACAAAATGGCACACTTCTTGTTCATGAGATCTTTTACCGTGGAATATAACATTTTGTCGCATATTGCCAATAAATCACACACAAAATGTCAGGATCTGCTATGTCCACCATTCAGATTCTGGCAAAATAATCCAATTCCTGGGATAGTTTAGTGCTGTTGATAGGACCAGGAACTGGACAGAAATTTAAACCCTTTGCTAGTAGAGATGTTTCACTCTCTGTAAGATGGTGACTAGAGAGGTTAACAACAGTGTTGGAATCGTTGGTTGAAAGGGATTTCCGTTTGAAGTGTCTATTGCGTCTCTTTATCGGCGATGGTAATGTGGTATTCTGTTGGTTAGGAATACCGTCGCGATTAAATTTCCGCCGTTGACGTTTAGCGAGGGTGCAACTTTGGATGGTGGTGATGTCATTTAGACGCTTAAGAATGTTTTCATATTCACTAATCTGTAATTTTTTCTTACATATTATCATGAGATTTTCAAGATCTGACAATAGTTTAATTAGATGTTCTTCGCAGTGATTTTTCATAAGGGTCAGCAGGCGTTTTGAACAGTGAAACAGAGTCTGATCCCATTTTCTATAAAAGGTGTTAGAATCACTGCCAGGTGTTTGAGGTAAGAGTTTGATCTGTAAACCCTTAGGTATAATACCTCGTTCTATATATTTATTGATATTAGAAAGGTGATGTTGAGTTTTCACTTGTTTTTGTTTAAGTACTCGCAGATGTTTAAAGTATTCTTCATATGACATTATAAAATATGACCGTAATGTTCTTCATATGACATTATAAAAGATGGAATAATGTAAGTCCACTGGGATCGTGTAAATACACAATACAGGTAGTACAAAATATAATATATAGTCTAAAGGAAGCTACCAACCAATACACTTACTTAGTATCGGATCGCCAACATGACGATAATGCATAAACGAAAAAATAATATTTAAGTCTAGAGAATTATGCAACGATACAAATATAAAGATGTTTCTACTATAAAATAATTATATTAATAAATATGACAAAATTTTCGACCAACTGATGGCCTTCTTCGGTGTCAATATCAATTTATAATAAACGATCAAATTTGGATATTGGTACATCAGCATCCGGTGGTGATGTGATCGGATCTGGTTTTATTGATCTTGAACTTTCTCGAATCAAATCTATCAGTCATTCCATAAGGGAGTACTGTACAATTGTATAAACCATCTTATCTTTAACGTCTTGATATTCATGAATTTATTATTTATATTTTGAATGATATTTATTGTTTTTTCACTATGAACCAAACTAATGACTGACATTACCATACACAGTTCAAATTTGATTGATAGAAACTGATAGTTACTGTAAATGTACTGTTTACGATCTGTAAATCACTGTATACTATGCATACAGTTCTCGTCAGTCATTTACAATTTTTATCTTTTACTGATTGCTTCTGTCCTGAACTGAAACAGTTCATGACAGTTAAGTACAGTACTTTTGTAGGACTGAAAAGAACTGTTAGTCACTGCATCAGATCGTGTCAGTACTTTTAAATTTTTACCTGGATTTAGAATGACTGACATTCACTGTACCAGTCCTTGACAGTGATTCTCAATATTTACCTGTATTTAGAATGACTGATAATCACTGTAGCAGTCCTTGTCAGCCATTATCAGTTCTTACCTTGATTTAGAATGACTGATGTTCACTGTAGCAGTCATTGTCAGTCATTATCTGTTCTTACTTTGATTTAGTACGACTGATGTTCACTGAAGCAGTCCTTTACAGTCATCATCAGTTCTTACCTTGATTTAGTATGAGTGATGTTCACTGTAGCAGTCCTTGACAGATATCATACTTTCTCTTCTATACCATTATATATATATTTTGTCATTTGTAAACAAAGACCAACAGTGAAGACTTGATTAAATTAGAGTTTTAATGGATAAAAAATAGGAAATGTGTAAAATTAACCCCACAAGTCCATTTGTTTCCTAGTGCCAAAAATATTTTCGTTTAAAATCATTGTTCTTCCTAATATTAACTCTTCTTTCTTCTCATTTCACATTTGAATTTACATACTGCGACACAAATTTATTGAACATGTTTTGACCAATGTTTGTAATAAACAGGGTGTGATAAATTACCGGCATAAGCAGCTACATAACGTTACACCTGTACATATTTTTAATAAATTCCACAGAGCTGCCCAGTGCATCCACCAGGTGGACAAGGGACGCCTTCTCGTTAGGGATGGTCAGGTCATAATACGGAAACCCTGACCTCGGACCACAGTGAGTAGCATGTTTGGAGAGTCCCACGCTCCTTGCATGATCTAGACTTTTTTGTATATGTCAAAAAAGAGTAGGCTCGTTGTAGCCGCTACAAAATCCCAAATTTTCCGGCCGCCGTACCTAAACCCCCTACATTCCAGTGGCTTTGAAAATATTTGTTCTTTCAGTCCATTTTTCCGGAATTGTTTGTTAACATGTTCTCGTCCTGAATAAAGCTGAAATTATACTCGCTGGATGTTAAGCAAATATCCAATCAATCAATCAAGCATCATATCCTCTGGACCAACTTTTTTGTTTGACGTGCGCCTTTTTGGATACCGAAATATATTTATTCCACAATACATTTTACTTTGTAAACTTCCTAGATTTGTGTAAGACTTTTGTTTTAAAATAAAGGAGGTTTTAGTTGGGAGTTGTCTCTTTAAATAATTTCAAAAGTTATAATTTCTGGAAGCATATTTTGTATACTCCTTATTTCCAAATATATTTAAGACAAACTAAACAAATGTTGTAGTTTAATCCTTATAAAATGTTTAAGGTGTGGGGTGGGTCATTATAGTATCGTGGTTTTATTTCAAAAATTTAATGACCAATTATATTTCCGACATGTTGATGCAAGTGAACACAGATAATTAAGCTCCAGCTGTGACAGGATGTTATTTACATCTACATGTATATTGCATTTCATCTCCAGCAGTGTTTTGTAACACCTGTGTTGATCTGTTTTTGTCTTTTCTGTACTTAACTTTACAAATTCAGTCACAAACGAGAACTTACTAAATTGAATGCTTTGTTTTTTTTGTCGGTTTTTTAATTTTTTTTATTATTATTACACTAAAATGGATTGAAATTGTAGAGTCACTTCATAGTTTTTGTTTAACAAAATCATCTTTGTTTTTTATTGTCTATATGCATCAGTATGGTAAAAAAGTGTGCATCGCCTAGGGAATATACCGAATAAACCGGCTTTTTCTCTTGTGTGTGTGTGTGTGTGAGTGTGGGTGTGTGTGTGTAAAAAAGGGGGGTTGAAATACAAATGTTTAAACAACGTAACACTGTAGTCACTGCAAACGCTTCTTAAATAAAATAGTCTTTGTTTTCTTTTTGTTTATATTCATCAGAAGGAAAACAATGTGTGCATCGCCACGGGAATATGTCGATTGTAAACAATGACACGTTTTGTCAGTTAGGGAACAGGTAATTGTGCGCAATCATCCTGAACAAGGATTCAGATTTACTAATTTTATAATAACAATAATATAGATTTGCAGTTATGAAATTTTCTGGTAGCATTAGAACGTTCGATCATCTCCGTTTTTGTAAATATCCGACAATTGTATTTACAGACAACGACAGGAGAATCGCCGACCCTGGTTAAGTAGAGTACGTACAAACTTAAGTTAGAATCGAGTGCACCATTTCTTTTCATAATGCAAAGTCAAGTACAAAGCAATGCCTCCGCATTTATAAGAGAAAATTTAGTTAGAAAAACATTGCGGCAATTCATCCACTCTTGAAAATTAACAATAATATATATGGATTCAATGAGACGAAACTTGAAAACATGTACAGATTTCAGTAATTCTTCGAATAAAAAAACGCAAGTCATCTTTCCAAACAACAAAAATTTAACGCGTTGTTAATACACGTAACACATTATTTACACTAAAGTTTACCATGAGTTAAGATATTTTATTATTTGAAAAAAAAAAACGTTTTCTTGTTTTAAGCTATACGCCAATGTTAGCATTTTTTCGTCCAATTTTTAATGGCAGAAGAACCTATAGAACTATTGGTAGCTCATACCCACAACTTTTCGGCTATTTAAGTCGTAATAAAGCTATTAGGTCCAGTAACTTGTTTTAACATTAAAACATTGCATGTATTTGTATAATTTCTTCACTGTCCTCTTGCTATTTTATTGAAACAGACCTTCGGTGTGTTTTGTATTTCTATGATATATTTTTATAAATTTTAATATAAATTAAAAAGAAATTAAATACGCAGGAGACCTTTGTATCTTTATGCACTAGAAAGGGATTTTTAGTACGTATAAAATTTGTTTCCGATTTTAAATATCTGACAGGTGTTTGAAAATGTGTCGTGTAGATGTAGCTACCTGGGGTGCAAAGGTAAACTAGAGATGTTGATTGTTAATTTGTTTATTGCAATAACCACACAACGATGATAAGGTGTTACTTTAAAGTGATTTTATGTAAGCTTTATAACAAATTTATATCTTGATAATTACTTTTAATTCAGAGTAACGTTGAAGGATCATATTAGATTGAAGAAAAGGTGCTGGAGATACATGTATTTCATGAGATTAATAGTAAAACTTCATTTGTTGGACTAGAAAATTTAAAAAAAACGTCCGATGTTCACAAAGAAAAATATCTTTCGTATATATTTCATCATTTTGATAAAATGACAGGGCATTCTAGTTAATATTCTGGATAAAAATTATAATTTCAAATCAATTAGGATGCAAACGATCATATTTAAAATACTAAAAAAATATACCAAGTTATGGTTAATTACCAATAAACATAGATTAACAAATAAAAATGTCTCCCTTTTTAGAAATATAGCATCGGCTAAAACTCGTACATTACATAGGTATAAACTTATTTTGTAGCTGTTGATGTTTTTTTTTATCTGTATCTTCTGCTATAAATATTTTATCCATACTTTCTATATAACAAAAGGCGGATGTATATCTGTTTAGTGTTCAGGGGCGTGCGTGGCTGAATGGTTAAGGTAGTGCGTCTACTATTGATCACGTGGTCCGTCCATACTGAGGATGCGGGTTTCATTCTGCGGACTGGGTGCGCTCGACTCCAATCTTAATTGACAATGATTGCCAGTTTTCCTACCGAAGTTCGGGAGTTTTTTCCGGGTGCTCTGGCTTCTTCCACAAATATACAAACTTGACACCATGATATAGCTGAAATTTTACTGAAAGTGGGGTTATATCATTCAAACAAACAAAAACAAACTATTCAGTGTTCTATTTATTATCTATTTCAATTCAGCCTATATATATATATTGGGACGGCTCAAAAATCAAATCTGTGTGTACAGATGATTTTCAGAGTGGAAATTACAACGACATTGTTTGGTTAATTCATTAGACACTTATATATATAAAAGTCTAAAGAGTCTACCAACCAGCAAGCTTATTAAGTATCGGATCGACAAACATGAAGATACAGCATAAACAAAAAATAATATACAAGTCTAGGAGATTATGCAACGATACACATGACGGTGTTTCTTGTCAAAAATTTAGACAAAGACTGACCAACGAATGGCCTTAGTCATTGAATGTCAATATAAATAAATGACGTAAACAAGTCGTAACATATTGATCTTGAAATTTCTCATTTCCAACTTAACCCAACATAGTTGCTTCCCAAGTCCGCCAGCCGGGGACGTGCCGTGCTGTTACTTTGCTTTGCTCAAATATTCTAACAAGATGTATTTAAAATTACCAAGTTGCTGACCTAGTCATTGAGAACATGTTCATATATGGGCAGTTTATATATATATATATAAACTGCCCATATATGAACATGTTCTCAATGACTAGGTCAGTAAAAAAGCTCATGAAAGAGATTTACTTTGCTTATAACCGCACTAACATTGATAAAACTTCTTTTTATTTTGCCGATGAACTCATATTGACTTGAAGGGGCCTCGGTGGCTGAGTGGTTAAGGTAGGTCTTCTACTATTGGTCACGTGGTCTGTCAATACTGAGATTTCCGATTCGAATCTCACTGCGGGAATGTACTCCTGACTCCAGTCTTAATTGACAGGGATTGCCAGTTTTCCTACCGAAGCTCCGGGGTTTTCTACGGCTTCCTCAACCCCCCCCCCCCCCAAAATAAAAACTGGACGCAATGATATAGCTGAAAAATTGCCGAAAGTGGCGTTAAACACCATTCAAACAAACATATCGACTTGAAACAATGTTGTGACTTAAAAAAAAACCTTTAATGCAATATAATAGTGTTAATGTTTATATGAAAAGCTGACATACTTGGATGGATTTTGCATCACCTTTTCAAAAACCTTTTTTGCAATGCTAAAATAAAAAAAGCTCAAATATCAGTTATTCTTAATCAAGGTAAGAACTGATGATGACTGTCAAGGACTGCTTAAGTGAACATCAGTCGTACTAAATCAAGGTAAGAACTGATAATGACTTACAATGACTGCTACAGTGAACATCAGTCATTCTAAATCAAGGTAAGAACTGATAATGGCTGACAAGGACTGCTACAGTGATTATCAGTCATTCTAAATACAGGTAAATATTGATAATCACTGTCAATAACTGGTACAGTGAATGTTAGTCATTCTAAATTTAGGTAAAAATTTAAAAGTACTGACACGATCTGATGCAGTGACTAACAGTTCTTTTCAGTCCTACAAAAGTACTGTACTTAACTGTCATGAACTGTTTCGGTTCAGGACAGAAGCGATCAGTAAAAGATAAAAATTGTAAATGACTGACGTGAACTGTATGAATTGTATACAGTGATTTACAGATCGTAAACAGTACATTTACAGTAACTATCAGTTTCTATCAATCAAATTTGAACTGTGTATGGTAATGTCAGTCCTTATTTTGGTCCACAGTGTTTGTTTATTCCATTGGGGTGTACAGAGCAGAGCTCTTTGATCCAGAATCTCTCTCGAGCCTCCCGTTCAGAGTTTCGCCACTTGCAGTTCTGCTCGATAATTAGGATTTTTATTCGATCAAAATCCTTTGGAGTGTGGTCGGGCAGTCTGAAGTGTTGGCTTACGTGCAGAAACTGTTTCTTAGATAGGTCACTTCTGTGACCATTCAGTCGTTTGTGGAACGGCTGTTTGGACTCGCCGACATATAGTAAGCCACAGATGGGGCACTCAAGAATGTAAATGAAATTCGAGCTTTTGCAGTTAACAGTAGTGAATATTTTGTACTGTTTACCTGTGACTTTGCTGTTAAATGTGGACAAGGGTTCCATATGTTTGCAACATTTGCAGCGTTTGTCACCACAAGACTGACTTCTGCCAGCGGCAGTGCTGGGCTTTGCAATCTCTGCTCGTACCAATAAGTTGCGGAGACTGTTGGGTTGTTTAAACGCAACCATGGGGGGCTCTGGAAAGATTCTTGACAATCTGGGATTTTTTTCAATCGATTTCCAATGTTCACGAATGGTGCTAATTGTGTTTTTCAAACAAGGGTGGTAAGTTAGTACGCAGGGAACTCTGTTGCATTTTGTTTTTTCTTTATATTGAAGAAGGGTACTCCTCGATGTCTGCTGTGCTTTTTGAAAATTCTTTTTGATGTTATTATTCCTGTACCCTCTTCTTCTAAGGTGTCCTTTTAATTTCCCTAGTCTAAACATTTGCAGCGTTTGGCACCACAAGACTGACTTCTGCCAGCGGCAGAACACTACTTTAGAGTCATTTATAGACAACGTTAAAACAGAAATAATTAGTACAGTTGAATCTTATACAAACAAATTTGACAATCTCTCTCCTGACGAACGAACTGCCTTAAAAAACTTAAAATCAAATGTAGAAATAGTCATCAAACCAGCAGACAAGGGTAGTGCAGTTGTGGTTATGGACAAATCTGCCTATATTCGAGAGGCTGAACGTCAACTGAATGATGACCGGTTTTATTTGAAATTAGAAGAGGACCCCACAGAGAAATTCAGTGATGAAATAACTAAGGAATTAACCAAAATGAACACTCTAGGCTATATTGATGATAAAACTCTCGAATACCTTACACCAGACAATCCAAAAGTCGGCAGATTCTACCTGTAACCTAAAATTCACAAACCTAACAACCCCGGTAGACCTATCATATCAGCTAACTTTGTGGATTACCATCTTCAACCACATGTTGAAATACTCCCATCATTTGTGAAGGACATCACCGACTATTTACAAAAGATGGCAGCCCTGAATCCCCTTCCAGCGGGTGCCACTCTGGTCACTATGGATGTCACCTCTCTCTATACTAACATTCCTCATCCTGATGGCATAGAAGCATGCCGAGAGGTCTGGGAAAGTCGTTCAGTCAAAGATCCTCCGACTGAATGTTTAGTCGCAATGCTGACATTGGTGCTAAAAAAGAACAACTTTACTTTTAATGGAGACCATTTCTTGCAAATAAATGGAACAGCTATGGGAACTAAAATGGCTCCATCATATGCCAACATATTTATGGGTAAATTAGAAAAAGAACTTCTCCAAGCGTCTATTGAAAAACCACTATCTTGGTACAGGTTTATTGATGATGTTGATATGAAGTGGATACATACTGATGAGGGATTACAAAACTTTATCACACGTGCCAATAACATCCATCCCACTATCAAATTTACTTATGAAATCTCAAAATCTAGTATATCTTTCCTCGATACTTCCAGCTCCTTATCCGCAAATGGTGAGTTGTCCACTGACCTGTATTCCAAACCAACAGACACCAACCAATACCTTTTACCTAGTAGCTGTCATCCTCCTCATGTGACAAAGAGCATTCCTTATAGTCAAGCTCTTAGACTCCGACGAATCTGTTCCCCCGATGATTCGTTTAAAAGGAGACTAGGGAAATTAAAAGGACACCTTAGAAGAAGAGGGTACAGGAATAATAACATCAAAAAGAATTTTCGAAAAGCACAGCAGACATCGAGGAGTACCCTTCTTCAATATAAAGAAAAAACAAAATGCAATAGAGTTCCCTGCGTACTAACTTACCACCCTGGTTTGAAAAACACAATTAGCACCATTCGTGAACATTGGAAATCGATTGAAAAAAATCCCAGATTGTCAAGAATCTTTCCAGAGCCCCCCATGGTTGCGTTTAAACAACCCAACCCAACTTATTGGTACGAGCAGAGATTGCAAAGCCCAGCACTGCCGCTGGCAGAAGTCAGTCTTGTGGTGACAAACGCTGCAAATGTTGCAAACATATGGAACCCTTGTCCACAATTAACAGCAAAGTCACAGGTAAACAGTACAAAATATTCACTACTGTTAACTGCAAAAGCTCGAATGTCATTTACATTCTTGAGTGCCCCATCTGTGGCTTACAATATGTCGGCGAGTCCAAACAGACGTTCCACAAACGACTGAATGGTCACAGAAGTGACCTAACTAAGAAACAGTTTCTGCCCGTAAGCCAACACTTCAGACTGTCCGACCACACTCCAAAGGATTTTGATCGAATAAAAATCCTAATTATCGAGCAGAACTGCAAGTGGCGAAACTCTGAACGGGAGGCTCGAGAGAGATTCTGGATCAAAGAGCTCTGCTCTGTACACCCCAATGTAATAAACAAAAAACAATAAATATCATTTAAAATATAAATAATAAATTCATGAATATCAACACGTTAAAGATAAGATGGTTTATACAATTGTACAGTACTCCCTTAAGTAATGACTGATAGATGTGATTCTAGAAAGTTCAAGATCAATAAAATCAGATCCGATCACATCACCACCGGATGCTGATGTACCAATATCCAAATTTGATCGTTTATTATAGATTGATATTGACACCGAAGAAGGCCATCAGTTGGTCGAAAATTTTGTCATTTTTATTAATATAATTATTTTATAGTAGAAACATCTTTATATTTGTATCGTTGCATAATTTTCTAGACTTTAATATTATTTTATATATATATATATATATCGAAATTCAATGACTAGGCCATTCGTTGGTCAGTCTTTGTCTTAATTTTTGACAAGAAACAGCGTCATTTGTATCGTTGCATAATCTTCTAGACTTGTATATTATTTTTTGTTTATGCTGTATCGTCATGTTTGTCGATCCGATACTTAATAAGCTTGCTGGTTGGTAGACTCTTTAGACTTTTACCTTATATTTTGAACTACCTGCATTGTGTTTTTACACGATCCCAGTGGACTTATATTATTCCATCACCGAATGAAAAAATACTTAAAGCATTTAGAGTTAAACACCACTGATGAGTCTGAAGTAGACGAAACGCGCGTCTGGAGTAAAGAATTTGTCACCTTGGTAATTTTGATTACATCTTGTTGGAATATTTGAGCAAAGCCAAGTAACAGCACGGCACGTCCGCGGCTGGCGGACTTGGGAAGCAACTATTTTGGGTTAAGTTGGAAATGATAACGCTTAACATCAATATGTTATTACCGGTTTACTTCATTTATTTATATTGACATTCAATGACTAAGGCCATTCGTTGGTCAGTCTTTGTCTAAATCTTTGACAAGAAACACCGTCATTTGTATCGTTGCATAATCTTCTAGACTTGTATATTATTTTTTGTTTATGCTGTATCGTCATATGTTTGTCTATCCGATACTTAATAAGCTTGCTGGTTGGTAGACTCTTTAGACTTTTATATAATATTTTGAACTCCCTGTATTGTGTTTTTACACGATCCCAGTGGACTTATATTATTCCATCACCGAATGAAAAAATACTTTAAGCATTTAGAGTTAAACGCCACTGATGAGTCTTAAGTAGACGAAACGCGCGTCTGGCGTAAAGAATTTGTCACCTTGGTAATTTTGATTACATCTTGTTGGAATATTTGAGCAAAGCCAAGTAACAGCACGGCACGTCCGCGGCTGGCGGACTTGGGAAGCAACTATTTTGGGTTAAGTTGGAAATGAGAAAGTTTAAGATCAATATGTTATTACCGGTTTACGTCATTTATTTATATTCACATTCAATGACTAAGGCCATTCGTTGGTCAGTCTTTGTCTAAATTTTTGACAAGAAACACCGTCATTTGTATATATATATATATATATATTATATGAATGATTATTATAGATTGATATTGACACTGAAGAAGGCCATCAGTTGTTCGAAAATTTTGTCATATTTATTAATAGAATTATTTTATAGTAGAAACATCTTTATATTTGTATCGTTGCATAATTCTCTAGACTTATAATATATATATATATATATATGTTATTTAAATAAATTTACCCGATGTTGCGTTTCTTTATTTAGTGAGAATATATCGTTGTACATAATATATTACCAGTCCCGCTTTTTTCATCAGGTTCTATTGAGTTAACAAAAATGTATAACCTTGAATGTTTTATTTAAAGGCAGGGAAGACACTAAGTTATTTTTGAAAAATACCGTTTAAAGTCTAACTAAAAATAATATATTGAAATGAAACTTGTATGTTGACATCAGTGGCGTAGCTACCATTTACGCAACGACGCACCTGCGTGCACAAACGAAACGGCAATTTTTTTAAATAAAAAAAGTGAAAGGACAAGGGAAGAGGTATACATATTCTATATGTTCTGGGTAGTTTTCAGTCCAAAAATTCTCCAACCATACTCATTCTATTGTCTGGGTAGTATTTAGTCCGGAAATTCTCCTACTCATTTGGTCCGATGTTACTACATGACGTAATTCCGCATCACGCAAAATGCAGAAGGCAGTTGAATTGTGTCGGAAACTGTGATTGAAATAAAAGCTTTTGAATACTCGTAACTGGGTCAATTTTTTTGGAAACGTAAGCTTCTATACACTTTAAATTTAGTTCTAAAAGGCTATATCCGCAGGGCTTCCAGGCCCCTGGACCCGCTGCCGCAATCAGAACCTAGCTACGCCACTGGACATGCTGCAGCTTTTATTCAGCTTTTCTTTTAATTTCAATAGAAAAAAGTATCTTACTTTAACTTAGGTTAAAATTTAAAAAATAAATTATTGAAATTAAATTATGCCAAATAATTTAAAATTTACCTATCTTTTTTTTAGAAATAAATAGTCTTATTGTAAGTATTTACTAAATGTTGTTATTTCATATCAGTAAAATTATGTTTGTTTCAATTGGATAAAACAAGGTCAGCTGGTATTAATTAATCTGCAGTAATTTGACACGAGGGCATTATCACGCCGTGATAACGCCCGTGGGCGTTATCACGTCGTGGTAATGCCCTCTCCAGAAACAAGCAACATAAAACTGTTTATTTTTTAATTTATAAAAAAATATATGTACATGTACAACCTAAATGAGGAAAATATGTCATTAAATTTAGAAAACTAACTGTGTATTGCCTGAAATTGCAAAACAATGATATATAATGAGGTCCACTTTCAAATCATACAGCAAGCAGCTACAAATAAATAATACAGTTTTAAACAAATGGTTTCCTATTTCTTCAATAAAATAAATATAATAGTTGCTTATATAGAGGGCATTGTCATGATACTTGACAGCACTCGGGACAGTGGTATTGCCTTTAACATTGATAATGCCCTCGCCGTTGGCTCGGGCATTATCAATGTTTCAGGTAATACCACTCTCCCTTGTGCAGTCAAGATATCATGACAATGCCCTCTATATAAGCAACTATTGTATAATTATTTCATATCAGTAAAATTATGTTTGTTTCAATTGGATAAAACAAGGTCAGCTGGTATTAATTAATTTGCAGTAATTTGACATGAGGGCATTATCACGCCGTGATAACACGTCGTGGTAATGCCCTCTCCAGTAACAAGCAACATAAAACTGTTTATTTTAAATTTATTAAAAAAATATATGTACATGTACATACCAAATGAGAAAAAATTACATAAAGTTTAGAAAACTATGTATTGCATAAAAATGCAAAACAATGATATATCATGAGGCCTAAATTAAAAAATTGTTTGTTTCCCCATTCCCCGACCGACCCAGACATTGCCGCCGACTCAAAAATTTTTTTTGTTTAAAGTTCGGGATAATTTTTTTAGCAAAACCGGAAGTGTGGATCGTGTCAATTTAGGGATAACCACACTGGGCGAAGTGGGCGACAAAGTCTCTCTACTATGTCCTGAAGTCGCCCTACGGCGCCTCAAAAGCGAAGTCAAAGTGGCCCGGTTATTTCCCTCAAGTCGCCCAATGGTTCACAGAAGATACTTGTATATCTGGTCCAAATAATTCACCCATACTACCAATTTATCAGTAAATGTGTAATTCCAATAAGAAAAGGCAAACAATATGCATATTTAACATTTTTTCAAAGGATTTATGTCTTTTAGCTGGATTACGCGCCATTTGTTTATTTACCGGATGTGACTAATTACCGGAAGTGAACAACGAAGAAAAGTAAACTACAACGGCCCATAATGAAAAATCATATTTTTTTTTATAAACAAGCACTTTCAATTGGTTTCAAACTTCAGTTCTTTCAAAGTGTATTTTATTTTAACAAATTTCTTTGATAAATATATGAGCTGCACTTTAAAGAATAAAGATGTATAGTAATTATCGACATCATGTTAAGTTCTGTAGATGGGTGTTCCATGAAGAAATTTTGCACAACTTTGTCCAAGTGGAAGTGTGTTGAACAGAAGAATTATTTCTGGGTTTAATGTTATGTTATTCTTTCTATCTTCTTTGAAAATTTTGCTCAGATAAACATGGCATGTTCATAACAAACTGTTAGAAATATTATGATATACAAGAACTTTATGAATGATGTTTACATGGTTTATGTCTACACCTATACAAATATTTTTAGGTAATCTATTTTTATTTGTGAATACCTTGTATGGCTACAAGTACTGAAGTAGATAGAAAAATAGCTGCTATATCTGGTGGTTTTCTTCTTTGATTTATAATGATAAAGGTTATGTGCTATTTGATATTGCATAATGCATACCATGATTATAATAATGAAAAAGAAAGAAAAAAAAACTGAATTGCAGGCAAACAAGTCGGCTAAAAAAATGGATGAAAAGTTACCAAATTTAATGGTTAGATCTGTAGTTATTTAAGATTTTACTTAAGACATGTATTGTAAGAAATTCTGGCAAAGTTTCTCTACAAAGAATATGTTCTTTTAGGATAAGGGGAACTGGCCAAGATCTTTGCAGTTTTCACAGCTCTATTTAAATCAGAAATAAGAAATAAATATACATTACCTGGCCCGAGACCCCTTATTATAGATATTAAAGCTAAGGTGTATCAATGGGACAATCAAATGTCACAAAAAATCATTGAAGTGTATACGTACATACATAGACGATGTCGGGTCCCTCTTTAATTATTCAACAGCCCCCGCCACCCCCCCCCCCCTTAGCACAATTACTTGATCCATTAACTTAGAATAAGCCAAAAAAAACCCACCTTGAAAAATGTGGGTAGGGGAGTGGGGAAACAAACATTTTTTTAATTGTGGCCTGAGGTCAAACATTCAAATCATACAGCAAGCAGCTACAAATACATAACAAGTCTTAAACACATGGTTTCTTAATTCTTCAATAAAATAAATATAATAGTTGCTTATATAGCTGGCATTGTCATGATACTTGACAGCACTCGGGACAGTGGTATTACCTTTAACATTGATAATGCCCTCGCCTTTGGCTCGAGCATTATCAATGCTTCAGGCAATACCACTCTCCCTTGTGCAGTCAAGATATCATGACAATGCCCTCTATATAAGCAACTATTGTATAATTATTAGACATGATATCTGATACTTCATGATAAAAACAGTGAAATGAAACGATATTAAGGTTGCTTTAAGATGTCAGTAGGCACTTGGTCACCCTTTGATCTCATTTATAAATAGAGCTAGTTGCATATCATACTCCGAAAATTAGACAGGTGTGAAATTGGCAGTTGCTTTGATATGATCCGATAAAAATGATTACGGATAGTGCAATGAATGTAACAAAATACAGCAAAAAGGTAAACGAAAAGTAGTTGTCCCCAAACTTTCATAAGGTAAGCGTGATAATGGACTTCCAGCTAAAGGTTTTATACAAAAAATAAAGTTGTTGCGATGTGTATTCGCTCACGGAAAATACCACTCGCGCAGTTTTTACGTTCCTGGTTTCTTACATGATAGATACTAATTTCCCTTCGAACTGTATGGAACGCGAATGGGTCAATTCCTAACATTTTTATGCAAGAGATAAGGGTTGTAAGGTTGGCTAGGTTATGTTATAGCTTTTTTTCTATTAATTTCATTATTAGATATTAGATATTTGTTTAGCAATCCCTCAACATTATTTGACATTCGTGAAACATTCTTTTGATAATTGTTTTTAATATTTCTTTTCATTTGGTTTAGCGCTACTATCAGCTGAATGATGACTAGTTCTTATTAAAAGCTAGGGAAAGCCGAAATCCGAACTGATTCAAGCACACCCTGCTCGGAGTAAAGCTCGCACTCACAATCTTAGCGTTAATGATGTTATCTTATCCACTTGACCAATAATTGAGGCCCTATTAACATTTGTTGGATATTTTATATACCTTCTTACAATTTATTATAGGATTAAACACTGGGTTTTAGGAAATTATCAATGTGTAAACTCCGGCGACTCACTCACAAACTAAATAAAGTCCGAAGGACTTTATGTCAAGATTGTGAGGGAGTTGCCGGAGTTTACACATTGATAATTTCCTAAAACCCAGTGTTTAATCCTTATAATTCTGTGAAATAATAGTTGCGGTTTTTAAAACAGCAAAAACAGTTACAGAAATCTATCTAGACCTCAAAACGTACCTAGACCGGAAAACGTAGGGATATGCAAAACATAGTACCAAAGGAATCGCGGTTCTTTAGATATTGATATGAAACAAAAACAAAATGAAACACTAAATTGTATTTATATTATATATTTATTTGAAATCTCAATCGATTTCATTGAAAATCATTGTGGCAGAGAAAAAATTGTCCCCTCTTCCTGACGATACGCTAGGAGGACGCCATCTTGTTTACCTTGGATACTGAAAGTAGTCCGCTCAGAGGAAATATCGATATATAAATTATCTGAGAAGACGCCATTTAAGTGTTTTTATCCAATCAAAGCTCTTAATATAAATAAATTACAGCATGAATAGAATTATTAGGTATTAATTTGTAGTTGCTGTAAAGACTATTTTACGCATGTAATGACGCATATTCGCACCTTTGTCGGTCTAAATATAAGGAACGAACTCCGTCATACTCTGTTTGTTCCTTATTGGTGTTTATGCTTATGGTGGGGTCAAGCTTGAGAGGTACGGCCACTATAAATGAAAATAATATATCACTAAAATGGATGGACACAAAGCTTCAATAGCCGAAAATCTTTATTAAATAATAATAATATTCCATATAATAAATTTTAACAAAATATAACAATATTCGTATCCGAAACATAAACCTCTAAATAACTATTTTTATCTTCCCGTAAATTTTGATTCCCTTCAATTCCTTTAGTTTATTCTTTTTATATTTATACAGATTTTATATTTTCCAAATATAGCTGAAATATTTGGACTATTTTTTAGTTAAATTTTTGTTTCATCCCAATTATCTTCGAAATTATATTTTAGTTTATTAATTAAATTGGAGTAGGAAATAAAATAATCCAATATATTATGTTTAAAATAAAATAAAATATACTCACCAATAAATGGAAAAAATATATCACTGAAATTGATGGACGCAAAGCTTCAACACCCGAAAATCAGCATAGGATCTTTTTGGTAAAATATTCAGTGGCATTTACCTTTGTCGTATTCTTCAGTAATTTACACCGGAATGAAACTATTCTCAATTTAGCCCGTATATGTATATAGAATGTCTCACTATATACCATAGAATTGGGGTAGACAATCTGAGGAGTTTAGAATATGCTGAAAAAGTTGCAAGAGAATTCTTTAAATGATCTGTAGATCCTTGTATACCCAGATTTATTATCCATATAACATTATTAGCTCGACCAGCGAGGCAAATAATTTTTATATATTGTAAGAACATACATTGTATATTGCAAACAATGACTTCTTTGCCTGTTCGACTAATTCTTTTTCTCGCACTACAAAAGCCGCCTTTGTACTGTTACAAGTTAGCAATAACCTTTAACTTAACAATAACAAAAGTTTTACATTACAATTTAATATAATAAATTACACTTAATTACTTAATAAATTACAATATTAAAGTGTTACAGATATATAAAAATGTATACGAGTTTCTGAATGTTAGTATTCATATTTAGAAATGATTCAAAATGAGAAGACCTTGTGTTTTAAGACTACATGTTCTTATGTAATTTCCTTATAAGGGATTGGCTAAAATGATTTTTAGACATTTTGTAAAGTATTTATTTTCCGATTAATAACTAAACTTCTTTCTTCTTTCAGAAACAAAATGGCGTAATTCTATTGTGCAAAATAAAGGCACGATCTGGATAAAAGTACAAAAATTAAATGCAGTTCCGTAATTAAAAAGAACAATAAGGATTAAAAGCGGTTTAAAGTTATTTATGGATGTATAAACAAGAAGCATTTACTCACAAACGTATGAAATCCCTTTGGTCATTTATTTGTTTCTGAGTGTTTTGCCTTTGCTTATACGTACATAAATTCCATCACAACGGTGTTTAAATTTAATAATATACAACATACGGTCGGAACACTAAGACGCCATGTTCTTATATAATTTGCCTATCAGGGATTGGCTAAAATGTTTTTTTTTAGACATTTTGAAAAGTATTTCTTTTTCGATTAATAACTAAACTTCTTTCTTCTTTCAGAAACAAGATGGTGTAATACTATTGTTCAAAATAAAGGCACGATCTGGATAAAAGTACAAAAATTATATGCAGTTCCGTAATTTAAAAGAATAATAAGGATTAAAGCGGTTTAAAGTTATTTATAGATGTATAAACAAGAAGCATTCACTCGCACACGTATAAAAGCCCTTTGGTCTTTTATTTGTTTCTTATTGTTTTTCCCTTGTTTATACGTACATAAATTCCAGCATAACGGTTTTTAATTCTATAATATACAACATAGGGTCGGAACAAGTAAGGGGCGTGCCCTCTCATCACCGCCCGGTTTGAAAGCAATAGACACGGTGTCGGTCATGATCTATGCATCTTCAATTTCGCTGCTCAGCTTTAACTGCATTTAATTTCATATTCAATTATACAGGATACAAGTCTCAGTCATCACCCGACCGTGCTTCAAAACCTGGGAAAAACTATCCAGCAGCAAAAATAACGCAATTTCTGATATGACGTGCTTTAAACATGACGACGAGGGCATGTCTTTGATGGGCTGTTACAATTACAAAACTCCCACTGGAAAGCTGTGTCACATTGACGGTGTCGTTTTGATTTTTGCTACCATGAAAATCAAGCTGCTTTTTATTGTTCGGAATACTTATTTAATAAAATAACGATGTGTTCCGAAACATTGTTATGAAAATATGTTACCCAATAAATTATGTTTGAATTATCTCCCTTCTAACACGTAGGAAGTTTCAATCAACAAAACAAATCAATTTGTCTTTATTTATTAATTATTGTTTTATGCAAATTTGCACATATACAGTAAGGGAATTTAACGGCACAGTAATGTACATGTAGTTAGTCATTTAACGAGAAATTACTGCTCTAAATCCAAGATTTCTGATTATATGTCATTGTCTTATTAATTACGCTTGTTTGTGTTAAATGTGTTCTAACAAGACTTTTTTAATTTTCTTAAACATTCATATAACTATTACATTAGGTTCAGAGATAGATAAAGAAAGTATTACCCCTGCGCCGACAAGCCATGTGTTTGTTAATGAAAAACTAATAATGACCACAGCGGGATGACTCTGTAACTCTAAAAGTAGAGGTTATTTATGGTCTTCTATTTGTGCTTTTCAACACTTAGGTTGCGATCAAATACGGATTGCCAGAGGTTAAGCAAACATCCAATTAATCAATCACAATTCTCACGATCATACAAGTGTTTGGTTGTTCGTAGATCACTAATTGTTTTTATAATGGCCCGTTTGTCTTTAGGGGACCTCGGCAGCCAAATGGTCATGGTGAATAGTCATCTACTATCGAACCTCAAATCTGTCAATACTGCGGTCGCGGGTTCGAGTCTCACTTCGGACAGGGTGTGCTCGTCTCCGATCTTTATAACAAGGACTGACAGTGTCTTTTTTGTGTACTTTTTTTTTTAAATCAAAACTGGAAGGGACGATATAGCGGAACCATTGCTAAAAATGGCCTTAAATCATATTCAAACGAATATAAACACAACAAATCTTTAGTAATAAAAATTTCTATTTCTGTTTAATGATATTCAGCATCTAATTAGTAGATACAATAATCGTCGTGGGTTCTTCAGTCTGAAATATGCCGCACGCATTGATAGTTCAGTTGATATACATTTTTCTTGTTGCTACGTAAAAGATTAGAGGTTATCATGAGGGTAAAGCTGAGACAAAGAGTTGTTTAATGATTGTTAAAATGGAACAGAATACGGTGAATACAGTTACGGAAAGGGGAGGTTTGTGATGTTTGAATATATTTCAACAAGGAAACGGTATCTATTGTAAAACTATAGTTTTACCTTGTAATCTATGTTAATAATTTTATCAAGAAGAAATTAGTGACGTTAGCAAAAATCAATATACTCGCTGCAAGCTCTTGCATACCTGATAAATTGAGACATATATTCACTGTTTGCATAATATGCTTGAATATTGATGCATATGTGAGGAAAATGTATAATTTTAAAATTAAAAATCATATCGTTTGTCGTAAATTCTTGTGCTAAAATGAACGTTTCTGTGGTTTCTAATTTTCAGTTTTGAAGGATATATTAACGGAAGCCCACCAGCAAATTGAGGATTGTTAACTTAAAGTACATCATCAAAATATCTATATGTAAAATTTAAGCATTTAGCTTCTGTTATCTTTTTGTTTTATTAAGACGCGTTTAAGATATTCAGTTTCATAAAAGTACAGGAGTGGGGCGCAGTTTGTACCCATTGGTATTCCGATTGCCTGCTGAAAACACTTAATTCGAAAGTTACAAGTATGTTGTCAATCAGAAAATCAAGCATATTATAAGACTTTGGTGGAAAAACTACATTTTTAATAACCTAAAACTACACATTTGCAGGTTTATGTGGACGTGAAGGCTTTGTTTATGATTGTTTTTGATTGATTGTTTTTGGGATTTTAGTTTCTTGTGAGGCAAAGTGGTATAAATAATTTAAAAATTAAAGGTTCTAATAAATGATATTTTAGATAAATAAATGTCTCCAATAAACAGTTTCATACTATTTTTGCTGTCCTGCTAATCACTGCATGCTATATTTCAGTCAACCTTTTTGACGACTCTTTGATAGAGCACATAGTTGAGTCGTCTATGTACATTTCCTTGTTAGTTTTTTTTATAAAATTTTGGAATCCAATACAATTGTCAAAAACCGAAAATCTTGTAATCACGTAATCTGTTGAACTATAACAGATAGAAAAACCTTATTGTTGGTTAATATAAAGCAACTGATGAGACGACTTTATCGAATATTATTTGAAAATGTTAGGGAGAGCGTATACGAGCCACTCGCATTGCAATATTTGATGACTCCGTTAATGTTTATAACTTACAAATCGAAAGTCGATCGTTAACACCTAGTGTCTTTACCAATCGTCCTCTGAAGATTTGACCTGGAATATGATATTCAACATCCGGTTTGCTAAGTAACTTCTGGATTTCAAAGTAACAAAGTCCTATCAACCATATGTTTTCAGACTCGGGACATTCCCTGTTGAAAGATTGAAAGACATTCGGTTTGAAACGTCATTTTCGTTGTTCAAATGTAATTTCCGATGAACAAAAATCAGTATCTATAATATGTTTGCGAATTCCAACATGTCGGATTCTGACATTTTCTGTCTACACACGTTCATTTTTGGAAACCCCACTTTCGGTTAATTACTTTTCTCACAGAAATGTGGAAAGGCATTCTTTTTGTTCTTGAATTAGCCCGATCTTTAGTTTTCTTTTTTTTCCGCCAACTTTTAAAAACAAACGGTTTAAAATTCACATATCATTTGAGTCTTTGCGACAAGTTTTAGTCACTGAAAATCTAATAGTAATTGACTATGTGAAACCTAAACATTTTTGTTTGCGAGGTTATAACCTCAGTAGTAAAGGCAAAAGGATTGAACTTTATTGCATATTATAAAAATTGTTTGGAGGAGCATATACCGGTAATTACCCATGGAATATTTGACGATTTTACTATTTTTCAAAACGCATAAACCGTAAGTCGTTAACACATTTGGTCTTCGCCCAAGGACAACGGAAGATCTGACAGTAAAAATCGCATCAACTTTCAGTTTAGTAAAAAAGCTCAAGTTAAGCCCCTTTGACAAAAATCCTTTACTCTCGACAGGCATAAACTTTCGGTTTTGAAACATCTCTTCCGGATTTCGAAAAACGTCAGTTCAGGTTTAAGTCCCTAGCAACCATTGTTGGTGGATTCGAGATGACATTTCTTGTTGAAAAACCGTCACTTCCAGTTGAATTACTTTACTAAACGAAGGGGGAAAGACATTCTAATCGTTTTTTTTACAATTAGCCCTATCTTTTTGAATTTCCGTCAAATTTAAAGGAATGAATTACTGTTCTGCAATCTGCTATAGATATGCTACGAAAAGATGATGTTAAGCAACTGCTGATTACGCGAGTTGAAGATGTTCGTGTCGGGGTGTCATAATAGATCCCCTGACAAGACGATGACATATGATTTTCCTTGCAGCTAATTTACGACGAACAAGCACTCATTAGACGATTGTGTGTTCCGACAGTATGTCGTGAAATTAAGTACCCGTGGTGAACCGTGCATGCACTTGGTAACTTGAGATCCGCGCCATTAGTGTTGTTTGCAGTATTGAAACATATCCGCTGCTAGACGTTCAATGGTCTGGAAGGTGTTGGCTATAACAATAACGGATTGCCCAATGGTTTGTTCTCTTTGTTGTTGACTCAAACGTGACATAGCTTCTGTGGCAAAACTGATACTGACAATCTTTAAATTTGTTATGCCTTTTATACCCATACCAAATCATAAAAATCATGAACATTTAATTTTTCAAAATGTTTACCGCCAAGTGTGTCCCACGAGAGGCTCATGATACATCAGAGGAAAAGCATTCAAGCAAAAATTACATTTAAATCAGACGCCAAGATCTACAAATCTGTTCATAATCATAAATTGTCCAATAAACATTCAAAGAGTTATAACAGAAAAGTGTTGATAGCTGTTAAACCTTTGAACTGCGGACTAATGGCAGTCTCTTGTTACAACAAATCCCTGATAAGGCAAAACCATTTTAAGCTGAAGTTGGCATAATTTGTCTATACTGTGTCTTTTTCAAAGTGTGTTACCACTACCAACCAACATGGCTGCTTTGTGTACACAACGAATGAAAAGGGGAACTATTGCTTAATATGTTAAAACCGTTAAACAAATAGAAAATCTTCCAACTTTGCTTAGAATTTCAGGATCGACAAACCATATTGACGCCTTATAAAACTAAATTGCCCCTGAAGACGGTTTTTTTCTTTTTTTGTTAATATCTTCAAGAATAAAAAGATGTTTGTTTGAATAGTGTTTATCGACACTTTCATTAACTTTTAAGCTGTATCATTGCGAACCAGTTTTAATTAGGTGAAGCCATAGGATATTGTTGCAGTTGGCTCTTATCTCGTTCGTTTATAAATATAATAAATCCGGTGGAGCATTATGCTTGTCAAAGGTCTTATATCGAATACTATTATATTTTCTATTTTAAATAAGAAACATCAGAAAAGAACAAACATGCACTTTAATTAGAGGCAGGAACTTCTAACTCGTCCGGAGCACCCGAGTGCACCCATGTTTATAATGGGTTTGCATTTCTTGTTACTTGCTTTTATTTTTCTTTTTTTTCATTTTGTCATGTGTCTTTGTCTTAATCCAGATCGTGTCAATGTCCCATAGTTCGATTCTTGTTGACAAATCGGGTGTCTAACTTTGATAATTAATTACATTTATAAACACCTTCGATAAAAACAAGTACATTTAATTGCGTTTTCTGTATTGTTTTATTTTATGAAATTCACATTATTGGCAATCAATGAATTTTAATAACTTTCTAATTTAGAAAGTAAAATACCACGGGTATATAATAAACATTGAGATTCCTCAGTAAATATGACTGAATGTATCCTGTCATAACCATCTGCCTGTAAATGTCAACATATATTTTTGGATAATGTCTCAGCGGGTTTGTTTAAAAATGAAAATAACGATTATGTCAAGCTATTGATCTTTTGAGTAGTATCAGCACAAGGTTACATTCGGTGTGACAAACTCAAGTTATTTCCACATAAAGACATGTCACGATGAATATTATTTTGACAACCAGCCTTGATTTATATTTATTTATAGATAATTTGACATAATCCCCGGTAAACAGACCCATTAAACACTGATTTACCTAGCAACCATTTAGATTCAAGCACTTTTGTTATATTCTGACAAACTGACAATACATGATGGTCTAAAATAACAATTGGTTTTTCGTATTGGCTTTCTCACGGGGTATCTCAGTTGAGGCTATCAGTAATTGGGGATTTGTCACTTTCTGTTGACGTTCGTGCGATTTGAAAACAGTTTTTTCCAGATGATTTCAACTGAAAAATGTTAATAGAAGGCATATAATGTTGCATGTCAAAACCGTCGCAAACGGCGTTGCGGTGGTTGGGGTGGGGGTGCCCCCCCCTATGATAGATAAATTTGTAATATTTTACGCATGGTTCTTTGGGGTGTTAAGGGTGTAGAATTTGTTTTATTTTATGTTGTTTTGATCATTGTTTAACATTCTGTCATTTCTTAAGTTTGCGTTGTTTACGTTATTACCTTTACGCAATAATGAACTTTCACTGGAAAATTAAACGGATTCAACCGCGATTAAGTTACACATGCCCGGTAACGAACTGCTCGTTATTGTTTATATCAAGGCAAGTATGTTAACGTTGTGAAAAGCACATCGATTGATACACAGTTAGGGAAAAATAGACGTTCATAATAAAACTTATATAGTTCTATTCGAAATACCATAGTTCTGTTTTAGTTATGGCAGTCAGATACTTCTCGGCTAGCGGACACGGATCTCTCAAGTTAAATATACTAAGTTTGGTTTGTATCGACAAATATATTCTAGAGGATAAAATAATACATTGTATTTTGTAATAATAAACTGTTTTAGTCGCACGAGAAATCTAAATATGTTTTTGTTTTTAAACGAATATTTCGAGTTCTTTTTTCACATAAGACATTATAAAAATGAGAAAATAATTAACAACAAAATGAGACTGTCACGTGGGTGAAAGGCATTAATAAGTACAACATGTCTAAATAATCGGTAAAACCTTCTCGAAATGTGAACATGTGTATGTAAACAATAATTCACATAAAAAATATATTTGCAAAAACCATAGCAGATTCTCATTTCAAGTGTTTTCTTATTTGAGACACGAAGTACGTGTTGGCAAGAAAAAAAGCAATCTGATCATTATATTTATCTATGACTTCTTCAATGACACTTAGTTTGCATTTATAATATATGTATGGACCAAAATGTTAATGTTAAATGACTTTTTAGTCCGTAACGTACAGAGCATAATGTTATACAATTTAACATTTGATACTTTAAGTGATTACCAAATAATACTTCTTTTAATTTTAATTTTCAACAATTTCTACAGACAAACATTTATGTTGATTAAAGCACCAATTTCAAGGTCATTAAATCAAAGTAGGTTGTTTTGAATTGTAATACTAATTAGAAATTATATCAATTGTTTTGCAGAACGATAGCACTTTTATTTACGAATACCTTTTTATAAATTAACTATTTATAAAGAAATTATGTTTCTTTAACATATAAACTTTCTAAAAGAAGTTAATCGTAATTACTGAATAAATTGTAATAATATGTTTTTGCTCGAAGTCATGCTTATATAAATTAAGAAGACAAGCTACACGCGCCAGTTTTATTACTAATGGAATAATAAAAAATCCAATTATTGCTTCGACTTGATTGTGGCATCTGCTGGGACCACACTTAGAGGATTTCCAATGCTTGACTCACAAAGCCGCAAGCTCGTCAAAAGGTGTTCGTTGTTTGTCAAATTATAACGGAAAATCTGACAGCGGACCGCTGTTGGCACAATAGACCCCTTTTGCAGATTTTGAAGTTTTCTCAGCTGATTCAGAAGGCTATATTCTCCACCCATAACCATTACTCCATACATTTTAGTGGCAATCAAAATTGTCTTCCCGATTTCCCACATCCATTTCCCAATAATTTATTGTTAACTAATTTTTTCTCGCCCTGAATATAGCTGAAATACAGCGAACTGAACGTTAAAATTTAATCAATCAATCTTGCTACCAGTTACACTTCCTTCTTTATATGATTATTAATTTGACACGTCCATTTGTCGTTATATTATAGACACGTATCTAATTTAGTCCAGAGTATATCAAACATTTTGGAGAAAGTTAATTAATATTACAATATTTATTTGGTTATTTAATGACTCGACTCAATTTTGGCAACAGTTACACTTCCTTTTTTGATCAAAAATGTTACAGGGTGGTCGCTATAATATATATTATTAGATAGAACCTTGATAATGTTGATAAAGATCGTGATATATAATTGACTAAATCAATATTAGCCGACATGTGTACTTGAATTTTTTTCGTTCCAAAATAGCTTTGTATTATCACTTGAATTAAACGATTCAAATCACACTCAAATAAAGTGCCCAAAGATGACATACTTAATTTAAATGTGATATAATGAAGAAATGACCGACCGCGAATGAAACAATTATTGGTCTTGTTGTCAATGATTTAAAATCGAATTCTGAAGTAAAGATAAATAAATTTTATCTGTATCTTTTACAGCATTAACAAAGTAGTTAATTCCAAACTCGGAATTAATTTATTGGCCTTTATGTGTTGTAGGGAAGGAACACACTTCTTTAAATTTTTACTAAAGTATCATAGGCTAAAGTACATTGGTTTCACTTCAAATTTCATCCAGTATGAGTTCGGAAAAGATATTTCTTATTTCAAAACTACATAATAACTAATATAAACTGCACTTCGATGCGTAGGTTTGTTAGGTACTCCATATAACATCCGGAGTACATTTAACATGATACGTTGTTATTACTTCAATATATCTTGGTCATTTTTCAGTATACGCAGTTTATTTTTTGTATATGAATTGGATAACTAACTCTAAATCGACTTATTCAGCAGTACAGTTTCTTCTATATGCGCTTCAGTTTTCGGTACATTATGCGATCTATATTTAAGTTTAAGCAGTTCGCATTGTATCTTATTAAGTGTTTATATTTTAGAGCAGTACTGTTGATTGGTTGTGAATGCAATATTATCATTTTACTCAGCAGAATTTTGTGCCTTTACATGCAAAAGACTTTGCTGTACAGATCTGCCTGAGCGCATAATAAAAATGGCATTGTACACAGGACATTATTTAGACAAAAATATTCCAGTGGATGTTTCTCTTTATTTGCAGTCAAATGTACTATATGCGTGATCCTGTTTTTATATATGGAGTAGACGGTTCATTCAATTGTTGTTGATATATTTGTTCGTTCATTTTTGATATTTTTCTTACGGTTTGTGAGCAAATACTCACTCATTTACACATTTCAGCTCTTATAACAAGCAAAAATACAACTAATTTTAGATCTTAATTTGTAAGATGAATTTTAAATAACTTGAGGAAAAACACTGGATGTTTGTGAATTAACAAAAGACTATTAATGTTGCTATAGGGATCTTATTACGTACATGAAACAATATAAGCTTGTTTGAAATAAAAGAAGTGAATGTTGGAACTTTTTGTTTAACTGTCTGTTAACGTCAGACATCGTTTGACTAGAGAATGAGCAATCATAGTTATCTGAAATTGACGAGGCTATCAATATAGGGAAAGTGTTCCTTAACAGTATGGAAATGAAGGTCAGAGAAATTTTACAACACCGAAATATCAAGGTTAGTATCGTTCGTGAATTTTAAAATAAATAAAAATACAAGGAATAAAGGTACATTTTGTAGTTTGTTTTTTCTGTACAAAATTCAAAATATATCAGATTATCTACATAGACCGCAATATCCATCAACTATCGTTGTACAACAAATACAAAAGAATTTTACCAGTATATCTTATAAATTTTAGTTTTAAAATAACACAGTCTTTATTCTGATGATTAATACTAACCTTTATATAAATCGACTGTAAGGTTCAAATTGAAACAAGTGTTTCTTTAGGATTTTAAGTACTACGTTAGTTAAAGTTTGAAAAAATCCAGGTGGACATTTTACTTGTGACAATGTTGTCAATACAGAATTCCTATGCATTAGGTTTGGTGGCCTATTATATGAAGACAACAAATTTGAACATGATAGAATACAAAAATCGAAATGCAAGTGTCATGAATAATACTTTAATCTAGGATTGAAATATGTTAAAAATTAGAAGGATTTTTAATAGTCAACGACGCTACAACAGAAAGTTGTACAAAGTAGACAAACAGATAATTTATAATATGGCCTTTAATTATTATATCCGCCAAGTGGCAATGAGCTGGATATTGCTGGGGGCGTACCTTGCATGTCCCCGGCAATAATTTAGTTATTGCCGTTGTAGTTCTGCATTTTATACATCATTGATATTATTTAATTATTTGCAATTGCACACATTCGGCGTTCTGCGATTTCAGATTTTATTTATAAATTGTTCACACGTGGTTCAAGTATGGAAACAATAAAACATAGACGTTAAAAAAACATTGAAAATATCGGCATCTGTATGCACGTAAAAACTCGATTTGCAAAAATACTGTCATAGATAAATAAATGCAATTTATCAACTTATTACTTAACCATTGTTCAGACTTAAATGGACGTAGAACATCCCTTTAATCAATCTTCAAATCAGATTAAACTATTGATTAAATATTGAGTTTAAATGCAATAAATATTACTTTTCCAACTAATACGACATTACAACACTGTTTACTCGTTGTCTAATGAAACAGACGGTGATTTAAATTATTACTTTGAGCATTCTGTACGCTTATTGGAACTATTTTGTACATTTCGGTTTTATTTTGAAAGCTATAATACATTTATACATGACGAAATAATATTATAAATATTAATGACTGGTTTTTACTAATGTTTTGAGTGTTAAGGCTATTATGATGATTTCAATAATAGTTTAGGAGAAACCGTTACAGTAATCAGCTATTACTTTCTAGCGTTTCTAGCGTGAACCAACTTATTTTTAGTAGTTTATGATCTCAAATTACAATTATCATTTTATTTGTTTTGCTAAGAACTTGAATACTATAAAAAGTGAAACTATCATTAACTTATATGAACATAATGACTTTCTCTAAAATATTTTTTTAACCATAATTGTATATCGACTACTTGAAGGAGTATTATTTCCATGTTGGCATTTATTTAACAAGTATAATATATAAATGTAGAGAGAAACAGAAATAGGTGAATAATCAACAAGACCACTTATGAAGATGATCAGCACGACAGGATATATATACATATAATATGGAGTAGGCATTGACAAAATGCGAGCACAGATAGTATAGTCCTTTATTTATGTTTTTCTTTAATTTTTGCACAAAATTCCCTGCTTTACTTTGTTCATTAATTTTGCGATTTCACTATTTCACTATCATGTATACATGTAATTATAGTGTCAATAAGTGTTAAAATTTATCTAGTTTTGCTATAAGTTATCCCTCGTTGGTCAGTGTTGCTATCATAATCCCCATTACGCCTATTTGGAACCCCCTTTTAATCGACCAATGAAAATTAAGAACTAATACCGAAAATAGTGACGTTGACATACAGTTTTCATTCGCGGAAAATTTCACAATGCGTAATTTTCGGATGTTTTAGAATTTAATCAGGCACGAAGTTCATAATTATGTATCTGATTAGACTGTATTCTATGGAGAAATAACATAGAAAGGATTCGTTTGTTTCATGGATCACAGTTCCAGTCACAGTGGGATGTTTTATGTTGGCGGGCATATTGTGCTTTTTGTTGATATTGTAAGTGTTACAGTTTTAGTTTATTTGTTCTAGTTTGTTTGTTGCATTGTGTTTTTAAATTCCGCATATATTGGTCTATATGTCATTTTATTGAACACGGTAACTTTCACTGTGTAGCATTAATACTGTATAGATGAGGAACCATAGTATCACGCTTTTTTATATTTTTAAAATAAATCAGAACGCAAACAGCT
Organism: Limnoperna fortunei; assembly: GCA_944474755.1. Taxonomy (NCBI): domain Eukaryota; kingdom Metazoa; phylum Mollusca; class Bivalvia; order Mytilida; family Modiolidae; genus Limnoperna; species Limnoperna fortunei. Next base: position 83,206,890 of record OX104111.1, on the reverse strand, counting down.
TGCAAGTTAAATTTGTGTTATTATTTACGTTGCAATAGAACGTTAAATTAAGATTTACAATGTTAACACAACATTTAATACTAGGAATTATATCTGTACAGACATATAACAGTGTCTCTAAATTCCAGTTGTCAAGTGACGTCTTTCTATGTATTGTTGCCGTCAAATGAATTTCATTTGATTGTCAGTTTTTAAATAGAGCGATTTGCAGGCTTAAACAAATTGTATGAAATTTTTGTTTGTTATTTTAAAATAGAACATTCATTTTGTATCAATGTCAAATTTATATTTAAGTCTACCTTTACAATTCATTTTTGTGCTTTTCTTCCTTCACTTTGTGACAGTTTTTTGACAATATCAACCTCAAGAACATCAATATCAGCAATAAGCAGATTTTGATCACGTGATTTTGATTTTGATAACGTGACACATAATTGTCGAAGAGCTCACTGCTCTTACCAGGCTGCTTCGCTTCCCGCTGTGCTCGCTATTAGGGGACACCAAATATAGTTGGCTTTATCTTCAAAATAATAAATGTATCTTTCCCATATCATGATCCATTTACTTATGATCTTAATACCTATTATATTGTTTTACAATTTATGTTTCATATAAGACACTATAGCAGACACCTGTGTAATCTTCAAAGTAGTATAACTAGATTTGAAATGTTCAATAACCTGTACAATTAGTATGTACCTTCAATTTAAATATATGTATTGAAATGTGTTTTGCGGACGTTTTTGACAAACCTATTATATATAAACACATTTTATTGATAATCTGGCATCAACCAGTATATCGAACCACTCAATACCCGTCGACTCAGAAACAAACTAGATTGAAGATGTTTACCGTCGGTAATACTCTGACAATTAGGCGCTGCACGATTGGTCTATAATTTATAAAGATGTTTTATGAATATTCACATTTTATTCTTTTTTTGTTACCTTTATACGCCAACAGCAGATCTTCGAAAATGCAAATACGTAAATAACCCATAACGTTTAGCCAAGTAGAGATCTTACAATACTGGTTCAAATAACATAAGGTTAAGACGCGAAATACGCAAATAAAGAAGACAACATACCATAACATTTCATAGAAGAAATGACGGGACATAAATGTATAGAATTTATCGTTTTTCTTGCTTTTAATGTTTTGAGATTAACTATTTCTGAAGAAAATGGTATGTATATTTATTATTTTGTATGTCTACAAATTACAAAATGTAGCGAAATAAAAATGGCTAATACCAAACATACGGTTTGTATTTAAAAAAGGCAACCATCTTAATTTGGAGTTTGAGGTAGAAGGATAAACACATCTGTTAAACTGCAACAAAATAGGTTTTTAGAGTGGTTCTGAAATATAATATAGCACTCTGTGTGTAAAATTAAACCAAGCTGCTTACAGTCTTACATGAAACTTCTGATCAGTGTTGTTTGTAGAAACCTTGTTGCAAAATTACCATTTTTCACAAAACAGTTTTAAAAATACGATAAAAACCCATGATATTTGGCTACTCTTTTTTAGTCATCGGGGCGGTTTTGGGAAGAACAAAACTCCATCTTTATTAAATATAAATCTAAAAACGAATATGATTTGAGCTTTTGGTTAGGTTCGAATTTACCTTTAGAGAAGTAAAGGTACCAATTTGGAGCAAGGACTGCTTGTCAATCTGGCAACTTAGGTTTGTCGTTTTGCAGGTTTACCATTTATTTTTAGTTGTATGTGGTTAGTCTCGTCGATTGTTGTTTTCATTCCATGTTGATAAATTATTTGTTTATCATCTGTCAAATCTGACAATATAATTCCTCTAAGTATATATTAGACGCACTTACGACCAATCTACCCAGACTTCAAATATTCTTGAGTGACTTGTTACCTTAAATGTTAATAGTAGTGTTCAAAGGAAAGATTAAAACGATTTATTATAATGCATGTTAATACATTTAACATACTATGATATACTTTTGAGGAATTAATTGACAAGAAAAGTCTGTTCTAACAAAACCAGTAAGAATTAAATTTGGAGAAATTTGTACGATCATAATCACGCGAAAAGGTAATATTAAATTTATTAAACTATGCGTACAGACAAAAAGGTAAAGTAAAAAAATTGTCCAATGTAGTCCCAACTCTTGATAATAATCAAAAGCTAAATTGCGGAAACCAGTCGTACCTCTAGGATAACAGATAAACATTGCTGTGTCTTGATTAGCTGCTAACTTGGGAAATTGCTGCCGATTGGCCAACAAATAAGCCCAACTAAGTAAAGGATGAAATCCCCACATGATTTCGAGGCGGTATAAATTAAGATCGACCGCCGTTCGCTGCCACTCGAGAAAAGCCGAGTAATCACCAATCGGTTACGAATAAAAAATATAGCAAGATAATAGGAATCAAACTGTTTTATAAAGAAGTTGCTTTGATTTGTGTATGTATGTCATAAAATGAGTATTATAAAACTTAAACGGAGACATGCCGATAAATAACCGTCCGAAGACCAAGTTTTCGTATTATGCAAGTTATTATCGTATAAATCACTCTGCCCTTTGTTAAATGTGTTCTTACAAGACCATTCCTTTTCTTAAACATTCACAACTCATAAAACAATTACATCGGAGGGAAAATACAGATAGAGAATTTATTGCCCCTTTGGGCGTAACGAACACTTCTAGTCTTGCTACAGATAAGCCTTATGAATGTTAATTAATAATGATGACCCCAGCGGGCTACCTTTGAATAAAAAAACTTGGGGTTATTTCTCGGCATGACACGGAGGAAATTGGCGGAAATTTAAGAAGCTCGAACAGGTCTACATCAACTTTATCGGCGAATATGATGCACCCCAATACATTCGCAGATACTGCCTCTGATCTGTATTTTATGGACAAATGACTCCGGTTAGGGGACAAATTCTAATTCGGTTCCTGTTCACTGACAAGGTTCACATCAACTAACTTACCGCGTATGATGCATCTGACCTATATTTTGTGGTTGCCTGATTTGGCTATCTAAAGATTGTGTACTTATAATAAAGTGATGTAAATAATAACAATACTGCCATTTTATAATACAAAACAGTACGTATTTTTTTCTACAAAGAAAAATAAAGCTTATAGACGGCTAGCTTTTTAGGAGAGCCAATACTTGTATTGCGTCAATTTTCATTAGTAAGCAATGACATTGGTAAACAGAAGCTATCTTTCATCGGGGTCATAAAGCACATAAATCAGCGTAGTACTACGATATCCTGTTATCACGTTAAATCATCGAAAACAGACTTACTACCTTACACATCCTTAACAGTGGAAAATTGTAGCTCACATTAGAATCAATACAAACGGTGGCCGAGTGGTTAAGGTAGTTCGTCTACTATTGATCACGTGGTCTGTCAACACTGAGATTGCGGGTTCGATTCTCACTGCAGACAGGGTGTACTTGACTTCAATCTTAATTGACAAGGATTGCCAGTGTACACTAAAACCATTAAATGTCTGAAAAGGTATGTATTTGTACTGTCATTTACTTTACTCTGAATCTGTCTGAAAAGTATACAATTGACTCTACTTAAGTCTTGTCTATTCATAATTTGTCTGAATTACTCAGAATAAAATCCGAATGTACACTCCGTGTTCTAAAATAATTCTTGAAGCATGTATTTTCTGACTATTTGATTAAAAAATAAATAAAATGAATAAATGTTTACAATACGTACCACAATGTAATAATGTTGTAATTTTAACGGATTTTTATATCTGAAGCAGATTAAATATAAGCCATAGATAGGCTGTACTATTTCTGGATTTAACATTTTCCATAACATGACAATAAGTAACTGTACGAGTGTCTAGTTAGAGGCAGAGCACTGCTTACTCATCCGGAGCACCTGAGTACACCCATTGTTTTATTGGGTTCTGGCTACTCACTTTCTGTTTGTGTGTTGTCGATTTTTGTTTTGTGTTGTATATGTTTGTCTAAATCTGTGTTAGTAATTGTCCCTTGAATTTCGGTTCCTTATGTTCGGCCGATTTCCTTGCTATTTTGCTTTTAACTTTTAAGGAATTATTACACTAAAATATCAACAAAATCCGAACATTCGTCTTAAACATTGTTTTCTCATTTAAATAAGAGACTTTTTAATCCGCTAAATGAAATATTACAAAGTTACAGTTGAAATATTTTGATGTTTACTAAGTATATTATACTTAGCCTTACCAGTTGCACTAAATTATTGTTTTAATTCATTTTCATTGTTATATAAAAAGTATTTAAGATACTTTTTTAATTTATAATTATCATTAAACTTAAAAGCAATTAAATATGTTACAAATAAATATGAGATCAAATGCTATCTGCTGCAGAAACCTGAAATGCTGGTTTTAGTTCTGTTAATATTAAACCTGGAATGATTAAGACAAATTCTAATATGACGTCCTGCTTTCGCTATGTAAACAAAAACGTGTAAAAATTTCAATAAATTTAGTTCGCACACATGCGCAAGTTAATTTTGGTTGCAGTCGTTTAAATTTTATTAAAAAACCTTAATTTTTTAAACCATTATCATCGTTATTGTTAATAAAGTTGTTATTTTTAGCTTGAATTCTGAGATTTGCATGATTTAACATTCAGCCATTTAATTATGTTTCCACCACTCTGTGTTATAACACACGGGAGGTACGTGGAACAACACATTTATATGCCGCTTCACTGTACAGATTACCATATTTGTTATCGCTCGGGACAAAATATTCATGAATATAATGCCCACCCATGTTAAAACGAGAATAAAGTATGGTATCCATGAATTATTTCTTAAGTTTAAGTTTCTTAGGCCTGTCTAGTTTAAAACGGTTCACGAAAGAATACGGACTAGTTCAGAATGATTCAATAAGAAGAAGATAAGTGTAGGACAATTCTGACTTGTATCTCTGTTCGAAAATAATGTTCTATGTTTTCTTTGGAATTTGCTGTATCATGACCTATCATATAATTCTCTGTCTTAATATTTTGATCATTTTAACTGTTTGAATTATTTTCGGAAAACAATTGTCATGCTGAGCAATATTTGTTTGAGAACCTCAATTAAACAAGTTAAGCGTTACGTTGATAATAAAAAATTTTTTTTCCATAAAAATAGTAGGCGAATATTTACATTCAAAATCACACTCTGGTTACAAATATGAATAATAAAGCTAAGGAAAACCGAAAAATTGAAAAAGTTGTGTCTGGCTATATCCATTCTTGAGTATTCAGTTCTGAACAAGATTGTAAGTTAAACTTAGAGTCTCAGTAAGTTTTCGGCAGCAAGCACGCGTGGTTTTATATTTAAATATTTAAATATTCAAATAAACGATTTGAAATTTGACAGCTTGAATGCCCTTTCATTTCGATGTAGTACTACACACGAAATTCATATTATAGTTTAGGTTTCTTAAGATGCAGCTGCTGTCATTTATACAAAAGTAACAAAAAGCCTAATCAAAATTGTTGTATCCTTTGAATTATTTTATTTTGATCGGCCGTCTTGCTCAGTTGCATTTTCTCTTCTAACCTTAAATCCAGAAATTTTGCCACAAAGGACACTTTTCATTTAACAAAACAAAAATCACTTTTTTTAATGTATCTATATTTTAGGAATGTGATATTTATTGTAAAAAGCTAAATATTTAATATTAAAACATACTCATAAATGTTTGCAGGTACAAAGATTTTGTTTGTACAATATGATGAATTAGGAATTCTTGACTTAAACACCAGCAGCTTGGTTTCAATCGGAATTGCCGCAACATATCATTTTGTAGCCTATCACGATATGTATGAATATATATACTGGACTGACTATGATAACGGGAAAATATACAGGTAAGTTCTTTTGTTTATCGATTAATAATATTCAATCTTGAATCTCGTTTTTGATATTCCTGAGAAGAGTTTGGATTTAAATTTTATATTCGTATTAATTAATTTCAGAATGAAGTATCTGTTAAATGAATTTACTGAGTTGCAAGTCATATTTGAAGCACGAGAAGTTCACAGGCCATTTAAAATTGTCGTTGATTCTATGAACGATTTGCTGTATTGGACAGATGATTACAGTAATACTATAATGAGATCAGAACTTGATGGATCAAATCAAACAGTAATATTCAACAGTGTCATATATCCATCATCACTTGCTCTTGATCCAGTAAACAGGTTATTATATTCAAATAAACTAGAGTGTGGTAGAAAACAATTTACAATTTCGTTATTGGAAGTGTAAGGGGTACATGTATGTTTCAAGAAACTCCTTATTTAAGTTTCGGTTAGTTACAAGTAAACTATTAATAAAAGTGGTTTTGTTCTTCAAAACTACTTTTATTAATAGTTTACTTGTAACTAACCGAAACTTAAATAAGGAGTTTCTTAAAAACCTTCTACGAAATGTATTATTTAAACATCGTTTAAGTAAAAGTGTGTGTTATTATGGCTTTATTCTTCAGTGTACATTATAAAATGTCTCAATAACAAAACTTGTGTGGTGTACAGATTTTATAATACGTTCATCATATTTTAAAAAAATACTCAGATTATCACAAAACTTGTGATTGAAATTTAATATTAGAAATGCATGTTCAAAATAGAGCTTTTTATATTATTTTGATTTATATAAGGACATGCAATTTTTTGTTAATTCTGAGTTTGCATGACCATAATACTGATGAGTTTACACTAACTCATTTTATTTTCGCCGTCCAGCGATATATTTCTATTCATTTTCGTTGCTAAGGATGGACCAAGGAGAAAATATTTCAAGTACATTTAGTTATAATTAAATGAACAGAATTTTGGGAAAAGAATGTCTATTATTTAAGCTAATTGAATAATTAAGACAAGACATAACATTGGACTGAAAATGCTTGGGTGATATTAGTTAATAATAAGTTAATAATCGAGGCAGAACTTTTTTGTTCTGCTTCTTTGTATTCGGGGATAAGCGCTATCGATTATCGTAGCTTTGAAAATCGAAAACAAGAATGAAAAGGATTAAATTTTTCAAGTAGCAAATGAAAACCTGCCTAGGTCACATTCCACCTAGGTCTACCGAGAACTCGTCAACCTCATGTTAATTATGTAAAAAGAGAGGTACCCTTACATAAACAAATGTATATTACTTTTCAGAGATAACGACCTTATATAAACAGGAAAATGCTTCACAATATTTTAATATAATTGCAAATGGAAAAAAAACACATTTTTTAAATAAATGATATGTTAATTGTATCTTCCCTTGCCACTTCAAAGTGCTAAAAATCAAAACAACACAGCACCAATTAGTAACAGTTCTGTTAAGGGCCATTGACAGTGACTCTAACTAATATTGCCATTGTTTTACTTTAAACAAAATATTTGTGGTTTTAAAATTTATAATTAAAAAAGCATGTTGACCTAAAGCAAGCTGTAAAAACCCAATCTAAATATGTCAATATGAAAATAGGTAAGAAATGTAGGTCACAAGTATTTGACACATTACTGTTTTGTATCAAATGTCTTAACATTAAAACACGACACAAAAACATAAAATAACGCGTTACTTTTATTAACGCGATAGAATATCGCGCCAATGACACGAACGGCCACTCATAAGAAAGTCGTTTACATTCATATATAATTCTTATCTTACATTCGTTTACGTTTATAGTCATTTTTGATTGGTCAAAAGGCCTTAAGCCAGTACTTCTCAGAACTAATTTTTTCTTGCTAAAAGTAAACAAATATGGCGGCCATGTGTCGTGTACGCTTCAGACAAAAAATTAAGCCAGTACCCTCGAATTTTGGCAATTCAAATATCTTGAGCGATGTATCGCTAAAACTAAAAGCTTTTTAATTGAAACAGCTGTATATTATTATTATGAAATCATTTGTACATACAAGAAAATATTTTAACAGTACAGTTCGTTTTGGATTAATTGTACACATTCATTGTACACATTGCTGAACGACGGGAAGTAGCCGAGTTCGAATGTGAACGAAATGCAAAGCGATTTATGTTTAGCGTAAACCCACCAAAGTCGTCTATATCCAATAATCTAACCAACAATTGAAAACAATTCTTATTTCAATTCAATGAAAAGAAATAAGAAAAACAATATTTTAGAAGTAGTAAATTAATATTTGCAATTCACAATTCTTAGTGTCGTCACTTGTTGTTTGCGTAAGAATCCATGTATAGTCAACGTCATCAATACTTATAATTATGACGTCAACAATCAGTCACGTGCTGGTATAGGTTATACGAAATTGACAATGTAACCTGGTATCCTGGTGCAATATGTTTCATTGACACAAGCTTCACTTCAAATATAACACCAGGAGCTCCGATATAAGCATTTTCATTGGTTGATAATATGACGCCATTTAATATCACATGCACATGCCAATCTTTTTTTAAATCTGGGAATACATTTTCTTTATAAAATTTAAATATAAATTATATTTTACCTTTACGTTTAAATTATGAAATCATAATATAAACTCAGCTGAGAAATGTAAACATTGAACGTCACAAAGAGAATGACGTCATAATACGTTCGTTCTACTTGAACTTAATATGATACTAATGGTCAGTCTAGAGAATACTCGAACGTCAAATTTCAACGCTGTCACCGTTGAAATCCCATGCTACTGACTATTCTGGTACCCTGACGATGATATCCTCATTAGCCTAAGCGGACTTCGGATATAACGTCAGGTCAGGAGCATTGGATTTCAACGGTGAGAGCGTTGAAATTTGACGTTCGGGTATTCTCTAGACTAACAATATAGTATTATAGATAAGTTCAAGTAGACCGAACGTAATATGACGTCATTCTCTTTATGACGTTCAATGTTTACATTTCTCAACTAAGTTTACATTAGGATTTCAGAATTCAAACGTAAAGTTATAATGTAACTTATATTTACATTATATAAAGACAAAGTATCCAAATGTTTAAAAATGATTTTCATGTGCATGTAATATTAAATGGCGTCATATTATTAACCAATTAAAATGCTTATATCAGAGGTCCTGACCTGGTGTTATACTTGAAGTGAAGCTTGTGTCAATGAAACATATTGCACCAGGAGACCAGGTTATGCTCCTGACCTGACGTTATATGAAGGCTGCTTAGGCACATGAGGATATCATCGTCAGGGTACCAGAATAATGGACAATGTTGCTCAGCTGTTGACTATTCAAAGCAAATTAAAGTATTTAATTATAAAATATAGTCCTTAACGTCACACGTATTATGACGTCATATTTCATTCTTAGACTAAGAGTCATTAATCGAATCATTGGTTCTACAATTCATTGTGACGTCAATAAGTAGTTCAGATAAGGGAGTACATCTTGTATTACATATATTGATGATATTGTGTATCGCACACGTTGTATCAATTGCTAAATTTTCAGATTTTGACAAAATCCATACCTTATATTAGATAAAACATCATATTGAGTCGTATCATTGTTACCCTTGTTTTGTCTTATCCGTCCGTTAAACATGTTTAGATTAAAGTCTACCTCTGTTAATAACAATCAAGCATAAGGTGTTGTCCGTGCTTGCTGAAATAAAAACTATGACAAATCGCTGGGCCTGACATTTATTTCATAGTATATTAGAAGATAATGTTAAAATCCAAAAATATAACTCAAAATGAAAAAAGTTTAAGCGATTTTTTTCATTCAAATTCCGAAAGGCAATCATGATTGGAAGACTGACAATACTTTTGCCGTTGAAAAATGGAAAGACCCGAATCTACAGTTAATATAGTATTCAAATTTTGTTTTAATTGTGGTGTAATATATTTTTTTTAAATATGGTTCTCGGAGAAGACAAAATGAAGTGAATTGTGATGCGGGTAAATTAAATGCTATCAAAATTGTAAAGTCTTCTTTAGGTTGCACATCAAACATAACACCTTAGCACGCAAATAAACAAAAAGTAAAATTTTAAGGTTCACTTACACTTCTTGTCTTGTTTACTTTACAGATGGTTATATTTTGTTGAATATAATAACTTGGGTTATCATTTAATTGTACGAAGCAACGAAGATGGAAGTAGCAAACAGGTTATCATCAGCAACACATATGTATATTGCATAGCATTAGGTAAAACTTTACTATTTTCAACAATTAGTGCTCAACACAATATTACTTGTGTATTTCATCGTAATTTGTTAAGAACTTTTCAATTGTTGCATTTTGAATTTATTGTACGTTCACATACATAGAATAAACATTATATTTACGTGTGCAGTTATTTATAATATCAGTCCAGGAACCATTTAAAACCTCTTTTTGGCATGTTAAATATTATCTTATTTAGCAAAATACCACATGACATGACGATACTATAATGAAGTTATTGTCAATTATTAAATTGGAACAAGTTTGTTTTGTGTTTTTAGTTAATTGTTATTTTTGGGTTATGAATGTATTGAACTTTATATATCAGAGGCAAATACTGTTGCATGCGTTTAGCTAGTATCACAATGGATGATTACTTAAAAGAAAACTTATTTCTTTAAATTTAATCGAATAGACACTTGTACAAAAATTAAAATTATACATTCTAGAAAATGATTAGCGATCACTAACAACTAGCACTATATAAAAAGACGAAAACGCTGCAACAGTTTAAAATCGTGAAAAATATTTCATCATAAGATTGCCCTCACCAAAAACCCTAAAATGACTAAGACCCTCCTTCCAGTCCTATAACAAAATGTAAAAGTCCTAATTATTCGGACGTCATTCTTGTTGTAGGACTTTCCGTGTTAAAGTAAAACTGTGCTTTTTTAATCTGTTTTATATTAGTATCAATATGTTAGTCCCAACGTTATATTAGCCTTTTGTCGGTGTTACTTTGACTACTTATCAATACGCCCTCGGAGTTTTGGGTGTAAAGAATTGTTATCGTTTAGTTTTTTTAGGACGGGAGCAGGGAAGTCAGGACTTTTAGGGTTACTAGTTTGTAGAACAAGTGCAATGAAACGCACGGATTAGGCAACGACTTGCAATCAAATATCCATAAAAAACAACATTGAGATAATATTTAAAATAAGAAAAACAAGAACTACATTTTTAATACCGAAGAGTATAACCTGGTGTTCTAGAAACAGGGAGAAAGTAAGTAAATCAGAAGATATTAAGGCGTAGGAAAAAAGAACAAAATCCAAGACCGGGTAACAAAGCAATCGGATAACAAAGAACCCACAAACAATTAAAACTAATAACAAACAAATCAACAATATGACAATGGTGATCTCCGGGGCGTTCTAAACGGTAGCGTTCCCTTCTTCACTGGTCATTGTTCTTTCTGTCAGACCAAAAACAAGAGAAGAATCTAGAAGTACGTATACAAGATTTTTTTTATCAAAATCTATGAAAGGTTTACACACTCAAAATATTGTAAACACTATTGAATGATCGGTTGTTTATTATTATGTTAAGCGCTGAGTAGCTAAGGCAATCGAGGGTAAGAAATTTATTTGTTTATATAATTTATTGTTTTTAGTGTGGTTACAGTTAGGTGTTACAATAAGGTGTTTGTTCCAACTGCATTTTCATGCCTTCGCTTTCTGACTGTATAACGGTTGTGCTACCTACATCGTGAAGGTGAACTAATCACCTAAGTAGTAATTTATTGGAAATTGCAAATAATGAGTTTTATTTAAAAAAATGCATGCTTCAAGGTTTTCATTAGTCTCTATCATCCAGACGCTTAATTACATTTGTGCGTCTGGATTAATCTCTATATTGAACTCGTTATTATTACGCCCAAAACTGGGCGTAATTTTTGATTGGATGATATTTTTATTGTCTAAAAAATTACTTCTGTTCATATCAAGAAGTGTATAAAAAATTTTAGCAAAGTTTACATTTGAATATTTTTATAAAATATTACTTTACCAATTAATAAAACAAATATTATTGTTATGCACAATCAAGGGAGAATCTTACTGTGACGTCATTTTATAAGAATAGACATGTTTGCATGGTTTTCCTGGCCTAAAAATAGGGTCCTAAAAATAGAATAATTGTTTTGTCTCCACCTATTGGTAGCGAAATTATAACAAGGTGATCCCAGACGCTTATATATTTGCGTCTGGGTGATCGAGACTAGGTTTTCATAGGTACTTTTCACTGAAAAACTACTTTTTTCCTAATGCCAACCATTTATTTAAAATGTCTTAAGTATAGTCTATAGATTACCTTCTCGCATAGTAAAAACTCTATAAAACAAAATGTAGGTTTGATATTTTTGACATTGCACTGAACTTTCTTTTAAAAAATACCTTTTTTTTTCTATATTGGCATGTGACTGCTTCTGGTTGATATTCTATCTATTAAAATGTTACCTGTTACTTTGACAGAGCTCACATATTGGCCTGTTTATTTTTTTTCAGATCTTGAAGACAAACGATTGTATTGGACTACCTATTATGAGATTAAGTCGGCTTTTATAAATGGAAGTGACGAAAAGACCATTTACAGTTCAAGTAACACTTTTCACATTGATGTTTTCGAAAATCATGTTTATTTCTTACAGTATGATAATAATTATAATCTATACAGAATCGATAAATCTGGTAGTGATCTGAAATATTTATATAATATGTGGAATGGAAATTGGAGGTGGTGGTATTGCGCATGGTGTACAGATTTTAGGATATATCATAACAAGATTGGTAAGTGATTGATAAAAAAAGTATCTTTCACTAGGCTTTTACAGGAGATATCATTAATGAAATATAACAATATTTATAGTAGTTTTAAAAGCTATTGCTGAACAATTTGAAATACTTTCAGCTGTGAATACCAAAAACAAGGAAACGAAAGTCATAAGATCAAGATTAGGGCCATTTCCGTTTCGATATTTAAAACCGTCATTCTTTCTCTCAATGTGTTTACGTTTTCGCGTTGCACAAACTGTATTTCTAGTGGTATTTGGAATATAAAGTTCTGCAAAGTTTTTGATATTTAACTTTTCATGTGATGGCTCTAGATATACAGTGGTAAGCTCTTGAAGATGATTGTAATTATGGAGTCATACGTACGCTCTTGTATTGGATTTTTCTAAACCTTTATGTTTGCAATGTTTTTATTTCATAAGACGGGTGTAATAAATACAAAGAAATACGAAGTGCTGAAAAAAGGTCGACTGGGTACATCATGAATTCAACTGGTGATGATCTTATCAGCGATGATAACTTGAAAGAAAATTTTTACAGAGTTTTTAGTCTCAATGGAGATCAAATGTCCACGATTCCACCTGGAGTGAATCATTGTGGAACGGTTAATCCAATTTGGTTGAATGGTTGGTATTTTAAATTTAATAAGTTATGGTGGTATGTGGGTAAAAGAAAACTCAGTTATGTATGCAATAACAAATTGCACCATATAAAGAATTCACAAACATTGGTTGAAATGTTTGCATTTTTATCGTGCACTCAGCAAATATCATTTTCGTTACAATGTGCATCTATACCTCACTCATGAATTCGCATAATATGTGTCGTAACTATTTGTATTTGGGGAACTTGTTATTACAAAGGAACGAAATACTGAAGGTTATGAAGAAATGTTTTAAAATAAACTCTACATTTAATAGTTAAAAGAATAAAATTAATATAGAATAAAAGCAGAAATTTATATCTGCTGACAATTTTCTAAGGCTATTCGTTGGTCAAACTGTGTCTATAATTTTTGACAAAAACTCTTGTATCGTTGCATAATCTTCTGGACTGGTATATTATTTTTATTTTATTTTTGATTATGCTATATCGTCATGTTTATCGATCTGATAATAAGTGTACTGATTGGTAGATTCCTGTAGATCCTTTATATAATATTTTGAACTACTTGTATTCTGTATTTACACAATCCCAGTGGACACATTATTCCATTTCCCAATCATATCATATGAATAATACCTTATGCATTATAGTTAAAAATGACAAAACGCGCGTCTGGCGTAATGAATTTGTCAGCTTGGTAATTTTGATAACATTGTATTGGAATATTTGAAAAAAGCCCAAGTGAGAGCTCACCATCAAGTAGCTTATTATAAAAACAGTTTAGACAAATTTTCTGTTTAGTTGCAAAAATTCAAGATTATGATTTGTTGACGTCATTTATTTATATTGACACTGACTAAGGCTATTCATTGGTCAAATTGTGTCTATAATTTTGACAAAAAACACTGTCGTTTGTATCGTTGCATAATCTTCTAGACAGACGTTTATCTTCTATTGCAAACGTTTATGTTTTTAAACTAAGCGGAATATGAATACATAGGTATCATATATAGTGGCCCCTTGATGTGAGAGCGAAAACTATTCAAAATGTCAAAGATTCTGCATCATAAATGACACTTTACCTTGACGTACTGCAGGAACGCTACCTAGAACAGAGGATGGTAATGTAACAAGAACAGCATGCCTACAGACAGCTACGGATATGTGTGAGGAAACCATTGAAATAGAAATAAGGAACTGCAATAGATATTATATTTATTATCTGAAAAACACAACAGCAAAGTCGGCTTATTGTTTTGGTAAGTTCGCGTAAATAATATGAACTACATACATCCTCTGTATATCAGGTTGTTCGGAAAGTAACTGCAAGACAATAAAAGTATTTGAAAGTTTTATTTTTTTAAATTTTAATGATTAACAGTTAAATTCTATGCAACGTTGGCTTATATTTAAATACAAAACAGGTGATAAAATCGCTGGTAAATCAATAACAAAGTAAATTCACATCTACACTACGCCTAAAAGTCGACAAAGCACAATACAATGAAAACATCTTAACTTAAGCTTATATAAAGAAAGTGAGGAACACATTCCAGGGAAAGAATAAACAGTTTCCTATAAGTACAATATACTTTTTATGAATATGTGAGTTGTGTTTTTTGAGACCTCACATATATATTAGATATATATAATTTAAATATGTTTACAAGGCTTGGTTTTTCTCAATAGGAAGCGGACCAGTTGTTTGTCCTGATGGCCAGTCATCTGAATCAGGATATTATCCAGGGTGTTCCAGTAAGCATCATGAAAAGACTGTTTTAAATGTTCTTAATATTGATTTTGATGATTATAATTATATATATGTCTACAAAATGAAACCCAACACTGTTGGAATCAGACTATAACACTGTCAAATACTTGTTTAGTTCTTTCAATAAGATCATGTGTCTAAATGTATGCATCCATTATGTTCTTTTTAGACTCAATTAGATAGGTATAAACTTTTCAGTATAGTTCATAAGTTATAACCTCAAAACTGTCCATATTACTCCAAAGATTGGCCCAGATTGACATTGTGTTAAGGTCAAGTAACTTCAAGTCAAACATGGGTTTTCAGGTGAAAGCATCAAATATATAAATCTAATTAAACCGTTCTTTCGTTAATTTAGCATCTTTTCCGAAAGAAACAATGCAAATAAGTGTAGAAGCAGTTTTACTTGATGGACCATTTTATGCCATTCCGAACATGAAAAGAACGCCAAGCATGATACCTGTATTCAAATGCACTTTCAGCGATGTGTCATCTGGAACATATGTGTACGACGTATTTTGGTATATCAATGGAAACCACGTTATCAACAAAACGAACATTCAATATAAAAACATCGACATTTCAGTTCTAAGACATACAGACTGGAACAATACATATCAAATGAATATGGAGGTAACAAACAACTTATCATGCGTTGCATTTGATTGTTAAGAAGCACATATGTTTTATTGTGGCCTATTAATAAGTAAGATATGGCAATAACCTTAGCTTGCACACTATTGAAACATATAAGTATAACTGCAAACTCTCAAATAAAAACTGTAACTGGAAACATTTTAGTTAATACATACCACCCGATTAAGTACTTCTATCTGTTTAGTTATTGGGTTTAGGTTTTTTTTTTTACTTTCATTTGTTTACAAACATCCTTATACAGAGAATCCCATGTAGACAATATCAAATGGTCTTCCAAAAATGCAGTATTAGTATTTAAATATTAAATATTTTACATGCATAATGATAGAAGAATATGCCTCGCATGTGTAGCCTGAAATAGACAATTAATCAATGTTATTAAATGCAACAATAAAAAATAAATTCAAACTTCAATTATTCTTTCACATATAAATAATTATCATAATTATATATAAGATAGTGTCCTATATTCAACAAACTATGTTACATGTATCTTCAATCATTTGCGACTATAGTTGACTTATCTTGAAAATAGCAATGTAGGATTATTTATCGCCACGTATAACGTTATTCTATCCACACATATTTGGTATATGTAAGTTTTATTACTATTATTATTATTGCTTCCTTGTTAGTTATCTGAGACTTTAGGAAGTTTGTATTTTTTAAATTTATTTTTAGATATAAAAATAAATAGCAATTTATAATTATTACATTATTTAGTTTATAGTTAGATCTTATGACCATAAAATGTTACACGAAATATGAATTACAACTGAGGACAGTCACAAAGTTTTAACGTGTAGTTATATACGCTTTTTGTTTATTAAAACACAAACTCTTAGCCGTTACGTCAAAATACACAAGAGATAAAAAAAATTAACAAGCTTTTCATGCTTATGTTTTAAAACACGGGTTTTAGTTTGAACGTTGTGTCCAACAGCCAGCCATCTGAACGTTCATGTTTTTGAAAACGGGATTGTTTCTTAAGTAATATAAAACAACAGCATATTGTTTCGTATTTGTAAATATATCCGAATTCGATTTTTCACGTAGATGTGTTAACATTGATCCTTAGGCATATATAAATCATATTTAGTTATAGAATATTTCTTGTACGATTGTTTGGTTTTGGTCATTTGCTGGTTTAAAAAAATGTCGATTCAACATTGAACCATGTTGCTTATTGATCGATTCATCGATAGATTATGTTATTATTAAATACAACAAATTTTTAAATAACTGTTGACTCCGCTAACGTCAAACATTTAATTATATAATGATTTTTTTAATTGAAGGTACAATGTGCAATTAGAATACGATTTGCGATCAATTCAACACCAAGCCGCTTTATATATAGTTCGACGTTTCAAGCCGGATTATATGTAAGTTTACTTAAGGATTGTTAATTAAAGCTGTATAAGGCGGCTTATTAAAACATTAATAAGCTTAAAAGTATGCACTGAAAATCACAAAAACTACAAAAATCGTTTTTATAAATGGCTTACTATTAGTTTTGTTAATTTAACTATTTGATGTGTTAGCTTTTTATTTAAACTTTTTAATTTAACTTGTCTCTGTATGTGAGGTGTGGCTAATAACAATTTTTTTCTGGTAACTTTTTAATTTAGGAAAAATTAATTATGTATAATATACAACAATACACTTGATTTTTTAACCTTTTCAGCCGGATGAGACTGAGTATACAGTCATAGAAGGCGATTACATCAATATTGGTTTTACGTCTACAGTTCCCGTTGGATGTATCTCTTCTCACAATGACTTTCGTAAAAAGCAATGTTATCAAAATTTGTATGTTTTTCAACCAGAACATACCAAAGTGGATTGTTCAAATAATTTCATAAAAAGAGATATCATATTTAAAGCCCACTTCTGTGGTATACAAATTGGAAGTCTCAATTGGAAGGAGAAACAGACACTACAAGTGTTTGGCTTTAGTGACGGTCTGTACAATAGTCGTGACAGATCAACATATATTCGGATCTCGGCACCAAAAATATCTATGCTAAATGAGATGTGGAGAAATATTAAAATCCCAGATATAAAGGTATTTGACATTAAATAGAAACAATATGATAAGTTGGCTGTGTTTGTGTGTTGGATGACACAAATAAACTTTACTCGTATCATTTTACTTTTATTTGTTCAAATGGGGTTAAAATGGTATATCAGTCTGCCTTTAAAAAGATAGATAACTTATGATTAACTAAATAAGTTTACATATAACATCAATCTTATTTGGTATGCACAAAACTCTAAAACTCTCTATATTAATTACATCGTATTTTGCAGATTACAGTAATAGATAAGGATTCTTTGGTGACAAACAGAATATGTCAGTCGTATAATGATCCTCATATTACAACATTTGATGGAAGGATATACCATTACATGCAAATTGGTGAATTCGTCATTTACAGGAATCAAAAGGGGCCTTATTGGGTAGGTATGCTTTAATTACGTCTAATCTTCGAATGAAGGATACATATTGTTTTACTTCTCGTTTTTCTCGTGCTTGTTCTTATGTTAGCAAAGCTTGTCCGCTTTGGATATTGTGCATATAGACGTATCAATATGAGGCGATAATAGCATATCAAAGTGGTTGATTTTGTACGAAACTTTAAACTTTATGGTAAAATTCCATTTTTTGTTGACATAGACCTGATATTTAATATGTAGGTATGTCATTATTGAGCAATAGGTTGCATACCATAGTGGACGACCTTGACCTTAACCTTCAAAGTAAAATGTTTTGTCCTTTTAACGAGGCCAGAGATATTTTGTATGTAGATGTGTTACGTTATAGCGATGAGTCCTTGACCAAGATTGGTGACCTTGAACCATTTGGCCTTAATCATCAAAGTCTAATTTGTTTTCTCTTTTGAACATTTAATTCTTTGACGTTTAGTACTCAACAATCGCCTTTCAGAATTAAAGGTGTGTAGAAACAATTTCGACGAGGCATAAACTGATTGATATTCAACTTTCGTCAATTGATTGTTCATTACAGCAGAATTAGCAGTTTTCTTTATATTGACATGGATACTTGGTAACCTATAATCGGTTGAGTTTCATTTTTTTTCTATCTCTCTGGTTTTTAGGTTCATGTATTACTTACCAACTGTGGATTTGGTTGGGTTGGTTCTGCTTGTCATTGTGGTATAGCTATCAGAAGCAAAAATTCATTGTTTGTGTTCAGGACGTGCCAGAAAGTTTCACGGACAGAGAAACACATGTTACAGCAACCTTTGACACAACTTATTACTTGTGATGATAACGACTTGGCGATAGAACATTTCGGTTCAGATTATAAGGTTTGTTGCCAATAAATGTTTGAATTTGCTATTTCTTATCATATGTGCTCATGTCGTGTTTCATTGACCAAAATGAAGTTAAGCTAATATACTATGTCAACCAATCTAATACTGTATTTTGCTGTATTGAAATAATAAAATGTTCAGAATGGTAGGTTCACCAGTCAATACCGGTCCTGTGAAATGGGGAAAATATGTTGACTTGTACAATTTTATTTGTATCTAAAATATATATTAATTAAATTTCTCTTTCAAAACAAAATTCATGTTTAATGTAGCTTGGGGTGTGTTTAACTGATACCCCTTAAAATGTAGAGATGACGCAAACAGCAGCATTTTAATATATTTTAGCACAATAATTCCCGATTTTAACATTTCACGACACCTTAGATATTATAAAACAAGCAAAAGGGTTCTAATAAAACTGATCAGTGGATAAAAAAGTGAAGTTGTACAACATATTGTACTACTAAATGCTCGATCTGAATAATTAATATCCAGACAATCAGACATTAGGTATTTTACATCTGAGTATGAAGTATTTCACTGGCTTCCCCTTTCGCTTTTCTTGCTGCTTCTACACAGCAACAATATAAAAAGGGGGAGATTGTTTCATGCAAAAATCTTATTTTAGTGTCATTAGTATGTCAGTCACATCCACACTGTCGAATTTATTTTGTTAATATATATATTGTTTTGTTAGTTTTGATATTTCGTTTGATAAAATATTTGGGAAATAAAAAAAAATGTATTATGGCTCTGAATCGGAATGATTATGTAACTGACCTAATGAATTAGGTATCCACTTACCTTTTGGTCAATTTGTCTTCGTTGTTGTGTTTCTTTTTAATTTTTAGTTTGTGTCAAAAAATGTGTACTTAACATAAACTAAAATAACCTTAAAGATTTCTCTCTTACGCAAAAAGAAGATGACGTGTCACTTGTATATGTCTTTTAACGAATTAAAAAACACTTCATTGTAAATTGAAAATCTGAAAATCCCCTCCAACATTTAAACCCTTTTCACGTGATATGAATAATAGAAAATGAAAGAGAAAATGAAAGGTAGAAAATCCTATATTGGCTCTACTTTAACAAATGTGGGTTTAACGTAATGATGTGTATACTTAAAAGCGCAATGAAACACCTCAACATAATCGTAGTCTTTATAAAGTTAACACTTTACTTTATTGTTATCACTTTAATCCCAAAAGTTTAAGCAATGTTTAAGTTGAGACCTAGTGTCTATCGTTTACCTGTACACATTTTACAAACACGTTAGTCGGTGTCAGGTCTTCAAGACGGCTTTTATCATTACTGAGATATCTTAATAAATACTGAAACAATTCGTGTATGTAATTTCCGGAACCATCAAAGGCACAAGATAATGTAATGATTAATGTAGGACCACTCGACTTTAATTGTTTTCTTTTATTTCATCAAAACACAGCAACCCTTGAAAACATTGTACAATAATCACCAACAGAAATACCGATGAAGCTGTGTGATCATTTTGGTCAGACAATCGTTTATTTATTCTTTACTGTTTATAAGAGATTAACTTTAATATTCTGTATTCAGTTTAAGATAGGAACACAATATATTGGTCATTTACGTCAACAATGTTCACAGGGACCACGATTGTGTATACTTTCCATCTCATGTACAATTGTAATGTTCAGGTGATGAAAACAAATTAATTATTTCATTACTTATTATAGATAACATTACCAATTGGAACAGAAATTAGATTTACAATTGATACATGGTCAATGTTCATTTCGTCGGTATCAATTAAACCATCTGTATATGACATAAATGAAGCAAGAGGGCTATGTGGAGTTCCTAGTACTACTAGAAATCCCTCGGATGATTTTACACATCGTTATAATGGGCCCGTTAGTGACGACCAGATTTTTGGAGATTCCTGGAGGTAACTACATGAGCTACGTGACTGTGTAATTTCTGGTTGATTCATAAGTATATATCAGTTTGTATATTATATTTTTCATTTGTCCGATTTTCTATTATACGAAACTGTTATAAGGAGTAAGTGTGATCTATTAGCTAAAGCCAAAACGTGACATATATTTATATTATTTTAGAACAATAGATCTTTAAACACTAACTAGTATGATTTATCAGATTCATGAAATGTATTGACCAACCTGACCCCACTGTTAATCGATTGATTGATTGGTTTACTGGTTGTATTTATTGATATCTAGGCCGTATTTGGATACGAAACAGCTTACAAACAATAAAGGCATAAGATGATAGACCAACGGAAACAGAACGAGCTTTTATCGTGCAAATAGCATGGCACTCTCTAAATAAGTTACCTACTATGGTCCGAGGTCAGGTTTTTCGTATTTTATCCCCAAAAGTAGAAAGCCTCTTCTATCAGCCACCTTGGGAGGAAATAAGCATCTATCTGGGTCGACTACATGTACTGGGAAACCTTCTAGTGTGGTTTAAGTCTCCACGCTAAGTTGTACGGTATTTGTAAGCAAATACAAAGTCAGTCGATTAAATATAAAAACATTTAGCGAAATGAAAAAGTTATCATACTAATTATACAATAATTCTTTTAGAATTTCTTCATCAATGGTCAGTGAACAGCTATTTATTGCAGAACCATACTTTCTCAATAATGGTTACAACGTCAACATTCCTGCTGACTCGACTCGTTATTGTGTTTGTGAACAAGAAGCGGGAAGTTCTCATTCGGTTCAAGATTTTTATACGGTGCAATGTAATTTAACAGAAAGCACCGAGTACTGCACAGTTACTGCGCAACAAACAGAAACCACTGTCAGTGCTTTCTTCCATGAATGTCGAAAGTCAGATCGGAGGAAACGTTCAGCAGATTCATTTGTACATGATATTGTACGCCGTAGCACTGTGGATACTGATGATATTGTGGACTTCATACCAGTGACTTTTACTAATGATGTCGAGAGCAAAGGTGACGAAGTATGTATTCTTTCAACACTTTAAACACTGTTCATGTAAAAAATAATAACCTTGATAAAACCTACACTGCCCTACGCAAAATAAATAACAAGCGGCAGAAATTTGAATTAAAATATAGATATCATGATTCTTAAATAAGTAGCCAATACGTACTTTTTAAACCTAATTGCTAACAACACAGTATAATGGTAATTTTACTTGCATTTAACTATTATTTTTATTCTCATAATTTATCGTTGTCTTTATAAAAAAGGTCGAAGCTACTTTTAAAAATGATTGGACAGAGGAAAAGGCTTATCTGAAATGCAAAGAAAGTATTAAGAATGCGCTCCCTTCCGAAATGTATAGCGATTTTGTTGACTTAAAAGAAGAAGATTTCATTGCTTCATGTGTTATAGATATAAAGGTAACTACAAATAAAAAGGATCACATTGTTTACATTTAAAACATTTGTAAAAGAGACTTTTACAGTTATCTCTTTCAATTCTATTATGTGGGATACCATTACTCCAAAGATGTAAATGCTTTAACAAAATATATGAAATTTATTGATTGTACTTTTATTTGATCATTATATTATTTGCTATTATTATTATTATTTTATTAGTAAATAAAAAGGAGAGATTAATAACTAAGTTAATTTGATAGTCACTGTAAGAACACCGAATGGTTTCCAATTACAAAATCCCACCGGAAAGCTATTGCATATGACGTACAAATCTCATAAATAGCGACACGCGCTATAAATATCCGTTGCAATATGTTGTGTGTTACATTAACGGAACAGCCAGTTTGTGGTGGAAATGATGTTTTCGAAAATAGTATAGATGTGCTCTAATTGTCTTATTAGAATAGAAATAATTCACGGAGGCTGTGATTTATCATTGTTTTACCACGGGATGACCGTTTATGTCGTTATTTTATATCTCGCTATCGCTCGAGATAAAATAATACGACATAAATGGTCACCCCGTGGTAAAACAATGATAAACCACAGCCTCCGTGAATTATTTCTTAATTAGACACCAGAAAAGTTACTGATTGCTATCAGTTGATAATGGGAATATGAAGAAATGACGCTTGTTATGGAGTTTGTTTGTAGTTTTAAACTGTCGTCTGTTCTGTTTTTTACTACGAAAAGGTCCAGGTAAGAGACCGACTTGTACAAAGTAAGTTGTCGTCGAATTTAGAGTTACTCAGTGAAGACAGCATCTGTATAGTAAAATTAAAATTGTGCACACGTGATTTCTTTATTCGACAGCTTACATTTTAACACAATTTGTACCTACTGCAATGCCGAAAAATCCGTCCTTCAAACATGATCTACTACAATATGTTGTGTACTAAAAAAGAAAGATTATAATACTTCTTAAGTTTAACAAAGTACGTTTGTAAATAACCAATAGGTACCTACTTTCGCCGTCATAGATTTTTTTAACAAAGAAGAAAAAAATCTCTGAGGAGTCTTTTAATTTCAGCTGCACATAACGGATAGTAGAATACAGTTTGCAAACATTTTTGATAGTCTCCACAACTGATTAATGCTATTCCTAGAATAACAGATGTTACAATTATTTTTGAAGGCCTCCATTTAAAGTTGTTAAAATTGTCTTCATAAGTTTAGAAAAATGTTTAATATAGCACATGACTATCATGCAATGAACCGTTGTTTGTGCGGATTTAATGAAATTGGCTTTTAAAACAATTTTCGTTCAAAATTTTCGTAAGGATATTTTAACATTTCCGGTTTTTTCGTTTTATATTCTATAGATGTACACACGTGTTAACGCGTGTTCTGATGTTAATGTTGCATTTTACATTATACTTTATAGATGCACACACGTGTTAACACAGGTTCTGATGTTAATGTTGCATTTTACATTATATTCTATAGATGCACACACGTGTTAACACAGGTTCTGATGTTAATGTGCATTTTACTTATATTATATAGATGCACATATGTGTTTACACAGGTTCTGATGTAAATGTTGCATTTTACCTAGCATCTAAAATATGGTTTTATTATTATAAGCGTACTTGATTCAGTAATTTATTATATTTTCAGTTGGTTGGAAATCCAACTTTCCTGTCACAAACCATTGGTGCGATGGTTACCAATATAATGATGGAAGTAGTAAAAAATGAGTCTCTATATTCTTTGGTAACAGCAGATGGATCTCAAACTTTACTTGAGTATATTACAAGCTTTTTGTGTCCAAATAATTGCAGTAATAACGGAAACTGTACAGCAGGTAAATTGTTAGGCACTTGTTTACAAGGTATAGCCAAAAGCTGTCTTTAAAACGCTGATATTTTTGAGTTGTGTTTGGATAAAAAAAACACTCGCAGATAAAACACAGGCAAATTAGTACAAATATTATGCATTATACATTTTAAGCTATACCGGAGACGAAGATAATATATAAAAATGCGTTCAGGTCAACCGTACACGATGGAAATTTCGAAAATTTAAACAGTAAGTAGTGTTGTTAATCTTATTTTCGTGTTTAATTTGTATAGGTGTATGTGTATGTTATGAAGAGTATGCAGGAGATGACTGTTCACAACAATTATCAACACCACCGTCAAATATAAGTCTTCCTACAAATGGCGTTTGTACACTTAGGACACGCGCCTGTGTGAAAACGAACGTATACGGAATCTTTCCGTCAAAAAATGTTTGGTACAAGCTTAAACATTCCCAGGTAAATTGTAACAAGTACTGACGACGCTTTCTTTTTTGAGCTAAATTTTTGTTACTAAAGTAGTCATATTTTTTTAAAAGTCAATAATGATCTATTTTTGTTTATATGTATTAAAAATGTATAAGCAAAATATGTTCTCATTTTTCATTGATCAGACAAATTAAAATGTGTTGTTATTGGAGCGTATTGCTTTTTTTTCATTACTGGCATATTAATTTGATAATAATTGCCTTGCTACTGATGATGGCAGTCAAGGTGTTAATGTGTTTAACCTATCGACTATTGAAAAAGAGAACACGTTAACAAAACATATTAATATAAAACATATAATTATGTAACTTCGACTGTTTCAATTTACTCCACTTTCAATTTATTTAAGCTTTATTGGGAGATCCGGATTTTGTTGAGAAGCAACTAGGATAACCGTTCAGAACCAGGCCTGCGAAACGAAACTCTTTAATGCAAACCATGAAATTGAATGAATTGTTTATTTTGCAGATTCATGACAATTCTACGATTGATACATCCGAGTCTGATCATCTTATTTTTCGAGCTGAATACAGAAATTTCTTCATGATATCTGTTAACCTTCGAGCTTCTAGAGGGAAACGATCGACCTCTCAGACCATTATGGCGGATGTATATGACATCAGTTTGTCTAATGATCAGTTAAACTTTGGAAATCCTGTTAGCATCATTATATATGACGAAAACTACTATTGTTGTAATTTAACATCGTTATCATGCCGAAATGTAAGTTTTTAAAGTAATTATTTCAGTCGTATCAACACTTTCGGACTTTTCATGATGAAAAAGTTGATGTCAAAAATGAGTTTATAACCTTGGTATCTTTAATGATATATTATTTACAAACCACTAGGTCGATGCTACTGCTGGTTGACTGAGGGTATTAGCAGCCCACTTTAGTGCTGATCGTGGATTCTTATAGCATTATAGTCTTCTTAATTTATTGCACTGACATTTTAAAAATGATTTGTATTCTAAGGCTTTCCTATTCGAAAGTGGTAGATTGCTTAAGCTGGATTTGGTAAAATGCTTTGGAATTTTGATGATATCTTTATCTTAATTATTTAGATTTGAAAATATTCGAGTTTAAGAGCCACAGATGAGTCTCGATGGGACAAAATGTCTCTCTGGTGCAGTCAATTATAAAACTTATGTATTTTTTATAACATTTAATTTTCAAATAAACGTTAACAAATAATCCCAAATATTTACATGGTCTCGTTTGAAAATATGATAGTTTTCCTAATTTTTTATTCAGTACATATATAATGATTGCGCTGCGATGGATATATGATAAACATAGTACTGAATACATGTACTGGTGTATGATACCCAACCATTTTTATCAACAAAGCAACTAATATCCTGCAGTAATGTAATAGGACGGTTTGATGTGCCATAAGCCTGTAATAATACAGGACCATTGCTGTAGTTGCTAAATTGTTGATTGCCGATTCTAGTTCGTGGACATTTGGATTGGAGTCACTTTCCGTGGTGATATTTTGTATGGATAATATATGTTGTCTTTTCACATCAAATGACATGCGTGGTCCAGAGTTGTCTTGCTAGACGTAAGCAAACAATCAAGGAATTTGTAACTTTATTAAGTGTATAAAGTAAAAACAAATGTCAATTTTCATGGTTTAAATATCTACTTAGAGTTTTGACAAAATCATATATTTCTTAAGAATTTTATCTAAATTTCAGGAGTCTTGCCTGCCGGGCATATTGCACTCTGAAAACCCAAAAGGTGAGTTAATGTTCTAACAAATCACGCAGAACCAGTTGATACTTTGTCAAAGAGTTAAAGGTGAATGAAATATAGCCATAGGTCATAAAAAATCAATGAACGTAAATAATTTCCAAAAAGCTGTGTGTTGGCAATATATATTACTGGTAGAGAGGTATATAAACAAAATACATGTATGAAATCTACTTAGTGTTTTATACATAGATGAGAAATTAGAAGAACAAATAATAAAATTTAGTATTAACGATAGTATTTACTCCTTTTCGTCATTGGTCGCTTGTTCTGACTTGTATCTGTATAACGATTTTAACTTTTGCATAGTTTTATCAACTTTTGAAAGATTGATCAAGATTTTATTATAGTCTACTCATTTCCAAATACTGATGGCATAGACAATTCTTTCCTTCTAGGCTTAACAATGGTAATGCATAATTTGAAAGACAATAGTACATAATTCCTTTGATATTCTTATTTACAATTAAGATAATCAACAATCCATGGCTATTGGCATATCAGTAGGACTGGTTCTTGTGGCTATCCTCGCAGTTATTAGTGTCATCTGCTGTAAAAGCAAGAAATCAAAGTAAGCATGAACGTAGAACTGTAGATATGTATCCCCAATTATATCATTACAACAATACTAAACATTTTTTGTTTGTACTCGAGCCAACAAAACAGTATATCAACAAGCCCATTGTCCAACACTTACACACAATGTAACTGTTTAGGCAGGATACGCTGAGACTTCCAGAATACCTTATAGCATGCCTTTATATAGAGAGATCGAGTTGTTTGTTTCATTCG
This sequence comes from Limnoperna fortunei, assembly GCA_944474755.1. NCBI lineage: Eukaryota > Metazoa > Mollusca > Bivalvia > Mytilida > Modiolidae > Limnoperna > Limnoperna fortunei. The sequence goes on along the minus strand of OX104111.1, from coordinate 83,179,527 downwards.
TAAGTTTTCTATTAGCCATGGTTATATTTTAATAGTACTTGCATTCTTTTAATTACGTCTCTGTATTGTCTTATTTATATTATATACACACTTTCTCGAGTAATAATAGTTTTATTCATTATCCTCTTGCATGCTCAACATTTCAATTAACACAAAGAGTGGTCCATTTCTTGCTGACTTTTTCCTCTTCTTCAGTTTCACATTTCGCTATTTAGATGTGCTTTCATGAATAACTATTCCATTATCCGTGATCATGTGATCGTATCTGCCCCACTGAAATTAGGGACACTATAAAGACAGCAATGATTGCCTCATCCACTGCCATACAACTAGAAATTGCCATCGAATGTCGTTTGAGAAACAAAATTTAAGACAAAACGGATAATTTTAATTTTCTTTTCGGAATTTCCAATTGTGTTTCTTTGATAGAGAGTCTCTGCTTACAGAAAGCTACTTAACAAGGGATTCACATTGGCAAGGTAAAGGTCATCACTTACAAAATTTCGGCATCATGGCTTAGTTGACCGTTATGGAATACCTGTGACATCAATGACAATTGATTTATTCCTGTTGTCGTAACCACTGTCCCGCTTTCTGACTGTATGATCACTCCTAAGTACCTTCGATTCTCTTTTTTCGCGCCTACTGTGTGATTCGTTGTTTCTTGTTTTGTGATTGACATTTTAGATGTTCTAGAACAATTATTTTCACGCTACATGCCTTTCTTGTCGGTACATGTAAAAAATAGTCTTGCAACGTTTAAGTAAATACGTAAAGAGTGTTATTATCACGAAGACGGGGGACTTTAAATTTAAATTAAAACACCCTTATACATCGAACAATAATTTAATTGTGTATCTGACACAAGAATAAACGTGTATGTAGGACGGTGTACGCATCGAAAGAAGAGGCTAGGCTTTTTTACTTTGTATTTATGATTTGGCACGCCTAGTTATAAGAAAAATAACAGCTATGATCCTTCATAGCCGTTTTTTTAAAATTAAGTAGCAAATGCAAAAGAGGGAATTCCGCCAATGTTATACGATTTCTTTTTAGTGATCAGTGATCTAAAATGTTGTATTGAGCAACGAATGATTGTTACTATTATGTATTAATTTGCAATTATTTGCGTTTGAACACCAAAAGAAATCAATCTATTCCTTTTTAAAAAGTCAGCATTAATAAGAATATATTAAATATAAACCAGCAGTACAAATTCGAAAGTTGTATAGTACTAAATTAAATAATTACCCATGATAATTTATATCTGACCTAGAATTTTTGCTATGTCATATACCTTTAAATTCCTCTTTTGTTTTTATCAGTTGTTAGTAATGTGTGTTTTATTAACAGAGATAAAGTTAATGTAACAGACCGGGAACAAAACTGCACTTCCCCGGATAATCAGATGGTATCCAGTGACATTTGGATGAAGCGAGAAAATACATTAAGTGAAGTTGAATTTGACATCGGAAACTGTAGACCAGAAACACCAGTGGATTTGTTCGTTGTGGAATCTACAAAGAACTATTATAATAATAATAGAAACACCAAGTTCAACCCTTCTGCATTGTCAAATCGAATTTCAAAGTAATTTGAAAAAGTTTTATCGGAGTTAAAAATATTTTCAAAATAAACGAAACTAGGAACTACTAGCATGCGATACATTTGAAGCGTCCAGAAATATTGAAAGAGATATGAAATTAAGGAAAACAATATGTTTAAACCATTATAAATAGGTTATTTATATTGCGTCCAATAAGTAGAATATCTTCCCTTATTGTTGTACTGTATAATGAATTATATTTATTATACAGCTAGTCCTATGTATTTAAAAGAAATTTTACGCACAAGCTATGATCATTGTTTTAACCAAAATTGTCATACTGCAGGTTGATGACAAAGCTATGAAAATGCTGCATTAAACATGTTTGACCTTTCTATTACTAAGCTGAATGGCGTTTCAGGTTTACACATTTTAAACGGAAAGATGGCGGCGTACCGTCAAATATAGAAAAATACGACTTTTCAGAACAGTTGTTTTACTGTCAAGTGTTATAATTGCAGTTTTTCAAATGGTTTGTAAATATAGTTGTATAATAAATGTAATTACCATGAATCTTCTGATGTGATGTTTACCTTAGCTGTAATATAAAGTTTAAGGTATTCCTTGTTTTTACGATTGTTTACATGTATTGTTATCAATTGTGTTATTTCATTGCTTGTCAAATAACATTTTTCATGGTTTTCATGTATATACTATTTTATATTTTAACAATTGATGTGTCCTTTTATTCATGTATCAAATTAAAATGTGTTTTTTGAAAGTAATTACTCTTCATATGTTACATGGTAGTTTAAATGTCTTCTAAAATGTCAACTGGGACCATACTGGGATAGTTCCTGATGTTATACCTATCCAGTGGGCCGGTGCCTTCCAGGTAGAGCAAAGATGAGGTCCTATCGTTGGGTTGTCTGGTTGTTATAAGGAAAGCATGAAACTGGACTATTTTGGGTAATGTTTTTGAATAATGCCATGCTCTTCAAAATTTCGAAATTCCCTTTGGTTCTCATCTTAAATATAGCTGACGTCGGTGAAATTTAATCAAAACTTCAATCCATTGTTTAACACCGCTTTCAGTGTCAAAAGAATAAGAGGAGGAAGAGTCAACGGAAATGAAGCGTTTTATATTTCATGAAAGGACTTGATAAATTAGACAGTCTGAGCTTTTTAGTCGTAATCTCATCGAGAGCTTTGCTCAACTTCTCCATAACGAAGAGAGAAACGTCTTTGTAGTATCCCGAAGTCGATTTCACAAAAAGTTGTAATTGTAAAATCTATCGTAATGGTTTAAGATAAAAGGGACATGCATCGTGACGTCAGCACTTAAGATGTATTTTACACTAATTGCGACTATTTGTTATCTGAATCTTTAGGTTTTTACGGCTATAGATCCTTGAATAATTTAGTTTTTTTATGTGTTTCTGCTTGTTCTTGGTGATCTTGTCTTTTTATTGTTTGAAAGGCGCGGCCACCTCACTTTTTATCCAATCACAGAAACAATGTTTCCACAAACATTATCGCAAAATCAGAACAGTGGGTCATTTTGCATCGATGTCATGCTTTCCCTTGATTTTGGTAAAGCATTTTCCTAGGCCGGAGTTTTACCTTGCGGCAGTCCAGAAATGATAACATCCGTTTGATGCCATTGTCTGGGGCGTGGGTGTCTTCATGATACCTTTTACTGTCTGGAGTCATGAAAAAGTCTTTGTGACGCATAGATTATATATTTCTGTTTTTTCTAATCTCTAATCCGTCGTCAAGGCGTTTATTAGTAAAAGCTATAATTTCAATGTGTAGCTGTAATAATGGCGAGTATTTGATATTTTGCAGGAGCTTATCCCTGTTATCGCCTTCAGTGTTCAGTTCAACTTTATAAAAGAGGAAATCTTTTATTTCCTGACTGTATCTTCAAGTCTGGTATCGTTGAGTTTTGTATTAAAGATGGCTAAATCAAAATGCTTGTAGTCAACTATGGTGTGAGGATACAGTTTAACTATCTTTTCACACAGCCCACCTTCTATAGAGTATGAACACGGTTATTGTTTGGATATCGAGGTTGCATATCACTGGTGTTTAAGGTGTGGTATACTCAATTTAACCAGGAACACCTGACTCTTGCTAAATGTCATCCTGGAAAAAAATCGCACGAAATTCAAAATACTTGCTGGACATATGTTCCGCCATTTCTAATAAAACAAAATTCACATAATCATCCCCAACAAACTGGAACATACTGGGAGGGTTCCCAGTGCTCGACCCACAGATCAGTCCAGCGCGTCCCCGGGTGGCGGATAGGAGACTCCCTCTCGTTGGGGGTTGTCAGGTCAAAAATGTGTTAAGCCTGGTAGAATAATAGAAGGCTAGTTGTAGTTGCTATTAAATGCTATTTTTTTTGTCCCTATACAATACTCCATACATGTCCAATGGCAGTCAAAATTGTAATTCTTGTTTCCATCCCCCCATTTTCAGTTGATTTATTGTCTTTTAATTGTTCTCGCCATGAAGCAAACATCCAATAAATCAATTAATCCACAATAAATGGATAAGCGATAATAGTATACTGATGAGAAAGCTTGTTAAGGTTTGGCGTGGCTAGCCAATTAAACGAACCATGCCCACACAGCCTCCAATTTTGTTGAAGGGCCAAAATGGTGTGTTTTAAACCCCAGCATCGTGTAAAACGGGCAACAATATCATCCCTATAGAAGATGAGACGCTTTTGCTTTACATGAACTCCCATCTTTACAAATGTTAAACACGTGCAAACGAGCTAAAACGAGATGGATTGAAAAGAATGGTAGGACGTGACATTCCAAAAAAAAGCGTTACAGCTTACTCATTGGTCCATCGAGAAAAAGAAACGAAGGTTATTTGGACCGTTCACCAGTCCGCTTATGTTCCCGTCCCATAATCGACACGGGACGTAACACATAGCTAGTGTTACGTCTTAAGTCGCCGCTAACTACAAGCTGAGGAAGCTGAGAACCTATTTTTCGGGGTCGTGGTCCCACACCGGTGTACGGTGGTATGTATTTAGCTCTTATATGAAGGTGTAATATGAAGTATACCTCATCTATTTACCTACTAAATATAAGAACTTTCCAGCTCTACAGTGTGTTATTTTTTATTTAGTGTTTTTCTTTGTATATACATGTACCAGCGTTCTAACTGGAAATTAATTGACTTATACATATTTAATATATTAAACATATTTAATCAACGGAAGCCGGAGTACCCGGAGAAAACCCCTGACCTGCAGTAGGAAAACTGGCAATCCTTTTCAATTAAGATTGGAGTCGAGTACACCCTGCCTGCAGTGGGAATCGAACCCGCAATCTCAGTGTTGACAGACCACGTGATTAATAGTAGACGAACTACCTTAAATACTCGGCCATCGAGGCCCCATTCCATTATGATCAAAGTGGAAAATAAAACGTGCAAAACGGCACGATGTGACAAATATTCTGTAAAAAATTAAATTCCATTAACAGGAATAGCGGATATCCTTAGGGTATCCTTAAGTTAACAGACGTACGGAAACTTTTATCACTATATACTCCCTTCCCCTGTCTTTTCGAGAGGGGTATAATAAACAAAAATATTTCTTTAAGTATTTCTGTTTATTTTAACCATATATGATTATTGTCTTCAATCTTGAACAATCAAACCCGGTTTTTCCGCCATACGTCTACCTCCTATATCGTTGGATACATGTAATATAACTGGCCTTTAATTTTAATATACCTACTGTACCTTCAACTTCTGAAACATAACATTGATTGAATAAGACATATTACCCGGTTGTAGATCTCATTGGCTATAATTTACAGCCGATAAAATTGTTTTGATATTTTTTTCAACATTCATGTATTTTATAACCAGTTCATAAAACAATCTTAACAAAAACAAGCCTCCCTCACTGATTTATCGCTTTAACTTATGTACTTATCAAACATTCTTGGTAAAGTACTTTTTTTCAAATTCTAGTTACAAGTAGTGTATTGCGTTATATCCCATGGATTTGTTTTAAATGTCGGACATTGTTTACATATTGAGACATGTAATACTTAATTCAGGAAGTAATTGACAATTATGTCATTTGTTAGAGTGTGATAAAGCCGATAAATATTAATCAATTATATTTGTGCAGGTTGACGGCTTGCATCTTATGACATTATCAACCCTTATTAACAATTAAAATTAGTTTTGTTTAAATGTATCAATGTCGAACTAGATTTCAAGACAAGCTACACACAAAAATCAATGTTAATTATTATTTTAAATTGAATGAGTACAGACGTTCCAAAGTATTTTATTCATCTAAGTCTTGGCATCCATTCATACTTCCTTCTTTAGTTATCTGTCATTATTCCATTACGGGATATTTTACGTAATTACAAAAAACTAATGTTGCATGATAACCAAATAACAATCGCAAATATTTAACTTAACACTTGTTTGAAAAGATTAAAAGAGGTGATAGATCAAACAAAAACCTTCGAATTAAATTAATAATTAAAAGAACAAAATCTCGGTAGGGGTATTTTGATCTAGATTGTAGACATTGACATTGCACTATTATATAACTTCAAATTTTGATTTTGTGTAAGTTTAGTTAAAGTATTCTATTGCTATTAAATGTATTATATAGATTTTAAAGTGAGATCGTTAATTGTATTATAAATAAAAATATAAATTATGAAAATCATTATTAACAATTCACACTTTTAGCTTGTATTGGTACGTTATTCCGCAGATCTTTTCCCGTTGCGGAATAATGCATTTGAACGGCGACACTATGTACTTATATATATTAAGTATAATATGGAGTAGGCATTTCCAAAATGCGAACACAGACAATATAGTCCTTTATTATCAATATTTAATGTGCATTTCATAATTGACGTAACTCCGAACACCCTAAAAGTGCCTCTAAATTTCAGTGGTCACACGACGTCTTTCTTTGTAACGGTGACGTCACATCAAATCGTCAGTTTTTAAAGATCGATTTAGAGATTGCAAAAAATAGTATGAAATTTTTGTTGTAAATTTTAAATATAACATTTATTTTTTTCGATGTCAACATTATTTTCAAGTCTTTCTTAAAATTATTTTTAGTACCAGTAGGACAGCAAAGGCCCCGATTTGACAGATAAAGGTAATTTAACGCCGTAAAATTTACTCGTATGTAAAACAAAAATGTCTTAACAGCGCCACCTATAAAAATTGTTTAGGTCAGGAGAAATTGGCGCGGTTAAGTTTTTCTTAAATTAAATCGTTAAATTAAATGTAATTTACAATTTATACGTAATACAGAAATCGATCAAGGGTATATTTTGAAACATGACTGTATGTATGCGACACAGATATAATCAACAGATTGCGTAAGATCTTCATTTTTTTACGTAAACATGGCGCGGGTCGTTTGTGTACAAATTTATTCAAAAGTAAAAGCTGACACAATTTTATTCCCGGCCCTTTTTATGTATTTTTACAACTGTTTATTCTTTATTAACCAATAGTTTTTCTCGTTATACCAGTCGAAATGTGTCACAATCTCTCGTAAAAAAGCCACGAGATTGTTTACGAACATGACCAAAACACGTGAGAGTTTTCAAATGTTGACGAACACATATCATGTTTAATCCACGAAACTGTCGTTTTGAAGAAGAAATGTTTGTTTAAATTTGACATTAAGCATGACTCGTTAAAAGTCTAGTATATAACGAATTCCCAAGAATTATTTTGTGCCAAGACACGGTGCAAAAATTTGACAGGAATTGAAGAAAGCTCCATGTAAAATTTCCAATGGAAGTTTTGCACTAGTGTAATTTAACCTCAGGAAATAATACACTAGTGCAAGGAAGAAATACACACCGGAATAAAAGTACACAGCGTACGTAAGTCGTATAATAGTTTCAAATGTGCTGTCTGTTGATAATTTAATGTTGATATATATGTTTTTGGCATTTAATAACGTATATTACACGTAGAGTGACATAGCCCCCTACCCCCCCCCCCCCTTTTTCACACACACACAACCACCCACACTTTTAAGAGGGTGAACCTTTAAGGAATGAAAAATTAATAAATTTATCATGTCATAATGTTCATATTGAATTCCAACAATCACACAGTTTAATGATGCCTTTAAAATTCTATAACCAACCATGTACTACTGTGGCCTCCACAACTTTTAGTTGAATTAAGATTTTTTCAGCTGGCCCATACATGTAGGTTAGTTTTTACAACCGATGAAGTTAAATATCATACTGCTTGCACCAAAATAACTAGTTAATATTTCTGACTTTATTGCTGTCATTATTTTGCAACTTATTGCTGTTTAAAACAAGTGGGGGTCTTTATTATTTATAACTGATTGATTGATTGATTGATTAATGGTGTTTAACGCCCAAGCAGCAATATTTCAGCTATATTCAGGCGAATTTATAACTGAAACTGTTTAACATGTATATATGCATTTTGACTACCATATTTTAGAATTAAATGGAATAGCTCAAATTTATTTATATGGAGAAATTTATATACATGTCGAGTATTTAATAATTAGGCTTTGCTATTTTATGTCTGAAAAAAGTAGGCTTTGGGAGATTAAATCTCGAGCAGTAATAAATTTTTTGGACTGCATTGTGATAGTATAAATTCCATTTTTACAAACATTATCGAGTTAGCTATTAGGTACAAAATTTATCTAATGATGATTTCTGCACTTGGTATAGATTTGCTTCTAAGATATTCATTGACTGTGAAGCTGATATTGAATGGCATAATTAACATTTTTTGATAAACCAATTAGTAAACTTATGCATCCTTTCCAAAAAATTTAGACTTTATATAAACAATTAAATCAAACTGGTATTTTTTATATTATTTTATAGTTTACAAAAATGTGATATTAAAATTAAAGGAAACTTATCTCCAGCGAGAAGTAAGATTTAAAAAACTGGCAGCTATTAACATAATTTTTTAAATCTGTGATCATCCCTTAACAAAAGAGAAAGGGAAATAAAATGTGAATTAAGTTCTGTGTATTAAAGGAACATTTTTAAAAGAAATTTATAAAAATAATAGTGTCAGTAGATCTATTTTATAGACAGAGATATAGTATTAAATCCTAAACATGAGTCGTTGGCCCTAGCATGTGAGTTTATAAAGCAATCTAAATCACAGGCATTTGGGGTCTGTATAATGTGTTTCTATAGAATAAAATGCCAGTAAATGATTTTTATAACATTTATTCACTCATTCGATGAGTTAATATCAGTCTGACATGTCTCATTGCAATATATTGCCCTCAGAAAAATGATAAATTTCTCATTGTAGTATAGACTAATTATGAGAAATTCATGCAAAGAGAAAAAAATTATAAACAGGCAGCTAATAACGCAATTTCGTACTAGTAACTATCTTCTGTTAATTAAAACTGGATGTAATAAGAAAATACAAAGACAACAAAGTCTCTGTAAATTATGAAATGTCTTAAAAGATGAATTTAACTGTTCCTTAATTGTTCATGTTATTATAACTTAAGTTTTTTTGGATAAAATTGAGATGGTCAGAAACTTTTGGATTACTAAAATTTGTATTATTTTGTATTTCTGTTATTTCCATTTTTTTAAATATAATTTTGTATTTTACTGGACCCATAGTTGTTATTATGCCTGAATAAATTAATATAAATTTAATGTTTTGCAATTAATATGTTTAGAACTTTTATATCATCAGTTTTATGTAGTTTATGGAGTTTTTTTCACTATTTATATTGACTGAAATAAGTGTCGTGTAATTGAATCAATAAAAAAAAGAAGCATTGTTTCCATTCTGCTTATGGGTCACTAATGGTCACTGTATCTTGTATTGTGTCTACTAAGTCAATGTTAGTGGACTTTAAAACGGTTGCAAGGAAAATTTGCGACATTGAGAATTTTAAGGGTAGCATAACGACTGATGTGTTAAGCTAAGACAAGGAGTGCAACTTTACTTGTCTGTACAAACCCAACAAGCTGCTGTCAGTGTATAAAGCGTAAGGTCTTTAATGCTACAACAAAAAGGCATTTTTGTCCTTTACTTTTACATTGTTTTCCAATGGCAGACAAGAATATTTGTCTACATGGTTTTCTGAATTGAAGGTTTAAAAATTTGTTCAGCTTTAATATATACATGTATATATTGAACAATCATGTTAATTTGGGATTTCTATAATATATTTTAATCATTGTTATGATTATACCACACATTTTTTCTCTAATGAACACACAGCTCCAAAAATTTACCATTACGTTGCAAATGTATTTCAGCCTCCCCCCTTTTTGTAGAAAAAGCTGACACAAATTTGTTCAAAGAGGCTTTGAGACCCACAAATTCCACAAAAGACGTTATACTATTATTTATTATATATTTAATAAGTACTGATATGTTATCTATTCTACTTTGGCAGACAGATGCTAAATATTTTTCGAAGCGTACATCCAGTTGCTTCCAACACCCCCTTTTCGGCATTTTGTCACCGAAAAAGCTGACACAAATTTTTCCCGGGGGTTTGAAAGCTTAAATTTGGACCGAAGACGTAATATTATAATTGATTTAATAATTTATAGGTCGCGATTTGTCACCATTACTATTTATATATTTAATTTAGAGTTTTCTGTCCGGCGAGTGCCGAGTTTAGATCAAAACATGCCACTTCAAAGGGCATTTTAACCTGGTAAATTAAAACTATACAGTACACAATTTCTATAAATGACAGATAATTGCCTTAGGACTTAGCTGTATTTTATTTTATTGATGTATGTTACGACAGTGCTACGTACGATAACGAAAACTGAGACACTATCACGCTTACAAAAAACCGACAAAAAGTTGACCTTTAGTCACGTGACTGAAGTCGTTAAAAATCGGCCATTACAGGCATTTGCTTTCCTACTATCAACTAGTCTCGATCACCAAGACGCATATATAATAGCGTCCGGGATCACCTTATTTTAATTTCGCTACCAATAGGTGGAGACAAACAATGATTCTATTTTTAGGGCCCTATTTTTAAACCAAGAAAACCATGCATACTTATAATATGACGTCACATTCAGATTCACTCTTGATTGTGCACAACAATAATATTTGTTTAATTAATTGATAAAGTTATATTTTATAAAAATATTCAAATGTAAACTTTGGCACAATTTTTTATACACTTCTTGATATGAACGGAAGTAATTTTTTAGATAATAAAAATATCATCCAATCAAAAATTACGCCCAGTTTTGGGCGTAATGGTAACGAGTTCAATATAGAAATGAATCCAGACGCACAAATGTAATTAAGCGTCTGGATGATCGAGACTAACTATCAACTTCCGAACGAAAAAAAATCAATATCAGTATTAAGCAGATTTTGATCATGTGCTTTCATTTTGATCACATGACACATAATTGCCGTAGAGCTCACCGCTCTTCGAAGCTGCCGCTGCGAGTTGTGCTCGCTATAATGTCCCATATTCGACATTTAATGTGTAGAAGTATAAAGGTATTTTATAAGTTTAAAGTTAACCTCCATTATTTAAATAAAGGTTGTTCGGCAATAATGGCCGGAAATTTGGCGTGAAAAAAGAAGCATCTACCTTGAAAATCAATCAGGAATACTGATGTGTTATGAAAATAATCTGAAAGAAATGTTTGAATTATCTCCCTTACATATACACCAATATGAAAAATACAAAAACTACCAATTTCACGTTTGTTTTATTCTTAATTTTATGGACAAAGACACCCTTCGCATACATTTTGTTTTAGTATTAACAAGTTGCATCGTAACTATAAAACATTATTCCGTACATGTCGTGACAAGTTTGATTACTGAATAGTGCTCGAAATGTTTGCGGTAGCTAATTACTTCTGATGAAATAATCTTTACTCGAAATAACATTTCAACAGTTATATTACAAGCTGTATCAACCCGTGAAACCAATATCAACCCATGGGCCTCCGACCCGAATCGTGATAAAGGTCGAGGGTTGATAAATCATGTAATATAGATTTTTACATTTTATGTTCATAATATCGTGCGTTACAGTGCATGCTATATAGGCGGAGGTGTTATATAGGGTATGTGATATAGCACAGGGAAAAGCACCAATAAATGAGTACACATCTGTATTTTAATGTAAATATATGATATTCAGTGTACACACACATACAAACAAAAAAATTCTTTAAAAACGGTTTCTATTACTTGACATACCATTCGCAGTATTTGAGAATAAGGTATTTCTCCTAGGTGTGGTGTTAGTTCATAACACGGAAATACTGACTTATGATCGTATTTGGCGATTTGTTTTCAGAGTGCCTTTATACATGCGCGTTTAAGAACGCTTTTGTAGAGCTCGAAAGAGAGTACGCTACTAAAAACTAAATTATCCATCTCTGACCTATTTCCAGAGGCATTGATGATTCCCTGCATTCCCATGAGTCTTTCCTATCCGTTCTGAAAGTAACATATTAACTATTTAGAAATAATACGACGCAAGTAAAAGAAAACTACATACAACATATTCATTATTTAATACCTTATATGTCATATAAATATACTTCAATTAATCAGTGCAGAAAGCTTTAAAAATTGTTTAATTCATCTGTAGTTTTCTGCGGCAACTTTTTAAAGGGTTTTACTGATTTCAAAAGTTAGACTTTTAATATTTTAGTTTCTTGTTCTGAAATGGATGTCGCAAAAACATACAAAGAAAACAAATGTAATTGGTAAAAATATCTGGACCCCTTGCGCTCTGCAAAAATATCTGGACCCCTTGCGCTCTGCAAAAGAAATAAAGTAGCATCTAAGAGGCATGGTGACCGAGACCTTCCATTTGATATTAACAGATATTCCTGACATATCATGATACTGTCAAATTGTGAGGAGTACTTGAACATATACTCACTCAAAAAAGAAACGCAAATACAAAAAAATGGGAATTTTACTTCATACATTATTTTGATAATTTATCATATAATTAATTGATACAGATGTAAAAATTGGCACACTTCTTGTTCATGAGTTCTTTTACCATGGAATATAACATTTTGTGGCATATTCTCAGTACATCACGCCAAAATGTCAGTATCTGTTGTACCCACCATTTGCTTGTAACACAGCCCTTACTTTTCTTGACATGGATTCAATTAAACGTTGGGTACGAAAACGCGGTATCCTATGCCAATCATATTGAAGTGCCTGCTCTAATTGTTGCAGATTTTGCGGCGGTGGTTCTCGTTGGCGCCAATCCAGTTCATCCCACAGATGTTCAATTGGGTTAAGATCCGGAGATCGTGATGGCCAACGGATCACATTGACATTCTATTGCTTTAAAAATCAACTGTTACACGTGCTGTATGTGGACGGGCATTGTCGTGTTGAAAAATTTCTCTTTGAATGTCAATTACGGGCAATAAATACGGTCGTATAATTTCGTCTCTATACCTAACAGCGTTAAGGTTGCCCTGGATATGTATCAGCTGTGTGTTCCTGGTGTAAGAGATAACGGCATCATAACACTGCCTCCGCCAAAATTGTCTCTTTCTGTCTACAACACAGTTTTGCGAAAACGGTCATTTCGGCGCCTGTACACTCGTATGGGACCATCTCGCATTTCAAGCTGAAAACGTGACTCATCGCTGAACCACACTCTTCTCTAGTTCTGAACATTCCGTACACGAACGGTAGTTCACCATCTAACCCTTGGCATCCCAGTGTTGCTCCGACGTAAGTTCTTTTTGCCCGCAATCCATGAGAGCGTAACCGATTGCGTACTGTCTTTGGTGATATACGGAGCAACCAAGGGACGTTTACAGCTGTTCCTATTGCAGCAATAGTCCTGTTCTGTAGATGGAATAATCTACAATGAACATTGTACGTTCTGGCAACATCATTCTATGATTCCCCGTCCTCCATTCGACCGATAGCGATATTCCTGGTTAGCAGCATCTAACCATGGCATTGCGTCACCTAATCAGAAATTTATTTTACTAATGCAGTCAAGAAAAGAAATAGCGGGGTTTTATACCGATTGTCTGAGTTAAAAAAAAATACCCATGATTTGTACGTGAAAGTCGACCCTGTTTTAGCAATGCGTAATTCAAAGTGTGTTCTAGATTTCGACCACAGTCGTTCAAGTGTGGATGAACTTAAATGTTTTCACCTGGAAACCTTTAAATAAGGTGTAATTATGATGTTGTGTATATATATTTTTAATATTTATATGTTATTTGTCCGCAAAAAAATAATTTGAAAAAAAAATCCGATGATGCGTTTCTTTTTTTGATTGAGTATATAAGTATTTAATACATGTAATAACACTATCATATCTTCTGCAAAACAAATATACATTACAGAGTATGATTGATCTAATTAATAATGAGATACAAGATTCAAGATTCTTTATTCTCTAAAACCAGAGATACAGAGAAACTATGCATACATTTATCACTTAACAAATTTACCAAATTGAAGCAAACAGTTGGAGGCAATTAAAACTACACTTTAGTTTGAGATAGTGTTAACCTGGATGAATGACTTTGGCATTAATTACACTATATAAATTTACACAGTTGCTTAATTTTGACATATTTGTGGATTGAAACAGCTGTTAAACACTATAGTTTGTTTGTTTTGTTTGTTTGAATGGTGTTTTAACGCCACTTTCAGCAATTTTTCAGCTATTTCATGGCGTCCAGTTTTTATTGGGGGAGGAAGCCGGAGTACCCGGAGAGAACCCCCGACCTGCGGTAGGAAAACTGGCAATCCTTGTCAATTAAGATTGGAGTCGAGTACACCCTGCCTGCAGTGAGAATCGAACCCGCAATCTCAGTGTTGACAGACCACGTGATCAATAGTAGACGAACTACCTTGACCACTCGGCCACCGAGGCCCCTATAGTTTGAGATAGTGTTAACCTGGATGACTGACTTTGGCATCAATTACACTATATAAATTTACACAGTTGCATAATTTTGACATATTTGTGGATTGAAGCAGCTGTTAAAACTTTAAAACTTGCAGGGGGGGGGGCTTGGTTTTTTCCTAAAAAAAAATATTTTGAAAATGATTTTTAATGAAAAAAATATTTTGGAAGCAGAGGGTAAGAAAGCAAATATTCTGAAGAAGGATTTCTGCTATATAAAATAATGCTAATCATGAAAAAAATATTGTCACGACACCTTCAAAAATATATACTAGTATTTTGTCCGCGCTCTGCGCGGTAAAAATTTTCTGACCAAAACAAAAAACCAAGGCCCCCCTTTCAAGTTAAATGGTCTTTCCTTAAATCTACATATTAGGGCATAGGCAAGATTTTTAAATATGTTTCAAATTCAAATTACTTTTTTTTCTACAACCTATAATTTAAGCATTTTGATGATTATTTTATCTTAGATCCCCATTTCTGTACAAATGGATCCTTCAATTACTATATTTTCCATTAACTCATTTTGACCACTAGCTAAGCATTTTAGCTGTGTTTTGTTTGTTTGTTTGATGGTGTTTAACGGAGCCAGAGTACCCGGAGAAAACCCCCTACCTGCGGTAGGAAAACTGGCAATCCTTGTCAATTAAGATTGGTTGATTGATTGATGAATGGTGTTTAACGCCCGAGCAGCAACACTCAGGCTATATTCAGGCGATGAACACGAAATGGATGACAAAATGAACACGAAATGATGACGAATAAAAACGGGATGGGACACAAGGAAAAACAGGGGCAACAGATTTTAGATTGCCACTGGTAAATGGGAGGATGGATAGGGTCGGGCAATTAAGCCTCCTGTAGCGGGATCGAAATCCCTACTCATAGCGAATACTACAGCAGCGTTCTTTAACGTGCGAGGAACGTGGCATTTTTTCCAACACGGTGCACTAATATGGTTTGCGGTCAGGTTTTCCGTATTATAGCCTGACAACCCCAGCTTGCCAGGGGTACCCCATTCAACCACCTGGGGCACACATCCCAGTCGGTCTTCAGGCAAACCGACCTGACACGCCGGTCAGGGTACTGGGCGCTATTTAGTCGCCTTTTACGACAAGCTAGCGCGACTGCGGTCTATTCTTTTAGCCACCCGGATCCCGCACGGGGCAGTCGAGTACACACTGTCCATTTGAGCTGTGAAGATCTAACATCATCCCGTTACAGGTCATCTCATGATGAAATTCTGTATTGACCAATCAAAACTGTTTTCACCAACCTTTAACGTAAGGTGATTCGTCTGTCATTCTTCGGAATCTTTCTGGCATTTTGTACCTTTTTCATAAGTCTTTCATTCTTCGGAATCTTTCTGGCATTATTGTACCTTTTTCATGAGTAAACCCGAAGTTAAGATAAAAGCTTGCGTTTGATTGGTTAATTTATTGGGGAATACCCAAATGTTTCATTGGATAATATTTATATCATAAGTTCAATCTGAGATAACCTGTAATGGGATAGATCTAACATCATCCCGTTACAGGTCATCTCACGATGAAATCTATATTGACCAATCAAAACTGTTTCACCAACCTTTAACGTAAGGGGATTTGTCTGTCATTCTTCGGAATCTTTCTGGCATTATTGTACCTTTTTTATGAGTCTGTCATTCTTCGGAATCTTTCTGGCATTATTGTACCTTTTTCATGAGTAAACCCGAAGTTAAGATAAAAGCTTACGTTTGATTTGTTAATTTATTGGGGGATACCCAAATGTTTCATTGGATAATATTTATATCATAAGTTCAATCTGAGATAACCTGTAATGGGATGTTGTTAGATCTCAGTTCACAGCGACAATAACAAAAAGGAGGAACTACTGAAAGATTTAAGTTTAATTAGATTCGTCCGCATCTATTAACAAATCTAACTTCTTCATACAGTATAAGGGAGATAAATGTTATACGTTTATGGTATATGGTATTTAAAGCTTATTTTAACGGGTAGCTACATTTTACTCTGA
Source organism: Limnoperna fortunei (assembly GCA_944474755.1). NCBI lineage: Eukaryota > Metazoa > Mollusca > Bivalvia > Mytilida > Modiolidae > Limnoperna > Limnoperna fortunei. Next base: position 83,162,977 of record OX104111.1, on the reverse strand, counting down.
ATATAGCTGAAATAATGCTGCTCGGGCGTTAAACACCATCAATCAATTCGCCTGAATATAGCTGAAATAATGCTGCTCGGGCGTTAAACACCATCAATCTATCAATCATTTTACTACGTACGACACCAGTATTAACTGCGGTATAAAGAACTTGAGTACTCTGGTTGAAATTTAGATTTGCATATACTAATATCATTAATTATAGTATGATAATTAATTTTATTTTATGAATTGTTTACAGATTTAGGTCTTTTAAAAATCCTTTCATTTGACTCTCACCTTTATTAGATAGCATTAGAACTTCAGAAAATCCCATAGTCAAATACCTGTAAATTATTGTGTTTATATTGTGTCAAATAATTTAGTTTTGGTAACACATTACAAACATGACAGCAATAAAGAAAGGATGGGGTCGTAAAGGAATAGAAATACTAGTTTTTCTTAAATTTTTATGTTATAGGAATATCAGATTATCTTGAAAATGAATTTTCGATATTTTGATGAAAAGAGATGCTATGTTTTACGTCCAGCAAGCAGTATTGCAGCACTATTCAGTACAAGAATAAGGTAGCAAACAATAATCATTTCGGAAAAAAAATTACCAAAGGGCACAAATTTGGAATGCCATTGGAAAAGTATAGGGCAGAAACTTTAGACCTTTATAGCGGCTAAAACAAGCCTACTCTTATCGACATCTACAAAAGGGGTCTTTATAATGCAAGGAGCATGGCATTCTCCAAACACGTTAATCACTGTGGTAGCTATCAGGCTTTCCGTTTTATAACCCGACAAATCCACATCGAGATGGCCTCCCCAATCAGTCACCTTGGGACGCGCTTGACAGCTTTGGTTTTGATTACTTTTAACCCTAACAGTATGACCCAGCTGGTAGTTTCAGTGGCTTAGGTACATGTAATATCAATTACAACGCCTTTTTAAATTTTGTATTAATATTGACTATTCAGATTTCTTAACATGTAACATTTTACATAATTCTGACTGCAGGCACGATGTGTTCGACTTCAATTTTAATTGAAACGGATCGACAATGTCCTTCTTGATTTCGTGGGCTTTTACAAGCTTCCTCCCTACATAAAAGCGACGATATAGCCGATAGATTGTGGGGTTAAAACAAAGGAACAAAAACAAAACAAAATTTGTTCAGTGATGTTCTATATCTACTTAGTAGATACATTGATGCCACATTTATTGCATATATTGGTCGTTCACTTGCTATACATGTACACGTTTCTTGTTGCTACGTATAAGATTTGAAGTTGTTAGAAAGGTATAGCTAAGACACCCAGTAGCTTTACAACGTGCCACGTATGTACCGCTCGTAAAGAGTTTTTTAAGGATTGTTAAAATTGAACAGAATACGGTGATTTCTTTAATATAAGATGTTCATAAGATAGACAATCAGTTCTTAGATAGAAGCAAGATTATCTTGTTTTTGTTTGAATTTACAGTAAGAAACCTAACGTTACAGAGCATAAACACAGTTTAAACAAATTCCATTTAGTCAAACAATGCTTGAAATGGACATCACTACGAACGTGACAACACGCATGGTGAACTCGAATTTAACATTATAAAATGAAGACCAGAAACACAAGTGGACTTGTTCTCAGTGGTTCTACGACCTAACTTTAATCCTGTCTTATAAATTAGAAAAAGGTTGCGATATTGGTTTGATAGTTTGGCTTATAATTTATCTACCAGTAGTTTTCACACACTTATTATTGTTCTTAAGTACTTGTGCCCATGCAAAATAGTGTGTATATCTACTAAAGATGTAGATGTTTACTGTTTGTAAATAAATTATTTTTCTTCAATATAACTTTTAAACAACGAATTAATCATGATTTTATTAGTAATGTACTTATTGTTCATCATGTTTATTGTTGGTGTGATATATTCATACGATTTTTAGTTCATATTCAGCTTTTGAAGTCGGACGAGTAGATACACGTTTACATTTAGCTATATCATAATAAAACTAACTAGTTGTTCTCGTTTGTTATTAATATATATTAAACAACAACCATGTCAAATTGGAATAACCGAAATGTTTCATAATATAGTCATTCGTTCAAATATCAGTTATGTGAATTAATATAAAATACGTACATTGATTTATTAATTTCTTTACAGCCGCAAACAATTTTTTATTGACTGCGTGGTTGTTTAATGTAAAGCGATTAGTATTTAGGCTAAAATTAGGAAGCGAACAAACAAACAATTATTGAAATGGTACGGGCGGACAGGAGTTAACTTTGACATCAAGACTGTGTGTTGACAAGAGACAGAATATTTAGACTTAGCGGTTACAATAAGTCTAATCTTTCGTGATTTCTACAAAATTAGTTTTAATCAGGGGAAGCATGGTTATTCCACCACGGGCGTTGGAAACTCGTATAGCGTTTTATCGCAACGCTATCCGCCGAATTGGGAGGCATTTAGATTAATTCCTCACTAGTACCTAATATATTCAGGACAATGACAGAGCCCGTGTGTATGTAAAGGAAATTAAACATTTGCTTTACGTTCAACGAACAGCTTTAATCAAGCTATATTTCGGAATGAAAATTTATCATTTTGTAGCTGCTGCAATTCGCCTCAATATATGAACGATCGTTTTCATTCAAGAAGCACAACATTCCCCAAAAATAATACAATATAAATAAAATAATCACTAATTTTCAAAGATAAAATTCGTTTTCACCGTAAAGAAAACAATGTGAGGTGTATTTGATAGCTTCATATTCCCAATTGTTCGCCAGCGTTTAAAATCTTACGGTAGCCTGATGTCATTCGTTGGTCTTTAGTAATACCCCCTATTGTTCGCTAGCTAATTAATCACAATTGTTGGCTGGCCCGACCGAAACTTAAAAAGTTGCATTGTATTAGTATTATACTCTGTAATAGATATATTGAATTTTGGAAGTTATAAAATAAATAATAAAAATAAAACAAATTTAGTATTTTGTTTTAGCATAAAGATAGATAACTAAAATGTTTTTTGTTTGTTTAAATGTTGTTTAACGCAACTTTCAGCAATTTTTCAACAATATTATGGCGATCAGTTATTATTGGACGAGCAGAGCAAGCCTGAGTACCGAAGGAAACCTCAGACCTTCGATAGAAAATATGGCAATCCTTGTTAATTAAGGTAGTAGTCGACCCTTCACGCAGTGAGACTACAACTCGCAAGCTAAGTGTTGAGAGGCACGTGATCAATACTTTAACTACTAGTATTCGGCCATCAAGGTCAAATTAACGAAAGGCATATGAAAAAGTCATTCTGATTGCTTTATTCCAAAAAAGAAAACCAATAAGAAAAAAAGATCTGGAAAAATACAAATCTATTGTCTTCCAACTATTTATTTTAGTACTTAGTCTGCCAACTTATTTTTGGAAAGTCATTGTTTTTCAGGTTAATCATGCGACACGTTTTGACTATAAAATCTTTTTTTTTTAAATTATACAATAATATAATAAAAAAGAAATTTTCATTTCATAAGTTGCAATTGACCGTTGGATAACAAAAATGATGACTGTTTGTTATGATTGACCACGGTTGCCATGGTAACCGAGGCGGTCATTTTTTTTATCATTTCTCATACTGCGAAATAGCCTATATTAAATTCCCAATTAGTTATTCAAAAATCAATGCATATTCAATATTATAGGGTTATTGCATGAATATTGGGAAATATTGTCCCAAGCAAGTGTTATATTGCACGAGCTTGCGAGTGCAATATAGCATCTTGCGAGGGACAATATTTCCCAATATTCATGCAATAACCCTTTTATTATATAGTAATATTTTTTTTGTGCTTTTAAGTGATTATTAATTATCTTTGCTATTTTGTAATATTTTACTAGGTCCAATATTATCATATTTTCACTTGGTCAATATAACAGATATATATTTTGATGTAGATTTACATATAATAAAAACAGATTTTTTTTCAATTTTGTGTTTTTATTTGTTGCACCTTATTGTTGTGAATATATGGCCACACACTCGAATTTTGTCCATACTCGAAATTTGGCGATTACCCTTCATTGTCAACAATGATCCCAAGGATAAATTACTTTTAAAATATCTTGCATTTATTGCTCAAACCAAATGACTCCTAAATAATTAAATATAATGCGTTTCAGCGAAATTAAAGTCCGTTAAAGCGACACACTTTCATCGCCAAAATTCGAGTGTACTACTACTACTAGCATACATTCCTGCTTTGAAACGAGCACAATATTTAAATCCCGTTTTGTTTTAGTTTACACTTGATATTTTCCTTTGTTGGTCTATTAAATTTACTTTTATCTACAGTCGAATTCATTTCCATTTGTTAAGTTTCAAGCGGTTCTGCTAATTTTCCCCTCGAGAGCAGATCATGTATGTCACTTTCGGCCATGTTTGTTTACCAAACAACAGTAAAATATAAAGCCGATGTTCGGAATACATCTGCACTTTTCCCGGAAATTACCTAAAAGGCCGAGATTCAGAGTAAAATATGAACATATACTGCACTTTATTGCTATATGAAATACAATGGGGAAAAAATATTACTATATAATAAAACGTTTTATTTGCTTAATTCAATATCTCATTGACAATATTCAAAACAGTTTCAAGACTAAACATAAATGTGTAGTCAGAACGAGGCTATCGAATATGTCAAGAAATCAATAATTTTTTCTGGAATTTTTTTTACCAAAAAATTACTATTTCTGCCACTTTTCTGACTCCATTTTCATAAAATGCACCAATCACAAATACTCATCATGAATATAATTACATAAATTGATTATTATTATTCAAAACGTATAAAAATCTCAATGGGGGTAACAAGAGATGTCTATAGAAAACACTGTCAAAGATGGTTACCATTGTAACTTGTGAAAAAAGCCTTTTCTGTATTGTTCAATATTTCCACGAAACTACTGCTTCTTAGGGTTAAATTAAATCATGCTTAATTATTATTATTTTTAACAGACATCCTATGAACTTAAAATGACATTGAAATCATTTCAGGGTACAGTGTCTCAAGGTCAAGGTCGGTCAACTAAATATTGAGATTTCAAATATGAAAATCTCGAAGCAAAATCAATTTAAAGTGACCTTGAGAACAATTCAAATGACCTTGAAAGTTTTCTAAGGTCATACTATGTTGAAAAGATCCTTTTAGGTACATATGATGACAACAATTGTTATCTTGGCTCATATTAGAAGTATGGTCATACATATATTTAAATATCGAAAAATTGCCGTTTTTATTTTATTACCATGGCAACAAACTTTAACAGTGTTTTCTAAAGACATTTTTTCCTACGCCATTGAGTTTATAAATTGTTTTGAATATTATTCATCAATCTATGTAATTATATTCATGATGACTATTTGTGATTGGTGCATTTTCTGAAAATGGAATAAGTGGCAAAAAATGGTAATATTTTTTACCAAAAAATATAGAGAATAATGCACTATTTCTTGACATGTTCAATTGTCTCAGTCTGATCACACATAGATTTAAAGTTTTTTAACTGTTTTGAATAATGTCAATCAGATATTGAATTAAGCAAATAAAAAAATTCTATGGAACGTGAATTGATTTTCCCCTGAAAAATTGGGATTTGAATATTGCTCTTTTCACTGCATTTTAATCGGCCCAAAATGCCACGGTTACCATGGCAACCGAAGTCAAATCATAACAATCATTATTTTGTGATCCAATGGTCCATTTCAACTTATAAAATGAAAATCAGCCAAATCTGAGACATGTCATGTCTCACCTTATATGGAAATCCTTTTATCCTTATGGAGAATTGGTGTTAAATTTTTGGGATTTTTCTTTTTAAATGTCCTAACATAACATTTTTGACTCAGTAAGAGGACGATGCGTACTCTTTTATTTATTTTCAAATAATCTGGTGAAAGAGAGCATCAAAATCAATTAACATTTAAACAATTTAAGCTAATTAAAGATCTAAAGATATGACCCGAATATTTAAAAAGACAATAAAAAAACATGCAAAAGGACCAGTTCTTATTTTTTAATTTTCAATTGGTTTTTTTTTTTTTTTTTTTTTTTTTTTTTTGTTTATTTATTTTTTGTTTCTGTTGCCATAATAAAACATTTGTTTTCGAGTTAAACTAGTAACATATATTACACGTGACCATTCACAATAAGTTATACAAAAGAACGCTAAAATATTTAAAATGAAAACAAACGATAGTACGCTATGATTATTGGTTATTTTGGCATCTTCCTGATTCATTTGACCAATCATATACAGTGTATTTATTGTATTATGTCGTGTTACATGTAGTAAGAAACTTGATATTGTATAGATTTCAATAAGTAAACATAATGAATTTATATTGATCATATCTCTTTTTACTGTTACAAACATTTAAAGTTAACATTAATAGACAAAAAAACTTACAATTAAATATCTAACGCGAACACTTTGCCAAAAATATAATTATATTTTAAACTTCAGTTGAGTGACTTTGGCATTTAACTATAGTTGTACTAAGCCATTTTAAAGTCATTAAGCCATTAAGTGTATTAAAATGTTAAAGGAAACAAACACATTATAAATAAAACTAAGTATATTCTAAAAACAATTTCATATATTTTACCTAATAAAATGTCTTCAAAGATACCAAGGTTAATACAATTTAGTACGACAGACGCGCGTTTCGCCTAATCAAGACTCGTTAGTGGCGCTCAAACCCAAACAATATTAAAAATCCAAATGATTAAGGCGTTGTTGAGCTTATATCAACCGAATTCCATGTTTTACCAAGCACGGCTTAGGCTATCTACAAGTCGAAAACAGTAAAACCTTAGAATTAAAATGATTTTCGAAATTTCAGGGCAGTAAATTTAGACAATGACTATATCACAGAAAAAAATTAATCATTTTTCTGTCAGCACCGATGTGTGACTACTGGGCTGGTTTAACCTCGGGGAACAGTCAACCAGCTGAGGAATCGACGTTTTATGCAATCATTCCGTCATTTTAACTGAAAATATTGAAAATAAAACATTCATATGTTTTAACCAGGCCTGTTATTCAGATATAAATTTTGAGTGCAAAATGAAACTTCATGGCAAAACAGTCATTTTACAAGTATTAAAGGACTCCCAGGTTGAGTAACTAAGTTTTTCAAATCAACGTTGTGGTGTTTTCACTATAGAAATATCAACATTGGGTTCTGAGGACGAGGTCTACCGGAAACACTGCTCGAATCAAATAATCGTATTTCATGCGTTTTCTTCCGTTTCTAAGACCGTAAATATATTTTCATAATTTGATATTTTAAATTTAGCTGTTAGTTATTAGAGCTAGCATGTGATTGTAACGATAATTGGTAAAACTATACTTCAATTTTTAAATGACAAATTTTTGCATTGAGTAAAGCAACAGAAAACTGAACGGTCAACATACACCAAAAACGACAAGACAGTGACAAAATCCCGATTTAGCCAAAGAATCACGACAAATACATGACATTAAAAAGAAACCCAAAGGAATAACAAAAACCGAAAATAAGTCACGCAAACCATTTAGACAAAAACGCTGAAATAATAATTTAAGTGGTAACCTTCATACTGTATGGTTTACACATTTTGGCTTATTGGTACACGCATTATTAGCTAATTGTTGAATATCAGGGTTATGCATGTGATTAAGCTATAGCTATAACAATAGGACGTATGAGATAATTTGACTTTTCGAGAAACACATGCTTCAGTAATCTTTGACAGAATTTAATAATATGTGGTGCTGACAACACAATGGGTCAGATTACAAGGTGTGTTGTGAATCCGCTAAAAACATGTACATTTTTGAAACTTGCTTCGAATTTATGTACGCTTTCTATACTTTCGTTCTCATTTGTTATATACAAGAAAAAACGTATTCATCATTATTGTTGTTACATTTAATTGTCGCATAAAATTTGTTTGTCGTTATGTTTTTTGTTAAGTTTCATTATTTATGGTAATCAAATCCTGTATCAAAAGCTGCATTTATAACTATGTAAATATAAATGCAAAACTTGGAATTTAATATAGGTGGTTTACACTGGAAGCTTTATGTACGGAGTAAACTTTACATTAACAACTCGATTAGTAACGAAATACGTTAATATAATACAACGTAACTAATTCTTATTTTGTTCTTATACACAGTAATTAGCCTTAACGGTACTAAATTCGTCATTAATTACTCTAATTACTCTAAATCAAATAATAAATATAATTAAGATCATATTTGTCAAATGTTAGATGTTTTGATTGACAAAATATTTGTCATGTTTGAATTTCCTGATTTTCAAGAGATTGTTGGATTTCCAATAGATACCTAATTGCGCTACTCTCATCACCGACCTGTTTTTGGTACTCTTATGAGTTCCAAGAAGACTTTTTAAAAAAGACACAGGCCCAAACCCTTAATTTCACATTACGCTATATTGATGATGTCTTGTCCTTGAGCAATTCTAAATTCGATGACTACTTACATTTCATCTACCCTAGAACGCTTGTAAAATTTAAACCAATTCATTTAGTTAGGTCGGCCTCTTACTTAGACCTTCTTCTAAAAATAGACTTTGGGAAAACTACAAAGACTATGACAAACGAGATGACTTCAATGTTTGAATTGCCAGGTTCCCGTTATACGATAGCAACGTTCGAATTGCCAGCTTCCCGTTATACGATAGCAACATTCCAGCTGCATCAGTGTGACGTGTGGACAGTTTGCAATCTATATGTTATTCTATATCCTGCGATCTGTATTTCCGATTTTCTAAACCAGACACTGATGTTGACTAATAACCTATGCAAAGCTATCATGGATTTTTACTTTTTCTTAGACATGACGCTTAGTAACGACGGGTGGCGAAATAGAAGCAGTCCCTATTTCCTCATTCGGAGTCCGGAACACATAAGCGCCGCACGCACGTTTTTTATTGGGTTCGGATTACTCATCTTTTTGTGCTTTTGGGTTTTTTAATTTTTTTATTAAATGTTTATTAAAGGTAAATGTTTGTCTAAATCCGGTTTGTAACCCTTCGTGTCGCCTGCTGGGCTCGGTGAATAACAGTTTTTTCAAAAGTCAATAACTCCACACATTTACCTCATCAAAAGACAGTAATTGTATAATATTCATATGCATAACGCACAGTCTTATAATCAAACAATACAAAAAACTAACATGCGTAATTATGGTAATTTTTAACGGTGTTCAACTATATATTTCTCATTCAATGTAGGCAGTAAATGATATCTTCCTTACTCTAGCTGCCTATTGTAAATAGTTGTCAGGTGCATCTCATGAAACAGATGTCCACGTTCAAATATATATCATACGCATACATTTAAACTATGTTTAACAAAAAGGAACACGCTATCAAGTGGAAGTAAACATTTAAAATATTAAGTTTGAACTTCTTTAATAACCATTATCCAAATTTATATGTATTTTATATTCATAAATTTTTTAAACAATGTACGTGCGTTTTTCTGAACGACCACAAATGCGCAATAATAGAAACATCGATATAAAGAAAAGATCAAGTTTCCGAAATTCGAGCGCTTCACTTCCTCCTTCATGGACTATGTATACGTCATTCGAACGATAATTACATGATTAATAACAGGTTGTTCATAGTGATCTATGTAAAGTGATATATATATAACAAAGCCAAAACCCAAACTTTTAAGTGCTGTCCTCACTAGGAAAGTATTTGAGCTTTTTTTTTTAACCTAGTTGTTTATTTAATAATATGTGGTAGATATATTGTCTTTAATGGTGCTTTACGTGATTTTTATCGGATTGTAAAAGCAAATGCCAAAAAGAATACTTTAACACATTTTTTAAGTCTGGCCACAAACTATAGTGGGTAATGTGTATAGAGAGTGCGACGCGTCTTTTCAAGTTTCCAAGATCCATGGGGACAATATGTTTGATTGCCACTGAAAAAGATTATTGGTTAGGGACGGATAATTTGGGCTTTTGTAGCATACTATTTTTTAAATCTACAAAATTAATCTTTACCGTGCAAGAAGCATGGAAATTTGCAAATACGTTATCTACTCTGTCCGCGTTCATGCTTTTCGTATTATTACCTGACAGCCCCAAAAGTAGAGTCTCGCCTATCCCACCTGAAGACCTTATGGTCAGCTGTGTAAATCGTGCACTCTGAACCCTCCCATTATTTTCTTAGTCATAATGATAGATAAAAATGAAATAAATTCATGGAATTACTATAATGAGAGAGATTTTCGATGAACAGGACGCAATATGCTAATTTTTCGAAGTAGAAAGAACTCGACTTTTGGTCCCAAAAAAAGTCAAGCAGTTGATCAAAACATTTTACCCATCCTGTCACTTGGGCCGCAACACATAGAAAGTGTTAACACTTTTGTAACAAATCCCAAACATAGCAAATAAAATAAAAGAGTAGGATTAAAGTAACCTTTACAAATCCGTCTTTACCCAGCTCTCCCCACTATTTCAGTGACGGTAAGAACTTGTGTCACTATCCAGAATTTAAGTATTGTGTGTTTTCTTGAGTTCGTTCTTAATCTCAACTAAAGCAACTAACAAATTATTATACTCAACGTTCGCCAATCATTAAAAAAAACAATGCATGTGTATCCTCTCATTCTATTGAAAGCAACTTCTAATTTTTACCATCATTTGAATTATTTTGATATCTTTTTCAATTTAAACAACCTGGCATAATGTTTATTTACAGTTCATTAAACATTCGATTACAACAAACTATAATTTTAAAGCAAAATTTATGTATTATTTGCAGTGTCATAGTTGCCTATTTTGTTATATGATTGTCGTAGGTCGAACATTGTCCCACATTGAAACAAACATATCTTAATTCTGAGAACTGTAAAATTATTTGTTTGAGAATAACACGATAAAGATTTACCAAATAGTTCAATATTTAAAAGCTATGTATGTGGTAAACATCGTGTTAATATTTGTTTGAATTATTCTATTACTAATAAATGCAAATACTTAAACAGCGAGTCATATACAAAAATTTAAATGTACATGTATGCATTTCAATTGAGAATTGACGATCTAAACGTGATCGTGACACTCATTTATTCTTCCTGCTTCGTTTGGCCAATCAATAATCAGTGCCATTATTGCATTATGCATGTATTATATGAGTAAGAAACTTGATATTATTGATAATAAAATAGTGGAATGTTTAAACAAATATTTTTTAAAAAAATACGTCTTTTTATCATATTTCTATACTTAGATTAACATGTTACAACGGGTGTTTACAAATATTCTTTATCGATCTGTGCATTAAAACGTCTCTACCAGTATGCGTCAACGTTAGATTTACACAAACCTAAATAATATCCTAATGATACTTTGTTTAAAAAAAGTAATTGTTTCAAATGAATTAGTTAAAAAAAAATCCTATTCGACATTATTGAAAAATGAAGGGACGTATGGGAATAATAATAATAATCTCTTGTCTTGCTTTAGGATCATATGGTTCTGACGAAAACGGTGAGTATTTTTATTGGTAAATAGGGTTAATTATTTAGTACTGTCTTTTGGACTTAACATCTGAATGTCATAGTCATGCATCTGATGTGCATGAATGCATCGTGTATTTATGAAAAATGATACATACTACAAAATATTACCCTTTCTCAAAATACTTAAATTCCAAAAATACTATTGAATCATTCATTTTATATTTAATGTTTTTACTAAACATAGTATTTTTGCAGATTAACGACACATATAGGAAAAAGATTTAAGGTGGAAATTTGTGCAAATCTAAATATATTTATCTCATGTCTTGATATTTAAATCATTTTTATGTAATATTCTAATTCAAGATGGATTGTTTGGAGTAATTTGTGTTACAGGCACAGGTAAGGGAGTGACTGTTAAGACGTTGCGCGTGGTCCAACTAGTAAGGCGATTGTAATAAGCTTTATTTAAAGAATATATATTTGATAAAATATTTTATAAGGCGTACATTTAAATAAATCCAACACAAACAATTATAAAGTGTTTTCTTTAGTTTAATTAGGTTCGGGACTCTCTTTCTGTGTTTTGTGTTTTTGATTTTTGTGTTGTTTGTCTATATCCGGATTTGTAACTGTCCCTTGATTTTTGGCTCTTGTTGTTCGGTCGGTTTTCTTTGCTACTTTTTTAATTAGTTTAGAAACTTAATAAATGTAACTAAGTTGAGTTACATATTAAACGTCAGCAGTCATAAAAACAGTTATTGAAATAATTGTCGGTTATACAATGTATCATGTCGAATGTCTAGTCTGTTGCATTTAAATTCTAAATATCCCATGTTGTGATCATCTCCCTTAGCATTCTTACATTCGAAGTTCAAAGTACGATATATGTTTCGGTTTAAAACTAGGCTTGGCTTGGATTTCTTTGTACGCTGATTTCTTGTCATTTAATATATCTGAAAAGACCGGCTCCAAAAACGCAAAGTACCATCATATAATGACAAAGTATCATCATATGATGAGAAAAATACCTCGCATGATAGCAAAGTGTCATCATATAAAGACCATCGCATAATACCATAGTAAAATCATATAGTAAGAAAGTACATGTATCATTATATAAACTTAGTACCATCACATAGTAACACAACATCATAATATAAAAAATGTGATCATAATGCCGTTATTCCGTTCCATAATAAATTTTCGCCCTAGATATGTCTTACAACTTTCTCAGATTATGTTCACTTAAGCGCCAACAGTTTATTTTTTACAGCATAAACTGTGAAGAAGCAATATGTTTCCATACACAGGATCAACGAAATTACAGAGTTAATTTTAAGTAGTCTAGACTGACAAATTCGATTGACAGTTCTTCCTTGACTTTCTTCATGCAATGTGTTAAAAATTTGCAAACTGGAAACACATTATTATTTGGACATAAGTTTTAAACATTGAGCTTTATATATTTTACATGAAATTATTATGGGCCTCGGTGGTTAGTGGCTAATAAAGTTAGTCATCTACTATAATCACGTGTCTGTCAACACTGAGAGTTCAAGAATTACCGCGCGGACTTTACCACTTTTTATATTATGAAGAAATTCCTAACTTCTTTATATATTATGTATGGTTAATTAAGTTTAATATGTCTTTCTAACATTTATTTTCTGGGGCTTTTCACATATACCAATCAAGAATCAGATAATCATTTATTCTCATTTTTATAATTCTGTTCCGCTATTGTGTTTCTGCTGCCAGTGTTGTTTAGTATTTTTAATCGCATTTTTGCTAATTATTTAAATTATAGATAGACAATTTTTATTTGAATTCTTTTAATACATGTATATTGATGATTAAAGGTTGATATAATAATGGAAAATTGTAATGAGGAATGTGAAAAAAAAATTCTATTATGAAAGTTTGTATGTTCAAAAATGTTTTAAAAAATGAGAAACCTAAATGAATATATATCTTACTGTTGATGCGAATAAAATCAAACTTTGATTTTCACTTCAGTGTGGGGGCGTGGGCTGGGAGAGGACATCTCTTATGAACACAAATGTCAACTACATGGTACCCCGTGTGGGACTCGGGGCACAGGAGAATAGGGCACGGCTTCCTCAGCCTGCAGTAAGAGTTTGCTAGCATAGGCTACAATTGCCGTGTGATGCGACCCGTGTCGATTACAGGACGGAATTTTAGTAGGCCGGGTAAAAGGTCCCGATAACTTACTGAACCCTTACTTTTTCTAGACGGGAAATCGAGTTAGCCCTGACTTCGATGAAGTGGCATGTCACGTCTTGCCCTTTGTGCATCTTTCTCATTAAAACCATTTTATTGCATTATTCCTTCCAATCATTCCATGAAATATATGTACCATTTGATAGACGGCTTCCTTACAGGATTTGCAAAGATGGCGATGGCTGGAGGGCAAAGCTTCCTCAGCTTTATAGAGGCGACATGTTTGCCGTGTGTTGCAACCCGTGATGGTGGAGGATGGGATCCTGGTGGTTGAGAGATCTCTCTCTGCTGCCGGTCAACGGATTTTGATTTTCAATACACCACTTTGGACCTGACCAACTAGACGGGAGACCAGATGGACCTGGTTCGGTCAATCGGTTGGTCACGACGAGCAATTAACAAGCTTGTCGTCATTTTTCTTATCACTTGATCATATCCTGTGAATTTCAGTTCTAAAGTTGTTCAGTTACAAGCTGTTGAGAAGGCGGTGGCTCATGGGTCAATCGAGTAGATAGAGTTTCGAACGTTTTTTTCGCAAGTTTACTCTGGCACGAAACTTGCGTTCGTGAAGAAATTCGTCTATTTGAGTATACCACCCTTGGAACACCTGATGCTTTCTGCTGGTGATCCGAAGAAACTAATCATCGCCCCTGTTGGCACTCCGTGGCGGGTGGAGGACAAGGGTGGTGAACTTTGTTATCGCATCATGGATTCTGAAAGCCCATATTTTACACAAACAGGCTCCAAAAAATGTAACAAAAAGGAAATCAGGCTCTTTGTTAATTGACTGTTCAAAGAAACAACAATCTTTCAATTTGTTTAAATTAAACAAAATTTTCGATTTAAACATCTCTTCTTCTCCTCATCGAACTTTAAATTCCAGCCAAGGTATTATTCGTTTCAGAGATCAAGATCTCTCTGAACTTACAGATGACGAAATTTGTGAAAAACTTAAACCTCAGGGTATAACAAAAGTCAAACGATTCGTAGCCTACAGAGAAGGTGTTCATGTCAAATTGAATACCTTCATTCTGCACTTTAATACTCCATTTGTCCCTTCATCAATAAAAATCGGTCTCTACAATGTTAAAGTCAGCGCATACATCTCCAACCCTGTGCGCTGCTTTAGGTGTCGAAAGTTCGGCCGTGTGAAGGGACAATGCAGAGATCACTTGATCTGTTTTAGGTGCACCGAAGAAGGAAATGAGGGCTTGACCTGCACTAAAACTCCAAAGTGTGCCAATTGTGGTGAAGCCCACATGTCCTCATCTAAGGAAAAAGAAATACAAAAGTTAAAAACTGAAAAAAACATATCTTACCCTGATTCTCGTCGTCTGTATAATACAAGGAATAATCCCTTAGTGTTGCCAAACGCGTTCTCAGTCCTGGCCCATTGACAACCAGGAACCTTCAAATTTACCAGTTAAAACAACAGATAGAATCATTCAATCTTCACGAAAATCTTCATCTTCTCAAACTGCTACGTCTTCAGCACCCTCTCAATCCTCAACCAATTCTTCAAGCAATCAAAAAAATTTTTTAAAAAATACTGTTTCCAACTCAAAAAACTAAAAGAAAGAGATTGTACCCCAAAACTGCTTCGGGTTCCCATTAAGGTCCACAATAAGTTTTGTAGTCCAGATCATCTAGACACTACTATTTGGGGCGATCCCATCGATACACTACCCTCAGATACAGGATCTAAAAATATATCCCCAAGCAGAAACCGGCGGAAAAGCCCCAAAAAACTGTCAACTATTCCTCTATCTGCAAACCATAATGGTTTTAAGATTAATTTTCTTGAAATTACATTATTAATTCAAACCTTCCTTCCTGTTGCATTTTGAAGAATCCCACCTAAAACGAAGTGATAACATATCTTTAAAAAACTACTCTATATACAGCACATATGAAGACGAGAATGATAGAGCTGCTGGCGGCTCTACCATTCTTGTAAAAGATCAAGTTCTATATAGCCCTGTTGATCTCCACACTGATATCCAGGCGGTTGCTGTAAGGATATCTTTAAATAAAACGATTACTTTATGGTCTGTGTATATCCCTCCAAATTCTTCATTAAATTTAAATTTGGAACTTCAACTGACACAACCTTTTATGGGTCAGTAACACAATAAATGATAAAGGTAAAATTATTGAAAGCTTTGCATTGGGGATGGATCATATTCTGCTTTTGATCTTACAATAGCAGATCCTTCTCAGTTTCCCGATTTCTCATGGAAATTCCATTACGACCTCTGTGGCAGTGATCACTTTCCCATTATCTTGGAATCTTTGCACTTTTCAAACAAAGAACTAGTCGCTCATTATGAATTTAACACAGCCAATTTGTCTCTATTTGAACAACTCTGTATAGAGCGACTTAACTCGGATACTTTTGAAGCTATTTCTGATCCAATTTTAAAGTTCAATGAAACACTTATTTCAATTGCCGATGAAACAATTCCTAAGACCTCGACAAATCCAAAACATCCTAGTAAACCCTGGTTCGATGACAGCCGTGAGGACGATCTTAAAGAGCGGAAAAAGGCCGAACGACGCTTTAATAAACACCCAACTCAAAATAATCTTAAATAAATCCAAATTTTCGAGCGAAAGCTCGCAGGGTAACGAAACAAAGACGACGCACCTCTTGGCGTAACTTTGTTTCTAAATTAAATAACCATACCCCTATGAATAAAATTTGGAACACGATTCGTAAAATTAAAGGTAAAAACAGTAAAGCAAATGTCAAGCATTTAAAGGATGGACAAGACTTGTTAACATCAGAGTCAGACATATCTTATAAATTGGCCAAAACATTTGCAAAACACCCCTCTGCTGAAAAATATAATCATTTTCAGCGGATCAAAATTCAAAAAGAAAAATCAAAACTTAATTTCCTGTCAAAAAATTTAGATTATAATAAACCTTTTTCTTTGGAACAGCTAAAAACTTCTTTGAACAAATCTCACGATACGGCATGTGGTCCAGATGACATTCATTATCAACTTCCCAAACATCTGCCACAATCTTCTCTCCAATGACTTCTGAATCTTCTTAACTACATTTGGGAAACAGGTGACTTACGATCTATTTGGAAAATGGCCTCTGTTGTGCCTATTCCAAAACCAGGAAAAAATCACTCAGAAGCGCCCAACTATCGGCCTATAACCCACAGAAGCTGTCTTTGTAAAACCATGGAAAGGATGATCAACGATCGCCTTGTCTGGTTTTTAGAATCAAGCAACCTTCTGTCCAATATCCAATGTGGATTTAGACAAGGGCGAAGTACCCTAGATCATCTAGTGCGTTTTGAAACGTACATTAGAAACGTATTTGCCCAAAATGAACATGTTGTGTCGATCTTTTTCGATCTGAAAATATTGCTTGATGGACGTAAGACACCAATCAATCAATCAATCAATCAATCAATCAACTACATAGTGGTTTTAAGGCAAACCTTCTCATTTGATACCTAGGTGCAAGATTTCTGACTTTACTTCACTGAATAGTGAAATTTATATATATATATATATATATATATATATATATATATATATATATATATATATATATATATATATATATATCGTTGTAATTAAAGCTCAGGTCGCACAAAAACATTGTGTATGTAAATGACATGTTCAACCAAAAGTAACACTAGGCCAGTGAAACGTTTTTTTAGCGGACGGATCTGGTCTAGAGGTTACACCTCTGTCTTTACATGCTAGGCGCAGTAGCCATAGATGTTATAAACTGACACGAGTTCGATTCCCGAGGTGGGACGGCTCAAAAATATAATCTGTGTGTACAGATGACTTTCAGAGTGGAAATTACAACGACATTGTTTGGTTAATTCATTAGACACTTATATGTATATATATATATATATATATGATATACATATTTTGCTTGTACTAAAGAGTGATTAAGTCTACGCTTCAGAATTGTTTTGTGCGTTTATCGTGTTTTATCTTTTTGATTCAAATTGACGTGTTAAAACTTTACAAATTATTACAGTTATTTTAAATAGATTTACAGAACGTGATTATAATTTGAAATATTCTTTTAACTTTTAAACAACATACATACGTTATTACAAGATAGATATATATAGAACTTCCTGGTTTTTATGGTGACATATTCCCTATTTTCGGAATACAAGAGTTACTTCCTAGTTGTCTTTCATATCAGCAGGTATCTAGTATTGAACAGATAGGGAAAAATCACGTTTTTATTTTTTTAAAAATAATGTCTATGGATTGACTCTTCGCATACAACTAAAAAAACTGCAGAATTAGTTTGCATCATAATAAATTTTACCGGATGCTTTGCTATATGTGAATAAAAAAATATTGTAGAAAAACTACTTTTTACCAACAGTAGGTACTATAATGTACCTGCTCTAAAGAACAGATAACTCTGCAAATGGGAGATAAATCTTGTTTACCGCAAGTTGCTATAGGGAATACCTGACCTATACTTGTCACATAATTAAGTCCACATAGTTTGTAAAATAAGTCGACTTGTAACTTAATTATGTCTAATTCTCACATATTTCAGTAAACTTGTAACATTATAAAGTGCTAATATTATTTTTTTTAAATAACCTGTATTTTGTGTTTTTGCCCTTTTCGTGCCATACATAATTATCTGACAAGTAGACCTATTTATCAGACAAGTAGACGTTATTATCTGACATGCTTACTTAGCCGGATTTGGTATTGAATCAACCGGTTTTGGGATTTCGGTGATAAAAGCTTTAAAACATCTTAATCGTTTGGATTTTAACTATTGTTTGGAGTTGAGCGCTAATGATGAGTCTTAATTGGACAAAACGCGCGTCTGGTGTAATAAATTATATTTACCTTGGTGTCTTTCATGACATTTTATTTGCAATCACTGGGTAGATGCCTCTGCTGGTGGACTGTTAGTCCCCGAGGGTATCACCAGTCATACTACGGTGCTGAAATTAATATAATTATTTTAGTGATGTAGTTATTGTCTAAATTTACTGCCCTTAAATTTGGTAAATTATCTAAATTCTAAGGTTTTTCTATTTTCAAGGTGTAGATAGCCTTAGCCGAATTTTGTATAACATTTTTAAATTTTGGTGATAAAAGCTCTACAACACCTTAATCGTTTGGATTCTAAATATTGTTTGGGGATTAAGAGCGCCACTGATGAGTCTTGATTTGACGAAACGCACGTCTGCCGTAGTCAGTTCTATTAACCTTGGACCTTGGTATCTTTATTTAATTATCTGACAAGTTGACAGAATTATCTGACATGTGAACTTAATAACCTGAAAAGTACGCTTAATTGTCTAACCAGCTGACTTATTTTTTGACAAGTTGACTCATGTATCTGACAAGTCAACTTATTTATCGGTAAAGTCTTCTTATAAACTGATGTGTCTGTATATTAAAAATAGGATTGACTTATAAATACTTTAACTTGCACAAAAATTGAAAAGTTACTGTGGACATGCTTAGCCTACGTTTTGCCTTATCTCTAATTTAGCCCAATAGTAGAGTAAAAATGATTTAAATTCTGACGAGAGTGAAATTTATTTATATGATTAGAATGGGAAATTCTGGTGGCTTTGACATTCTTTAAAGGAAACTGTCTTACTGGCTTTTTTTTAAAAGAAATTCGAAAGTTAATTTGTACTATAATGTTTTATAATAGTCAGGGGTAGACTAGCTTGTCTTTTTTATCATTCTCAACATATCACTAAAAACCTTTTATACTTTACGACAGTGATCCGTATGTGCGTAGTTTATATCTTAGATTCTAAATAAGAGAAATCTATGGACTTTCTTGGTAAATATAACCAAAATAATCTCTTTTCCTTTCAAAAGTTAACTTGTTTGACTTCCCAGAAAGTTTTAGTTTGCGATTTTCATCATCATCAGTCACAGGAAAACAAATGATTTCCGGGACCTTCACAAATTTTAAAATTCAAATAAATGTTTTGTACACATGTTCGGCGTCGTTGTAGAATGTACACATGTCACTGCTAGCGCATTCTGTTCAGAGATGATTCATTAGTTCCTTCTGTTGCAGTAATCGCATGTATGAAATATATCAAAGAACATCTGGAAGACCTTTAAATGTTGAAAAATATCGGGAATATGTCATATAAAATATTATCCAGAATAGTCGTCTCATTTCTTACATTCCAATGCGATAATGCCAGATGTAACGCAGCTCGTACGTCAACTTATAGTTCCCAAAAGATATTATAGCCGCATACATTTTCTTATTTTTGATAGCATTATTATTTCGAAATGTAACCTTCGTTGTTTTCGAAGCAATTTTAGGATGCAGAAGCTTGATATTTTGCATATTGCTTTATTCTCTAGTACCATATGGTGTATAGCGATTTTATGCTCTTTGGTCATCTGCTTCCTGTCTACCGAATACTTAGATTTTACACATAGATGACATACATGAAAAATGTTTTGGAAAGCGGGGGTATCCCTAGTGAGCATTACCTCATAGATTTACCTCGTTGACTCTTGTATTATTTTATTGATTCAAATTGACGTGTACAAATGTTACAAAATTTAGTTAATATATTTAAATATATTTACAGAACGTGATTGTAATTGCATATTCTCTTTTAAGCTGCATACGCTATTTCCCAGTACATATATAAAACACTTCCTGCTTATATTAACTTGTATGGTTAGAATGGCGACTTCTGGTTGCTTTTTAAGATTCTTTATAGGAATTTGTCTTTCTTGCTTTTCATTTTCTGAAGAAAATTGTAAGTGTTTTTAATTTGTTCTATAATCTAATTCTTTCCGAACAGTTAAGGGTCTTCTATATCACTCCTAACATATAACTGAAAACGAGCTTTTACCCATGTACAACAGTGATTCCCATATGCGTATTTCGTATATTTGGCTCAGTCATAGAAAGACATGACAATTTTCAACATATATTATATCATCTCATTTATTATCAATTTAAACAAAATAATTATTTGCTTGTGTGACAAGAATATAAACAAAAAAACTCTTATTCTACGGTATATTAAACATTCAATTAATCGATTGGATTTTCAATAGATAATGCCAAAAACTTAAACTGAGTATAGTATACTGCTAGTAAAATATTATTAACGAATCGACTTCACATTTCGCAAAAGTCTGAAATAGCCGGGTTTCATAGCATATGCCTTGATAAATAGGTAATAGTTTACAATTTGTTGGAAGAAGGTTTTGGGTCTGAGTGTAAAAATTATGAGTTGATTACACAAAATAGAAACCGTCTTCTGCAAATGTTCTGAATAAAAAAACTAAGTTCCAAAGTGTGGAAAATTAGGGAAAAATCATCAAATCATAAAAGCAGGTGCATAACTTCAATACATGTGGAGATTCCTTTGAATTTTCAGAGGTCTAGGTTGAAAACTGTAGGACTAGTTGATTATAAAAAACAGGTACCTTCTTTTGCAAATGTTCTGAAAAATTTCTTATGTCTGGAAAATCCTGGTGCACGTCCAAAATAGCAGGTGAACAACTTCAATGCAAGTGCAATCTATCTGTGGAGTTTCAGAGATCTGGGTTGAAAACTGTTGAAGGAGTTTATTACACAAGATAGTTGCCTTATTTTCCTTGCCCGCCCGTTCTCACCCTACTATAACCCGGGTTGACTTTAACCTCTCCCCCCCCCCCCCAAAAAAAAAAAAAAAACAAAACTGGATGCCATGATAAAGCTAAAAATTGATGCTAGCTGCGTTAAGCTATATTCAAACAAACAAACACATCGACTTAAATGAGCTCAAAAATTAAATAGTTGGCACAGGCATTACGTTTGAATGTTAAATTTTCATATCGACTTAAAAGTGAAAGTATGCTTAATTTGATTACGAGACCTGACAGAACTTTAAGTCTATTTAATTAGTAACCATTGAATAGTGTTTTTCTAACAATTAGAGTACCATTTTCTGTTGAAAACTCTAGATATAGTATAAGAAAATGTTATTGTTATTAGTATAAATAATTTTGTAAAATTCCGACCTGTATAAAATGAAATTTAAGTCATGCAGATTTTATTAAATATGTTTTCTGAACAAGACAATTTAAAAGTAACACTTTAATATGCTATCTGCTCTGGAAAATAAATAATTTGGCGCTAGTAAGACATTTTCAAACTATAATATTAAAGGCGAAATAAATAATGGCAAACATGTGCGCAGACAATTCAACTTCCCAAGGTGCAGGGATGAAATCCTGATTGATATACCGTACTATCAAATATATGCACTCACCAAATAATTTTGGCTCTTATCCAAGGTTGCCGATAGCTTAATAACAAAGTTCAACGTTGAATGCAAAAAAAACATATCAAGAATAATAGTATTATTGATAACGATCGTTGATAATTTGATATTAAGCTCCTTGAGAACAAACAACAAAAGACCCCAAAACTGATAAAACAAAACATTATAATAATTTGAATTCTAAGAGACAGTTTCATAAAGAAGGCTTCCTTTAAGTTATAATTTGTGTGATATTTAATAAGACCTAAAACCTGGGACTTCTTTAATTTATTAGTTGATTTCTAGGGTCATGTCAAAACGTACAAATATTATACAAAAAAAATTGTTTAATCATATATATATAATATTTGGAATAAAAAAGGGTGAGAATTACAAAAATGGAAAGATGTTGATGTTCCTTTACATATATCATTAATATACATGTATCAATTGGAGTAGACATTGACAAACGATTTTAAATATTGATCAACAAAACGCACGTCTGATTTTTGCAATCAAGTTCGCTTTGATGACATTATATATACATGGGATACATTTATCCACATTGTCTTCGTGGTTTACATTTGCAAATCGAAATAAGATCGTTTACAGAAAGATAATACAATACAACATACATGTGAATTTGAAAACATGAAAACTGTATTAAAAATTAACACTGTTAAAACGAAATCACTAAAATTCTTTGAATAAAACAGTGACCCATGCATTTCACTTTCAAAATAATTGTGTACATCATTAACAAAAAACTGATTTTATTCACAATTAGACTTTTAATTATGAAAAGTGTTTTTTTTAATTCTTAAATTTTAAATAATGAAACTATTTACTTTAATATTCGATGCAAGATATCTTGAAATAACGTTATGTATAGGTAGATGAATCAATAGATATTCTTATATGACGTGCCTAAATATGGGTTTTTGCCCTTGAAACCTGTCACGAGGACCAAACACAAAATTGTTTCGGCATATTTGTTTATTATAACATAAAGTCAATTAAAAAACCCACTCTCGTTTTTGGAACGGAATTTGGTGGCCTAAAAGTACCATACAACTTATAAAATATATTCACAAATTATAAAACTGTTACACGCCAACTCTTGTTAAGCTCTGGAAGCATCCCTTTCTTCAGGGATGAAGTCAGAGAGACTCTGAAAACAAGAAATTTGCTCTTTTTCCACTAGACAAAATTACTCTTAATCCATCATATATTTCATCAAATGTTTAATTTTAAAATTTTTCTTAGATATCCTTCTTTCCAATAAGCCCCAAAAGTAGCATCAAAAACAAAAAAAGGCACAGAAAAAAATTACAAAGAACAATTGCCAATGTTCAGGAAAATATGACTACCTTACGTCTGGTCATATGAAAATAGTGTCATTTTCATGAAAAGTATACGGAAAATAGGAGTACGCTCCATATATCCTTGAATTAACAACAGGTTTATGTACACATCATTGGGAATGTCCCATACGTTAACATAAACAGAAAATGTACAGTTTTGGGTCTGGTAACACACACACACACACCAATTTAAGTTGTAAAAAGTGGTAAAAAAGTGTTTCTGGCAATATGATATTTTGATATTTTTAAAGCAATTTTATTTTATATAAACTGCATATTAATTAAAGTGATATCGTTAAAAATGTTTTAAAAGGTGAAAAAAAGAATTGCTTACGGATGTATAGGACAAACATTAGCTTATAAAGTTAATGAAATCACACAAATGTAAGTATTTTCGATATGTCCGAAACATTAAATACCGTTCTGCCTTTAATTTTATGGACAAGTAGAGACATGTCTCGGAGAAAGCTATTTTGCAATAAATTTCATCTAAGCGCAAATGAACACTAACATGAAGAATGATCCTGATGCATGTATATCGGCTAAAAACTAAGAAGTTCTTCTGATGTTTGAATACTCATATAATTATTGCAACTATTTTAACACAATCAAAACAATCACGCATTATTTCCAGTTCATTTCTAAAAAAGTCAAATCGACATAAAAATATATCTATTGTTGGGTCTGGAGTTTGCCGGTTTCTGGGACTTTTATTTGTGGATTTTCTTTTTTGACAGTTCCTCTGTGTTCGTTATTTTATTATTATCTTCACTTGCAATTCTATTATTGAAGATATCGTTTAAAGAGTTTTTGCTTATGATACATCGTTTTCACTTTGAAATGACATGATTAATTCGCGAAAACGCACCAATTGCAGCATCATGTGGCTTACATCTTGTTCAGTAGATTATATGAAGGTCTGGATGCATTTAATAAAACATTATGATGTTTGATATGTTTATTTGGTTGGTCTTCTTAGATGGCTAGTACAAACAATATTTAGAAGGGAGAGAGGGGACAATGTGTTTGAATGAAATCTGACAATTTTAAATACATAAACCATTTTTATTATTCATTGCAGATGTCCACATTTTGTTTGGGAGATATTATCAAATAGAAATGCTTGATGTTAACACCGGCATTGTGTCTCCAATTGCGAGTACTTCATCTTATTCATTGCGTATAGACTTCCACGATAGGTATGAATATATTTATTGGGCCGACCACAACAACCGAACGTTATGCAGGTATGTTATTTTTATAACGAATGTTTGTTCAAACGTTTTAGTTATAATAAAATATTCTATTGACGGTTTCTAATCAAAATGATCATGTATTTTTTTACTTTTTAGAATAAAGTACCAATCTAACATAACTACAGACTTTCAAGTTTTAACTGAGACACGAGATGGTCAAATGCCATATGCGATTGCGGTTGACTCCATCAATGATTTCCTGTACTGGACAGATTATTATAATCACACATTAATAAAATCAGAGCTTGATGGATCAAATCCAACAGTAATACTAGACATTACTGATGGTTCTGGAAGTCTGGCTTTGGATCCCATCAACAGGTGTTTGTACAGTATAAGAATGAATTATTAACGGATTATTAAATCAATATCAATTATTACAATTTTAAAATCTGAACGCCTGATGTGTTTTATTGAAACTATATTTAGGTTTGTTGAAAGATTTCTAGCTGAAAATGTTTTCCTGTGATATATTATTATATTTCCAATCCTGCAATTTTTTTGTTTTGATTCTCACATTACTAAGGTCGAATACTTTATTGTTATGGTAAATAATACGAATTCGCATAAAAAGTTGCTAAACAAATATCTATTACACTACAAGCAGAGGTTACTACTGATAAAAGTTATAATCAAGTGCTCTATTCAATATCTTATGATTAACTTCATTATTATATGAGAAGAACGTTTCCTTTTTTGATTATTGTTATATTACCATTTGAGGTAATATTTAATGGGAGTGTATAATCTGTTTATGCAGATTTCAATTTTGACTTTAAAAAAGGCTAAATTCTCTATTCTAACCAGCAAAGTTCTATACTTTTTACGTGGTAGTCGTATTTGTTGCCGTGGGTCCATCTATCCCGTTATTGTCGCTGGACGTTAAGACACAACATAAATAGTGAACACGCATGGGCTAATTTTAATTAGACTGGACGTTAAGCAAACTTAAGTCAATCAATCAAAGCCTACTATGCATATCCCGCTACTTCAATTATTGTACTGATGTTGACTTGTCACGTCTTAAATATATGCCAACTAGACGTCAAGCAACCCTCGACCAATAAACGTAAAATTTGAAATCTTTCACTTGCTCCCCGTTTTTTAAATTGTCACAGTATGGAAAATGTTAGGTTACCTCTTACATATAATATTTAAAACTTATTTGCTTAATATTTTTTTCTGCAAACAAAAGTGATCCCAAACAAATTGCAGCTCATTGTATTCGTTCTCTTTAAATGACTATCAAATGAAATCGTCACCATTTTATTGTCCCATACAGTCACGTGATCAAAGCTGATTTAAACGATAGTAATATTGGGCAGCAAGTTAAAGATCGATTGTTTGGCTAGCAACATGAATGAAGGTAAAAATACCATTGTGTATTTTAATTAAACGACACTTGTTGATCAATTTTTATGAACATATGTAAATAAATTACTTACTGTTTTCTCACGTTTTAATATTTGTTATTAGTTATTAATATATAATCGAGAAATAAGACTAACAGAAATAATGTTTTATATACAGATGGATATATTTTTCTGAGAATGGGAAGATAACCCGGTGTAGAGAAGATGGAAGCAGCCAACAAGTCGTCATTAATGACCCTTCTTATATATATGACATAGCAATAGGTATTTATATTTTAAGTGTAACGGTTATAGAGCTTTTAGAACAAAGTAACTGTAACATTGAACTGCTACAAAAGTCTACTATTTCAACTTTCCAAATGCATGGCCAAATTTAATTATTTGTTTGTTTGAATGATGTTTAACGCCACATTAAGCAATTTTTCAGCTATATCATGGCGTCCAGTTTTTATTCGGGGAGGAAGCAGCAGTATCCTGAGAGAACCCCGGACCTTCTGTAGGAAAACCAGCAATCCTTCTCAATTAAGATTGGAGTCGAGTACACCCTGCCGGCATTTAGATTTAAACCGGCAACCTCAGTGTTGACAGACCTCGTGATCAATAGTAGATGAACTACATTGACCACTCGACCAACGAGGCCACAGGCCCTATTTAAAACAATTGCAAAATATAGTTGTATTGTTGCTAATTGTTGTTAATTTTTACATTTATGAACCCCAATTTAGCACTAGGACATACTAAGGGACATTTTCAAGAAAATTGACAGGGATTTTTAATAATAATTCCAGTGTAAAGGAGTTCTTTACATTGTTAAATTCTAAATGTCATACCCAATCTAATAAAACATAAATTATTATTAATAAGTTAACTTGTCGCAGACATATGTTTACTTGTCAGATAAACAAGTCTGTTTGTAAGATATTTATAACAAATTGTCAGATTAATAAGTCTACTTATCAGATAATTAAGATAACATGTCAGATAATTATGTAAACTTGTCCGATAAATAAGTCAACTTGACAGATTCACAGGTCTACTTGTGAGATAAATAAGTCTAAATGTCAAATAACTAAGTCTACTGTTGAGATAAATCAGTCTACTTATCAGAGCATAAAATGTAACATGACAAAAAAAATATTACCACTTTGTTATGTTACAAGTTTACTTAAATGTGTATCAAGAGTAGACTTAATTAATTGACAAGTCTCCGTTTTTTCAAAAGTTATGTATACTTTATTATGTGACAAGTTGAGGCAGATATATTCCACCATAATTATCGAAAACGCCAGGTTGTTACCATTTTATCACTGATAAGTCAACGCTTACTCTATAATACACGCAAATCAAAATCGGGACTGGGTGCCATAAACATTTCATCCAATAATAGTTTCTATTTTCTCTGTTGTCATGGTAATTTTATAAATTCCCATGCCGATCAAAACACTTTTACTCAAAATGGTTTTATGCCGTTGGGGTCGGATCTAAACCCACGTAAAAGTAATATTAAAACCACATATTACTGACTGCATAATAATGTATTTATTGTAGAAAT
This sequence comes from Limnoperna fortunei, assembly GCA_944474755.1. Lineage (NCBI taxonomy): Eukaryota > Metazoa > Mollusca > Bivalvia > Mytilida > Modiolidae > Limnoperna > Limnoperna fortunei. The sequence goes on along the minus strand of OX104111.1, from coordinate 83,135,367 downwards.
ATTAAAATATTTAGTTAACTGCTAGCACTAGGCCGAATGTTTTGCCGTGATAATCATATTTTAGTTGTTTTGATTAACGGCAGAATTTAGACCCATTACTCAGCATATAGCAAATAAAAAATTCTAACTTCGATCTATTAATTCGAAATTCAAACATGATACTCATGTCTTTTACGTTTATAAAGCTTCGGACATTGCCAAAATATCATAAACGATATGTATTGAAAGAAATGTATGATTGACAATACTGTTTGTTGAAGACATGATACAATGTTGATGTAGGTCATTTTACCAGATATGTCATATAAACAGTGCACAGCGGTAATAGAAGAACGCAATAATTTATGATCACGTGTCAGTTATGAGCGAAACTGTCGATTTGTACATGACTGATTACATATGAACTATTGTTTGATATCAAAGTGCCGAAATGGATTCAATCCGCGCTCTGCTACATTAATAGTTATAGGACTAAATGTGTACCCGCGCAAAAATTAGGGTACAGTTATTCGTTCTACTAAAAGCCGTTTTATAGAAAAGTTAAGAATCCAAATGTATTTTGACCTTTCCTTTCTTCACACTTTCTTAAATATTTTTTAAACGTGATGGTGCTACCAAAATTAAAATGTGATGATGCTATCTGAATTCTAGTTTAGCTTGTAGGTAGATCATGACATGAATGAATACTAATGTTAACAATACTGTTTATGGACAACAATTGCAAGTTTTCAATATTTCCTAAATTAATTTCAAATGAGACTTTAATTACCTACTATGAAGTTGAACAAGTTGTAAGTATTCACCAGTCTAGTCAAGTTTAAAGACCTGATACCGTGCACTTAAATTTCTCCAACAATTTCAAATAATGGAATCGATTCCTAAAGACTGGCAATATTGCAGAGACCTAGATCAGGTCGTTCGATTAACAACGCCTAGAAAGAACCATTATCTCTACTATATGGCAAAGTGGATAAGTTCCAGAGTGCTGTTACCCTGAATTCCAACTTCCGTACGCAAAAGGAATGCGTGTGTCATCGCAGTTAAAAACAGACTTCATGCAGCTAATCTTCGAGCTTTTGATCGGAAAGTCTACGTTCCTTTAAAATCCCCTCTGCATTTTTTCTCAGTCGGAATAGTTCTATAAAGATTAATCCAGTTTGCTAAACAAATAGATACAAATTTCCAACACACCACCCTCATTTTTGTTTACCTTTAAACAATAGGGCAATTCCTTCTTCACGAGTACACAGTGGACCAAGGTAATTATAATCCAGTAAGAAGAAGTAGGGAAAATAGTTACGACAAACGGAACAAATTAATGGTCGTTTTTGACACGGATATTCCGTAACGGTCAACTAAGTTATAATGCCGACCTTAAAATTTTAAATGATGACTTCAATCTTAGTACTGTGAACATTTGGTTAAGTAGTTTTTTCGTCACACTCTATCAAGGAAATCTTGATAAGAAATAAAATGTGTGCTCATGAGTAACTGATCAATTGGAAATGTATACTTATATGCAGGTGCTGCTGAAATGTTGCCGCATAAAAACTGGTTTAGTTATGAGACAGATTTCAAACATGATTTCAAACATATGTTGACCGTTGTGTTTTGTGTATTTAACTGTTCAGTGCATCCATATTATATGGATAATTTCACATTTGTTTTATTCAGTTGGTTAATAAAGCCGGATTTTTACTTTCACTGTTAATTTACTATCGTAATAAATAAATCATATATTTATTTTCTATAATGTCATACGCATGTAATTGAACGTAAAAATAAATTTATATGAATCTTCATTGAAAATAAGTAGGATATCTATAGCTGCCCTGGAGAGGATGTGATACGGAATCCGCAGTACACACCTTGGTTATCTGGTTCTACAACCTATATCAGTAGGATATATGTAAAAACAAATTTATCTTTACTAAATATATGATATGACAATATGTTGTAACAGGCAAGTGTTTGAAGATCTTTTTACGTCAGACTGCTTATGTATGCTTCAGATTTGGACGAAAACAAATTGTATTGGACAAATTATTATCAAATAAAGGCTGCATTAATGGATGGAAGCAACGAGACGATCATATACAGTTCGGGAGATATTTACGCCGTCGATGTTTTCGAAGATTACATTTACTTCTTTATATATAATTATTTATACAGAATCGACAAATTTGGAAGTAATTTAACGTACTTATATTCCGATTATTATAATTGGTGGTGGTGGTATAACAGTGGAAACTTAAGGATATATCACATAAAGAGTGAGTATTTGTTGTATGTAAAAAATATACTAATAACTAATTCGGAAAGCCAATTTTGTCCTGAAGGAATTGATTTGCGTATTAAAAATTCAATATGCAAATTTAGAAAAAGTCAAAAATCTTAGGAATAAAACTATACGAGCATCAAAACTCACAACGCATTTAACTTTGCTCGTTCACAAGCGCAAAGCAGATTTGCCTGAATTATTTCACGATCTTGTCTACAAATAGGATTAACATTTTAGATTTACAAAATACGGATTGGTCAATAAATTTGCGAATATGTAAAATAATCGCGAACTATTATTTCTTCACATTTGTTATAAGTAATGATTGCTTTTTGATTCGAATTATTAGCCAACTTCAGCAATTTTTCATTATGAATTATTTTCAAATTCTTTGTTGCAATTGCCCTTTGTTTCAAGTTCGTAAACATTAACTTTGCATTTCCGATAAATCGATTTATTAACCGTGAAAAGAATTCGATATTGTAAAGAAAATTTACACAACTATCGTTCGAAGTAATCGTTATTATATTGTAATATTCATGTTGTCTTTGGCATGAATGCTTATACATCATGTTAATGAATTCTTTAACTATCTGAAAAGTTTAACATATTTTATTTTACAAGGCGAATGCAATAAATACAAAGAAATTAGTGAAGAAAAAAGGTCGACGGGGTACAAAATGGATTCTAATTCTGATATAACTATCAGCGATGATAAATTAGAAGAAAATTGGTACAGAGTTTTCAGTCGGAATGGAGATCGTATGTCTTCAGTTCCACCTGGACTGATGCATTGTGGAACGATCAACCCTATTTGGTTGAATGGTTGGTTTTTTCAATTGAATATATCTCGATACAATATTTGGCATAACAGGAAAAACAACATACAATCATACAGATTATATTTCCTCGGTTCCATCTACTTATACACACATACTGATATTTATTTAACAACTTTCTTTATTTATTTATTTGCTGAACAATTTATTTTCACAAACCACCTTTTTGTTTATCTAAATTTACGTTTACGTGCAATTTGACTAAACCGAGGCATATATATATATATGAAGATACTTTCGAATGGATTAAGTGTTCGAACAGAAATGTGTGTTGTTGTATTGTATATTTAATTATTTATGAAGACAATTAATACCAATTTTATGTCAAAATCTGAGTTTAGCAAATGAAAATGTACCAGTTAAACTACATGTAATTATCAGTACGAAATTTATTTTACCACAATGTGAATGTAGTAACTAGTTTTCGTGTTATGGTTTATTCGATTTTAAGCCATTTTTATCTATTATACGGCGTATGGTATTTTATAGTCAGAGGAAAAACGTGTAGAAAATATACGAATTTAGCAACAAAATTAGTAATGTAGTTATTTAAGTTGCGTGAAAGACACATTTCCCAAAGTGGAGCTCAATCTTAAACGTGTGATCAATAGTCGATTGCCGGCAACTATAATTAAATGCCACGGATCTTTTCTCTTTTATTAAATATATGACGCATAATCTTGTTTGCAGGAAGTCTTCCGGAAAAGGGGGATGGTAACGTTACTAGAGAAGCTTGCGTCCAGACAGCAAACAATATCTGTGATAAAACCATAGAAATCGAAATAAAAAAATGTTATGGATTTTATATTTATTATCTAAAAAACACAACCGCAGATTCAGCGTATTGTTTTGGTAAGTAATAACATATTACTTACAATAATAAAGACTTACTGCCTTTATTTATTATGTTTGATCGAATATGTTGTTTTACGCGCATTTGTTTTACGTTCAGTCATTGAACGATGAGACTGTATTTATACACCTTTTTAATACGTTTATTAGTTTTTAATGATAAAGCAAATGTGTGAAATGTAAAAGGAAATTTCTAGGCAAATGTCGCCCGTGTAAATAACCTGTATAGTAGACTAAATATTTGTAAACGTGCTTTTTAACAACGCTTTAAATAGGAATAAAACACATATAATTTTTTTTGCCAAATTCAACTCGTAACCCCTTTATTATTTTTCAATTAATCTTGAAAAAATAATGATTGAGTGGTTATACGATGAAGTTCAAAACACTATTACTGCTACTAATGAAACGCATGAAAACATGTAAGAGTTCATTTTCTGGTACAAACGGTTATCACAGCAAACGTAAAGTCAAATTCATATGGCTCATAGAGTAATAAAGAAGTGTGGCTGTGGTAACACATCTATGATCCAATATTGCATTAAATCATGTAACGAAATCTACCCTTCATACTTTTTATTTAATACCTATTGCTTGATAGGTTATTTGATTTTGAATATTTTACTTGTAAGTTTCTCATTCAAGTATGTTTAAATGTGAAATAGTGTTAATATAATATCAACTTGAACACAGATCATGACACAATTCTATTTTATGCAAAACTAGCATAACTACCATAAGACTTTTCTTCAGTTTAATGTCTGAAATATGATCCAGTCAAGATATATACGTATGACAAGAATAAATGATACCTATTAGACAGCTAACGGTTCTCATATAAACCTCCATAAAGCTATTCTTTGCGTCTCTTGAGAAATTAGGCAATCGAATCTTTGTGAGATTATCAGGTTATAGCATATGTCAAGCCAGGTCGCAAGGCAATAGTTGGTACAATGTTCATAGAGGGCTGCGATCCTTCACGATTTTGTAGATGACGATAATTGTAGGCAAATAATAACAGATACAAAGGAAACATTGTCAGTCCCTATGCAACCTTCTGCTTCATTTTTTCCAGTTATTCAGTCTATATTTTCTGCATATTGTGTAATGCCATTTTCCCACCTGATTGTTTGTATTCATGTCCTGAATATCACTAGAATACAGCTCATCTCGATGGAGCAATACTTAAATCAATTCACTGATTTTATAATTATATCTTTAATTTTTAGTCGGAACAAATATGTTCAACATCATTATGGTTGTTAAGTTAAAATGAAGATTCTAAATAAATGTTCATACAAAAAAGTCTCACATATTAAAATAACTGTATTTAACAATTCGTCATTTATCAGTAGGTGTATTTTACTTGGAATCGTGAACACACATGCAAAAACACGAAAAGTTTAAAAACTATATTATAACGACTCTAAAAATTAACAGTTTCCTTTTGCAGGAAGCGGGCCAGTACTCTGTCCGGATGGTCAGTCATCTGAAACAGGAAGTTATCCGGGATGTACTAGTAAGTAGTATAAAAATATTTTGAGTTTACTAATATGTCTCAGCTAATAGTGTAATAATATTGCCACATTGAATGCAGCATTTATGTGTATACTGTATAATGTATAGAAAAACTGCAAAAGTATATTTCCGTCAAAGTTATGAATGTTGGCTGAATGCCAATCAACAGTCAATAAAGATTTTGCAATTTGTCCGAGCTTTTAATGTTATTGTCTGAACATTTTAAGAAAAGGCAGACGGTTTCATGCCAATACGAGTAAAATCATATTATGATGATGTGTCCTTGAGAAAGTTTGCAATTAATCAAAATTGTGTAAAATGTCACATTGAAAAACTAGTTTATTCAACAGCATCATACCCAAAAGAAACAACGACTGTGAGCGTCGAAGCAAAGTTAAATGAAGAAACATCTTACCCAATACCAGAATTGATTACAACACCAAGTTTGGTACCAGTATTTCAATGCATGTTTAACGACGTGTCCAATGGAACATATGTGTACGACGTATACTGGTATATAAATGGAAACCATGTAATAAACAAAACTAACATCAAATTTAAAAGCATTAACTCAACGGCTCTGAGACATACAGACTGGATCAAAACATATAAAATGAACATGGAGGTAAGAAAGAAAATACATATACAAGACGAATATAAAACCCCGTAAATCTGTTTATAAAGACCTACTAAGTACGTGATCAAATTTGATTAAGAAAAAAGACAAAAATAAGTATTGCTGTAACGATACCTTAAAGCAATCTTTCTACATTAAAAAGATTTGTATCTATTGTAGCTGTACTCTTCTAATCCTTAGAAGATGTAAGTTGTTACTACGCTAAATGTCTCTTAATATTTTTTATAACCAAACTATTTTAAGCGTCTAATGCAAGCTCGTGATCATGAATCGGCAAGAAGCATAACTTGTGATGTTGTGATTTGTATGGTTCAATTAAATATGGCTTGTTCATTTCATTCTTATGTGTGTTTATTGTAAAAACAATCTGCAGGTACAATGTGCTATTAGAATGAGGTATTCGATCAATTCAACACCAAGCAATTTGATATTTAGCATGAAGTTTCAAGCCGGATTATTTGTAAGTATAGTTAAAGATAACATGTTGACATAAATAATTAGTTCATTGTTGAGATAACATATGCGGATGCTGGAATATAGAAATTTCTGAAATACCATAATAGTTTCTGAATGTCTGTAAAAGTACGACATAAATTAAATGTAACATACAACAAAATATTATTATAACAGTGTTTTAGTAAGTTGAATACATTTTGAAGCCTGTTGACTTCACAGTGCGTCACGATAATCATATGTAGCGTGAACAAAAAAGTTGACTAACAAATCTTATCTTAATGAAATTAATCAGTTTTGCTACATTAAACTTTATATCAAGTTAAGCAAATACAGTGGATTTTATTCACTTCTAGCCGGATCGATATGAATATACAGTCATAGAAGGCGAATCCATCAAGATTGGATTTACATCTACAGTTCCCGTGGGTTGCATATCTTCTCAGAGTGATTTTCGAAAAAAGCAATGCTACCAAAATTTTTACGTTTTCCAACCAGAACATAGGAAAGCGGTTTGTTCAAATAATATAGTAAAAAGAGACATCGTCTTTAATGCTCACTTTTGTGGTCTACAAATCGGAAGTTCTAACTGGACGGAGAAAGCTACACTACAAGTGTTTGGATTTAGTGACGGTGTGTACAACAGTCATGACAGATCAACATATATTCGGATCTCATCACCTACAGTAACTACGCCTAATGAGATGTGGCAAAATGTAAAAGTCTCGGATATTAAGGTGATTGATTTAAACCACAAACCTTAGAAACACACATGATTATCTTATGAAATGCGAATTTTAAAGCTGATCTCTTGATTTTTTTTCACTGCATTGTATTTTTGTTACTTGTGGCTAGTATGTAAATTAATTCCCCAAGTGAATATATGTTTATATTTATTTGAAATTAAACTATTTATTTTAAACATATGCCTACATAAATACAAACATGTATAGTTTGTGTTTAATATAAATCTCTATCAGAATTTTGGTATCTTGTGTTTAATATAAATCTCTATCAGAATTTTGGTATCTTGTGTTTAATATACATCTCTATCAGAATCTTGGTATCTAATAACTGTAATACATTTTGAAAATGTATCATTCCGATATAAATACTACATTATTTTCTGCAATTATGCTTCATTGATAAGATATTGTTGATAATAATCTTATAATTATACATGTTGCAGATAACTGTGATAGATAAAGATTCTTTAGTAACAAACAGAATATGTCAGTCTTATAATGATCCTCATATTACAACATTTGATGGAAGGATATACCACTACATGCAAATTGGTGAATTCGTCATTTACAGAAATGCAAAGGGGCCTTACTGGGTATGATACCGCAATTCTAATTTTTTATAATCATTTCAGAAACAACGAATAATAAATAGAAATAGACATCGTCATTTTTTATTGTTTCACAATACAAATTAACAAGTGGAATTTTTAAGTAGGGTCAAAATAACACCTTATTTTCTACCTTTGCACAGTTTATGAACAGAAAATAAAACAAATTATTTTATCAGTTCGAAAACTAAAAGGAAGACCACAAAGCAAAATTGGTAAATATACAGCCCACATAAAACGGTAGGTACATTGTAAACTCAGATGTTTCGGAAGAGCTGGTATGAGGTATTTTAGAGTTACTCAAGATAATTGTTAAAGTCCTTTATTAGATCTGTTACTGAGGCCAAATGAATGAAAAAAGATAACCAAGTGCAAAAAATTCCATTTCATAGGTGAAACATTCGACACGTAACAATCAAGCCCTCTTACAGACATGAAAAATTACATTTATCAGAATTCGGTCAAATGTTCTTCAACTGATTAATAGTAAAATGATTTTTGTCACATGCACCGTTGACGTTGTCTTTTTTTAATTTGTGCATGCGATTGTTTTACAGATTCATATATTATTAACAAACTGTGGGTTTGGATGGGTTGGTTCGGCGTGTCATTGTGGTATAGCTATCAGAAGCAGAAATTCTTTGTTTGTACTCAGAACATGCCAGACGGTTTCACGGACAGAGAAACACTTGTTACAACAACCTTTGACAGAACTCATCACATGTGATAAAAACGATTTGGCAATAGAACAAATTGGAACAAATTACAAAGTATGTTGCCATTACACTATTCAATTTTCATAGCTTTTAAAAGATTTAAATTTCATTTACAAAAAATTAAACTTTGTCGACCTAAAGTGAATTTTACTATTATTGTACACGTTAGGGCTCACCTCCAAAACACTTTTAAGAGTTTATACGAGTCTTCTGGTAGCCCAATACTGCATTTTATTGATCAAAACAAGGACAGCAAACAGGACCAGTTTGATTTATTAAGCTGCTACTATGATCTGGTTGACCGTTATTTCCATAGCTTTTTGTTTAATCCGTGTTTATGGTTTCCTTCTAGCATGAACTTCGGCAATATTATATTATGATATTCGATGGAGGATTGACTGGCCTTATATCTTGGTTGCATGTATAATGGAATTCATATACTGTGTTTGAGTTGTTGGTGTTATAACTAGTATTTGTTATTACATGTACTAAAATTGTTTCTTTGCATATATACCTTTTTTTCAAGTCATTAGTGGGGCCTCGGTGGCTAGTGGTTAAGGTAGTTCGTTTACTATTGATCACGTGGTCTGTCAATGAGGTTGCGGGTACGAGACTCGCTGGGGCAGTGCGCTCGGCTCCAATCTTAATTGATAAGAATTGCTTTAGTTTTCCTACCCAAGGACTGGGTTTTACTGGCTTCCTTACTAATAAAAACTGGACGCAATGATATAGCTGAAAAAATGACCTAAAGTGGCTTTGAACTACATTCAAACAAACAAAAAATGATATTAGTCCACTTTGTTTCCTGCACACAATTAAACATACTAAATTTAAACAGTTGAGATGTTTTGGTGTATTCATGTATGTTGCTACATCTAATTTTATAACCCGAAGGTCGGGGGTTCTCTCCGGGTACTCCGGTTTCCTCTCCCAATAAAAACTGGACGCCATGAAATAGCTGAAAAATTGCTGAAAGTGGCGTAAAACATCATTCAAACAAAAAAACAAACAAACACGCTTATAATGTACATTGTAGGTAACGCTACCAATTGGGACAGAAATTAGATTTACAGTTGATACATGGTCTATGTTCATTTCTTCTATTTCGATTAAACCATCAATATACGACATAAACGAAGCAAGAGGACTGTGTGGAGTTCCTAGTAATACTCAAGATCCTTCAGATGACTTCACACATCGTAGTGATGGGCCGATTAACGATGACCAAAAATTTGGCGACTCTTGGAGGTAACATTATTGCACGGTTATGATATTAAGCATGTTACTTTCATGTACCACTTCTCGTAAAGTTAATAAATGGAGAAAAGCTAGCGACATCAAACAAACAGTAAGAATAAAATTATCTTACTACGAAAGTGAGCGTGTGTGTGTGTAAATTAAAGTTGACGGAAGCCCTTTTACTTTTATAATCCTCAGAATACTTTGCGTTATACGTAGTTTTGCATGCCATATTTTCGGACAAAATCGATAGGGGTGTAAACTTCTAAGTGTATGCCATCATGAATATAGCTAACATACAGACGTCAAGCAGATATTTAACCAAAAACAAGAACATTTTAAGTCGTATGGTTGTGTCATTATAAGGTAATAATGACTAAGGTTATTTAATATTTATTTTAGAATTTCGTCAGATATGAAAAATGAACAGCTATTTGTCGCTGAACCAGAATTTCTGCATGATGGTTATATAATTCCTGTTGACGACACCAAACCTAATGACAATTCAACTCGTTATTGCGTTTGTGAACAAGAAGCCGGACCTACAAGTTCATTTGAAGATTTTAACAGCGTTCAGTGCAATTTGACTGAAAGCACTGAATATTGTTCAGTTCCATCACAACAGACAGAAACCACCATCAGTGCCTTCTATCAGACCTGTATAAGGTCTAATCGAAAAAAACGTTCAATAAAGTCCCCGTTCCATTCTATTGTACGACGTAGCACAATTGATAGTGATGATAATATGAACTTTATACCAGTGACATTTTCTAATGATGTGGATAGAAATGACAACGTAAGTTTCAACCAAAGAAAATGTGAATAAAAGGAAACAAATGACTTTAAAAAACAATTTACAGGTTTAAGGCAAACTTTTATCTCTTGTTTCAGCGGTTTCTACAATATAAAACAATATTCAAATATTATATAAATACAATCTGTATCGTACATGTAAAGTATTCAAAAATCAACTTATTACGCACGACAAAAAACTATAAGTTACGCCATTTTCATCATCGAGTTTTTTCCAACAGGTTACAGCTACTTTTAAAAATGATTGGACAGAGGAAAAGGCATATCAGACATGCAGACAAAGTATACAGAATGCACTTCCTTCCAGTATATACAATGATTTTGTAGTCTTAAAAGAGGAAGACTTCATTGCATCATGTGTTATCGATATTAAGGTATTACAGTTTGTATCTTCTAAAAGGCGTGTTTTACATGTAAAACGTGAGTGACTTGTTAGAATATATTGTTTAGTTTAAATAAGTTTCATCATACTTCACCATTGAAATTAACAAACCCTTTCTTATATATTGCATATTTCCACATTCCTGTACTACAAAACATGTAAAAGGTATGCAGATGTTCAGTCTGCTCTAACGCTTTTGGGGAGATATGGCACCAATATCAAACTTTTTTAACATTTTAAATTAAAATCCTAATTAGTTCTAAGACATTTATACTGACAATTAAACACATTATGCACAATCACAATATTTTTCAGTTGGTTGGCGATCTAACGTTCTTGTCAAATACAATTGGTGCTATGGTTACCAACATCATGATGGAAGTTGTGAAGAATGAATCTTTATATTCTTTGGTAACAGCAAGTGGATCACAAACTTTGATCGAATATATAACAAGTTTTTTATGTCCAAATAATTGCAGTGATCATGGAAATTGTACAGCAGGTAAATTGTTAAATTGTTCGTCATATTTACCGTTAGCAGTTTATAGAAACAAAGAAATGTATATTTATAAAAATATAAAATCTAAAAAAAATGAATAATTATCACAAACATATGATTTATAAGGGATAAAATACACATAAATATCTAAACAATTGTATTAGACAACTATATGTACTAGTTTAATTTTTTGTTTGGTTTTTTTGGGATTTAACGATACATTCAGCAATTGTTCAGCAATATCATGGCGTACAGTGTTTATGGGGGAGAGAGCCGCACTAGTTGAAACCCATTGGCAGGAAACTTGTAATGCTTGGAGTCGGCCAAACCCAGCCCGCAATAAGGCTTGCACCTACCATCTTAGTTGTCATGCACGTGGATCAGACGTAGATAACTTCCTTATCAAAACCATAAAAATATGATAAAACCAATGATGAGAAAACGCAGCAGTTATATACACATCTCGTGGTTTTTTTATTTCTAAAATCCTATTGGTCAATGTGTGAGTTGAGGAATTCTCACATGTAAAATGTTTGTGAAAATGTTACCATAATCATTGTAAATGTCAAAAGACATTGATGACCGTTCAGCTTTAATACAAGTACATGCAAACCCAGATCAACCAATTCCGTATCTAGCGGTTTGCTTACTTGTCGCCTTTCATCGTCGTTAATTGTCCTGGTAATTTATGCAGCAGACTCAAACAAATGTAAATGTTCAACTGAATAAAACTAGCCAATTTCTTTCTAAGCAGAGCTTCTATGAGTTAAAGAAGATGTGCTCCTGAATTCAAAATAGAATTAAGGTCACATTGTGCAAATGTTAAAGAAAATTTTTTAAACTTTTACATGGTCTAGTTCAATAGTGATATTTTTATGTTCAGGTCAAAATTCAAAATAAAATGTAAATTTAATATTTTTTTCAAATTAATTAAATGGAAATCATGCATTTGCAACATAAGTTTTACAACATATTTCCAAAACTATTTAATTCTATTCCCGACACTTTTCAAGTTACTTAATAAATGGTTAAAATACAATTAGTTGTTTGTTTGTTTGTTTGAATATTGTTTAACGCTACTTTCAGCAATTTTTCAGCTATATCATGGCGTCCAGTTTTTATTGGGGGAGGATGCTGGAGTCCCCGGAGAAAACCCCCGACCTTCAGTAGGAAAACTGGCAATCCTTGTCAATTAAGATTGGAGCCGAGTATTAAATGCAATAAGATCTTATTACCTTAATTACACAATGAAGATAGGTTTAATTTATCTAATTTCTTTTTAACACTTGGTAGGTGTTTGTGAATGTTATGGAGGTTATGCTGGAGATGACTGTTCACAAAAATTATCAACACCACCATCTAACATCAGTCTACCTACAAATGGTATATGTACACTTGGAAACCGAGCATGCGTGAGAACGAACATATACGGAACTTTTCCATCAAAAAGTGTTTGGTACAAGCTTAAACATTTTCAGGTAAAAAGTTAGACACATTTGCCAACGATTCAGTTCGTTTCCTTCAAGGAGAAAGGGTATCGTTCCTGTTGTCATGGGCTAATTAGATTCATGACAAAAGTGGAGATCAATTTCTCCTCTCATTTCCGTTACTTCCCCAAACTTACCGATATTTTAATTTAATTTGCATATGTTGACTTTCGAGAATTCTCGAGAGTTTGAAGAAGCGCAAAGTCTGGGAGCTGATTAATGCAATTATGTAATCTCGTTTTAATTCATTTTTATCTACTTTTTGTTAGTGTGTCAATGAATAAATTAGCTACCAGGATTCATTGCCGCAGAAGTAAAATCGCGTAGTACGTTGTAGCGTATAAATTGCAAGCTCCGTTAAAAAATGCAAGCGCGAATGTGCAAAATCAGATGTCGCTTCCGGTGTAAAAAATTGGAATTTTTTGTGGGAAGCTATTTATTGTCGTTTATTTTAAATATAAGTAACCTTTTCTTTCAATATTTTTGCTCGAAGTTTCTTATAGTTAAAGTGTTAACATGTAATGGATTATATAATAATTTGATATATTACTGATTCTATGCAAAAACTTGCATTTTTAGAGCCGTCTTGAACTAGTATCTGATATAAATTGGTAGAATTTGCAATAAAAACTCAACTTCAGTTACTTATCTTGAATAAAAATCGTTAGTTATATATGCTGGTACTATATAGAGTAAGTGATTTATGGTTTTTCTGTTTTTATGTTTTGAATTGAAAAAAAAGTGAGAGATTTCAGTTTTTTAATGATACCAGTACATGTGGTCTTAAATGAAATTAATTTTGCTTATGCTTTGCAAAATTAAATTAAAATGACCCAACACTAAACTAACCATGGTCTTTTCTTCGAATCTTATCATTTCCACATTGCTCTGTATAATGAGTTCCAAAATATTACATGATTTCCAGACCATTGTGAAAGTTCAGCAATTACTTGTCAGTGGAATACTTGGTATACTAATTCTTGTCAATGACCTGCAGTTATACCTAAATGTGGAATTTAAAAAACTAAATCAGTCTAAAGAAAAGAAATAAAGATCATTTCGTTGCAGGGGTGGGATGGGAGATGATTTGTTAACGTGGGACTGATTTTTTCCGGTGGTGCGATTTTACCCTGCGTCCCATCAAAGTAGTTACTTGTTTTGTTTACATATATTCCAGTTTTTTACAAATTTTTCGGGGGTGGTGTGGGGAAGGGTTGATGGTGGAAAAAAGGTAGCAGTGTAAAAATATCCTTGGACTTTTCATTATTAATGTAATGGTTGGTACAATCTCGCAATACTGTTAACATACTCCACATAATTAAACTTTTATTTGAGTGGTTTTGATTTTTACTGTATCGTTTACCTTTTAAACTTGTAACAAATTTCACTTACTTGGTAAATCCTTCCATTATAAATAGTAGAGCACTGCATTACACCACTAAACAAAAAAATATTGTTTAAATATTTATATTCGTAATGCGGCAGTATTCATTTCCTTGAACAGTCGTAACTGTCTTCTTGACCCGGTGTCGTATTAATATCGAGCTACCCATGAAAATTAGCTACGGTAGTAAATTTTAATACCGCGGAGCTATTAAAAATTGACTACCTATGTAAACAAGCTACCGTATGACATAAATTAATTAGATTTATCTCCCTTATACCGTAAGGTGGAGTTATATAGGCGTGAGTTATTAAAATACTTATTTTAATAAATTAATAAACTAACTGATATTTTTATAATATTGTTTACTATCCACAATGCCATAACGGCATAAAGTGGGTTCTGTTACTAAATAATTTACTAAACGTTTGTTCTACAGTCCGTAGATTTGCTCTGAAAACATTTGTGAGCGAAATGATTGTTGGAATTGTGTCTTCAGGTATGTTTCACGTATGTTTTTTTGACTATCTCCCAATTATCGCATAATTGCAAAAGATAAATTTCGCAACTAATTCATTTTAATTTATCAAATAAATAAAAAAACCACCAAATTTTAAATGCTAGTTACACCTAAATTTTACGTAAATGTAGTTTAAAATGGAATTAAACATTTTTCATTTTCATTTTTATACAGCTGTTAATGACAGACACCTCTCCCCTCCATGCGTGCTTATTATGGTATACAAATGTCCATCCGTCGTACCTTGCAAATAAGATTTACAGATTTTTTTACAAACTACATACGTTTGTTTATTGTATTAGTGTCATAGTCTGTATACTTGTTGGTAATCTCTGATTTATTGGACTTGGCGCATGAAAAGGGGGTGGGGTTGTTTTCATACTCTTGCTCAAAAACGATCGGATTTCATCAAATTTTCTTGAATCTTTGGAGAATTTTCAATTTGATAGATAAGAACTTCCCTTTTCGTGGTAAAATTCGGATTTTTAATGGTAGGTAATGGGGCTTGTTTGTGGAAAGCTTTCATAAATTTTCTTAAAATATTGAGACAGTGTTGATATTGATAGATGATCAGTGTCGATAGTATAAGGGAAGATCTTTTCTGTTAACGTGTTTTTGTCATTTTTATACGTCTGTAAATAAAGTAACTGGTAACTGTTTTTCAACCATTAGCTGTTATTTGTTTTCTTAAAAATTGAAATTGTTGTATACTGTTAGAAGGAAAATGAAAACCTTGTTTACTGTTAATAATCAGAACACTGTTGCCCTTCGATGAGATACTGCTGTTATCTGTTTTTTTCCGATTTTTTAACTCGCTTGTTTCTGTTTTCTCATGTAAATTGCTGTTATCTTTTTGAGATTTTTGAACTCGCTGTTTTCTGTTTTCTCATGTAAATTGCTGTTATCTGTTATCATTATTTTAAATCTACTGTTATCTGTTTTGACAAAAATTAAAAAGTGTTAACCTGTTAATGGACCCCCCTCTTGCCCCCCACGCCGCCCTACCCCCCAGTATAATACACACATGAAGTGTGTAGCTCTTATCCTTATCTTCGGACGGGCGTATCATGCGATCCTGACAAAGTTGTTTATTACAAAATTATAAAGAAACTAAAACAACATACTTTTTCGTATATATTGTCTTTTATGACAAAATGAAATGGAATGACAGAAATGGGAAACAACACTATTGTTCCCGGGCAAATAAAACAAAAGGGAAACAACGCTATTGTTCACCGGTAAATAACCTTTAAGGTAAAAAACAAATAAAAAGGTCAACAATGCAGAAGTTCAGATGACAACAACACAAATTTCATTAAATTAACATGTACATGTACATTTTTAGTGTTGGCGTACAATATAATAAAACAAGTTCGACACTCTCTTATTGAGGGAGACATTCATATTTGTAAACTAACCCTAGTTGAAGTTGTTTCCCTCGGGTTCGGGTTTACAAATTTGATTGTTACCCTCAAGAAGGTGAAGTCAAAGGTGAAAGTAATAGACTGATTATTTCATTAGTTTATTTATTTATTCCATAGTTCTGCTTTACATTCTCTTTTCCTTCTTTTGCTACCTTTCACTTTCTCCTATGACTTCACTGCCACCTTTATTGTTATTATTTACCTAACAATATACCGGTATATTTCTGCATGACAAATGTCAGAAGTATGACCCATTAAAATAAGATACCTTACAGCTATGTATTGCATGATGGGTTAATCAGAATTATAATCCTCGAATAAAGTAACCTTACCCTCATCTATACATTACAAAAAAGAGTAATCAGAAAGATGACCCATGAAACTAAGATACCTTATATCTATGTATTGTATGATAGAGGTATAAAACTATTATCCTTAAAAAAGCAAACTTTCCCTGTAGATTATATTAAACATAAAACTATTACCCATGAACAATCGGCTACCTTACATCTATACGTTGTACAAAGGAGGAATTAGAAAGATGACCCATGAAAATAAGATACCTTATATCTCTGTATTGTATTATGGGGGACCAAGAACTATACTCCTTGAAAAAAGCAACATTACCCTGTAGATTATATTAAACATTTATAAAACTATTACCCATGAAAAATCAGCTACCTTACATCTATACATTGTACGAAAGAGGAATAAGAAATATGACCCATGAAAATAAGGCACCTGTAATTTCTGTATTGTATGATAAGATTATCCTTGAAAAAGCAAGCTACCCGGTATATTATATTAAAGATAAATAAAACTATTACCCATGAAATACAAGCTACCTTACATCTTTACATTGTGCAACATAGCAATCAGAAATATGACGCATGAAAAATAAGATACCTGAAATTTCTGTACTGTATGATAGAGGAATAAGAAATATACCTTGAAAAAGCAAGCTTCCCTGTAGAGAATATTAAAGATAAATAAAATGATTACCCATGAAAAATCAGCTACCTTACATCTTTGCATTGTAAAACAGAGGAATCAGCAGAATGTCCCATGAAAATAAGATACCTGAAATTTCTGTATTGTATGATAGAGGAATACAAACTAAAATCGTTGAAACAAGCAAGTTTACCCTTTAGATTATATAATCAAGATGCATAAAACTATTAACCATGAAATATCAGCTGCCTTAAATCTATACATTGTACAAAGGAGGAATCAGAAAGATGACCCATAAAATTAAGATACCTTATATCTACGTATTGTATGATAGAGGTATAAAACTATTATCCTTAAAAAAGCAACCTTACCCTATAGATTATATTAAACATAAAACTATTACCCATGAAAAATCAGCTACCTTACATCTATACATTGTACAAAAGAGGAATTAGAAAGATGACCCATGACAATAAGATACCATATATCTCTGTATTGTATTATGGGGGACCAAGAACTATACTCCTTGAAAAAGGGACCTTACCCTGTAGATTATATTAAACATGTATAAAACTATTACCCATGAAAAATCAGCTAAATTACATCTATACATTGTACAAAAGAGGAATCAGAAAGATGACACATGAAAATGAGATACCTGAAATTTCTGTATTGTATGATAGAGGAATAAGAAATATAATCCTTGAAAAGCAAGCGTAGATTGTATTAAAGAAAAAATTATTACCCATGAAAAATCAGCTACCTTACATCTTTGCATTGTAAAACAGAGGATTCAGCAGTATGTCCCAGGAAAATAAGATACCTGAAATTTCTGTATTGTATGATAGAGGAATAAGAATTACAATCGTTGAAAGAAGCAAGCTTACCCTGTAGATTATATAATCAAGATGTATAAAACTATTACCCGTGAAATATCAGCTGCCTTAAATCTATACATTGTACAAAAGAGCAATCAGAAAGATAACCCATGAAAATAAGATACCTTATATCTCTGTATTGTATGATGGGAACAAGAACTTTACTCCTAGAAAAAGCAACTATACCCTGTATTTTATATTAAACATAAAACTATTACCCATGAACAATCAGCTACCTTACATCTATACATTGTACAAAAGAGGAATCAGAAAGATGACCCATGAAAATAAGACACCTGAAAATTCTGTATTGTATGATAGAGGAATACGAACTAAAATCGTTAAATCTTAAGAAAATATAAGATACATGTACCTCATATGTTTAAAGTATTTTCTAGTTTTAAGTATAATGGCAAGATTAAGAATTAGTAGGTAACACTGACAACAATAAATATTATTACTGAATTTTAATTTGAAATGTAACTGCATTCAAAACCAATAACTGTTTATTAATTAGCACTTGTCTTAAATAATTTAAAGAAAAAGACAAATTATCTTACCAGCATTCAATTTGGTATTTTGTTATGACTGTTTTAAATATAATATTTTGTCAAGGTTACATACTGCAAAACTTGCAGATCATAGAAAATTATTTATTTATGCAAACCGAGTTTATTTCTATATTAGATTTTTTTTCTTCAGCACTTTCTGGGATTTCTACTTTCGTTTTGGCTTTGATGACATCTGACTGTTCCACATTTACCATAAAGTTACTTTGTATGTTATGTATTTGTTTGACAATATTTGTTGTAGGGTTGTCCCCTTTGTTGAATACAACGTCATTAATCATTGGGAATTCTTCATTTACCCAATCTCCTGTAAAATGACCTTGCACAAGTCCTGATTTAGATTTTCCTGAGTAAAATAATGTTATGACTACTTGTTTCTTTTTCTCTTGAGCGATTCAATATGAACAACAGATTTGTCTAATTTTTCGTGGGCGTGGGGGGGGGGGGGGGGGTCTTCGCTTGAAACGGCGACTTTTCAACATTGACTATAATAACCGTTTTGCCTTAAAAATCAGACCATTTCACAATAACATGGGTCATCGCCCAGTTTTACAAAGTATCTCCTTAATAATACTCTTCTCTATATTAATATACTGCCGCGGTTTAGCGAAAATGTTGCTTGATTTGACGCTTTTAAAAAGATTATATCTTGTCGTGTGGTTATCCTTGAATTTGACGGACGGCCGGCGAGAATGTGGAATTTTATCGTAGAAAGTTATATTACTCTTCTTTGTCTGTATAGTATTGTCTTTCGTAAAGGTTTGTCGTCCGATACAATACATTTTTCACATTTAAAAGTTGATAGAAAATTATTCGGAAACCATGAAAACGATTATCTATGTTTATAATTTAAATCAGTTTAGTTAACCTTTATCCGTGTATTCAATAAGAATAACAGACTATTTAACATCTGAAATTTTTCTATCAGTTTGTTTTGTTTAATCATATTTTATAGAGGTTAATAAATCAATTAATATGGGCATGTCTCAATTCCTTGCGGGGGCCCCGGTGGCCGTGTGGTTAAGCTAGTTCGTCTACTATTGATCACGTGGTCTGTCAACACTGAGATTGCGGGTTCGATTCTCACTGCAGGCAGGGTGCACTCGACCCCAATCTTAATTGACAAGGATTGCCAGTTTTCCTACAGCAGGTCGGGGGTTCTCTCCGTGTACTCCGCTTCCTCTCCCAATAAAAACTGGACGCCATGATATAGCTAAAACATTGCTGAAAGTGACGTTAAAACACCATTCAAACAAACAAACATCAATTCCTTGCGTGGTAGAGGTGAATTCTGACTTATTTGGCCCCTGTTTCGGAAATTGTTTGCGATATGTGGATTGTCTTTTTGGAATTTCTTTTGTTCGGTATTTTGTTATTCCCTTCATTTATTTCTGATTAACTACAAAGTACACAGTCACAAAAAAAAATAGATATATGGCATTATATTCAAAACTAATGTGAACACTACACACAAACCAATTGGAGGAGAGACCCTCGATTTTTATGTTCATGAACATATACAGTTTTGCAAGAACAATACAATTTCTAAATACAGTTACCTTAGATATATAGTATACAATATTATAATCTAATGATACATGGTAGGCAATAATAATGCAATGCCATGACCTCGTATTTGTTTGTTTGTTTGAATGGTGTTTGACGCTTGTACTTTCATCAATTTAACAGCTATATCAAGGCGTCCAGTTTTTTTATGCAAAATGCCACTTAGTGTACATCGTCATACTATACAGAAACTTTTCACAATTGATTATTTCATTATAATTATTGAATATTTATATCGATAAACGTACTATCTGTTATGTGTTGGATTACGCAATATTGTAAATTTGACTATGCTTTATCCAATTAAATAATTTGAATTTGATATTAACACTTAACGTTCGCGGCGGATCTAAAAAATACCCTTTGAAGGCAAATTTCCATCGTGCATCCAATATAATGATCGCATCAATATATTATTATTGTTAGGTTAAGATTGTGGAAAACTATAAATTAATTAGAACCTATACCATCTTTTTTCAGAAAATGCTGATAAATTATGTGCAGAAATGAATACAAATGTTTATAAAATGTTTGTTTTCAAAGAAAACCATCTCCATCTTTTCTTCGAATTGCTTTTAACTAGCACCTAAAACAACTTTGTAAGAGAAACAACGTAATTTAAGCTTACATAACTATTATAAGTCAGGGTGAGTTTTTCGTTCGCCGACATCAGCCTAAATAGCTTGTCGGTTAAATTTATTCACAGGAATTTTACTACATATAAAAAGGGGCGAAATATGAAATATGGCCAAAAACAAGAAAAAACATGTCGGAACACAGCACTCACTTTGTTTGCGAAATTGTTTCTCTTGTTTCCTTAAAATGTCACCCCCCCCCCTTTTTCAAATGGTATGGGGCTTATTCATGTTTTTCAATTTTAGTGATTCTACTCTGTATCACTTTGATGTAATAAGTAAGTCCATATTCGAATCTATAGTTTTCAAATGGACTGCTCGGTTTAACATACCGGTACATGTATGAAATATAATTATGGTAATTTATTCTAATTTCTTAACGTGGCCAATTCTATCTACCAGAAGTTCAAGATTTCACTGGACTCTAGGTACCTCTCTGACGACTCATATAGATATAGTTCTAGCAAATTATCCAACAGTGATGAAATCTGAAAGCGGTCATATACAATATCTTCAAGAGGGTCCAGATTTTATCTGAATGTTTTCTGCATTAATTACTTTTAGGCTGTTGCACACTGAAACTAATAATGTCAATTTTATTTGTTTACTGCTATAAACATGTAGATAAATTCTTACACGTCTAGTGAAGCTACCTCTAGAGGATACTTTGCCTTCATTAATAGATTTAATTTAGTTACATTTGTTTTAGTGTTCAATATATAATCATACTAATATATGTCCAAGTTAATTTGTCTACCTGCCGAATTAATTTGAATAGAGCAACAATTGATCTAACATTAAAATTGTCACATTAAAGTAATCATAAGTGGAATAATTTATTTTATTCATATATACTTAGGAACAATTATTGTTAAGGATACATTTTAAATGGAAATCTACTACATTTTGAAATGCCATTCTTAAACGGAGACATTTCATGTAGAAAATGTACATGTAGTTTGATTACGAACACACTTCATTGGTAGAAGGGGTTTGATATAAATATGTTCAATTACAAAGAAGATGTGTATTCTTGCTATATTTTACGACATGCATTTTAAGAACTAGATCAAGAATATTGATGTGAATATTATCATTATTGTTATTATTATTATTAAGGTTTAATTTTTCCAATATGACGCTAGCTTTCCAAATTCCTCCTCACTTTTGTTATTTTTGCTCTTTTTGTTTCGCATTTTTCCAAAAAGGCAGTGGAAAAAGTAAGAAATATTTCATTTTTAAAATTTCGAGATAAATTGTTATCGGAAAAGATTCTTAAGAATTGGCCAGTGAGACCGAAGAACTGTTCCAAATCTCCAAAATATTGATACCCAAATATATTTTATTTTTATATCAAACATAGCGAAAATGTCAAACACCAAACACACTATACATTTTCTTATACTTAGCTCAGATCAAACTTTTAGCAAATAAATTTATCCAATACAGATCGGATGTGGCCTCGTTGGAAGAGTGGTTAATTAGTTCGTCCACTATTGATCACCGGGTCTGTCAACACCCTTTTCACAACTAAAATACTTAAACAACTGAACATTGTTAATATTACAAACATTGCTACATTTTAGTCACAACAGAGTCAAGGTAATGACCCAAGCCGCTCTATGAACAAAACAATTTGTTTAATTAAAATTCGATCCCTCATCTCTCCAGTGTTGCTGATACATCGCGCCGAAAATAATAACAGAAGCCACGAGAGGACGAATTCTAATTATATTGGACAAAATCATAAGAAGTTTGAATTTCTTTGTTTAACAATACTAGTGTTTATATCTAGTTCGGCTTCCTTAACAACTATAAAACATTGTTTTCGTAGGACAACCGTACATACATACGTTCCGATTGTACTGAGATTTTTTGTCTTTGTTCAGGGGGCCTCGGTGGCCGAGTGGTTAAGGTGGTGTCAACACTGAGGTTGCGGGTTCGAGTCTCACTGCTGGCAATCTGGAACGGATGGTTGTCAATCTTAATTGACAAGGATTGCCAGTTTTCCTACCGCAGGTCAGGGGTTTTCTCCGAGTACTCCGGCTTCCTCTCCCAACATAAACTGGGCACCATGATATAGCTGAAACATTGCTGAAAGTGGCGTTAAACCCTAATCAAACAAACAAACAATCTTTGTTCAGACTATACATTTCAGTGGGGTGTCTTCCAGATTGTCCCACTCTTGATAATTATAGGTAAAGAAAGATAAAAAAGTGATTAACAATGATGGACGACATGGAAATTTTAAATGTTGGACAATAGTTTAAATGTTATAATGTTTTTTTAGGACTGTCACAGCAATGGTTTAAATATAGATAGTTTATAATACAACATGTACAATATGTAACATGACAAGCTTAAAAACTATTTTATTGATTGATTGACTGATTTATTTAATGAGAAAAGTGATGGACCACCGGAAACAGAATGTTGACTTCCACTGAAATAGATTTAAGCATAATATAGCGGGTTCGCGGTCAGGTTTTTTCCCGTTTCGCATGAGACAGGATAAATGATCAAATTCTAAACTGCAGAAACCAGTTGTACTTCAAAGATAACAATGTTGTGTCTTGACTGGCTGCTAAATCGGGGGATAGCTGCCGATTGGCCAACAAATAAGCAGAGCTAAGTTAGGGATGGCAGCAAACATAATGGACAGACCGCCGTTCGTGCCACTCGAGAAAAGCCGAGGAATCACGAATAAATGAAAAAGGGAAAAAATATTGATATTGGGAATCAAACCAATCTAATTAAAATTCTAATATGACGGGCTTTAAAGGATTTGAGACCACAACTGTGGTAAAAAATGATTTATGTATGAGCAACACGCGCTGAGGAGGGCGTGTTTTAGAGAGCTGTTCCGATTACAAAACTGTAACTCCCACCGGAAAACTATTGCGTATGACGTATTCATCTTATAAATAGCGACACGCGCTATGATTATACGTTGCAATATATTGTGTGTTACATTAACGGAACAGCCAGTTCATGGCGGAAATGATGTTTTCTGTAGGTACCGAAATATTATAAATGTATCAAAATTGTCTTATTAGAATAGTAATAATTCACGGAGGCTGAGATTTATCATTGTTTTACAACAGTGTGCCCATTTATGTTGCTCGAGATAAAATAATACGACATAAATGATCACCCCGTTGTAAAACAATGATAAACCACAGCCTGCGTGAATTATTTCCTAATTATATCTTCACTTGGCTCCCCCTTTTGCTATTTTCACGACGACAATAGCAAAAATGGGGTCAAGTGAAAATATTATTTTAATTAGATTGGAATCAAACTTTTTAAAAATGAAAATTGCATTGATTTGTTATATATGTTTATCATAAAATGTGTATCATAAAACCTAAACGGAGTAACACGGAAATTGCCGGAAATTTCCGAAGCGTAACATTTTCGCGAACAGGTCTATATCAACTATATTTGTTAATATGATGGATCTAGGTTACTAACAATGCATTCTTGGATACTGCCTCTGATTTGTATTTTATGGACAAATGATTCCGGTTACAAGACAAATTTTAACTCTTTTCCTGCGTACTGACAATGTTTACATCAACTATCTAACCACGTTTGATGCATCTAGAGATGCTTAGTATAGTGCATGCTTCAATTGCTGTCTCTCACCTATATTTTGCGGTTGCCTGATTTGGGTATCTAAACATCGTGTACTTATAATGAAGTGATGTAAATAATAACACTACATATTGCCATTTAACAATAAAAAAACAGTACGTATTTTTTCCACAAAGAAAAATAAAGCTTTGAGACGGCTAGTTTTTTAGGAAAGCTAATATTTGTCTTATTATATACCTGACAACTTTCTTTCCTCTACCGGAGATGCGCTGTAGCTCGAACACTGGGAACCATCACAGTATAGCCCCAGGGAGAACAGTTTTACCAATATCAGATAAATAATAATGAAAAAAAATTATGGGCCATTTCAAAGCTCAAGTTACCCCAGGATAAAAATTCAAAATTAAAGGTATTTTGGTCATTTTCTCTTTAAGATCATTTTAATGGCAACATTTAACTGGTAAAGATGGATTTGGATGATTAAAATAATAATCTGGATTGCAAAAGTCCGATGTAAAACACATGTATAGATACGTAAATTTTTATTTCTTCCAGTTGATGTATGACAATCTTATCATCTGGCAAGATATGGGGAGGGGGTTTCTATGACCGTGTAACTGGACAATTGAACTGGACGCCATGATATAGCTGAAAAAATTGCTGAAATTGGCGTTAAACACAAACAAACAATAATCAATATTTTTACGCGCTTGATTTATATAATAGCAAAGACTTTGTTGTTAATAAGGTTTTGGTTGTTGTAATGGGGTTTAACGCCGCTTGCAGAAATTGTACAACTATATCATAGCGTCCAGTTTTTGTTAAGGGAGGAAGCCGGGAGTTCCCGGTTAAAAAATCGATATTCAAGAGGCAAATCCTTGTCAATTATAAGGTTCGACCATACCATGTCATAATACTTTAGGCTAGAACGCGAACATAAGTGTTGATGTTTGTTTGTTTGTTTGAATGTTGTTTAACGCCATTTTAAGCTCAGCTATATCATGGCGTCCAGTTTTTATTGGGGATGAAGCCGGAGTAGAGAAAACCCCCGATTTGCGGAAGTAAAACTGGCACTCCTTGTCAATTCTTAAGTGATTATAGGCACAAATAGGAGATCATAAATAATCCCTTGTTTTAGAGTTACAGCGCCATCACTTTGTGGCCATTAGTATTTAATTAACATACACATCTGTAACGAAATATAAGAGTTGGTAACGCCACAGCGGCAATACATTCTTTAATTATCTTTTCTCACTATGTAAAAGTTTTATGAGTTATTGAAGGTTTAAAAAATAGAAAAAGGTTTTGTAATAACACATTTAACACAAGGTTGCGTAATTTATACGATGGTGACTTACATCGTATATAGAATTTTTAAACAAAAAATATTCTTATACTTAATTATACTGTACTTCCACTTTGAAAAAAGTCCATTTACTACCAAAATGTTTATAAAACAAAAGGAAGACATAAAAATTAAAGTGACACATAACGAATAATATGTATTTGTGTTTCTTGTCTTGTAGAACTTATTCTCTAATTGTTTATTTCCTCAATTGTCTTCACAATGACAGAGAATTGCAACTAATTATAACATCTGTGGGCATTCCTATACACATTAACACCCATTTGTTATCATTGCATGAAACATGTTTTATTGGTTTATTTAACGACATAAAGACATTAAATGTAATCAGGTGACGTTTATGGAGCACTTATATTTGCTTAATTAGTCACCGCGGTTAACCTCAGCTTTAGATGAAAATAAGGGGCATTGGTATATTTAGATAATTTACAACTACTCAAATACAAATATATTATTTAATGAAAAGAGCAACCTTTTCATATAATTCGGGCTGCACATCCATATTACCGTACCTCACCCCAACCCTCTCGTGAAAATTTCGTATTTTTGCATTGGTTGTGTTATTCTAACTTGGTAGAAGGGCGATAATCCAAACACGTTATTATTGGGTAGCAGATTTTCATAACGATCTTTCGGAAACACATCGATGTCTTACCGAATAAGTATTCCGAACATTAAAAAGCAGCTCGATTGTCATGGTAGCAAAATTTAATACGATACCGGCTGAAAAAAATGCAGAACACAACATACAACTATTACTATCAATGATTATAGCTTATAACCCATGACTTCAATATTAATTTACACAACAAGGAAACAACTATTCGTGCATATACTATTTTTATTTTCAAGATTTATTGTCATTTTGATGCGACTTGCAATTTACGGAATTGCGATTTTTACAACAGCGTAAAAAACACAAGTTTTGACCGAAACCGGAGCGGAACTTACATTTTTTACGCACTTTACGCAGATTTTACGCTACAACGTGATTATTTTAAAGTTTGAAAGTAAAATGAAGGAAGACGGAGTTGTGATTAAAACGAGCATAGACATTGATTTCAGTTAGCTTAATTTAAGATCAGAAGATTTATTCATGGGAACAAATATCTAAAGGAGCGATCTGAAGAAGATTGTGAAATGTGCCGACTCAGACTTATAGATAGCTTTCAGATGTCACAAAATCTATAAAAACGTTGGACGGCAGAGGATTCTCAGACTTACTTCAAACCTATGAGGCATGTGCAAGTAATACGTATAAAAATTTTTCACTTTCAGATCATCGGTAATTCTACGATATATACATCAGCATTAGATAACGATGTCCTTCAAGCTGATTACAGAAATGTGTTTATGATTTCTGTTAACTTACGTTCTTCTAGAAGGCGACGATCAACATCCCAGACAATCATGGCGGAAGGATATAAAATCAGTTTGTCTAATGACAGATCAAATTTCGGAGATCCTGTCAGTATCATTATCTACGACGAAAGTTGTTACACTTGTGACCCAACATCATTCTCTTGTTCACTTCTGGTAAGTTTATGTTAGAAGCACAGTTTTATTTACAGGAACAGAAAACACACGTGTTGTTGAAATAAAAAGATTAACAGAGCAATTATGCATCGACAAGACGATATATTGGAGGTTTTCCTTAGCTGAACATACATATCTGCCCAGGTGGCTGGTAGAGGATTTTGGGGGTGTTTTCAAGTCATAATGTACATGTAGATAGCCTGGCCGTAAGCTATAGTTAATGTATTTTGCAAAAGAGAACACTCAGATAAGCTGCTACGAAAGTCTAAGTTTTCCATGCCTACCAATTACTCCTCATTTTTTTTAGTGGCACTCAACCTTTTGTTCACGTTGGTCTACACTTTTACCTCTTTAATTTATTGTTTTTTTCGTCCCGAGTATAGTTGAAATATTGATCTGAAGACGTTAAGTAAACATTCAAGTACTAGTTATCAATTAAAATGATTCTCAAAAAGTTGACACGTTGAAATCATTAATCCGGGTTTATTGTTGTGACATAATAATTTCTTACACGATTTACAAAAAACTGGTCTCATATCTTTTTATTATGTTTCTACGGATTTTTTCTACGTTCGAATCGTTTGAATGTTTCAATACATGATTGATCTAATGAAATGGTCTCTTTTTAAAGCAAGCGTCCAAGACTATAGAAATGCGATCATTTATTAAAGCTTTTTCAAGTTATTATTTACTATTATAGACACTTTTTATGTGTCATTGTAACATGTACAACAATATCTACGATCTCAAAAACGATCTCAAAAGAATCAAATGTAAAATAAAATCGAAGATGTCGATGTATATTCAATAAACTAAGTAAGGAACAGACAAAACCATGGTAAAACAAAATAGGGGACAACGACGAAACAAACATACACACTTCATAAAAACCAAAAACGTAATAATACTAACCTTAAAAGGGGGTGGGTCCCGGTGCTCCGGAAGGGTACGCAACTTCAATTATTTGTATTTGTTGATCCTATATATCTTATCAGTAGTAACTATAAACACAATTACATTGATTATCTCATCATTAGCACTTTTATCATTTTTTTAGGATTCATGTCCTGCTTTAACAACAAAAACAGAAAACCCAAAAGGTGAGTTAAATATAAAGCACAATTACAAGACGAATGCCCACTTTCTAGGGCGTGTTTATACGTCTTCGCGTAAACTGCATTGTATTCGTCGAGTAAACTGCACTATACCATAAATCAGCAATATTTGTCTGATGTTATTATTAGAGATTATGGTCTTAATCTTGAAGTGTGACCATTTTCTTGTCTGCACTTAAACCCAATATTAAAAACAAGTAGACATGCGTGGTCATACATATGTATCAGATATGATAATGGAATAAATTTTAAAGATTTTTTAAAATGTCGGATTTTCTGCGGGTACTCCAGCTTCGTCCCCCAATAAAAACGCAATTATATTTCTAAATATTGCTTAAATGGCGTTAAACAACATTAAAACAAACAAAATTTTAAATGTATTGTTTTATTGTTCCTATTTGTTGGTGATTCCTGTAGTGGTGAAGATTTCATAGCCAAATGCAATTGTTCGTTTTATTTTCTTTGGAACTAATAATTATATTACTGTACACTGAGTTGAAAGTGATAAAAATAATTAATTGAAAAAATCATTAAATACATTAGACAGTTTTTATACGTAAGACGGGTCGTATTATGGGAACAGGCAGTCGGGCGGGCGGCGTCCACAGCGATGTCCGCTCTCTAACTCAAACAGTTGTCAGATTTTCATAAAACTTGGGGAAAATGTTTATGGGCATAACGTCTTGGCCAAGTTCGATAACCAGCCATATCGCTTCAGAATTGTGGCCCTTTATTTATACAAAAAATGACAAATAAGCATTGTCCGCTCTCCAAAAGTTGTTGTCCGATCTTCATGAAACTTTGGGAAAATGTTTATTGGCATTATATCTCGGCCATGTGCGATAACCAGCTAAATCACTTCAGCCACTTCAGAGTTATGGCTCTTTATTTATACAAAACTGGCAAATTCGCCTTGTCTGCTCTCTTTGTTGTTTTCTGATCTTCATGAAACTTGGGGAAATTGTTTATTGGAAAAATATTGTGACCAAGATTGATAACCAACCAATTGCTTCAGCCACTTTAGAGTTATAGCCCTTTATTTTTATGTAAAAATGGAAAATTGTCGACGGGCGTATTTTAGGAAGCACTTTGGCAGTTGTTTTTTTTTTTGTTTATTCGATTGTTGTAAAGCCTCTTATTTATAGTGCTCTCATTAAAAAGACGTAGGTTGTGTATTTATAGACCTCAAACAATTACACTATAGGAATATAATTTACAACCGGAAGGCTATGCTTTTATGTCTTAAATCCGATGTTTTTTCTTATGGACAGCTCACCACATGATAAAATTTATCATTTAAAAAACACATTTATCTATATTATTTATCATTTCTAAACTCCTACTTATATTTCAGACAATAAAACATCAATAGCCATTGGTGTATCTGTTGCATTGGCTCTTGTGGCCACGTTTACTATCATTGGAATATTGTACAACAAAAACAAGAAATCTAAGTAAGTATTTTATTTAATCCGTCCTCAACTAGCATCCAAGCTATTTATTTTCTCTAGAAACGCAACATATCTATACAGATTTAATCACGTTTCCAAAGATCAAACCCCACAGCTGCTCAGTACCTGTCCAGATGACAAGGAAGCCCTCTCATTGGGGGTTGCCAGATCATAATACGGAAAGCTTTACCGTTGACCGTGGATAAGTGTTTGGAGAATTCTACGCTCCTTGCGTAAAAACCCCTTTGCAGATTTGAAACATAGTAGGCTCATTGTAGCATGATACTAAAGAAAACCCAGTGTACCATACTTTTCCAGTGGCAGTCAAGGAAATCTAAAAAGGGGGTCTTTATCGTGAAGGGAAATTGTGTCACATTCTAAACAATTACCAATTAAAGAGGCGGTAAGCTTTTCCGTATTATAATCTGAAACCTCTATCTACCAGGTCTGTGGGGTGAGAACTAGAAAAACTCTCAGTATGGTCATAGAGTTCTTAAATATAGAGATTAGCGACACATTTTATCTTTCCTACCGCAGGTCGGGGTTCTCTCCGGGTACTCCGGCTTCTTCCCCCAATAAAAACTGGACGCCATGAAATAGCTGAAAAATTGCTGAAAGTGGCGTTAAAACACCATTCAAACAAACAAAAAAAACACATTTTATCTAGCTTCTAATAGTGGATCAGTTATAAATCAAAACATTCAATTATTGGCGCTTTTAAACAAATATTTTAGTAGTCAAAGCAAGTGAAAGTAAAATTAGGACACTCATATAATATTACATTAATGCGTTTACCTGGCAGAATAAAAGGTGTTTTGGTTTTTTACTTTACAGTAAGAAAATCAATGTAACACAGCCGGAACAAAGTTATGAAATACCAGAAAGTAATGAAATAGCGTTTGGAAGTGATATTTGGAAAAAGCAAGAAAATGCAATAGGTGAAGTTGACTTTGATATCACAAACGGAAGACCAGAAACGCCAGTTGACTTGTTCACAGTAGTTCCTCCAAAGAGCCATTGTGCAAGCAATCTAAACATCAAGTTTAATCCTTCAGCTTTGTCTAATCGTGTGTCAAATTAGTTGTGATTGCCTTTAGACACGTTGTGATATATCAGTTTATATT
Organism: Limnoperna fortunei; assembly: GCA_944474755.1. Classification (NCBI taxonomy): domain Eukaryota; kingdom Metazoa; phylum Mollusca; class Bivalvia; order Mytilida; family Modiolidae; genus Limnoperna; species Limnoperna fortunei. The sequence goes on along the minus strand of OX104111.1, from coordinate 83,104,181 downwards.
TTGTTTCATTAATTTTGTATCTACCAGTTGTTTTATCATAAATAGCAGTGTTATTAACTATTAACGCTGAATGATGTTAAGTAAAAATTGCAACATTCAAATAAGGTATGAAAAAAATCTACTTGCTTAGCACAAAAAGGTTTATTATTCATTGTAAATTATAAATAACAAAAAATTACTCTTGAATTTATCATGTTGTAATGTACTCTTTATTCTTTAAGATATATTTTTTTAATTTCATACCATTTTTAGTTTTCTAACTTAAGTAGTTATTTAGTTATATATATATGTATTCAGACAACTTGATGTAAATTTATATTCAGTTATTAAAATAAAACATACTAGGTTATTCTCCTTTCGTTCATAACGTACTCCGTACTAAAAAAAAAGCTACATGTATAATATTGTTCGTTACATGTACATGTCTGGCACATATTCAATCAATACATTATTTCGTTTTGTTTTATAATTACCCTAGCGGCTATACACTTTAGAAGTAGACTATTGCATGCGGGCTCTATGCGAATTAGAACATGGGCAGACCATATATTTGTCAATATTTTACACTGAGCGATAACGATAGGTAGTCATGTTGATTTTGAAACGATCACAAAGGCACATCTTAATTATAAATTACGTCACTTTTACACTGAGGCAAAGCCAAAAGATCCAGAGAAGCGAGCCAAATATATGCCAAATAAACAGTCTAGTTTCTATCATAAAAACACATTAAAGAATGTTCGAGCCGCATTTAATCGACACATGAAAAATCTTAACAGAACAATTGATACTGTACATGAAATTGAATTCTGAACAATTCATGTTATTTTGGATTCGATCTTAAAAATGATGGTTTGTACTGGTGTATCTCGGGCAACAAAACACAAAGATATTATTGAAATTGATGATCTTAAATTAATCAGTAGCTATCTATTCACAAATGTACATGACCCTCTTCTACTGCGACAAAGTTTGGTATAGCTTGGCAGTTCATTTTGTTTCACGCGGTTTGGAATTTCATCATCAGCTTAATCTTAACAGTTTTGACAGTCAATGTGATGAATTCGTCATTATTAACACTTAAACGCGGCAGAAAAATATTCAAGCGAAGAGGCGCATAATGACAGTTATGTATGCCAGTAAAACAAATGTATGCCCAGTTGCTTCATTGCACTTACTTATCAGCAAAACTGATTCAAGCGCAAATTCTCTTTTTGACCATTCTGGATGCAGTTTGGTACACTGAACAACCACTTGCAAAACAGACATACAGTGGGTTTATGGACGACATATGCAAAAATGTTAAATTTAACACAAACTTTACTGCTCAATGCCTTAGGGCAACGTCTATCCATGAATGATGCTGGTCATGAGTTAAGACATATCATGTTCATTACAGGACATAAAAATAAAGCGAGCATTCGACGTTACAACAGCATTGTTCAATTAAGCAGGAAAAAAGTCCTTATCTCCACTTTGTCACGAGTAGCGTTAGGAAAGGAAGAATCTGTTGCCATTCGTGCCTAGTAACACTTCATCACAATTTGCCTCACTTCCTCAAGATAAATCATATCCATATGCGTGCGTGACTTCGCAACCATACGGTATGCAAATTCCAAGTTTTGGCGTCGGAATGCCAAGACAGGACACCACTTCAAATGTTGTAACAAATGTATCTAGGGGAATACATAACAATTCCTTTTTCTCCAACTGCGTTTTCCACATAAACGAACAGCAGGGAAACTGAACTGTTGAAACAACTCTGTGACTGTTCGCCATCTTTCTTGTCAGTTGTGAACACTGTGAGAATACACATATTGCTGCGCGACCTGATGACGTGTGACAGTATTGATTATTTTAGCCAAAACATTTTCGTGTTGTTTGAAAACTTATTTACTATATTGACCGTTTATTATTTTCGTGTTGAATTTGACTTTTTCCATCAAATTAATCATTAAAGGTTTGGGTTTTTTAATGTAATTTATAATGCTTATCGGCTCAATAAAGGTTATAACAAAATACCGAACACCGCGCTATAATGCGCTTCATTTAGAATGTGCTTCATACGTCAATGAAACTTCAAAAAATGCATTCAATTCTTAAATGAATAACGAGTTGCCATGTAACAGTCCATACCATCAGTCATATTTTGATGCACTGTGTGGACGTGGCCTACATTCGAGAACGTTTCTATATTGTAGATACGTATTTTAATTTATTTAAAACTGTCGCAGGCGACACACATTTAAAGTTTTTAAAAATTTTTTTTTATATAACTATATTTTATTTACTGCTACTTGTGATATAACATAATTTTTCATTACATTTTTATTTGTACATATTCTCATACTATTGTATGAGCTCTCGTTTTAGTTTTAGGAGAGGGATATTAAATGGTTATTTATTAAAAAATGTTTCTGTTTTAATTTTTCTAATTATCACGTCCTAAATATAGCTGAAATTTTGCTTGCTTGACGTAAAACTGCAATCAATCAAACAATTATAACTAGATTTTGAATACCGAGCACTGTTTCATTCTATGCCGCAAGACATTTACTGCGCTTACCCCCTTTCTCTATCATGCCAACATTAGGCGACTTTTAAAATTCCGTCCCGAGTTTCAATTACCTTAGGCCATCAATCGGCATAAACGTGAGGTAGGCCTACGTCTACCCTTTATTGATATTATGAAGCCAAATACCGTAGCCCCATCCCGCACTTTGTCATTTGACCTTAAATAACCCTACCCCCCCCTCCTTCATAATGGCAACATGGGCCAACTTTGGCATTTCTTCTAGTGTAATGTACTCTTTATAAATACCTGGGAATCACACATCCTAGACCTGTCTCACACTTAAGCTGTATAGCGTCACTGAAATGACGACACATTTGAGGGAATACAGGCTGTTAAAATTAAACATTGAAGAGCACCAAAGTTGAATCATGCCTGCTATGAAATTTTTAGTGCATCATGATAATATCTTTAATAATTTCCATGTAGGCATGTTATTATACTTTATAAATCTGGGCTGACTGCTATTCTGATTTGTATGCGGAAAGATAGACTATCATTAATTAATGCGTTTCGTTTTTAATAATGTGTAAAGAGTTGTTGATCACATTTAATCACATTATTAAATATCCTATTCGTTGTATAATTATTATGATAGTGTTTTATATTGACACGTGTTGATTGAGGGCATATCCCTACTCAAATCGACTGGTTTAATAGTTCTAAACGATTGTCTACCCCGATGAAATAATAAATGGAAGAACGGGTCAAAGACAAAAAAAGTCTATCTTTTGCATTAGAAATATTTTCATTTCGTTGTACTAAAAGGAAGTAAGTTTGTTTTGTTTTTTGTTTTTGTTTTTTTTTTTTTTGGAGGGGGGGGGGGCAATAAAATGCTTATTGCGTCATTTTTAACACACATGCCTCACAAAAGTTGCCGTTTCACCTCCAACAATACAGAAAAGTAACATTTTAATCATCGAAGACACCGAAAAAAACCTATATAAATGAAAGTTATTACGAATCGCAGAATAAAAACTGCAGTAAAGCTTTAAACTAATTAATTTAGCTGGACATGGTGTTTTCTTCGACGTCTAGGGGTAGATAATTTATTTTTACTTCGCAGACCTGCCCACTAATTAATACATGGAATAACGTACATGTACGTGGTTGTGTTATCTTTCTAGACCAACGTGTATCATTATGTTACAGGGGCTAGCCGTCTCAAAGTTTTAATAAAATGTATGTTCAGCATTGAATAGATACATAATTCGAATGAGAAGGTATTCTCTGTATAGCGTGGTGTGGTGGGTATTAGGTAGATGAAACGTCTTTTTTATAAATATAAATACTCTAGAAATTATCCTCATATAGTATTTAGGACTTCCACCAAAAAACAAATATCGTATATATGCTAGACAAAACTAAAAATCGAAGAAAGGCGAAAAACTTGTTTGCTAAAAAATTCAATGAGGATTTTTTTTTAAAGTTTATATTAAATTTTAAAAAGTTGCTAATGTTTCACAAAATGTTTTACGGATATTACAAATAATTACATCAAATTCATCGACACAAACCTACGTCAACTGCTGGCAAATCTTTATACAGATATAAGGTTTCTTCCACATATGCTTAGGTTACTTCAATCTTAACTAAATGTGTTTAAACTGTTCAATATGCTTCTGTTTAAAGCTATTGGTACGAAACTAACTATTGATCAATAAACAATAGATTAAATACATATCTTTAAAATAGCTTAATGTAAAATATTTTAACCTAGTATTTGTCTGTGTAACTTAATTTTTAGATGAATGATAACACAGCTATGTCTTATGTGTGGGTTACTTATTTATAGACTCTCTTACTAGCTGGCTTAACGTCCAACAAGTGGCATTGTTTTTATATTCAGGGTGAGAACAAGTTAACAAATTATTAAATCAAGAGGCAAATTGAACAAAACAATGGACATTAAATGTTGAATGACAAATTAATAATTTTAAGATTTGGCGTATTGTCAAGTGGCTACAGAAATCGATATCCAAAAATCCTCCCAGTAAAGTTGCAATTATTTGACCGTATAATGAAAAATGTCATCAAGATTCAAATGTTATAAAATTTATTACTCCAGACGCGCGTTATTCTAATTAAGACTCATCGCTGGCGCGTTAGTCTAATTAAGACTCATCGTTGGCGCTCAAATCCATTGCATTTAAAATCCAAATAACTGTGATTTTTGTAGAGCGTTCATCAAAAAACGTTAAAACAAATCAGACTCAGGATCATCTAAACCTTGCCAATAGCAACAACCTTAGATTTTTTTATAAATTCAGGGCAGTACATTTAGAACATGACTATATCACTGAAGGAATCATCAGCACTGAAGCGTGGCTACTGGGTTGATGATACCCTCGGGGACTAACAGTTCACCAGCAGAGGCATAGACCCAGTGCTTACAAAGGTAATAAGGATACACAATTCACCCTTTAAATTACAAATAAATTATTCTTAAGGAATCTTATCATGTAAATTAACTATGCCAAGTTAATTTACATGATACGATTCCTTAAGAAAAATTTATTTGTTTGCGCCATTACTACATTTTTTCTCAGTATTAAAGTAAACAACTACATTTAAACTATCTTAACTTTATTAATTTACCTCTAAACAAAATCTGTAACGTGTTCATTGAATGAGTGAAAAGAGGTGGACATTTCAGTAAGTGTTAATGTAAAGAGTGAATAGAGGAGGACAGTTCAGTAAGTGTTAATGTAAATAGTGAATAGAGGTCTACAGTTCAGTACATGTCGACATAATTAGTGAATAGAGTTAGACAGTTCAGTTCGTTTTTATGTAAAGAGTGAATAGAGTTAAATAGTTCAGTTCGCGTTGATAAAATGAGTGAATAGAGGTGGACAGTTCAGTACGTGTTTATTTAATACGTTATTAGAGGTGGTTCAGTACTTGTTAATATAATCAGTGAATAGAGGTGGACAGTTCAGTACGTGTTTGTGTAAAGAGTTAATAGAGGTAAATAGTTCAATACCAGTTCATATAATAAGTGAATAGATGTGGACAGTTCAGTACTTGTTTATATAAAGAGTGAATATAGGTGGACAGTTCAGAAAGTTTTTTTATATAATGAGTGAAAAATGGTAGACATTTCAGTGATGTTTATATAATTAGTGAATAGAGGTGGACGGTTTAGTAATGAGCTAATTGATGTGGACAGTTTAAAATAATGAGTGAATAGAGGTGGACAGTTTAGTATAAGGAGTGAATAGAGGTGGACAGTTATGTTTCTTGTTCATTTTGTGGCATCGTTCAAAGGATGACGTTTTTGGTCTGTTTTAAGCATAATGTTACAATCTTTAGCACTAATCGTTTATCTCATTACTTCGATCTACTTGGGAGTCAAGATTTTCTCTTGTTGATCCATATCTTAATCCCGTTGATCTGTTGTTTCCTAACTTGTTCCTGTCGTAAATATAGCTGAAAAGTTTTAGCTAACACCTATATCAACCCTAGAGAAATATGATGGAGATCAAGCTCATGTTCAAAGAACAAACAGGTCTTGACATTGCAACACGATATGTAGCTCTGATTCTGGTTGGACAATAGCATCAATTCCACAAGTAATGCTGTTAAACCTTAACGGGTACAAAAAAATACCAACTAGTGTAAAAACAAGGAGTGATCCTATATACTTTTTTAATGTCTCTGAAACGATTGCCCCTTATACATGCATATGCCTAAAAAACACATTGGCTCTCGTAAATCTTGCAAGATACGCCTTTTCGGTTCATCTGGCTTTTACTTCTTGTTTGGATGTGAGTCTTTGTTTTGTTTATTATTAAGTTTCTCGTCTTCATTGCTTGTCACTTTTTTGAACAGTGAGTGTAATCCATGAGCGAATTTGTGACACTTAAGGACAGATGCAATAGATTAACTTTGTCATGAAATATCAATCTTGTTTCTTCTTTGATCGGCTTCGTGTTGATAATTTCCTGAAAACAATTTTTTCTACTTCATTTTTTGACAGTGTACAAGCATTGCATTGATTAATTTGGAATGGGGTATGACACCATTTTACAATACTACACTGATGATTACACTGTATTGGGTAAAGTTGTAAATCCCACTAAGTAACAGTTACATGTGAGCTAAATATAATTTAATATAATGAGACATTTAAATTTAACTATTTGCATGTTTTGTAAAACATACAAAAGCTTCCTCTTTCAACTAACATAGCACAGATGGAAATGCGTTGTTCTTTATTATCGATTATTATAACTGCTTATTGTTATGAGATCGCCAGCTCTGTTGGAAATGGTAAGTTATTTATTTATATTTTTGTCGTCTCTGGTCATTTACCTAATTAGTTATTCAAAGTTAATATGCGCATCTCAATTTGTCATTGTGACCCTTAAAGCGCAAACTAACTACGGAAATATCAGAGTATCCCACCTTGAGTATCCGCTCAATGTAACTTGAAAGCATTAACGGACTGAAAGTAACCTGTTTTGACTTTCACATTCTAATTAAATTGCATCTTTCACATGCTCCCCCTTTTCCGAGACCATATTGTGAGGATTCCAAGTGCTCAACCCACAGAGCAGCCTAGCGCGTCCCGGGTGTCGGAAAGGGGAGACCTTCCAGGATCTTTGACGGTCGTTTATCTAATTAGTTATCAAAATTAATACGCGCATTCCTTAGCCTGTTTTGACGTTTGGAAAAATACACTGAAAAATGAATTCAATAAATATATTATGTGGTGACAACGATTTGAAATAGGATTTTCATATATAGTAATCATTTCCGGAATCGACACCAGTATGATACATACGTACATTTAATTATCATACAACTAGCATCGTCTGTATCAAAGTGTGGATATAGGAACAACAATAGAGCTGCAATGTGATTAGTTTGTTTATATATATCTTTATTCTCATAAAGCCAATGCATAACACTGGTACAGAGATATAACAATAAATATTTAATAACAACAGCTATATACAATATATACACACATATATACAGAGAAATGCTACACAGATCTAAGAGCATGTAAGAACAAAACCAGCATATGTATTTTTTATAAAGTTACAGAGTTTCTTAAGAGTAGTCTTTCTCTTACTTGACATGAGTTCTGAAAATTTAATTATTTTGTGTCCATATATAAAGTAGTGGGATAGTGCTTGTTTACGTTTTTCGTTAAAATAATCGCATTCTAAGGGATAGTGATATTCATCTCCAATTTGTGAACTATTACATAATACACATTTACGCTTTTCCCTTGGGATATTTTGCCATCGCCCGGTTTCAATTGGAAGTTTATTGTTTGTTGTTCTAACTCTGCAGAAAGGAATTGCCTGTTTTAATTCTAGTATATTACAGTATTCCTCCAATTTAAAATCTGTTTTAAAGGTTCTATAATTTAAAGCTTTCGTTGAATTTTGTATAAAAGAATTCCAATTAAGGATTATATTAAATGTGCACAACGGAAATTTTGTTATCCCTCGATGGAGAAAATATTTTTTGTAGTTAATACGGGTACATCGAAAGTGTAAAAAACCCCTGAAAAGTGTAAAAACCCCTATATATATGGTGAAAACCCCTCAGAAATGATAGATATTACTCTATATTATGATAATAATGCAATATTTGTGAAAAAAATAATTATGCTTTATCGCACAGAATCGATTTTTGTAACCGCACGATACGTCCTATCACTCTCCGGCACAGAGAACATAACTGGTTCCCAGATATAACCTCTGCCACACGTCATTCTCCATTTACTGCTTGTTACTACATATGTATTCTGGTACCCTGACGATGATATCCTCATTAGCCTAAGCGGCCTTCGGATATAACGTCAGGTCAGGAGCATTGGATTTCAACGGTGAGAGCGTTGAAATTTGAAGTTCGGATGTTCTCTAGACTTGCCATTTTGTAATGAAGATAAGTTCAAGTAGACCGAAAGTATTATGACGTCATTCTCTTTATGACGTATAATGTTTACATTTCTAAGCTGAGTTTAAATTTAGATTTCATAATTTAAACGTAAAGTTAAAATGTAATTTATATTAAAATTTTATAAAGAAAATGTATTTCCAGCAATAAAAAAGATTTACATGTGCATGCGAGTTTAAATGGCGTCACATTATCAGCCAATCAAAATGCTTATATTGGAGGTCCTGACCTGGTGTTATATTTGAAGTGAAGCTTGTGTCAATGAAAAATATTGCACCAGGAGACCAGGTTACGGATAGCTTATTCTGGTACCCTGACGATGATATCCTCATTAGCCTAAGCGGCCTTCGGATATAACGTCAGGTCAGGAGCATTGGATTTCAACGGTGAGAGCGTTGAAATTTGAAGTTCGGATGTTCTCTAGACTTGCCATTTTGTAATGAAGATAAGTTCAAGTAGACCGAAAGTATTATGACGTCATTCTCTTTATGACGTATAATGTTTACATTTCTAAGCTGAGTTTAAATTTAGATTTCATAATTTAAACGTAAAGTTAAAATGTAATTTATATTAAAATTTTATAAAGAAAATGTATTTCCAGCAATAAAAAAGATTTACATGTGCATGCGAGTTTAAATGGCGTCACATTATCAGCCAATCAAAATGCTTATATTGGAGGTCCTGACCTGGTGTTATATTTGAAGTGAAGCTTGTGTCAATGAAAAATATTGCACCAGGAGACCAGGTTACGGATAGCTTATTCTGGTACCCTGACGATGATATCCTCATTAGCCTAAGCGGCCTTCGGATATAACGTCAGGTCAGGAGCATTGGATTTCAACGGTGAGAGCGTTGAAATTTGAAGTTCGGATGTTCTCTAGACTTGCCATTTTGTAATGAAGATAAGTTCAAGTAGACCGAAAGTATTATGACGTCATTCTCTTTATGACGTATAATGTTTACATTTCTAAGCTGAGTTTAAATTTAGATTTCATAATTTAAACGTAAAGTTAAAATGTAATTTATATTAAAATTTTATAAAGAAAATGTATTTCCAGCAATAAAAAAGATTTACATGTGCATGCGAGTTTAAATGGCGTCACATTATCAGCCAATCAAAATGCTTATATTGGAGGTCCTGACCTGGTGTTATATTTGAAGTGAAGCTTGTGTCAATGAAAAATATTGCACCAGGAGACCAGGTTACTACATATGTCGTCTGCCCATGACGTTTGTAAACAAAGAACGATGTTTGTAAAAATAATACACGAGATCTTATTTATTTTTATATAGTCTTTTTAAACACTTTTGATACAGTTTTACATTGAAATTGCCGTGTTTATACTCGAAGCTTATCCTCCATGAGAGATATCTCTCACAATGTCAACCAATGGTATGGCAGAGGTGATTGTGGTTAACGTAGGATACCCAGAATCCTTTGCGTGGAGATTGACGTCCCATATGTAGTCTCGATCATCCAGACGCTTAATTACATTTGTGCGTCTGGATTCATTTCTATATTGAACTCGTTACCATTACGCCCAAAACTGGGCGTAATTTTTGATTGGATGATATTTTTATTATCTAAAAAATTACTTCCGTTCATATCAAGAAGTGTATAAAAAATTGTGCCAAAGTTTACATTTGAATATTTTTATAAAATATTACTTTATCAATTAATTAAACAAATATTATTGTTGTGCACAATCAAGAGTGAATCTGAATATGACGTCATATTATAAGTATGCATGGTTTTCCTGGTTTAAAAATAGGGCCCTAAAAATAGAATCATTGTTTTGTCTCCACCTATTGGTAGCGAAATTACAACAAGCTATAATATATGCGTCTGGGTGATCGAGACTATCCTATATGAGGTCAAATAGCTAGGGGAGAGCACTCTAATTCTTTGCAATAAAAGTACTACAAGTACTGTAATTTGGAATTATATTGAAAATGTTAATACTGACAAATGATTTAATGTGTGAAATAAAGATAATGTCTATAATTTTATAATGAATTTTGTAAATAGATATGTTTTTCATTAAAAGCTTTGCATTCTTTGTATTACATGTACATGTAAATATGTCAGTTGTTCTTAAAAATTTTTAAATATGTCATCCATTTTAGTAGTTCATATTAGACAAAATTAGTTACAATTACAATGAATTGATTAATTGACATTTCAGTCAATCAACACATTTGTAATTATAATTATATATAATTAAGAGCCCCCACGCCAAGTCAAGGCTATGAACATCTGGGGCAACGTAAGGGGATTTTATATATTTATTCATTTAAGTCGTACAAATTATTATTATTATTAGCTTGGTATTGTCTATAATATTGCAAAAAAAAGTTTGAACTAGACCAAGGGATAGTTTTTTGTTTTTGAAGTTAAACTACTAAGATATCCTGCCGAAGGCTTCGGACATCTGTCGTAGTCCGCGTAACAATAAGTAAAATTTTTATTTTTTCAAATTTAAAACTACTATGACATCATGCACAAGGCTTCGGACATCTGTCGTAGTCAGCGTAGCAATTAGTACAATTTTATTTTTCAAATTTAAAACTACTAAGATACCTTCACACATCTCTCTTTAATGTATCGCTGTCCGCAAACTTACTAAGTGTCTCGCCCTTGAAAAAAAGAGAAATGAATACATTGAACAAAACATTGAAATATCACTCAGAATCTATGTCGCAATTCCGTTTAGTCGTCGACAGTTCGTTGATTTTCCTCTTCAGTTGACCTTTATTCCTTCCAAGGTTTAATGAGTCATTAGTCCGTCTGTCGATTTAAGGGTCTTTTGGTCTGGCGGCAAGTGGTTACGGAATCTCTGAAAAACGTTCTCTTTTCAACGGTCTTGGTCATCCACAGTGATTTCGACACCTGAAACTGTTTAGGGCTGTCCGCTAGTCGGTAATGTCCATTTGAAATCAATAATCTTAGTAAATCCTTATATATTGGGTGTCCACAATATCTCTTGTAACCTGTACTAAATTCAATAACGGTTGTGATTTCCAGTCGATGGCTCGCTCGGGGGATTCACTATTGATATTAATAATTATTTTTCCAACTTTTGTCAAAGTAACCAATATGATCAACTGTTTTCCGATGTTAAATCAAAGTTGGTTTTAATTTGTTAATAAAATACCCGTGAAATTTCGAAGATAATGTCCGTGTCCTTGGTTCCATAGTGTCGCACTTGATGTCGAAACAGATCGGGTCATCGGCATGGATAAATCCGTCTATACCAGAGATGTCGTTCAGTATTGAGTCTCTGTCGGCCTTGTCAATTACTAGTATGTCGTCCACTAGTTTCTGTTTTGCATTCTTAGATGTCGGGAAAGGTGGTGTAATGACGTTGACTATAGCCATTTTCCTTGTCTGATCCAAACACTAAGTTTTGTGTGTCAGTATCCAGGGACGGATTCAGAAAATCGTGTTACAGGGACGAAATTTTGGCGGTTCTTGTGTGGTGTCGATAACGATTTATATCTGCTTGTAACTTGATGCAGTAACGCGCAAGTCACACAAGTTGAAGGTTTTGTGAATTCTTAAAATACTGTGTCCTGAACAACATAAAGTCTTGATGTCTGTTAACTGGTCGTCTTTGTAACGAATTAAACAAGGCGCTTTTTCATTGTCGCTTATTATCGATTTCATTATGGAATCTTTGTCTGCAATCATTCTGTCTATTTCCTGTAAAGTCGGCAATATTTCCTCGTCTAAATATATGTCCCATTTCGTTTTACTTTTCCTTTTTGACATTATACTTTTAGTCATTTACCTGTTTTCTGCTGACAGTTCCGCTCAATTCGTCATTTTCACTGTCAACCTTTTGTATACATTTGGTTTAAACATATTTTATTTCTATTGATATATCGTTATATTTACAAGAAAATACAGACAAGGATTCGGAAACAAGATACAAAGCTTATATAAATCTGTCTCCTGATAATGAAAGACGTATATCAGTTTACGTCAAAGTCCTGGAGTACATTTAGAATGAATGAATGAATGAATAAAAAAATAAATAAATAAATAAATAAATAAATAAATAAATAAATAAATAAATAAATAAATAAATAAATAAATAAATAAATAAATAAATAAATAAATAAATAATGATGTAGATTATATATAAGTATCAGTCCACGTAAGAATCCGGAAAAATGCATTCATTTGATGGCATCCACATGAAGGAAAAATAAAATAAAACAACATTCTAATTTATTAAAGCTCCGAATTATTTTGCCTTTTAAATATAATCATTTGAAATTGAGTTGAATTGTACAGTGGAAAATGCCGGGATATTTTCCCGCCAAATTTTTCTCTATGTATATCCAGTCAAAAAATATCTAGGGACTTGACACTTTTTCAAATGTAAAAACTTGTTAGAATTTGGTTTTATATCATAATGATTGTATCCAAGCCAAAAAGGTAAAAACAAAAAAATTTGTTATGTGCCGACCACTGCCTGATTCTCAGCTAGAATACTACTTAAATGCTTGATCATTTACATTCGTTATTTTTAATGTTTTTTAATGTTTCTCTGGTATATGTTTAAATTAAAAAAAATAAATCACAGAAAGTCGCTTTATACGATGAAAACGCATGAGAATATATTTTAATACATTTATTTTTTGTAACAGTAACATGAATGGTTGTATGAGGACATACATAACGAAGGAAATATAAATAATTACCACCGTATATAAAATTATATTCTAAAAATAAAATTTAACGACCCTATCAATTGATTTGTCGGCACGTGCCAGAAGTTTGGCTACTAGGTGTTAATTGACAAGGCAAATAACAAGTGTAATCAACATTAACAATTAAATATCTACAATATTTTAGCTGCAGCGAGGGTTACTTTATTAAACAAATTTTAAGTATTCATTACAGAGTAAAGTTATTTCATCTTGTATTTTGCTAATTAAAATGAAACCTTCGAAATCAAGGCTCAATCTATAATATAGCCGTTAAAAACGAAATTTTAATGGATATTTTGATACATTCTAATGTTCCTGCTTGTCGTCTTTATATGTTACCAATGTAGAATAAAGTAATACATTTTTTTACAACCATGATCATACATGTAAAAGGAGCGTGTGATGTCATGTCCAACCTTTTTCCATGACAATTACATTTTAATGGTGAGATCTACCGCAGCGCGGAACACTTGTATCAAAATATTAAAGCATTCTTTACCGAATCCATGCCAGATTGCCGAATCCCAATGTGCCGATTCCCAACTTGCGAGTCCAATTGGCCGATTCCCAAATTGTCGAATAAAACAAATCTATCCTAAAAAAAAATCTTTTATGAATTACTTACAACTTATCAGAAAAAAGTTTTGAATTGACACAGAATCTACAGGGGAAATAGTCGATTTGTAAAAAAATTTTGGTGTTTTTGTGAAAATTTAATAGTAGCTTTGTTATAAATCTAGGGCTTAAAATATTAAATTAATGAAATAAATTATAGTTCTATCTAAATGTTTATTTTATTATTTAAAGTTATGAACAAAGTAAAAAATAACGTATACACGAAACAATACAGATCAGGGTGCCGTTTCATTTAAATTGCATGGTATAACGAGCAAGTTAATTATCGATAGCTTTATGAAACGGCACCCTGGAGTCACTGTGTCTGGAATAAGCGCCACGTGCATGTCAAAGAGACAACAACACAAATAATCTCGTTTCCTTGGCATTTAGTTGATATGTAGTGTTAAACACGTAAAAAAATGTCAAAAACAACATAAATACAATAAAACATTTTTTTCTGAAACCATTTATAACATATAACTTTTGATTGTCGGCAGTTTGGGAATCGGCTAACTGGAATCGGCAATCTCTGATAATACAACTCTACCACAAGCAAGCAGTCCTTGTATCTGAAATAATACAAGCGAAGGATGCCAAGACGGCGAAAGCAATAGGCAAGATAATTCGGACAAGTCAGTCTTGGGAAGACGTAAAGCCCACAATTGTGGCAGAAATCTTCAAATATGTCCAGTGCCAACAGTTTAGATACACTCTACAACAGCTCGGGCTACGTATGCCATAACGTAAGCTACGAGTTCTGGGGCAGTGGACATAGCGGTAATGGACAGAATGAATTTTGTTTACGTTTTGTTATGTTTGTTACTTTTTTCAAGACGAATATATGTATAAATTGTGTCTTGTGTTTTGTTCTAGCATGTATTATCTCCAGATTTTTTTATTGTTCCTTATTTAGAACACCCCAGACTATTTTTATTTCAAAACACAGTATACATAGAGATCCCAACAAAAACAACAGGTAGTTGAATTTTATTGGTCTCTGTTTACATATATTCATGAACGCAAAATTACAACTCTTTCAATCTACATAGACTGAATTGTATAAACAATTTGTTTGACAATAAGATATATGTCTCTGCAGTCTTCTGTTTTGTCTGTTCACGATAATAGGCAGTTTCTTATTGAAATTGATGAAACTTTGTTAAGTTGTCCATTCTGAAAAAAATTAAATAAAACAAAAATATACTTATAAATAAATGCAAATAATAGAATAAACTCAACAATTTTATTTTTGTAACTGGACATTTTTTAAACAAGAGATCAACACAAAACTGTTAGTATCCCGTGGAGTAATATATGACGTCAAATGGCGCGTGTTTCCATGACGATCAAATTTGTTTTCCATCCTCTGATAGAAAATATTTTCCAGCCAATCAAAAGTCAGTATTCTCGCCAAATTTATTTATATCGATATAAATAGGATATCGTCCTAGCTCCCCATACACCACAAAGCTAGATTTGGATGTTTTTTTTAATTTAAAAGAGTCTTACAAAATTTTAAATGTATTTTTTCCAAAATGTCATTATTACTAAAACCCCACACTTCACACACATAAATCATTTTGTCAAATAGATCAAGTTGACATGTTAACGAAAGTTTATGTTTTCTACCTATTTTCAAAACCTCATACATAGCCTTTAATGCCTTATCAGCTAGATATTTTTTTGTTAAGTTAAAGTTTTTGTTTTTAGTAAAAATTACACCGAGGTAATTGAAATTTTGAACTGTTTCGAGGTTATATTATTATAACTGAAACTCAAATTTTGTGGTGATCTGCCATTTCCAAATACCATGACTTTAGTTTTATTGACATTTACATGTAATTTCCACGTGTCACAATATGCATAAAAAACATCCAGTTGATCTTGGAGATCATTTGCTGTCCCAGCTAATAATGCGGTATCATCGGCATATAACATAATAAAAAGTATTAAGAAAATGTCTAGGTTGTTTTCTAGGTCATCAGAAATAGTTTTTAGTCCTGTTATGTTTTCATTTTCGAAGAATGTTTCTAAGTCGTTTAAGAATAACGAAAAAAGAAAAGGCGACAAGTTTTCCCCCTGTCGCATGCCGTTATTACAATCAAAATATTCAGACATACAGCTGTTATATAAGATATATGATTTTATATTGTCATACATGCTTCAAATAACATTATACATCTTGCCACTGATATTTTTTGACAACATTTTGTAGAAAAGTCCTTCTCTCCAAAGTCTATAAAGCCGCAAAATAACTTCCTTTTTTTCAGTTTCAATATATGGAAAATTGTAAATGGGTAAAATGTATTGTCTATAGTTGAGTAATTTTGACGAAATCCAAACTGATTTTCCTTTATAAGCTTAAATTCCTCAGAGAATTCATTAAGTCTTGCATTTAAAATTGACGTAAATAATTTCCCTAGACAACTGACAATTGTAATCGGCCTGTAGTTCCTATGATCGTGACTATCACCTTTATTTTTATAGATAGGCCTAATTGTACCAATTAACCAAGTGTTTGGGATTAAACCTTTATCAAAAATTAAATTAAATAACTTTTCATAAATATATATAAATTCGTCCTGCCCACAAGCTTTATCATTCTTAAGTTTCTGAATACATTTAAGAATTTCCTCCTTTGAAATGTAAGTATTAATATGCTCGTTGATTTGTTCATTATATAGATAATCAACATTCTTAGATAATTTCCGTTGTCATAGTCTTGTGTATTCAATTGTTTGAAAAAAATCATAAAGTTTGTCAATTTCAATATTGGGTTGCTTCTTTCTTTTACCTTTGTTTAAAAGTTCCCAAAATTCTTTTGGGTTATCGTTACTTAGTTTTTTAATATCTTCTGCAAGTTTTCTACTATAAGTTTTATATTTTCTATCTAGTATGTGCTTATAATTCTTTTCGGCTATAATCATTGCCGAGCGATTGTGTAAAGAGGAATTATGCTTAAAACGTTTCTCAGTTTTCTATAATTTTGACGCGCAAATATGTAGTCCATATCAAACCGGGGTTTATTTTCTCTTTTACAATTACTGTTTTTATTTTTTTCCCTTACAATACATGTACCTAAGGTTTTTTTACCAGATGTGACAAAAATTTCACCAAAATCTTTTAGCAATGAGTTTAAAATATCAAGTTGTCTATTTTATATATTAAGTCTGTTATCAAGTTCTGACAATTTATCAATATCAATATTATTCTGAAAATCAACTTGCTTTTTGGGGTTCAAGTTTTTAGTTTTTGTAACATTTTTACCAACATGATTCAAAAGATGATCATTACAGATTTTGTCGATTATATATTCATCACATGAAAAACCTATCTTAATAGCAGAGTGTACATCTTAGAACAATATGCGAGGTTCAAGAATTTCAAAGTCTTTGTTCAAATGTCTTTACATTCATTTGCTTTTATTTTTGTCTTAACAAAGGTCTCTGGAATGTGACCTGTACGGGGTAACGTTTAAAATTACACGCTTGGACAATATAAAAGGAGGGAGCAAAAAAAGATTAAATTTTAATTAGATTCAGTTTGATAATACTAATGAAGTTTTTCATTTATCCGGAAATATTGCTGAAATAAAGCTTACACAGCAGTTTGTGCTTGAGTTTGTGCTGACTAATATTGTTGACTCAACAGACTTTCCCTGTTTTTATAATTTATAGCAATTACGTAGGTAAGTCGTTTATGCATCCGTTTGCTCTCAATTGTGAGTAATCATATCAGGTATTGAACAAACAAAATTAAGTCTGCTTGAAGAGTGGTATTGTCAATTCCTTATTTAAAACCAGTTGAATTTCTATAAACATACTAGCAGTGTTATTTATTTATTTATTTATTTATTTATTTATTTATTTATTTATTTATTTATTTATTTATTTATTTATTTATTTATTTATTTATTTATTTATTTCAAGAATCAAAGCCACTGCTGTTGTATACTAATACACGTGAAATTGTCATCTTAGATACTGCAACCAGTAAAAAGACTATTGTCAGTGCAGGAAATACATATGCTTTGTTTGTTGACTACCATTTCTCTAGACAATTTATTTTTTTGGTCTGATATGCAAGCAGGAACAATATCAAGGTATTTATTTGCATTAAAACACGACCGTACAGACTCTTTAAGAACAGATGTATAATTGCTTTGCAATATGAGTGCTTGGAAAATGTAATTTACAGTAAAATTCTTACAAAGCTTTGGATTAGTGCTTACATTCTTGAGATTCGTGAATAACGGAGTGAAATTCAATGACCAAATTAGTAAATTATGCCATCCTAGGCTGTAATGAAATACATTTCATGCTAGACTTCATTTTCCTGCATGGTAAAAGTTAAACCTTATGTAGTATAAATACTTAATATAAACTTGCAAATACCAACGCTACAGACAGCAACTAACACAAATGTACTCAAAATTAAGTAAATAGAACTTCCACAATCTAAATTTGTAAATAGTTAATGTCATAAGTAGATCAAACAATATATTGTTGTCTGTTTAATTGTTGGAATTGTGTTTAACGAGACTTTGAGCAGTATCATTGGCGTTCTGATTTTATTGGGAGAGGAAGCCGGAGTACACGGAGAAAACCTTCGACCTACGGAAGGAAAAATAGCAACCTTGTCAATTAAGATTGACAGACTACGTGATCAATAATATATGACTAACTAACTTAACCACTCGGCCACCCAGGCCCCTCAGGCAGATCAATACGTATGTATATATATGTATTGGCATCCATTTAGGTTGAAATATCCATCAGATGGTTCAGCTAAAGATATCATAGTCTCCGACGGTACTGCGCCAGTTGGTATAGGTGTTGATAAGTAGTCTCGATCACCCAGACGCATATATAATAGCGTCTGGGATCACCTTGTTGTAATTTCGCTACCAATAGGTGGCGACAAACAATGATTCTATTTTTAGGGCACTATTTTTAAACCAGGAAAACCATGCAAAACATGTCTATGACGTCACAGTAGGATTCACTCTTGATTGTGCATAACAATAATATTTGTTTAATTAATTGATAAAGTAATATTTTATAAAAATATACAAATGTAAACTTTGGTACAATTTTTTATACACTTCTTGATATGAACGGAAGTAATTTTTTAGACAGTAAAAATATCATCCAATCAAAAATTACGCCCAGTTTTGGGCGTAATGATAACGAGTTCAATATAGAGTTGAATCCAGACGCACAAATGTAATTAAGCGTCTGGATGATCGAGACTAGTTGATAAGACAAACGACAATATATACTGGTTGGATAGAGATAAAAGAATTTTGTATAAATCCGATCTGGATGGATCGAACAGAAAAGTCATACTATCAACGGACTTGACATTTACAATAGGAATAGCACTAGACATAATAAACGAGTAAATATATTATATATTAAATAAGATGGATAATTAAAAGTTAAATTTCATAATATATTGAATTTTTATATCGCTAGAACATTTGATTGTATACTAAATAACGCTGTCGAACAGCTAGTTGCATTCCCCATATGCTTCCATTGCACAGGTTACCATTCCACCATCCGTGGGTTTCTCGCGATGACTGAATTAGAGCAGCGTATGTAAAATATCATTTGTATTTCACATCAATTAATTGATTTTGATTGGCGTGTTGCAGTTCTTCCTGTGTTTACAAAAATAATTTTATATTTCTTTTCTTTTTATTTTTTTCTGATTTGATTTCATAAGTGTATGTGTTTTTTAATTTGAAAACCGAAGCCATTGTTTACTTCGCACCCATTACCGTTTATCCCATGTTTTTATTAATCATTTTCCTGTTTAAAAATTTTTTTTTTTGTAATATATAAATTTGCATTTTAATTCTTATTATCAACATTAAAACCGAAAAACATTATTCGCAGTAACTTCAGTTTATTGTTGTTGTGGAACGCATGTTTTGATGTTGTTTCGCATGCATGTCTGATGTTATTTTTTTCCGTTAACAGATGGATATATTTTACGAATGGGTGCGGTTCGTATGGAAAAATAGAAAAATGCAAATTTGACGGAAGTAATAGACAGAGTATAGTTACGACTGGTATTTCTTGTGCACAACAACTAACATTAGGTACGGTATCAGTGTTTAATCTATTAGATTTTTTTCATAAAAAATAGTCAACGCCTGCTTAAGATAACACAGTGGGAGAGGTGTGTCAAAAATTGGCAAGATACTTCATACACAATTTTAGCCAACAAAAGTTTGGGGTGACCGATCAGGACTCAAGGTCATTGTTACAAAGATTATTGAAAAAAGTTTTTAAAATTGAAGTATATTTCAGAAATTTGTAATGTTTACTTGTATATGTACCTTTTATCAAACTTTATCAAAAACAAAAAAGCGTGGTATCGCCGACTTATTTTTCTTAAATTCTGCTGTAGCGTCTAAATTTGTTCTATAGAATTATCTCCCTTTGTAAATTTGCTACATTTCCAGTAATATATTTGATAATTTTATCAGGCACATAAAATGAAACGGTTTATAATTTTAAATTTGCATAATTTTCTCATTTTGAAAATTATTATTAAATTATTTTTTTAT
This sequence comes from Limnoperna fortunei, assembly GCA_944474755.1. Lineage (NCBI taxonomy): Eukaryota > Metazoa > Mollusca > Bivalvia > Mytilida > Modiolidae > Limnoperna > Limnoperna fortunei. The sequence goes on along the minus strand of OX104111.1, from coordinate 83,083,776 downwards.
TAAAAATTTACAATTTAATTAATATACTATAAAATCAAAATAGTGGAACAAACTTAATATACCTTATTTTGAATTATAACAATATACATTTAAATATTGTAAAAGAATTTACAACAGTATAATATTTTGTTTAAAAGAATTAAGACGGCGAAATTTCTATAAATGAACAAAACAATTCATTTCTCCACAAATTTTAACCCAAAGTGTAACCAACAACTATTTTAGATTTTATTTCTGTGAGTGATGCTACCAGACAATGCATTGCTAACAAATACAACTTGAATGTTCAACAGTATACAAATATTACATGTCTGACAATTTTACTTACACCCTGTCAGACATGTAACATTTATTTTATTATACAGAAAAACTATTCAAACCATGAACAACTTTATTCAATAATGATATATCTAATTGATGGAAAAATAGTATGAAGCAGCAATTTAACAACAAAAGTAAACTAACAGAATCTTTAAATCTGCCACGTTTGCGGTAGAAAAACATTTGTTGCTTGACAAAGTCGTCTGTTTACAACGGAAATGTATAAATAGATATTGCGCATGCGCGAATGGTACAGTATAATTTTCGAACATTCCGTACCTATGGTAGCGGGAGACAGTATTTTTAGCGGGTGACAGTATTTTTCCGACAGTAAATTTTTTTTGGCCGTACTTATATGTCACGGTGGCCTATGGAAGATTAACATTGTAAATGACATTGAGGTATAATAATGAACAATATACAACTGGTTTTAAAAATTGATCTCAATGTTACCACGGAAGTAAACACAGAATAATTATTAAATCTTTGACTGATAATATATGTAAAGCTGGAATCATAAATATAGTCCTTTGGTCAGCTATTCTACATGTAGCACAGAATATACACATAGTTGTCGAATTTGTCGAATCCACACAAATAATATAGGAATAAACTAACACAAAGTTAAATAATAAACTTTAATAGTTATAGTTTACAACAAACAACAAGCGCTTGTAACAATATTGCTGTATAAAATGTACAACATGGTATGAACATCACAATCTATTACATCACGCTGTACACAAACCAGAAATTGCTCTCGAGATATATATATATATATATATATATATATACGTCTACAAATTAAGCCCAACACTGTTTGAATTAGATTTTTAACACTGTCAAATTTTTGCTTTTCCTCAGCGGGATTCGAACTCACACCGTTGTGACACTGTGGCACCAATTCGCCTGCACTATGTCCAGCGGTCTAGACCCCTCGGCCAAATCCGCTATATATAAATATTTGATATTAACCCTGTATTTCTGATGTTTCAGAAATCCGCTGGATAGATATATTATATGGTTGTCACAATACTTAGACGTTTATTATATATATATATATAAGTCTAGAGAATTATGCAACGATACAAATATAAAGATGTTTCTACTATAAAATAGTTATATTAATAAATATGACAAAATTTTCGACCAACTGATGGCCTTCTTCAGTGTCAATATCAATCTATAATAAACGATAAAATTTGGATATAGGTACATCAGCATCCGGTGGTGATGTGGTCGGATCTGATTTTATTGATCTTGAACTTTCTCGAATCACATCTATCAGTCATTACATAAGGGAGTACTGTACAATTGTATAAACCATCTTATCTTTAACGTCTTGATATTCATGAATTTATTATTTATATTTTGAATGATATTTATTGTTTTTTGTTTATTCCATTGGGGTGTACAGAGCAGAGCTCTTTGATCCAGAATCTCTCTCGAGCCTCCCGTTCAGAGTCTCGCCACTTGCAGTTCTGCTCGATAATTAGGATTTTTATTCGATCAAAATCCTTTGGAGTGTGGTCGGGCAGTCTGAAGTGTTGGCTTACGGGCAGAAACTGTTTCTTAGTTAGGTCACTTCTGTGACCATTCAGTCGTTTGTGGAATGGCTGTTTGGACTCGCCGACATATTGTAAGCCACAGATGGGGCACTCAAGAATGTAAATGACATTCGAGCTTTTGCAGTTAACAGTAGTGAATATTTTGTACTGTTTACCTGTGACTTTGCTGTTAAATGTGGACAAGGGTTCCATATGTTTGCAACATTTGCAGCGTTTGTCACCACAAGACTGACTTCTGCCAGCGGCAGTGCTGGGCTTTGCAATCTCTGCTCGTACCAATAAGTTGCGGAGACTGTTGGGTTGTTTAAACGCAACCATGGGGGGCTCTGGAAAGATTCTTGACAATCTGGGATTTTTTTCAATCGATTTCCAATGTTCACGAATGGTGCTAATTGTGTTTTTCAAACAAGGGTGGTAAGTTAGTACGCAGGGAACTCTATTGCATTTCGTTTTTTCTTTATATTGAAGAAGGGTACTCCTCGATGTCTGCTGTGCTTTTTGAAAATTCTTTTTGATGTTATTATTCCTGTACCCTCTTCTTCTAAGGTGTCCTTTTAATTTACCTAGTCTCCTTTTAAACGAATCATCGGTGGAACAGATTCGTCGGAGTCTAAGAGCTTGACTATAAGGAATGCTCTTTGTCACATGAGGAGGATGACAGCTACTAGGTAAAAGGTATTGGTTGGTGTCTGTTGGTTTGGAATACAGGTCAGTGGACAACTCACCATTTGCGGACAAGGAGCTGGAAGTATCGAGGAAAGATATACTAGATTTTGAGATTTCATAAGTAAATTTGATAGTGGGATGGATGTTATTGGCACGTGTGATAAAGTTTTGTAGTCCCTCATCAGTATGTATCCACTTCATATCAACATCATCAATAAACCTGTACCAAGATAGTGGTTTTTCAACAGACGATTGGAGAAGTTCTTTTTCTAATTTACCCATAAATATGTTGGCATATGATGGAGCCATTTTAGTTCCCATAGCTGTTCCATTTATTTGCAAGAAATGGTCTCCATTGAAAGTGAAGTTGTTCTTTTTTAGCACCAATGTCAGCATTGCGACTAAACATTCAGTCGGAGGATCTTTGACTGAACGACTTTCCCAGACCTCTCTGCATGCTTCTATGCCATCAGCATGAGGAATGTTAGTATAGAGAGAGGTGACATCCATAGTGACCAGAGTGGTACCCGGTGGAAGGGGATTCAGAGCTGCCATCTTTTGTAAATAGTCGGTGGTGTCCTTCACAAATGATGGGAGTATTTCAACATGTGGTCGAAGATGGTAATCCACAAATTCAGATATTTTTTCTGTCGGGTGGCCGTTAGCTGATACGATAGGTCTACCGGGGTTGTTAGGTTTGTGAATTTTAGGTAACAGGTAGAATCTGCCGGCTTTTGGATTGTCTGGTGTTAGGTATTCGAGAGTTTTATCATCAATATAGCCTAGAGTGTTCATTTTGGTTAATTCCTTAGTTATTTCATCACTGAATTTCTCTGTGGGGTCCTCTTCTAATTTCATATAAAACCGGTCATCATTCAGTTGACGTTCAGCCTCTCGAATATAGGCAGATTTGTCCATAACCACAACCGCACTACCCTTGTCTGCTGGTTTGATGACTATTTCTACATTTGATTTTAAGTTTTTTAAGGCAGTTCGTTCGTCAGGAGAGAGATTGTCAAATTTGTTTGTATAAGATTCAACTGTGCTTATTATTTCTGTTTTAACGTTGTCTATAAATGACTCTAAAGTAGTGTTCTTACTAGGTTTGGGGACCCATTCACTTTTTTTGACAAATCTATATTTGGTAAAGAGGAAGATTATGAGGTGAACTCCAGTAGTGACATAGAAGGAGATACCAAATATAGATTTGTCAAAAAAAGTGAATGGGTCCCCAAACCTAGTAAGAACACTAAAACATTATTCAGATTAAGACCATGTTAACAGTATATAATAACTGTACAATAAGTATCAGGAAAGGCCAAAATTGTACAAAACGATTTAAAAAAAATTTCCGTATATATTTAAACGAAAAAATTATTTTATTAAAAGTTATATATATTTACACAGAAACAAAAAAGTCAATTGGAACGAATTCATCTTTTAAATGAACATATAAGGAATTCATGCAACATTCTTACTTGAAAACACACTTATATTTACGTACCGTTTAACCAAATCGGATAGTAAGTTCCACACGACCCTATACCAGGAGGGAACATACTCATTTTATCTCCATTATCACCAACAAACCTGTACCAACCGTCCTCTAAAAATTCGTCACTTTTAGCAGCCCCAACAGACAAATCCAAAATATATCCTGCTGATCTCTTTTCATCTTTTATTTCTTTGTACATGTAATCACGACATTCTCCTGAGTCAACAAAGTTTATTAAGCAATATATTTGGATTACTTTAAAACTTTTTTTAAACCAAACTTGGCACATATTACAAATTCAGAAACATTTCGATTTTTGTGTACAATTGCGAATAATGCGATCGACTTATGATGGCTACATTTTGCTCTCGTTACACTATTGACTAACGCTTATTACAGGTGTACAAAATTTCCTGTGGAACTAAAATAAAAGTTCTCCCAAAACAATTATAGCTTTACTAGGATTCATTAATAAATGAATTTCTGCAACCTTTAGATATATATTATGAAGTTTATTAGAAACGAAAATAAAAACAACAAGTTGTGAAATTTCTGCTTTCTAAGTTTTTGAGGTGCTTCTATTGACATGTACTCTATGTAGGTAATAATAACCGACTTTTACTCATGCGCGTGTCGGTGTTAGTATTGTGAGTTTGAGTTTAAACCTCTATTTAGCTTGCCCGACTTGTCATTTTGTAATTAACAACGATTGTCTTAGGAGCGCTGGTTGGTTCTGATCGTGCTCTTTGGATTTCTACAATAATTTGATAGCTGCTAAAGTAACATACAATATCAAAAAAAAAACAAAAAAAAAAAAACAAAAACAAAAGCGACTTAAAGACATATAGGGAAAACAGTAACATTGTTTTACAATAGGAGAATATACGCATATCGTAATGGAAAAGTTTAAAATGTAGCTGACCTAAGCTTTCGTATACTTTTACATCCATCATATAGGGAGTATCCGTATGAATAAGTACCGCAGGCGATCCGCTTGTTTTCGATTTTTTATACATTCTTCCGTTCCATTGAGTAAATAAAACATTATCACCAAGGATCTCTATGCCAAGGGGTGCGTTTAAGCCAGTTTGAAGATACTATTAGTGTTTTAATATATAAAATATTTATCCAGGTTTATTATGTGTAAAAAACTCCTATAAAACCACATTGCGAATTCAAATGAAAGTTAGCTTTATTGCCCTGTCAACAAAAATGTTATAAAATTATAAAAATCCGATCGGTCAATAAAGAATAGAAAAAAGATAGGGCTAATTGTTTAAGAACAATTAGAAAGGTCTTTAGCAGATACATGTAAGAAATTAATTTTTCGTCATATGTTGTTTCAAACTGACTACTTCGGTTGCTGGGCCATTTTTTAGGTGGAATAGACTATTTCTGTTTTCCTGAGTAAAACAATGCATGGTTATCAAGGGCTTTTGTGGTCGTTACTAGAACCAAAATGCCACTTCCGGTTGTAAGATGACATTTCAGTAAGATTCATAATCCTGATTTAAAAATATATGATTTCTAAGGACTTTTTGTAATGGCCACTTTATTGCTATGATATGACCTTGACCCGCGATCTTTGTAATTGTGCTTCAATTGAAGGCCTTGACTGGTGATCATTTTAAACCTATATGTCTACTAGTTATTAAATTATATGCAAAAAACGGATTAACCGAAATGAGTCAAGGGCTGTAACTCGCAAACGGTTCATCGCACAGTTTCGGATTAATGTATAAAATGAGACTCTTGATGAGAGAAGTATTTTTCCCATTTATTTTCTTCTTCATCTTTTATAGTTTTTGAGGTATAATGATAACAAGATTGGGGGCCTAAGGTCGAGGTCATTTCCGAACTTTGACTTTAAGATTTTCTTTAAGGACATGTCACAGGAGGACAACGGGTGTTTTCGACTTATGGTTTGTGAGTTTTGTGATAAGCGGAGTCCTTAAAACATTCAAGGGATACCGCTCGCTATTGCTAGTCATAAATGTTTAGCCAAATTATGTCATTTAGTTGTCTCAAAGTTCTTAGACTTTGTCACTTTTCAGGTTTCTTGTATCTCTTATTGTTCCAGAGATTACGCGATAACAAGGTTTTCAACGTTTGGGCAGATAACTCTTTAAAGAAAATGTTTCGATTTCACAGGGTGAATTCCGAATAGATTTTCAGTGCCAAAAACTTGTCGCGAAAGACCAAAATAATATGTCGCCTACTTTATAAACTGTTTAGTTTTGAAAGTTGGCGGAAAAAAAGAATAATCAAAGCAAAAGCAATAAGGTCCTCCCACTGGAAGTGGGAAAGACCTTAAATAGAGCAGTTGCAAGATCCCAACTGAGACAAAGACACACTACACCAAGAACCCAAATTAAGTACCTTAACCCAATATCAAGTGCGTTTCACTTAAAACATTTAGGTCGTTTTGGTAAACATCGTAAAGTTAAAAATAGTTTTTTCGTGAGATATTATTCTTCTCGTTTTTTGTTAATAAAGCTTATGACATAAATATTCATGCAATTGATGTGTACAGTTCAAAGATTCGTTTAAATATGCCATTCAAATTCATTGTTTGATTTGGACCTCAAATGACGAGTTAAAAAAACTGAATCCAGAAATGGATAGAGCAAGAGAGAAACGAGTGTTTTGACTTGATTGACGCGTTTTAAACAAATATCTTCTAAACTAGAGGAACATGATTCATAAGTTGAGTCTACGTATTACCCGTAATTAAAGAATTTCAGTGTTTTGAGCTAAAGTGGTAAGTAAAAGGTTTAAAGAAATTAATATTTGCATACCTTTGTCGTGAAATTTGTATTTTGTAGAAATATATTAAGGTAGGATAATATGTTCATAAGCTTTTGCACGCGTCCCTTGTACTCTTGAAAATTTCTTAAACATTGTACACAGTTTAAATCAATTCGTTGGATAGATGTACATAAGGTTGTCGCAACACATCTGTGCTACTTATTTTTGTTCTTCATTATTTCTCTGTCTTTAAAACTGAACTTGTTGAAGAGTCATCATGAATGTTGACTAGACATTTTCCTATTTCCGACCCGGTAACATTTCTTGGATGAATGAATATCTCTTCTTTAGATTAAGGGACGGTTCTTCGGGAAATTAAAATCTCTTATTTTGTCCTGGAAAATGTTATTTTAAATATATCAAATCCCAGGACAAAAGCAGATATTTTGACGGGTGTAAAGAGCAGTCAATTTATAAAGCGAACATGCTAATTTAATGCTTTACTTTTCAAATATCTGTTTTATTCGATCAGATATATTGACAAGCCAAAATAACATCTTTAAGTTAACATTAGGTTATTTAATTTAACATTATACAATTATGGCCTTCTTAAGAGTTGGTCATCTAAAATTTTCAATTCGTGTGGGTTTATTTTTCCTAGAGCTTTATTCTTGATGTCGACCGATTAAGGAGGCCACATTTGCTTTATTAAACTAAGCCAAACATCATAGTCTAACTTTAAGGACCAATGTGCTTCTTTTATGACGTTATTTCTTATAACTCAGTTTTTTTTTTAAAATTCGTTGCCATCCATTTATTTAAATGTAAATAACATCCATTATTTAAATGTACATAATGCAAAATGTTTAACGCTGTCGATCAATTGAGTTTTAAATTTTAGATTGTCAATGGTGACAATAGTATTGTCTTCCCGGTTCCGACCCTCTGCAAGCAAATTTTCGGCATTGTCTATTAAAAAAGTCACGTGATATTATTCTGAGTCAATCAGTAAGTGTGTTTTCAAGTTAGGTTTACTAATAAAAAATTGTTGCCTCCAAGCTGAACATTCAAATGTTTACTCGAGGTGGGTTGTCTTCCCAAGGGCTGTGCCCGAGTTAGACAACCTATCAAGGGAAAATATTTTGAGTGTTCACATTGTTTGGAGGCAACACGTATCTATTTTACTGAAAGTCCAAATACATATTTTAATCCAAAACTGATGATTTGTGTATCTATAAGCCGACAAATATGTTTTCCCTTGCCATAACTTAATTTCCAGTTTAAAAAATCCAAGTAGCCTCAGGACAGATCGGTAAGACACGAGAACAGATTGCCGATCGTCAACAATTGTATTGTACATCCTTTACCGAAAGGTGTCTGCTTTCATAGAAAATATTTGAAAAACAACCTCATTGTCTCATTAAAGTATATATATGTAAGGTATAATAACATGTTATGTCATATTTGGTCTTCATTGCAACTCTCTAGTCATTTGATTGTATTAGTAATTGTTAAGACAGCTATATCGAACTGAAGACATTGTTTGACAAATATAGGAGATATGTATTAATTTTTTTCAAAAAATAGAAATGAGAATGTTGGTGCCAAAAGTTATACAACAAAAATGTTTTTCTTATAAGTCATCTAATAGCCATACACAAACGGGTGTTAAAAATCTTTGTACACTTATGTTTGCAGGTACTCTTCCAAACAGTAGTGAAGCCAACGTCGCAGTTTCAGTTTGTCAACAGACTAAAATCAGTATATGTGAGAAGACATTTAACATAAACGTAACTAACTGTGGACAATATTACGTTTATTTTTTGCAGAATACACCAGCTAATTCTTCATATTGCATAGGTCAGAGGAATTTTATTCTTTTTGTTGTAAACAATAATCCAACAAAACTTATAAAAATCAATTATTTTCTAAGAATAATTGTAATGGTACCTATAGAAATCAAATAAATGCATATACCACTGACAACAGCATCTCGTACAATTTAAAAACAATACACGCGTGCAGTTACCAAGCAACATTATAACGGCTTTACATAAACACTGATTAGTTACTGCAATCCCAAAGTTCCTATATTGTAAAAACTGTATTGCTCAAGATAACAGACAGATGTTAACTAACACTTAAAAACAATGCAACTAGCCACTACCAAAAAAACTCAAAGCCCACAACAAATACTTAGTGACATGGATTTTACATACCGTTTGTTGATTCCGAATATTTATTGGGTTTTCGTGTCACTGAGGAGTCTTGATTAAACGCGTCAGGCGTCGTTAATTTTATTTGGTTCCGTATACATTAAAATTGTATCTATTGTAAACTTCCATTTACGTTTTCAACAGGAGAAGGAGTAGTTAAATGTCCAATTGGTCTATCGTCTGAATCTGGATACTATCCAGGGTGTAATGGTAATTATTATGTATTTTTATCATTATTGCAATCTCTGCTATCGTTCACATTAAACAATATTTCAATGATTAAAAAAATGACAATTTACTAGAATGTGTTAGCTGAAGTATTTTGGGATTGAAATTCATGAAAGATATTGTACTTGAAGCCGTGTTAACTGTTGAAACTGCCGTAAAGAAACGTCTTTAATGAATCCCGATATATATTTATTGCATCTGATAGTTGAGTATAATCATAATAATGTTGTCAATGTATACTTTGATTTATACGTTGATATTAACATGAATGTTTTATTTATTGCAGGTTCTTTTCCAAACTCTACGGTTTCACCAACTGTTCAAGCATTACTAATCGATGGACAAAGTTACAATATACCCAACGTTCCTGTAACACCTAGTCTATTGCCTGTGTTCCGCTGTAGCTTTAATGAGATTCATGACGCAACTTATATTTATGATGTGCACTGGTACATTAACAATATCAGTGTTATCAGTCACAAAAATATTCCTTTTCAAAATATTGTTTCAACTGACCTGAAAGATAGCGATTGGATTAACCAACACAAGATGAATAGGGAGGTAACAATTTTTATATAATTTCAACAGATTATTTTCTTCACAAAATTATGCAAAGCGTGTTTCAGGAGTTAAATATGTCAGAATAATTTATCAGTTTTGTAAATAAAATAACATATACATGTTCCTTATCTGCTTCAGCAAAAAAACCCCAAATTTTGTGTTATTAGTAAAAATAAATTGAAAAATCTAACGAAAGCAAAAGAAAGCAAGACGAAATCAAAATAGTTAACTCGACGAGCGTCTTATGTGATTTAGGCAATGCTTACTCGTTCGGGCCTATTGAGTGCAGCCACGGTATTTATTTGGGTCTGGAGATCACTTTCTGCTTTCATGTTTTTGGTTTTGTTTCTTGTCGTGTGTGTTTGGCCGCATCGGATTTATAATCTTCTATTGACTTCACGTTCTTGCTGTTTCGTTGCTATTGTTAATTAATATGGAAAAATTTCATATATATTTTCCTGATATATATACAATAAAAATACGAATGTTCAGTTATTGTGTTTTTCCGATTTATTGAAAACGAAACTCAATTATAAAAAATAAACTCTTTTTATTACACCAGTTTTGATTTAATACACAATTCACAAAGTAGCTTGTTCTTTAACTTGTAGGTCCAATGTGCAGTCAGAGTAAGATATTCATCTGGTTTGTTGCCAGGGCCATTCATTCGAAGTGCAGTGTTTAAAGCTGGATTATATGTAAGTTATCTTTCCTTTTACTACGACAATACAGAATACTTTAATGACCTAAGCTGAAAATATCGTTTTTTAAAATCAACACATGACAGAAATGAATCAAATGCAATGTTTCAATAATAGTCGAAAAATTAACGAAAAAAACAGAGAAATTTATGTAAATTTATGTTATATGTATTTATTTTTTACAAATTTGTTGGTATCAATGAGTAAATGTTTGTAGCCGAAACAGTTTGCCTATACAGTCATCGAAGGAGAACATATCAACATTCCGTTTACATCAACAGTACCAGTTGGATGTATAGCTTCACACAATACTATCAGATCATATTGTAATCAAAATGTTTACGTTTTTCAACCACACCGTTCAACAACTTCCACATGCATGAATAACATTGCAAGTAGGGATATTGTTTTCAAAACACAATTTTGCGGCATACAAGTTTCAAGTATTGGATGGAATGAGACAAAATATTTACAAGTCCATGGTTTCAGTGATGGATTGTACAATGTTCGTGATCGTTCAACTTACATTCGACTGTCCGCAACGTCTGTTTCTACTTTTAATGATATTTGGAAAAATATACAGATTCCTGATATAAAGGTTAGTAATTGCTTTAAACATATGTTATCCAGCCTATTGTATTTATAATCTGCGATGTCAATGTTATTGTAATTTTAAATCAAACTGAGACGTTTGATTAAGGATTGTGTTCGGCTTCAATAAACATTACATTTATGTAATTGTTAATTATTAGTCATTTTTTTCTGCCTTGTGAACCATAATGTTTCAACAAGTTTTTTTACTTAGTTTTTTTAATATGATGGTTTTTGTTTGTTTTAATTGAGTTTAAGGTCATTTTCAGCCATTTTGCAGCTATATGACGGTGTCCAGTTTTATTTGAGAGGAACCCTGAGTACCAAGTGAAAATCAGGCAGGAACAGTACGGCGATCCTTGTCAAAAAAGATGTGTGTTGTTTAGTAAGACTCCGCAATCCTATTGTCGACAGATACGTGATTCAAAAGTTGACTAACTACCTTAACCAATCGACTACCGAGCCCCCCACCTGTTGTTTTGTTCCCAAATCAATGTGACAGCTTCTAAGCAAGGTTGTTTTAAGCCATTCTTGTATTATTTTTCCATTACAACTGTTTATATTATGTATTATATTTAATACAAGATAAATTAGCAAAAAGAAATGATTTATCACATTAAACGGCAGTTTAGTTTTTGAATTCTTTATTTTAAGATAACTGTGATAGACAAAGATAAAGCACTTAGTAACAGACTATGTCAGTCATATAACGATCCCCACATAACGACAGTAGATGGCAGATCTTATCATTACATGGCGGTGGGGGAATTTGTGATGTACAGAAACGATAAAGGTCCATATTGGGTAAGAATGTAAATGTGACTTCTCAAAGTACCTTTCTAGTTATATTTTTTCTTAAATTAGATGTGCAGCATTCGACAACGTTTTTCAAAACGTCTTCAAAGTAATCAATTTTAGTCTCCACAGTTAAACTGGCTGACTATTGAATACTTTTTAGATGCCAACCTCCCAAAATATTTTAGCGAAATTATGTAACCGATTACCGCAAAATAAGCTACTTTAAAACATGTATATTTTTAACATAACGTTAATCGTTGGGTCCTTTTATGAGAACGTAAATCATTTTCATCAGAAATAAGAACGTTACGATGGACACATGAATATGTTACAAGTTAAAAAAAATAAAGAACGACAAAATGCAATATCATTTGTTTACTAGACATGTTAAAGTTTGATAATAAAATAAATAAGATCATTTTTCAGGTTCATGCCTTGTTTACCAATTGTGGATTTGGATGGGATGGGTCATCGTGCCACTGTGGAATAGCAGTCAGAAGTAGAAATTCACTGTTTGCTCTAAGGACTTGTGAGAAGATTTCAAGGACAGAGAAATATCTACTTCAACAACCTGTAACGGAACTCATTACTTGTAATGATAACGATTTGTTGATAGAACATAGTGGTAGTGATTACAAGGTAAGAGCTGTTAATCGCAATTTTGTTTTGGTAGCGATAATCCCATTTTATGGAGAAACCTGTTTATGATACTTCGTTTATGTTAATTAGCAGTGACAGGTATATAATATGTATTAATAATTTTTGATAATGTGGTAAAATACAGCAACAACAATCGAAATTCCATTCATCATTTTAAATTAACAATATATTTCTGAATAACCCAGTAGACAACTTATATTGTAGATTACATTACCGATCGGTACAGAGATTAGATTCAGTATCTGCTCATGGTCAAACTTTATAACGATGATTTCTATTAAACCTTCTGTATACGATATAAACGTGGCTAAAGGACTGTGCGGTGTCCCCAGTGTAACAAAAGATTCGTCTGATGATTTCACACATCGACAGAATGGACCAATCGCGGATGATCAGAGCTTTGCCGACTCGTGGAGGTATTGATCATATTTTTATTTCATAATTTCACTATCCATGGACATTTGAAAAAGAACAGCCATGGAAACTATCCAAACAACTACCCGAAAGTCGAGGAACGGTTACAAACGCAAATGCAAACAAACATACACAATACGAAATAAAAAAACAATCAACACAATAGTAAAACCCAATGGAAAAAAGCAAAATACGAAAGACACCCGACCGAACAACACGAGCAAAAAGTCAAGGGAATATACAAATCCGGATATAGACAAACATATACAGCGCAATACAAAAAAACCAATAAACACAATAGTAGAGTTCAATGGAAAAATGAAAAATAGCAAAGAAACCCGACCGAACAACAAAAGCCGACGTCAAGGGAAATTACAAATCCGGATATAGACAAACATACACAGCGCAACACAAAAGCCAAAATCACAAAAACAGAAAGAGAGTAACCGGATCCCAATAAATAACACGTGCTGCACTCCGGTGCATCTGGACTAGTAAGTTCCTTTAATTAGACACCCAGTGGGTTGATCTGTTATGTTTGGTAGAAGTCAAATACAGTAATAAGAAACACTGCCAGGTCGTATTTGAGATGGAGTTTCGAAAACAATTAAGGTATCAACATCAACGTAGGTACAACAAATCTTGTTTGAGTATATTAAACATCAACATAAGTGTCTTGTCTAGAAAATTGGTATATAACAATCACAAAACCTAATACAACATATCAGAAATGTAAACTTCATAAGCCTCCGCTGGAATGTTACTTTCGATGAAGGAAGTTGAGGCATAACGTATAAGTTGTGAGGTGAAACTTCATATGCCTCTCCTGGAATGTTGGTTTCAGTGAGCTGAATTCATCACGTTTGTCGTCGAGTCTAGTGTGTTGTTTACTTTTGCCAGACGCCGACCTATGAGTATTAAGTACAAAACCAAACCAAAAACAGGTTTACTTGTAGTATTTAATAAACAGTGCAATGCCAAAAAATGCCCATACTTTTAAAGAAAAATAAGTCATTTTAATTATAAAAAACAACGTAAATACTAGAAATATCTCCAATTTCGCACCGTATACCTTATTATCAACAGAACATTTTAAAAATTTCCCTGACGTTATCGTTTCAGAATATTGTCGACTATGTACAATGAACAGCTGTTTATTGCCCAACCAGCGTTTCTTAATGAAATAGTAATTGATAATGACAATAGATTTAATACTACTTATTGTGTATGTGAACAACAGGCAGGCCCTACAGACAGATTTGAAGACTTTAATTCTCTACATTGTAATTTGACCGCGAGTACCGAGTATTGCTCAGAACAATCCCAGTCTACAGGGACAACAGTCAATTCATTTTATACTTCATGTCATGCTTCTAGCAGACAAAAGAGGTCCTTAAAGTCACCACATACCGTTGTACGCCGTAGTACAAACGATAAAGACGATGTTCTAGATTTTAAACCATTGATCTACGATAGTGGTGTTGATAACCGGAAAGAGGTGGTAAGCGACTAATTACTTTAGTTTACATGCAATATGGTTAAATACTGAAATGATCTGGCTTTACAGTGTCGTTGTATGTCAAATAATTGCCACATTTTAAAATTAACTGAACATAATCTATTGATAGTTGCATAACTGTGTGTCTAAAAGTTCATTTTAATCTAATAATTAAACTCAAAGCAACTCACAAACCTTTTTTTTTTTCGACTCCTATATAGCGACTGTGATTTACAGACGGAAAATCTCAACATCGCTTTTTAGCGATGTCGTATTTCTCGACACATTTTAGCCCGCGGAGCTCACCCACTCGCTAGGGCAGAAATGTCACTAAACTCGCCGGTCTGGAAGAATTCCTCATATTTTAGATTCCAATTTCGATTAGAGATGGTAAGAGACAGCGCAACGTTCAATCTGTGTGAAGACATGACGATTTAATTCATAATTCATATTTTTCAGTGTCTCCTTGCAAGTTTTTAAGTAGACATAAGCGTACTGAAGACCTGATTAATAACTAAGAAATATCATAAAATAAGAATATACTAATATTCAGCTTGTGCATTAAATTTTGCTGCTTTGTTGCATAACAAGTAAAAAATATGTTCAATAATGTGAACACGAAATTAAGAATGCCTTAAAACTAACAGAGAATTAGTTAACAATGCAGATGTATGTCAATGGACATTTGCAATAATATATATAGAACAAGCAAGTTAATAAAAGTGCATTTTTTCAGGTTACTAAGACATATCGAAATGGGTGGACTGCAGAAAAAGCCTACAAGACATGCGCGGACAGTATCAGGAATGCGTTACCTTCCAGTCTGTACGTGGGTTTTGTTGATTTAACAGAAGAACAATATATTCAGTCATGTGTCAAGGACATAAAGGTTTGTTCACATTTAGTAAAATCAGTACAATTTGGATAGTGGGAGTTGAGCTTCGTGAGGGCAGATTTATATTTAACTGTCGTTTTATCGCTACTATCAGTAAGTTTTACTTTTATTTTAGGGACCAGTTTTTAGTAGCCAGGAGTACCAGGTAAAAACGCACGACACACGAAAATCCAGCAGAACTTCATGTCTTGTTATTTCTCTGTTCTACTTTAATATTGTTCAGTATATTATAAGATTTTATACATTTCCTATGTTAATTTAATAAGTTTGTTTGTTTTAATGATGTTTAACGCAACTTTCAGCAATTTTAATTTAATAAGTTTTCCATTCTTACTATAAATGCGTTGATACACTTTATTTATCCTAAGATTGTTCAGAAGAATTGTTAATTTACTTATTCCATTGAAAATATTTACTTATAGTGGGACACATCAAATAAATGAGAAACGAATAAATAAATGCAATACAAGTTTGATAATTTTTAGTGCTTTCAAAATTATATTACATGCAGAATTTGTTAGGAAGAATACATGTACACTTACTTTTTACTTGCATGTAAAACAAATTTATCAGTTTCGAATTATAAATGATCGATCAATGTGTCAATTATAAGATAATTAAAGAGTCGGTTGGACAGATAAGTCTGGTCAATCCGCATCATCATTCAGATGTCAATAAATAAACTGATCTATCATACGAATATTAATATTCGAACTTAGTAAAGTATTTTAAACAACGACAACAACAAAAAACAATTATAACGCTAATTTTTTATTCAAGTAATTAATAAAACAAAGATGTGTGATATTTTATTTATTTTTGGTCATAAATTTATATACAATTTGAATTTTTAATTTATAATATAGTTGGTTGGTGATACAACTTTTCTTTCGGACACGATCAACGCCATGGCAACGTTCATCATAACAGAGGTAAAGAGAAATGAATCACTTTACAGCTTAAAAACTTCAAATGACTCACAAACAGTACTGGAATATTTAACCAGTTTCCTGTGTCCTAACAACTGCAGTGGGAATGGAAACTGCTCTTTGGGTAATATATTTTATATGCCTAAAAGTTCTGCATATCAGCAAAGATAATATATACGTGTAGTATATTATGTTTGAAATTAAAAAATAAACTTACATGGGTAAATATTGCTTATGCACATAAATTTTTTGATAAGTCTTAATTTTAACATTAGTAAATGGATAAAAGTGAACATTGTTTCTGCAATAATGCTGTTTAGCAGAACTTTAAAAATGTAAACTACTGTAAATATAAAATGACGTCATGATTTGGGAAATCGTGGTACATTTTATTTAATGTATGACAACAGAGTAACTTTTTTATTACGTTCTACATGAAATAGGCCAGGAGATACAGTACTCTATTTATTGATCACTGTTGTGTTAGCACTAGTGTTGTGCTTGATATAGACCACATTGAGTTATTGGGCTGAAAACTAAAACAAATGCACAAAATTAATTGCAAGAGGACCATTTATGTGCAGATTCTTAAAGAGAATACCACGTGATCATTCATATTATCTAGTGACATAAACAAGGGCGAAAAAAATTTGAATATAACAATAATTTTTGGTTTTGCGTACTAACGGATCAAATTTACCTCGTATAATAATTACTTTTGGGGTGTTTCAGGTGTATGTTCCTGTTATGAAGGTTTTGTCAGTAATGATTGCTCCCAGCAGATATCAACACCACCTTCAAGCATAAGCCTTCCTTCTAACGGTTTGTGTACTCTGGGTGATCGGGAATGTAAACGATCGAATGTATATGGAAATTTTATGGCTACATCGGTTTGGTACAAGCTTAAACATTTCGAGGTAAGAGCTTTATAGAAGTTATGAACTCTGACGGTATTTTTATTATTTATGCGTTACATTTTAAATGTTTTTTAACTCCACTTGTGTATCAAAATGAATAATAGATCAGTCTGTTTGTTGCTACCGAACAAGGTGCCTTGGTGGCCGCGTGGTTTCGGGTAGTTGAGTATCTCCTGTTGATCAAGTCAGTCTGAGTTTGGGGGTTCGAGTCTTACTGCAGACAAATTTTGCCCGACTTCAACCTTAATTGACAAAGATTTGCAGTTGTCGTGCAGAAGAATGAGCGTTTTCCCAGAGCACTGTGTCTTCCTCTCCCAATATAATCTGGAAGCTTTGTATAGCAGAAAAAAGGGACTAAACAAAGCAAAACATTAAGAATTCGGAAAAACTATCGCTATTTGATCACATGGATATAAACCACACACATGTTTTTCTCAAATTGTTTATTACTTACATGTTATTGTAGATTCGCGAAGATACCATTCATTACGACAGTAAGGACGAGCAGAATACAGGAACAGATTTATCGTAGCTGTTGACCTCGGGTCAGAAAGACGAAAACGATCAACATCAAACACTTTTTTAGCGGAAGGATATGACATCAGTTTATCCAATGATAAATCGACCTTTGGGAAAACTGTTACCATTATTATATATGATGAAAGTTGTTACTAGTGCAACGCAACAACGATAACATGTACTACTCTGGTATGCACTGTGTAACTTATTTTGAAGCTTATAAAGTTATATAAATGTGATATGCGACATAAATTGGATAGCAATATAATTCAGCTTGTAAATTGGTCTTATAGATTTGCTAGAAGGGAATTTACTTAAAAACAAAATTAGCAAAACATATTTTTTTATGGATAGCAAATCTCTATGATCTAGTATGTATGTTAGGACGTCGCTATATGACAGGTAATAAAAACACATACATTAGTTTAAAATATCCTTGAAATAGAGACTGTTTCATACACTTATTTTCTAAAAATGATACCGATAAAAAAATATTTAATTTTCAATCAACAAGATGTTAAGATTGTTGAGATTTTCCAAAACATTACCATCAATATGAACTTTTTTAGGATTCCTGTCCTACCTTGACTTCAACACAGGGAACATCAAATGGTAATTATTTTGAATTTGTGTTATGTTGAAAAATTTTGTAATTAATATCAATGTTTTTATCTAGAATCTATGAAATATTTTGCAATTAATTTATATGGTTCTGCTTTCTTGTGTTATTTGGACAAAGTTTTCAAATACCATCTTAAAATATAAAAATCAGCACAAACTATCACTCTGCATATACATGTATAATATACAAACATTCCAGTGAACAAGACTACCTTAAACAGGGCTTTATTTTCAGTGGGGTCAATGCAAAAACATAAAATATAGTTTTGGTGCGCATCTGTTCATGTTTAAGGCTTTGAAAACTACTACAATTATTCCAACTTCGTTTCAGTGGAAGTGCCGCGACCTAGTTTTCTACCTCCATCCGCTTGATGTAAAAACCTAAAAAGTAAGGTCGACAACCCAAAATTATTATAAATGGCGTTGAAGTCGGTAATGGTCATTAGTTTGTTTACGGACACCGAGTAGAAGTTGGCGTTTAATATTACTTTAAAAATAAATAGAAGTGTGTTTAATTTTATGGTTTTGTGTTGAAACAAATATTTTTCAACTTAAAAAAATAGTTCTTATCCCTCGATAATGGTTTGTTCTTTTCTACAAAGCCGGTATCCGTGCGACTTGTTTTTTTGTTATTGACGAAAATATATATGGCGGTAAATCTCGAGCCGATTTATAACTGACACAAATGCATCCTACTGCCTAACTATTAATAAAAGTGGCTAAAATAGAAAGAAAAGGGGCCAAACTTTCACTTATTATCATATTTTTCCCGTCACCCTTTAGGGATTTTACAAACGAGACGATGACTGGAAGTCCTACCTTTTCGCCCATTTTCATGTCATAGACGTCTCGGTGAAGGATAAATTCATTTCTGTTTTGTTAATACGTAACCTTGATCAACACAGCTGCTGTACACAATATTTTAATATATATCTGATACAGAAAAACATGTTTTCCTGTTTATTCATAGACATGTAGCAGACCAGCTAAACTTTACAATACCCACGACCACGGTAATGCCCACTTGGTCTACAATTATAGTGTCCCATTTCGTATACTCTTGAATTTTATATGAGAAAGTTAGTTTAATGCAAAAATTTGTTCATTAAATTTATAATACAAACATTAATGAAATAGTGGACAATTTTCAATCATAACAAAACGTTATTGCAAAATAAACATATATAAAACACCAATACACAAACTATAATACACCATCATTTTATTTAACAACCAAGTTTGAACTTTATCAGTAGACCAAATGGGAATTAAAAATTTTCAAGAGTAGACAGAATGGGAAAGGGCAAATAGTAGACCAAATGGGAAGTTACCATGCCTGGCTGTACATGTAGTTTACTGGCTTCAGCAGTGACCCTAAATTTGTTTGATTGTGTTAAATAATCATGAATTACAGACATTTTTAATTGTAATTATCAGATTCTAGCCATTTAGCATAACAGCAACAGATATACTGGCACACGTTCATAGATATGCGTCTAGTTGATGCAGTTCTTGTGTATTATTCATATAATACAATAAATTATAATATTTTAATTATTAATTTCTAGCTACGCAGCAGATCAACCAAATTTAGTACTAACTTTGTATTGAATTAATTTAATGTGTTTTTTTTCAGATTACTTTATTTTGTTGTTGTGTTGGTATATGTATGTTCTGACATTCAATTGTTTTATGTCAATTTTTAATTTCCAAATCAACCATCAAAAATGTGACATCAATTTGCATACATGTAGTTGTTTCCTGCCTGGAGTAGAATTTTTAATTTCAGCTATGTCTCAAAAATCAAATCAAGTTGATACAAAATTAAGGTCCACACTAACAGAGACCATGGACCATGTTAAGATTGGAGTCGAGTACACCCTTCCCGCAGTGTGACTCGAACCCGAAATCTGTTGACAGACCACAAGATCAATAGTAGACAAACTACCTTAACCACTCGGCCACCGAGGCCCTCACGTGGTATATGAAACATGTCTTTCTCCATTTGTTTATTTACAATCGATTTTGGGATATTACCTAACCAAGTCGTGTATGAAAGCGAGTTTTTGATTGGTTTCATGCAGGTGTGACTGTTATTTCTGGTTGCATTTTTAATACCCACAATTCTCAGTGTGTTGAACCGTTGCAATTAATTTTAACTGACATCACAGATAAATTTTAATAAAATTTACAAATCCGGATATAGACAAACACAACATAAAAACAAAAAAAACATAACACACAGAAAGAGAGTAACCCGAACCCAATAAAACCATAGGTGCACTCAGGTGCTCCGGACCAGTAAGCAGTGCCTGCCTCTAATTAGACTCCCGTCGAGTTACTCTATGTCTAGGGAAAAGTCAAATCCAGGAACAGGAAACACTACTTATGACTCAACGAAAATGTCCGATCGTATTTAAGACACTGATTTCCCATAACGAAACATCTTTCCAAACCTTCGAGATAAGGCAAGTTTAAACATAATGCGACCTCCAGGTCATAATACGAAAAGTATGACCTCAGACCATAGTTAGTAAAGTGTTTGGTTAATGACCACTTTAGTAGATTTTGAAACATAATAGGCGCATTGTAGCAGTCTATTAAAAGGCTGCATTTTCCGTCCCTACCCTGTGTTCGATACGTTTTCAGTGGCAATCACAGATATCTAAAGGGAACCTTTATCGTGGAGACTGGCAGTATTTAACAAATACCATTTTAAGTCTACGGTCAGCTTTTCCGTATTATAATCTGACACCCCTGTCTACCACCTGTGACCGCGCATGGCAGCTCTATGGGCTGAATACTGGAAACCCTCCTAGTATGGTCACAGAGTTCCTAAATATAGATAGAGAGAAATGACAGATTTTATCAAGATTCTATTGCTGTATTAGTTATAATCCAAAGTATTTATTCATTTGTGCCTTTTATAAATTTTTTTAGTACTTCAAGAAAGTGAAAGTAAAATTAGGACGACTTGTATACTTTTACATGAAAGAATTAAAGTTATTTGGTTTTTTTATTTACAGTAAGAAAATCAATGTAACACAGCCTGAACGAAATTATGAGTCCAGAAAGTAATAAAATAGCATTTGGAAGTGATATTTGGAATAAGCGAGAAAATGCGCTTGGTGAACTTGACTTTGATATCACAAACGGAAGACCAGAAACAGCAGTTGACTTGTTCACAGTGGTTTCTCCAAAGAGCCATTGTGCAAGCAATGTAAACATCAAGTTTAATCCTTCTGCCTTGTCTAATCGTGTTTCCAATTAGTTATCATTGACTACGATGTTAGTTTAGAAAGGTTGTGTTAATAGTTTGTTTATTTAATCTTGTATCTATCAGTTGTTTAATCATAAATTGCATCATGAAATCATCTGACACTTCCATTGATTAAACATTGAAATATTCACATAAGGTATGAAAAATGTCTATTTGCTTAGCAAAAAAATGTTTACTATTCATTATAACTTAAAAAAAAATGAAAAAATGACTCATGACGTTATCAGTTTGTATGTACCAACTGGCATTGAGATATATTTTATTTCTTAATTAATACCATTTTTAGTTTTCTTAGTTCACTATTTATTTTATATGTATTCAGACGACTGGATATAAATTTATATTCAGGTATCAAGTGAAAACGTTATTTTCAAACATTCTATGTTATTCTTGTTTCTTGCATTACATGTTAAAGCCCAAACAGGAGAATGAGCACTACTAAATGTCATCAAAAATCCATCCAATCTATCCAAGACCTCATATGTAAACAAAGCGATATTCATGGACATGTATTGGTTAAAAAGTTGATTATCATCAAACGAACAATAATAAACATTTAGCTTTTTAATTTTAAGACATGATTACGTAAACAAACAAAAGATATTTTTGTAAACATACTAATGGAAATATTATTGTGCCTACAGCCTGCAATCTCGCTATGATCCACAACCACTCTTTCCCACTATAACCTGAAATCTATAGTGCCTCCCTATCCACTACCTTGGTACGCATTTAACACCTCGTAAAGTAAACAGTAATGAAAATGATGAACTAATACATCTAAAAAAATCCTTGGGCAATAGAAATAGGACACACATACTACATTATGTATACTTATGCAACATAATACATAGAGTTCAAATTTTTGGTTCTCATTTCAGCAGGCCCTAGAAGATAGTATTTCTGTAATTGTAGGAAAAATTGTCCAAAATCTCTTTGTGTAATTCTAATATGGACGATAAATACAAACGGATAGGTACATCTGTGATATTATGCGCCAAAATTGAAATGTTTTGTAATTGGTACAGCAAATTATTTAGTTATTATAACGGTTTATAATTTTCAAAGAGTTTTTTAGGTTATATATAGTGCTGTCTGAAACCACTCTTTTCTCAGCTATAGACCTATGTAATATTTATATTTAATACATAAACGCCACTTTCAGCAATTTGTCAGCTTTATCATTTCGTCCAGTTTTTATTGGGAGAGGAAGCCGGATAATCCGGAGAAAACCCCCCGACCTTAGGTAGGAAAAACTTGAATAAAATGTGCAGAATTATATCTTTCTGGTTTAACATGTATGTACTTTAAAAGAAAAAAAAAACGATATAAAGTCTTCATTAAAATCATTGACAACAGTATATGGCATACATGATTTCTTTACGCCAATCGTGAATAACAAACCTTTCATTTAAAAAAAAATAAAAAATAACCAGCTACATAAGCAAACATAAAAAAAATCATTATATGTTTTAAAAAGGAACATTATACATGTATGGCATATATGTGAATTACTTATCGCCCACATAAAAACATACAAAATAAGTAGATACATAAGCAAACATCAAGTTGTAAATTTCTTTAATATTGGCATACTTCCACACTACCTTTTATAGTTGGCTCATTATGTGTGAACATTTATTAACATTACTAATATTTTCTTTGTTGTGTTTATTAGAAACACGATATTGATCAAACATTAAACTACGAAACATTAAAAACAAAATAACCAGCAACATAACAACGGGGTGCAAATATCTAGTCATCTTTTTAATATTACTTCCATACGTCTTATTGTATTGGGCCACCGAGAGGTAAAACTATAAACATTACTGGTTTATGGTAGACGCAGTATTGATCCACACATAAAATTCTGAAACATGATACATGTCTAAGGATACAATTAAAAATGTTTTAAATGTATTGATTAGATCACTGTTTTGAGATATATCTTATTGGTTTACAAATCATTATTACCATTGAAAGCTTCCTCTGGGAGCTGCTTCGAATTTGTTAAACATTTGTTAGACAATTCGCATTGAACTAATTATTGCAATTGAGCTCGAAATAATCTATTTCTTAAATAAAACTGTTCCGGTTTGAACTTTTTTAGATGAGCATGTAATGACGTCAGAATTGTTACTCTGACGTAACAGCGAACTCTATTAGAAACCTTATATGTTCTCAAAGCGTATTCGAGACGCTATATTAGAAATTAATACAGATGAACTTAATTTCTTATGTTTCGTACATAGCCGCATTAAAAACGGGTACATTTTCCTTTCCCTATCCAATATTCCATTACTTTTCAAGTGGCAGTCAAAAGTGTGTTCCCTATCAAGTTCTGACTGATTTATTGTATTTCAGCACGTTCTCGTCATGAACATAGCTGAAATACAGCTCGCTGGACGTTAAGTAAATATACAATCAATCAATCAACCATCTCAGTTTCAGAAATTATGTTCAATGTTGTTTGTAATAAAATGTAATCACAGATACCAAGGTTAATGGAATTTACTACGCCAGACGCACTTTATAAAAGTTATTTAAAAAAATCCGAATAAGGCTATATACACCTAGAAAATAGAAAAACCTTAGAATTTAAATAATTTTCAAAAATTAAGGCTTTAAAATTAAGACAATGACTACATCACTGAAAGAATCAATGATATTCCTGTACACCGAAGTGTGACTACTGTGCTGGCAATACCCTCGGGGACTAGTAGTCCACCAGCAGAGGCACAGACCCATTGGGTGCAAATAAAATGCGATCAAAGATACCAAAGGTAAATACAATTTATTACACCTGACGCGCGTTTTGTTTAATTAAGACTCATCAGTTGCGCTCCAAATGATTAAAATGATAAAGATGTTGTTGAGTTTTATTATAATGATTGAGATGTTGTATGACCTTCATTGACGAAACATTTTCACGACAAATTCTGAAAAGTAGATTCGAAGCATTAATACGACCGGTAAATCTGTGTTCATATCCCAACACAAAAGTCGCCCAAAATCTTCAAAGATAGTATTTCACTGAAATCAGTATATTCAAATATCTCTAGAAATAAATTCGGACAAAGTTGACTTTGTTTTAGGAGGCGTGTTGTAAAATGACCCACTTTATTTAATGGCGGTTTTCGCGTCCGATATTTTCCGTACAAATGCTCAGGATAGTCTTTGAATATGGCTGCCATCTTGATAATTTTTAAAGTGGATTGCAAAGTATGTTTTTATGTGACCTGTCTTTCTTGTTTTTCCTTGTTAGTTATTTGGTTTATCTCATTAGGTTGTTATTTCCTATTGATACTCTATATATGCATTATTAAACAAGGGGACAATGCCATATTTGTGATGTTGCCTAACTGCTTTTGTCGTTATGTAATATTTCCTTTTCGCCTATATCAGGTGTCTTTTTTGCCAATCGTTTGCCCTTTGTGGGGGTGGACAGATAAATAGTCTTTCCAGGTGGGATAATTCATAAATGCAGTTATATTCTTTTTTATGCCAACGAATTGAACTTTATTATCTTATTATATTTTCGAATCATTGAATAAAATCAAAAATATTTTATCTTTTCTGGATCCTCACACATAAGGTTGATTAAATGATTTTCATTGGTCAAAAGATAATGGTCAGCTAATTAATTATTCATTAAGCCCATGTCACGATAACAGAAATTAAGGATTTCGATTTCAGTACATTTTTTAAAGAATTTTTTAACCCACCCACCTTCCCCTTCATCGCCTATTTTATTGTATAGTTTTGATGATTTATATATGTTCATTATTTGTTATTTTGAGGATACTATCATCATTATTATTAAATATTTTTGTTTTTAATTCAATATTAGTATACCTCTTTTTTTATGTATCATGTCTATATATTTTTTTTTATTTTAAAGGATATTATTAACCTCTTTTTAGACAATGTTGTTTAATACTCGATTCATTTATGCTTTGTATTGTACAGGGGATTATTTAACCCTTTTTAGGCCAAGCGAATATTTTGTTTACTTGTTATTATTTTTATTACTTTAATGTGCAATGTATATATGTTAGTGTGTATTCTTATGTCAATTACTCTGAGTACAAATTTTTGCAATTTTAACTGGTCTTGTTTTATCTTATTGTTTTGTCTTTTTGAAATGAGAAAGGCATAAACAAACTATATTTGTTGACTGTATTCAGATGTCATATATTGCAGTACTTCAGCTAGCTCAAAATAGAGAGCACAGCACACATGCCAACATATGTCAGCGTTCTTGTCATATATAAAAGAATTATTATAACAATTGACACAATTTTTTAATGTTTGATCATCTTTAAAGGGTTTAAATTCTGTATATGTATTCGTTAAATAGTATCAGATTTCGGCCGTCTGGTTGACGTAAATATGTCATATATGATAGAAAAATACTTGTAACAAGATACCAGTAGTTCTCTTACTTATTTGAACTGGATTTTGTATATGGTATTATATATAACAACTGTGCCTTAACTGATGTTTTTTGATAAAACTATTTTTGTAGTTAATCTGAATCTTTAGTTTTTGGTGGGTTAAAACTTCTCACAAAGTCTTCTAGCCAAGTTATATCACTTTACATTAGTAATGTTAAATTGTTACAAAAAAAGAATCGTTCATCTAGTAGCTAAATCTTGTACTTTCAGAATATAAAAAGCTAAGACACTGGAAGTAGTAATAACATTATTTATTTTTGTCAAACAGCGTTTCGCAGTTCGATAAGTAGGAAAACTTTCGATTAACAAATCACAATAAATACATAAAAAATTTAACTAGTTAAAGTACTTAATGAAAAAAATCACGAAAGAAACAGTATGCAGTAATGGGCTATATTTTTTAAAGTATCAAAAGAGTAAAGAAAAAAATTAAAAACGCGTTCTGTACGATGCAGCGTACTTATAATGTGGGGAGAGATATGTCTTGTTTTACGCACAAAACTGAAAAAACTATTGCGATTAAACGCAATAATTATTGCGATACTATTAATAATATTCTGTTTTAACGCAATAGTATTATTAAAATTATTGCTTTTATACATAAAAGTATCGATTAAACGCAATGATTGCTTTTATTCGCAAAGATTGCGTTTAGATGCAACGTATTGCGTGTAAACGCAATTAAAAAAATTTCGAACAAAGACGCCCGAATAAGCTTCCGTATTGACATGTGTTGACACTAAAATATTTTACACAGTATTTAAAATATATGTACAATGCGTGTTTGTAATTGCATATATTCTTTTTAAATTACATACGTTATTGCCAGGGTCTATATATAGCACTTCCTAGTTACATTAATGTATACGGTTAGAATGGCTACTACTCGTTGCTTTTTAACATTCTCTATAGGAATTTGTCTGTATGGCTTTTCATTTTCTGAAGACATTCGTAAGTGTTTTTAATTTGTACTAAAATGCTTTTGCTTTCCAAAAATTATTGTTCTTTTTATTAACTGTATAAATATCTATGCACGTCAAAGAGGATCTGCTGTAATATTGCATCAAAACGGTATTCTACATATATTTTAAGGGTATACATAAACTTGAACAAGCATGGTTTTAGTTTGAATATTCCATATTAATGGTTGCAATTTTTGGAGACCTATCTTTGGACAGGACGTAAAGGACCAACCAAGGGCAAAATCAGTACCTATTCGTGCTCCAATGAATTGTTTCGTGAACAATGCTCTCAAATTTTCAGTTTATACCAAAACAGGTTTTTAGCGCGGTATACAAAAAGGTCAGCACAGTATTTATTGCGTATATTATTGTTAAAGCTATTTGTAATAATTATACTGGCAGTCCAGTAAGATTATCCAGCTAGATTAACCTTTCATAACAAAAACAATAACTATTGTAAAAAAACAATAACTATTGTAAATCACACTTTCAATGTTGTTAGCCACAGATTGTGCAATATATAACAGAATAAAAAATCTCTTTAAACCCGCTAATTCTGAAGTTGGTACCAAAGGTACCATCCTCGACATGGTAAAATGTGCATTTTCTGCAGGAAAACCTGTAATTTTTTGTGAGCAACTGTGATGACGTTGCCCTTCTAGCTTATTACTGGCGTTAAAAGAACCTATTGTCACCCTTTTACACTTGTAAGCCGGGGATAAATCCGTTACCTACCTACACACAGGTTTCTGAGATTTTCCCATCTTGACTTCCCACCGGCG
This sequence comes from Limnoperna fortunei, assembly GCA_944474755.1. Classification (NCBI taxonomy): domain Eukaryota; kingdom Metazoa; phylum Mollusca; class Bivalvia; order Mytilida; family Modiolidae; genus Limnoperna; species Limnoperna fortunei. The sequence goes on along the minus strand of OX104111.1, from coordinate 83,055,946 downwards.
TTTGATTCTATTTTTCTCACTTATTTGTTCAGAAAATCCGGTCCTATTCAGTTGAACGATGTCAACATATTGCGTTATCTAACATGAAATTATATAAAATGTAAATTAAGTTGACAAACGACATTCAAAGTTATTTTTTTGCAGATCCCAAATTATTGGTCGCAAATGACTTTGGATTATCTACATTGGATTTGAATACTGGACACATTGATTTTTTTGTGAATGGGTCACAAAGGTTTTACTTCATGGCCTACCATCAGAAGGCAGGATATATTTACTGGACTAATGTATTTTCCCATACCATATCAAGGTTTGTTATTAAGTTTATAATGATGTGACAGTCTTACATTCAGCAATAGTTTCAATATTAAAAGTAATAAAAAGCGGGTTGAATCATTAACTCAAATTTTAACATGAATAACCTAATTTTGATGTACTTAATTGACTTTTGTAGTTTTCTACTTCGTACGAATACAACCTAATGCCCTTGGTCGAACGGTATTATTTATGTAACTGACTGAAACTTCTTCATTTTCTACAAAAATATAAGTCAGAATGGTAAAAATGGAATTAGTTCCTAAAGTACACATAATGTGTTACTAGTGGCCGACATAACTGTTGGCCGGATGCTGGCCATTTCTCCTGCAATATTTTATAAATAAAAATGTATAGGGCCAAAAAGAAAAATTACGGAAACGTATATGTACCTCTTTTTACTTCGCTTATGCAATGTATTGAATTCCAACATGTCTAATTTTCAACACAATGAATTACATGTATAAACAAAAACCAATTAAACTGCCATTTGTTCAGAGAACAAATGAGAAAGTCTTTCCCAACTATTGATCTAAAGTCAGAATATAAATATATGTGATGTTATGGACTTTTGTGTCTGTCACTAAGCTCAAAATGTCAATTCCAGTCATAAAAATAAGTTATTTGTGGTCATGAGTCTACATTATATGGTTGTAAAAGATTGTATGCCCGTTGCTATTGACTATTTAGGTTGTTAAGGACTTTTTGTATTTTACTTAGAATCAATGGTGGTGGTACCAAGTCTTTAGGACTAACGGTTTTCGAGAAACAAATTTACGACTTGCGAACTTTCCGGTCAAAAACGCCTACACTCAAAGTCTATTGAGAAAATTTGCGTGTTAAATCATCGCCATAGGTAAACCGGTTACGGTTTCTTAGTTTATCTGCTATCAAGGGTTTTCGTGTTTGAGCGCATAACTCTGTTACTAAAAATAGATCGGTTTAGAAGCGTGAGCCATGTCATCTCCGGATATGATCGATTAATAGTACCAAGTATGGAAATGATATGTTAAGGCAATTTTTGGCAAACCTTAGCGGAAGGAGAAAAATAATAATGAAAGGACATTTGTTCGCACAAATGCAAAGATCTTTCCCGATTTGGGATGAAGACGTAAATATATTGATGCTATTGACTTTTGGTTTGTTGTCTAGGACAAAATGTCACTCCATTCATGAAAATTAATATTAGAGTAAATCAAATATATAGTCCCGAGTCAGAAAAAATGTGGTTGCTTAGGACGTTTGTATACGTTTCTATAGACAAAATGCTCCTTCCGGATGGAAAATTACATTTATCAGTAAATCATCTCACCCCGATTCCAAAAATACGATGGTTGCTACGGACTTTGTATAACTGTTACCTTGTCGCTATGGTATGACCTTGACCCTAGAGTATATGGTGGTTTTTACTCTATAATGTGTCCATGATCATACATGTAATAATAAAAATGACACTTGTTTGCAAAATTGTAAAAGGAAGAGTCGTGATTTAGCTACTTCCAATGTTGGGGATCATGGATTCGAGTAAATCGGACAATACCGACACGTAGTCACAATTACATGTATGTGAGACATCTAACAACAAATGGATTTTTATACCATAATGTTAGATACTATCATCCTTTTTGCAAAACCACTTTCAGTATGTGCGCAGGACCGATGCATGCGGTTTATAACAATTTCAAAGCAATAGTCTCGACAGAATCACTATCGATATATAACACAGTCAGTCCAACGAAATGCATTCTTGTGTGTGTTTCCAGATTGGCCTTTACAGTCACAAAGTGTAAATTACATATAACGCACAAATTGTCGACATCATCGAGTGCAATAGACTATCGAACACAGTTAAATCTGTCTTTATTCAAATCCCACTATGATTCTAATAAAAAAGGCAAAACATGCTGGATGTTTTGATTAACATCAAACGTGTAGTGTTTGGTGGTTGCGTTATACAAGAAATTGCATGCCGACCTGTTGCTTTACTTAAACGAAAGGATAACAAAACAAAAGATCCCCAAACACTCCGATATTTTCTCTTTTTTATAGACCTCATGTACCTAACTTGTTCTTGTTTTTTATGTTGGTTGCTTGTTTGTTTTCTCTTAGCCATGGTTAACAACATCGATATTATTCAAATTTAGAAAAAAATCAGAAACGTAGGCACTTTGACGAAAATTTTGAGTAAAGTTGTACTGACTTGACGTAAAAGAATGCTATGTTAATAAATAACATTGCCCATGCAGAATACAATGTAAATTTAGGTTGCTCTATACAAATCGACATTAAATGATTAATTTTCATACTTCAATAGGCCTCCGAACATTGAAGGCGACGTAATCAATGATGTTCTTAAAATTAGCAGGCGTTTGCTATCAGTAAATTATTTACTAACATTAACAATATAATTTTACAATCAGAACAAAGAACAACAAAATTGAATGCTTCATTACATCAGTGACCATGTATGTGAGCCTGTGCTGTTTTTGCGTGACAAATGAAAACTGCTTACCGCATTTGATCGAGCTTATGCTCCTGTTCTAGATCCAAAATGAAGGCAATAACAAAATACTGAACACCGATGAAACTGTCAAAAAAAGAGACAATCCACCAATCAAAGTACGGGAAACTGGCAAACTCCAGAACCAACAACCAACATAAAGCAACTACAGCAATGGTCCTGACTTGGTACAAGCATTTCAAAAGAAATGGTGGGCTAAACCAGGTTTTATGGCTTGCCAAACCTCCCGCTTCCATTACTGTAGAATATGAGCTGGTTAGTTGATTAAAATAGATGGGCATCATATACCACTTGTCACTAATAGGTGTATCGAACATCATCGTAGCACGTTCACTGTATACGGAACTCAAAATTGGGAAAACTATCTGCAACCATATTTTCAAACGAGATATTTTTCGACAAGGAAGTTGTATATATAGTAAAACTTATTAAAGGCGGAAGAGTCGTTTTTACTTGTAACCTTGGTTTATAAGTTTATCTCGAAAAATTGGTGACGTTTGCAAAAATCAGTATACTCGCAGCAAGCATACCTGATCAATTGAAAAATATAGACACCGTATGCAGAAGAAGCGGAAATATTGCTGCATATGTGATGAGAATTGATAATTTTGAACTTAAAATCGTCTCGTTTGTCGTTAATTCTTGTGCTAAGATGACCGTTGGTGTCATATTCGAGGTGTAAGTCTAAATATGAGGTAGAGGAAGCTGTTTCTGTGGTTTCTTTAATATCTAATTCTGAAGGATAAATTAACGGAAGCCACTCATCACATTAAGGGTTGTTAATTGAACGAACATCATCAATATATCTATATGTAAAATTAAAGGACCTCGCTTCTGCTATCTTCCTGTCTTTAATAAGACAAAGAAGAAATTCCGTTTCATAAGAATACAGAAACAAATCGGCAAGGAGTGGGGCACAGTTTGTACCCATTGGAATTCCGATTGTCTGTTAAAAAACACATCCTCCAAAAGTTACAAATATGTTGTCGATCAGAAAATCTAGCATAAAGCATACTACAAACCTGTCTTCGCAGTAGCATAATTTTCCTTTAAGTTCTGTAGTAGATAAAAAACGTATAATGATGCAAATTTAAATCAACAGATATTTTCCACAATTAATCAATATTTTGAAACTAGTATGTGTTTTCATTTTGATACAGTATATGTGTTTGCTGTGTAGGCGGGAAAAGTCATTGAACTTCAATGTAAACAACGCGTTGTCCCTTGAAAACACAACGTAGCAAAAGTCAAGGAAGATTTGTGACATGTAAACAATAAAGGCATAGAATAGAATATGGAAGTGTTATTGTAACATTTTTTCTATTGGATTTTCGTAATACACAATTGTTATTACACGGCTCAAAAGATTTCAACGACGAAGAAATAAAATTATTCAAAAATTGTTCAAAATTACAACATAAAGCTCAAAAGGTTTACATCAGTTCAAATCTAATGTTATACTACCTGCATTTCTTCATAATTTTTTAATTTTTTCCTTCATGTTTCCCTCACATTAACGTGTCCTGTTATCTGTTTTTATGTAGTCTTTTTTCGTTTTTTGCTCTATCATTGTACACACTAATTATTCTACCCTAATATTTCGAGGAGTTATCCATTGTATTATTACAAAAGCATGTACATGTATAAATGTGTAAGTTAACAGCATTTCAATCATTTTAATATTTTTTTTTAAATACAGCAATTATGTAACAATGTGCATGCTGTATCACTTGACAATGATTGCACACTGCAGGAACTCACTAAATGTTCATTATTTTATCAACTTTTGCCAAAAGTTTTGAATGGTACAAAAAGTACATTTTATATGTAGGAAAAATATGAAAATAAAGTTTAACCCATTTTTTAATATCCATCATCGAAAAATGAAAAGTCTCATATGCATACCCCTTTCTAAGCCAAAAAGTACTTATATCTTGATACAAGGATATAAATCTGGCATTAGGTGATTATTTTATTTATAAATACATGAGAGTTTGCATTCTTGTGCCTGAATATTCCTGTTTTAATACTCCGTATAGAACGGAATGATACAAATCTTAAATCTATGGTTCTGTGTATCAAAACTAAGGCTCAAAACACAGATTCTGTTCAATATGCATGTTAATTACAGTATCATCTGTAATGGTTTAAAGTTCTGAATAAAGAACTACTTTTCATAACGATTCAAGGGCAATAACTCGAAAAAGACTGCTTTTCCTTTGAATTATTTTTACATTTTGAAGAGTTCAACATTTTTCCTATTTATTGTCTACTTCAAACTTGTTATTTCATAAAAACAGTTAGTGATGGAGGACATTTTGAAAATAGCAACACAAAATGATATGACTTTGGTCTTAAATTGAAGGTCTTCACTTGATTATCACATTAAACCTATATGTTTACTACATTATATCTAACTGTTTTTGTAATAAGCCAAAAACTGAATCACTAAAAAACGGTTCATAGAACATGTGGGACTCCATGTTACTAAATGAAGGTCTTGAAGAGAATATCAATATATGTATCATGTTTAATATATTATCGCTAACAGTTTTCAAGTTATAACCAAAAACCGTGTAACTGAAATGTGTCAAGGACAATAACTTGAAATCGGTTCACAGAATAGTCTCGGATCTATTTTCTAAATGAAGGTCTTCATTAGATGATCACTTGATGTATGCATGTTTACTATATTTTCTCTACCCAATTTCAAGATCGAAGTTAATAACAGTGTTACCGCAATGCGTCAGGGCCAATAACTCGAAACCGGTTCATAGAACAGTCTCTGACCCTATTATACTAAATTAAGGTCTTGGTGATATGATCATTTTATGTATACATGTATATGTTTACTATATTATCTCTAACCGTTTTCAAGTTGTAAGCAAAATGTGTTATCGAAATGCGTCAAGGCCAATAACTCGAAAACAGTTCATAAAACAGTCTCGGACCCATTATACTAACTGAAGGTCTTGATGAAAGGATCACTTTATGTTTCATGTTTACTATATTATCTCTAACTGTTTTCAAGTTTTATGCCAAAAAATGAATAATCGAAACATTCAGGGTCGATAACTTGAAAACGGTTCATAGCACAGTCTCTGAGCCCCCGTACACTAAATGGTCTTAATTAGAGGATCACTTTATGTATGCATGTTTACTATATTATCTCTTACCGTTTTCAAGTTAGAAGCCAAAACCGTGTAGATGAAATGCGTCGAGGCCAATAAGTCGAAATCGGTATTAGAACAGTTTGGGCCCTATTACATTAAATGAAGGTCTTCATGATAGGATCACTTTATTTTAAAATGTTTATTATATTATCTCTAACCATTTTCAAGTTAGAAGCCAAACACCGTGTAAATGAAATGCGTCAAGGCCAATAACTCGAAACCGTTTCATATAACAGCCTCGGACCTTATTATACTAAATGTACGACTTGATGAGAGGATCACTTTATGTACACATGTTTACTATATTATTTTCAACCGTTATCAAGTTATCAGCAAAAAAACGATTAACCGAAATGAGTCAAGGGCTGTAACTCGAAAACGGTTCATAGAACATTCTCGGACCCCATTATGCTGAATGAAGGTCTTGATGAGAGGATCACTTTATGTTTCATGTTTACTATATATTCTCTAACCGTTTTCAAGTTTTATGCCAAAAAATGAATAATCGAAACATGTCATGGTCGATAACTTAAAACGGTTCATAGCACAGTCTTGGAAACCCTTATACTAAATGAAGGTCTTAATTAGAAGATCACTTTATGTATACATGTTTACTATATTATTTATAACAGTTTTCAAGTTAAAAGACAAAAACTGTGTAGATGAAATGCGTCAAGGCCAATTACTCAAAATCGGTTCATAAAACAGTCTCAGATCTTACAATACTAAATGTCGGTCTTGATGAGAGGATCACTTTATGTTTACTATATTATCTCTAACTGATATCAAGTTATCAGCAAAAAACGATTCACCGAATTGAGTCAAAGGCTGTAACTCGAAACGGTTAATAGAACAGTCTCGGGCCCCATTAAACTAAATAAAGGTCTTCATGAAAGGATCACTTTATGTATACATGTTTATTATATTATCTCTAACCATTTTCAAGTTTGAAGCCAAAAAACCGTGTTCATGAAATGCATCAAGGTCAATAACTCGAAATCGGTTCATAGAACAGTCTCGGATCTATTATACTAAATCAAGGTCTTCATTAGATGATCACTTGATGTATGCATGTTTACTATATTTTCTCTACCCAATTTCAAGATCGAGGTTAATAACAGTGTTACCGCAATGCGCCAAGGCCAATAACTCGAAACCGGTTCATAGAACAGTCTCTGACCCTATTATACTAAATTAAGGTCTTGGTGATATGATCATTTTATGTATACATGTACATGTTTACTATATTATCTCTAACCGTTTTCAAGTTGTAAACAAAATGAGTTATCGAAATGCGTCAAGGCCAATAACTCGAAAACAGTTAATAAAACAGTCTCGGACCCATTATACTAACTGAAGGTCTTGATGAAAGGATCACTTTATGTTTCATGTTTACTATATTATCTCTAACTGTTTTCAAGTTTTATGCCAAAAAATGAATAATCGAAACATTCAGGGTCGATAACTTGAAAACGGTTCATAGCACAGTCTCTGAGCCCCCGTACACTAAATGGTCTTAATTAGAGGATCACTTTATGTATGCATGTTTACTATATTATCTCTTACCGTTTTCAAGTTAGAAGCCAAAACCGTGTAGATGAAATGCGTCGAGGCCAATAAGTCGAAATCGGTATTAGAACAGTTTGGGCCCTATTACATTAAATGAAGGTCTTCATGATAGGATCACTTTATTTTAAAATGTTTATTATATTATCTCTAACCATTTTCAAGTTAGAAGCCAAACACCGTGTAAATGAAATGCGTCAAGGCCAATAACTCGAAACCGTTTCATATAACAGCCTCGGACCTTATTATACTAAATGTACGACTTGATGAGAGGATCACTTTATGTACACATGTTTACTATATTATTTTCAACCGTTATCAAGTTATCAGCAAAAAAACGATTAACCGAAATGAGTCAAGGGCTGTAACTCGAAAACGGTTCATAGAACATTCTCGGACCCCATTATGCTGAATGAAGGTCTTGATGAGAGGATCACTTTATGTTTCATGTTTACTATATATTCTCTAACCGTTTTCAAGTTTTATGCCAAAAAATGAATAATCGAAACATGTCATGGTCGATAACTTAAAACGGTTCATAGCACAGTCTTGGAAACCCTTATACTAAATGAAGGTCTTAATTAGAAGATCACTTTATGTATACATGTTTACTATATTATTTATAACAGTTTTCAAGTTAAAAGACAAAAACTGTGTAGATGAAATGCGTCAAGGCCAATTACTCAAAATCGGTTCATAAAACAGTCTCAGATCTTACAATACTAAATGTCGGTCTTGATGAGAGGATCACTTTATGTTTACTATATTATCTCTAACTGATATCAAGTTATCAGCAAAAAACGATTCACCGAATTGAGTCAAAGGCTGTAACTCGAAACGGTTAATAGAACAGTCTCGGGCCCCATTAAACTAAATAAAGGTCTTCATGAAAGGATCACTTTATGTATACATGTTTATTATATTATCTCTAACCATTTTCAAGTTTGAAGCCAAAAAACCGTGTTCATGAAATGCATCAAGGTAAATAACTCGAAATCGGTTCATAGAACAGTCTCGGATCTATTATACTAAATCAAGGTCTTCATTAGATGATCACTTGATGTATGCATGTTTACTATATTTTCTCTACCCAATTTCAAGATCGAGGTTAATAACAGTGTTACCGCAATGCGTCAAGGCCAATAACTCGAAACCGGTTCATAGAACAGTCTCTGACCCTATTATACTAAATTAAGGTCTTGGTGATATGATCATTTTATGTATACATGTACATGTTTACTATATTATCTCTAACCGTTTTCAAGTTGTAAGCAAAATGTGTTATCGAAATGCGTCAAGGCCAATAACTCGAAAACAGTTCATAAAACAGTCTCGGACCCATTATACTAACTGAAGGTCTTGATGAAAGGATCACTTTATGTTTCATGTTTACTATATTATCTCTAACTGTTTTCAAGTTTTATGCCAAAAAATGAATAATCGAAACATTCAGGGTCGATAACTTGAAAACGGTTCATAGCACAGTCTCTGAGCCCCCGTACACTAAATGGTCTTAATTAGAGGATCACTTTATGTATGCATGTTTACTATATTATCTCTTACCGTTTTCAAGTTAGAAGCCAAAACCGTGTAGATGAAATGCGTCGAGGCCAATAAGTCGAAATCGGTATTAGAACAGTTTGGGCCCTATTACATTAAATGAAGGTCTTCATGATAGGATCACTTTATTTTAAAATGTTTATTATATTATCTCTAACCATTTTCAAGTTAGAAGCCAAACACCGTGTAAATGAAATGCGTCAAGGCCAATAACTCGAAACCGTTTCATATAACAGCCTCGGACCTTATTATACTAAATGTACGACTTGATGAGAGGATCACTTTATGTACACATGTTTACTATATTATTTTCAACCGTTATCAAGTTATCAGCAAAAAAACGATTAACCGAAATGAGTCAAGGGCTGTAACTCGAAAACGGTTCATAGAACATTCTCGGACCCCATTATGCTGAATGAAGGTCTTGATGAGAGGATCACTTTATGTTTCATGTTTACTATATATTCTCTAACCGTTTTCAAGTTTTATGCCAAAAAATGAATAATCCAAACATGTCATGGTCGATAACTTGAAACGGTTCATAGCACAGTCTCGGAAACCCCTATACTAAATGAAGGTCTTAATTAGAGGATCACTTTATGTATACATGTTTACTATATTATTTATAACAGTTTTCAAGTTAAAAGACAAAAACTGTGTAGATGAAATGCGTCAAGGCCAATTACTCAAAATCGGTTCATAAAACCGTCTCAGACCTTACAATACTAAATGTCGGTCTTGATGAGAGGATCACTTTATGTTTACTATATTATATCTCACTGCTATCAAGTTATCAGCAAAAAACGATTCACAGAATTGAGTCAAAGGCTGTAACTCGAAACGGTTAATAGAACAGTCTCGGGCCCCATTAAACTAAATAAAGGTCTTCATGAAAGGATCACTTTATGTATACATGTTTATTATATTATCTCTAACCATTTTCAAGTTTGAAGCCAAAAAAACCGTGTTCATGAAATGCATCAAGGTCAATAACTCGAAATCGGTTCATAGAACAGTCTCCGACCTTATTATACTAAATGTATGTCTTGATGAGAGGATCAATTTATGTTTACTATATTATATGTAACCGCTATCAAGTTATCAGCAAAAAACGATTCACCGAATTTAGTCAAAGGCTGGAACTCGAAAACTTTTCATAGAACAGTCTCGGACCCCATTAAACTAAATAAAGTTCTTGATGAGAGGATCACTTTATGTTTCATGTTTACTATATTATCTCTAACCGTTTTCAAGTTTTATGCCAAAAAGTGAATAATCAAAACATGTCAAGGTCGATAACTCGAAAACGGTTCATAGAATTCATAGAACAGTCTCGGACCCCGGTATACTAAATGAAGGTCTTAATTAGAGGATCACTTTATGTATCATGTTTACTATATTATCTCTTACCGTTTTCAAGTTACAGGCAAAAAAACTGATTAACCGAAATGAGTCAAGTGCTCGAACTCGAAAACGGTGCACCGCACAGTTGTGGATCAAATGTACTAAAGGAGGGTCTTGATGAGAGGACTATTGTTTCCATGTTTTGTGTTCTTCTATCTGTTATAGTTTATGAGTCTTAATGATAACAAGATAGGAGGCCTAAGTTGGGGGTCACTTCTGAAATTTGACTTTGAGGTTTTTCTTTAAGGACAAGTCACAGGATGACAAATGGTAAAGATCTTAGGTGATTTTGACTTATGGTTTGTGAGTTTTTGTGATAAGCAGAGTGTCCTTGAAACATTCAAGGGATACCGCTCGCCTCCGCTAGTCAGTTGTCTCAATTGTTCTTTAACATTAGTCAATTTTCAATTTTCTTCTATCTGCTATAGTTCCAGAGGTTACGCGATAACAAGGTTTTAGGTGTTTGGGCAGATGACTGTAAAGAAATTCCGAATAGACTTTCAGTGCCCAAAGCTTGTCGCGAAAGACCAAAATGATATTGTGCGTACTTTTTAAACTGTTTGGTTTTTAAAGTTGGCGGGAAAAAAATTATTAAAGATAGGGCTAATTGTTTAAGAACAATTAGAAAGGTCTTTCCCAGATTCTTATAAGAAATTAATTTTTCTTCATCTGTTGTTTTGAACTTGACAACTAGGTTGCTGGGCCATTTTTAGGCGAATAAACTATTTCTGTGGTCCTGAGTAAAACAATAAATGGTTTTCTGGCTGTTGCTAGGGACAAAATGCCACTTCCGGTTGCAAAATGACATATTTCAGTTAGGTACATCATCCTGATTTTAAAAAATACCTGGTTGCTACGAACTTTTTTTAATGGTTACCTTGTTGCTATGGTATGACCTTTACCCGTGACCTTTGAAATATAGCTCAAATTGAAGGCCTTGACTTGGTGAACATGTTAAACCTATGTGTTAAGTTTTGTTAACTATATTATCTCTAACCGTTTTCAAGTTATATGCAAACAAACTGATTAAAACCTGTCTCACACAGGACACGGTTCTAATACGGTATACACGGGTTGACTGGTACGAGTATTGAGCTCCAATCGTGCCTTGGGATGAGTTAGTAAGATTTAGACTCGAATGTAGCACGAGTATGTACGAACAAAGCACGGATATACTCGGTGAAGCAAGGTTTGTCATGGTTTGAACACGATTTGCAAACGATTTCATACGATTGTTGTACGGTTCCAGGTACGGTCTAGTACGGTCTGTTACGGCCTAGTACGATTAAACACGACTTTTACTCGATTAACATGACATTTACAGGGTTTACATACGGTTCCACCGAGTTATGCTCGAATTATCAAACATTCGTGTATATTTTGATATAAATTGACTCGTTTTGACGGCTTGGCTTCATAAATTTTCGAACTTTCAACAGAGAAGTTATAAAAATTGCAGATGACAGAATAAGGAAATTTGAAATCATGATAAGATTTATAGCCATTGAACCGTATTGGTCGTATGGCGATCGTATGAAGCCGTGTGTACACTCGTGTGAATCGTACGGGGATCGTGTGATATTCGAGTGTTAATCTGGGTGTTGTAAATTCATGTGCGGTTGTATATACGGTCTCGTACGGTCCCACACGGTCTCTCACTGTTTTGTACGATCGCTAATACGATCATACACGGTCTTGGCACCCGTGCCAGTTTTTTAAAAGTTTTAAAAATCATACACGGCTTTCACGGATACACTCGAATGTCCCGAGTGTAACTCTGATAAGGCCACGGTTGGTTCGGGTGTATGTACGGTTTACACGGGTTGACAACGTATAAGCCGTGTGTTCAGTGTGAGACAGGCTTAACCGAAATGAGTCATGGGCTTAATTCGAAAACAGTTCATCGCACTGTTTTGGACCAAATGTATCAAATGAGGGTCTTGATGAGAGGAGTATTTTTCTTATTATTGTCTTCTTCTATCTTTTATAGTTTTTGGGTTGTAATCACTAATGATAACACGATTAGAGACCTAAGGTAGATGTCACTTCTGAAATTTGAGCTTGAGATTTGCTTAAAGGACATGCCACAGGACGACAAATGGTTAAGACTTTTCGTGATTTCGACTTACCGTTTGTGAGTTTTTGTGATAAGCGGAGTCCTTGAAACATTCAAGGGATACCGGTCGCCCCCGCTAGTTAGAAATTTTACCCAAATTATGTCATTAATTTGTCTCAAAAGTTCCTTAACATTTGTCACTTTTCAGTTTTCTTGTATCTGTTATAGTTCCAGTGATTGCCTGATAACAAGGTTTTCTGTGTTTGGGCAGATAACTTTGTAAAGAAAAATATTTCGTATTGACAGGGTGAATTCCGAATAGACTTTCAGTACCCAAAACTTGTCGCGAAAGACATGTCGTGGATGTTTTTAACTGCTTTGTTTTGAAAGTTGGCGGGGAAAAAATAAAATAATCGTAGCAAAAACAATGAGGTCTTCCCACTGGAAGTGGGAAAGACCTTAAAAATCCAAGTATAAACAATAAGGTCTTCCAACTGGAAGTGGGAAAGACCTTAATAATCATAAGAAATACGGTAAGGTCTTTCCACTGTAGTGGTAAAGTTCTTAATAAGCAGCTCCAGCCATAGTCTCAAAACATCGTAAATTTACACTTACGTGTAAAGATAAGATATTCGTAACTTTACGTTTACGTCTACGATTGTTCATATTCTCGAAGGTAATCGCAGTTTTACACGTAAAATAGCAATCGTAAATCTTACGTTTTGCACGTAGCGTCATCACGCATGCTCAGTTACTTCTTTCACTTTGGAAGTAAACGTATTGAAAGAGATAATTACCTCAAAGTACTTAAATTATAACAGTTTTTTTTCATTGCATGACCTCACAAATAAATAAATAAATAAATAAATAAATAAATAAATAAATAAATAAATAAATAAATAAATAAATAAATAAATAAATAAATAAATAAATAAATAAATAAATAAATAAGTCATGATATAAATTTTTGAATAGGTGTTTTGAAAAGTAATCTGTCAATTTACCCATACGTGGAACATGACCCCTTTTAAGGTTACGTTCGTTCAGTGTAGAAATTAACGAGTAGTTTCATATTATAATAATGTAATAAATAACATAAAACGATTTTAACACAAATAAAACAGTATGATATAAAATCGCAAATCATATAGAAAAATTATTATTTCCGGAACATTTGTTCATGAATACGGTTGTTGTTTCTTTCTTTTAAAATTATAAATTTTTGTGAGAGTAATTCCCCCTGGGTAAAACATTTTTTCACAATATTTGCAAAGTTTTAAGGTTTTTTTCGTCGTTCTATGTCGCGTGCAACAAAATCAATGATGCTAGTTAGTGAATGTCTTGAAAAATGATTTCTCTTTGCAAAATTATGAGGGAAGGTAGGACTTACGAGCGCTCAGGAGCAGACGTAAGTTTAAGATCGATTTTACACGTAACATAGCCTGGAACGACCTATTACCGATGTATGTAATATTTTTGCTGAAAATATTTTTCTTCCCCAAAAGGAGTTTAATAAAGTATACCATTTAATTAAACATTTATATCAATACTTTAGATTTTCTCAATTCTCACACTGTGTACCAGGGTATTTGATGTCCGTTCAAGTGCGACGCCATTATTGATTGTTAAAAGACCTTGACCTATTACCGATGTAACGTGCAAACCACATGTAAAATAACTCAGGTAAGTAGCAAAGCACGTGGCATTCACATATTTTACGATAATAAGTCCTAGGCAGTAGTTATATGGTTTCAAAATAATTCTCCTGTATAGCATTCATGATGTATATGAAAAGTTGCTACAATTGTGTATTGTCAGAATGTAAAACTAAATTTGGTAAATAACAGAGCACATCATTTATCATGTATTTTTTAAGATTATGAAGCAAGTCTATAAGAGATGGTAACAATATAATTTATTTTAACATTATTCATGATTTATTTTGTTACAATTTTGTATTTTCATCACAATGGGGACATAAAAATTGGTCATGCAAACGTAAAACTCGAACCTTTGTACAAAAGTTAAGATGAGTCCAGTGACCACACTCATCACACTGAGCCCATTTTACAATGATGAGACTTACAGCACGACGCTGTGCATCGGGGCTGTGTTTTTTACAAATGCAACAAGGTTCGCCTTCATCATCATCTGAAGAATAATCCTCAGATGCAGTATCAAGTGTTAAAGGACCACCCTTATTGGAAGAAATTCCAGATGTTGAGGGACATGGTTCTTTAGTCTGTTTTTCTTTTGTTTTTACACAGTTTACTTTGCCAGATGGATCGTTTTCAATCTTGTTTGACAGAATACATGAATTATAAACAGTAGATTCATCAAAAACATTTAAACATTGAGTAGTATTACTCATATTGGGGCTAGTTTTAAAAGGTGGTTGAAAAGCTGTTTTGCTTTTGTTTGTAAGAATAACTTTATTCTTTTTCTTTTGTAAGTTACCAGATATTGTTTCATTCTTTCTTTTTTTACCATTTTTTTTTCAGTTGTTTTGACCGACCTAATAGTTTTGTTTTCAAAAAAGGACTCAATTCTACAACTGCTGTCAACTGATAAATTTACAGATACTGGTACCGGTACATTTACATCATTCTCATTCAGTGTGACACTTGATGCTCCAATCTCTTTTGTTGAATCAACAGCAATTACATCCACAGGTTTTTCAGTGTCATCTTCACAACAGTTTTTATAAATACATGAAGGTGCTAAAACAGATGGATTGACTACTTTTGAATTGAAGGGATATATTCCTGTTTTCAAAAATGCAGATGATAAGTTCTGCTGTGATAAACCTTTACAATACGGAGCATTAGACAATTTACCAATAATGAATTTAGTTATTTTAATACCATGATTTTGTCTCAGATAATTTTGACACTCTTTGTGATACATTTTCTTGAATGGACCAAAGCAGCCAATGTCAAGAGGTTGGAGTATGTGGCTGCAATGGGGAGGGAGGACAAAAAGAACAATGTTATGTGTTTTGGCCCATTCAGTAAGTGTGAGGGACACATGAGACTTGTGGCCGTCATATAAAATTAATGTGGGTGAAATATCTTTTCCAACATTTGCATATTTGAGAAAGTGAGTTTTCAAATAGTTCATGAAGGTTGAACTGTTGGACCAACCACTTTGAGAACATTCACCCCAGAACCTGAAGGTGTGCCATGCATCAAATCAGGATTAAATCGTTTTCCTGGAAAAATGTAATATGGGGGCAGTGCCTGTCCTATGGCATTGCTACATCCAATGACAGTAACTAGCTTTTCCCTTGGCGATGTTACAGATTGAGCTGAATGATTTTTGTCACCAACAACTTTTGGTGGGTTATGCTCAGTCTGCAGACAAGTTTCATCAATATTGTATATTAGTTCTGGTTTTTGATGTAACCCATTTTGAGACATTATAGTGCCAAGCTCCTTAAAGTACTCTGCAAGTTGCTCCTTGGACGCACATTCAGCCCTTTTCATTGATAATTTTTGTGGTTTCCGTACACATAAATTAGGAAATCTATTCAGCAAGCCATAAAACCATCTGTCACTAAGAATGGGGTCAGTTATTTTTCTCTGACCCATGAAAATTGCGTAATCTGTTGCTAAGAGCTGTACATCAGATTTGGAATACCCATAGCCTATACTATTCATATAAATGATATGGTCAACGAGCTTTCTCTCAGTGACTTGATTGAAAACTGGTTTGGGGCCAACTTTGGCATTTGAGGCATCAACATTCCCCAGTTGTCTATCCCTGATGGTTGTTTCTGGAACACCATATTCACGAGCAGCTCTGAAAAATATATGTAAAGATTACTTTCTTTTATATTTTTAAATAATTAATTTACTTCACACTTTGATACTTAAACATTGATGTCGTTTTTATAAAAACTTACTATATTTCATTGGTTTATTATTAATTGCAATAATTATTACTTTTTTGTTATTAAACATTCTTGATGTGTGATGTAATAGTGCTGATAATTTTAATATATAATTTTTTTATACCTGTATACAGACATTTTGCCCTCATTTACAGCTTGAAAAGCATTTGTAAGTGCTTCTGTACTATACTGTCGTCGTTTCTTTTTTATTTTTTGTGGTGACTCCTGCAAAATTATTATTTAAATAACAATAACTCAAAATACTGAAATAAAATTACTTGTGAGTTTAGTTAAAAAGTTATTTTTTTAAATTTTTTTTATAATTAAAAAATGACAATCCCACGGGACATGTTGGATACCTTTACAAATACATTAAATATACATAAATTTGCATATAATTCCTGTTAACAAAATAAAAGAAATCAGTATGTTTTGTTATTATTTTTTATTGCATCTCATTTATACAGCGAACACATGCTAATTACAAGTGAAACTTTCGGCTTCACAATTTTATCGATCGGGGGGAGGCCCTAATCTGCGGAAGGGTGGAAAAACCGGAAGGGTTTTTTGGTATATTGTTGCCTATAACTTTCGAACGGATAAACATATCGATGTAATGTAAACGGATTCTGAAAGATATTAACAATTTCTACATAATAAATATAAAATAATTTAAATTATCTTGATTTAAATTATTTAAAACTTGGCCGGAAGGGTTTTTTCTCTACTGAAATTGATTACGATTTTTCAACTTTGGACTCAATTTGTAAAAACATGCAAAACTCCGGTCAAAATTGGTTAATATATTCCTCTAGTAAATTTTATAGCAAATCTATTGATATATAACTCACTTTTATTCATGAAAGGGAAAGTTGTCAAAAGTTGACCGGAAGGGTGGTCCGTTGGAGTATTGCGTACAGTGAAACTTCAACTTTGGACTCAATTTGTAAAAACATGCAATACTCCGGTCAAAATTGGTTAATATATTCCTCTAGTACATTTTATAGCAAATTCATTGATATATAACTCAATTTTATTCATGAAGGGAAATTTGTCAAAAGTTGACCGGAACGGTGGTCCGTTGGAGTATGGCGTACAGTGAAATTTCAACTTTGGACTTAATTTGTAAAAACATGCAATACTCCGGTCAAAATTGGTTAATATATCCCTCTAGTAAATTTTATGGCAAATCCATTGATATATAAATCAGTTGTATTTATAAAAGAGAAAGTTTCAAAAGTTGACCGGAAGGGTGGTCCGTTGGAGTATTGCGTAGAGTGAAATTTCAAATTTGGACTTAATTTGTAAAAACATGCAATACTCCGGTCAAAATTGGTTAATATATCCCTCTAGTAAATTCTATAGCAAACCAATAGGTATA
Organism: Limnoperna fortunei; assembly: GCA_944474755.1. Lineage (NCBI taxonomy): Eukaryota > Metazoa > Mollusca > Bivalvia > Mytilida > Modiolidae > Limnoperna > Limnoperna fortunei. The sequence continues at coordinate 83,038,078 of OX104111.1, read as the reverse complement.
TAACATAATTTTATTCATAAAAAGGGAAAGTTGTAAAAAGTTGACCGGATTGGGTGCATGTTCTGTGAAAAAATCAGCCACAGGACACATTTGTTGCAATTTCTTTTCCACGATGTTTTGAATTCATATGTCAGCTATAAATTAATTAGCCATTAATTGTCTACAGCTTCAAAATATTGAATTACAAAGATATATAATTCAATATATTATATATGAAACGAAATTTTGCAAAATATGAAATGTTGACATGTATTCTACTTTGAAATAATGTTTTAATGTCTAACATTACAACAATCATTTCGATCCCTCAACAGATCTCATCAGGCGGTGGAATCATTGTGCAACAAATTATTATTTTCATTTATTTCATATCAGTATAATTATGTTTGTTTTAATTGGATAAAACAAGGTCAGCTGGTATTAATTAATCTGCAGTAATTTGACGTGAGGGCATTATCACACCGTGATAACGCCCACGGGCGTTATCACGTCGTGGTAATGCCCTCTCCAGTAACAAGCAACATAAAACTGTTTATTTTAAATTTATAAAAAAATATATGCACATGTACAACCCAAATGAGGAAAAAATGTCATAAAGTTTAGAAAACTAACTGTGTATTGCCTAAAAATGCCAAACAATGATATAGCATGAGGCCAAACATTCAAATAATACAGCAAGCAGCTACATAATACAGTCTTAAACACATGGTTTCTTTATTCTTCAATAAAATAAATATAATAGTTGCTTATATAGCTGGCATTGTCATGATACTTGACAGCACTCGGGACAGTGGTATTGCCTTTAACATTGATAATGCCCTCGCCTTTGGCTCGGGCATTATCAATGTTTCAGGCAATACCACTCTCCCTTGTGCAGTCAAGATATCATGACAATGCCCTCTATATAAGCAACTATTGTATAATTCTTGCATAATGCTACAGATTTCCCCGCTATGCTAGTTTTTTAATACAAATTCAAAAACTATTTATTTATTTATTTATTTATTTATTTATTTATTTATTTATTTATTTATTTATTTATTTATTTATTTATTTATATATATATTTATTTATTTATTTATTTATTTATTTATTTATTTATTTATTTATTTATTTATTTATTTGTTTGTTCGTTCGTTCGTTCGTTCGTTCGTTCGTTCGTTCATTCATTCATTCATTCATTCATTCATTCATTCATTCATTCATTCATTCATTCATTCATTCATTCATTCATTTATTTATTTATTTATTTATTTATTTATTTATTTATTTATTTATTTATCAACTATAAACCCCGTTAAACAAGGCACTAGCAATTGCAAACAGACCGCAATCAACGTTTCCGTTCTGCCTCTTCGTTTCGGGCATTTTAGCAAGTTGATTCTGCTCTTTGCCGTAAATTTGAGCTAACTGATATTCCAAACATGCGGTAATTTTTAATGATAAACTGTCCAAAATATAAATTTCATTTTTAGAATTTTGCAATGACAAAACCCAATGATCTCCACTCGACCGTTATGGTGAATTTGACATGATGGTGATTTTTGAAATTTAAAACAGTTACTTACCCACCTGTCCTAAATTTTAACTGGTGCTAATGTGGAATTTTGAAACGCGTTTATTTCTGGGTAATGGGATTTTAGTATATTTTGAGCAGTTATGATTATGTCTTATCATAAAGGTTCGTTAGTTAATATATTGATTGTTTATATGATGTTGTTTACAAACTCCCACGCAAGTTAATGTTGTAGAATCTGACAAATCCGAAATAGGTTCATTAATAAAGTTAGTTTTCTCTACAAAATATCTTCTTTTTTGCGTTTTTACGGGCAGGTTTTTATTTTGTTCAACGGCATCTTTGTTTCTTGAAACATATTTTGGAGCTCTACATTATTACATGCTGTTTCTTCTTTTATTAAACTTAAATTTATTTGTCTGTTCGATTTACGGGGGAGAACGAGTTTTGATTTTTGAGGCGTTTTTAAAGATTTCGATCATTCTACTGTTGAGGGTGTTTTGATTTTAATCTCACTTTTGAGAGGAGTGTTTAACGAAAAGGCCGAATCTGGAGCTGGTTTGAATTCAATTTCGTTATCATTGAATCTTGGATGTTTCCTACCGGATTTATTATCAATTTTCTTTTTACACTTTTTAGACAATGTATGCCCTTAAATAAATAACTCTGTTTTTTTCTACTGGTTCTAATCCTCTGCTCATCTTTGCCGCCAAAATGTGGTAACATATGTAGTAGTGGATTCGCACCGACATGTTACTTTCAGAAATATTGTAACACAATATTTTCCCTTTCTACCGTGGACAATAAATGCTCCTTGTTGAGGAACTAAAGTTATTTAATTATTGTCAATAATAAAACGAACTACTTCAATTCACATCAAAGGCAGGAAATTGAATTACAGGTTGATTAGAGTGTTGATTAGCCTCGTCAAATACCGTGTCATCAGGCAGTTTGTTAATTACCTGTTGGCGTACTGTTATTTCGTTAATTTCGTCATAATTAATTAATAGTTCTCCTTTTGATGGCACAGGCTTCTCACTTTTGATATATTCAATGATTTCGTCCGAAACTATTCTTTTAGGGAAAATACAATCAGATAGTTTGATAAAAGCCTTGTTTTTCAAGTGATAGTTACCAACTCCAGACCGGCCTCTTAATATTTCAAAAATTTAAAGGTTTTGTATGTAATAAAGTCCTAAGGCTAAAAGATCTACAGGAAGTTCTTTCCAATCGTTTTCTCTTTTTAAAACAGCATTCATACTTTCTGAAAGATTATTAGTTATTCCCGAATAAGGATCATACATGCCCGGATATTTTTCAATAAGCCATCTACCTGACTGATTAATTATAGCCTGGGATATTTGTTTTTCATAATGTTCTAAAACTTCGGAGGGGGGAGAATAAGAAAACTCATTTTCGCTCTCGGAGTGAAGCATTTTATCTAAATGGTCAACACGTTTATGTTGTCGGACACCACTCGCCCTTTTTCAGCCAAAATTTGAAGTCTTCTTTTAAATGATTCCAACAAAACATAATTGGACAATTTGGGAAACAAGAACGAAAGGAATTTTCTTTTTGTCAAGCCTAAGTATTTTTAATTTAAGAAAATTAAACAAACTCTCGTGCAATTTAGCATCTTTTCTCTCATGATTTAAAAAAGGTATTAAAAGAGATTGCTCAAATAAAACAACGGGAGAAACATAACAATCGTCTACGCAATACTCCAACGGACCACCGTTCCGGTCAACTTTTGACAACTTTCCCTTTCATGAATAAAATTAAGTTATATATCAATGGATTTGTTATAACATTTACTAGAGGAATATATTACGCAATTTTGACCGGATTATTGCATGTTTTTACAAATTAAGTCCAAATTTTAAATTTCACTCTACGCAATACTCCAACGGACCACCCTTCCGGTCAACTTTTGAAACTTTCTCTTTTATAAATACAACTGACTAATATATCAATGGATTTGCTATACAATTTACTAGAGGAATATATTAACCAATTTTGACCGGAGTATTGCATGTTTTTACAAATTAAGTCCAAAGTTGAAATTTCACTGTACGCCATACTCCAACGGACCACCCTTCCGGTCAACTTCTGAAACTTTCTCTTTTATAAATACAACTGACTTATATATCAATGGATTTTTTATAAAATTTACTAGAGGAATATATTAACCAATTTTGACCGGAGTATTGCATGTTTTTACAAATTAAGTCCAAAGTTGAAATTTCACTGTACGCCATACTCCAACGGACTACCCTTCCGGTCAATTTTTGACAAATTTCCCTTTCATGAATAAAATTGAGTTATATATCAATGAATTCGCGATAAAATTTACTAGAGGAATATATTAACCAATTTTGACCGGAGTATTGCATGTTTTTACAAATTGAGTCCAAAGTTGAAATTTCACTGTACGCAATACTCCAACGGACCACCCTTCCGGTCAACTTTTGACAACTTTTCCTTTCATGAATAAAAGTGAGTTATATATCAATAGATTTGATATAAAATTTACTAGAGGAATATATTAACCAATTTTGACCGGAGTTTTGCATGTTTTTACAAATTGAGTCCAAAGTTGAAAAATCGTAATCAATTTCAGTAGAGAAAAAACCCTTCCAGCCAAGTTTTAAGTAATTTAAATCAAGATAATTTAAATTATTTTATACTTATTATGTAGAAATTATTAATATCTTTCGGAATCCGTTTAAATTACATCGATATGTGTATCCGTTCGAAAGTTATAGGCAAAAATATACCAAAAAACCCTTCCGGTTTTTCTACCCTTCCGCAGATTAGGGTCTCCCTCGATCGGGCATTAATGTTTTGTTGACGTCGACACACATGAATGGTCGTGACCTGAACTTGTGTTGTCATAAAATTTTATTGAGATTGCCCCGCCCACTTCGGAAAATTTTGGCTATTTTTATAACAGGCATGCGCATGAAGGACGGGAAGTTACGTTTGGTGGATAAAGAAGAAAAATGTGTTAAACTTACCGTAAATGCAAACATTTTCGTCAAATTGATAACAAATTCGTCTGCTACGTACTGTGACCTATATGTACCACAGTTTATGACGTAAGTTGCGGAAGTGACGCAAAAATATCGCGAAAATAGAAAATACCTCGATAATACGCATACATCGATAATAGGTCGTGTTAGTATACAACTACGAATCTTTGAGAATATTAAAACAGACGTAAACTTACGCTACGTTTAAAATTACGTCTACGATTTTTTGAGAATATGGCTGCTGAGCTGAAAGAGTAAAAATACTGTTCACAATGTATTATACAAATTCAGCAATTTCGTTCAATTGGAAAATTAAATTTTGTGGAAAAGTCCTCCTGTATGTAACTTTGACAACGAAAATATTGTCAAAAGAATTACATCACAAATAAAATGAATAAAGTATTAGGCTGACCAGCAAAGATAAGATATAATGTCACAAAATTTCATCAAACAGAAAAGCAATTACATTTAATGAGGAATTAGTGCTATTTTTTAAGTGCACCTACATAGCCATTATGAATGTAACATTGACATGCTTTTTCAATCAGCCGTGATGGAAATAATTGGCATTTCTTAAAATTGTAAAGAGTCCAGTAATTTTTTTAATATCTTCTTCAAGTATGATGAAGAACTATTGATAAATATGTTTAAAGTATTTTATAAGTTAAAGTTTAATAGCGAGATTTAGATAAGTATGTAACATTGAGAACAAAAAATATTATTTTTAAATTTTAATTTCCGATGTAACTGCATTCAAAATAAATAACTGTTTATTATTTTGTACTTGTCATTACTTACTTGTAGATCTATAGGCAAATTATCAATATTCAGTTTGATCTGGGACTATATGTTCCTGGTTTGATATATTTATTCCTAATTTATAGTATTTTTTCAAGATTACATACTGCAAAACGTGCGGATCATAAAGATAGATTTTTGAACTTTTTTTTCCCAAACTTGAACAATTTATTATATCACTAACTGTTTATTATTATTATTATTATTATTACAGTTTTTATAAAGCGGTAAATTTAAACAATGTTGCTCAAAGCGCTGTACAACAACGTCATAAATGTGAATGCATATATAAATATCACAAAAACCTTGTTACTAGTAAAAGACATATAAACAACATAAAAAATGAAAAGAAACATACATCTAACACATCTAAAATAGCAATAATCAATTAAATAAATAAAACAATGAATGAATCACGAGTCTATAAAAGTTGCACGAAAATTAAGCTTAAATTTGGCAAAAGTCAAGGTCCATTAAATGTTTAAAAAGTTAATAAAAAACAAGACTTAATAAAAATTATCAAAACGTCAGGGGCTGTAAAAATGTTTAAAAGTTCGTTAAATAGAATAAGAATCATAAAAAAACACTCATACCAAACGTCAATTGCACCACATTACATAACTAGATTGTATCAGACTATGAGACAGCTTGTCTAAAAAAGTAAGTTTTCAGTTTCTTCTTAAAAATATTTACCGAATCTGCTATTTGAATATTTCTGGGCAAAATTTCCATAGAGATGCTGCTGCACTGTCAAATCTCTGCTCGCCATAACCTTTAGGTTTCACCCTAGGTGTAATTAATGTAACGCTGTTTTCGGATCTTAAGGATCTTTACTTTACATTACTAATTACAGCTTTCATTAGCAAAGTACCCTGTAATATTAGTGCTTGGGTAAGCAATGTGTACTTTAGGCAAGATAATATTATAAGCTAGTCACAAGTACATTAATGCACAATTACATATAAATTTACTATACATGCGGAAATAAACCCGTAATTGATACGAACATTATTATTGCCAAAACATGCTTGTTTGTTTAGGTATAACAGTAATAAATATTTTGGCTTTAGTCGAAAACACTAACATTTCTGTGATTTGAATACCTTTCTAACATTCATCAGCATTTATCTGGACTAGGAAATTAATAAACTTTCATTCACAATTAAAAAAAAATATGCCATATTTAATAAATGTTGTCTGTGTTGAAGCTCTTGTTTTATGTGTTTTCAGCTAAATAGTTTTATAAATAAAAACAAGTCTGTAAATTCCAAATAATTATTAGATAATTATCAGCAATAATCAAATATTGACAATGTATAATGCAATTAACAATCTGGAAACTCAATCAGTTGAACATCAAGGGATATCGGGACAACGTGTATTTGTTTACCTGTTCTGCTTGAGTAATCGTTCAGAATTCAAAAACGGACTATAAATTCCGGTATTTATATCAAAACAAGGGAAATCATTACGCCTAAAAATAGTACATAAACATGGCTGACAAGGTCACTTGCAAAGTGAAACTTGACAGAACAAACGTAAATTTAGACGATTACAGTTGCATAAAGTATTAGAGGAACCTTTAACATTTAACTAAAGTAAGTTTACAAAGATTCATTACAAATTCCTACATAATAACAAGTTTAACTGCCTGTGACGTCAAATAAAACCAAAGTTGACATGCCGGCTTCCCGCAATATTTTGATACAGTATGCATCATGTCGCCGATCAGACAATGACTCGATTTAAGTGATTTATAAATAAACCTTATTTACAACACTGCTCCCTGTCAAATAAAATTTCGTCTCGAAATTATAAATAATGCTGCTATATACAATTTATGCCCAGAGGAGCAACAGGACAAAAAGTTGTGAAAATACTTCAAAATAAAATTATACTTGAACATTTTTAAGTTTTCTCCTAACATTGAACTTGGTTAAAATACAAAATATATATGTACCTTCAAACATGACATGTAAATACAAACAATATATAACTCTATAATCAAAACATTTCAACATCACACACATTTTAAAAGTTTACAGTTCGTGAAAATATTCAAATGTTCATTTATTCAAACGACTGTACTTTGGGCATGTGACCACACTCTTCAATCTTGTTTGCTCTTCTAATCTTCTTTTGGGCATCTTACGTACATCAATTTTGGGACACACAGATACTGGAGATGAGTTGTTCTTACGGAGTTGGTTATATTTAAGGACGATATTTTGTCTTAATTGTTTTTCTTTAATTAACTTGTCCTCAGCGTTTTCCAGTTTAGAGTTTAAATCTCTTTTTGTATTCTCACACTTTGAAATATATCTCTCAAATGCTTCCCTCTCCTCCTTCAGGGTTTTCTCTAGTTCCAAAACTCTTTCATCCGATCTACAGATAACTTTTCGTTTCTCTGTCATGTTGACATCACCTTCTAGTGAACTGGTATCTATCTCCTCCTCCACTTCGAAAATGACCTCTCCTACTTCAATTTCTTCTACCATGAATTCTTCCTGTGCATTCCCAACAACAACTTCCTGTGCAACACCTGGAACTGTTTCAGAGACTGAAGACGGAACATGTTTTACTAACATTGACGCATCTATTGGAATTAAATGACAATTTTCTCCTATCGATACGTGGAATTTAATATTCTTATATTCAAGATATGCTTCACCAGATAGTGGTGTTTTTAAACTTTGAATCATAGATCTGTGTTTGGGGAATTTGGAAAGGTGTTTACGCCATTTCTCTTCGGTGGTTCCTTTAAATTTACAAAGGGTGCAGAAATATGGGACTTCATTCGGAAGTGTGTGTCTTTTCAAATAATGGTCAATTGCTTGTCGCTTTATCCCTTTGAAACTACATTTAGAACAGCTCAAGATCCACATTCTGGAAAATATCAAATTGAGTGGGTCATAAATAAATGTTTAACCTATATTTATATATACAAAATACTGGAACACAAATATACAGGGTTTTACATGTATAGGAAAACTCTTGCTACACATGTATATTACATAAGAAAACTTGGATAAAATTATACCCTATCCGGATGCCCTACATGACATGGTTTGAGCTTATCGTAATGGATAATTTCCCTTTTATTATTACGGAAAATTTCATATAAAACTGGACTGATAACCTTAGTTATTTTAAATGGCCCAACCCATTGGTTTCTTAATTTCTTATTTATGGTATTGTCAAATTAAGAGAGTCCACTTGATAGTGATGCTGAGAGATTCTGGTGTCGTTGTCTCTTTTCTGACGTTGAGCATAGGTATTCAAGTGTTCTCGTACGGTCTGGTACACTTTTTCTAAGGTTTTCTCTAGCTTTTGAGTGTAATCTGTACTACTCTGGAAGTTACATGTATTCGAGTCTGAAAATAAGATGTTCCTTGATAAGTTAACCTCTCTTCCGAGCATTAGATAGTTTGGTGTGTACCCTGTAGCTGGATGTACACAACTTCTGTAAGCTGCCATTAATAGATGAATGTGGTTATCCCAATTTGTGGCATTGGCATTAACAAAAGACTTTATCATGCCAGCAAGGGTTCTGTTAAACCTCTCTATCATTCCGTTTGATGCTGGGTGATAAGTTGTTGTGCGGGTTTTATGAATCTCTAACATTTTGCACACTTCTTTGAATAACTCGGATTCGAAGTTTCTTCCTTGGTCACTATGGACTTCTAATGGTGCTCCATATCTTGCTACAAATTCTTTCAAGAACTTTTCAGCTATAATGTCTGCATTTTGATGGGGAATTGGATAAGCCTCAATCCATCGGGTGAAATAATCGCCTATAACCAGAATATATTTATTTCCTCTTCTGGTAGTGGTGAGAGGGCCCATTATGTCCAATGCTACCCTATCCAATGGTCCACCACTTCTGTAGTCCATTATTGGTGCCGACATCTTTGGAGACGGGTTTTTATTTCTATTACAATTTTCACATGTTTTTATATAGCTGGCAATGTCTTGGCCCATTTTGTACCATGTGACAAATTGCTTCATTTTCTCTTTAGTTTTGTTCACTCCCAAGTGTGCAGCGTACTTGGTATCATGGAATGCCATCAGAACCTCCTTTTGTAGGATGGATGGTATGATCAATTGAAGGTGATGAACATCTCCCGGTCCTTTCAACCATTGTTGGTAGACAATGCCATCTTTTCTTGTGATGTTCTGCCAATTGAGCCAGTATTGGCGTACTGCAGGGTGCAAACTTGCTACCTCTTCTCTACACGGAATGGCATTCTGGTCCTTCCATTTGTGTATATGTTTCAGGATTTGGTCTTCTCTCTGAAAATGTTCTACTTCCTTGTTGCTGTATTTAGCTAACCAATTCCTATTAGCCTCCTTCTGACTTTGTTGTCGTGTTGTCATTCGTATCTGAGCTTTTGTTGATCTCTCCTGTTGTATTTTATTTATGTCCTGGACATCATCAATATCCTTATTAAATTGATGCCATTCCACTTCTATTTTCTGACATGCCTCACAGTTCCGGTTGTACTTTCCCTTCTCGTAATGTGTACAAAGTTTGTCGTCATAGTTCAATCTGGATAATGAGTCAGCGTTGCCATGTTTTAAACCAGGACGGGTCAGTATTTCAAAGTTGTATTGTGCAAGGGACTCGATCCATCTTGCCAGCTGACCTGTTGGATCCTTGAAGGAGTAAAGCCATTTTAAGGCACTATGGTCAGTCCTTAAAATGAATTTGTTGCCTGCCAGATAATGTTTAAATTGGTGGATAAATGTAACCATGGCTAACAGCTCCCGTCTGGTTACACTATAACGCTGTTGTGTTTTGTCTAACCGTTTTGATGCATATGCAATCACCTTTTCCTTTCCGTCTTGGACTTGCTGTAAAACTGCTCCAATTCCTACATTGGAGGCGTCACAATCTAAGACGAATTGGCCTTCCGGTCTTGGGTATGCAAGAATAGGTGCTGTGCATAATGCTGATTTTAATGTTTCAAACGTGGTTTGTGTTTTTTCTGTCCACTCAAAAGGGATGTCTTTTTTGGTCAAATTTGTCAATGGTGCAGCTATGGTGCTAAATCCCTTTATAAACTGCCTGTAGTAGTTGCATAAGCCCATAAATCTCTGGACTTCCTTGGCATTGACAGGTGTCTTCCACGATTTCACTTTCTCAATGATACTAGGGTTAGGTTTTACCCCACTTTTCCCTACGATGTGACCTAAGTATAATATTTCATCTTTAATTAGGTCGCATTTGGACGGCTTTAGTTTTAGTCCAGCTTCCTTTAATCTACCAAAGACCTCCTCAAGATGTTCGAAATGCTGGTCTATGTCCGAACTGAATATAATTATATCATCGAGGTAGATAAGTATTGTTTGCCATTGGAGACCCCTGAATATTAACTCCATGCACCGTTGGAAAGTTGATGGCGCGTTGCAAAGACCAAACGGCATTTTTGTGTACTCAAAGAGTCCAAATTTAGTAATGAAAGCAGTCTTTGGAATGTCATTTTCCTCGACTTGAAGCTGCCAATATCCACTTTGGAGATCTAAGCATGAAAAGATAGATGCTGAGTGGAGACAGTCGATACACATATCGATTCTTGGTAAGGGATGTGCACATTTGACTGTGGAATCATTCAGAAACCGATAGTCAATGCACCACCTAACTGTGTTGTCCTTCTTTCTAACCAGAACTACATTAGATGCCCAGGCGGAAGTAGATGGTCTTATCACACCACTGACTAATTGTTCTTTCAGATATTTAGCCTCCTCTTTTTCAAATCGTATAGGTGTTCTGCGTAAAGGCTGTCTTATTGGTGCTGCTCCCGCAGTGTCTATCTTGTGTTTCAAAATGGAACATGATCCTAATTCTGTTTTGTTAGATGCAAATGCATCTTGATTTTTAACTAGTAGTTGTTGTAACTTTCTCTTGTGTGTCTCGCTTGTAAGATTTACAGTACTTCTGTCATACAAGTCCTGTAGGAATTCTGGTATCCTATGAATATCGGCCTTATTCATAGATTTATCTTTATTCTCTACATTTCCAACTTTCCTGATTCCTTTGGGTACCTCCCAAAAATCCGGAATTACAATCGATTCGTCTTCGATATAATGCTTCTGGTCTCTATGATCATGATGCAAATGAACACATGTTCCCTTCATGTTCTCGTTTGAACTGAAACTACTGCTTATCCCCTCTGTTCTAGATACTTCCTTAATCTCTTGTACCGGATGGAGCTCTCCAAGAATGTAGTTTCTTCTAAGTTTGACAGGGTGGTTGTCAAGGTTAACCAATCTCACTGGAATACTTTCACTATATGGATCCACCAATGCACGTGCAACTATGAACTTTCGATCATCCTCCACCACAGGTTCGATAACTGTATATCTTGAGGACAGATCTTCACTGTTCAATCCTTTGGCAGATATAATAATCTCCGAATTAGCTGGAATAGTAATAGGTTCCTTTGTTATTACTCTAGCTATTTCGTCACTGTGCCTCTTGGTTTCACATTCTATCCAATCTCCATTTATCTGTATTCCTTTCCTGGAATTGATAGTTATGTCTTTCTCATCTATGATATCACATCCTAACAGGATGTTATCCCCAATTGGAGCTATGTAAACAGGCCATATGAACGTCTCATTTCCTAACCTCATTTCAACATCAGCTACCCCCTTAGTTGTCATGTGTTTCCCAGCCTCAGCAACTACCAGATTTCTTGTCGCTGGTTTCAGTTTAGGCCTAACACTTTCTGGAATCTTATCATATATCTCCTCATTGAGTACTGTCACCTCTGCTCCAGTGTCTATAACCGCCCTGGTTTCAACCTTGTTCACAACAACAGGCACCGTCATGGAAGCTGCAGCAATTCTGTCAATGACAATATTCCCTCTTGTCATTTCGGACAAATTCTCAGCTTTATTACTGGTTACAACACTAGGTCTAGGTTCAACTGGTTCCTTAGATTCCTCAAACAATACCCGGGTCCTGATCTATAGTACTGAGGTCTCTTTCATATGGTCTATTAACATCAACTTCAATGAATTCAGTTTCATATTTCAAAAATTTTTCTGTTTCTATACAATCTTCACTTTCAAGGGCTGATACTTGGCCGACAGTTCCAGCCCCATCTAGTTTAAAGATGGTCTCTGTTGCTGACTAGATCTTGGTTTATGATTGGTCGATGACTTCTCTGATTTGTCAGCTTTGGGACAATTTCTCTTGTAATGACCTTCCTCTTGGCATCCATAACATTTTACTTTCTGTCCCCTTTCTCCATTGAATGTGCGGAGTTGTGTTTTCTGTTTGTTATGAGGTCTGTTCATCTTCCTCATTTCCTCGTGAATAAGATCTCCAACAGATTTGGTAATGCTATCAGTAATAGAGCTTGTGAGTGAATCCTTGATGTCTCTTTCAAATTGATTCAAACGTTCTTCTGTTACATAGCGTTTACCTCCTACTTTTCGTACTTCCAGCTCTTGGCAAGTCTCAAAGTCAGACATGTATGTTGTAGAAACCTGAAGATCCTCACTTTGTATCTGTCTGACATATTTATCCTTTGATCCTCTTTTATATGTCTCGCACAAAACCACTTGATGGATAGCTTCGGTCATTGAGGTAATTCGTTTCGTTAACAAATCTAATGCAATGCTTTGGTCTGGTAGGCCTCTTAGCATGTATTCGACACTCAGTGCCCCATGTGTACTGCTATCTATTGTGGGAAACGACTTTCTGACCATCATTTCAACTCGTGACGCATATTCCTGAATAGTCTCTCTGTTGTGCTTTTTCAGTGTATATAACTCCTGGCGGTATGTCTCTGGGTATCCATTATCCCCAAAACGGCGAGCCATTGCTGCACAAAGTGACGAATATGATGATTTCACATCAACTGATAGAAAGGAGGCATATACCATAGCGTCGTCCTTTAAAGCTGTCAGTAACTCCACTGCCTTAACATAAGGTGTCCAGTTGTTGAGCTCTGCAATAAGCTCAAACTGCATATGGTAAGCTGTCCATGGTTCTTTACCATTATAGCATGGAACTCTTGTTCGACGACCATGATCCTGTGGTTTATATATGTCGCTAGCACTTCCTTGATATAGGCCATTTCGAACCGGTACAAGTGCTGAGCATCCTTCATTCGACTGCTGGTTAAAACAAGGATTCCTGTACGAAACCGGAATTAAATGTTCAGGGTAATTCTTCAGTGCACATTGATTTGCCTGTTGGTTTTGCCCTGTTTGTGCTGATCCAACTGACTGTGGCTGACTGAAAGTTGTTGCAGTGCTACCAATTGAAGTAAACTGTGTAGATGAATCTGGCATTGTGCTTCTAGCAGTAGCTTGATTTATCTCCCCATGTTGAGACGACTGCATAATTGATGGAATGGTACCACTAACTGTATGACAGGATGGGTTATTCAGGAAAGGCTGTTGACTCAGATTGAGGTTGGTTGGAACTGAACTAATGGTATGTTGCTGACTAAAAGTTGTAATTGTTCCATCTTGCTGAATAATTGGTCTGTGTCTTCCTGTAATTTCCTGGTAATTGGCTCCTGACAGAGTGTTCATCATGGGCACTGTGGCTAGTTCTTGTGCTGATGATTGGATAATGGGTGGAGTATCACCTGTAATGGTCTGATATGATGCATTCTGGGATTTCAGTTTCTGTAGCTCCATTCTCAGTTCTTGTATCTCATTATTTGCGACTCGAGACATGCTTTCTCTTAATGCATTGTATTTTTCGGTCATGGATTTAAGCTCTTCTTTCAGCATCAAAATCGAGTGGCTGTCATTTTGATTTGATTTTTGATTGTTCATATACAAATCAGTATCACTTAAGGACTTAACTGGAATGGAAATTGATTTTTGGTTTTCTCATTATCAATGCTTGAAATTTCAGACTCAAAATCAATTAAACTTTGGGTTGTTTCCCCTTTTTTATACTCTAAATTTCCACCCAATGAATCTGACTGGAAATCATTATTTGGTATGGGAATGCTATTAGGTGTAATTACAGTTTTCATACTTATCTCCCTTTGTGGATTTACCCAATTCATATTATGGGCTAGAGGGTTAATGCTTAACCCAGATGGACCTGGTTGAGAATCAATTCTTGAAATTGGCATATTATTACCAGTAGGTACCCCTTCAAAATTAGGAATGACTTGTTTCCTTAAATTATACCGATGCATTCTGTTTGTGAACACAAGAGTTTTCCTTTACTTGTATAAATATTACAATGCAAAACAGTATATATGAGAATGTCAATGGAATGTGTGTTGTTGTTTTCCCTGCAACTTACTTTTAATGTATATAATAGCTTTTATTTGAAATCAACTTGAGATTAGGATTTATCTTTGTTGATAACCCTAGTAATGTTCAAAAAAAATTTGTTATAGTTTGAATCGACTTCAGATTAAAATTTTTATCTTTGTCGATGACCCTAATAATGTGCAAGAAATTTTAAGTTGAATCGACTTCAGATTAACATTTATCTTTGTCGATAACCCTTATAATATTCTAGTGAGTTTATATTAAATCAACTTCAGATTTAATTTATCTTTGTCGATGACCCTTATATGTTCTAATGAGTTTACATTAAATCGACTTCAGATTGAAATTTATCTTTGTCGATGACCCTTATAATGTTCAAATGAGTTTACATTAAATCGACTTCAGATTTAAATTTATCTTTGTTGATGACCCTTATAATATTCAAGTGAGTTTATATTAAATCGACTTCAGATTTAATTTATCTTTGTCGATGACCCTTATATGTTCTAATGAGTTTACATTAAATCGACTTCAGATTGAAATTTATCTTTGTCGATGACCCTTATAATGTTCAAATGAGTTTACATTAAATCGACTTCAGATTTAAATTTATCTTTGTTGATGACCCTTATAATATTCAAGTGAGTTTATATTAAATCGACTTCAGATTTAATTTATCTTTGTCGATGACCCTTATATGTTCTAATGAGTTTACATTAAATCGACTTCAGATTGAAATTTATCTTTGTCGATGACCCTTATAATGTTCAAATGAGTTTACATTAAATCGACTTCAGATTTAAAATTTTTCTTTGTTGATGACCCTTATAATATTCAAGTGAGTTTATATTAAATCGACTTCAGATTTAATTTATCTTTGTCGATGACCTTATAATGTTCAAATGAGTTTACATTAAATCGACTTCAGATTTAAATTTATCTTTGTCGAAAGTAGCCCTATTTAAACTTGAAGAAAATCAGCTATGGATTAAAATTTATCCTGGCTGACAATTATTTAGGGGTTATTTTGTTTATTCAACTGGATTAAAAATTTATCCTAATTGAATTATAGCTAATATGATAATTTATCTCACCAATCTTTACTGTCAGTCTTCTCTCTTTGATGAATTACCTTTTTTTTTAAAGGCCAAGGGGCTTTAAAAATAATTTAAATTTTTTTAACTTAAAAAGTAATTTTCTTAAAAAAGAAAATTTTTCACCGCTGCCACCAGTTTAATAAATGTTGTCTGTGTTGAAGCTCTTGTTTTATGTGTTTTCAGCTAAATAGTTTTATAAATAAAAACAAGTCTGTAAATTCCAAATAATTATTAGATAATTATCAGCAATAATCAAATATTGACAATGTATAATGCAATTAACAATCTGGAAACTCAATCAGTTGAACATCAAGGGATATCGGGACAACGTGTATTTGTTTACCTGTTCTGCTTGAGTAATCGTTCAGAATTCAAAAACGGACTATAAATTCCGGTATTTATATCAAAACAAGGGAAATCATTACGCCTAAAAATAGTACATAAACATGGCTGACAAGGTCACTTGCAAAGTGAAACTTGACAGAACAAACGTAAATTTAGACGATTACAGTTGCATAAAGTATTAGAGGAACCTTTAACATTTAACTAAAGTAAGTTTACAAAGATTCATTACAAATTCCTACATAATAACAAGTTTAACTGCCTGTGACGTCAAATAACACCAAAGTTGACATGCCGGCTTCCCGCAATATTTTGATACAGTATGCATCATGTCGCCGATCAGACAATGACTCGATTTAAGTGATTTTTAAATAAACCTTATTTACAACACCATATATATCCGTGACCAATTCCTTTTTTCGCTCGTTAGAACAGTTTGAGACGCTCACAATTTTACATGCAATTTCTAATGCAGTGAATGTAAAAATACTACATTGTTTTAAAAATTACCAAAATTTTATCTTGCAAGATCTGAGAAAAATTTAACCACTTTTTAAAACTTAAATTTATGCAGGAGCTTACGGCTAAAAAATTGCACACATCTAACTACTATTGACCAAATCAGAACACAGCGTAGTATTCAGTTCTGTACTTCATGTAGTGTACACAATCTGGTAACCTGTTACTGGTACGTTATACCTTTACACACATGGATTATATATATGATATATATTCCTGATATGATATATACACATATAATGATTAATTGCATTAGAGAGATACGCTTACTATATCTTAGTAAGTTTATTTTTATTATTTGCAGTTAAATAATAGAATTTTGGTAAAAAAGGATATGAGATAAAAGATTTCTGAACTTTGATTTTAAAAAATGCCTTTTTCTACAAAGGCTGAACTCATTATTGAGAATTTTTTTGTTTCATTTGTCACACTTTTAGTTTCCACTAGTGAATTCTTCACCATTACGGTATTATATGGCCCTTATGCAGTGGAAGCAGCTCTGGACTTGTACTAGTGCTTGAATGTTTTTAAAAGCAGCATACATTTTTATGCAGATTGACCTCAATTTAATAACAAACGATGTTATCAATTATTAGTTCATGATTTTCGCTAAAATAATAGCAATAGAAGAATTAATATTAAAATTCACAAAGAAGGTACATGCTAAACATTTTCTGAAAGTCATAAATCGTCGTGAACACAATATGCAAATTTGTATGGAGGGAAGTTAACTGCAAGTTTCCAATCAAAGTAGGAAACTATAAACAGTATAACTTGATTGCCACATTTTGTGAAAACATTGGGGCATTGCAAGTGTAGAGATAAGAAATTAATCAGGATAGTTAATTAAATCTATCGGTTGCTGGCAGCTCGACCCATCTAGCGATCTCATGATTATATGCTTGGACCATACTGGGACGATTCCCAGTGCTCGACCCACAGAGCAGACCAGCGCGTCCCCGGGTGATGGATAGGGGAGACCCTCTCGTTGGGGGGTTGCCAGGTACGGAAAGCCTTGCCGTGGACCATAGTGGGTAACGTGTTTGGAGAGTGCCACGCTCCTTGCACGATAAAGATACCGTTTGCAGATTTCGAGAAAGAGTATGCTAATTGTAGCCGCTACAAAAGGCTAAATTCTCCGACCCTACCGAATACTCCGTACTTTTCCAGTGGCAGTCAAAATTGTGTTCCATCCCACCCCTTTTTCAAGTTGTTCCCCCCGTTCTGAAAATAGCTGAAATACTGCTCGCTGGACGTAAAGCAAACATTCAATCAATTAACCAAAATCATGATTCTGTGCACACCTGTCCAGGTAAATATTTCCCGAGGCATTAATTAATGGAAGGTACCTCCCCCCCCCGCTTCAACCCGTTGAATAAACAATCAACAGGAAATAGTAACAAAATCTCAGTGTTTTGGCTAGCACTGTTTCGTGCTGTCCGCAGCAACTCGGATAGCACTACGGCAAAAAAATGTTGTTCATTTTTCTTAATTGACGTCCTGCTTCCGCTTTTAAAGCCGTGTTAAAATTCAAATAATGATTGATTGGATGTTTGCCTAACGTCCAGCGAGCAATATTTCAGCTATATTAAGACATGAACAAGTTAACAAGTAATTAATCAATTCGGGAATCAAAGGAGTAAATATTTTGAAGGCCACTGGAAAAATATGGGACGGAAAACTTAGTCTTTTGTAGCAGCTACAACGACCTACTCTTATCGGTATCTACAAAAGGGATCTTTAGCGTGCAAGGAGCGTGGCTGTCTCCAATCACAAGACATCAAGGTATGGATGTCAATGTAATAAAAACATATTGCTTACATTGTTTAAAATTCGGTGCATTTTCTGGCTTCGACGAGAAAATGTATATCGTTTTAAAACCTAAATAATAAATAAGTGTGTAAAAAACTTCAAAATATAAAAATACTTAACACCACTAATATAAATAAACATTTCTTATTTCAAAATTCTCGGGATGATATGGTCTTGTGGTTAAAATCATCTGTGAACAAACTAAGCGCTACCTTTAAACATGAACATGTAGCAGGTGATCAATTTTCATTAATATAGCTAATGAGTAATAGTTTTAATTGTCTCCAAATCAGCTAATGAAAGGCATTCACTGAAAAACATCTCTGTATTTATTCATTATCCCATGTACATAAAAAAGGACTGCAGTAATGAAACGCTCGAGTGATATTTAATTTTTGTTTGTTAGCTGAGTGAACGATATATATTTCAAATCTGACGCTCGTCTACAAATCAAATTTTACGGTTCAAATGATACAAAATTTCGTGCCTATGGTCTCACTTAAACCGTTTAAGTTTGGGGCGTAACCCAAAACTCACCGTATACTTGCTTAACTGATTTTGGTCAAGAAAACATTACAAGACTGTCACATGGGTTATATAAAAAAACAGTAATTTTCAACCAGAAAGAAATCAAAATTTCATATTGCTACAGTTAATCATTCAAAAATTGTAAATCTTAAAAACATTTCTAATGTATATATTGTGACACTCAGGAAATATAGTTTTTAATTGCTTTGCACTTTACGAATGCTTAAGAAAGTAACATAAAATAAGAACAGTTAAACAACCATAATCTTTGCAGTTCATCCTTTTAAGATTGTATATACTCAATTTGTCATTTTAATTTTATGTTAAAAATGTTTTCTCTGTTTGTATTTGTAATTACATTTTTAGATTACCTTTCCCACCGAATGGAAAAACGTCTGCTGCAGAAATATTAGTTGCAGAAGGTTATCCAGTCGGCATTGCGATAGACCCAGTTAATAACTGTCTTTACTGGTCTGACTACTACACAAACAACATTAAGAGATCGACGGTTGATGGATCAAATATAACTACAATACTTTCCACAGATTTGTCAAGTCCTTGGGGTTTGACATTGGATTTAGAAAATGGGCAAGTACATTTGCAATAACGCATTAAAATTGTATGGTTTTATTTGCTACAGCATATAATAGCTTTGTTGATGACTGTATTCTGATTTTTCTTCAATGTCACAAACAACGAAAATTCCATGTATACGCACGACGTTTTGTATATAAATTAACAGCGACTGCTTCGTTCATTTAAGATTGATTTGATGTTTACGTCCAGCGAACAGTATTTCAGGTATATTCAGGACGCGAACAAGTTAAAAAACAATAAATCAATTCGGGAAAGATGAACCACAGTACAAAAATTTTAAAATTCTTCTGGAAGAGTATGAGGTATGGGTAACTGAAGACAATTTAGCCTTTGTAGCAGATACAACGAGCCTACTCGTATCTACATCTACAAAAGGGGTCCTTAGCGTGCAAGGAGCGTGGCACTCTCCAAACGCATTATCTACTGTGGTCCGTGGTCAGGCTTCGGTATTATGACCTGACAACCTCTCAACGAGAGGGCATTATCTATTCGTCACCTGGTGACGCGCCATGCAGCTCTGTGTGTCGAGCAATTGTGAACTCTCACAATTTCGTCCAGTTGTTCATTTTAATGGAGTTTAGATAAATATTGAACACTTACTTTTTATTTACAAAAATAAACATGCTATTTATTAAAATTTAATTCATATAACTAAAGAACTAATGTGGTTAGGAAAATATATATTAGATATACTGTTCGGTATCTATACAATTACTGAAAATCTATGTAGTTAAACACTATGTGATTCTACGTCTGTAGCAAGTAGTTATATTGAATTAAATAATTAAATTTTATTTAAAATCGTTTATAGAATAACATAACCACGTCCCGTATGCTATCGTTCTTGTATTGTTGTCTTGCCTGAAACAATAGTCACTGGAGGCGAGAAATATATTTGGGAAACCTTCGGCGGCTGCGTCAACACTTGAACATTTTGCTTTATATCTTTGTGAGCTTAATATATAGGTCCATCCAATTTGGTCCAGTGGTAGCTATGATGAGTACTTGCCAGTCAGTCACCTGACCTTGACCTCAATTTCACAGTTCAGCGACTGTTTTTCGATTATGGCAGTTCCTCTGTAACCATGCATGATAGGATGTCAATATTTCGTATATAGGTTGCTGATTAATAGTACATGTACATGACTATCTGGCAGGTTTCACCTGACCTTTGATCTCAATTTCACGGTCCTGCGACTGTGTTAACGTTTTTGTATTATGGCAGTTCCTCTATAACCATGCATGGTAGGATGACAATATGTCGTATACATGTTGCTGATGAATAGAAAAAGACTGTCTTACAGGTGACCTTGACATCAATTTTACGGTCCAGCGACAATGTTAAGGTTTTTAGATTATGGCATTTCCTCTGTAACCATGCATGGTAGGGTAACAATATTTGGTATAAAGGTTGCTGATGGTAGGTGTCACCTGACTTGACCTCAATTTTATGGTCCAGTGACTACGTTAACGTTTTAGATAAGGGCAGTTCCTCTGTAACCATGCATGGTAGGATGACAACATTTGGTATATAGATTGCTGATGCCTAGTACATGTACATTAGTGTCTGATATGTGTCACCTGACCATGACCTCAATTTCACGGTCCAGTGACTACGTTAAAGTTTTTGGATTAGGACAGTTTCTCTGTAACCATGCATTGTATATTTTAAATGAAAATAGAATTTAATGCTATTTACGTAATGCTTATGGCGAAATTTTTTTCTTTACTACTGCGGAATGCAGGCGAGACTTTTCTGTGTCCACACTTATTTATATATATGGATAAAGAGTCCTCTAAAGTTATCAATATTCCGTTTACATGCGGTGATTTACAACTAATTGAAACATGAATCCTTTGATCTTTTTAAGAAAAAAAAGAGACGACGAGTATGTATGCTCCAAATTAAAACACTCTGATCATATTGCATGAATGGTCAAAAGGTCACGTGTGCCTGTAACACGCAAGGGAAAACAGCTATGCAATAATGAACTACAATTAGAACCAATAATGCACAGAAAACTCGCATTATGTCAAATGTTATTTTGATTTTCACTGCAAAACGATAGATCGAGCTTCAAATGTCAGCTTTTCATTTGTTTATTCGAATATCGGACGCACCATAATAAACACCGCCTTCCTTGTTTATCACCAATTATTGATCAGCGTCATTAAGGGGCCTATTCATGCGAAACGTAATTTATAGCACCGCTTTGCTCGTTAGAAAAATACACTCTGCTTCGCGTTCGAAAGTGTATTTGTCTAACTCGGAAGACTGAGCTATAAATATAACATGTACTCTTTTGCAGTCATGATCATGTAAATTACACGCGAGTTGCGCGGGTGTTTTTCATTTTTGCTTCATTTAACGGAAACTTTTTATGTAAAACGTTGCATTTTTCAGGAAATGTCTGTGACAAACGATCTTTATGCTTTAAAACAAAGAAACGCATAGCGTTTTTTGAATTTTCAAAATGCAAATTATGTATTTACTAGGTGTAATAAAATGGTCAATTTAATCATTTATTTTTTTATAGTTTTCAACTTTAAAAGTCTTTTCATTTGATTTTGGCTCTCCAAAAAAGCACATCATTTCTATCGTCTTGAAATTTGGCTAACGTTTTTCACGTGAAGTTTGTGGTTACTTCGACAGCTACCGTAAAGTGTATAAAAGGACGAGGTTTAAAGCTTGAGTTTATTATAACGTTAAAATAATCACAAGACATGGTAAAACCCGGCTACTCGAAATATCGTCTCCAAAGTGAGATTACACAAACTGAAAACGTAACCTAGAGCACAATTTATCAGCTGTGGAACAATTCCTGCAGACTGGCTCTACTAATGACCACCCGAAAAATGGGCGACATCGCATAACGACTCATGGTAAAGATTGCTTCATCCGGGTCTTTCTTCAACGGAATCGAATCATTCCCGCAACAGCCACTGCAGTAGAATTTTCTTGATGGAGAAGAATCAGCTTTGCATTGTCCGCAATCGACTTTGACAATATAGCATGAAACCCAGAAGGCCGTATGTTTTAGCAGTTTCGACACCGTTAGAAGAGTCCAATGGTGCAACATATTGAAGAGCTGAACATTCCGCACTTGGCGAAGAATTTGGTTCAGCGACGAGTTCCGTTGTTCTGCTACAGAAATGTAAGGAGAAAATCCGTGTATACCGTCACATGAAAGAACATTTTTTTCTCCTCCTATGTCCAGGAAGTGCATAGCTTGATCAGAGGTAGCGTCTTGATGAATGCGACGATCTCATATTACCTTAATACAGACCTGCAATTTAACGGATTTAGGTACAGAGACAAAATTCTCCCACCTCACCTCATGTTCGCTATTGCCCGACAGAGTGAATTGTTTCAACTGGACATTCCTTGGTCCCATACAGCGCGCGCTTTACAAGAAACTATCATGAGCGGAACAACATTAATGTGTTATCATGGCCTTCCAAATCACCGGATTTTAATCCAATTGAACACTCGTGGAACCAACGTCAACCGCCCTTCAGACCCTCGATCAGCTCCGTCAAATGTGGCAACAGGAATTGCGAACCATCCGACGTAATATCATAAGAACATTGATTGACGCATAAGTAGTCATACATTGACTAACTTAAACGTGACTGGAAGTGTGATAAATTGACTTTTTTTCACCAATCTGTAAGAAATACATTGTACTTTTCAAAATCTATATTTATGCGGTTTTTTTTGTTTTTTTGTTTTGAGTAAATTTTGTCTAATTCTGCGATAGATTTTTTTTAACTATAAATGCAGTGAAAACACCAATCTAAAAGACGAATTTTGACTGAGTAAAGGACGAAAATGACTTTGACCAATTTTACTGATAAAATGGATACGCTCATGCAATAGAAGATACAGAGATAATGTTTGTGAGACATTTTTTGACCGACGCAACGAAAATACCACAGTATTCAAATTTTGACTGAGTAAACGGATAAATGACTGCGACAGTCAAACGTGAAAGACACAAAATAACGGTCACAGCAAAAATAGTAATAGATTTCATTGATATTGATATTCAAATATTATTGAAATCAATTCAACAATAGACCAAACAAAACAAGAAGGCTCGGGAGACATCAATAAAATGTATTGGCACTTTCCATTATGTTAGCATTAAGAATTCGTAATTCACTTTACAGCTCCATGATGCAACACGTTTGTATTCAAATGACGAGCTGGTAATCCAATTGCTATCCACTGCAGTTCGAGAAGTTTGTAAGGTCTGCAGTACAGGGGTGATATTGTTTGAATTTTGAAGAGCATCTTATTTCTCCCACCATAATTCAAATCCTCTATTCCGAGACTAACGGTATGTCGATGTAAGACAAGTAACTTTCTTGTGCTTTGCCGAAGTTGAACAGATTTTACAGATGATTGCTTTAAAAGAGAACAGTTTCATCTTTTTCTTTAAGCCAGGGAATAAAACTGATAATGTATCATGCAATCACCGTTTTATTTACCATAATAGTAATATCTTTGAACAGATTTGTGTTCGTCCCAGAATTTCAGACCGATGATTTTAGCTATGATATGTTCTCTGTACCAAAAGTTGTGAAAAGTTTATAAGATAACGAAATATACAATGCCTCACGCCTTGCCAAAATCATTTGATGTATCTAAAAGTCAGTTGATAACATAATTCCTCCTAGTAAACCCAACAGGTTTAGACCAATCTTAAGCTGAATTATTATTGTCTTGGAGTTTTTTTAATTTCTTTACAGTAAATATTACTTTTCATTAATGATGGAGTTGGTATATTCATTTCTTACATGACGAACGGTAAGACAGTTCTATTTCGTAACAGGTTATATTTGGAATATATAGTTTATAGCAATGTTTAAAATGCAGTACTATTAGTACAACTCTGATTTACATATTCATTCAAAACCAATCACTTACAATCAACACTTTAGAGGTAATGTTATTTCAATAAATGAGGGATTTAGCTGATTAACGTTAAAATCACAAAT
This sequence comes from Limnoperna fortunei, assembly GCA_944474755.1. Lineage (NCBI taxonomy): Eukaryota > Metazoa > Mollusca > Bivalvia > Mytilida > Modiolidae > Limnoperna > Limnoperna fortunei. The sequence goes on along the minus strand of OX104111.1, from coordinate 83,013,575 downwards.
TACAGAATTTATTCCGAGACCATACTGGGTTCCATTGTTGGACACACAGAGCTGCTCAGCTCAACGCGTCCTTTCGTTAAATGGCTTCAGGTCATAATACAGAAAGTCTGACCGCGGATAAGGATCATGGGACTCTTTAACGTTACCCACATTGTCCATCAGTCTTTCCGTATTATACCCTGATCACCCCCCCCCCCACACACACACACACACACAAATAAATAAAATTTTAAGTAATTACATGTGTATATAATGGACACATACACAAACAATATGAACAAATCGATGATCTATTTTTCTTTAGTATTACATTTATGAAAATTGCCAGAAACACTTAGTTTAAAAATACTCTGCACATATTAAGAGAATTTTGTACCTTAGTAAATGTTAATTATTGCATCTGATGACTACTTAATAATTTTTAGAGCTATTTCGTTGTGCCCCCAATAACATATATGTTGTATATTTTTTTAATAATTACAATCGGTAACAGCCTTATCAATCTATTGTGGCCTAACTATTTGGTTTAGTCCTGGTTTGCCCACATTTAATTAGCAAACCAGGACTAATTTTATACAAATCAATTAAGTTAAATAAACAAAAAAGACAATGGGTTCACTGACCATGAAGATCTAAAGTCTGCTCCATCTTAATAGGTACAAAAAATGTTTAAAATGTATATACTAAATTAGTTTTTATATATTTCACTGTTCAGAAAGAAAAGTGATAATAGCGTTCTATATTTTTTTAATGTTTGGGGGTGTCTTTTTTACTTTATTATATTTGTGTTGAAAAATGAAATATGATTTTTGTGTTGAAAATATGAAATTGTATTTTAAACAAATGATACTCTTATTTGATGATTTTTTTACCTATATAAAAAGAATATTTTTAACATTCAAAATGTCTCGTAGATGTTATGACGAGAGTGCTAAACTTTCTTCTTCATCTTTTTGTGCCATCCTCCAAGGTGGTTGGTAGTGCGTGGTCCTTCTGTATGGTAGTGGTTCCATAAAAAAACGTCCTTCTACCCAGTTAATCGGTAACATAGTCTGTGATTGATGCTATGTTTTGTATATTGTCAGCGTAGTCTATATCTTCCAGGGCATTCAGAGCAGTAAGATTATTATCTTATGTTATTTACCATGTTATTCATTAAGCCAAACCTGTATTTATTTTTTTTCTATATAAAATGTTCATCAATTATTATCCTTTAAAATAAATCGTTTCTTTCTTTGTTATAAAAAAACAATATTTTTTTATATGTAAAATACCAATGAATTCTATTGCATATCGTCGCTGAGCTTCCAAAATGTCGTATATTACAAATTGAGCGGTTATGAGTTATTCATATATTTGGGTTTGGGGGGAACATATCTTGGGTCTTACAAAATATAGTATACCTGTAGCTAATGAAAACCTGTCAAAATGACATGTGACAAAATATCGAATATTTATTGGTAGCATATTGGTTATTCCAAACTTTGTATCAATTATGAAAACGTTGACAATGTTGATCATGTGTTGATAACAGCTTATCAAAAGGAGTAATTTTTATATTTGACATTGCTTCATTATATTTAAAAATAGATATAACAGAAAACAAATGGAAAATGAAGTTAACACAAAGATTTGAATAAAAATAGGAGATTTGAAGTTCAGAATAGATCTTATTAGAATTATCAGATGTGATATGCTTCTTTTTACTATAGAACTTCCCTTTTTCTGTGTGTTTTTGGTCCTTATGAGAAGGAATTACCATTTGGTACGATAAACATTTCTAATTATTTCATTTTTTTTATTCTAAAGTACCAACTAAGTGAATGTTTAATGGACAATACAACATTTTGAAATTTATATATAAATTCTCCAGGACTGTATTGATCTTTTACAACATTTTGATATTTTATTAGTTCACTGAAAAATGCAAAAAAAATGATTAAAAAAATGTGGATATAAGTCTTGTTAAAAAATATGACAGCTTGCATTATTTTAGTTGACAAAATGGTAAATCTGGAGATATTTTAGCTTCCTGCAAATGAAATATCTAATTAAATCTAACAATATTTAAATTATATGAATGATTTTCTTGTATACTGAAAAGTTGCATAAACCTGTCATACAACATTTTGGAAGCTCAGCGACGATATGCCACATTTTTATCATTTAAATGGTTAAAAATACAGGTGAAAAATCAGACTATAATTTTCAAGAAATGAACTATAATTGCTAAAACAACAAAACACCTTATGTTGATATATACCCCTAATTAAAAGTGGGCAAACCAGGATGACATCAACTATTTCTAGAGAGATTTATAATAATAATACTTTATTCCAAAAGCAATACAGCTTATAGGATACAATACACAATAAATAATGCATATACAACACATAATATAATATAATATAATGCGGAGCATGGTATAGTATTAATGTCTATGAATTACGAATTTTCTCAGCAAGTGACAAATATTTTCCTAAGTTGTTAAGTTCTTTTATGTTATGCACAGACAATAATTGTATAAGTTTAAAGACAGAAGTATTTCTATAATAGTATGGTTTTATATATTTGACCCGTATATGTCTATATTTAGTACATTCAAAAATGAAATGATACTCATCCTCAATAGAGTTACAGTTACACATAGTACATAGTCTATCGTCAGTATAGAGCAACTTAAACCAATATTTCAGTAATTTACAATATCTACCGATATACAATGGGACTCTTCCTAGTTCATAATACACCATATAGTTAGTCGTATTTTTCTTAACCTTTAAAATTCTTTTCAAAAAGTTCAAATGTACAAGGCTTAAACACAGAACTTGGCTATACAAATGCTAATTATTGTCATGAAACAACGTTTTCATTTTTTGTGAATATATAAAAGTAGTTAGATTATAGAATATGCTAAATTAAAGTGGAAATGAAGATATAATGTATTATGTGTAACAAGACCAAGGCATAACATATGAGAGTTTTATAACAATTTGTTTATCCTTAGTCAAACAAAGACGAGTAAATCGACTTGAACTATTATGTTTTGTCAAATTTGATTTTTGTGAAAAAATATTTTCATTTCGCGTACATGTTTCTTTAATTTGTCCATCATTTACCAGTTTTAAAGAATGAATGATCATTTACTACCTGTTTCGGTAAGATCGTTTTTTAGGCGTTTCTGTTTTAGTTTGCTGATGCCGTTCTAGAACTTGGAGTTTTTCAAAATTTCATGGTTAATTGCCGGACGTTTCAATCGAACAACAATTTGTCCGTTAAACTACATAAAACAACTACAGAATGTGCGGGCTTCTCAGTTTTTAATGACTATTCCAAATAGTATAGCTTACTTCTTTGTCTTTAATGTTCAGATATTTTATTTCGTGTCAACGAGGGGGGTTGGGGCAGAATTTGCTGTCACAACTCAGTTGAAAAACAGATGCACAGATAACACTACAGAACTATTTCATCATCACTATTTCCACATCTTTTGGCCAAGTCCTTTGTTATTTGTACATTATTATTACATATAAAAATCTCCCTATTCCATAAAAAACTAGTATAAATGTTATCTCATAGACGTTCCTGCAATTCTAATTTAAAGGTAGAGCATGAAATATGACGTCAAAGCGGGGTTCGGAACCGTTATCGCTGGATTGCCAGTCAGTCTCTAACCAAGTGAGATGGAAAAGTTCTTCGATACCCTCATATTCGTTTTTGTTGATAACTAAACAATGTATTATTCATGGAAATAAAATATACTTACTGATATTTTCATTTGAATATTGCACACAACTATCAATGACGAAATCGGTTTTCATGTGTGACACTATCATTGTTTGCCTTTTACTGCCACTTGTAGCAATTTTTCAGCAATATCATTTTCCAGTTTTTACCGACGTTCGTCAGGAACTCTGGCAATTCTTGTCAATTAAGGTTGGAGGGGCCTCGGTGGCCGAGTGGTTAAAGTAGTTTGTCTACTATTGATCATGTGGTCTAACAACACTGAGATTGCGGGTTCGATTCTCACCGAGGGCAGGGTGTACTCGACTCCAATATTAATTGACAAGGATTGCCAGTTTTCACACCGCAGGTTGGGGGTTTTCTCCGGGTACTCCGGCTTCCTTCCCCAATGAAAACTGGACGCTATGATATAGCTGAAAAATTGCCGAAAATGGCGTTAAACATCATTCAAACAAACAAACATCAATTAAGGTTGGAGTTTAGCACACCCTGTCCGCAGTAAAGGTTGAACTGACAATCTTTGGGTTGCTAAATCAGTTGAACTAGTCAATCAGCTTTCAGCTTACAAATTAAATTATACAGAAATAGCAAAGTTTTCTTATTACTCAGCGGAAACAAGGGGGGTATTTGAAAGTTTTTTATTGCAATGTTGAATATCTAGATTATGTTATTTTATGCTCTTGCTTTTTCAGGTTAATTTACTTCGCAGACTATGCTCTTGGAAAAATTGAAAAGTGTAAATTAGACGGTAGCGCTCGGCGGATAATCATTAATAGTGATTACACTACAGGACCAGTAGATATCGCACTTGGTAATTATTGGGTATAATTTTAATATTCAAAACACGTTAGTTACCACACAGTCTCTGAGAAAACCATGCAAAACTGTCCACAAGTTCAACCAATTTTAAATAAATTTTGTACAATGAATGGGCACTACAAAAGGTGTTTTTTGACAAAATACTTTCTTAGGTATTCAAACAGTTTTTTGCAATGGCCTTTTGCATGTAAGTACCGGGAACCAGTTTTACTGCTTTTTACAGATTTTTTCATGAAAATATGACATCTTCGACAGCTAAAATTTTCAACTGAGACAATTAATTACAAAGAAAACATGGTATGTCTTCAATAAGGTACAATTGTGTTTATCTTTCAATGACAAAAACACAATTATGCTTTCGGACAAAATGAGGAAATAAGGGGAGATAATACTCTAAAACCCATGTCTAGAAAAAGCTAAAATATGCACACATTCAAAATCACTGTAGGATGCGCTTCAGTGAATATTTTCTTATTTCACTGGTTCTCTCTTATGGTACACTAATAGTGTTATTAATTGATGGCATGAAATTGCTGGGCAATGATGTCAGGTATATGTGAGCATACCGCAAAGTTGCCATTTTTTTAATTTGACAATTAATTACAAAGAAAACATGGTATGTCTTCAATAAGGTACAATTGTGTTTATCTTTCAATGCCAAAAAACACAATTATGTTTTCGGACAAAATGAGGAAATAAGGGGAGATAATACTCTAAAACCCATGTCTAGAAAAAGCTAAAATATGCACACATTCAAAATCACTGTAGGATGCGCTTCAGTGAATATTTTCTTATTTCACTGGTTCTCTCTTATAGTACCCTAATAGTGTTATTAATTGATGGCATGAAATTGCTGGGCAAATGATGTCAGGTATATGTGAGCATACCGCAAAGTTGCCAATTTTTTCTTTTTTTTTCAATAAAATATTGATCTTAGTGCCAAACAATAATTTATTTTACAAAACAATTTCAGAATTTTACACAATTCTATTATAGTCAGAGTTAATTAAACTGCAGACTAAGTTATTTTAATATATATACTCACTCAAAACAGAAAAACAACATACAAAAATGGGAATTTTACTTCATATATTATTTTAACAATTTATCATATGAATAATTTAAACAGAAATGTAAAAATTGGCTCAATTCTTGTTCATGAGTTTTTTTACCATGGAATATAACGTTTTGTCGCATATTATCAATAAATCACGTAAAAAATGTCAGTATATGTTGTGCCCATCATTTGCTTGTAACACAGCCCTTACTTTTCTTGGCATGGATTCAATTAAACGTTGAGAACGCACACGCGGTATCCTTTGCCACTTATATTGTTATGATTGTTGCAGATTTTTCTGCGGTGGTTGTCGTTGGCGCACGAGCCGATCCAGTTCATCCCACAGATGTTCAATTGGGTTAATATTCGGAGATCGTGATGGCCAACGTATCACACTGACATTCTGTTGCTCTAAACAATCTGATGTTAGACGTGCTGTATGTGGTCGGGCATTGTCTTGTTGAAAAATTTCTCTTTGAATGTCAATTACGGGCAATAAATGCGGCCGTATAATTTCGTCTCTATACCTAACTGCGTTAAGATTGCCTTTGATATGTATCAGTTGTGTGTTCCTGGCGTAAGAGATAGCGGCCCACATCATAACACTGACTCCGCCAAATTGTCTCTATCTACAACACAGTTTTGCGCAAAACGTTCATTTCGGCGCCTGAACACTCGTATTCGGCCATCTCGCTTTTTAAGCTGAAAACGTGACTCATCGCTGAACCACACTCTCCTCCAGTTCTGTTATGTTCATACATGAACGATAATACACCATCTAACCCTTGCTCGGCGGTGTTGGCGTCTCAGTGTTGCAACCAATAAACGATTACAGCTGTTTCTGTTGCAGCAATAGTCCTGTTCCGTAGATGTAATAATCTAATATAACGATCTTGCGTCCGAGTTGTAACACGCGGACGCCCTGTACGTAGTCGGTCTGTCGTAGTACCAAGCTGCTTGTAGCGTCTCCAAATGCGTGAAATTGTACTAGGATGAACATTGTACGTTCTGGCAACATCATTTTGTGATTCCCGGACTCGATTCGACCGATAGCAATATTCCGGTAATAGCATCTAACCTTGGCATAGCGTCACCTCATCAGAATTTTATTTGACTAATGCAGTCAAGAAAGGAAATAGCGGGGTTTTATACCGATTGTCTGAGTTAAAAAAAATACCCATGATTGGCACATGAAAGTTGACCCTGTTTTTAGCAATTCGTAATTCAAAGTGTGTTCCAGGCTTCGACCACAGACGTTCACGGGTGGATGAATGCTTTCATCTGGAAACATTTAATTGTGATTAAGCCCAACACTTTAATAATTAGATTTTTAACACTGTCAAATTTTTGCTTACCCTCAGCGGGGTTCGAACTCACACCGTTGTGACACTGTGGCACCAATTCGCCTGCACTATGTCCAGCGGTCTAGACCACTAGTCCAAATCCGCTACCTCAAAAGATAAAAAAGTTACAGCGGACACGATTAATATTGGACGGACGGACGGACGGACAGACTGATCACTATAGGGCGTCCGCATCATAATTAAAGGTTTCCAGGTGAAAGCATTCATCCACCATTGAACGTCTGTGGTCGAAATCTGGAACACACTTTGAATTACGAATTGCTAAAAACAGGTTCAACTTTCATGTGCCAATCATGGGTATCTTTTTTAACTTAGAATTTGAATATTTATATATGTTATTTGTCCGCATAAAAATTTTTTTGAAAAAATGTATCCGTTGTTCCGTTTGTTTTTTGAGTGAGTATATTATTACTTCAATATTTAATGGTTCTTTCAAATAAAATGCAGCTTATGAAAATGTACATTTTGTTTCCCAATTTACTGATGGTTTATTAAGGCCCCGCCACTTTGTGGCGGACGCCCTATAGTGATCAGTCTGTCCATCCGTCCATCCGTCCAATACTAATCGTGTCCGCTGTAACTTTTTTTATCTTTTGAGGTAGGCTTTTGATATTTGGAATGTGGTAGATAATATTGCTTTCTTCATGACAAATTCATGTCCAGGCTGTATATTTTTTATCTTTCGAGGTAGGCTTCTGATTTTTGGAATGTGGGTAGATAATATCAAGGCGATGTGTCGCATACCATGGTTGCTGAACTTTGACCTTAGGTCACATTATTGCTTTCTGAATGACAAATTTATGTCCGGGTTGTATCTTTTTTATCTTTCGAGGTAGGCTTTTGATATTTGGAATGTGGGTAGATAATATCAAGGCGATGTGTCGCATACCATGGTTGATTACCTTTGACGTTGACCTTCGCTGCTATTTAGAAACATTTAAATGTCTAGTTAACCTACCGTAACGTGTCAGGACCGGATCGATATTCGGCGCTACGTTTGAAATAATTTATTGTAAATTAATGTTTTAGATATCGTTTAATTAAAATAATTTTTAAAAGAAATAATAAAGCTTAAAATTAAATGTTATCTGTTTATATACATTGAGACAATAATTTTTTTTAGAGAAGGAATATTGTAAATAGAAAAAGTAAATATGAGAACTACGATAGGTTTCACATGTTGATTTAATTGAAAGATTAATCGTATAGGCTATAAACTAGGTTCACTGACCGTAACGCTTTATGACAGGTGTGTACGACCAGATCGATAATCGGCGCTATGTTTGAAATAATTTATAGTAAATTAATGTTTTAGATATCGTTTAATTAACCAAATGGTAATTAATTCCATTGACGTAACCCCACGAAGACATAACTAGAACGAGATCGTATCCTTATTTAATTCAAACAACCACCCGTTTCGATTGGTGCGTTCAAATATTTAAATATCGCTGACCGTAACGCGTTATGACAGGCGCGCGATGATTCATGCTATCGGAATCTCGTGGTTGTCGACTTCCGGTGACGTTATGGCTATATATGGAAAGGGGCGGAGCGTACTCCCTTCCTCCCTGCGTTTTTGCGGGGGACAAAACAGCTCACACCCTACTACTGGGGAGATAATCCTCTAAAACCCATATCTAGAAAAAAGCCAAAATATGCACACATTCAAAATCACTGTAGGATGTTAAAACAGGAACAACTAATACTTCCCTTTTGTAAATGTATATTTGTTTGGCGACGGTTGTAAATGCAACTATTTTACATATTAAATAAATTTGCGAACACACGACTGACTTTCAAAATAAAATTATTTTATTTTATTTTCCACCACTTTTTGCAAATTCTGACTAGCTACCACTCAAAAAATTTTTATGTTCCCCAAGCGGTGTTTCAAATGGGGACCTTAAAAATGGGAAAAAAATATCGTAAGTGACAATAATGTTCAATGCCTTGGGGGACGTCATATCATGTTTGCACTTCAGAAAGGAGTCCAATAAGACATGAGGATCCATTACACCATTTACAATATGGACGCTGTCAGTGGCATAATCTCTAAGTTTCACCATAATTTGTACGGAAATGGGAAAGGAACATGATCGCATCGTTGATCATTGTAAATATGCCCTGGAACCTTATATGCACAAGTCTAAAATCGATGGCCTTTATAGTCTTTACCTCAGATCAATGTCTGTATTATCTAATAGTCCAACGAGTGTCATTATCTCTTAAAACTCTATTTCTGCGTATACTTTAATCATTTCCGAAGTTATGTCTGTTTACATATGAGTTCAACTTCCTAGGCTTTTAAATGACAGAAAATGGCAGACCCGTAAACTGTACATTTCATGGGTCCTGGCCATAAAATTTAATATGAAAAGTGGACCTGTAAACTGTATATTTTAGGGCTCGGGGGCTATGCAAAAAGTGGAATAAGATATGCGGACCCATAGCAAATTTCATGGGTCAGTGGCTTTTGCACAAGCCATCCAAAAGGATAATGACCTCCTAACAATATCCCATTACAGGTCACGTCATGGGTCATATGCATAGATATTCCGTTAGCCAATCAGAATCGCTCCTAGAAAATCTTAGTTATATACATTCGGAACATCGGCAAATCGGCTTTTTCCATTCGACGCCAATGTGTACCTAATGTATTATAATACGTCAACAAGATTGTTACCGAGATGTAAACAAACCAAATTGAAGCAAATTGTCTTACAAATATGGAATCCACTTTATAAACAACGTCACGAAAGTTGTACATACGATCCGAAAATCACAATGTGTGTGTTATTTGTGGATTTTCATTCGTGCAAATGGAAGCTACACCAGCCGACCAGGACCAGGTGGAAGTGAAATCGAACTGAACTCGGAAGCATTTTTACACACTGGAATCGGACTGAAATGTTTTGTATTTTAAAAAATAACGGTAGATGTCCTCCAGTTACAAAATTAACTGACAGCCTCCCATTTAAACTTAAACCGTCACGCCAATGAAGATAGTGATGGAAAAGGGGCTTTTGGATCATGCGGTTTATATCGGCCTTGATTATAGATACTTGGATCAATACGTATTATTTTAAACAGGAACAGCAAATATCACGCACAGACATGAAGATGTCTTTAAAAAATATGAAGGACATGGCTAAAAAGTGAAAAGGATGTGGTGACAAGAAAACCAAGTTTGTCATTAAACATGTTAAAATGCAATGATTGCTTGAGCCAAATCTGTTTGACAGTGCCTTTATATGACTTGTTACTTTGTGTAATGTTACACCATCATAAACCAAAGGAACCCATTCATTGCCTTTGAGATCAGTCCAGACATTATTCATTTTTTTATTGTTAATTTACAATTATGACAGAATAAACATAAAACCTTGCCTAAACTTTGTGTTCATATTTGAAATTGCTTCTGTTACTGAAATTTCTTCCACTGAACTATGTGGCTTACACACTTCCTATAGTAAAACTTTCGGCATATCCTTTTTTAATTTCCATTTGAAAAAAATTAATGTTCCAGATGTGATTTGATTTCAAATTCATGTATGTTGTCCAATTAAAAATGTTATTTTTTTTTTTGCTACTTTCATCAAATTCATGACCTTCAGTTTTTATTAGGAACCAAAGTACCTAGAGAAAACCCCAAAACCTTCTGCTGCCTTGTGAATTAAGGTTGTAGTCAACCACATAATCAATAGTAAGTGATAAAGTACATTTAAGAGTCAACCCCATTTTTACTTTATAATAGTAAATAGTAATAAGGAGGGAATATATAATTTTAATTTGATTGAGTCAAGTTTTCATATTTCTTGTTACAAATGTACACAAAATGAATTATAGGCCAAAAAGTCCAATCCAGGATGACTACTTTATAAAGCAGCCACATGTGGAAGGATTCTTAATTCTCCTTCAAGGTAAACTAGAGTTGAAATATTCGTGTCCAACATGTTTACAACATGTACATTATTAATATGTGAAATATGTCAAATGAATGTTAAATATATGCCTATACTAGTTTAGTTTCCACAATTGAGGTCCAATGCCCCAGTTTCTAGTTCGATGCATCCAGTTTTAGTCTACATTAATTTATTTGCATTTATTTCGTGTACATGAGTAAAATGTATTTTGTTCCTGTTGGGGACATACAGATTTTTGGTTCATTTTTTCGTCCACCCAATCTCGGGTTTACTTTTGCATTGAAGCATTTTTTAGGAAGATGACATCACATCTGTATGAAATTTGGCACACAGTTACAACAAAATGAGATCTCTTCACTTGCAAAATTTTGTAGTGATGTGCCAAATATTTCTGGCGTGAGTGAACCTAGAAAAAGGGGTGTGGTTACCAATATGTGTTAAGCCAGACTTCAATGTCATTGAGACACATTGTCTCATTTTTAAATTGTATTCAGGTGTATGTAATTATAGCCAGACTAAACAGGAAGAAATGATTTTCAAGTGGTATTGGTTTAAAGTAGTATACATAAGTGAAATTCCTCCTACTGATCTGAATTATCTTTGTCATGTGCATTTCTTATTTTTAGGCGGCTTGGTCTTCTCTTGATTACAGAGCCCTTTGTGGCTGAGTGATTAACATAGTCATCTTACTATTGATCAAGTGCCTGTCAACACTGAGGTTCTGGGTTTGAGTTTCACTGTGGGAGGGTGTGCTCAACTCCAATCTTAACTGACAAGGATTTCTAGTTTTCCTACCTTTATACCAATTATTGTCATGGTTACTTAGGAACTGACCTAATCCAATAACTTAAATGTAGTCACTGGACCATGCAATTGAGGTCTAGGACAGGTGAATGACTGACAAATACTCATCATAAGCTTCCACTGGACCAAATTTGATTTACCTAGGGCTTAAGGTTACACAGATATAAACAAATACTAGTATAGTGTTTTTGTAGTTGCCAGATTCCTATATTTTGACTCCAGTCCCCACAGGCAAGACAATAAAAACTGGAAACTAATATAATTGAAAATTTGTTGAAACTGATGTTTAATCCCAGTTGGTTACATGGCTGCTAACACTGAGGTTGCGGGTTGGAGTCTCATTATGGGCAGGGTGGACTCAAATACAATCTCAATTTACAAGGATTGCTAGTCTTCCTACAGAAGGTCAGGGTTTTTTCCATGGTACTTCAGATTGCTCCACCAATAAAACTGGATGTAACTATATATATACTGAAAAATTGCAGAAAGTGGCATTAAATATCATTAAAATGAACAAATTTATTTCTACAAATAAATTTGGTATGGTAGTTGATAATCATAAAGGTACATACATGTACATGTATTTGATGAAATTTTTAGCTTAGTACCAAATAATGGTCTATGGTTTCATACTTGGTTTATTTAATGTTTTTGCTGTAATTTGTTATATCACTGAGGGGCCTCGGTGGCCGAGTGGTTAAGGTAGGTCGTCTTCTGTTGATCACGTGGTCTGTCAACACTGAGGTTGCGGGTTTCGAGTCTCACTGCTGGCAGGGTGTACTCGACTCCAATCATACTTGACAAGGATTGCCAGTTTTCCTACCGCAGGTCGGGGGTTTTCTCCGGGTACTCCGGCTTCTTCCCCAATTAAAAACTAGACGCCATGATATAGCTGAAAAATTGCTGAAAGTGGCGTTAAACAACATTCAAACAAACAAAAACAAATCATATCACTGAAATAATTTTATGAATACTAGTAAACAATATACAATCCATACAATTAATTAAATATTTTATTATTGATCATCAATTGATTTGTTTTCTTCATCTTGATAGCCAGACTAGTTGTATTCTCATTGATCATCATTAGACTGCATACCGACATTAGAATCAGATGAAACATATGTTGCATTCTTTGCAACTGCATTTAGCAGGCATCCCACTTTTGTTTTATTCCAAGGTCTTTAGTTCAGATGTACACTGCATTTATACAATTGTCTGTCAAAAAACTATCGTACGACAGTTTTTGTTTTCAGGATATTTTTTGAATTCAAAGTAACTAGACGCAGATGATAATTGTAATATAAAATAAAAGCAACTGAAGAATTCCAATTTCTTCCTATCCGTCCATTGTACATGTATATCACTTTCAAGTGCAATGGATGATTGATTTGAAAAAGATAACATTCCTTAAGGTCATGTAATCCATCTACAGTGTATAAGTCATGACACTGACATCTCAATATACTGATAATTTTTTATCTTTCAACTGTTTTAACTTTTGCTCTTTTATGAGTATTTGTACGTAGTACATGTAGCACTTTGGACCGGAACAGAGAAGCCCGCTAGGATCATCTTCTTCCCTGTTTAAAAAATTGAAAACATGAGAAAATAAGAGCAGTCACTTGGAAGAAAATAAGAACTTAAATTTCGTATAACATTCTGTAAATTAGAAACTCTTGTGTAGCAAGTTTCTTCCCTATTATTCCGTCAACTGCATACTTTTAGAGGAAATGGTTCAATCATTTTTATTTAAAGTTACAAGTTGATTAGCACCTATAATCATTGCCAATGAACGAAGTTTACAAGCTGTACCTATATATATGATGTTATAAATCAATTTACATGTATTTATCTAAACAATGTGACCACAAAAACCATATTAAGTATTGTGAATAAATATTAAAAAGCAATTTTTTTTTAAATTGCATGTCACTGCACTCTTTGAGCAAAGCCTTTTCAATTCTTGATTATTAATATTGCATTTTAATTACTTTCATACAGAATATAATAATACATCTATGATGTGAGGTTACTTATAAATAACTATCCACTTTATGAAGATCTATACAAGTTAAAACTTTTATTTACAAGATACATGGATTGTACTAGTAAATTCAAAAACAAACAAAATGTAAACATTCCACTTACCAAGTTGACATAATGGTGAAACTCATCTATAATTAGAACAGAAACTTGTAACTTTTGAAAATTGCATCTCCATACAGGGTCACCAACTTGACTGGGTGATGCACAAATGATATCTATAAATCCGTCTTTGATATTTTCAATCATCTGAAAAGAAATTGTTGATTGTAGTATTGATTTTCACATACCTTTTTCGGACAAATTATTTTTAAAAATGTTTGCCAGTATTTAGAAAAAAATCCACAACTTTTTTTTTACAAATTATATGGTGTTTCATTTGTGGTGATCAATGTACATAAAATTTATTCTGACAGTCAACTAAGCCATGAATGATGATTAAAACTGGAGCACCCCACATGATGCACTGTGTACATTTAAAATGTAATGTCTACCAGAAGTTTTATTGATAGTTTTCGTCAAATGTTTAATATAAATTTCCCTTCCTAATCTCCTGTCCACGTTAGTTACTGATACCATGTTGTATGTTTATCATATGTAACTCCCCTTTTTTCTTGTTAAAAAATTCGTGCTTACTCTGAAAAAAGTTCATATTTTCATATTGACGTACTGACCTTTCTATGCTGCTGTTAAGTTTTGAACATCTGTTTACTTGATTCTCCATAAGCAATATCAAAAGCAGACCAACATCTCCAATTCCGGTAGCTCGAATAACCAAAAACATCCGAAAAAAAAGAGGAATAACCGGAAAACAATTAAAAAAATGTCCGAAAAACGCATTACAGTTAATGTTTTTTGTTCAAAACTGTATGTTTATCGTAATAGAAACGCTATTCAAAAAGTTTTATGCAAAAGTATTAATGTATGACAAAGTTATAGCACTTTTTTCTTCATGCCATACAATGTACGATAATATACGAATATCACGTGATTCGATCAAAGTACTGGAAATGCTGTGATCCGCTTTATGATTAGGCGTGAAATATTGGCCGCATGGTTATAATTGATAATTATTTTCTCTGTACCAATGTAACTTTGGCTTGATGAGAATAATAATATAATAATAAAAGAATAAAATAAATTATGTATCAAACATATATTGTGTTGTATTTTGTGCTCATTTTGTTTGCACAAGAAAAGTTGATTACCATATTCGAGTAGAACAAATAATAAAAAATCAAAGCAATATATAATTTTATTTATAGAATAGTTACAACATTAAATTGCGATATAAAAAATGTATTAACCGCGTGTAAAACATTAACAAATTATGACACAGAAAGTCTAAGGGTGGCTAATAAAAGTCCAAACACATTCTGTCCTTTTCCACGTACTCCGGTTCACCAAAAAGAACCAGGAACATCGCGGGCGATGTATCCAGTGGTCTGCATTAGAGTGTCTCGGAATAATTTGCATTGATGGAATTTAATCTTAAGGATCTCGGACATAAGAAGGGCTTTATTCTCGTCCCATTGGCGAGATGTTCTTCTTATACTATTGGAAAGCTGTTTAGCTCTTTTTGCATTATGGGCTCTCCTAATATGACGTTCTAGCGCATAAAATCCATGGTGAATTGCCTTTTTACACTGGTAGAGGTGTTCTGCGCTGTGGTAGTTTTGTCCTTCATAATCTAAATGGCATGGGTAAAAGTTGGAAAGGACATCGTGTTCTCAGGTTATCATGTTGGTATCGTATTTGAGAAGTGATTAAATTCTGTAGGTATAGCTAATGTGTTATGAGACTTTTATTTAATATTTCTCTACAAAGGATGCTCATTAAATCAAACCTCGTTAAACTAATCAACATTCTTGTGTTCTTTTATTAATTATTACCTAATTATTGCATGGAATTAAAACGTTTTAATAAATTAGAATTGGTATGACAAGCGTTGATATCGCATCTTTCACACCTTTTCAATTTATGATCCAAGGGCACGCGCTACTTTAATCACCTTGATTAAATCTCTAATTACATAATTAAGTATTATCAAATACTGTATGAACAGTGTTCAGCTGGTACATAAAGAGAAGACTAAAACATCAATAGTAAAATAATGATACAGTCAATTGTTGTTAATTTTTAGAGCTTTTTTACCAATTTTGAAATGAGTACTGTTCACAGCAGAAGAAATAATATTTATAGCGAGCGTAAATTTATTAGAATCATTCATTCATTGAATATCAACAAATATGAACGTTTTAGGGCTCGGTCACAGCTTCATCGAACATCTTCGTAAACTACTGCAAGATCCAGAACATCCACACAAATGGGAAGATCCAACTAACTGTCGGGGCAAAGTCAACGTCTTTTTCCATTGGTTCAGGGGGGGGCAAATGTTCCCACTCTTACTCGTAACATCGAATCTGGATTCCTTATCAATTACAAACCGAGAATCATCATCATGCAGATCGGAGGCAACGACTGTAGTGACAAAATATTCAGAAAAGAACAGTTTAAAAAAGATGCTGAAGAACTTGTTCCTGCATGCCATACCCGTGGGGCAGCAGTACTATTTATGGCTGTATTAAAGACGATCAAAACCAAGGCACTGCACAGAAGACCAATACAATAAAAGAAGTGAAAGATGGCGTCAGGGTAAGAAGAAAAAGATGGCGTCAGGGTAAGAAGTGATAGTAGATCCAGAGAGTATAATGTCAAATTATTACTATGTAGATGCGTCGGATGTTGTGAAAATATAGCTGCTGCAAATGACGTATTTAGAGACCTTTCAAGACAACACCCAGCAGTCGGTTACTTCAAGCCTGTCAACATTTACCACGGCGGATGCGAAGGCGACGACATAGTCCACTTCAGTAATGCCGGCTACATCGCTATGTTGCGAGCGATCCGGAAAGGTCTCAGTTGGTTTGTCAACTATTTGAACAGACTTTAAATAATGACACTTCTTCTCTAAAATGCATGTATTGTTATGCTGTCCATCTGTAATGCCATCCTGATTTATATACGTTGTATGAATGTACCTTAACATGTATGTTTAATTAAGGAACAAAATTAAATGGACAAAATAAAACAAAATATATGTTTGATACATAATTTTTTCTATTTATTATTATATCTTTATTCTCATAAAGCCAAAGTTACATTGGTACAGAGAAAATATTCAAGCAATATTTAAAACCCTATTCGATTATTTTACAATTCAATAGTGCGATGACGATTTGTTCATCTTTCTCTTCATTCTCTTCATTGGAATGTAAATGATACAATTTGAAGTGGAAAGAATTTCCCTAACGCTTTAGGGAGAACGACAACGCAATCCTTTTTTTCTCTAAACAATCTAAAATAGTTCTCGAGTACTAAAATAGTTGTTAAACTTTTCAGACCGCAAAAATGCATCGGACATCGCCATTTTGACAGTAAAGCCTAGTGTGATATGCAAACCAGTATTTGATTGGTCGAATCAATCAACAATTATTACAATTCATTTTGTATCCTCTTTAGATAATAGGCATTCAGTTTGCAGTCGGAAAGCATTTCTCATAATGGCTTTCTACTTCTTGACAAGGTCACGTGATTTTTTATTTGAAAATTTGACGTTTTTATTTCACAATATGTTGGCTTACAAACTGAAATTTGATTGGACGATCAAAATTAAAAATTTTGCCCCCCTGACGTGACCTGTAATGGGATGTCGTTAGATCTTACAACGCAGCGACCATAACAATATCACCCGCTCCAGCCAAAGTTTACTTACATGTCGTTAGGTTTTCCATTCCCGCCCAAACATATTAAAGACATAACAAATACTTGAAAGTGGTCAATTGTTATTTGGAAAAACAACTACTGCACTAAGAAACATATTCATTGAACAAATATTCCAGTTCAATATCTATATGGTTGTTCACAATTATTACAATTCATTTTGTATCCTCTTTAGGCATTCAGTTTGCAATCGGAAAGCATTTCTCATAATGGCTTTCTACTTCTTGACAATGTCACGTGATTTTTTATTTGAAAATTTGACGTTTTTATTTCACAATATGTTGGCTTACAAAACGGATTCGTACGCATATAAAAATTGTGGTATTGGCACATTTTGAAAATATTTTAATCCTCAGATATAAGATTTTTGTATCAAATATGACATACGTTGTAAAATTTTAAAGAATTTCATTAACAAATGACGACGACAAACGGGCGGAAGTGAAATTCGTTTTTTTTAAATATTGCACCATAAATCGAAACGATGTGCTAGCGCCTATATAATGAAACAAATAATAGAATTAAACATACACTACATTTCGCATCCATCGGGTTGATTTTTAGAGGTTCTAATACGCAATTATGTCAGATTGTTCGCTCAAAAGTTGGCGTTTTAAAGGGAGATAATTCGGAATGACGGATTGGAAACGATTTTTAAACGGAAATACATAATTTTCTTTAGTATGTCTAAGCCGAATTTTACTGCCGTTATAATCTGAAGTTAGTTTTGTGATTTTTCTGATTAACGGCAGAATTTAGTCCTATTCCTCGTATTAAAGCAAATAAAAAATTATAATTTCGGTCTATTTATACAAAATTTGAACATAATATTCGTCTTCTTTACGTTATTAAAGTTTTAGACATAGCGAAACTAACGGTTCCAGTTCGGTTTCATGGTTTGAAACTAGTTTTCAAAAAAGTTTCAAACCAGTTTTGGTTTGGAGATTTTTAGTAAATTAAAAGTTGATAGATGTGGGTCTTGCCATCTTTAAAACCGCAGAAACTGCACCGGATGTGGTTTTGCAAGTTCCATTAACTAGTTTCAGTTTTACGACAATAAATTGAAAAACTGGTTCTGGTTTTCAAACTAGTTTCAAACCAGTTTTTGAAATAAATGGAAGGTTTCAGAAACCTTTTCAAAACGTAAACTGGTTTCACTGCAATAAAACGCCCTTTATTTGCTCAAATATGCAAAAAGGATAAGACGCAAGTTAATCAAGCTTATGAAGTCTTCTCCAGTATACAGTATGTTACAAAAATATTGATAGAGCAGCGTACATTGTAATACAGTATATAAATATTACAAGGTTGACAGTATTTTCGAAAGTTGAAAATTTTACTGTCACCCTGTCAGACATTTATTTTATTTTACCGAAAAACTATTCAAACCATGAACAACTTTATTCAATAATATTTTGTGGGTTCAAGTTCTTCAGTTCAGATTTAAATTTAGGAGTAGTGTTAACATTACGGATTGATAGATCTAAACGGTTCCACTGTCGTATAGTTGATGGTATGGTATGAAGGCTTCTTCAGTCAGGGATATAGTCTACAGAACGGAGTCATAATATTGTTACCATTACGCAAGGGATAAACTGTCGTGCTTTGTATTGTAGGTGGGATTAAGTTACAGAGATATGCTGGTGCCGAGTCGTGCTGTATATTATAGAACATTTGTAACTTCCTGCGTTTCCTGCGCTCATCCAAAGACTCTCACCCAAATTTCAGTATAAATATTTATTGCATTGGTAAACATTGGTAGGCCCGAGCAGCCTCAATCTGTAATTGTTCAAGTTTATTGCAGTATTCCACCCCCATGTTATCCCAAACTTTACAGGGATATTCAAAAAGTAATCTTATAAAGACTAAATATAATTTTTCTAAGTTTTTTTCGGGTAAGTTTATATTTCAATTTCCTGAGTACGTTCAGGTGCTTTGAAACACTACATATAATATTATCAATGTGTGTATTCCACTTAGCATCGCTGCTAAATGTAACACCTAAATGTTTATGGAGTTCAGAAACTGGTATATTAATGTCATTTAGTGTAAACCTCATATCTGGTGGCATTATATTTGAAAATAACATGATTTCAGTTTTTTCGGGATTATAGAAATGCCATTAACCATTTTTGTGACCAATGGTTCAGCTCTTTCAAATCGTGATCAATAACTGCCTGAATCTGCGAAGGATCACGAAGGGAATAGATAAACGACGTGTCATCAGCAATCTACATAGGGAAACAAGTTTTTCAGGTATATCATTGATATATATGATAAATACTAAAGGACCTAACAACTTTCCTTGCGGAACACCAGCACACACATTACAAAGCTCGGTAGACAATTGTTTGATTACTACTCTCTGTTGCCTATTATTCAAGTAGCCTTTAAACCATTGTAATAGATTTTTATTTCCTACATATGTAATAAACCTCTATTCCAATCTTTATCGAAAGCTTTGTAAAAATCACAGAAAACAAAACAATTTATATCGTTTTTCTCTAGTGAATTTTAAATACAGTTGTATATTTCTAACTGCTGGTGAACTGTGGAACAATTGGGAAGAAAGCCAGACTGGTATTGATATATTAAATTATTTCTTTGCATGTGGTTAAAGACATATTTATAAATAACACGTTCCATTACTTTGCCCACGCAGCTAATGAGCGATATTGGTCTATAATTAGACGGTATTGAATCAATTGAAGTGGAATTGCTACTTTTTCTGGACAAAGTTTTAACATTTTATGGCTTATTATGTCTGACCCTGATGCTTAATTTGTTGGGTTCTAGAGTTTTTATAATGTCAACAATTTCTTCTATACTGATTATTATGTCATGTAGTTGTATATTTGTCCTCAGTTAAAAATCGGGAAGAGTAACATTTTCGTCATTAATGCTGAAATTTGACTGAAATATTTATTTAGTAGGTCACATTTGTCGTCGTCCCCCGTAAACAACATCTCCCAAGCTGGGATTTTGAATAACATTCTAAAGTGGGGGTATATTATAACGTTCTTTATTTGATTTTATCAACATTTTCATAATTTTCCAATAAGTCTTGGGGATAGTAGCATTATTTAATATAATATTATCAAGGTTTTTTTCAAAATTTTCCTTTGAAGCTTTTTTCAAATTATTTCATTTGTTCCTTTGTCTTTTTTTATTTTATTAGATCGGCTTCTTTTTTTGGATTTTAATGCTGTTTTTCTAAATCGGTCTCGTATACGAATTTCTTTTAGAAGTTCATTATTGAACCACCTGCCATTCGGTTTCGGGCTTCTCAATGTTTTTCATGCAGTAAACGTATAATCAAAAAGAGACATGAAATTAAAACACAACGCACAGCGGGGTATTAAAAATGGCAATAATTATCATCACGTATCAATAATGATCGATTTTAAACACAAAACCGATATAAAATGTTGACACTGTCGAAACATATCAAGATTGGCCACGTCTGATTATATATGCAACTTCTTTTGGACATCAAAGTGCCGAGAGTGATTCACTTCCGCTCTGCTACATTAAGAGCGAGTAATGGGACTAAATTCGTACCCTCGCCAAAAAATAAGAAAAAAAGCGATGGTCTGTACTACCGAGGTCAGTAAATTCGTTCTTAACTTTACTTACTTCCCATTACGCCCAATGGCGTGTGGGGCAGCAACAAAGGTACGCCACGTCTGCCTGTCCTTAGTCATCTTCTTCAGACTCCCCCAAGTATGGTTCAAATCTGCCATTGCCGCCTCTGCAGTACGCCTCCAGGTTATTTTGGGCCTCCCTCGTCGGCGTTACCCTTCTGGTGTCCATAATAAGGCTGTATGATTTAGGTCCTGCTGGTCTTTCCTCAGAACATGCCCTATCTATCTCCACTTACTCTTCCTATGATGGTAATCATGTTCTCTTGATGACATCTACTGTGGAAGTCTTGATTTGAGATCTTGTTTGGCCAAAATATTCGTAGGAACCACCGCAGGCTCTTAGTATTGAAAATGGAGAGCTTCTGTTGATCCGTCTCAGTCATCCTTCAACAGTCTGAACCATACAACAAAGTTGTAACTACGAAATTGTTGTACAGTTTCAGCTAAATACAGTTTGTGTATTCTGCACGTTGTTAAATGCGTTTCAAGCTTTCGACAAGCGCTGATTGATGTCAGTTCCAGCTCCGCAATCTACCATGACTGTACTACCGAAGTCAGTAATTTGGTCATTTTGTGGTAAAGCTTGATCATCTAAAATTACTGGTGGTGCTTAGTTGTCGTTTAATATCATAACCTCAGTCTTCTTAGTGTTGATTCTTAGACCTAATTAGCTGGCAGAAGAACTTTGGTTGTTTTCTCTTGGATATGCTGATGAGTGTGCGATAGTATGGCAAAATCATCAGTAAAATCCAGGTCTTTTAATGTTGAGAAAGTGTTCCATCTAATGTCTCTGTGTGAGTCTAAGGTTGTATGTTTAAGTATGCAGTCAATGGCTATTATGAAAAGGGTCGATGACATTACACAGCATTGTCTTACTTCTGTCTTCACTGTTCAAAGTGGACATAGAATGTTTTATACGGTCAATTAAGTGTTGTGGTATTCGATATGAACTCAAAGTTCTCCATAGGCTGTGTGTAAACTATTAAGCTTTTACAAAATCTATGAAGTTGACATGTAGATGTCTATTTCACTCGGTACATTGTTTAATAATGTTACGTAGGATGACAATCTTGTCTGATCGATATTCTTTGCCCTTGCGAAATCCTGTTCGTTCTGTTGTTAGGGTAGAGTCAATGGCTTCTGAAATTCTCTTGATGATGATTATGGCCATGATCTTGCTAGGTATGGACAGTAGCGTTGTCCCTCGCCAGTTGTTGCAGTCATGTATGTAAAGCTCTCATTTAATGGGGATTTTGATGATGATACGTTTATTCCAAATTTTTTGGTATCGCAGCTAAAAAATATTTCAGTTGTCCATCTATATGAATATTTATATTGTTGAACACAATTTTTGTTTTTTTAATTGCTTAATTGAGATTGCAAACTTTCCGAACAAACTTCTCGTGCGTTAAAAACATTTTTTGGATTGATTATTTTTAAAATAAACAAAAAAAAATAGGAAATAGACGCTTTTAAGATATGATAAGTGGTTAGGACAGTTTTGTTTTTAGAAAATTTTATCTATAGTTTATTCTAAATTTAGTTGCGTACATACACCTTATATCAAGTCAAGAACGCACAATATTTTTATGTGAAACCGCGCAAGTATTTACGTACCTAATATGCTTATCGAGGCCTCGCGTGCACGTGTAGAGCATCAACTTGATTACTTCCGGTGATGTCACTATAATATAGTCTGTTAATACAATGGCTGATTTGTTTGTTGCTATATCAGTAGAGGATACCGACACGTTCGTTGATGCAATGAAAAATATAAACACAAAAAGAAAAAACTGAAAGTGATGTAAAGATCTTTAAGAGTTCACATTAAACTACAATCTATGTTTCTAAATGGAAACATTAAGCAAGAAATTAGGCTTACATGTGAAGTCCCATATAAAGTTATATGTCTTGGGTGAAAATGTATGATAAAGAGACACCGAGTTCGGCATATCAGGTCCTATATAATTCCGAGACTCGCATATATATGTCGCGATATGATACTTGATATGGAAAGTCCGTGTCATAATTTATATGAAACGCACACTGGAATTAATTAATTCATATTTTATTTTATTTTTACAGAGATTAAAAAACGATTTAAAACTTGAATCAATTTCATCTGTAACTATGTTCAAACATTATTTTAATCTGTACTTGACTGACCATTAAGTACCATGAAATAAGCTCTACCTTTTCAATTTATTTTAACAAATATTAGGGACATTTTATCGTTGTTGAAAATATTTATTTGTAGATTTTACAGAACAAAGATTGTACTGGACTGATGTAAAGCTGCAAAAGATAAAATCGGCTACATTTGACGGACACGATGTGAAAGAAATCACAAGTGGTTATCTGCCCTTAGGTATCGCCGTCTTTGGCGACTACTTATACTATTCACAGTGGAGTGATAAAGAAATACTAAGAGTTCATAAATCTGGAACAAATCGAGAAGTTTTGTTTACGGCCAACTTTGCCTTCTTTGGCGTAGAGATTTACGAAACGAAAAGTATGTTATAAATTCAAACTTATAAAATGTAATTTGATACTTTGATATTACTGTTGTTACAAGAAGTCATATCTAATAGATAAAAGTAAAGAATTGAACAGAAGAATGAGGCACAACATACATAAACCACTAAAACCTTTCTTAAATATGTATTCATCTAAATATGAGATAAATATAATATCATATCATAAATACGTCTTGCTCTTTGGGTTTTTCGACACTTGAAATTTCCCTTTGATGTTTTTATCGGTTCGTGTATTTGATTGGCTAATCGGATGTTTGCCTTACGTCCAACGGGATGGATACAATTATGACTGCCATCGGAAAAGTATTGAATATTCAGTAGAGACGGAAAATTTACCCTTTTTAGCGGAGCCTACTGTTACCTACATTTACAAAATATGTCTTTATCATGCAATGTGCGTTGCACTCTCCAAATACGTCACCCACTACTGTCCGTGCCCAGGATTTTCGTATTACCCCAACGAGATGGCCTCTCCTATCCATCACTCGAGGACGCGCTGGGCAGCTCTGTGGGTAGTTTTTTTTTTGTATGTCGTAAACATACTGAATAAATGACATTTTAGGTGAATGTTTCTCTCACACGGAGAAAAGAGGTGAAGAAAAACGATCAACTGGATATCGGTTGGATTTGCTCAGTGATACTCCTATTAGTGATAAATCACTAGAAAGTAATTGGTACAGATTTGTGAGTGAAAATGGAGACAAGATCGGTACGCATCCTCCTGGAATACTTTCATGCGGAACCTATTTCCCAGTATGGTTAAATGGTATGTTTGACTAAGTGTAATATAACGTTACAATTAGGAAAAAGTTAAAATATTTTACAAATCACTCAAATAAATAATTATTCTGTTTTTGTATATCATGTCAGAATTGTTACAGAATATCTAACTATTTGTAGTTAACATAGCTATTAAAAAATAATTTAAAAAATTGTTTTACTACAATTGTGTTTTTTTATTTCCTTTACAGTAAGCGCAGTATTTTAGATATATTCAGATAAGAACAAGTAATTAACCAAAAAATAAATAATTCGACAAATTATTACTGCCACTAACAACGTATGGAGTAGTTAGCAAATTAGCTTTTTGTAGTGGATACAATGCGCGTACTTTTTTGTAACTACAAAAAGGGTATTAATCCAAAATTGCCGACGGTCAGGTTTCCTATATTACTTAGTATTACCTCCAAAAGAAATGGCTTCCAGTGTCTGCTTACTATATCAGAGATGATTAGTTCTCCGAGTTGAGCACATACAACCCAGCCTCAGCAATATACTTGTATTATAGAATAACTGTAACTTCTAAAGAAAAAAGGCTCCCGGTGTAACACATGACAAAAAACCGCAAATAAAATAATGACCGACTTGATAATTTCTCATTAATGATATGTGATTTGTTGAAGTATACATATGTACCCTTTTCTGTGATTTTTGTAAACTATGCGTATAATATGTGTTTTCACTTTTTGGCAGAAACACTTCCAGACATGAAGGACGGAAATGTTGAAGTTCCAGTTTGTTTGCAGACCGTAAACAATATCTGCGAGAATATGTTTACAATAAACATTACCAACTGCGGAACGTATTACGTTTATTATTTGCAGAAAACACCAGCTAATTCCTCGTACTGCATAGGTAAACCATGTTTTAGAGATATAAATATGGCTAATTTTAAATAACAAACGGATAATTAGAGCCAGCAATCTCGTAATTTTGTTATTATACATAATGCTAACATTGCAGAATGTCTAAATGTATTTTAAAAGATAAGGACATGAATATACATGTATCGTCGTGTACCGTAAAGTCGGTCACATAAGACTATATATAATTTTTCATTCCAAATCGGCTTTGTGCTCGCTCGTTTGTTCATTTGTTTATTTGTTTTAATTAATGTCTCATCAGTATTCCTTCAGTAATATTAATAGCCTTTCCAAGCAGTAATACCGGTAAATGACTAACTAACTCAAATAAAAAACGCAACATAAAAAAATGGGAATTTTACTTCATATATTATTTTCAATTTATCATATAAATAATTGATACAGAAATTTAAAAATTGGAACACATCTTGTTCATGGA
Source organism: Limnoperna fortunei (assembly GCA_944474755.1). Classification (NCBI taxonomy): domain Eukaryota; kingdom Metazoa; phylum Mollusca; class Bivalvia; order Mytilida; family Modiolidae; genus Limnoperna; species Limnoperna fortunei. The sequence continues at coordinate 82,987,769 of OX104111.1, read as the reverse complement.
ATATAACATTTTGTCGCATATTGTCAATAAATCACACATAAAATGTCAGTATATGTTGTGCCTACCATTTGCTTGTAATACAGCCCTTACTCTTCTTGGCATGGATTCAATTAAACGTTGAGTACGAACACGCGGTATCCTTTGCCACTCATACTGATACGTGTCTGCTCTAATTGTTGCAGATTTTGCGGCGGTGGTTGTCGTTGGCGCACGCGCCGGTCCATTTCATCCCACAGATGTTCAATTGGGTTAATATCCGGAGATCGTGATGGCTAACGGATCACATTGGATCACATTGACATTCTGTTGCTCTAACAAATCTACTGTTACAAGTGCTGTATGTGGTCGGGCATTGTCGTGTTGAAAAATTTCTCTCTCTTTGAATGTCAATTAAGGGCAATAAATTCGGCCGTATAATTTCGTCTCTATACCTAACAGCGTTAAGATTGCCTTGGATATGTATTAGCTGTGTGTTCCTGGCGTCAGAGATAGCAGCCCACATCATTACACTGCGTCCACCAAAATTGTCTCTTTCTACAACACAGATTTGCGCAAAACGTTTATTTCGGCGCCTGTACACTCGTATGCCAGTCTAATTAAAATTAGCCCATGCGTGTTTACTATAAAACGTTGTGTTGTGACACAACGTAAATAGTAAACACGCATGGGCTATTTTTAATTACACTGACTCGTATGCGACAGTCTAGCTTTTCAAGCTGAAAACGTGACTCATCGCTGAACCACATTCTTCTCCGTACTGTAAATTCCATACAGGAACGGTAGTACGCCATCTAACCATTGCTCGGCGGTGTTGGCGTCTCAGTATTGCTCCGACGTATGTTTGCCCGCAATCCATGAGAACGTAACCGATTGCGCACTGTCTGTGGTGATATACGGCGCAACCCCGGGACATTTCCAACTTTCTGTTGCAGCAATAGTCCTGTTCCGTAATCTAATTTAACGATTCTGCGCCCGAGTTGTAACACGCTAACGCCCTGAACGTAGTCTGTCTGTCGTAGTACCAAGCTGCTGGTAGCGTCTCCAAAGACGTGAAATTGTGCTACGATGAGCATTGTTCGTTTTGACAACAGCATTCTGTGATTCCCCGGCAACGATTCGACCGGTAGAAATATTTCGGGTAGCAGCATCTAATCTTGGCATATCGTCACCTCATCAGAATTTTATTTTACTAATGTAGTCAAGAAAGAAATAGCGGGGTTTTATACCGATTGTCCGAGTTTATAAAATACCCATGATTTGCACATGAAAGTTCGCCCTGTATTTAGAAATGCGTAATTCATAGTGCGTTCCAGATTTCGATCACAGTCGTTCACGGGTGGATGAACTTAAATGCTTTCACCTGGAAACCTTTAACTAAGGTGTAATAATTATGTTGTGTATATATATATTTGAATATTTATAGGTTATTTGTCCGAAAAAAAATCTGAAAAATGTATCCGATGTTGCGTTTCTTTTTGAGTGAGTATATTTGTTGTTATTGAAAATTTAAATGGCGGCGATCTCAGGTGACTTAAAATCGGTCACATGATCTGTTTCTATTTTGTTCACTTTCAAGGCTAAAGAAAACACAATATTTTGTTTTAAAACGCAATAAAATATATTCAAGGAATAAATTATGAGTTATAAATTTTCTAATAAGCTTGATAAGAATTTATTGTTCAAGAATTAATATCTGATGAAAACTGAGACTGATTTTATAAATATTCTAATGTTTTGAGTTTTTCAGAACTAAAATTGAATATTTATAGAATTTATTGGTTTTTTTTATATCCATTTTATTTTCACAATGCATACACAGAAAATTATCACCACGTGAATCTTGCACTTTCACTTTACACTCCGCCTTTTACAACTTTGCTTCCTTTTTATTGCCAACTTTTTCTTTCCATCACAATCACTAGTCATCTCACCAACCTGACTCTCTAAACTGTTCTTTGACATAGATGTACGTTTACTTTTTTCTCACTCGGGTATTTAACATTGTGCTCTCTTACTTTCTCTATTACATCATTTTCAGTTAGTCTCTTTTACTCACAAATCTACATCTTGTTCTTCCCACTCTCGATCTTATTCACCTTATATATCTTAGCAGCAAAAAAATCATCTCCCTCTTGATTGTCCATCTCGTCATTCATTTTCTCTGCTACAATAACTACTGCTTCTGTCGTACTACCTGTTTCACACATACTATTATCAACATCTACCTTACTCTCACTGTCTCAATGTCACCTCTCTCATCAACTCTGTCCACTCTTTCGTATTCACAAACACTTTCCTCGTCCTCATTAAAGAACACATCAGAAGGTTCCAACGGCAAGTCCTTTATAATGTTCAATGGATAAATGCCACATTTCTGAATGCACTCTGTAGTTTATTAGCAGTTACCGATTGTGAGTAAGATTTGCAGGCCAAGCTACAAACAACATATTTAGTAGTATCGCTATTTTGCAGTATTTTCCTTTGATCTTTGTGTGCGATATTATTCCATCTCACTCTACTAGCGTGAGATGGGCCCATCTCAGCTCGCTGTCAGGACGTTGTTAAGTAAACACTGTGGAGTCACAATATTACAAAACAGCGATAAACAGATTATTTACGTTTCATGAAACTCGATGCATTTTCTCGTCATCTCATCTCAGGGCTGTCGCCCTTCGATGAGATATGGGCGAGAAAACGCATCTCGTTTCAAAACGTAAATAATCTATAAATATCACATTCTTTTGATCTCATAGTTTTGTGGCATAATTAATCATATATTTTTTGTAATGGTCCATAGCATCCTAAGTCAAGAGTTTGTAGAAGATGCGAGGTATATACTGGTAATATTTGCATAATAATGTTGTTGTTCTTTGCCTATTCAATAACATGTAATGTGACATGTGATTTATGTACATCTAAAATCAGCATGACGTTCTGATTATGTGGTGTAAATTTTGTGAAGTGGTTGCTCAGCCAATCTAAACACAAAGATGAATTGGACCATCCTGAGTCATTCATTTGTCTGGATAAATAAGGTATGGTGGGATGTTATTTCCTATGACATTACCGCATCCCAGCAATGTAATTGTGTCACCTTTTCCTTCTTTGGCGGGAACATCAGCTGCAGACACTATATTGGGAGGTGTTTGATTTATGGTAAGGCCCTTTTCGTCCACATTATAAAGTAAATGTGGCTGATCTTTAAGGTTGTATTTATCTAACGCTAATTTTTGATACATTTGCAGCCTTTGCTCTGTTAATTTCAAAAGACTTAGGTCAGACTACCTTTAGTTCTGGCCAGCGTATCACCATAAAACCAGTTCACGCTAAGTGGTGGGTCATTCGTGGTTTTTGTTGTTGAGAAGGATACAAAAAATCTGTAACCTCCTGTCTGCTATATTCATACCATAAAGCGGCTATTTCTTTGATGTGCTTTACTAGTTTTTGCTCTTCGTAAAGTGATAGCAAGGGCGATTTTCCCATAGTGCAACAATCTGGATCTATGTCCCTGCAAATCGATCTCTAAGAGTTTGGAAAAGAACAGAATATATCTTGGAAGCTTTCCTTTTTGACATACCATTATCAATAACTTCCATCTCCCATGGCTTCTGGGTTGTAGTTTCTGTATTTGGCTCTTCCAGAAGGTAGGAGAACACCGTTGATATGAAATATAGAAAGAAGATGATATTAAATTTGGTTTCTATTATTATTATTATTAAGGTCTTTCCACTTTCCAAGGGAAAGCCCTTCTTGTATTTCTTATGATTATTATTATTATAATTATTAAGGGCTTTCCCGTCTTCCGACGGAAAGCCCTTATTATATTTCTTTTCTTTATTATAATTAAGGGATTTCCTGTCTTCCTACGGAAAGCCCTTATTGTATTTCTTCTGTTTATTAAGGCTTTCCACTTTCCGAGTGGAGAGCCTTCCTGTTATTCGTCTGTTTATTATTATTCTTTTTTTTCCCCAAGTTTCTTTTCCCATTATAAATTTTGCAGTTAGCCCTGATACACTGAACACTTGTTCTTTACGGAGTTATCTCCCCTGTTACAGAAAAGCTTGTGTGCAGATAAACTATGAAACCGTAAAAGATTTCACAATGAAAGTTTTTCCAAAATGGTCAGCTATTGATCGTGACAATTTATTACAATCGCGCAAAGGATTTTGACGACTCCTTTTAAGAGTTATTTCCACTTATGTATTGGAAGTACATTTTGTACCGTTGTAACCCATGAACAGGAGGTGATAGAGATTGGAATTTCACAGTTGGTCATCATTGACCTTGACCTTAAAAAAGGTCACAAGGTCAAAGGTCGGGTCACATTAGAAATTTTGACATTGTGGTGTGTGCGATTCTCCTCCTGAACCATAAGAGCTACATAAATCAATCTTGTACCAAAATGTAGAACATATTAAGGTCTTGAAAGGTCACTATAAATTATTTGATTTTTGAAAGAGTTATTTCCCCTAGGCCAATAAAATGTATTGTGAATTGCATTATATCACTATATCTCAGTAACTATAACAGATATATAATATATATATATATATATATATATATATATATATATATATATATATATATATATATATATATATATATATATATATATATATATATATATATATATATATATATAAAGAAAATATAAATCCGGAAATGAATGTCACAATATATTTTAAAATCCACATAATAGAATTAGCAACAATAAAAATGTTCGTTTTCCACGACCGGTTTCATCTCTTCCGAGATCTTTAAAGTGGATGTTTTGTATACAATTGACGTCGTTATCGGTAACGTGACGTTACAATGGTCCATAGATACAGACGCCGTCAGGTGTAGTTAAAATCCGGAACGGCACTGTTGAGACGTAGCCGATATTTACGGATGAATTGTTGTTCTTTATTTATACGTTGTTCTTCTGTCGTAGAGTCTGAACATTGATAAAATGGGAAAATAGAAAAATTAGGTAAAGAATGACCGGCACACAATTCAATATGCTCGCTTAGTGTTATTTGTCTAGTATTGACATCACGAATTTGTTGCCGATGTACAGTCATGCGATTGCGTAATGTCATGCCGGTTTGTCCTATATAATTTTCTTTACATCCTTTACATCTGATGACGTAAATTAAATTGCTAGATGAACAAGTAAAATTATTTTTTATTTTAAAAACAATTCCATTTTTGAACTGGAATTCTGATCCTTCGATTAAATATGCACAAACTCCACAATTTGGTCTATTGCACTTAATAACTTTCCTGACTAAGTTTTCCTGCGGTAATTTTGCTGATGTCAAAAAGTTTTTTAGAGATTTCGACTGTCTTTTACTCTTGATGATAACATTATTCTCTATGATTTTCTTCATTTTCTCGTCTGTATTTAAAATTATTTCTTGTATAGTTTTACTGACAAACTTTTTACATATATATATATATATATATATATATGAAACCTTATATCATTGGTCATCATTGACCCTGAAAATGGACACAAGATCAAAGGTCAAGGTCACATTCTAAAATTTGACATTTTCTTGTCGTCACTATTTCTTTGGAACGGTTAAACATAGGCTATAACTTACGGATAAAATGTCGGCCTCATAAAGGCGCAACTTTTTTCTATTTAAAGGAAAAGGATTTGAATTATCTTATAGGAGTTATCTCCCATTACAACCATTGATATTTAGTTTTTCCTTGATAACTTATTAACTATTGATAGTAGAGGCATGGGGTCTTCACCAAAGACCATTACGACCTGTGACCTTGAAAAGGTAAACAAGGTCAAAAGTCAAGGTCATCTTATACATTTTGGTATTTATGATAAATAGTCATATCTTCATAACTATAAGATATATTGACATAGGATCTTCACTGTTGTTCCTTTTTTACCTTTACCAAGGTCGAGGTCACATTGTAATACGTCAAGGTTAAAATCCTATTTGTTGGAAATTCAGCTTTTTGGTGTATATCAAATGGTAAATACTAATAAATGATTTGTATTTAAAGCATTAAATATGCAAATATCAAACACTTTTCAGTCAAGGTCAGTTATCTCAATTAACGTCCTACTTTACTACCTTTTTATTTCGAGATATACGAATGGTTTTTTTTTCGTTTATTTTGAAAAGAAGATTCAATTTCCATAAACCAAGTCAAGGCCAATGTCATTTTTGCAATAAGTGGAAAGCCTCTCATTTGTTCGGTAGAACCAATGAACTTATATGTATTATTCTTTTTCTTATTATTATTTTACGGAAAAAATTCTTCCGCTAAGTCTGGACAGCTCATTTTTTGTCGTGTTGCTTTGATAATTTGTACATGTGACTGGTCATTAAAACCGTGATCTTTGCCATCAGCAGTGTGTCGCAAACTCTGTTATTACGGAGTTATCTTCCCTAACACCAGAAAGCTTGTGTGCGCTTCTCCGACACCGTAAAAGATGTCGCTTTAAGTCAATCTTAATTGACAAGGATTGCCAGTTTTCCTACCGCATGTCGGGGGTTTTATCCGGGTACTCCGGCTTCCTCCCCAAATAAAAACTGGACGCCATGATATAGCTGAAAAATTGCTGAAAGTGGCGTAAACACCATCAAACAAACAAACAAACATAAACTATTAATGATACAGAACTGGGAGGTTCACCATAGACCCTCATGACCTTTGACATTGAAAATGGTTGCAATTTTAAAGGTCAAGGTCAAGTTCTAGATTTTGACCACTGCGTGTGTTCGCTAATTCTCCTGTACTATAAAAGACAGAGAAAAAGCAAAGAGTACAAAATGTTGATCTCTTAAAGGAGCAACTTTGTCACATTTGTAGGAAAAGGGTTTGAAGTCATCTTATAGGAGTTATCTCCCATTATAAATGTAAATTATTGGTTTTTCATATATTAATCATAAACTATAAATGATACAGACCTGGTGTCTTCACCATAGACTCTCATGACCTTTGGCCTTGAAAATGGTCGCAAGGTCAAAGGTCAAGGTCACGTTCTAGATTTTGACCTCTGCTTGTGTTCGCTAATACTCCTTTTAAGATAGAGAAAAACCAAAAAGTGCAAAATGTTGATTTCTCAAAGTAGCAACTTTGTCACATTTGTAGGAAAAGGATTTGAAGTCATCTTATGAGAATTATCTCCCATTATAAATGTAAATTATTAGTTTTTCATATATTACTCGTAAACCATTAATGATACAGACCTGGGGTCTATACAATAGACCTTCACGACCTTTGACCTTGAGAATGATCACAAGGTCAAAGGTCAAGGTCACGTTCTAGATTTTGACCTCTGCTTGTGTTCACTACTTCTCCTGTTCTATAAAAGATAGAGAAAAACCAAAGAGTGAAAAATGTTGATCTATTAAAGGATGAGCAACTTTGTCACATTGGAAGAAAAAGGATTTGAAGTAATCTTCTAAGAGTTATCTCCATTAAATATATAATTTATTAGTTTTTTCAAATATAACGCACAAACTATTAATAATAGAGGCATGGGTTCTTCATCAGTGACAGTCATGACCTTTGACCAACAGACTCAAGGTCACCTTGAAAACAGACTCAAGGTCAAAGGTCACGTTCTTACTTTTTTTCTTGTTGGTGTGGATTGCTTTGCAACGGTCTGGGAATCGATCTTATCATTGTAAAATCAATTCTAAAGGTCCCCAAAGTGTGGGAAAGCCCTCAATTGTTCTTGGAACAATTAAATCTTTTAATTGTTATTATTATTTTCTCCCCAATTTCCCAAATGGGTTTGCCAGAAGAGGTTTCGACATATCATTTTGATACTTGGTACGTTTAATCATATTAGGAGATGACATGACTCACCCTGTGAGACTGTTCTATTTTAAGTAACAGTTATCTGCCCCAACACCGAAAACCTTGTTAGCAGATAAACTCAGAACCCGTAACAGATACTCAAAGTCTGAAGTGTACAGAGTGTAAGCTGCCTTATGGCGATGATTTAACATGCACAATTTTTTTTTCAATCAACTTCCGGTGTACTCGTTTTTGACCCAAAAAATGTCACAACTCGTAAACATTTTTTTCTCGAAAACCGTAAGTCCTAGAGACTTGGGACCACTTCCATTGATCCTAAGTGACATATTACATTTAAAAATGTCATGGTCAAAAGTCAAGGTCAAGGTCAAAGGTCACCATATGTCTTGTTAGCACTACATATAAATCATAAAAGATGGAAGCAGACAATAAATGGGAAAAATACTCCTTTTTTGGGACCTTCATTTGGTTTATTGACCCAAGCTCTGCAATGAACAATTTTCGAGTTACTGCACTTGACGCGTTTCGGTTAATCGGTTTTTTGGTAAAAACTTGAAAACGGTTAGAGAAAATATAGTAAACATATAGGTTTAAAGTGATCAGTAAGAAAAGAGCGTTGTTTTGGCTCGGGACCATTTTCTTTACTCAAATAACTCATTTTTATGACCGGCAGTGACATTTTGTGCTTATCAAGACACAAAATCCCATAGCATCACATATATTTTCTGTAGAGGAACAGTGGGAAAGACCTTATCATTTGTTCTCAGAACAAATTGCAGTTTTATTATTATTATTATTAATGATGTGCCCCAAAATGCGTTTAAATGACAGTAAAATGGACATATTTTGAGGTTTAAGGAACTCATTTTTATGACTGGCAGTGACATTTTGTACTTGTCAAGACAAAAAATCCCATAGCATCACATAAAACAAAAATATCCCGCAAAAACGATCACAATGTGTAAGATGCTTGATATTTGTAAACTAAAACAGTTTTTTGTGGTCTGAAATGATCTTTATTTAGACGTTGCCCTAGAATGAAATGTAAACACTTCCCAACAATGCCGATATCAAGTAATTTCCTTAGGGAAACTCATGTTTATGCCATTTGAAGTTGGACAAAACAAGTAAAATGGCGGCTTTTAATAAAAGATTTCATTATTTATTTTAAACTTAACTTTACAAATCTCATTTTACTTTTCTTAAAATATTCACTAAAGAACATCCAACTATTTTTGTACGCTAGGAAACCCAAAGTATTTACGTCATTTGATAAGTGCGATCAAAATAGCCGACCGATTTTATAAGATGACCTATTTAACGAGACCATAGGATATATATATTTTTTTGTTTGTTTGAATGGTGTTTTAACACCACTTTCAGCAATTTTTCAGCTATTTCATGGCGTCCAGTTTTTATTGGGGGAGTAAGCCGGAGTACCCGGAGAGAACCCCCGACCTGCGGTAGGAAAACTGGCAATCCTTGTCAATTAAGATTGGAGTCGAGTACACCCTGCCTGCAGTGAGAATCGAACTATAGATAGAAGAAAATACAAAATTTTAATGTAATACGATGCAACATAGTGAAGTTAAGTGGTAGTTATCAAGAGAATATTAAACGGACATAGCTCATTCCTGACTGGACACTTGGAACAGTGTGTTTTTTAAATAAAACGTGGGGGTTCCAGTAAATAAAACTTGAGCTATTTTTAGAACTTGGATAAGATTCATGCCTTGTTCTTATATAATAAAGAAAAATTTATTATTTTTCTGAGGTCAATATTTCACAATGAGACATGTCAGACTAGTTACCAAACGAGTGAATACACACTGTAAATTCATTTATTTGCTTTTTATTCCATAAAAAAATTATCCTGACCCCAAGTGCCTGTGCGTATGACAGCGTTGACCGAAGCACATTTTCAATGAAACTCCCAAAAATGCATTCAGTTCGTATATTTATATTTCATTTCGATTAAAAATACCGGGTCCTGATTTAAATCGTGCACAATATATTTTTGTTGATTACGCGTTGTTTGTTTACTGTGGACGTCGTCAATGAAGCGCGTGCTCTTCTTGGCTACCGGTTTCATTGAGAAATGAAAATAATTATTCGACGTCATCTGTAACGGTTTGAACCAATAGAAATGGATATCGATGAAAGACATACGTAATGTAAATATATGTTTATATACGTCTACAAAGTAACCCCAACACTGTTAGAATTAGATTTTAATACTGTCAAATTTTTGTTTTCCCTCTGCGGATTTCGAACGCCGTTGTGACACAGTGGCACTCATTCGCCTACATTAGGTCCAGCGCTTTAGACCACTCGACCAAATATATAGCGGATTTGGCCAAGTGCTCGAAATCGACATAATGCAGGCGAATGGGTGCCACAGTGCCACATCGCATTAAATAATCTACTCACACATATTAGTAATGTACATTTAACATGCTGTAGAAAGATACTCAAACTGAAGTTTGTCAATAAAAGATGTTTTTATGACTGGGTGCATTTAACGTTGAATTGAGGAATTGTATGTGTTCATATAAATACGGTGAAGACATTCATTTTGTTTCGAAACTATATTCAAGCAACATTTTCCACATAAAATTTATATTTTGCTTGGATATATTTTGCTACATAGAAAATACAATTCAACAGATTGTTTTAAGACATTAATTTTCTATATTAATTTCATATTAATTTTTTTATTGGCAGTGTTTATACTGGATTGATAAATCAACTCAAATTGATGAGGTAACTGTTTGCTTAACGTCAAGCAAACAACAAAAACACTTCGTTATGGGATTAGCCAAAATTATGAAACATGATGTACAAACGGCGAAATGCACAATATAAGACTCTTTTTGTATATCGTGAAAAAGAGAAGGATCATTACTGCCGCTAAACAACTCTCCATCCGTATTTATTCTCCGTATTTGTCCAACGGCAGTCAAAGTTGTGTTCATAATGTTCCATTTCGTTTCTTATTGACTACTCTGTTAACTTGGCTTTCGTCCTGAATATAGCTGAATATAGCAAATTTTGCTTGTTGAACGTAAAGCTAACATTTACTCAATCAGTCAAGCTTCTATATTTCTATAGTAAGACCTATGCAATTTCATGGTTATGTTTGCCAATGTTTTCAGTGATAATTTTCTATATGAACTCAGTGTTATATAATAAGTATTTTAATAGATATCTCAAAGTTATTATTGGTGGGCATCTTTTATTAGCCATATCAATTCAAGACATCTTAAAAAAACATTTATAGTTTTACATCGACTCTCCCACATTTTATCCATTTCTATTACACTTTAGACCTTGTGCTGCGTGCTTTGTCTAAATTTTTGTTAACATGTAACTGTGGATATTTTGTTTCTTTGACAACTAATAGCTTGTAAATATATAATGACCTCGTTCCTTGTTGAAGGTCTAACAACAGTAACGTATTTTTATAACAATCTGTTAAATCTACAATTTTATTACATCTTACCTAATTTATTAATTAACGGTTTTGTTTATATCCTCCTTAGCTTAATCATGTAATGCTTATTTACTGTTTTTTTTGTATAAAAATATACCCAAAATATTGGTCTCTTGACGTAAAACGACCAACCAATCAGTCTTGTCCATGTTCAGTCTTTCTATTGCTTTAGAACTGCGTTATTTTATGGTTATCTATGCATGAAAGATGTCAGTGATATTTAAACGCCTGAACACAATTTTAGTTTAAATTTATTGTCGGTTTCGGTATTTTCTGATTAATTATGAATATATTTACTTGATATTATCAAACTGAACTCTTTTAACTGCGTTTGTAATTGCAATTATCCATGTATTGTTTGTTTGTTTGATGGTGTTTAACGCCACTTTCAGCAATTTTTCAGCTATATCATGGCGTCCAGTTTTTATTGGGGGAGGAAGCCGGAGTACCCGGAGAAAACCCCCGACCTGCGGTAAGAAAACTGGCAATCCTTGTCAATTAAGATTGGAGTCGAGTACACCCTGCCTGCAGTGAGAATCGAACCCGCAATCTCAGTGTTGACAGACCACGTGATCAATAGTAGACTAACTACCTTGACCACTCGGCCACCGAGGCCCCTATCCATGTATTTATGATGTAAGTAATTACAATACAAAAGGTATAACTCGACTTATAAATTTTCACTTTTGATAGGAGAAGGACCTGTTAAATGTCCAAAAGGTCTGTCTTCGCAAACTGGATTCTACCCGGGATGTAACTGTAAGTTTAACATTTGTGTGTCCTTTTTATTGACGTGAGTATCAACTTTATTGCGAATATTGTATTATAATGCTTTAGGATTCGAACGCAAAGTGAAATATTATATTTAAACAAAAATTCAACTCATCACCAAGATAATTACCAAATAAGGTACATTTTTATAGTTTGCATATAACAGTTAAACATACTTGAAAGAGCTGCAACAGTTAGTAAAATAGCTATCAAATAACGGACTATCAAGAGACAAACGTCAAGAAGCAGTTACAAATCCCAAATTCAGGCAAACACAAAAGACACAAAACGGAAAACAAAAACAAAAACACAAAGTAAGAAAACACTATGTATGCCCTAAGGTGTCCGCGTATTTAAGCATTCTATAATTAGCCCTGCGTTGGGTTACCACTTGTCAGGAATAGGAAAACTACTTGTGACACAACGAACATGTTTAATAGAACTAAAAAGATAGATTTCCCATAACAATGACTTTAATCATGGTCAAGATTATAGAAGCTTTGAAAGTGTAACTTATGTACAACAAACAAAGTTGATACATACGTAGCAAAAGGTATCAGTTGCAAATGAATATAAACACCATACGGCAGTGCTGATGGAATGTTGCTATTGATGAATGGGAAGATGACACTCGCAAAGTTAGTCATGACGGGTGTCGTCAATTTTGGTTAGTAGTTTTCCTGCGTGTATTTACAGAAGAAAGTATATGTACGATTTTATTGGTGGTGACAAGCTCACTATGGCATATTAATTGCACGTAGTCACTAAGCATTGTTCAGTAACAAGACATCTACAAAGTGAAATGTGAAATTTAAGGTCTTGACCAGTGTCATTTCTTCCGTAAATGGCCGATTTCTGGTAAACAAAGCATAACAACGTTCTTCTATGACGTTCTTGTTTCCGGCGTTCTGATCAGAGACAATGGAGTCTACAACAATGGAGAGTCTATATGTTATAGCGATGTGAAAGTTGTTGGTTTACGGAAGAAATAGGTACTTTTATACGTTTTTGGGAAAGTCCGTGTGAACTTTCACTTGTGATAGAAATTTTTATGTCTTTTGGCTCGTTCCGCTGGGCTCCACTCGCGAAAAGACATAAAATTTCTATCACTCGTGAAAGATCAACCGGTCTTTCCCCAAAAAGTATGAAAGAACCTATTATTCTTCAGTAAATGGCCGATTTCTGGTGCAGATGACCCAGTACAGATGAGCTCACGCGCACACATCTGTACTTGCTGAGTCATCCAATCAATACGCCAGATACAAGAACGTTGTTATGGAAGCATAACAACGTTCTTCTATGACGTTCATTATTTCGGCGTTCTGATTGGACGTCAGAGACAAAGGAGTCTAAAACAATGGAGCGTCTATAGGTTATAGCGATGTGAAAGTTGATGGTTTACGGAAGAAATAGGTACTTTCATACGTTTTTGGGAAAGTCCGCGTGAACTTTCACTCGTGATAGAAATTTTTATGTCTTTTGGCTCGTTTCGCTGCGCTCTACTCGCGAACTTAACTCTCTTGAATAAATAGGTTTGATAGGTTGTATTTCATTGTTTCAGCTTCGTTTCCTAACATTACGGTTTCACCAACTGTTGAAGCATTACTGATTGATGGCCAAAGTTATAATATACCCAATGTTCTTGCAACACCGAGTTTATTGACTGTTTTCCGTTGTAAGTTTGAGGAAAGTCCTGGAGCAACTTATATTTATGATGTGTATTGGTACATAAATACGTTTAGTGTAATAAGTCATAGAAACATTCCTTATAAAAATATCTTTTCAACTGATCTCAGGGATAGCCAGTGGATGCATCAATACAACTTGAATATGGAGGTAACTATTTATTTATAGAATAAGAACGTTACCAAACCGGTTAAGGCAACATTTATCAAAAAGAGATAAAGTAAACATATGTTCTAAAAATCACAAAAAGGCAGAACACAACATAAAAAATTTACGACTATCAAAAACATTAAAGACTGATATACGAAAGAACACTGGCTTGCGACAATCACAAAGCAATATATAATAATACAGAATGAAATAATTCAATCAATGTTACTAGTATACAATCGTTCGGTTACTATAGAGATTTTTTTCTTAATTATGAAAAGGTATTTGAACTTTTGCTGGAGAAACTTAGTTTAATTTTCTTTTTAAATTAAAACAAATTATTCCTTAAAACTGTTTCAGTCACATTTAGGTTCAGATACATAATTTTCTTATTTGTTTTCAAATTTAGGTACAATGTTCAGTTAGAGTGAGATATTCATCTGGTTCTCTTCCAGGACCATTCATCCAAAGTCCTGTGTTTAAAGCTGGTTTATATGTAAGTTATCTCTTATTACTTTGTATGTACTGCTTTAATATCGGATACTTAACTACATTAGTTAGTTTTGTTTGAGGTTTTACGCGACATTCAGCAATTAAAATATCGCGTAATGTGTTTGTCTTGTTGGTTGTTTTGGCGGGGGTAAAAGCTGTGTAGACACTTCCGTTGATAAAATGATATTTCTTAAATATCAAAAGGTTTCTTTCAAATTATGTCATCTAACATCATATCTTGTTTAACTTTTATTTGTTAACTGCAGGCTGCAATATGATTTTATATATAATAAACGAAAACGACTTTATTTGCCTTACAGCTGCAATGATAACATCAAAGGTGTTGGTAATTTATCCAGTCCAGCAGTCAATGGTATCAATGAGTCATTTTTACACGAATTCTAGATACAAAAGAAGCTATGATCACAAAAAATACAACGAGTAAAGAAAATGCGGAGTGTTAATCTTCCCCCGATAGGTACAATGACCTTCTTTCTCATCTTGAACAACCCCTGGGTTTACATTACATTCGTGCCAATCTTTCTCTACGCCTGTGAGCTGTTTAAAAACCTCTTAAGAATTATGCACTTGTGGTTGGAGGAATACATCACTTTACGTTTAAGTATACATGTAGATTGACAAGCATCATTTGCCTCACATAAAATTCAAAACAAAAGGAATTTATGCAGTTAACATTAGCAATATTCTTAATAGAAACGAAGTAAAAGATCAGATCACTTCATATTTCAAAAATCGATCTACTCCAATCTTGTCTTATACATATGCCTAAAATTGTAAAATCTTCAATTACAAACAATCATTGCCGGACCTAGACATTAAAACATACATCAAGCAACCTTCTGAATGCACTTGTTGTCATTCTACTTAAAAATACAATCCTACTGGTCATTATCATTACTGGTGATCTGAACATCAATGACCACGAGAATCTCAGAAACGTTATTTCATGTGGTCCTAAATTCAGAGAACCTAAACCAGTGTACTGGAATTTAAATTTCAAAACTATTATGGATAAAGTCAAAGACTATTCCAGAGTGCATTTGCGAGAGAAATGGAACAAGATCCTGAATTAGATGGCATGTTTGACTGGATGAGAACTATAAAGTCTTTGTACCGGTATAACGTCGCATTTTAGAATTTAGACAATGCTCTCATCATCGACCAAAGACGAGGTTGCTATGAACCTCACGTTCCTTCATAAAAATATGTTGTTGGCCCTGCAGATAAGGCTTCTTACAACATTGTGTTTATATTTAATCCATATATTACTATGAATGACTCATTAAAGAGCTAAGCATCAAGAATAACTCTGGTAACCAATTTCACATACCAACTACCACATTTGACAAAGATGAAATCCTTGCATACCATAAGTTTTTCATGACTTCTTTGAATATTTGTTATGACAAAGGGTCTGGAGGCTTACCATACATGTATTGGATTTTAAATTCACATAAAAATCATTTCAAGAAGAAGTACATAGTCGGCTTATCGGCATGCTTTACCAAACAAGCTGTCAAAATTGTTGACCAAGATATTGTCGGCAGTATATGGAGAACCTCAAAAATACTGGTGAACTGTTTATTCGCGAAGTAATAATAGCCATATGTAGATTCTTTTAAATTCTAAAGAACTGGTTTTAAATCAAGATTTTCTATATCTAAAATTTCACCTGTTAGAACCTTTGATTTTGAACTCTTTATACTACCTTGCTTAAAAAGAAACTAAAATTCAAGTTGAAGGAAATTATACATAAAGACTTTGTTTCCTCATATGCCTACAAATCTGTAGTTTTAGGGTACGACAATACGTTTTTTCTACTAAAGAAGTAAAAGGCAAATTATGCTACAGCAAAGAACAGGTTTAGATTATGCTATGCTTTCTGATCGTCAATATATTTGTACCTTTTGCAGGATGTGTTTTTCAGCAGGCAATCAGGTTTTCAATTACTACAAACTGTGCCCAACTCCTTCCCTGTATTCATATGACACTGAATTTCTTCAACGTCCTATTAAATATAAGAAAATAATAGAAGTTAGGTCCTTTAATTTTACATACAGATAAACAATGATAATTTTTTCCAAACATATGCAGCAATATCTCAGTATCTCCTGCATATGAAGTCAATATTTCTCAATCGATCAGGTATTGAAGAGCGAATATTTTTCTGCAAACGTCTTCTGAATACTTATAAACCAAGGTTATGGGAAATAACGACTCATCTGCACCTTTAATAAGTTTAACTATAGTTACCATTTTCATTTCCTTGTAGAAAATATATCTAGCAGTTTTCCTTATTTTTTAATTTATTACGCAGTGATTGTGCTGCGATGACTACTGGATACACCTATTAATGACTAGTGGTATATGATACTCGCCAACTTTCTTCAACAAACCATCTCATTCTACAGCAATGGAAGCGAGATTTTAACCAACCATTTCTTTAAAAATGCCTGTCACACTTCAGGAGTATTGCTGTAGTTGTTACATTTTTGGTTGTTGTTTCTAAAGCTTGCCATTTTCTTGGAATATGATTTTTGGATTGTCTTTTTTGAAAGTTTCCTTGGTGTTCGAAATTATGTTATTACCTCCCTTCATATAATGAAATGGTTCAAATATATTTCGATAACTTTAAAGATAAAGTCTTTTTGTAAACAATTGTTTTGTAGCCGGATAAGCATGAATATACAGTCATCGAAGGAGAATATATCAATGTTCCGTTTACATTAACAGTACCAGTTGGATGTTTTGCTTCAAACAATATCGTAAGATCACACTGTACTCAAAATTTTTACGTATTTCAACCACAACATGCTGAGAGTAAAACCTGCATAAATAACATTGCAAATAGAGTTATTGTTTTCGAAGCACAATTTTGCGGCTTACAGTTACCAAGTATTGGGTGGAATAATACGAAATACTTAAAAGTCCATGGATTCAGTGATGGATTATACAATGTTCGTGATCGTTCAACACAAATTCGACTATCGACTACGTCTGTTAATGACATCTGGAAAAACATGCAGATTCCGGATATAAAAGTAAGTATTGACACCAATGCAAACCAGTTTCCTGTATTTGTAATCTGCAATACCAATGAAACTGCATTTTGACGCAAACTTAGACGTGTGAGGAATGATTGTGTTCGGCAACAACATGCATTAAACTTACGTCGTGTCCCGTTTTTCTGCCTGGGAACCATAAGGCTTCAACAAGTATTTCCAATTAGCTTTCTCACCTTTTGTTTTATGCTCACCAAAGTAATAGCTTCTTCAGTCGTTTCTACAGTTTCTTCTTGTTTTCCCTTTTACCTTTCATCAATGCGTTATAAATTCTTTATGGTTTATATCCAAGCAATTACAGTCATTAATCTTCAAACACCAAATAAATTACCAAACACTTCTATAGTTGTGCAAGGGAAACTATTTTAAAAATTTAATGGAGCTTTTGAATTGCTGCATAATGTGTCTGTATTTCTCTATTTATTTTGTTTGTTTGTTTGAATGATGTTTAACTCGACTTGCAGCAAATTTTTAGATATATCATGGCGTCCAGTTTTCTTGGGTAGGATGCCGAAGTACACAAAAGAAAACATCCGACCCGCGGTAGAAAAACTAGCAATCAACGTAAATTGAGTTTAGTACACCCTGTCCGCAGTCTCGATACCGGGACCTTAGTGTTGACAGACTTCGTGATCAATAGTAGATTATAAATTATATAAACCAATCGGCCAAGATCCTTGTCCAGTAATTAATTATGCTAGAGCTTACAGATAGTATAATGATTTTTGCAAACGTCTCCAATTTCTTCGGGTAAACTTATAAACTAAGGTTACATGTAAGAAGAAAAAAAGACTAGTCCGCGTCATTTAATAAGTTTTACTATTGATACAATTTCCTGTTGAAAAATGTTTTATCTTGTTTGAAAATATAATTGCCAATAGTTTTCCAATTTTTGAATTCAGGACATAATTATTGTGTTATGATGATTATTGGATACACATATTACTGACTAGTGGTGTATGATATCTAATCATTTTCATCAACATACCATCTCACACACTACAATAATGAAAGCGTTAAGTTTGGCATGCCATAAAACCTGATTTGACCCACCAATTCGTTTGAAATGTCTGTACCAAGTCAGAACCATTGCTGTAGTTGCTATATTTGTAGTTATCAGTTCTCAAATTTGTCGGTTTCATATACTTTTGATATGTGGATGGCCTTTTTTTACAGTTTCTTTGGTGCTCAGTATTTTGTTTGACCTTCATTATTTATTTTAAGGTAACTGTGATAGACAAAGACAGAGCTCTAAGTAACAGACTATGTCAGTCATATAACGATCCCCACATAACAACAGTAGATGGCCGTTCTTATCACTACATGGCAGTGGGGGAATTTGTGATGTACAGAAACGATAAAGGTCCATACTGGGTACGAATTTAAATTAGACTTTTTAATAGCTCCCCAGCCAGTTATGTTATTTCAATAAGATTGTGCAGTATTCGACTTTTGTTTAAATGTGTTCAAAGTATTGTACGTAAAATGTCATCAAAGATACCAAGGATAATTGAATTTACTACGCTATATACGAGTCTCATTGTAGTATTCAATCCGAGTTACAATTGGCTGTAAAATTTGTTGACTTTATCAAACTAGATGCTAAACTCCCACCAAATTCTGGCGAAAACTTGCATCATGTAACCGACTTGTGTCAATGCAAACGACTTTTAACCATATTTTAACGTAACATTAATCCTTTTGTCATTTTCTGAGAATGTAAAAAGAAAAAAGAATGTTACGAGAGACACATGAATATGTAACAGTTTCAAAATTAAGTTTAAAAAGTTTAAAGAGCGACAAAACGTAATATTATTTGTTTACAAGACATCTAAAAAATTGACAATACAGTGAACAAGATCGTTTTAGGTGCATGCCTTGTTTACAAACTGTGGGTTCGGATGGGAAGGGTCATCGTGTCACTGTGGAATAGCAGTCAGAAGTAGAAATTCACTGTTTGTTCTAAGAACATGTGAGAAGATTTCAAGAACAGATTTATACCTTCTGAAGCAACCTCTCACAGAACTCATTACTTGTGACGATAGTGATTTGTTGATCGAACATAGTGGTAGTGACTACAAGGTAAAACTTTATTGCAATTTTGTTTTATTGATGATCCCATTTCAAGCAGAAACCCGTTTAATACACTTCGTTCATGTTTAAGTCTCGGTGAAAAGTATATAATATGTATTAGTAATCTTTATAATGAGCAGCAACAATCATCTTTTTCATTCATCATTTTATATTAACACTGTATTTCAATAACCCAGTTGATAAGTTATATTGTAGATTACATTACCAATCGGAACAGAGATAAGATTCAGTATCAGCTCATGGTCAAATTTCATAGCGATGATTTCGATTAAACCTTCTGTTTACGATATAAACACGGCAAAAGGACTGTGCGGTGTTCCTAGTGTAACAAAAGATTCGACTGATGATTTCACCCTTCGAAACAATGGACCAATCTCGGATGATCAGATCTTTGCCGCCTCGTGGAGGTATTGATTATACATGTAATTTTTTAAAATGTATTTTCATTTACATATGAAAAACAACAGCAAGGAAACGAGACAAAAGCCATTGGACAGTTACAAATGAGAATTCAGACAAACAAATACAATACGAAACAAAAACAATAAACACGATACCAGAAAAATGAGTAACCCAAATCCAATGAAAACTGTGCTTGCACTTAGGTACTCCTGACTAGTAAGCAATGCCTGTCTTTAATTAGACACTCGTTGGGTTAATTTGTTATGTTTAGAGAAAAGTCAAATCAAGGAAAAGAAAACACTTCTGATCGTATTTTAGATATGTATTTTCCATAACGATTAGTCATGATACAGAACTGCTGACAGCACAAAATCAACTTAGGTAAAACAAACCCTGTGCGAGTAAATTTAATAATCAACATAAGTGTCTAGAAAATCGGCATACAGCGATCACAAAACCTAGCATAACGTATAAGTTTTGAAATTTGAACTCCTTTCGCCTTTGCACGAATGTTGCTTTCGATGAGCCGAATCTGGTGTGTAGTTAATTCGTTTGCCACAATGTCTTACAAAGTGGCCGACCTATCTGTACTAACTATACATATGTCATACCAAATCGGGTTTACTTTCAGCATTTAATAAACTTCTTTAAGAAAAATGAGTCAGTTTAGTTACAATTGTCAGTAATATAACAAACAAAAACAATTCTAGAAACAACCCATTTCAGAACGAAGGGTGTACCTTATTTTTTCAGGATATTGCCCAACGAAACGTTGTTTGATGTCAAACCAGCTTTTCTTAATGAAACTGTCACTGATAATGACAATAGACTTGACACAACTTATTGTGTTTGTGAACAACAAGCAGGCCCTACAGACACATTAGAAAACTTCAATTCTTTAAATTGTAATTTGACCGCAAGTACCGAGTACTGTTCAAATCGACCCCAGTCTACAAGGGCAGCAGGCGATCCATTTCCTACTTCGTGTCCAGCTTCTAATCGACAAAAGAGGTCCTTAAAGTCATTACATACCATTGTACGTCGTAGTACAAACGATAAGGACGATGTTCTAGATTTTAAACCATTGATCTACGATAGTGATGTTGATGACGGGAAAATGGTGGTAAGCTACTAAGTACTTGTTATTCGATAAAAGATAAAATACTAGAGCGATTTTGCTTTGGCAGTGTCGGTCTATGTCCACATTAAAAATTAAAAGCCAAAAATCAATTAGACTTTGCAAAACGTTGAGTGTAAGAAAAGTTCGTTTTCAGCTCAATGTAACATACCGCAACAGACTAAAGCCAATTCGACCCCACGCCCCCTTTCCAGTCCAGTTTAGCGAATGCTATTAACAGACAGACGAAAACACATCCTTTTTCTAGCCAGTTCGTTTTCGTCGACACCTTTTATGCCAGCGTTGCTCATTGACTCGCAAGTGTATAAAAGCTAATAAACACGCCAACTTGGAAGAATAATGAGGACATGATAGCTTGAAGTTGTTTATAAGGTTTTTAGAATTTCCCAATATTTTAGATAACGACGATTTTCATCAGAGATGGTAAGAGTCAGCTTGTATTAAGACATGGTGATTCAATTCATAATTCTTTGATGTCTATTTGCAAGATTTTAAGCAGACATACATGTAAACAATAACTAAGAAATATCATAATGTAAGAAAATACTAATTCAGGTTTTTAATTAAATTTCTCTGTTTTGTTACAAAATTCAGAAACGTGTTCAATGAAATATTATGAGAGAAGAATGCATTAAAACTAAGAAAGAACGATTCACAACAGAACATATGAAATTAACAATTTTCCTTGTTGAAGATCAAAGAAAATATAGTTCCATGTTTGGTTAACAACACAGATGTATGTCTGTGAACATAATTTTCCATAACAAGCAAGTTATTAAATGTGTATTTTTAGGCCGCTAAGACATATAGAAATGGGTGGACTGCAGAAAAGGCTTACCAGACATGCTCGGACAGTATCAGGAATGCATTGCCTTCCAGTCTGTACGGTGATTTTGTTGATTTACCAGAAGAACAATATATTCAGTCATGTGTTAAGGATATAGAGGTGTGTTCACATTTAGTAAAATCAGTACTAAGAAGAATACAGTTACTTCGTACTTGCAAGTAAAACGACTTTATAAGTTTCGAATTTTATATTTTTATATGAACGATCAATTGGTAACTGATAAGATAACTTGTGTATCGATTAGTCTATTCAATCCATATGAGGAGTCAGATCGTTACCTTAACAATAGGTCAGACAGATCGTTCCGTATCAATCAATGAACTTAGACAAATTTGTAATTGATCGCGTTTTCATGCTAAAACAATATGACATTATCTCTATCATACGAATATTAATATTAAAACTTAGTAATTATTTATTTTACTAAACAAAAATAATTATAACGCTTTTGTCAAGTATTTAATGGAAATAGATGTGTGATATGTTACTCCTTGTTGGTACATACATTTCTATATAATATTAGTTTTTAATTTATAATATAGTTGGTTGGTGATACAACCTTTCTTGCGGACACGATAAATGCCGTGGCAACGTTTATCATAACAGAGGTTACGAGAAATGAATCACTTTACAGCTTAAAAACGTCAAACGACTCACAAACAGTACTGGAATATTTAACCAGTTACCTTTGTCCTAACAACTGCAGTGGGAATGGAAACTGTTCGTTGGGTAAACTTTTTTACATGCCTAAAAGTTCCGCATATCAACAAGATTTTATATACATGTAGTACATTGTGATGAAAATTTACAAAAAATACTTTCATTATGCAAATAAAACATTTCGATAAAAATCTCAATTTTAATATTCTAGTAAACGGATAGTAGTGAATATTATGTCGAGGAGAATATTTCTGCATTAACTAGGTTTTTTAGCAGAACTTTAAAACTGATTAGAACCCCATAAACACATTTTTTAAATTGTGTCAAACTTTATTTATTATAGGACAATAGAGTAACATTTTTATTAGGTTCTGACTGAAATAGTCGGGCTTTAGTGGCCAGGAGATCTATGATGTTATTTATGTCAGCATTTGGTTGTGGTTAATATATAGCTACAATAATGTAGCTCCTTTTTTTATGGACGGAGCTACAAAGAGGTCCCATTACTTGTAATGGAGCAAGCCGGGAGTGATTCACACCCGGGTGTTTTCTTCATATAATAAGCTATTAAACTGTTTCCCTAAATTGCTACATACTTTTTTTTTATGTATTTGCAGTTTAACTGATATTTCCACAACACCGTATTCGTTAGTTTTATCACTTTATTCGTAATCATTGCATTGTTAACAAAATATGAATTCCGGAAGTGCATAATTTCGATAATATCGGAATCGATTTGGTAAAAAATGTAATTCCGGATGATTTCAGCTGTATTCATTCGCATTATTATTATGTCTCCTTATAACAAATTTTACCGATACGATTCCGAAATTCTACACTCCACAATTTTAATTATGTCAACAATGCCACGATTACAAAAAAAGTGTTAAAATTATTTAATTAGACCTTGTAGACATATCAGAAGAACGGCGGAGGAAAGAAACCATATTTATTAAATAAAGACAAAGGTTAAATAGCGGAAAATATGTGTAAATCCCAAAAGTGTTTTTGCTCCATTACGAGTAATGGGACCTTTGTAGCTCCGTCCATAAAAAAAGGAGCTACATTATTGTAGCTAGTTAATATAGAACGCAGCAAGGTAATGGTTGGAAACTTAAACCAATCCAGAAAATAATTGCAAGAGGACCATTTATGCAGATTCATAAAAAGAATATCCCGTGATCATTCAAATTATAGAGCGACAAACAAGGGCGAAGACAATTTGATTATTGCAATAATTTTAGTTCTGCGTGCTAATAGTTTTTTGTGTTCCAGGTGTGTGTTCCTGCTATGAAGGCTATGTCAGCAATGATTGTTCCCAGCAGATATCAACACCACCTTCAAGCATTAGCTTCCCGTCTAACGGTCTATGTACTCTGGGTGATCGAGAATGTAAACGAACGAATGTGTATGGAAATTTTATGGCTACAACGGTTTGGTACAAGCTTAAACATTTCGAGGTAAGAGCTTTAAAGAAAAAGAGCAAAGAAAACCGACCAAACAACAAGAGCCAAAAGTCAAGGGACATTTACAAACCCGGATATACACACTCAACCAAAACCACAAAAAAGTAACCCGAACCCAATAAAACCCATGGGCTCCGGACGAGTAAGCAGTGCCTGCCTCTAATTAGACATCCGTCGTGTTACTCATTGTCATGTCTAGGGAAAAGTCAAATGTTTTAAGTGGGGATGGACAAAACACAACAAAACAAAAAGCTATCGGAAAAACGATCGTCATTTGATCACATGGATTTACATATCACACTTATTCTCAATTTTTTTAATTACTTACATGTTATTATAGATTCGCGGAGATACCATTCAGTACGACATTAAGGACGAGATTTTGAAAGCAGAATACAGAAACAGATTTATGGTATCGGTTGACCTCGGATCATCAAGACGCAAAAGATCAACATCAACAACTATTTTGGCGGAAGGATATGACATCAGTTTATCCAATGATAAATCGACTTTTGGAAAAACTGTTACCATTATTATATATGATGAAAGTTGTTACTCCTGCAACGCATCAACGATAACATGTACTACTCTGGTATGTACTGTGTAACTTATATTGACGCTTTTACAGTCGTAATAGTGTGACATACGACATAGATTTCTAGAGAAAAATGATTCAGCATGTAAAGTGGTCTTTCTGATTTGCCAGATGAAAGTTTACTTCAAATAAGCTAGCAAAAAATAATTGATATCATATCTCACTGAGAAATCGCTATATGACACAATATGAAAATACATACATTAGTTTAAACTATTCTTGAATTAATAAAGACACTTGTTTTCTAAGCATGATATAAATCAAGAAAATATAATTTTTTAAACCAACGAAGTTAGTAAGATTTTCCTAGAGAATTTGCAAAACATTACAAACAATGTGAATTATTTTAGGATTCCTGTCCTACCTTGACTTCAACACAGGAGACTTCAAATGGTAGTTATTTTTAATTTGTGTGGTCTAACTTTATTAAGTTGATTAATTTTGTTGTTTAAAATAACGATGTTTTTATCTAAAATCTATGACTATTTTGTAATTGATTTATATTGTGCTGCTTTAATCAATTTTTATTTAATTTTGACAGTTTTCAAATACCATCTTAAATTGTAACAAAATATTTGGAAAATCAAAACAAAATATCCCTCTGCATATACATTTATTATAACGAAAACTTCCCGTGAACAAGGCTACCGCAAACAGGGCTTTATTTTCAGTGTGATCAAGCAAAAACATAAAATATAGTTTTTAGTATAGTCTTTAAGAAGGTAGATCATACAGAATTTAGGTTAAGGAAAAGGCAAATAACTTGGTAGCCATTTCTTTTGTTTAAATTTGATCTACATATTCGGTGTTCTAACAATATAAAGTGTTTGTCACTTGACGATATGTGTAACACACAAGTGATCAGACACAATTGCAACCGTAAACTATGTCAAATTATGTTTATATGTTTTGTTTGTTTTTGCAACGCATCTACTCAAGTTTAAGGCTTTGAAAACTATTATCCAATTTCGTTTTAAAGAGACTATAGACATTATACTTATATTTTTTTTCTTTTATCATTTTCTTGTAGATAAGACAGTGTTGGCAATTGCTACGCCAATAGTAGTACTTCTGGTCATTATTGCTGTGATTATTGGACTTATTGTGTATAAAAACAAGGGGTCGAGGTACATATTAGTACAAGAGATAACACTACTTATAACGGAAGATACAATAATGTGCATTTAAATTATTACAACTAAGTTCGGACTTACCAGAGAAAATTTCTGATTTAAAGAAATAATATCTCAATCCAATTATTTTGAACAATTACTTCTGATGAATTAATGACATATTACTACAAAAGTCATATTTTAAATAGCTGTAGTAAACA
Organism: Limnoperna fortunei; assembly: GCA_944474755.1. Classification (NCBI taxonomy): domain Eukaryota; kingdom Metazoa; phylum Mollusca; class Bivalvia; order Mytilida; family Modiolidae; genus Limnoperna; species Limnoperna fortunei. The sequence continues at coordinate 82,961,777 of OX104111.1, read as the reverse complement.
GCAGATAACTGGAAATACTCATTAGAACGCTTTGGCTGACCATATATACGTATAATATCTCACAGTCCCTTATTAAAGTTATAGGTATATAGGCATTGGTGTAAGTATATGTCGCGCGCAGATTGTTAAGATTACTGAATTCCAGCTTGATTGTTCAAACTGAATTTTATCAGATCTTGCCAATACAATTTGACAAAGTTTTGTGTTAGATTATCGATCATTTTATATTCAGGATACATGTATACCAGGTTGCGGTAGTGTAATGCAGAACCTGTAACTGGTTCGTTCAATTTGATCATCTTTATTCGTGTCTTATTAATTGTGTTTCAAAATATGTTTTGTAGAAATCATTCTCATCTATTAAGATACTAAATTATAATATTCCTATTTCAATTATAGCAGAAAGAAGATCGATATTTTAGACAATAACACTGGAATGTCCACTGTGACACCTGACCTGCAGTCCTCAACAAATATCGTTCCGCTGAACAAAGAATATACAGACAGGGAAATAGAACTTGATTTTGACGATGGTTCTGGAACCCCCGTCGAACTGTTCGTACAAACTGCTCCGATAAGTTATATTACTGGAAATCACAATACCAAATTCAACCCTGCTGCTTTACTCAAACGTCAATGAGGAAACAAACATGTTTTAGTAAACTAAATTGTGTCTTTGATGTGTTACTCTTTCTTATAACCAATGTTTTCACTTGCTTTAATCTTTTCATTGTAGTGTTGTGTACTACTCACTTTGCGCGAAGCTCATGTATTCACATACATTTCGTAATTCTTCTTTTCTTCTTAAAATTGCCATTTAATTTTATCCAAACTTAGACGGATAATGTGTTGGACTGTCTTTTTTCAGTTCTAATGATGCTGACATAGAAAATGTGGGTCGGGTTGAACATAAACTATATGTATAATTTACTTATTCCTTTAAAAATTCGACTACAATATTTGTTTGATATGGTGCATAATTTTGAAACAAGTTTTTGGTGTAGATTCAAAATTCGTGATTTGAGCCAATGTCACGGTTTAACCTTGCTTTTTTGGAACTTCAAACAAATTTGTAATGTTAGACTAGGCTTTAATATGATCACATTTTGGTCCTCTAGAAAACTTTGCTTTTGGTACATATTCGATCCTTGATATTTAAAAATAAGATGCTAATTCATTCGTGTTATTAAAATTTATTTGTTTACATGTTGTCCCATTTTTTACTGTCGCCGCTGGAATGATCTAACGAAGAGAGGGATGAATACCGTCATACACAAAATATGCGGTCTCATTTTAACAACTGGTTTTATCAACCTCATTTAAAAATTAGTGACCATATGGTTCTTTGTTTTAATTTGTATTTAATTTGTATATCTAAGTTTCTTGAAAGATAATGTCATATATTATTATTAGCACAAGTTATTGAACTAAAAGTTTGTATGGATTAGGTTTTGTTATCTTTGTATAGTCGGTGTGTAAATCAAACTTGTTTCCGTCCTATGTTTTAGTATTAGTTTCATTTGTTAATTTGATGATGAAATAAAATGTGTTTTCTTTTGTTTTCGCTTTCTTTAAGATTAGTGAAATAAAGCATTCCAGTTTTAAAACATATTAGATCCTAATCATGCATTGGTCACCCAAGCATTATAATACTATACTAAAAATCACACCCCGTGGAGTGCAGTTCTTTTGCCTAGATCTTTTTTATTATTCCACATTCTAACGTTTTAGTACGAAAATCCAGTAGAAAAAATGTATCCACGATAACCTAACCTGTCTCTATTTCATACAATGCCTCTGTTGTTTACATGTCACAAATCGTCCTCGACTTTTACTACGAAAATTTTAGATTGCAAGTCAGCCATTTTTGTGACTTTCGTGATATGCAATGCTATTCTGATAAACCGTGAGATTTTTACAGCGTTAATTGCAAACGACAAAGCCCACAGGTTTTAGAAAAGACAAAATCGACTGCATCTATATTTCCGTTTAAAATCAGGTCAAAATTTACTTGGGGAAAATGAATAGACCTCCGAAAATGTTAAGGAAATAAGTGTTGATTTCAAAATATAACTGTTGGAACTACAAATGAGCATAAGGTCTACCATACGCGTTAAGAAGGTTTTATTCGTTACGCGTAAACACCTCCACCAATTTAAACACGCTGACTTTTACTATAGAAATCTAGGATTTATTCTGCCCTGTAGCCTATAATAAACATTTTTAAAAACATCACTTTTGAGTAAGATTTACATTATCTTAATGTTCAAAGTAAGCAAATGTGGGAAACACTTAGGGTTTTCGTCAAGCAACATGACCAAGAAGAATTTTAAAGGTAAAAAAATCAGGGTGATCTTGAAACGTTTTCTCAGTATGAGCTATGACTATTGCTTCTATCTCCTAACAGGTACAGAAAAGTAAAGTGCCGAGATCGTTTAGCACGGTCGTAATTCTAAGAGGAGGCATATAACTTATCGCTTATCTCAGCGCTGCCCCGAATCTCCCTACTCCATAGGCCTAATACCAAATACAAGTTTTATTTGTCGAGAAAAAAAATGATGCTTTTTAATATTTGAACCTCAATAATTTTGATTAATCATAAAAGTGTTTGGTCACCCAAGTCTAAAATCAACATCAAAATTTTCTGATTAATCAATATTATTTAAGACTATTTTCAGTTGAGAATACGCATATAGTCCCAGTACACATTCAATACAATGTATTTTTAAAAAAGTTAGTATTTGGGGTTTTTTTACGAGGTTTAAAGCCAATTTCAGCATTTTACCATCTTTATTATGCGTCCTTATTTATTGGGGACGAAGCCGAACCCGCAACATAAGTGTTTATCGCGTGAATCTTAGAGTACCCTCAAACTGTTTAAGAACAAGAAGTTTATTTCGTTTATGCCGTTATTAAATACATGTAGTTAAAAACTAATTGAAAAGAGAATAATTTGATCTCATTTCGACCCCTCTTTATTTAGAGTTTTATGTGCATATATACGTAACGTTCTCCATTTATAAATCTTTCGCCTAACGGCATTGCGAAATTGATGATAGCGAATGTAAATTGCATGTCGAATCATTTCTAACCCAAATCTGTTTGGCAATGCGACTTCAAAATTTTCTTTTTAATATTGCAAACCTTGTTCTTTAGTGTCAAGCCATCCCGAAATAAATATCCCAAGACTAACCTTTTACCACTGTTCCTACCTTTTACATTCCATTGATATAGATGATTGGTTAAGCTATAAAACTTGTCTACGTATTTTCCTTTTATCAACACATAAAACAAAACACTAATTATATTATACAAACTATTTACGTTTCTCTATGTGTGTAAAAAAACAACGCCTAAATAAATCTCACCACATTCAACTTACCTCCCCTGACCCAACAAAATCAGGAAAGACAGAGTCCCAATCAGATATGGTAAGATTTGTCGAAGTATAATAACGACACGCAACATATGCATTCAAAATCCTTACTGGCATATGGGAACAATTCAAGATCCCTTGTAATCGGATAACTCTTGTTTTTTTTTAATTTTTACCTGTTGCACTTTTGTAACACTTTACTGGACTAAAACGTTGTACTTGTATGTACGTATATTGTACACTGAAATTTTTACTCTCTTCAGTTAGACAAGTAATCGTGACGATTCCATGTAAGTTGCAAGTACTTTAATATGTAACCATGGTTTCAGCATCCTACATTGAACGAACAAGAAACTTAATCTCAAAATTTAGCAGAAATAATTACTAGTTTGGGACAAAAAAGTCGCAAAGATGTCTCAATTGATTAATTATGAAATAAATAAATAAAATGACCCCTTCCACTCTATGCAACTGAAACGTGTAAATATGCAATACCACGTGTGTAAACACTTATAAATTGGCCTATTTGCATGTTCCGGCCCTTCATATTTTCGAGGATACCAGACACCGAAAATCTCATGCAATGAAATGTTTGTATTCTGGACTTGTTTTCGCCGCCCAGGAGGGCGGCGATATATTTGTATTTACTATTTAACGATGGATAAAGGAGAAAATATTTCGAAGTACCCTTAGTTACCATAAATGAACAGAATTTTGCTACAAGAATGTCAATCATTTAACTCAGTGAAAAATCAAGATAATATATGAGGTTCGACTGCAAAAATGCTGGGTGATATCAAAATTTCATGTAATAATAAATTTTGTTGGTATTCTATTTATGGAAGTTAATAATGCCGGGAGACCATTTTATCCTGGTACTATGTCTTTCGGTGATATCTCTATCGACGAGCGTAGCTTTGAAAAATCGGAAACCAGAATAAAAGGCTATTTTGTGTATACAATTCCGGAGTACGCCGACATTTGTTACGTTAGATAAATAAATGTTATGTCAATAATTTAATGTACCACGTTGATATTAGTTTTGATTCAAGTATATTTATGATTCAATATATGAGAAAAGATTACATGTGCGCAAATTTAGAAATCGCCAATGCAAACTAGCCTCAACCTAAGGACATAGCTTTAAATAGAACCTTATGGGGGAAAAGTTCAAATTCCTTCTTTTTTTAAATTTCAATGCTTTCTAAGCGAATATTCATTAGATAGTCCTTAGAAAGTGTGTGTTTTTAGTTCGATTGAAAATGTGAAATGCCTGCTACATGTACGCAAGCTTTTATGATATAAAATAACAAACTGTGATTATTTATGCTTAAATATGGTCCTCTACACGTACAATTTTTTTAATTCAAACTAAATATTGAGATTATCCTCATTTAGTTGCCATATTGTCCAGATGATCTGTATTTTGCATTGAAGCAAATGCAAACAGAAAAACAAATATTTAAAGGTTCGAAACGTTTGATTATAATACAGCTTCTAAGCCACGCATTAAAGGTACAGAAAATGACACTATTGGGTCTAAAGAACATGCTGTTGATGTATGACTAAAACAAAATATTGACTAAAAGCTTTGACGCTACAACATCATATATTATTTTTGCAAAGAACAAAAAAAGATAACCTCGAAAACATAGATATAAACATTCTTTAAAATGCGTCCCGTAATCATTCTGACAAACGCGTGTATAATGCAGAATAAATCGGCGGCGAACTGATGCTTTACATCAAAAGTTTTCTTGTTATTCTTATTAGAAAATTCAATTCATGTACAGTAATTTTTTCCAGTACGAGTTAGCTCTTCGTATACATGTATAACACTAAACTATACATTCAATTATCAAGAGACTGAAACGCAAATAGCCAACATTTTACGGATATAAATAAAAGAGAGGACAAATGGCGGGGTTGAAATTAATCCGTTAACAGAAAAATATAAAAACGTAACATATGGACAATATAGCCGTTAAACGAACATGCTCAAATTCCATCGAAACTTGGATATAACTTCTTTTTAATAATTCAGCAGCAACGTATCGTTTTTTATTGTACATTCATTTCCGGTTAAGTGTGTTATGCTTGTTTTTTCTTTTTCTTTTTTTTTTTTTTGTTTGTCTTTTTCAAGTTACTCCGCTTTAAAAATATATCTATTGGATGAAGAAGCTCCGAACGTCGACAGGCCACATCAGGCTCGAGTTAACCTTTACAGTTTGTGTGGGTTTATTATACCCCCGCTCGACAGAGTCGGGGGTATATAGTGGTCCGTCCGTCCGTCCGTCTGTCCGTCCGTCCGTTCGTCCGTCCACATTTGGTTTCCGGATGATAATTCAAACAGTTTACATCCGATTTGAATGAAACTTTGGGATATTGTTATATATCAGGTTGGTAAGAAGCCTATCGATTTTGGGGGAAATCCGTCAAATTTCAAGGTCACAGTCCACGAAAAACGTTAGAAATTTTAACATAAAAATTGTTTCCGGACAATAACTTATAAAGTTTGCATCCGATTTGAATGAAACTTTGGGATATTGTTTTATATCAGGTTGGTAAGAAGCCTATCGATTTTGGGGGAAATCCGTCAAATTTCAAGGTCACAGTCCACGAAAAACGTTAGAAATTTTAACAAAAAAGTTGTTTCCGGACAATAACTCAAAAAGTTTACATCCGATTTGAATGAAACTTTGGGATATTGTCATATATCAGGTTGGTAAGAAGCCTATCGATTTTGGGGGAAATCCGTCAAATTTCAAGGTCACAGTCCACGAAAAACGTTAGAAATTTTAACATAAAAGTTGTTTCCGGACAATAACTCAAAAAGTTTGCATCCGATTTGAATGAAACTTTGGGATATTGTAATATATCAGGTTGGTAAAAAGCCTTTTGATTTTGGGGGAAATCCATCAAATTTCAAGGTCGCAGTCCACGAAAAATGTTAGAAATTTTCACAAAAGCGGGGGTATCAGCGATCGCTAGATCGACTTTGTCTAGTTTTTTTTTGTTTTTGCAATTGTGTTATAGGAAGTTTGCTCCAAATGCGTGCATAACACATTCTTATATATAAAATGATATGACACGTGAAAAATATAGATTTATTTTTTATCCAAGCAACATTAATTCCAAGATGCATGTGAATTTCGGGAATGAAAGCTTGAATAAACATGTCCAGCTAGCGATGTTTAGTTTCAACTATTCTTGCGGCAGTGTAACCAAATTAGAATTCCTAAAAATCAATACGTTAGCTTTCCGTGTCTTTCTGACAAGAAATTATAGAATCTAGCGTGGTAAATCCAAAGCGTTGAGGACATCTCGTTGATTCCATGTCTTTTCCTTTTAATTCCCCATTTACAAGATATTCTTTCCCCATCTTTTGTTGGCACCATTCTAAAAGCATATCAATGTTGGTCACTTTTACTTCTGCAAAATCTGCTAATGCGCGAAGAACAACAATGCCCATAGGAACATCTTCATTTAAGAATGCACAGTGGTAGTCGGGTACTTGACCACCGTTCGCTTTTTTCATTTGATGAGGAATTCCTTTACAAAGTTTACTAGTAGTTATTGCATGAAATAAATCTGAGCAATCTTCAACATCATTTGTGCAGTAACTTTGATACCATTCGAATATATTCTTGACATCTGAAAGGTCTAATTTTGTGGAACTCTTTTTCATGATGGCTTGTGCTACAGACACGCATTCGTCGCTACAGTGTGAAATCAAGTCGGCTGTTTCTTTGGTTACGGTTTCGTAGAATAGTGGTGCCTGGTCAATAGGTTTCCCATTCCAGCGATTCCAGTGACCGAAAATAATCGCTGGTCTTAAATATGATTGCGACATTAGAATAGACTCGAGATAATGTTTTGACTGTCGAAATATTGGCTCAGCTCCATGTAACATTTGTAAAGTCATCAATGGGGGTCGCTTACATATTCCACGACCTCTTATCATTGAACCTGCTAAATATGTTCTAAAATTCAAAATTTCAGCCTTCTTGCCAAACTCTAAAATTTTACTCTCCCACGGCACGTTATCAAAACTCATCAGTGTGCATGGGATCGATTTTTCTCCTAAAATATCCCTGCATTGATATTCAAAACCAGGAGATCCAGGTAATCCAACAATCAAGGCATTTTTGCCAACGTGTGGTTCCATTGCTTTGAAATAAATCTCATGAGATGTTGGTGGTATAGCCAATAATATGAAATCGCTTCCTGATATTGCCTCTTCTGGGTTCTTAGTCACTATCTTAGGTTTTGCTTTGACCTCTCTTTTGGATCCGTTTCTGTAATTAATCAAAATTACAAAATCATTGCTTTCCATTTCTTTGTTCCATAACTCCGCGTCATTTTCATGCAGAGCTAGGACTCGAACCTCGACATCTGGTTGTGATGCAGCAAGCCCCACAAGGCAGTGAGCTGTTTCACTACTTCCACAAACGCACACCTTTAACGGACCGATCGGCATTTTTGGTGGCGCTTCTTTGACCTCCTCCTGGGGCTGTTCTTCAGATTCTGCCTTCTCTTCACGGGGCTCGCCAGACTCCTAAATAAACGATAAAGAAAATATAAGTGCTGCATATTTAAAGTGTGACAACTTTAATAATTTAATTATTATATATTTATTTTAAGTTATCATTATTGTTTGCTTCTTGTTTTATTTTATGTATTTAATAATTGTTATTTATTTATTATTGCTATCTTGGGGGTTGGGGGTGTTTTGTTTTGGGGGTTTTTTTTTTGGGGGGGGGTATTTTTTTTGTTCGGTTTGTTTGGTATTCTTTTATATTTATCATTCGTCAGCGATGAACATATCAAACAATTTATTCTGAACAATATTTTTTATTATTTAAATAAAAAATTAATTTGCGAAAACATGTTATGAATGTTTTCTCTATATACATCGATTGTAGTTATTCTTCACATTGCTGCAATGTGAATCTGGCAGAAATCCACCACTATTGTCTTAATATGTTATACAGACGGTGTGATTACTGTCAAAGACGATTTACATACAGATTCGATGCGATGTTATTGTAATTATTCGTTGTTTGTAAAGACGAAAGTAGAAGATATATAGAGACGAGTGAATTTCTTGCATGTTGTTTTTGATAATATGCAAAATTTCTAGACTTCTGACTGCATTCATTTTTTAGCTTTATAGTTGAAACTAACACTGATTTATATAGAGTAATAACATGTGAATAACTGTTACAAAAACAATCCGATGTCCGCTGGTTGCAAATCTAATGTTTGTATTTATAACCTGGTATTTCCCTTGTTGCCTTATAAATGAATAAAACACTTCTCTCTGCAAGTGCAATGTGATTCTGACTCTGAATTCCCAACCCTCAATAGTTTTCAAATGGCAGACAAAAATTTACTGTCCATTTTATTTATCGATTTTCTAAAGCTAATGTTTGATTGTGTGAATGGTGTTTTACGCCGCTTTCAGCAAGTTTTCAGATATCTTATGGCAAAAAGTCTTTAAGAGGAGGAAGCTGGGTTACCCGGAAAAAACACCTCACCGTCGGTAGAATTACTGACAATTATTGTCAATTTATATTAGAGTCAAGTAAACCCTGCCCCCAGTGAGACTGGAACCCGTAACCTCAGTGTTGACAGGCACGTGATAAATAATAGACCAACAATATTTAATTCAAGTTGAAAATATTGACAAACCATAATATCAATTTGATTATTCATCTTTGAATTCAATGGATATTTTTGTCAAAAAATCTACGTCGATCCCGATAATTAAAATTCTGCGTTCTTTGATTTTTGGTAGCGTAAAGATTTTTGGATTCATATACATGTAATTATAAATATTCAACAGTCGCTACAAAACTAAGATTAACATCTAGACATCGATTCAAAAACCCTCCCACAAGTGATGTGTGCAAATTTTTGCCGCAAAACGGGTAACCGGTTTCATCTATAATTTGAAGAAGTACTAATAGTAGTAAAATAGTACCAATTGAGACAAAAAATGAAAACCTTATGTATAAAACATATGTTCTTAAGGTTTTCAATTTTTAGATAAATGATTATTTCCAGTGGCTGTAGCGATACAAAGGTCGGGTCGGGTTTGAACCCCTCCTATTTCCCCCAGCATATTCATTTTTGTCAATAAACAAGTATACAAAATATAAGTTAAGAATAAGTTTCGAGGAAAGGTATTGACATGCGAACTCTTCCCAACACCCTCCATGTTTTGACAAATTTCTAAGATCGCCTGAAAATTAATAATTCTTACCTTTCAAATTTTGTTAAATAATTCACATCTTATGTTTCAAAATGTATGATTTCCACAACTACTTGTTGTCGCGAGCCTTTCAAGGCGTATGAAATATGAGCTGCACAACGCACGCTCTGTGTGCGAAGATAAACGATCAATTAAAGCGATGCACGCTGAAGACTAATAATCAAAAATAATCAATGATACTTAATTGATAACACATGTTCCAGTAACGTTTTTACTTACCATTTTGTTTATTCTGTTGAGGTAGGTACTACCGTGCCACCTCTCCACTGTATTATCTTACTATGAGTTAGATGATCCGATTGAAGACGTGAGTGACAGATTTTCAGTGGGCTAAGTTATGTTTATTACGAGGGCTGTAAGTACAAACAAATAACAAGAAATAAACTTATATACGAAAGGAAACAAACCGAGAATTTTTTTGGCTTGCTAATTTCTTATATTTTTGAGGAATGGATTTTATTTACAATTTTGTGTGTGTGAAAATATCATGCATTACAAATTATAAAGCATCTAACCCGTGGTAATTCCTCTACATTCTACATTCACACCTATAAACATCTTGTTGTGTATTGTTCACCTCACAAATGCTAATTGCGTTGCGAAATTTGTTGTTTACTAATATACCTCACGTGCGCAATACTCATTAACATATTTTTGAAGATGCTCACTGGGTTATTATTTCAAAAATAATTGAATTACTTCGTCGTACTCGTAAACCTTCGAATTTATCATGAATCAAGAATGGACCCCCTTTTCTTATTATTATTGAAGAGTGCGGGGGAGTTGGGGGAAGGGTGATTGATTGATTGATTGATTGATTGATTGATTGATTGATTGATTGATTGATTGATTGATTGATTGATTGATTGATTGATTGATTGATTGATTGATTGTGGTTTTACGCCCAACAATATTCATGACGGGATTATTATTAAAAAAATATAAGTATCTCTTTCCATGATAATTAAACGGGATCTCATATAAAAATAATATGAGAATATATACAGTTAAAAAAGGTGATTAAAACTATAGAAAAGTATAAAGCATCACAATTAACAGTAAAAATACAATATAAATTTATTTCTTTTAAGACATTTAAAAAATTGTGTCGACTGTGACAGTTGTAAACAGATCAGAATAAGAATCAACTGAATAAAAACGTTCCGAATATGAGCCACGTCAACACTGTCCATCAAGACATGAATTACAGTATATGGACAGTTGCATGAAACGCACTCGGGTCGTGGATAATTATTTAAAATATCAACTATATGTGACCAAGACGAAAGCGTGTTAAAACAACTTGGTCAAGACGACCTCGAATACATGTTAAAATTAGAATAGCCGGCAAAGTTTTGATTGAATGTCATAAAGTTTATATTTAACTTCGAGATCCCACCACTTTGCCATAACTTAGAAATATATTTAAAATGAACGGTTTAAAATAATTAAGAGGAATTTTACAGTTAATAATATCATTACTTTTAATCCATTCTTGGCCGCTTTGTTCAAGACTGTGTTTCTATTCCCACGTGACTTGGAATCAAGAAAAAACACAACCTCTATAACCCAAAGTTGTCTTTATAAATTTGCTTATTTTTTAAATCAATTGAATTTTAATTTTAAAGTTTTCAATAACCAGAACAGACGATAAATTTACCTCTCAACTGACGAAGCAATAATTTTAAGTGCAAGAAAAATAGCTTGTGCTTCTGCACTAAATACAGAGGAAGCAGTCGGAAAGGCGCCGAGTTTCAACACGCTCAAAGCGATCCATCTGTATATATTGCAATATTGTCAGGAAAGTAAGATTATATTTCTGCGATCTATGTTAAATAACTAAAGGGTTTGTTTCGGATTTTGTATGCATTCTGAAATCGTAAATAAATGCGGGTTTGTGAGTTCAACCAAGGATGATTATGTGGAATTTCGACATGAGTAATTTCATCTAAACTGAGACCAGAATTTTCTAAATGAGGTAACAAACCAACAGGCTGCATTTTATTTGCAACAGATTTTCACAAATGTTGTCGTAAAAAGATTTCAGGATTGCCTGGATACGCCTTGAATTTGCTTGCGTAGTGCAAACCTAACTCAATTTTCCTTTGATACAAAGAAGGCTCGTTTACATCTACAAACAAACTATTCTACATGTGTGTACTGTATCAAGAATTTTGACATCTGAATTGCGCACTGAACCACAATTAAAACAATCATTATCTGATTTCGATAGAACCAGCAGTGTATAAATTAAGTACAACTTGTTTCCGAGTCCATGTATTGTATTAATTGTATGCTCAATGATATATCTATTTATACAATAAAATATGTTTAAATTATTTAAGTACAACATCGCACGCAGAACCCCAGTCGGTGCTGTATAAGACTTTAAAATATCTAAAGCCTTTATTTTTTCTACATTTTGATATGGGGTAGGAATGTTAGCATTGTGTCAAATATGAGACCAGAAAAGTAGTTTCTTTTACAATTTTGATAGGATTTATATATAGTTTTAATTCGGGATCAGTGTGTATCTTTCGTTATTACAAAAATGTATCCAACGGTTTTGGCAGTGGATAATTAAAAACCATTCTCCATTGCCAATTTCTCGATCCTATTTAAGCATAACAGCAGTATCCGTTCATGTTTTTCCTCAGTAACATGTGAGGAAGGCGTCAACACATAGAGAACCATCAATATTATCTTAAAACTTGATGAAGGCTATTAATTTTAATACAAATAATGTGACAGAAAGGATGCTCCCCTGAGGAACACCCATATTAAGTTCAAACGGGTCAGATAAAGTAGAATTTACAATAACTTTAAATTCTCGATCAGATTAAAGGTTTGATATAAAGGTAGGAAGTTTACCTTTCAACATATATCAAAAATATCTTTGTATAATGATGTTTAACGCCACTTTCAGCAATTTTTCAGCTATCTCATGGCGTCCAGTTTTTATTGGGGAGGAAGCCGGAGAACCCCCGACCTTCGGTAGGAAAACTGGCAATCCTTGTCAATTAAGATTGGAGTCGAGTATACCCTGCCCGCAGTGAAACTCGAACCCGCAACCTCAGTGTTGACAGATCACGTGATCTTCAGTAGACGAACTACCTTAACCACTCGGCCACCGAGGCCCCGAAAAAGATAGACACAACATGTTCGTTATTGGCTAATGCGTTGCGAATATGTTTCAAAACGCTTAAATCAGATGATGAATAGTACTGCGACTTGTCTAAATCCACACTGGATAATTCTGGTTTAAAAAACTTTTTTAAATAAAATTTAAATTACTTTAACCACAATTAATTTGCGCATGTGGTAACTAAATTTATTGTAATTTTAACACTGCTTTGTTTACTTAGCGAAAGCATTACGTCATATTAGAATGATTATTTTAACATTTCTATCAAAAATGTTTTAATCGTTTATAACCAAATATTAACAATTCTGAAACTCTGAAACGTAGTGAATAAAGATCGAAAATGCTTAAATGGAAGGATAAAGCAATACAATCTGTCAGCTTCTGTAGGCTCCCAGACCCCGCCCCACACCCAAATATACAGCCTTTTATTAAATCAATTCTAATTTACGGTCATTATTTGTAAAATAAACTTTGTTGTGTGTGTGTGGTTTTTGTATTTTTTGCGTACTATAAAAACCAACTAGGTGATGATTCATTTGTACAAGTACATTTATTATTGTGGAAAGAAAATTTCGATGGAGAGTTATATTATCAAATATTCTTGCTTAAAAAATTTCTGTAAAAAACTTTTGTAACACAGTAATGCTGATATACATTTTGTAAACGTTAATGAGAAATTAAACTGCTGATATATATGTGAAATATGTGAAAAATATAAACAAACTTCCTGAACATGTGACATATGGTAGAAACTACGTTTTGAGGACGTAAGACAGCATACAAAATTTCAAAATGGACATCTAAAACCATGGAAAGATAAGATATGTAGATATATGTTCGGTTGCAAGATATGCAATGTAAATATCAATTATACTTATAAATAATTCTCAATTACATGGTTCCCAAGAATCAATCGTGTGTGTGATTACATAATGAACCTAGAATGCACGGAGGATAGTGGAAAGGTCAAAATGGGTATGGAACATTAACTAGAAAGTCAGAGTTGAATTATATATCAGCTATTAAGTGGATAAATAGTGGTTGTTTTTTTTAAGGTAAAACTAAAGATCGACATTTGTCTTGGAGGCATTGCATACCTAATTATAGATATGTGCTACCATTACTTGGTGCCATATTATTATTTAAATTCGTGTACCAGATATGGAAGTGTTCACAGTGGACCCATCGTAATTGAGTTAGCGAAAAGTTTGACGAGCGCTTCGCTGGATGGTGAATAGACGAGACCCTCATATTGTCAGGTTGTAACACGGTTAGCCTGGCAGCGGATGAATTCAGAGATAAAAGCCTTTGGATGCAGATTTCTAAAGAAGAGTAGGCTCATTCTAATCCCAATTATCAATCTTCACATAACGCTTCATTTTTTCTATTGGACGTCAAAATTGTATTACTTTAGGTCCTTTTCTTTTCCCTAATAGATTTGTAAACTTGTTACAGTAACGAATATAAAAATCGGCTTAGTTTGGTAGATGTTTTTTGAGTGACAAAAAACTTGGTATCCAGCTGGGTCGGGCTTATGTTTCTTGTGTAAATCGAAAAAGGTGCACATTGAAATCAATAATTATTTTCCACCTTTAATCAGCGCTTTGAAATGTGGCAGATTTTCATTTTTCAGTTGTATATTTTGACCTTAATTATAAAGAAAGAGTAAGTTAGGAGCAGGCAGTTGTTCATTTGGTGTCTGTTGGAAACCCTTCAGCCAGGATGTTTGCGGCAGAATACCATAGAACGTTAGAAAGCAGACGAACATTTATAAAAAAATGCAAGACCCTTTAAGAAAACACATTGTCTGACTTAAAATGTAAAAAAATGCACTTTATTTCGAAATTACAATAGTGTCTGTTTGCTGTATTCTGATTGACCCTATAAAATAAGACAGACTGACAAAAATTTTATTACTTCTAATTTTAATTATTTTGTTTAGCTCACCTGACCCAAAGGGTCAGTGTTAGCTATTCCCATCACATGGCGTCCGTCGTCTTTGTTGGCGGCCTTTAACTTTTCACATTTCAATCTTCTCCAAAACCACTTGGTCAATTGGAACCAAACTTTTTATGCTGATCAAATATTATATACATGGCTGCCAGGGCCATTAATGCGTTCTGCTGGGCTGAATTTCAAAAATCTTGTTCGAATAAACCGCTTGACAGATTGATTTGAAATACTCCAGCAATGTATCTTAGATGCTCCTGTGCAAAGTTTTTGTTTTAAGTGACAATCCAAAATTCAAGATGGCCACCACCGTGGAATACAGCTTAACATAGGACCCTATGAGAAAACACACACAAATAACTTCTTCTACGAAACAGTTTAACACACTTATGGCAAGATATGCAGAAATGAAGCTTGGATAGTCATCTTATTATTTTGAGTTTTTTTTTGGCAAATTTGAAATTCAACATGGCTTCCAGGGCTACTAGTACGTATTGATTGGCAGAATTTAAAAAAATACTCTTATCACAACTACTTGGCAGATATGGGAAACCATACAAACAGTTTCTTCTCCGAAAACTGTTTCGCATAGTTGAACCAAATAATTCAGAAGTAAATCTTGAATAGTTAAGTTATTATTGTGCCTTTTTTTAGCCGATTAGAACAATGCGTTCTGTTTAGGCTGAAATTACAAAATGCGTTTCCTCACAAACTGCTTGGGAGAAGGAATTGTTACATTGTAGAAATGTACCTCCGATATAGTCCTTTACTAGTTGCTTGAATACCAAATTTTGTTGTATACATACATACACTCTACGGTCCTGATAATCTAGTTAAAAGATAATCTAGATTTTTGTGTGTTGTAAACAATTTCTTCTTCTTCTTCTCTAGTACAGAAACACCATCAACTAGTTGAGGATTACGTTCCGGCGCATGCTGAAAGAGTTTCGTTTCATTTTTTGAAATAGATTTTTGTATTTACAATTTTTTTTTTTTATTATATTATTTATTTATTTAAATTTTACATTTTTTTTTTAAATTTACTATAAGATAAAAACATGTAATTACTATTTAAGGTGAGGGTATGTATCAAGGAGGACTTGGTGAGTAAGTGCTTCCTTGAAGCTGTCAGTGGAATTTATGTTTGCGATTGTTGATGGTAGTTTGTTCCAATCTTTAATTGTTTGGCAGAAAAAGGAAAATTTGTAGCTGTCTTTGTTGCACGATAGTTGTCTATATGTATGTTCATGGGTGGATCTGGTTTTAGCCTGGCTTTTTATTAAGATGTTTTCTGCTGGGATTTCAACCTGATGGTGTATGATCTTATGAAACATTTGCAGTCTAGTTTTAATTCTACGTTCTTGTAAGGTTGGCCAATTTAGTTGTGTCATCATGTCTGTCACACTACTGGTATTATGGTATCTGTGACAGACATATCTAGCTGCTCTTCGTTGTATACGTTCTAGTGAGTTTATGTTTTCAGTCGTATGTGGGTCCCAGACAGTGCAGCAGTATTCAAGTTTTGGTCGAACTAGTGACTGATAAGCACGTTCTTTGATGGTTGTTGATTTGACCTTAAGGTTTCGTTTTACAAATGCTAATGTTTTGTTGGCTTTTGCTGCAGTTTGTTGTATGTGTGCATTCCATTTTAGATCTGATGATAGTGTTATGCCAAGATATTTTGCAGTTTGTACAGTTTCTAGAATATGACCGGACATGTTGTAGTAGAAGTGAGTTGGCTTTTTCTTTGTTGTTATTCGCATGATGTTACATTTGTCTGGGTGGAATTGCATAAGCCAGTCATGTTCCCATTTAATAGCGGCTTCAAGGTCCTCTTGTAGTTTTAGACAGTCGTTTTGAGATGTGATATTTTTATAAATGATGCTGTCATCTGCAAAGAGTCTGATCTTGCTGTGTTTTAGGTATTCTGGGAGATCGTTAATGTAAATTAGGAAAAGTATTAGACCTAGTACAGTGCCCTGGGGTACGCTAGATGTAACAATAATTTTTGAAGATGTTGAATTTTCTAAAAGTACAGTTTGAGTTCTGTTTGATAAGAAAGATTTGATCCAGTTTGTTGTTTGTTCATTTATGCCAAAATATTTAAGTTTGTATATTAGTCGTTTGTGTGGAACTTTGTGGAAGGCTTTTGCGAAATCCATTATTATCAGGTCGGTTTGAATGTTTTTGTTGTTATTTTCTGTGAGTTCGTGGACCAGAGATAGAACTTGGGATTCGCAAGATCTGTTTGCCCTGAAGCCGTGCTGAAGATCATATAGTATTTTATTTGTTTCGAGGTGGTTTATCATGTTGCTGGCAAGGATGTGTTCCGTGATCTTACATGCGATACAAGTTAAGGAAATTGGTCTATAGTTTCCCGGGTGATGTTTGTCCCCTTTTTTAAACACGGGTGTCACATTTGCATGGTTCCAGTCTGATGGTACTTTTTCTTGTTCTAGTGATTTATTGTAAATAATGGTAAGAATGTCTGTACAGATGTCAATGTTTTCTTTAAGTATCATACCTGCGATGTTATCAGGTCCAGTGGCTTTCTTAGGGTTTATATTTTTTAATAGTTTATGAACTCCTTCTCGGTAGATCTTAAAAGCGTTCATTTTGGGGTGTGTACTGTGCCCTTTATTTGGTATGGTCGTGTCAGATTCTGATGTGAAAGCAGATTGGAATTGCTTGTTCAGTATATTTGCTTTGTCTTCAGGGTTTGTATGAAGAACTCCTTCACTCCTTAATGGTGCAATGCCGGTGTTTTCATTTTTCTGGCTTTTAATAAAAGTGAAAAGATTTTTTGGCTGTTTCTTGTATTTGATGTTGTCAGGTTCTTTTATTTCTGTATCAAATATTACATTTTCTACGTATGTCCAATAGGCATTTCTCATTTCTTTTTGTAATTTTGTTTTAACCTTTTTGTATCCAGCTGTATATGTAGGGTTTATCTTCTTCTTATTGTAGAGTTTGTTTTTCTTTTTGATTAGCCTTTTTAGATCTCTATTTAGCCATGGTAGTTTAGACTTTTTAGGGATATGTTTGTCAATTGTTTCTAGTGTGTCATTTTTGAATTTTGACCACAGTTCGTCTATTGTCATGTTTGTTTGATTTTCTTTCAGATGTTTGTAAGTATTGTTTAGGTCTTTTTCAATTTCTTTCCAGTTTGCCTTTTTGTATATAACAACCTTGTGTGGTATTTGGTTTGTGTTTGGCATTTTAAAGTTTATTTCACTGAAAATAATGTCATGGTCGCTGTGACCCACCGGTGGAAGGGTTTCGATTCTGTTGATATGAGATGGATTTGACATACAGAGTAGGTCTAAGGTTCGATCATTTCTTGTCTTTTTGTCTACAACTTGTGTTAGATTGTTGTCATTTAGGATGTCTAATAATTGGTTGTGTAGGTCTTGGTCTGGTTTGCCTGGTGTTACTGATGGGATACTCCAGTTAATGTGACCTAGATTGAAATCTCCACTTAGCCAGATGTTTGCATTTGTGTTTTTGCATACATTTTGGAGTGAGTCATTGAGTTGTTTTAAAGATTCGCCTTTATCTGATGGTGGACGGTAGTAAGTGCCTACATATGTGGTTTTGTTGTCTGATGATGTTATTTTTGCCCAAACAATTTCACAGTTGGTTGTTTCAGTTTGTACTTTGGAGGATGTGATTTTATTTGAGATTGCAATGAGAACGCCTCCATAACCGTCTTCTCTACATTTATCGTGTATGGTAAATTTTGATGGTGAAATGTACTCATATGGTGAGATGTCTTTGTTGAGCCAAGTTTCAGTACCAAATATCAAGTCTGGATTGCATGACTGTTAAATTTGTTGTATTTCTGGTTTTTTATTTTTCATCGACTGGAAGTTTATGGTGAGAACTCTGAGTGGGGTCTGATCTTTATGCTTTGTTTTTGATCTGGTGTTTTTATTCTTCTGTTGGTTTTTAGGTATTGGTGATGATGTGTATGATGGCAGTCCAATGTTTTCACAGTAATTTTTTGAGTCATCTAACTCTGAGTATATATTTGATGTTTCTATTGTGGTGTTAAAAAATGTGGTTGAAAAGTTTGGCATACCACACCATAAGCACTCCCAATAAAGGTTACTGTTTTCTGATAGGATGTTGTACATTTGGTCGGTTATGCCCTGGCAGTTTATGTGGTACCATTTTCCACAGTCTGGGTTGTCACAACATATTCCCTTATCATTCCATGTGACCTCTTGTTCACATGTGCCGCATGGATATTTTGTTGTGTTTGTAGGGCCAGGATTTGGTTCTGGAGCATATGAGTTTGATATGAGTAGACTACATAGGT
The DNA here is from genome assembly GCA_944474755.1 of Limnoperna fortunei. Taxonomy (NCBI): domain Eukaryota; kingdom Metazoa; phylum Mollusca; class Bivalvia; order Mytilida; family Modiolidae; genus Limnoperna; species Limnoperna fortunei. Next base: position 82,942,708 of record OX104111.1, on the reverse strand, counting down.
ATGTGAGCACTAATTTATCATACTTTATCAATGATGTTTTTGGTTTGTAATGTATTATCAAACAAGTATGTAAAGTTGACTTACTTGTATCTTGAGCTGACAATGTTACTGACCATGATGTTCTGTCTGGCGATTCCTTGTTTACGTTGATGCTATTTTTTATACCTAACACATGTTTGATCGACGTACAATGCTAGTTTATTCTTTAATTAAGAGAATATGCCTACCGGCTCTATCAAACGCAGTGTGGATATTTTTAACGACTTGTGGAATCCGTCATGAAAATCTGTAGTTTAAGAAATAATTCATGGCTGCCCCAATTTTATGGATTATTTAAATATGGGTAGGCATTATATTCATGAATATTTTGCCATGAGCGTTAGCGAATGGTAAAATATCATGAATATAATGCTTACCCATATTTAAATAATCCATAAAATTGGGGCAGCCATGCATTATTTCGATTCTGATATGAAAATACAGAAATTTTACATTTCGCGACTACCTAGGTAAAGGTTTATTTTGGCTGTTCCAATTTCCGAGAACCTCCCTTGTTTCGAAATTATTATATTTCTCGTGTAATACTTAGTAGAAAAAAACGAAGAAATATATATTAAAAACAAACAAACATATTTATTAACATTTACAATAAAATTTAACAATCAAAACAAAGAACGACAAAATTAAATGCTTCATTACATCAGTCGCCGTGTGGCGTGTCTGGGACTGTTCATTTGTTGCTGTGTTTGCGTGAGAAATGAAAACATCTTACCGCATTTGGTCGATCTTATGATCCTGTTTTAGATCCACAATGGTGCAAATTTAAATCGACAGTTATTTTCCACAATTAATCAACATTTTGAAATTCGGGTTGCGTTTTCATTTTGATACGTAACGGTAAATTCGTTTGTGGTGGGGGCGGGAAAAGTCTCGCGGTTTGCATTGAACGTCATAGTAAACAACGCAACGTCCCTTGAAAACACAACGTAGCTAAAGTCAAGGAAGACTTGTAACATGTAAACAATAAAGGCATATAATAGAAAATGGACTTGGTATCGTGAAAACATGTTATTTTCTTACAAAGGTACAAAATAAAATAAATTTTAAAGCAAAAACATCAACACACGGGGGTTTTTGAAATGGCTGGAACAGCCGTATTTTGTTGAATATTTAAATAGAGGTGTGTTTCCAAAGCGTTTGAAGGACGTCATATTAGAATATATAATTTCTATTGGTAAGTTAATGGGCAAAAACTCTGTATAACAATATTCGACATCTCTATTAAGGTTTTAAGCTATTCACTTTCACACCATGGCACCCATTAGGGTCCGCAGCCAGACTTTAGTTATTACATACAACGAAAATTGGCATTTACCACAGAGACTGACAAAAGGACCGAAGAACAGTCTTAGAAATTATCGGATCGCAAAAAACTTGAATATGTTCTTCAATACCTTATAATGCATTTTATACAAATATAAAATGGTTTGAAGAAATTGTTGGACATCTGAGATTTTATGAAAAAGATCGGAACAAAATGCAAACTAGGATGTGACAACCGGTTTCCAAATACATTAAAAAAATCAGTACAAACACACAAACAAGTTAATATTAACTCGAACATTGTTTCATTAAAAAATACTAAGGACCGTGGTTTACACGATGGCAGAAATATTCCTACATACTATTCAAATGACAAAATAACATGACTAATGCCACAGAAGTGCTAAACCACGATGTATCAGAATCCAAAAAAAAAGACACACAGAAGGTGTAAATAAAGGTGATTTTTTAAATGCCAATTATAAAATTTTTTATCAGTATATCCTAAAAACGTTTTTTTCTTGAGATTGTGGGAAAAATACATACCAATTTAAACAGAAAACGGGATATCCCATAAAATATTTAAGTTAAAAGCTAGGTCTTAATTGAAGAATGTAAAAGTGTGCTACAGTTACATGTAAACATTAGAATATTTATCAAATTTTCTTTATAATAACAGATATGTTTTAATTCAAGTACATTTATATGTTTATAGATTTAATTTATATTCTCTTTTCTATTTAAAAACAATTCAAATTAAGACGAATGTGGCATGCTATCACGTTTTTTGTTGAAACTCGCACGTACTTTTTCCATAATAGTAACTATTCACGTCGATTTATATTTATGGAAAAAAGAACTATATACGATATAACTATGGATATTTTTTCATATTTTACATTCCAAAAATGACTTACTGGTATATATTTACACTTTATGTGCATCTGATTTCAATTTTGAACTATCAAGGTAAAGCATATGTGTCGTATCAATCGGGTTTTATTGACTACACTATGTTGTCCGTACTGTTGTATTTGGAATTTGTAAAGATTATATAACCAATAAACCATTATTCAGCTAATATTCAGGCATTCAGACCCAAAAATTTTCATTGTGATATTAATAATTGGGTATTTTGCTATTGTCATTTGGTCTATTACAACGACTACAAACAACAACTCTTCAATTGATAAATACACATTATATACATTATGTGTAGGTACAACTACCTGTATCAAGTCGAGATAGTTGTATACATTTGTATCACTACGTGACGCGAAGCATCGAGTTATGGTGCGGAATGTATGCAACTGTAGAGAAGTGTTTAAAATTTTTAATTTTAATATTCAACGAAACATTTTGACATAAAATTTAGCCCTAAACGTCACACACATTATGACATCACATTTCATTCATAAAATGAGAGTCACCATCGCGTATCATTGATTATAACATTCGTTATGATGTTAAAAAGTTGGTCCGATAAAATTACATCTTGTATCACCTACATAGATGATACACGGTTTTGTATCACCCAGGTTGTATCAATCGCTTGATTTTCAGATTTTGACAAAATATATACTTAATTTAGATTTAAAAAAAACTCTAAATTCTATTTTGTGTCAAAGAGTAGGCGAGTTGTAGTTGCTTAAAATGACAGTCTTCTTTTTATGCCAATTTTTTAAAATAATTTTATAGATCAATTCTTCTGGATTTTTTAACGTTATTATTTGTTTTAAACAGCTCTTATGCGCACGTATACATGTCTTAACAGTTACGCAATTCACATTGACCAATAATTGCAAATGTTGGCTCTACTGTTATTTAAAATACAACCTTGACACGTTTAACTACTTAACGCTTTAAACCCGTGCCATATTTTTAATAGCCTGACGTCAGTCAGCATGTTAAAGAGCACATTGTTTTTCAGTTTGAAAGCTACAGTGATGAATATTGGGTTCATATAGTCCTGAACTATGACTCTTATAAATAACATGTGCACGTGTTATTCATCAACATGAAACATTAACCAGATATAAAAAATCTGTTTATGATCATATTCAGAATTTTTACAATCCTCTCAATTATTGAGGAAAATTTCATTAAAAGGCGTAGTAGTTATTAATTCTGGTTTACAATTATGATAACAAGATCTTTATTTGCAGTTTAATGGTAACAGACATATCTTCAACGACATATCTACTCGCTTTGGTAAATAAGCTGATAAAATGCCACTTGAGCATTCAGCGTTTAAACTCTTGCTTGCTCACATGAAAACATAATATATATAATTTCTCGCCTTATCTCCAAAACATTTCCCGTACTTCTATTACTATCTCTAAGGTAGACCGTATATAGCATTTTATTTGCTTTGGCTTCTAAGGTAGGCCTCTGCCATTTAAAGTTGTTACGCTATTTGGCCTCCATAGTAGGCCTGCAAAATGCTTTTTCTTGGCCTCTAGGGTAGGCCTGCGAAATGCTTTATTGTGGCCTCTAAGGTAGGCCTGCAAAATGCTTTGTCTTAGCCTCCAGTGTAGGCCTTTCTTGGCCTCTAAGGAAGGCTTGCTGCATACAAACTCTGCTATAACACTCGATCTTGGTGTTTATCACTTGAAGAATGTAGCTTAATTCATTAACGCATTGCTACTGGTTTCCTAAGAATGCCACTTTATATTTAAAACTGCTCGAGTCCAGTTCAGTTTCTTGCTGTGACCATTCCTCCATAAATTTAATAATTTATAATGTAAGTATGACTTATTAAAATGTTAATCTATATTACATGTCACTTTTAGTTGAACAAAGAATTCGAGGACTTGGTTTACTTGTACAATGATATGAGTTGGGAGATACACGTGATCTAGTGTTTTCCACGCAAATATTGTTTCTTCAGTAGGAGTCATAGTTCTGCGTCTGTAATTATAATGTTTTAACAAATTGTATTAAATTATTATTTCTATTAATTTTTTCTAAAATAAATATATATAATTTAATTTGCTTTGTAAGCTGATATCTGATTGGTCAATTCAAATCGGGCAAACCATATTATAAGAAATAACTTGTATGACCTATGACCTATTCTAACGCCGTTAAAATTCAAATAGTTCCACGACGTCATCGACGCTTTTACCGCAAAAATTGATAAGATTTATAGTTAAATTTAAATTATAAGGAATATTTCAAATTTCTGAACAGATTATACGATATAATATGGTTTGGGTCTGTTTACACCATTCATAAAACGCTTCGCGGCTATTAGGCGTAAACAGACCCAAACCATATTATATCGTATAATCTGTTCAGAAATTTGAAGTATTCCTTAAATATATATATGACAGGCATACAAAGTTTCATCAGAATTGTAAATTGATATATAATGTTATGTTATATTTTAATTGTACAGCATACGTCAGGAAAATCAAGCTTGTGTAGGTAGGTGGAGAAATTGTAAACGACCCATAGGTATACTTGTCTCTGCCTTTTTTTCCTTTGCGGACGGAGTGGACATTTTTAAGTTTAAGAACGATTTTTTTATTTAATGGTGTTTAGCGGAACTCGACTTTCAGCAATTTTTCAGCTATATTGTGGCTTCCAGTTTTTTATGAGAGTGGTAGCCGGGATACCCGATGATAACCCAAACCTTCGATAGCTATAGGAAAACTGGTTATTCTGGTTAAGTTAAACAATGGTCCGTGCATTTTGTTACAAATAGGTTAAAATATGAAATGAATTATGTAATGAACTGTCTAAAAACCAAATGCAACACGAACCATTAAATGTTTTAAAAAGTAATAACATGAAGGGTCATTAGAGGAACAGAAGCCCATGCCAACTGAATATTTTCCCGCAGGCAATAAAAGCATTTTTCGTTTGTACAAACAAAGTCGAAAATAATAACCAATATATTGAATATTTGTTTAAAACTTTCATGTTTCTTCATGCAGACTATTTTCTTTCAGGCAGTGCTAACATGGATCAAGACCATAACGATATAATATCAGTAGTTTAACAATTTGAGGGCATGGTGTATGCATGCGATTTTTGTAAGGTTGTGATATTTAGTCATTCAAAGATATGCCCGAGAGAATTAAACCTAACTTCGTTATTGGTTTGTTTTCATGATGTTGCTAGGAAACCATAACCGTCGCCTTACCTTACATGATATAAAAGTTACCTTATGTTATGTACACGACATTATCACGGTTTAAGAAGAACCAAACAACAGCTGATCCTCATATGAAGGAAAATGTTTAATAAAATACTCATAAGGCTATGTAATACCATATATTTTGTTTCTGGCAAAATGTTTTAACCCAAAAAAAAACAACTTTTTTTTTAAACTGTTGTATTTTACTTAGTTTGTGTTTCGCCCTTTATAGTTGGCGTGATTCTGAAAAAACCTCTTCCACATTTACTCGGATATTTAGTTACATTTTTTGTGGTATTTTATGTAGTTTAAATAAACTCTGACACTAAAATTTCATAATTTTGTATTCACAATTAAAATGATTAAAATGTACCTGGATAGTATGTAAAGTTTGTACAAAAAGACAGGATGTGATGATTCAGTATCTAAAGGTAAAGTAATTATTTTTGTAAGGATAAAAAGCACGGTTTGATGAGGTTATATGCTTGTGAACCATGTTAGTCCGCCACAACCTTTACAGCGATTCTTCCATTGTCCTAATTTCCCTGCTGGTCTTTATATGCAGAATTATTGCCTTGTTAATTATACTTTGTTTTTTTCCTTGTATTTATTAATTAATTAAAAGATGTCCATTATGAAATGTAAATTATCAATTTCAGTTATTTTTACAATATGTCGTCATGCTGTCACAACAAAATTCATTTCATTTAGGATTAGATATTACTGACGTTTTTCTTTACAATTTTTTTAAAATGTAGGTCAGTACTGTTCTTATATTATCACGCTGCTCTATGTAACACCTTACATGTACATGTATTACAATTATAACCAAACAAGCTTGCATTCTAATGCTTCCAGATAAATTGTCATGTATAGAAATAAATCTAGAATTAATATACTCACTCAATAAAGAAACGCAACATACAAAAAAATGGGAATTTTACTTCATATATTATTTTAACAATTTATCATATAACTAATTGATACAGAAATGTCAAAATTGGCACACTTCTTGTTCGTGAGTTCTTTTACCATTGAATATAACATTTTGTTTCATTTTGTCAAAAAATCAAGCAAAAAATGTCCGTATATGTTGTGCCCACCATTTGCTTGTAACACAGCCCTTACTCTTCTTGGCATGGATTTAATTAAACGCGGTATCCTTTGCCACTCATACTTAAGGTGTGTAAACACTAATCCAATTCTTTAAGATTTTCTACTAAATATGTTATTTTTTTTAATTGGAGCAGCTCTTTTACCTTAAGCGCAACTTGACCGACATCATATATATCCTGAATCGTACGTGACAGGCCTGTGTTCTCTCAAAATTTCATGACCTCTTTAAAACCTTCCAAGAGAAAACCAGTTTCCGGTTAAACCCCACTCTAAAAATAGCTCTTTCTTTTCAGAAAATCATGGTTTATAGGTCATGTAGTGCATGTGACATAAAACATACTAAACACCATTAGAACAGAGCAAGTTAGAACTCTGAATTTTTCTAATATATTCACCTTTCAGAAAAACTTTCATTCATTAAAATCCAGTTAGTAGTTTTTAATATACACTAAGATAAACAGGACTATTTTGTTGTTAAGTACTATTTTCTTATATGTTCCAAATTTGATTGGACCCCTTTAGTGTCTTGACACCTTAAGTGCCTGCTCTAATTGTTGCAGATTTTGCGGCGGTGGTTGTCGTTGGCGCACGCGCAGATCCAGTTCATCTCACAGATTTTCAATTGGGTTAAGATCCGGAGATCGTGATGGCCAACGGATCGAATTGACATTCTGTTGCTCTAAAAAATCTACTGTTACACGTGCTGTATGTGGTCGGGCATTGTCGCGTTGAAAAATTTCTGTTTGAATGTCAATTACGGGCAAGAAATGCGGCCGTATAATTTCGTCTCTATATCTAACAGCGTTCAAATTGCCTAGGATATGTATCAGATGTGTGTTCCTGGCGTAAGAGATAGTCCGTCATATTTATTTTTATAACAAATTTACAAACAATTAATTTTAAAAGTTATTCTAGGAGAAGTAGATGTGAAGCTGCATCCGAGTATTGAATAACATCCATGCTGCCATCTGCAAGTCGTTGTTTAAGCTGGGTTAGTCTGATGTCGATGGTTCTGTATTTCTTTGCCTTTGGTCGTGTAGTTTGTCGCCGTCGATCTATGTGGGGTAATCTCGTTTGCTGCCTGTATCTCCTTGAAAAATCTGATGATTGTAAAGATGTTTGGTTGGGCATGCTGTACTTTCTTCTTGAGTTTACTGTGCCATCCCTCCAAGTGATTTGTAGTTCTTGGTCCCTCAGTGTTGAAGTGGTTCCAAAGCTGCTGGTCTCCTTCTATCCACTGCGTTGTTACGTAGTCGGTAAACTGTATGGTACCGGGTGGTGTGTCGATGTCTTCCAAGTCAGTGAGGGCGTTGAACCACACATCTTCAACTCTGTCTGTTGGTACAAGTGGGAGGATAGCTGCACGTCGAACCAGTTGTCTTATGTTGTCGTTGTTCTGGTAAGGGAGTTGGAGTCCAGAGTGATGGGTTTTCCTCCAGAATTTAATGTGACAAGTAAGCCTCTTACCAAAGCAAAGTGTATTGCTGAAGATACAGTACTCTAGCTACGCCTTATTGCATTTCTGTTCGTGTCGGAACAATTTTCAAATCACAAATCGTGTTTGTATATTTTCAGTTAGATCATGAAGAGATAGTATTTGCTTTATTTCTTATTCTACTTCTGATTTGGTTTCAGAATCTACAAATATGTGCCTTCTGATAAGCATTTGCAATAGGAAGTACAACTCGTAAACAAGTATTTATTAATTAAAAGTAAAAGATTAGCCTGACATATACGGTTAAACTTGACTAAACAAAATCCATAGTAAGCTGGAAAAGTGTCTAAACTACAGTTTAGTACAGAGAAAACGTATAATGCCAACTTACTTCTATACAAAGGGAAATATTGTTCGCGTGAAATTCACGTGAAATCAGGATTAACGTGAATTTCACGTGAAAAGTTCACATGATTTTCACATTAAACGAGCATATTAACGTGAATTTCACGTGAAATATATTTAACATGAATTTTACGTGAAATTCACGTTTATATCATGTGAAACTCACTTAAATTTCACGTTAACTTTTTCACGTGAATTTCACATAAAAATTCTGAAAAATGAGAATTTATTTCTAATTATTATATAGATAGAGATGAAATATCGAATTTTCCGAGTGACAGAAATCACAGGTAAATCACATGTGAAAATTATCGTTTATTTTCACTCACGGGTTTTTTTTCCAGCCAAAACGTCACAATGGTTTTGTACTATACAAATATTCAGAATTAGGCATTAAAATTTTACGAAAACAATTTTGATCTATATAATAAATAGGATAATCAATTGGGCATCGTGAATATCCAAAATATGATCACTCGTGCCGCATAAAGCATCAGATTAAACTCGTGCGCGGAACAAGTTCCGCGCACTCGTTTAATCAGATGCGTTATGCGGCACTCGTGATCATATTTTGGATATTCACTCCGCCCGATTAATTATCCTATAAATATTCATAGAATTGCATGAAAGTTAAAGACATTAAAAATGTTGAGAACATTTTTTCACGTGAACTTCACGTTAAATTGCTCATTTAACGTGAAATTCAGGTTAAATTTTTCACGTGAATTTCACATTAATTTCATGTGAAATTCACGTGAACAAAATTTCCCTGTGTACGCTATACGCACGGCTAATCCAAAATAAATTTTCCAGTCCCACATCTTTCAGTACGCTTAAACTTTTTGAAAAATTGTACTACTACTTTTTAAATCTCGAATCATTTGTCTCTTTATTTTGTTTTTTTTTACTTTAAGACGCAATAGTTCTTAATATAAAGTAAAGATGGCATTGTCATGCAATGCATCGTTTGTTGATAAGAACAGTAGGAGTTGTTTTCGGCTTTTCTTTATACAGACAAAAAATGGTGTAACAATGCAATCTGTATGGATAACAGAGCAATGTGAAACTCAAAATCCTACTACGACGAACGAACACCTTATTTAACTTTCATGTATTGTAAGCGCTGTCCTTTAACACCTCTTTTTATAATTTTCTTTATTTTTATTTTTAGCTGTTATTATTTCTGTATCTCATTTAGATTGTGAGACCTTATCTGTTCTTCAGGTTGACTTGTTTCTTGTATGTCCTTCGGATTGCGAGGACTTGTCTGTTCCATGGGTCATTTAGTTTCGTGTATGTCTTTCGGATTGTCATACCTTGTCTGTTCTATGAGAACTTGTATTGTGTATGTCCTTTGGATTTTGAGGCCTTATCTGTTCCTTGGGTTAACTTGTTTTTTCATGTCCTTCGGATTATGCGACCTTGACTGCTCCTGGAAACTTATTTTGTGTATGTCATCTGGATTGAGGGGTTATCTGTTCTTTGGGTTAACTTATTTTTTTATTACCTTCGAATTGTGTGCGACCCTTAGTTCCATGGGAAGTTGTTTTGTGTATGTCATTCGGATTGTGAGGCTTGTCCGTCCCTTAGGTTGACTTGTTTTATGTCTGATTGCGAGGCTTTTTTGTTCGAATGGCTACTTTGTTTTGTATATGTCCTTCGGATTGAGACCTTATCTTTTCCTTGGGTTAACTATTTTTTTATGTTTCGGATTGTGCGACCTTGTCTGCTCCACGGAAACTTGTTTTGTGTATGTCATTCAGATTGTGAGGCATTGTCTGTACCTTTGGTTAACTTGTTTTTGTAAATCCTTCAAATCGTGAGGCCTTGTCTGATTCATACCTTAACTAGGTTTTTGTATTTCCTTCGGATTCTGAGGCTAGGTCTGACCCATGGGTCAAATTACAACCCTCGGATTGTGAGGCCCTGTCTGTTGCATGGAGTAATTTGTTGTGGAATATCTTCCATGGAGTAATTTGTTGTGGAATATCCCTTGGATTGTTAAGGATTTCTGTTCCATGGAGTAATTTGTTTTGTAAATCCCTCGGATTGTAAGGCATTGTCTGTTCCATGGAGTAATTTGTTTTTGTATATCCCTAGGATTATGAGGCCTTGTCTGTTCCATGGATTAATTTGCTCTTGTATATCCCTCAGATTGTTAAGGATTTCTGCTCTATGGAGTAATTTGTTTTGTATATCCCTCGGATTGTGAGGCATTGTCTGTTCCATGGAGTAATTTGTTGTGGAATATCCCTTGGATTGTTAAGTCTTGTCTGTTCCATGGAGTAATTTGCTCTTGAATATCCCTCGGATAGTTAAGGCTTGTCTGTTCCATAAAATAATTTGTCCTGTATATCCTTCGGATTGTGAGGCATTGTCTCTTCCATGCAGATATTTGCTTTTGTATATCCCTCGGATTGTAAAGCCTTGTTAAGTAAGTTTCTCTTGTATATCCTACGATTTGTTGTGAGGCCTTGTCTGTTCCTGTGGTTAATGTGTTTATTGTTTATTAATAAGTCTCGCAAACGAAGTTTTGGGAGACATATTGTTTTTGTCCAGTTTCTTATTATTATTCTTCTCTCTTTTTTCTTTCCGTTCAATCTTGTCCGCACATTTTCTCGGAGATTCAGTGTCCAATTAAGATGAAACTTTGGGAACATGTAAAGGGTGACCTGAAATTTTGCAATCCATTTTTTTATTTTCAAAATGGCCGCCGTTGTCAGATCTCAGTAATGGCCAGAGCAATTTCAATGAAAATTGGTATACAGATACAGCTAACTATCCTGAGCATTTTTGCCAAAAAAAATTGGACGCGAACGAGATTTCAATATGGCCGCCACCCCCTAAAATGCAAATATTTAAACGTGATCCGATTTCAAGAAAAATTGGTAAACAGGAAGATTATGGTACCCTGAGTGTGCCACTTGTTCTAAAATTTTTGTCCTATTTCCGGTTTCAAAATGGCGGCCGTTTGAAAGTTTTAAAAATGGCGGCCGTTGTCAGTAATGGCCAGAGCAATTTCAATGAAAATATGAAAATTGGTGTACTGATACCTCTAAATATCTTGAGCATTTTTGGCAACAAAAATTGGATGCGAACGACACCATTTTGTGATGGCAGCCGTTTCACCCCCGCACCCCCAAAACGTCAACTTAGTCCGATTGCAACGAAATTTGAAATGACTAATGTAGGTAGATTTTAATGCACAATCCAAGAGTATCATGTCTATTTGGGGGTTTTCAACATGCACAAGAATATAGTGGCAATGGGGGTTCGTTAGGGAGACATTCTGTGTTGGCATCCCAACACAATCAACACTATTATTATAAATTTTGGGGGGCCTCGGTGGCCGAGTAGTCAAGGTAGTTCGTTTATTATTGATCACGTGGTCTGTCAACACTGAGATTGCGGGTTCGATTCTCACTGCAGGCAGGGTGTACTCGACTCCAATCTTAATTGACAAGGTTTGCCAGTTTTCCTACCGCAGGTCGGTGGTTCTCTCCGGGTACTCCGGCTTCCTCCCCCAATAAAAACTGGACGCCATGAAATAGCTGAAAAATTGCTGAAATGGCGTAAAAACACCATTCAAACAAACAAATATTATAAATTTTGTATGTACTTTGCGTTGTGAGACCTTGTCTGGGTTACTTTGTGGTTTTTTTTGCGCTTGTTTAAATTAATCTAAATTTGTGTTTACTTCATGGTACTTCATTATCATTATGTTTATTGAAGTTTTGTTTGGAATAATCTCTACCAAGTGTATTGGATCACAATTCAAAACCCACTCAATGTACGCTATCTAATACTATTACTTTCTTCTTAACAATATTTTTATCTGTTGTATTTTTTTCAGATTAAAAATTAAATAACCTTTTCTGTTGTATTTTCAACATTTCTACTCAAATCAATTGCAGTTTTAAACAGTATCGCGGGAATATTAACGGTGATGCCTCCGTGAATTTCTATATTTTGCCCCATCTTGTTATAGAACTTGACGTTTTGTGTATGTCAAGGATTATTCGCAAATGTCTCTATAATATCTACTTCTATTCTTCTACTTGGTCTCGCAATTGAAAAGTATGTGTATTTATTCATTGTTATGTCATTTTTGATTGCTTGACCCTTATCGTCCATTTTTCGATAAAACAGTTTTGTGCATGAACTATGTACATGTTGGAATTAAACATTCGTTCATTTAAATAAAAAAATAAGGCTTGACAATTAATGAAGAATTACTCTTAAATAGATAAAATAACGCGCCAACATACTTACAAACATTGAGTGAAGCCCTTTGGTATTCATTTTGTGAGCTGGTCTCGCTAATTCAGCGATGAACTCCTTCAAAACTACTTAGGCAATATAAAATATAAAAAATAGAAAATCATACAAATGCAAACCATGTCTAAATCTTCAGTTTGATGGTAGACGATTAGTAACTTTATTAGACTCTGACACAAAAGGGAACCTTTTACTATTATGTGTTCAATAACCATGGACAACACAATTAGAATCATAGAACTTAAATTTGATTTATCTTTATTCGTCGCATGACTTTTCTCTCGGGTGTTTAAACTTCTCTGCTGGAATCACATAAAATTTAAAAAAATTTCAGACATGCCAATGTATTACGATTAAGGCTTAAAGCAGTTATTGGTCCTTGTCTGGCAGCAACTTTCCTGTGTTCAGTTTAGTTACACATCTGACTTGTGATTGGGGATGTTCTTTTTTCTCTCGTTTCGTAGGTTTTCTTATTCCTTTCTTGTTTTTTGTTTTGTTTTGTTCTGTTCTTTTCTTTCTTTTTTTTTTGGTTGTTTTTGTTTATCTTTAAATCTAATGAGTAAACTAAACAATACAATTAATCACAAAATATAAACAAAATTGTTTAAACCAGAAGGATAAAAAGATATTAACAGTACTTTTGAAATAACTAACAACTGTTTTAACTATTCAAATTAAGATTATAACGTTCTATTTATTTCATTTTTTTCTATTTTAGAAATGATAGTCGGTCTGTCAATTTTTAATACCCAACAGTATACATTTGTTCCTAGTTTATTGCGATGTGACGTTGTAATGGATAATTTTCACTGACAATAGGCATCGTGACCATTATTTTCCTTTGTGCAGCATCAGTTACGCTTTTTCTATGTGCAATGATCAAGATGTTAACCGGAAAATGTGTTTCAACTGCATTAGCGTCAAATGTTGTAGAAGACATACACGAACGAAATTATACACTATCCGTACCAGATCCGTCCCGTTTTTGTATGGAGCCAGAACACAGGGACGAGAAAATTTGAGAAAGAATTAGTATCGGCGTTAGCGTTTATCCAAGTACCTTTACCATAGTTAATTATGGCATCTGCCATCGTTTCAATTATTTCTCAGCGGGTACAAGTTGAAAATTACTTATTGCCTAATATCAGCTTATTTCAGACCTGTTTGTCGTTTATTTTACAGCCAATCATGTTCATAGTAACCAGTAAAGCAAGGCGACGTCGTATGTTTCAGCTATTTTATAGTCAAATAAGACGAGATACCGGCCCTAATGAGTCTTCACTTATAACCATCCGGTGATCGACGTGTTTTGATTCCAAACTTTCTCAAGTCTTATATCGACTATAATGTCAATGTCAAGTTTTCTTCGGGTGCTGAGGAAAATATCATAAATAGTGAAAATAACTAAACAAGAGTAATGTACGTGAATCATCTGAAGCGTGTGAGGTACAGATGGATAACGTATTGATCGGACGCATATCACTAGGGAGTTCCCGTAGTGTAGAGTCTCTTGTGATAAACATAAATACACCAACTAAAACATTGAGTAGATCGATTGTTTCACACAATGTCGCGCCAACTCAGCACAAATTATCTGGACGGAACTTTTAAAAACTAAATACAAAAGGTAAAAATGGTCATTATTACTAGTTAATAGACGTACGGTAATAGACGTCCTGATGAAATCATAACGCATGCGTGGACTTTGGGCAGACTTTGTTACAGATAAATTGCAGATTAAATCAACTCTGCATGCGCTGAACAATATGTCCACTATTAAACTCCTTTCTTGCCATGCCAGGACAATTTTAAGTTGAGAAAAAGCTATCTTTACGTATGATTGCAGCGGTATTATTTTTAATCAAAACGCATGATAATTATGGATCGATCCAACGTGTACCATTTTGTTTCATATTTTCAGTAACACGTCATCAAGCTTGCATTTAGATATATGAAAGGGGTTTTGCCGATTGAATTTAAAACCATATTGAATGTATAGTAATCCCTATAGGTCATTGCTTGATTTTTTCGATATGTGCTAGGTGATAATTTTACATTATTTCAATCTACAGACTAATGTCTTTATTAGAAACAAACAAAGAATGTATGATTGATTCTAATGTGTCTTGCTTTACGTTAAAGTAATTATAATTTTACTATTTTCAATCTCTTTATAAAATTAAAAACTGTAGTCGCTATAATAACATCATGCCCCGGGTAATTAAATGAAAATTAGACATGTTTGGCTACCTCATTGTCTGATATCGTGGAATAAGAAAAAGGAAACGCATTTAAAGTAAATCATAGTCACAGTCTGCATTGCACTACTCCAGTAATGTTAAAAAAACTGACGATACCAAGACGTAATAACAAAACTCGTACATTACTATAAAAGTACAAACACAAGATCAAAGCTACAAAAATTAAAACAACGTCGCTGAATGAGTATCAGTACCGATGTGTGAGTGCTATACTGATAATAGTCTCGGGCACTACAAGTCCACAAGCAGAGGCATCAATTAAATGATTTCAAATAATATGTCATTAAAGATCCCATGATAATAAAGTGTACTACGCGATACGCGAGTTTCGTCTAATCATCTAATCAAGATTTATCAGTCGCGCTCGAACTAAAAGTATTTGAAGTCCAAATAATGAAGATTTGGCGATCCTTTATCTACGAAAGCCCGGAAGGCTCATTCGAAATTCGAGAATCGAAATTCGAGATTCGAGATTCGAAATTCGAAATTCGAAATTCAATATAGTTATAACCAATCAGATTGCTTGTGACATAATCGTCTACCAATCAGAATAGCTCTTATATATTCGAGATTCGAAATTCGAAATTCTAAAATCAAGATTCGAAATTCTAAAATCAAGATTCGAAATTCAATATAGTTTCTACATAAAATTTGGTTGAGTAGTTTAAGTGAGTTAAAGGGAAAACCATGATTATTGAGGATAACTGAAAATTTCGAAGTTCAAAGAGCCATAACTACCATATAAATTTAGGAATCAACAATTCCTGATAATATGCACAACTACATATATGGTGTACTAGTTACATACCAAATTTCATAAAATTTTGTATAGTACTGAGTAGTTTCAGATGATTTGTGCTGACAAGATAATTAGTGGGTATTTTTAGCACATTTCTAAGTTCAAAGGGCCAAAATAAGCCAGTGGCGGATCCAAAATTTCGAAAAGGGGGCCACTTACTGGCCAAGGTGGCCACTTTGGTCATGCTTTAATGATTTCCTATATATCCAGCCAATTTTTTCCTCTGGGTCTATCCCTGATAGCCCCCCCCCCCCCCCCACACAAAATTTGAGGGCCAAAATGCCCTGGTAACATGCAAAACTACATATGGTGTACTTCCTACACACCATGTTTTGTTGAATTCCGTTTAACATGTACATCTTTGTTTCTTGATTTGTAAAATCAAGATGTTATTGCGAACTGAATTAATGTGATAAAATAACAAATAAAGATGATAAATTAGATTTTTTAAACAAAACCATGTTGAACAAGTCATTCGTTGACAATTATGTCGACTTAAAACACCAAATAAACATAATAGCACGTGGCAACGTTTATATAAGAATTATTCTGATTGGTAGACGATTATGTTACACACAATTTGATTGGTTATAACTATATTGAATTTCGAATTTCGAATCTCGAATTTCGAGTTTCGAATCTTGAATCTCGAATTTCGAATATGGAATGAGCTTTCTGGGCTTTCGTATTTATCACCAATATTCCAAAAAGTTATACCAAACCGGCTAAAGCTTATTCACCACCCTGAAATTAACATGAAAATTTAACACTTTTTCGAAATTTCAACGTAGTTGATGTAGTCAAAGACGATTTAATGCAATTAATTTATGTAATTCCACCTAATATCAAAATGCTGGATTTTCATTGGATAAGAGCTATGATATTTTTCGGAAGTTGGGAAATACGTGGTTGGCAATAAAACGCTATAAACTTAACAATCGACATCGAAGTTAGCGGCATGAGCAGACGGATCAAATTGTGGGTACAAAAACGCACTACTAGAACACACACACACACACACACACACACCCTCACACACAAAACAATTTCAAACACATAGTTAACAAATTATAAAGGATGTTAATACCTAAATTAAGTTGTATCTGCATGGCCAAAATATTTATTACAACTGTGTCATGGATTTCGTAAAGATTCAACAGTATTGGAAATCAAAGCCTCAATTAAAATGTTTATTACGTAGAGGGGATAATATTCGGTGGAATTAAAGAAATATATCATGCTTTTGAGGCTGGTTTAGATTTCACTCGCCTTACGGCTCAGGAAATCCTCACCAGCCTGTCAAGCAATTTTTTTTGGCAAATACCACTCACTAGCTTGATATATTTCTATGCTATTCGTGTTAGCATCAATGTCTGATTAACAGTCCACTGGTCATCGACTCGGTATAAAACAACTACACCATTACTCCTAATAAACCTTCATATTCGACACCAACTGGTTTCATGTTTGGCTAATTTGGATCATTAATAACTTGATTGCATTTAGATTTGTTTAATAAAATTAAAACTAGATATCAGTGTGATAGTACCCTTCTCTGCGGACCTTAAGGTCAAGGTCAAAGGTCATCAATCATGGTCTGTGACACATCGCCTTGATATTATCTACCGACCTTCCCAATATCAAAAGCCTACCTCGAAAGATAAAAAAGTTACAGTCCGGACATGAATTTGTCATGCAGAATGCAATAATGTGACCTTAAGGTCAAAGTTCAAGGTCAAAGGAAATCAACCACAGTATGCGACACATCGCCTTGATATTATCTACCCACATTCCAAATATCAAAAGCCTACCTTTAACAGATAAAAAGTTACAGTCAAGACACGATTAGTTTCGGACGTAAGGACGGACGCACGGATCGACGGACGGTCGGACTTACAGACTGGTCAAAAATTTATCGTATGTATCTAAAGATTCAGTAAGTAAGTAATTATTCGTTTTCAACTCGCAATACAAACATTCCAAATCATTACAAAATTTCATTGTGTTAATTTTACAACGCATACATGGTTCTTGTATATAAGATATCAATATTTTATAAGGTCAATAGTCAAATTTTTCCTAATGTCAACAAAAAGATTTGCCTTGCCAATACCCCAACATGGCTGACGTTTTAAATAAAGTTTTCCAAAAACCTTCTTTGACATTTAATTCTTGTTTCAAATGTATTTGACTGGGACGAAACTGCGGAAATTGTTTTCATATTTTTTTTAAATTTTTTTGCACAGAGAATGTTTTTAAAAGTTGAAACTATTTTAACGAACTGTGAAGTAGTCGTAGTTGTTTGGCACTTCTTTAAATCAGTTTCATATTTATAAATTAATATTTCAATCGGCATAAAGAAGACGAGCTCCTTCTTCTGTTTTGTAGGAACTATTTACCCTTTCAGTGCTTGCAGAAGAGGTCGTTTTATCTGTTATTGTCCACCATTTGGTTGCTAGGAACCGTTGCACCTAAAACTGTATACAGTCTAACTTAAAAAATGTGTCAGATATAGACGGTTTATAAAGTATATACGAAAAGAGAATACGGCCTCGACTATCAGCTAATAAATGTGAGGCCATTAAATAACAGAGCAGTGGCGATTGTCCCGATAAAACATTCATCTGAGCTTCGGAAAAGGACAGACGAGGAATGACGGTTTAATATGTACTAGTATTGGAACTGAAATCAACTATGAATATGCAGTAAAATCGTTCCACTTACATACTAGTGGATTATAAACAAAACAGTATTTGTAGAGGTTTGTTTTTATATACCTATTTTATATCGCCTTAATAATGGCTTTATTTCCAATCAAGGGCATTCAATGGACAAAAAATCAGGTACAATGATTATGATATGAAACAAATTTATAATATGCATGAAAGCATGTTGGAGTAACAAATAAATTCTTATAATTCTTGTCAAGAAAATGACGGATTTGATATCTAGTGTTGTTATATTTTTAAGTGACGTTTGTGATGATGTTCTTCTAACTTATAAATGATTTAAATATTATTCTTTGATGACTTTTGGGCATTTTTTCTCCAACATGATCATAAAAGATTTTAGTAACCTGTAATGCGCAACGGTAATTAATTATTTGGTGATATCATTTCAGATTACTCTTGCTATAACTATCGTTTACCAATTTTTAGATAAAGTTTGCATGAGTAATGCCCATTCATTTTTTATTGGAAGTTTGGACTAATATTCATTAATAGTTTTAAATGATCTTTGTCGTGTCTAAAGTTCATGAATTATTTTACAAAAAAGGTGCTGTCATTCCAGTTTTAACTTCCTCGACATTAGTACTTGTGAAATAACTGCGTTATACTTTATTTTTAATTTATCGACATTTTTATCAATATTTATCAACTCGGAGATAAAAATTCTTGATATGTATAGATGTCCCGGACAATAAAATGAGGTTTTTAGGAGCTTAGCAGTAAGTAAAACGTATTATACTGCATTTTTAAAAAGTGACCGGAAACTCTTGGGGGGGATTTCTTGTGTACATGAGGTAAGTGTATTTTATTAGTGATAACACCAATTTTGTGATAAACAGACAACATAAGATTGTTGATTTAGAGTAAATGACACTTGACTTATAGTAAGTCCGAATGAAGTATTTCCACGTGTACACACACATACAGATATATTTTGGTGTTTTGCGTAATGGTATTGGAATGTTCCGATGAACATGTTTGTAGACGTGCAGAAAACGAAAAATTATAAAATCTTGCTAAATCTATGCTTGTTGAATTGCATATCTGTTTTTCTACAATGATTTTTTAAAGTAACATGAATTTTTAAAAATCTTTGCAGATTCGGTTTGGTTAATAATGCTTTTAGAGTATTATTTGGCAATGTAGTCGTATAATTATATTTGGATTTTGGGTATTCTAAAATCAGTCTTTTAAATCTACCACCTGAATCAATTATTAAAAATAAATATATTTTTTTCAACGTATTTTTTGTTTTGGGGTGATATTGATTTATCTAAATGGAATGATGCTTATTGTTTTTCAAATTTACAATTTATGACAAACCAACACTCGTCATATACAAAATATTACCTATGTGTACAACTATGTATTTATTTTATTTCAGGTCTTACGTAGTGTCGGTGCGATTCACACTGTGGTAGGATGAAACTCTTTGGACTCTTACTTTGCAACAATATGCAGTTGTTTAAACTTTTAGCTCTTTGAATGAAGAAATGGCATGTGTACAACTATATTTATTTA
Organism: Limnoperna fortunei; assembly: GCA_944474755.1. Taxonomy (NCBI): domain Eukaryota; kingdom Metazoa; phylum Mollusca; class Bivalvia; order Mytilida; family Modiolidae; genus Limnoperna; species Limnoperna fortunei. The sequence continues at coordinate 82,922,697 of OX104111.1, read as the reverse complement.
CACTGTCCGAGGTTATGTCTGTACCTGCGTGTACAAGTAAGTAACAGAAAAATGGAAAAAACCAGAAAAATCTAAAGAAACATCAAATTTCAAGCATTTTATTACCTGCTCATAGTGATATAAAAACCTCAGCTCATTAAAGCCGCTACAAAGACTACATTCTACGTCCCTACCCAATACTCCATACATTTCCAGTGGCAGTCATATGGATGGGACATAGAAACACGAGCGATACAAAATATTTGTTACATAATTTTAATTTTCTACAAGTTTTAAAACGTATTGTATTCAATGCTACATATCGAATATCTACTATCGAGTGTTCTGATATCAGTTCGTTGAAGACACGAGTTCATTCTGCTTTAACGGAAATTACATAGCATAAATATTCATTACCATAGTACAAATTTAGAATTTTTTACGATAAGAATTATTTATGACGTCAGAGTGAAAACGTTCTGGATTCAATTAACACAACCTTTTCCCGTGTCAATAAGGTTAAGGCTACCAAAATTATTCGATCAAGGCATCTTTGCGATTTTACCATAACTCTAGACACGACACAAACCGAACGGCCATGGTTTCACATTGTATTGTACAAACATCAAATAACGCCAGCTTAGCACAAATTGAGCTATGCCATGACTGTTTAAAAAATTGTAAATATACGAAAGCCTTGGAGGGCCATTTTGACTTTTAACTTTTAACTTACTACTTCTGACTTGTTTTGTTTTGAGTTTGACTATTGACTTATTATACCAGCCAAACTTGGGACATTTTCACTTTTAACTTTTGACTTTCAACCTTTTGACTATTGTCTTTTGACTTTTGACTTCTGACTTTTTACGTAAGCCGTAAAGGGACATTTTTGTCTTTCAACTTCTTACAATTGACTTTTTACTTTTCAATTTATGACTTTCAAGGCTGGAAAAATTGAAGATTGTACAGCTGCACAAAACCCAAACTTTTCCATTATATAAATTGTATATCTGTGTCTCGCTCTCGCTGTCTGATGCGATTCATTGACTTATGTAAATAAACAACTGTCTGTTCTCCAGACATCCAATCTGTTGACTTTTAACACCGAGCACGTGACACAAAAGAAAAAGTCAGACTGAAGTGTGTTACAGAAATATGGCGACTATTAAAATCTGATATTACGATTGGTTAATACACCTAGTTTTTATCATTAATATGTTTTAGTAAATCTAACGAGGGTGACATTGTCTTTGAACATTGTTTCCCGCTTTGAAAGTCATAAATTGAAAAATAAAAAAGTCAGTAAGAAGTTGAAAGACAAAAATGTCCCTTTACGGCTAACGTAAAAAGTCAAAATTCAAAAGTCAAAAGACAAAAGTCGATAGGCAAAAGGTTGAAAGTCAAAAGTTAAAAGTGAAAATGTCACCAGTCGGCTTGTTTAATAGGTCAATAGTCAAAACTAAAAACAAAAAAGTCATAAGTAGTAAGTTAAAGATTAACAGTCAAAAATGACCCGCCAGGGCTTCCGTATAAATATATGTGCTTTGTATTAAACCAACAAGCTGTACTGGAGTAACTGTCCACATTCGTAAGCACATGCTATCTAAACCGACCCCGAGCCAGCTGTTCGTTATGAATACAGTGTTTAACGAAGAAATGTTTCATTTATTGTCATTACTTCACTTCCCCGACAAACTCACAGCACGATTGAATTATTGAGTTACATGAACCTGAATTGTTTAGTAATGTAAATTATGTTGTCAAAACGAATTAAATTATCGGTAATAACATAAATTTTCTAAAAACTCTTCGCCAAATTTCGCTTAAAATCTCGGTTTTAGCCTATCAAAACTTACGAATTTTGATGATTCTATAGCAGTTTAAAACCCTTAAACATAATTCTGAGAGTTGACAATTTTGTTCTGCGAAAACCTTTTCTAAGCTGCATTGAACTAAAAACAGTAATTAAATAACACTAGAAAAAAGACTGAATGTTTTCCCGCTGTGTCATATAAGTACGCAATGTTTTTGTTCTAACTTTAGGCAAGAACAAAGATAGTTCTGTCACCAACCAGTTCACTACTGAAGGATTCCCTCTTGAGATTGTATGCAACGTGTCTACATTTAACCGATTAGATGAAATCAATTTGTATTACATCTCTAATGACACAATACATAATGTCACTAGTAAGAGGACTGCATATTCAGTTGTGGCTGACTTTAAAAACGTCTCCAACCGAAAAAACGACGGCTGGTATTGTTGTTGTAGAGGCAGCTGTAACGAAGTAGATAATGTACTGGGAAATGTTAGAGTTTTCATAGGAGGTAGTATATTAAAAATATTCGAAGCTGTCATGCAAGTAATTATCTAATCGGTAAACAAATTGTAATGAGGTTTAATAAAGTATAATTCTATATCAATTTTCTAAATTATATAATTTATGGCCAAAGCTATATTCTCGTTTAACTAGTGAAATGTTGATACTTGGTTGTATATTGTTATATTTGCCAAAGCAGCTTTGTAAGATTCTTCCACTGCATGAGGTTTTTATACATAAATAATATATACAGTCGAATTTCAGTAGATCGAACTCGGATGGCTCGAACACCCGGGATTTCTCGAACACCTATCAAAGTACGGAGCTTTCCCCCTATATAATCAATGTTAAAATTACTTCGATTTCTCGAACACCGATTTATCGAAAACTCGATCGAACTTAATCAGCAGTCCTAATACTAAAAATCCATTGAAAAAAACATGAATAACTCGAACTAAAATTATTGACAGCTTGCATGACTAATTGGTCGTAAAAGGTGTAAAGATCGAAGCCATACCTGTAAAATGCCAAGCTTGATCTTTAATGATATAATCCCTAACAATTAACCTAATTTTATCAATTTGTATTTATGTACTCATTTGTAGGCAAATTTGTTGAAGTAGGTTTTAATTAATTTAAATGTGCGCCAATAAATTGATATCAAATCCGAGTCGAGGCCATTGACATAATTACGTAATGCAATTATACTTATCAATCCTCGTGTATAAAATTAAACAAGAAATATAACAGTAAACATTTTTATTTTAATAAAAATCAAAATACGTACTTAAAAATAAGTAAAGTATGAAATGCAATGAAGAAACACAATTTTATTAATCCAATGTAACACAGGAAATTAACTATAAAAAAAAGGAGCTACATTATTGTAGCTAGAAATTAACTGAAATATATATAAACCGATATCGATTCCGGTTCGAACATGAATCATTTCCGGACATCACAAGCCCCGGTTTCTCGAACTCCCGATTTCTCGAGCTATTTTTGTCGGCCCCTTCGAGTTCGAGCCATCGAAGTTCGACTGTATATGTATTTATCATTTACCATTTAGTTATGTTTATTTTATAGAGAGTCCACCAAGTGATGTAGATGTGGAATGTATTCTGAAGAGTGATAATACTCTATTTTGCACATGGAATTCTAGTGTTGACTGTGTTCAGTGGAATGTTTCCTACAAATACAAAATCAAGTAAATAAGAATTTATATTTTCATTTTGTATCTGGTAACAATAAGAAAATTGCAGAAGTGAACATTATATACAATTTATTATCACACACAGGAAAAATTTTACATTATATTTTCCATACATCATTTCAATAACAGAATGGTTCTGTGGTTCGTGACAAGAATCAAGCCTGCAAGAAATTCAGGAGTTTAGGACAACAATACAAATTTCTTAAACATACTATATCCGGGATAGTACAATATTTTTTTAAAACTTTATATACCTCAAATAAATTTAAATCATAAAGTAGTTAAAAGAATTAACTGTCCGATGCAAAGTTTAAAAGCGACAGAATCATTTTGACAGTCAAGACAAAAATGAATGTGATAAACGCATTAAAATATTCTAATTTCCAACGCCCTGTTGTTAAGCATTTGAAAATGCATTTGATTCTTTCATTATTTATGTAACAGATCATTGTCCTATGTCGGAGATTGTATTTTCAATTTAACGACATGTACGAATTGTCCATCATCAGAAGCATGCTATGTCAACTCGACCAAAACCGAATCGTCCTTCTGTCGCCAATGTACCATTGCACTGCCAGAAGGATTTCAGTTAAAAGAATACCTTATTCTACAGTTCCATGGAGAAAATCTTTGGGGAAAAACAAGTTTTAACAAGAATATAATGACTGATAAAATCAAAGGTAGTAATAACGAACAATTATAAACTAGACAAAATTCATTCTGAAATACAAGTTGTAAGAAGAATATAACGGCTAATAAAAGCAAACATAGGAATTATGGAAAATTTTATAGTTAACAAAATCTTGTTTGATGTATATAACGTTTATCGAGGATTTGTAGTTGTTACTCTGTTCTTGTGTTGGTAGTCTGAAACCTTTACTGATACTTAAATATTGCGTAGATATCAGTGGTTTTATGTTGACCGGTAAATATAGGATCTTACATTGGTACGAGTGGATTATCAGATTTCTCCAATCGAGATAGTTAAATTTCCATATTTTAACTATCGAGATTGGAGAAATCCGATAATCCAAGAGTGCTAATGTAAGATTCTGTTTCTCTAATTTTAAAAAGTAGCAAATTTGCGAAACGAAGTACAAATTCTCTCAACCCCAATTTTACGTTCATGAATTAAATACGCGGTAAATGGAAGGTGTTTTGTTTATGACGTCATGATTTCTTATTGTGACGTTATTATTTTTAACCAATCAACTGCTGACAACAACAATTTCACTAGTGACGAGAAATATTTTTTCCACACCGGTCAAGCGGTTGAAACATTACGTCAAAATTAGAGAAATTTACTTATAGCACTTGTGTCTTTATTTTCGTAAGTTACTTGATTGTCGTATAATGTATTTCCATGGGATAGTCTAATCTCTCTCATTATGTATATAATATTTTTTTTGTTTTTAGTCATGAATGAACCAATTTTGAATCTTTCGGTTATGGCAACAACAGCGGACTCTGTTACATTGTCGTGGATATTACCAATAGTACCAAGATGGTTTGATAGAATTGCAAACATTACATGTGTAGTACAAGCGTCATCTAGCATTAATAACACTGAGGTAAAAAACATTGAAATATGTACTTTAATTTTTGAAATTACTATTGACATTTCTGTTCACATTTTAGATAACTCAGTATTCCTTAGTGTTATTTTAATCTGTTTTACTTGATACATGAAACATTCACCAGTTTAATAGATGTCGTTACCTTGTATATATTATTTGAAAAAAATATTTGATCATTTATCCTACTCTTTGAACCAGGAACCCTTGTCATGCTTTAGGTTAGTTTATAAAATACACAGATGGTTATTGAAAATATAAACAAAACGTAAGACAAGACTCGCCTTATAAACCATGTTCCACCAATAGGTTTTATGGTTTCTTTCAGACGGATGTGTATGCAACAACATCATCAATCAATGTAACAACTCAAATTGAACAGCTGTTCCCAGTCACATTTTATAATGCTACTGTCAAGTGTAAGCTGAGCAGTTCACACTATTGGAATCCAGAAGCGTTTATAGTTTTCAAGACTTGTTCAGATAGTAAGCTAAACATATTCATAAATAAAATTAAGAAAGCTTTATTATCAAGTTAATTAATATATGGTACAATAGAAAAACTAGTTTTCTTATAAAAATACAATTTGAAAATTCTGTACTACGTTCGTGACATTTGAAAAGCAGTTTTTATTAGTTTGTTTGTTTTTTAAGATTTGTCAAAAAACATGCATGTGTTTTCGTTAAGATCTGCAAAACGTACGTGTTCTTCAAAGTCATATTTCAATAAACACTCTTCTCCAATTTTGTGATATTTTGTTGTGGTTGTTGCTGGGTGAATTTAGGTTTATGAAAACAATATCAGATTCATATAGGATGTATTATTTCGCAAAAAACAATTGACGGATTATAGAAGCACAATGTGTTCAATCACTCAAAATAAATCTTATTAATTGAAGTTTAATTCAAATATTACAGAACCACTAACCGGGCCTGAATTGGACAACAACTCCTATCTCATAAGCAACAATACACTTGTTGTTTATTTTAAGGTTTGAAACTTATTTTTGCATTTAAAATAGTATTGTAAATTGTACAAAATATTTGCGAATTTTAATCTAAAGCAAACGCTATTTGGTGACTGTAATGTTAGCAGTGTCATCAATATGCTTTTAACAATTTGGTCGTACAATTATGGTTAGGTCACTCATTTACGGTTTTGAGGACGAATTGGCTATACAGATGCGATGCGGCATTATTTCATAGCTTCACGTTTTGTAGCCGTAGTCACTAGAAGTAGTACAATTTTTGAACGTGCTTAAAATTTTACCACGGATCAAACAATCGTAATATATCCTTAATAAACCGTATTAAACCTACTGGTTCGTATTAAATCGGTACTTATTTTTATGCCCAATGTAAGGATTTCTTATCGTGATAGGTCCGTGTCGCTTTATGGTGGTTCGTACTATTCCGTATCAGACGTTCTTGTACGTAAAGGTTAGTTCGAAAAAGCAAACCATTGTTCATCAGCAATGCAGAACTAGATCAACCGACACGTGTTAAGCCGTTACATTTCCGTATTAAACTGTGTCGTACCGTAGCAACCTGTAATAATTATGTCACTAAATGGGCCTTTTCCTATATTATTCTTGGCAGCAGGTACGCCAAATTACGTAGTGATTTCGTTGTGTATCCTTATTGGCTTTGTATCAGACTTTCAGAAATCACACGTAAAATTTACCAGTGGGTTGATCCGTAAATGTGTGACCTAAGCATTACCGGTTATTTTTTGGTTAACTATCAACAATGGACTTTTGTTGCGCCATTGGGTCAAATGTGACACACTATTCATGTATACTTTATTGTCTAGAAATTTCTGCACTTTATCTCATTTTTAATATTACTATTGACGTAAATCAATTTTTTGTACAAAGGTTCATATGAGAACATAACCTTAGACCTGCAGCAGTGAATACTGTCATAATTATCATTGTACAATAGATTTTTTTTGCATAACATTTAACATTTCATTTTTGTATTGTTTAAGTTATTTTTCTGGACAAGTTTTTACATATTTTTGCATTACTTTTAAATCTTAACTATCTTGTTACATATCTTCGGCTATCCTTACACAATGCATTAAAAGATTACTATTTGCATCAAAATAGCAAATGGAATTACCCAAAGCAAGAGGTGTTATATTAGGCTATTTGGTAAAAGTGAAGTCATCTTCTGGAAATACAACGATTGAATACGACGCAAAAGATGTATCTATTAAAATCCCTATTAGTGATAGTACAGAATATGCTGTCGTACAAATCTATTCTAAGAACATCAAAGGGCTGTCGCTGGTACCATCGTATATTAATGTAAATAAAGTCATGATCAACCACAGTAAGTGATATTAATTAAATGATAATATTAATTGTAAACTTTATTTTTAATGTACCCTTACTATTTATGTTTTCCAAAATACTTTATTATATAACTTAACTTCAAATAAGTATAACGTGAATTTACAAATATAGTTTTCGTTGTTACACAAAAAAAAATAACTACACATAACAATAATAGTTATAACACTATTTAAACAAATCTCATGATGATGATGAGGTTTTTAACGTCATAAAACGACAACTTAACGCCATTAACTTTATTTTTGTTTTGTCTACATATTATATCATATATAAATACAAAAACATAAGTAAAAATAAAAACAAAGGACATCAAATTATCTTTACCATGTATACTTTACGTAAGCAGTTATGGCATACATACTTGCCTAGAGTACTATCTTTTGGGTGATGAAAGAAATCAATGTAAACACCCGTTCATATCTTAACATAATAATTCTTATTTTAACTTTGCTGATTAATAGACTCGGAAAGCTCAGTTATGCTGATAGCAGAGAAGGACAGAAACAGTGACGTTGTGCTTCTTACTGTCTATGATTCAACAGGTGCAAGGACAAGTGGTGTGTCTACATTGTATTGGTGTCGTGGTGAACGAAACGAACGTGGGACCGTTATCTGCAAGGTATTTCAGTCATAAATAATGTATGGTTGTAAATTTAGATATGATTCAACTTCGTCTATGATATGTAAAACAAAGTTAGCAATATGTGGTATAGTCTCGGCGTCTTAACACAAAAGTACCACAAATGTTCGAACATATTATATATTTATAATGTATCACAAACATCTCCTGAACAAGAAGTATGATTTTCATAGATGTCTTGATTAGTAAAAAGCAATCAAACAACAATTTATGTTTTTAGCCGAAATGAAATTTGTCAAACTCTACATTTGCTGAAGAATAATCGTAAAACTTGCGTTACCATGCTATCATGGTCAAAACTGGATATGACAGGTAATAAGTTTAAACGTGGCGATTACATACCATTAAACTGATTTGACATTTGAACTTTTTCTCCTGTTAAGAGTTCGAGTTCTTTACAACATTAAACACATTTTATTTTGAAACCAGAATTTTTTCGTCTTGTTTCTACGTTTATCATTGAAAGACTATACCTGGAGCAAGACAGAAAACGTTGTTTTACTTAATCCGACGAAATGTAATCATTGTCGTCAATTGTGTGTCTCCTTTTTTAATTTTGATTTTTTCACTGTCACTGTCCTTTGGTTTTCTTTGTTTGTTGACCGTTCGGTTTTCTTACACTTTACATCTTACTTTTCCTTTTAGTTTTTGTTTTGTGTCGTTTGTGTTTGTGTTTGTTTATCCGGATTTTCAATCGCTCCTTAATTTTTAGCTCATGTTCGTTTTCCTATCATTCCGCCTACATGTACATGAATACATCACTAGTAATTTTAACACGCTTGATTTTCATATTTGATTTTAAAGTTTTTGTAGATGATGTATACTCGCCTTGTTATAATTATGTATATTTTTGACACAAATATACACTTGCATAAATATTCTACATTGTACGTGTTAAAACTTGTAAGAAGCGAAAACTGTTTAGCACGGTTTACAGGTTCAACAACTTATTAAAAACCGTAATTTGTATTAAGATACTTGATTTTCTTTTTTCTTTCATTAAAATAGTCAGACTTTCACTTCACATCATCAAATGAAGATTTAAGCATAAAAGTAAATAATGCTACAGAAGAAACTTGGCATTTTGGTGTAGCTTTCGAAAACGCACATTCTGGGCTAATATGGGAAAGATGTACTTTTAACTGCCGTTTATGCGGTAAGAATTTGTTACGTTACAATAATCTTGGTTTGTTTGGCTGCAACTCCGGCACAAAAGAGACTATATATTATTTTAAAAAAACTAGACGTATAACTGGATGTGTCGACAAGCGCTGGAAAGGATAGATAAAACGTCATTGAATTTATGCTTGAATTTAGAAAAGTGCATGACACTACGTATATCTTCATTTGTAAAAAAATAACCAAGCAAAACAATTTGATTTTGCTTACTACTAGGGAGATAGAAATCTAAGCTCTAAACATCAACACGAACTATGTACAGCCTGTTTTTATAACATATTTATGTTGATTCTATTCATAGAATTCTATCTATAATATTACTTAGATCTACATAACATAGAACGACATGATGGATAAGTTTTGGGGCGACCTACATAAAACATGTAAAAGAGCTTTGTTGTTGAAATTAAACATGAAGAAAGCACAACTCATAATATCGGATATAAACTTCTCCATGTTGGCTGCGTATTTGTTTTGCCAGGCAAAAACATGAGTGCTTACTTATGAGCTGTTTTTAACGCGAAAACATGACCTCTTAGGATGAAAATTTACAAACAAATATCGATTTTGATTAGTATACGTATTACAAATAGAAAGCTCTATTTTTAAAACGGTTTAGAAACAAAGACCTTCAAATAACTTAAAACAATATTTTTTCCTCAAACAACTTTAGATGCATCTTCGATACCTGCAAAACCCACTGTGACTGTGGACCGAAGCGATTTCGTGAAACTGATTTTGACATTGGTGGAGGATTTTTGCAGTCAACATCAGTGGATTCCATTCCAGTATTTTATTAATTACTACCCGCTGAATGATCCGTCTTTAGGTATTTGCATCAGTTATATATTTGACATCGATAAAAAATAAGTGTTTTTAGAACGTGTTTTGTTTAAAATGAACAACAAAAATTTCATTCATGATTTTTTTAAATCTCTGCAACTATATTGAAATATTAAAGTTCATGTGACGTTACAAACACATTAGAGAATGACGTCACGTGATCAGTGGAATGTAGAAATACTGTAAGGGTACTTGGAAGCAACGTCACAAATCATAAATATATGATGCTCGCATTTAGGCTACGCCTATATTCATATTATATCCTGTTGCAGCACACTTCTGTTGACTACAGTTAATAAAAGAAATCCAATATATTTGAATAATAGCATTATTGTCAAAAAGAGCCTAGTCTCCTTGGTTCACGTTAACGCTTCTGTTGGTCACGTGCTTGGAAAAACTGAGGCCGCAGGTGCATGTGAACTGAGGGTATAGATTGCCTTTACATGGATTGCCAGTTTTTCTACCTGGGTTTTCCTTTGATATTCCTGCTTCCCTCCCTAAATAAAAGCTAGGCGCCAAGATATAGCTAAATTATTATTAAATATAGCGTTAAAAACAATATCAAAAAGGAATAATGTTACGATAACTCTGAAGCTACGTTGAGAATTGTATATAAAATCAAACGTGACATGCGATAATATAAATGATACAAAAATTACAGTGTCTCGTTTATTTGTTGGTAAACAGACATTATAATAAAATACAAATCTAGACAGGAAACAATAATAACACACAAACACCCCCAAATAATAGTGACTGTTCTTAGAAAGGAATTAAGTACTTAATTTTATAAAATGTTGAAGTATAAATTGTATTTTGCCACTTGTTTCCATTTTAGCAATCAATAAAACAGTAAATATAACTCCATATTTAAAGACAATAGTGCTGGACCACATCAAGGAAAATCAAACATATGAAATAGTTATGAGGATGGCATCAAGGACGCTTCAGTATGGAGAACCAATAGCTTTTTCGACATGGATACCACCGAGTCCACCAAAAGGTAACAGTAAAAAGTCAAATTTTGAATTGAATAAAAACTTATTATTTCTTAATGTAAAAAATTATAGAACACATTTCAATAAGATAGAACGGGGTTTGCATTGTTCGCCGCTTGGATTGTGTTGCGGTTGTTGTCCCAAAAAATTTGCAGTTGATTTGCCTCTTTTCAATTAACATTTGTAACTTGAAGTATTTCTCTGTGCCAAGTAGCATATGGCTTTGAATGTTTTTTTAGATTGTATCCTATAATACAATATTCATTTTACTATTACCCGTACATGTAACCAACGTATTTTCTGTAACCAACATTTCAATGAAAACTTTATTGATTCTAAATCTTACCATTACAAAATGGATCTAAACTAAAAAGGTCCCTTATCAGAAGACAAGAAAAATGTCTGAATGTTGTACACTATTTGGTTCAAATTTACTTTACTGCTACAATCTGCAGTAAAAACAGATAGCGTTGGATAACAGTTCAGATCTTTTTCAGATGCAGGTTTTTCATCCAAGACGACGACCATAATAACGGTTATTATCGTAATCTTAGTTATATCAATTATATCCACTGTAATAATGTAAGTAATGAAAAAACACAATATTATTATAGTGGTTAAAGTAAATACAATTAAATATAACAATTTTAAAATCATTCAGTTGTATATATATCTGATTTTCTCTTCGGTATTTTTTCAAAAATCTAGTTTGCAGATATTCTGTATAATATTTTGATTTTTACCAAAGACTGACACATTCAGTTCTCACTCTTGTCAATTTATAATAACTGTACATGGGTAAGAGCAAACGACCATTCAAAATATTCAAAATTTGTGTTCGCCAGTTTCGATGTGTAAGGTTATACACTTCTGCTCACAGCGTATAACCTTTTGAAAATAAACACCAAGTGTTGTAGTTACTGACCACACGTTTAACGTATAAATTTGGAATCATTTTGTTTCATAAATATATATCAGTTAGTTTAACAGCTATCTGTATCTTTGTGCAAGTGGATTACATGTTTTTCAACACTAGTGATGTTAGTTAGATTGCAAATATGGTTTAAATTAAATATGTCTTGACGACAAAAAATACATTGTTTTCATCTGGATCTTTTAGCGTGCTCCCTTCTTGCCTATAATTAGTCAGAAAGTAAGAAAAAGGTATAAATGCCATCTTGTAAGAAAGTTCTTCGTTCCGCTGTCTCTCAAAACCTTTTTTGCGAACGAAATTAACTTATTATGTGTTTTGCTAAAGTTGCTTGCAATTATTAAAATTTCGACAGTTATTGTAAACTTCTAAACTATGATCGATTTGTCTGCTCAAATAGTTTTAGTACATTTGTTTTGTACACAAATGAGAACCAAATTAAAACATTTTTTTTATTTTGAAATGAGAAATCCACTGAAGCTAGACCAACCATAGCCAAACACTCGTATATTTCCGTTATTTACTCCAGGATTGTTGAGCATGCGTATGTATACATTATCACCTTCGCTCAAATGCAGTACAGCAGACTGGGTTCCCTGGTTCCATGTAGTAGAGTCACCAGAGTATGTGTTTACCACCGCATTACCATTTCTTACAATTTCAGTTTCAATATCTTCACTAGCGTGACTCATAATTACTACCGAAAAGAAATAGAGACCGAAAACAGGAGCTCTAAATATACTTGTCGATTGGTCGTATCCATTCCCATCATTTGTAATAATTCTATCAAATTTGAGAGTTTGGTGAATCTGAAGATTTTCCTTGTGTGTATCCATAACTACGCTGAACGCAACACTGTTTGTGTCATTTTGGAGTAGGAATCTTGGAACTGAAACACATAAATTAGCAAATCACGCAATATATATTTATTATTACAGATTTATAAAAACTCCATGGTTTCCTCGACCAATGCCGTTATTCCGTATTTTGTTTTTATTGAATAAAAACGGCAGTGATCTTCAAAACGTCCTAACAATTTGGAGTTTTTATTTATTATGATATAGTTTGTAATTATAAATTAAGATTAACTAACGTTTGACAGAATGAAAATCTTACTAAATTTGTGTTGCACTAATATATATAAAAAAATGTATGAATGTATGCTCATCGGGATTACCCAGTAGTAAAGGACACCGGTGAAAATTATAAAAAGGCACTACGTGCATCCGATTAAGTTCCAAGTTCTAGTGCAGTACAATACATTTTGATCTCCTAGAGTACATGAAACTAACTGACTTACCATTTTGATGATCGAATTTCTCCATTTCAAAATCTTCCAAAGCGTTTCTCTGAGATTTTTGCAAGGTTCCTCTCCAAGCCTCAATCTTTTTCACGGCATGTGTGAGGCATTCGTTAGAGATCGATAATTTATGTTCTAAATCCGTTACTTTCATTTCACTAAAATTTTTAATCATGTGTAATTCCTTGGAAAGAATGTCCAATTGTTTACTGGTTTCATTGTTTTCTTTTATAAGATTTTCTGCAAATTCTTTCAGTTGCTTGACTTTGTGTACAAGAGACAATTTGTTATGAACAGTAACGCCAATAACAGCAGTTTGTGCAGAAAGCAAGACAATAAAACAATTCAAACTTATCGATAACGCCATTGTTTAATATGTTAGTAAAGTAATTCCAAATTTAATATAATATTGGCAGACAAACAGAGATAAGGCTGGTCAGATCTCGTCCTATTTTCTTATCGTATTTTATATACGTTTGATGTTTTTGAATTAATTTGGCACGTATGGTAATTGTTATAACTATAAATGTCTTGTAATTGTTAATAGACACGGATAATATAAGATTGAGAGATAAGATTCATACAAAATGCTATAACCATTTTACATCAACAGTAACTATCAACAAAGAATTGTATATATAACCGATTTATATTGAAAAGCACTTAAATTTCCAAAACCCGACCATCGGCATAGTTTTCTCCAGCATTGGGTTGTTATATACAACTGGTATAGGACCACGATGCTATTTATTTTTTGTGAAACATATGATTTTATAATATGATGGCAAATTCAACACAAAGGTCTTACATGAAGAGTAATAATTTTAAGTACAGCACTTTACACACGTTTAAAATATAACAAACTCAGTGTAAGAATAACACAATTCAGATCTTTTATTTTGTAGAATTATGATTAGACGTTACAGAAATTATAAACCCGAAATAGTAATGCTTAGAGTAAAATTAAATGAAGAACAATAGTGACATGAGATCATTGCCCGTGTTAAAGACATGATATGCCGGTTGACTACAGGAAGTTAACAAATCACGTCTTCACTGTACACTATCATTCTAACTTTGTTTTGATGAACAATTTCAGTGTGATACTGTAACATGCTGCATTTATTTACACATATATTTGATACATGTATTATTACTTTCTGTCTTTTGTAATAAAAGATAGTCATAGTATCCTGTTTTCTTTTCTTCAAGCATGTCGATATTTGTTTGTACAAATATGGCAAAAATTACACGTGGATATTAAAAATGCAAAAGACCCAGTCGGCATTTTAAGGACTGTGTCGTTTTAACAGTGTAACAGCATTAAAACATTTAATGATTCCACACTGTAATAACATTACCAATTGATGCAACTATACCCATACTTAAAGACCTTGGCATGGGCTGCTTTAAAAATGAAGCAGGATTCATGTAAGACAGGAAACTGTCTTAAATGAAGAGTAATAATATAATCTGTTTGCATGCGTTCAAAATAAAAAAATGGGTAAAAGAACAACGAAATTTAGATCCCCCAATTTCAAATCGTGTTCTGAAATCATATACCTGTTGCTACAGGAAGTGTACAAATCACGTGTTAACCATACAATATCATTTTAACTTTGTTTTGATGAACAATTTCAACGTGATGACTTCAACTTAGCTGTGTCAATGAAGTAATAACAAAATACCTGAAAACGAAGGAAACTTTTAAAAGAGACAATCACAAATCAAAGTCCAAGAAATTGGCAAACTTTAGAACCAACAACAAAAGTCAATTTTCCGTTCATTGAAAGCAATATTACATCAGCTCACTCGTATGGTTTTTACATTTCACAAATAATAATGCTAGATCTTGCGATCCAGACATTTTCTTAGACTATTGATAGTTTTTTCCTATTTCTGGTTTTGACTCTTTCACGATTTGACTATGAATAGCTTGACAGATGTCTAATTAGAGGCAGACATTCACTATTCTTCCGGAATATATGAGTTCATTAATCTTTTTATTGGATTTGGGATGCTCTTTTTTTTTGTTATTTGTGTCATGTGTCTTTGTCTCAGTCCGGATTGTGTCACGGTCTTGTTTGTAGTAAATGCCATAATGCAAGACCTTCGGTGGGTAAACTGGCAATCCTTGTCAATTAAGATTGGAGTCGAGTACAGCCTGCCCTCAGTGAGACTCAAACCCGCAACCTCAGTGTTGACGGACCACGTGATCAATGGTAGACGCACTATCTTAACCATTCGGTCACAGAGCCAACCAGTAGAAAATGGCATTTATTATATAATATAAAATTCACATAAACTGTTTTTAATGACCGAACATGATTACGACTAAAAAACAACATATACTTAAAAGTTACCGAAAGTGCTGATACCGGGACACAAGAAATAGTAACAGATAAACATATGGATTAGACTTAATACGAAAGATTGATTAAAACATCGAAACTACATTAACTCAATTAGTAAAACCAGATGCAGGTGCTCCGGCAGTTTTTTACTACATCATTGTCAATACAAGGAAACTGTTTTTGAAACTAACAATCTTCATAATAAACATCACCATATTGTGTGCAAGTAGTGCTTGACACCTGCCTTACAATTAAGCAGCTCATCCTGAAGGTCGCGTTAAACACAATTAAAAAACAGTCAAATTAGAAAATTTATTTAATTTTTTTGTGACGAAATTAGAAACCCCGAAAAAGAAGACCAGTCGCCACCAAACACTCTGATATTTCCATCATTTACACCTCTATTATCATGAATACGTACAAAAACGTCGTCACCAACATTTAAATGAACTACTGTTGACTGGGATCCTTGATTCCATGTTGTTGAATCACCCGAGTATGTAAGTACAAGCGGTGTACCATTTTTTACTATTTGGGTTTCTATATCTTCCGCTGCGTGACTCATAATGACCACTGTGAAGAAATAATTCCCTGAAACCGGAGCTTTAAATACGCCAGTAACAGGATCGTATCCAGAACCTGCATTTGTAATCACTTTATCAAATCGTATTATTTGGTAAATTCCAAGATTTTCTTGATGATTTGCCAGTGATGTGCTGAAAGCAATCCCATTGACAGTATTGGGCGCATCTGTTGTTTCAGAAATCAGCAATCTTCGATCTGCAAAAAGTATCGAAATTGTAATATGCTAACCTTTCTAAAAGTTCAGTGTTTTATGTTAAACATTTATATAATTACACAACAACCAGTATATACCAGAGGGTTTTGGCATCCGAGAAATTACGTATACGGTAGTTAGTCAACTACTATTGATCATGTGGTCTGTCAAAACTGAGGTTGCGGGTTCGAGTCTGACTGCGGGCAGGATGTACTCCATACCAGTTTTCCTACCGCAGGTCGGGGATTTTCTTCGGGTACTCGGCTTCCGTCCCAATAAAAATTGGACGACATGATATAGCTGAAAAACTGCTGAAATAGTCTTTAAACACTATTCCATCAAACAAAAAGCATATACTAGAAAATGCTAGAAAGTGTGTTGTGTCATACAATTTATGTTATGTATTATGACTAAATATTGTTAAAGTTACATAGTTTTTTGTTTAATATATAATTACAGGTATCTGTTTGTTTGTTTGATGGTGTTTAACGCCACTTTCAGCAATTTTTCAGCTATATCATGGCGTCCAGTTTTTAGTGAAGGAGGAAGCCGGAGTACCCGGAAAAAAACCCCGAATTGCGGTAGGAATCCTTGTCAATTAAGATTGGAGTCGAGTACACCCTGCCTGCAGTGAGAATCGAACCCGCATTCCCAGTGTTGACAGAACACGTGATCAATAGTAGACAAACTACCTTGACCACTCGGCTACCGCGGCCCCTACAGTTATCTGTATAAAATGATATGCTATTGTTCAATGACAATACCTGTTATATTTTGATTACAAACAAAATCAGTGTCATTCAAGTAAATGTACGTAGATTCAATTACATTTATTTTGCATACTTCTGGTAAGTAAACACTATTCTATGCTACATATGTATTCCTACCTATCTTACGACTGGAAAGTTCGCTTGACCCTTCTTTATTGTCACCGCTTTGATCCATATTGTCAATAATGTTCATTGCTTTGAACAGCTTTTCATTCGTAGCACTAAGTTCCTCTTCTAACTTCTGCATTTTCCTTTCGGAATACCGCTTAACTTCCTGTATTTCCTGCATAAGCAAATCTACCGATTGTTCGTTCTTCAGTTTGTTTGCATACAGCTTTTGAATAATATTTTCCAAAGCCGTGATTCTTTGATGTAGTGAATATTCGTCGTCATCAGTATTGTAAGATTCTTGATATACAGCTTCCCCAGAAACTGCTACAATAAAAACCAACGCAAGGTAACATAGTATGGAATCCATTTTCTTTGCTGTGAAATACCAGACTGATAAGAGTTTATGATAATTCTTGGTCTATATAACTCTTAAAACCATATTTAAGACGAACATAGGTACAATCTGCCTGACAGATGATAAATTACATAATCTATTTCATTTGAACTATGTTATTTCTATAAAAGGTTCTTGTGAATTTCTATTTGATTTAAATGCTAGTTTGTGTGTTTAATATGAAGAAAGAATGACCGATGAAAATCTGTAAAGTATCAAACAAACCAAGTTGATGCTCTAAAGAGGTACATGTATTTCATATATTCAGAGTATTATTACAAGTAAGTTTTCACCAAGAAGTTTCTACCTATCTAGTAAATTATTATTATTTGTTTTTTTTATATATATATTATGTTTTTTTCTGTCTTGATAATACCACTGTCTGTAGCGAGCAAATGAATTGTGACGTTTGTGTTTTGTGATAGTCATGATTCCGTGTGTTACATTCAAAGACAGAATTACCAACTTAAACCTGCAAAGCA
Source organism: Limnoperna fortunei (assembly GCA_944474755.1). NCBI lineage: Eukaryota > Metazoa > Mollusca > Bivalvia > Mytilida > Modiolidae > Limnoperna > Limnoperna fortunei. The sequence continues at coordinate 82,904,474 of OX104111.1, read as the reverse complement.
TTGAACAAAACAAGGGTATTTCATCGCAAAAGTGTGATGTCTTTAATCTTTATGATGCAATTTAGTTCCTATTGTATTAAACACTCGTACATAACTCTAACTGTGATATATAATGTCGCAGCGTTCTGCATTTCGATAAGACACCTCTCAAAATATGCTGTCTTATTTGTCATAGACAACAAATCATCAGCGTGTCAATACTATGACATTAAGTTTAGTTGTACTGCTGTCCCATTTAAATGTACAACCAAAACCATTATTGATTTGTGTTACTCTAGAAATACTGTAAATCAAATGTGGGTCACTTAAAATTCTAAGAAACTTATGAAATTGCTTCGATCCAGATCCTTTCTTTTAGTAATGACATACAAACATTTGATTTGTATATAAGTTCTTTAAGTACATCATTATTCATTCTAAATACTCAAATGTAGTCGCAATTGCAAAACTCATTGTCAGTCAGACGACGACTTAATTTTTATTCAATGATTTTCTTATTGACAACAGTTTCATTGGACGTGTTTATTAAGCGAATAGTTATTTTTCAAATAGGCACTAATTTTGCACCATTGCTTGCAACATTCCATCTGATACGGCATTAGGAGTTTCTCAACTTATACGTTACTGCAGAGCTTGTGTGCTATAACACGATTTCCTTTGTCGAACTATTCGATAAACGCGGAAACAGCAAACTCAAGGTTTTGTTAATATTATATGTTGTTGTTTTCATTGAAGAAATTTAAAAATTTTATTGTGGTACATGAGTTCACTCGCATGGCCTAGAATGTTCATGTCTTGGCCTTTGCGTATGTTTGAATGAGTTATTTTGTTCTGTGTTTGCCCTTTGTAGGTCCCATGGTTTTGTATTAGTGTTTGTGGACAATGAGATTTGATTGTTCGTTCAGTATTTTTCGATTTATTTACTTTTATTGGAATATTATATACGGAGTAATATTTGTAATATTTCTCTGATTTTCATATTTTTAATGTTATTTATATTCTTTCTGTGTTAAATTATCATCAAAATGAACTTTGCAATATTATAATCTTTTTGCGTTTTTAGATATTGTACACACAACAAGGCTCAACATCAAAACTAGTTTAGTCAACAATATTATATTTGAATGTCTTGTGCCTTACACAGGGCATAAATTCAACTTTAGCACTGAGTATTATTATGGAATAATTCGTCCTGTAGCAACAAATTTAAAAACACCAACTTTGAGTAAGTCATGTTAAGTCTTTATTCACTGAGTATAGTGTTATAAATCTTACTAAAATGGTTTGAGCCTTAAAAAGTTATATAAGAATATAATACAGATTATATTTTTACATTTGGTTGTGTGCTGGTGGATATATAGCAACATACAGATGACCTCTTCGTATTTTAAGTGCATAAGTTTTGTCTTCATGTGTCCCAAGATTACATAATCTCGTTTGTGACTACACAACGGGTATTGTTAATGATGCCCTTTCATTCCTAGTTGAGGTCTCGGTAGCCGAGTGGTTAAGGTACTTCGTCTATTTTTTATCATGTGGTCCGTCAACGATGAGATTGCGGGTGCGAGTCTCAATGCGGGCAGGGCGCGCTAGACCCCTATCTTAATTGACAAGGATTGCCAGTTTTTCTAAATATTGTCGGGTTTTTTTTCGGGTACTCCTGCTTCCTCACAAATAAAAACTGGACGCCATAATATAGCTAAAAACTTGCTGAAAAGTTGCGTTAAAAACATTAAAACAAAAATAAAACATCCCTAGTTTGTAGTTCCTTTTTTCAAGTTTCAATTGTTCATTGAAATGATTGGTATTTTCCACTGCATAGGTTATCTTATGTCTTATTTATGCCTTATTGATACGTTTATTTGTGTTCATGCATAATTTGTAGCATTGTTCAGTAAGACAAGTTTAAAAGCCTCAAGAAATATTTACCTATCAAATATAATATGGTATATGAAAAGAAATAGCTGATACAGTTGTTTGTGTAATCGACCTGTTTCATGTCCACATCTGCTCAGCAATTTGCTTATAGTCGATTCCGATCATATAAATTCTGGTCATCGAAATTGATACATATTTCTGTGTTCTATTAATTCTACATGTCGCGCATGTATTGTAAAGTGCAAAATCCGATATACGGTGTCTTTAGAATGCAACGCTCCGTGTACGTTACACACGCTTTTAAAAAATGTGCTTTACAGAAAATGATGTCTCAGTCCAGTGAAATTTTATTGATATATATTTCCTACTAGTCCATTTTAGAAGACAAAACAGTAAAACCCAAATATGGAACTAGCAATAATTTCACGAATTGATACCCACTGATTTAGTTCAGCTATATTCGACTAAACATTTTTACAAACCATAAATCATTGTGTATATCTCAAAGCGGGATATTTTATACAAGCAACTTTAAATTGCAACATCATGGAACTGTTCAATGTCTATCTGACGGATTTTGGGTACCTTTAAACACCGGGGTTTTATTTCGCTTAACTAAACACGGTTGTTATTCATCTACGATTGATCAGGTGGTCTGTCAACACTGAGGTTGGGGGTTCGAGTCATGTTCATTGCTTTGAACAGCTTTTCATTCGTAGCAGAAAGTTCCTCTTCTAACTTATGCACTTTTTTCAGAAGACTGCATAATTTCTTGTATTTTCTGCGTAAGTAAATTTGATGATTGTTCGTTGTTCAGTATGTTTGCATACAGCTTTTGAATAACGTTTTCTAAAGCCGTGATTCTTTTGATGTAGTAAAAATTCATCGTTATCTGTATGGTAAGATTCTTTATGTTGAATTTCAACAGAAGCTGCCACAAGGAAAACGAATGCAAGGTTACACAGAATGGAATTCATTCGCTTTACTGTGAGTCTATAATAATTCTTGGTCTATATAACTCTGAAACTATGACGAACGTAGGTACAATCTGCCTGACAGATGATCAATTTCAATTTTTTTTCCTTTAAATATGTTATTTCTTTAAAAGTGTATTGGGAATTTACACTGGATTAAAATATAAGTTTGTGTGTTTAATTTAAAGAAAGATTGAATGACTGGAACCTGTAAAGTATCACAACAAACCTAGGTTGATGCTGTTAAGACGTCTATCATATTTTCTGAGTATTAATACAAGTAAGGTTTTTTGAGTTTTCACTATAAGAAGCTTGTTCCTATCTTGTAAATTATTGTTATTATTTGTTTTGTTTGGTTTTTTATTTTTTTAATTTTTTTTTTGTTATATATATGCTATGTTTGTTATGTCTTGGTTAGTAGTCCGTCTGAAGAAAGCAAATGAAATGCGAGGTTTGTTTTTGGTGATATTCATGATTTTCGTGTGTTAACCCGAATACAGAATGACCGACTTAAGCCTGTAAAGCATTAAACAAGGGTATTTCATTACAAAAGTGTGATAAATGTCTTAAAGCTTTATGATGCAATTTAATTTCTTTTGTATTAAACACTCGTATATCAATTTGACCTGATGTATAATGCCGCATCTTTATGAATTTCTTTAAGACACCTCGCTAATTAAGTGGTCTAGTTGGTCATAGACTTAATTAGCAGCGTGTTAATACTATGATATTAAGTTTATTTTGCACATAGGGTAAGAAGGTGTTCTTGATTTATTTGACAACAATCATAAGTTTACATTCTTAATGTTGGTGCCTCAATAACACTTGGATGAGATTTTGCCCTAAGTGATTTAAAACCTCAATTAAATCATGAATAATTATTGTATTTTTACTTATATTTAATTCCTTATTGTTTACTTGTTTCCATTATTTTCTTTTAACATATATATATATATATATATATATATATATATCGCCTGTTAACGTCTATCAATATTAAAGTTCAATCGTCCTTTACTCCGAATTAAAACGAATACATTACATTATTTGGAATTCATACACGCAGTGTACACTTTTGTACAGTCTATCTTCAATATTTATAAATAAAATGTTATAACATGTTAACAAAACTAATAAATTAATATTGGCACTCGTTGATCAAAAAAGCAAGAATGCTAAACAACAAAAACAAAATTATTTTGAGCAATAAAATGACTAAGAATAAGATTACAAACGTTCCTTGTGGATTTGAATAGAATATATCTTAATAGAATATGGGTTGTTTTTAATGCGATCGATATTTAACTGAGAGCCTACTTGTTTGATAAACATACCCTTATCTTCTGCGAAATAACGTGATATAGGGGAATCTTTATATCTGACCTAAACAGATAATGAGTTATGTAGATGAATCTAAAGTTCAACAGCTCTGTATCTATTGTTTTATCAAGTTAACCGGATGCATTTTGTTTAAACTTTAATATTTGTTCAATGAAAAAATTGTTTTTGTTTATGTTGAATAGAGGAAAATGGCCATCGAATTGTGTACGTATTGTTTGGATTTTTTCTAAAACCTACATGTATCTAAACAGGTATAGCTATATTTCACTAATTATAACTTTAACGCCAATACATTTAACTACGGGTAATCCAAGTAACCATTTGCGGTTTCAAGAAACGATACAGTCAACGTAATATGAAGAAATGTCTGTGGGTAAATCTATTTACCTTTCCGTCCATTCGTCTGACCGACTATCTTTTACCGTTTTAGGGCTACAGCTTTTATTTTTGTTAGGATGTTTGTACATATAATAAAGGCGTGAAGGGCCAAAGAATTTAATTTTTTGTAAAATAGAGATAGTTGGATAGCCGGTTTCCACGCCAGTTAGCTAAGATGCGGATTTATTATTGTCTGGCTATTATTTCGTTTATTATTAGAGCTACAGCATATATAGCGGAGGATGTTTGTACACATAATAAAGGCATGCAGGATCAAAGTATTGGGATTTTCATTCATTCTTCTTCTCGTACAGCTTTGAAGCTACATCATTTATATTTGGCAGAATATTTAAACACATAAGAGTTGTACAGGGCAAAATAATTTAGAATTTTGTGTAATGAAATAAGAGATAGGGGTAAATGCCCTGAAAGAGTAAGCAGTTCCTGCCCGGACCTCGCTTCATCTATTACGAAGTCGACAAATATCAGTAAAAAGAATAAATAGATGTAGCACTTGTTGCACTTAATGTATTAATAGGCTGGAGTCTAAATGGATATAGTCCTCCTGTTGTTTTATTATTGACCTGCAACATAGTACCTGCTCGATTTCCGACAATAAATTAGATTTTGATAACATACAGATGACAGTAAGACTAAGATTGTACAATTATTTTACGATTCGCTACATGTAACTGAAACATATTTTATTCACAAGAAACAATACAGTTGCTGTATTATAAAATATTTTTTGTTAATTAACTGAATGACTTTATTTTCTGTTACTCTTTATGACAGGGCCTGACTTCAATGGCTTACAAGTCCCATCCGACAGATTTCAACAAAAGGAAGATACTTTTAATGTGCACGCAACACATGTGTATTTAGGAGTATAATGGGTCCAGCTGTTGTTTTACTATTAATTTGCAACATAGTTGCTGCCACAGAAAGCAGAGGATCCGACAATAAAGAGGATAAACATTTTGGTAACTTGCACATGACACATAGACACTTGTGTCATGGAAATTTTATAAATGCTCTGCTACTTCACATCTTCAACATATATGATTAGAAATGAGCAAACAAATAAAACGTACTACATTTACAAAAAATATGATTAAGTAACTAAAACAGACTCGTAACTGTTTAAATATATTTATATCGCAAGAGGAAATGGAATAAAAGATACTGAGTAATATTCAATAGACAATACGTCTGGGAAATACAAGTGGGGACACAAAAAGACAGACACACACGAACCCCGCTTAACCTAGTTAAGTTATTCCAAACATGCTGTCTTATTTTTATCATTAGTCGTGCATAACTAATTTCGAATTAGCAAAATGAAATTATTATGGATTTGCAGATTTGTTCCAATGTGTTTACCTGGACGATAACATAGAATGTAGCTGGCAGGCAAACACGAAATGCTTTTACTGGACTGTTACTTTTGGACCAGCGTAAGTTTTCCTTGAAATATTAAACCATCAATATTAGTCATGTTTTTTTTTGTTTTTTAAAACTTTTTTTCCAACATGAATTCAACAATTGTGATTCTGTTGTGTATTATATAATATTTATGTTGTTCAAATGTTTAGAGATAAAAAAACATTTTTATTGATATTTAGGAATCAGAGAGTCGACAAAGTGTATATGCCACATGAACAATATAGCTGTAACAAAGGGCAGTGTAACCAAATAATTCATTCTACCTACTGTTTCAATTATGATAACACACCTTGTTTGTATCCTGACCAATCATATGCATTTAACTTACATGGAATCTGTCAGGATTATACAATCGATGATCGTGTCATTATTACGCTTAACGAAACATACGGTAAGTTGAAATGATATTTTATATGGAACTTGTTTTAGTTCTATTTTTAAAAAGTCACAGTGCAAAAAGGTACCTTGATTTCATTTAGGGAAGTTTATGATAGACCAACTTGGGAAATTTTGTACAGATTTTGTTTTGGTTTAAACTCATAAAAATCCTTAAATCTTTACTATTTCTTTTAAAATAGTCACAGACTTTATAAGATTTGCAGTGAGCATTAGTGTGATTAATACATTGTGCTGCTTTATATAACATTCAGTAAAAGAAAACGATCATTGTCATGAGAGTGACTGTAACTGCAACAATTCGCCATAATTAATTATAATCCAGTAATAGTTACATGTTGTTTGTAATTACAAAGTACATGTCCGATAAAAACATTATGTCTAAACACACATGATAAGTATCCTGTACAGTATTTGTTCCTGGATTTTTTGCAGTCCAATTGAAACCTGTTGAGGTTGTGTTTAATGCAACAACAAATCATTCATTAACTATTGGGTGGAAGATCGGCAAGCCTCCATGGTATAGTGGTAGTGGTGACATTTCTTTAGTTTTGTGTCAGCTTTACGTCCAACCGGGAAACAAATTATTTAACGTAAGATACTTTAAAGAACAATTGTTGGCTAGATTAATTCGCGACTTCACTTCAATACTAATTCTGAGCAACACGACGAGTGTTCATAGTGCAGCAAGATGTGCTCAACCTTTTACCTAACACCTGTGGCTAAAGTGTTCGTGGTACTTAATTATTTCGTATGTTTTGTGTCTTTGTTGCCGATTGTTTAGATCAATCTTTTGTCAAGACTCTGCAGCTTTGTATTTGAAACTTTTTGGTATCTTTTGGATTACGTATTTAACCCTTTCAACTTCTTCCTTTTTGTTATTAATAAAGAATTGTTAGTTTCAAATGTTTAAACTGATTCATATGTATTGCACTGCAGATGTCAATGGAATTTAGTTTCAAATGTTTAAACTGATTCATATGTATTGCACTGCAGATGTCAATGGAATACAAATTAGTATGAAAAAAATGCATCACAGTATACATCAGCGACAATAACAATATGTACCCACAATGAACATGTTGTTTTCTTTATTTCTGTGTTACAGATTACGTCAAATACTGATTTGTTGGAATCTACAGTTGATGAATTGTTGCCTGGTACACGGTACAACTTATCAATTCAATGTCGTCTGACGGCTTCTGTAGTAGGTTGGAGCAATAAAGTTACTAAAGAATTCGCAACTGATTTTACAGGTGCGCATACTCTTTTTTCTTGTGCAATAATCGTATCTAATCTATTGATTGACTGATTGTTTTATATATTATTTTAACGAATGTTTATTTTGTACTTGTCATATTTAATGTCCAAACGAAGTATTATAAGAATAAAACATTTTGAATCAAACGTTCTTAATCTTGGTCAAATACAATAAATTTCACTATGTTTGTGAACAAAATGTTGGGTGTATGTAAAATAACAAAATGACTTGCTTGTATTGGTTCAATTTTTATTTCTATTGTTTTCAAGTTCATCTCTGTCTGTTTTGATTTCTTTTTTTTCTCGTCTGGTTTGTATACTGTTTCTCTTTAACTACTGTAGATCAGATATACATAGACAAGAAGAATATGTAATATTCTTCATTCGTCTGTAGAAATGAATTATGGGTGTACTTTTAAATAAAAACGATGGAAGGTCTTCTAAAATTAATTGTTCTCCATATGGCTTAAATTTTTAGTAGCGCTACGAATACATGTAATAAATTGTTTACCAAATTTTAAAGTGCTATACTTTTTAAATTCATTTGTTTATAAAAAAAACATGCACAGTTGTAAGAACGACTCATATTTTTCAACAGTGCCTATAATCGGGCCCTCAATGACAAGTGCTGGATTTATCATCACAGGAAATGTTGTTATTATATACCTACTGGTAAGCGTTTATTTTTAAATTAGTTTAAATTCTACTATGTTGTCAGAGCAGAATCTATTTCCCATCAGTAATTTTGAATATTTGCCCATAATTAGTTTTCAGCTTGAAATTTGTTTTGCACATATTTTCTTTATTTAATTCTTCCTATTAACAACATAAAAGTTTGCGTTTACAAAGCCCAACACTGTTATAATTAGAGTTTTTAATACTGTCAAAAACATTTCTTACCTTCAGCGGGATTCGAACTCACACTGCACCTGTGGCACCCCGTTTGATTGGTCAATTATTTTAAAATGTGTTTGTAAATTTGATCACATAAAAGAATTCTATGAAACACACAAAATGATCATACGTGTCAACGTTTTTCAGTTTTAAACATCATAATTTTTCATATTGCTAGGCACCAAAAGGCTATACAGCACAAGGAAATGTATCAGAAATAAAATTTGAACTGCAAAGTGAAGGTTGTAGAAGTTGTAGACGTTACGCAAACCAAACTCAAACAGCTGAACTGAAAACATGCTGGGCTAAAATCAGTGACAAACTGAATGTTACCGCAACCGCAAGGAACCAGATAGGCTGGTCAACAAATTCTACATATGTGGAGTATGTTCAGAATAAAGGTAGAAAGAATTCAGATCACAATTCAATTACATGCTATGAGACAGAACAACCAACCACCAATTGCTAAAAGAAAATATATGCGTAAAGCTTTCAATTTTCTTGTATAATTTTTTACTTCAATAATGTCTGTTTTCTTTAATATTTTTTAATTTTTATTTATTTTTTGAAAATATCCTTACACACATGTAAGGTTGATTAAGAGTTAGGTACATTTCTGTTAAAAAACGATTGCTATTATTATTATAATTTGATAGCCTTAGTCGGAGTTGGTATAACGTATTTAAATTTTTTATTATAAAAGCTCTACAGCAATCTTAATAATTTGGATTTTGAATATTGTTTGAGTTTGAGCGCCACTGATGCGTAACGAGCGTCTGGCGTAGTACATTCTATTAACCTTGGTATTTTTGAAGACATGTTTTTTGCAACCACTGGGTCAATGCCTCTGATGATGGACTGTTAGTATTCTTTGGTATCATCATCGCCAGCCCATTAGGCACACTTCGGTGCTGATAAGAATTTCATTGATATTTTCAGTTATATAGTCATTGTTTAATATTACTGCCCTGAAATTTCAAAGATTATTTGAAATCTAAGGGTGTTTTTTGTTTTCAATGTGTAGATAGCCTTAGCTGTTTTTGGTATAACGTTTTGGAATTTAGATAATAAAAGCTCTACAACAGCTTAATCATTTGGATTTAAAATATTGTTTTGGTTTGAGCGTCACTGATGAGTATTGATTAGACAAAACGAGCGTCTGGCGTAGTAAATTCTTTTAAACTTGGTTTCTTTGATTACGTCTTATAATTGAATATGTATGTGTACATTTAATAAGTTTTGAAACCCTTACACACATGTAATGCTGGTTAAATCTTATTAGAGTTATGGTTACCCCTCTGTAAATATTCAAACAACCAGACATGAATACGACACCTCTTGATTGAATGATATATTATTTAGATTCAAGTAAGCACGTTGCATTGTAAGTTCGTAAATTTTTTTAAAGCACTGGTACTAGCATGTTAACATAAGACATGGACAATTATCAATAACAGTATCTATGTCTGCCAAATGTCAAATGGACATTCATAATCCTAATGTGGAATAATTTAAGCATTTTGGCAGAATTGACTTTAGTATGTATGTTATTCATTTTTCCTTCAAGCTGTACCTATTCCTTCCTACATTATGGCTGAGGTCAACAAAACAACGGGAGAGTTTAGAATTTCTTTGGAACAGAACTTTACTGTACAAGTTAACATTACATATTTTTGGTGTCGTGGACAGAGAAAGAGGAGTCAACCTGAAGTAGTACTATGCCAGGTAATAATTTAAAAAAAACGCCACTGCTAATAATAAAAAACTGCTAATAGGTCACTTCATTGAAAATTACCTAACAATACCTGAAGGAAGATATAAACGAGTGGGATAAATGTCGCTGGTTGCAGGTCTACAATTTTTAATTTGACAACATAACATTCAGCTCAATGAACGTCAAAATTAATTTTTTTAGGTATGTAATTCTGCATTAAACAATGAAATTCATGACGTATATAAACATTTAATTTCTTTTCTAGTGGTTAATTGTTAGCATTACGTATATATATTAACCGTTAAAATAGTAATTATTTCATTTCAAAAATTCATTTCTATTGCAGTTTACTACGAAAATATTGAAATATGTAAATGTTAATAAATAGAAGAAACTGTATAAATATGAGAATTATTTTTGTCATCTAAATATTTTAGGACAGTCTAAACTGGACAGTATCACCCAATTTCTCATACCATGGAACGATACAGAACGGATTAAGAGGAGAGTGGCATTTTGGTACATCTATACAATCTGGTCAAAATTCGTCTGGAGTACGATGGGAAGACTGTATATTTGAACAATCTAAGAGAGGTAAGATAAATATAAATATAGAGAAAATTCTATCTCTTTATATAAGTATCCAACATTAGAAGACTGTAGCTTCTGCAACAGGTCAACGGAAGAAACAAGAAATACGAGCAAACATGGAATCAGCTCGACCAAACCGATCATAATGATCCATCTAATGATCAAATGCATTACATATAAGGATCCCACAAACGTTGAATTTATACAGAAACTGTGCATCACAACAGGTGTTATAAATGAAACTCGTTTGAAGATTGATAGATTGTTGTTTGGCGCCTGGAAGGTAATAATTCAGCTGTATACCAGTTAAAAGAAGAAACGCAGATTTCCAAACAAAACTGGTTGATTTGTGGTTGAAACGCCATGCGGGCTACAATTTTGCATTTCATTAAATAGAACAGACAACAGGCATAGTCCTTTGAAGACTGTATAATCAATATTTGTCATAGAGAGTGTAGCGTCCGTTTCTTTACCTGTTTCTAGATATATGGTTTTTGCTTTTTTTAGACACAGAAGAGCGAAAACCGAAGATATTAACTCTTGGTCCAACGTCTGTAAATGTACTTATCCCAAGAAGTTTCTGTATTTGGAATGAATATAGACCATTATTTTACGTTTTGGAAGTTGGTTATATGAACGGTTTGTATTTTCCTGAATATGAAAATAATGCACCATTTGCATAATAATTTGTAAATAAAATTCTACTGTCCTTGAGGCAAATGATCTTGCACTTTTAAAGTTCTATTGCTAGATCATTTAAAACCATTTTTGATTCGTGTTACTCTAGAAATAGTGGCGTAAAACACACGTGGGTCTTTTATAATTCTAAGGAAATGATGGAGTTGGTTCTATACACATTCTTTTTTTTGTAATACATGTAGTATTCAAACGTTTGATTTTCATTGTACATAGTACAACACTATTCTAGATACTCAATTTAAGTCACAATTATAAAACTCATTAAACGTTACTTTACTTAAAAGTAGAAAACGTAAATACAAATATCTGGTTGCCAGTCATACTAAGACTTCTTTTGTATTTCATGAGTCCAAGGCAAAATACAAATTTACGGATGATCAAATCAGTTAAATGTTTGATTTTCTTACTGACAACGGTTTTGTTGGACGTGATTTTCATCGGACAATAGTTAGTACAATGTGCATCAATTTTGTATTTTATTTGTTTCTCCGTTCATATGAAGCGAAGTTCTTAAATCACTTAAAAGAAAGATCGCAAGCTAGCCCAGTTATTTTATTTCAGCTTTAGTTACATTGATGATGTCCTTTTCGCTGCACAGTTCGATTTTGTGATATTCTACATTTCACTTACCTAAAAGAGCTTGCGACACCAGACACTAATAGATCCGCTTCATATTTGGATTTACTAACGGCAGACTTACTACTAAACTCACAACAAACGTGATAATCTTATACTGTCCAATCGTACACTTTTCACTTATACTGCAAGATTCCATCCGCTAGCGCATGTGGAGTTTCTTAACTGATACGTTACTGCAGAGCATGTGGGGTATAATACCACCGTTTCCATGATCGAGCTATTTTATTAACGCGGAAACTGCAAACTCAAGGTTTTGTTACTACCATGTTGTTTTCATCAAGAAAATTTAAAATTTTATGGAAGACTCATCTGAGTACCGTTGTATCTTTGGAGTTTGTGTAATATATTTCTTTACCAAAATTTGCACTCGATTGACTGCCAGCAACACCACAGTTGTGATGCAACAAGCTAAATGCTAACTATTCCGGAGCACCTGAGTTCACTCTCATTTCCTGGAATGTTCATGTTCATGCTTGTGTGTGTGTGATTTTTCTGTGTTTTATTGCCCGTTTAGCATTTCTTCGATTCTTTGACTTTTATTGGAATACTATGTATGGAGTATTATTTGTAGTATTTTTGGATTTTCATCTTTTAATGTTATTAAAATTCTTGCTGTGTAAAATTGTCATCAAAATGTACTTTTGCAAACATTATTATCGATTTTTTGCGTTTTTAGATATTGTAAACACAACAATGCTCAACATCAAAGCGACTAGTTTAGTCAGCAATATAACAATGAAGGATCTTGTGCCTGACACAGCGTATCAATTAAATTTTAGTACTGAGTATAATTATGGAATGAGTCGTCCTGTGTCAACAAATTTTAAAACACCAACTTCGAGTAAGTAATGTTAAGTCTTTATTTACTGTATATGGAATGGTTAAAAGCCTTAAACAATCATATGAGGATACTTTCAATATTATATTTTAATTTCGGTATGTTGGTTGATAAATAGAACTAGATGTGTGTCATACAGTTGATCTCGCATTTCAAGTGCATTAGTTTTGTCTTCATGTGTCCCAAGATTACTTAACTACATTTCTGACTACACAACGTGCATTTTTAAGGATACACTTAAACCTATAGCTATCATTTCTGGTTTTTAGTTCGTTTTTATTCATGTTTCAATTGTTGATTGGCATGATAGTTGTTTTCTAATCCATATGTAAATTTATGACATGTCTTATTATTACTTAATTTACACGTTTATTTTAGATTATGTATAATTATTGGAATTGTTCAGTGATGCAAGTTTGATAAGCAAAAAAATTTAACCTATCGATTGTAATATGATATATGGAAAAGAAATATGTAATATAAACATAAATTAATCTCTATTAACTAAGAATAGCGGCTATTGATACAGGTGTTGGTTAGAATACATAGATCTTGTACAAATCTGCTTAGTAATATGCTTATTTTCAGTTAGATAGCCAACGTATAAAAATGCATTATGGTCAATTGAAATTGTTATCCGTTTCTGCGTTTTGTTTAATCTCCCGACTATATGTCGCGTATTACTAAGGTATTGTTACACGGTTCAGGTGTGTTGTGCAAAATCCGATATCTGATGTGTGTAGAATGCAACGCTCCGTGTACGTTACCAACGCTTCTACAAAGTGCTTTACACAAAAAGTTTTTTAAGTCGTGTAAACAAAACTTTTATTGATACATTTTTGGTTTCAAGTTTCATGCCAGATTCACCTATTTGTTTAGCTCTCTATATATTTTTTAAGTCCAATATAACTAGAGTTTCTGTATTCTTCAATTCACTAGTACTTTTATGCATTCTGGCATTCTTTAGGCGAATTCATAAATATATATATAAGTGTAGTCCAGTTTAAAGGACGAAACAGTTATACCCAAAAATGAAACAGGCAATTATAATCAATTAATAAGGTTGATTTAGAGCTCTTGCTCGACATGCCCCTTCTAAAAAGGTGCCCAGGATACTCACTAATTTAGTTCAACGCTATTCGAATAAAATTATTTACAAACAATAAAATGATTATTTGTATTCCACCGCTGGATATTGGGAGCTGCACAAGAATTTTAAATTGCAACGGAAAAACAACGTGGCAATGTTAAACAAGAACCCAAGAAGTCTATCTGACGGATGTTATTTCATACACACTCACGGAAGCCCCTATAGACATGAGATAAGCATGAACTAAAATCTTATAACAGTAACTGTAATATATTGCATACAAAGTATAGTACACTTAATTTTCAGGCACGCATCAGTCGACAACACCTAGTTACATTATGATTTCCATCATTGTGTCTGTGGCGGTTGTTTTTATCTTGTGTGTTGTTTGTTTAGCTGAATGGTAAATATTTTACTATATGTTTGATTTTTAGTGGAATCAAAAACTTCTTACCTACACATGTTTTTTTCGTCTTTTCTGTTAAACAAAAGTTTTGTCTTTATTCTCTCGTTTCATAAAACTACATATGTAATTAAACAAACAGCTACCTCCGTGTGTTCATTTTAGTTTAATTATGATGATGAATATTTGAATTTTGCAATGAAAATGTTAATGTTTTACTGTAATTGTAAAACACGTATCTCTTCTAGAGTTAAATAAACTGTTAAGGTGGAGAAACAATGCATAACGAAATAAGGAGTAAATCAGCTTTCTGTTGTTATTTGTTATAATTTATTATAATGTTTTTCTTCTTTAAACTTTTTATAATGAAAATTTACAGCTAGCGTAAACAGCCGAACACCAACAAATCTTCTATAAAACACATATTTATAGATACAGCCACAAATACTATAAATATACAATATGCAATATTTTACAATATTTTATACAATATTTTAATAGTACATGTACATGGATTAAAACATTTGAAAATTATGTCGATGAACAACAGTAATCTTTTGAGAATGATAATGCCATATTTATTCTTATTAACTCAAAGTGTCGTTGACAGGATGAGAGTGAAAAATTGTAGATGATTTGAATAAAAATGTTGAAGTAAAAGTGTAAAAACCGTAGATATATGTTAAAGAGGCTTTAGAGTGCCTTTCGGATTTATCTTTTGTACACTTAAAATATAACCTGTAATTAAGTCATTTGCGACATATGGATGAAGCAAATTGGTTTTTTCACTACTCTAGCATAATTGAACGCTATTATCATGGGTCCTCAGATGTCGATTTGACAATAAGTGTTGTGACCAATTGGGATGATCCACTCACAGAAAGAGCAGCGATTAATCAGATTGACAGAAAATATTCGGATACAAATGGTGGCAGTTGTTAACACAAAGAACATTTTTAATATGAATTCAAGTTTTGACGAGTCCCATTATTTTAGGTGTAAAGATAAATTGTACAAATTCTGCAAAAGTCCAGAAATAGACGATGTTAACGTAACGGTTTCGTCTTTCAAAAAGCAGGTAAGACTATCTTAATGGAATGTGTTTTTGTTGAAAAAATTTGGAAATAACTCAACGTTTAAATGGTATTGTACTTATTTACACTTTGATATTAGATATTTTTATACCGAGCGATAAGGTGGGTTATTTCAATTTTTCTAGTACACATTTCTTTTTCTTGTTTTGTTTTGCATATATGCGATATTGTTTTGAACTACTTTTTTTAGTTTAAAACAAATTTATTCATAAATTCAATATTTAGTACTTGTTGCTGTTGCAATAGAAATAACCGTAATGTATTTTATTTGTCGGCATCAACTAGTAATTTGATGGAGCAAATATCTGTTTATTGGCTCCGCATATGCCTTGCCAGTAAACTAAATTTACGACAATTGGTAACAACAGTTAAAAAAAAACCAGTTATTTATGTTTAAGCAACATCATGGGTGTAACGTAATATTATTAATTGCATTGTAAACTCCTGTGTAGACTTCTTTCCTTTAAATATAAACAATATCAATTTACTTTAACATTACCAATTAAACTTCCATTTTGCAGGTTTTAGCAATATATTTGTTCTTAATTTTTTTTGAGGCTGCGGGACCTTTGATTGAACAATATCAATGTTAAACTTGAAAATATATATTTTAAAGAAACAAGTACACACTTGAAAGCCTTGTAATTTTTTTTAATGATGTCCCTACCTACTTTCTTTGCAAATATTATAAAGACATAGTATGATTTGTCTCTGTCATATGTTAGATTTTCTGATTGACAACATATTGTTTGGAAGGCATGTTTTTCAACAAATTGTTTGTATTCCAATGGGTACTATTTATCCTCCTCTCCTCGCCGAACCGTTTTTATAGTCTTGTGAGGCTGAGTTCCTAGAAGGTCTGCTGAAGAAGAAAGTAAAAACACTAGCCGGACCTTTATTTTCACATTCCGCTATATTGGTGATGTTTTGTCCCTGAACAATGCTGAATTTGGTGACTATTTACATTCAATTTACCCAAGCAAGCTTGAAATTAAAGACACCACCAATACCCTTAGGTCAGCCTCTTACTAAGACCTACTTCTAGGAATAGACTCAGGAAAACTAGAAACTAGAATATACGACAAACGTGATGACTTCAACTTTCCAATTGTCCACTTTCCGTTCATCGACTGCAACATTCCAGCAGCTCCAGCGTATGGTGTGTACATTTCACAACTTATACGTTATTCCAGATCCTTCGATCGGTATTCCGATTTTCTAGACCCAATCACTGCTGTTGACTGCTAAAATACTAAAAAAAGGGTATGTTGTACCTAGGTTGATGTAATCTCTCCTGAAGTTAGATGGTCTTTACAATGACTTAAAGAATTTATCGTTATTGGAAATCAGTGTCTCAAATACGATCTGACATTTTCGCTGAGTCATAGGTAGTGTTTCCTATTCCTTGATTTCCCTAGACATGACAATGAGTTAGTTACTCGACGGGTGTCTTGTTAGAGACGGGCACTGCTTACTAGTCCGGAGTACCTGATTGCACCCATGGTTTTTATGGGTTTTGGGTTACTCTCTGTTTTTTGTTTTTTTTTTTTTTGGTTTTTGTGTTGCGTTTGTCGATATCCAGATTTGTTACTATCCCATTGACGTTTGGCTCTTGTTGTTCGGTCGGTTTTCTTTGCTATTTTTCTAGTTACATTTGCAACCCTCACCAAACAATCATAAATTTACATAAGGGAAGTATTTATAGCTCCTGTTCGCATGTATATATAAACCCGATGTCACATAGCATGCATGTACCATAGTTACTTAACATTGTAATTATGATAATACAAAATGTATTATTACATGAATAGAATTTTGCGTGTTTTTGATTGGTCTAAAAACAACTTTCGCGTCAAGATATTTTGCAACAGTTCTTTAAGTATATAAAAACAGACTTAAACTGGTCAAAACCAGGTCAAATTGGATTCCGCTTGAGTACTGTGACTGTACAGCGGAATCCAATATTGATACGGTTTTAGTAGTTTAAGCCCGTTTTTCTTTAACTGTTGCAACATAACTATAAATTTCAACTTTAGTGGTCATTGAATCATTTGTTATTATTAAATATACTGTTAAAAATGTACGAATAAAATAATTGACTTTTTATACTCTTTTCAATATTTGAAATGTGATAAACCGGCAAAACTGTTATTCTGAAAGAACAGCCTTAAAGTTGCGATAGTATGTACTAGTATACAAAAACAGCTGTTTTTACTGTTTAATATATTTTTTGCACAAGATACACATTACCAAATATTGCTGCTGCTGCTGCTGGGTTAAGGATAATTTTATACTCAATAGTTTTTAACGAAATACTCGTGCGTTAAAGATAGATATATTGGGAAATATATTAGTTGACAGCCAGAGGTTGGCCCTTTATTCCAAATATTTTACACCGAGCGTTAGCAGAGAATAAAATGTGGGCATACAGGCCAATAAGCAATGGTAAAATTGCTAAATATTCCTGACTCTCAATTAATTAATTCGGTTCTTATAGGCCAAATACATTTACTTTGGTCAATAAAGTAACCTAAAATCGCAGGACTAGTCGGTCATTTAGGACATAAAGTTGACTGTGACACGGTTAAAATATGGGAAAAATTTTACTGTGATGTTGCCATGAACAGTGTTGATCGTTTATGACTTTGAATAAGAGTTTATACTAGTTTTACCATTGATGTGGATTCAAAGCGAGTTAGGCACTTCCTATTAGAGTAGGACGTCATACTGGAATATGTACACAATAAGTGATGTTTTTTACAGCAGTTGAAGTGTGACATTTCCGAAAGCTAATTAACACCTAATATTAAACAACATAGTATATCTATTTACACTCGTTTGAGGGAGTGACACTATTATAAGCTTGCTTGTTTTAACACTAAGATGGTTGTAAAAATTACTGAGATAGAGTTTACGCGCGTTTTATCTAATTAAGACTTGTCAGAAAAATATTGGAAGGTAAAATATTAAATTGAGATCTTTTTGAGTTTCTAACTCCAACTTTCTACAAATCGTTATGTTTAATCCGGTTAAGGCTATTTATTTACACGTTCGAATTATATTCAGGGGCGGATACAGGATTTTAGAAAGGGGGGCCGTAAAAAGGGATATCGGAAAAGGAAGGCCACGAACAAGGTTTTATAGTGTTCAGTAACCTTTATTTGGTACATTCTACAACCGACCGAGATGTCATAATAAACGAATTGGTACCGTTAATGCATTAATTTATGGCGAGGACGAGCGGGGGTTACATTTTTGCCTTTGGCGCTGGTTGTTACCGTCCCTGTTCTCTTTTTTTTCCTTTCCTTTTTTAAGGGGGGGGGGGCTTACGCCCCTACGCCCCCTCCCCCTGGATCCGCCACTGATATTAGACGTTAGATTTGACAACATTTTCATGGCCTTATATTTTGAATATCACTATATAATTTAATGCATTAAATAGTTAAAAATGTCTTTACCGAGATTTTACTTCTCATCTGGTTTGAATCGTTTTGCATTATTGCAATTAACCATAAGTGTGTATTCCTATAAATGTATTCCTGGAGTTTCCAAGACATCACAATAATTGGCACAGAAATAAATAATGTAGATAGGAATGATGTTGTTTTTTTCAATTCAGGAAGAATTCATAATTAAACCTATTTCAAGAAACGGACGTTATACTAGCATGAATAACTTGTCGACGTCACTGAACGGAAGTAATAGTTCCGAAGTATCAGAACAGGATACTCGTCATTTGTTGCAACAAACAACTGATGTTTTATACTGTCGTACAGGTTTAACAACGACTGAAAATCAACAATACAGTTATTTAAGCGATGTCCAAAGTAGTCAGGACTTTAACCATGAATGTTCGTCATATAATAATCTTACAATAAATATAACTTCTAGTTCTGAAAGTAACGAAATACACCTGAATGACTATTCACAGACATGTATTACGGGCACCGCAGATAATCACAATAACTGTTTAGACGAAATGGTAGGTTTTTAACTCCAAAAATTCTCCTGGTATCTATAATAACTATTTCGTTTAGTGCACTGAAAGCTTTTTAAATTTAGAGACAAATAATTAGGATATTTAGAAAAGGTAATAAACTATTAGATTAAGAGAAATTTGACAAAAAGGGGTTTTTTTTGGTATTGAGTGGTGGGAAAATTAGCAGAAGGTACATTTCATTATGGAACATAGGCAGTTAGTAAGATATACAAATGTACATGTACAATCTTCCCTACAGGAACAGATTATTAGTAATACGCAACATTTACAAATGAATATTAAATAAATCAAGCGTTATCTGATGTTTTAAGCTGTAAACAACTCAAAATTGTTTTTGAACAAGAACAAAATATTCCATTTCGATTTAAGGGTATTCACATCCTCAAAAGTCAGGGATTCTGTGTCTACGTGTGTCCATGAAAACATTTCTGACGGTTTAAAAAAAATACGTAACATACTCAGGTTTTGGAGACAACACAAATTTGTAAAACAAAACAAAATATATGCTAGAAAGCGTCACCTGATCGAGCCGATCTTAAAAATAAGCTTCTACTTAAAAGAGAAATACGTGTGTTTATGACTGTAGCCCGTCATAAAGGTTTGATGGCCATATATTTATTACAAATTTTACTGACGACATAGGTTTTCAGAGGTTTTCAACAAGTTTCGACGTTGATAAAAAACAAATAATTAAACACACACGTGTTTGAAAGCTGTAAATAACAACCTTGATTATTTAGAAATTTAAGAATGCCACCGCTTTACTTAAAAAGAAAACTTAAAATAATTGAAGATTACAGGCGACATGGGTTTTCGGAAATCGGTCAAATACCGGAAAAAGGCTGATCCTTAGTTCGTAAGAGTTCATTTTCGTTATGTTTTTTGGTTTTTTTTAATTTGTGTGTTCACGAATGTTTTGTTAACTTTATGATTTTGTTGTTTTAATGGCGTCTTCATATCTTTTGAGTTACTTGTTACTTGGAGAATGTAAAAAAATTTTATTTTATTATTTTGGTGGTAGAATGCGTTCATAATCACTCCAACCCTCCTCATCTTTCTGTAATGTATATCCTCGAACGTTACTAATATGTCATAGCAACCATTTACGTAATAACGTATTATTCAAATATATATAAATATATTTTTCTTGGTATACAGAACTGTTTAACGGATCCTCATAAAAATTCAGAGAGCTATATAGAACGTGATGTAATTCAAAACCATTGTTCATCCGAAGAGGGTTATGGAACTGACGACCATCAACGAACTGATGTCTCCATTTCCTCTTACTCATTAACTGGTAATATTCCAACGACACCATCTGATAACATTCCTAGCTGGAATTCTCAAAACGAAATTACAACGGAAAACTCAAACAGTGGATGGGTAAGTTCCTACTATTTATTTACTGGTACCTCTTTACTGCTACCTCATTGTGTACACGTATTCTTTTTATATGGTCACACTTATATAACAACAAAAATCATAGCTTTTTTAGAGGTTCCGTCTTGCTTAATCGTATGCTGTATGTTTTTACTTTGTGTTGTTTCCTGTGTTGGTTTTTAGTTAGATTTGTTTTTGTAATTTGTTCTTTTAAATTATGCCTAGATACATCGTTACCTTTTCTACCATGACATCGGAATGGTGTGCTCGACTCGAACATATTGGTGCCTAATGTCTGGGGTTTTCACTAGCTCTTCAGCTTACTCGTCCAATAAAAACTGGACGTCATGCCAATAGTAGAAAACGGCGTTAACCCTAGACAAACAATCAATTACGTCTCTGTATCTTTTGATTTGCTGTATATCAATTAAAAGTCAATACAAAACACAATCCATTTTCATCTCATACCTTTCTTTTCTACTCTAACTGAGATTGATTACTAATTTATACTAATTCTATGTTTCAATATATTTATCCTAACACTTAGGTAGCAAGTTTTGAAAACAAAGATTCAGGCGGCTATGTCGACCATCATGAATTAATATGTCTATCGCGTCATCAACTTCAAACCACCAAGCAGGAAGGGAGTGGTATTTCAGTTTCCCCTCTTACACAAGCTAATAGTATTCCGACCACATCGTTCGATTATATGGAACATTATAATAGTCGAGATAAAATAGATGAAAAAAACTCAGACAACGATAAGGTAAGTGGACATGTTATTTACGGAGAGTTGAATAATGATTTGACTGTAGTTCAAATGCAGCCTAAAAATGACACGATTTTAAAGCTACCTAATTGTGCTTAACTTTAACCTGTAAGGATTGAAGGGATGCTGCCGGAGGTCGTGGGTTTTCAACGGGTAACCCGTCTTCCTCCCTTAATAAAAACTTGACACCATGATATAGGTGATCAATGCCAAAAATGCCGTTAAACTCTTTTAAAGAAATAGAATAAATTTTTTAACAAAATTACATGTACATTTTAAATACAGAAATATGATTAATTGTGCAAGTGATATTCTTTTCTTTTGTTTTCTAAACGTTGTATTGACGCTGTAATAGTCCCGATGAAACAAATGGTTTTAACTAATTAAAAAGATGTGTCAACAACTAATAACTTTGTTAACAGTATTAAGCCATTAACGTTTCCCCGGTGAGAGTGGGTAGGGGCATCTAAGTTAACTATATATATCATTATTACCTTCAGAATATGAACACTTTCCAGTCCGAGAATACAGCCGATACGCAGAATGGAAGGCAGATTTTTACTATTGTCCCAGCTGTTGGTTTTGCGAACAACTCGTCAGGTTATGTTAGAGTGGTATTCGAGAAAGAAAATTCTACAATCCAAAAAGTAAGTTATAAACACGAGTGTGCAATTAGCCTGTTATATATATTTTAGGGATACGGGAGTACTTCTTATTGAGGGAGGGAGTTGTCAAGTTCTCATACGAAAAGTCTGACAGTGGACTATAGTAAATAAAATGACCTCAAAGATACCAAGGTTAATAGAATTTACTATGCCAGACGCGCGTCTCGACAAATTCAATAAGTAACGTGTTTTTGTTGCCGCTACAAAAGGATAAATCTTTCGTTTATACCCTATATTCCACACCTAAGTAGCGTCAACGTTTCTCGATGGTTATTCAATTTCTTTGTTGATTTATTCGGAATATGTCTAAACTAGTGCTCACTGGACGTTGCAAACAATAAATCAATCAATCATTGTTAATAAAAATAGTGCAATAATAACCAGAAAAAAATCTTTAATTTCATTTTTAAAATGTTAATACATTTTTTATAAGAAGTAACAAGTAAGTCGAGTAAAATTTGCATACAAGTACGAGTTTTCACAAATATCTGACAGCAGCGAGCGTCATATACCTTAAGCAGCTAAGTGACAGCATCAAGTCTGCAATTGTAGGAATTAAACAGAGTGTAATACATTTTTAATACTAAGAATGCATAGAGTACTTGTATATGTCTGCTTAATTTGTATTATTTCTTGTAGGCTACTGGTGCCCTTGGTTTATATTCAGCGTCAAGTAATAATGATATTTCGTAAATATGATCTATGGAAAACAAATCTTACGAAAAACCCTTAGAATTGAAAATAGACAAACTAATATCACACAGGACAAAAACAGTGTATCTAATGGAACATCAATAGATACCCCCCACGTTGCATTGTTTTTATTTGCATGAACACATATTACTGAATTACTAATTGGACTGTAGGCAACAGTTCATCTTGACCTTTTACCTGTAAACAATTGGCCTAACGCAAAAACTACAAATTGGATTGTGCTGAAATTTGAACTGTATCTTCATTTTATGATACTTGACATCTGTGCGATGTTTTAACCAATGTTTTGACGTGTTTTCAAGTTTTCATTAGGAAACCACCAGGGCATGGTCATTATATTCTAAATGAAAATGTTAAAAAAAAATAAAAATATTATAATTGCGTAGCCTAAGACTAACAGATGATCTGCGATACTTTAAAATATGATTATACACACTCGACTAGTAAGGTAAATAGCAAGAAAACGGACCAAACAAGACCTGAAAGGGAAGGTTAGATTGAAAATCCCGATTGAGACAAACATAACACGAAACAGAAACCAAAACACAAAAACCTGAACCTGAGTAACCTGAATTCAATTAAAAAAAATCATGGGTGCACTCAGGTGACTGAGCCGACTATACTTGGACACTCGTGGAGCTGTGAAGGGAAAGTCAAACCAGAAAGAGGATAGAGTACTAAATGACTCAACGAAAAATATCTGTTTTACATCATGATCCATTAAGTCATGTAGCGAAATAACACAAATGCATATCTTATAACATTCTTAACAAAAAAAGAACGCACATGCACAACCTGAGTCGTTATTTACAATTGCTTCTAAATGGTAATTTAGATCCGAAATAGTATTTCCAGGTTAACAAAAACTATAGAAAACTTCTAAGGAAAAGTTCGTTTTTCTCCTTTAATGAGAATTAAAAATTATGCTTTCATCCACTGATGTGGTTAAAGGAGACGTATACTACTATTAATTTGACAATAAATTTCTTTAGACTTGCTTAAACTTTGGTTGTTTTTTTTGAGAATTCGCTTTAAATGGAAAAATAATAGTCCAAGAGGTTTTTTCGGAGGGGTTAAGCGTAGAAACTCCTTTTCACTGGATGAAAAGTAAATAATACAAAAGCACTATTAAAATTTTTAATGGCATTTTCTAAAATTGTGTTATATTGTCAAGATATTGCTCAACCTTTAATGTGAGTCAAGCTAGTTTAAATCTATATTTTTAGAATACGCTTATGCTTATGATTTGTTTTTATAATTTTGCTATAAATGATCTATTCTCATACAAAACGGAGAATGGTATCTTTAGCCTTCTTCATCCTAGCGAGTCGGGGTTCTGAGTTCAGATTTGAACTTGGTACTATGGCTTTTTTAAGAAGAATAACTTGGAAAACAAACTCATTCAGCCAGGCTAAACGTAAATGCACACAAAAGTTAACGGGTTACTCATGCAATACACACAGAAGTAAAAAAATGTCTGAAAACAAAATTTCAGATATAGACGAAATCTGACTGCTTTAAGACAAACTATATCAATTTAATAAATAAACATAACATGTACAACATAATAGATATTAACGATTATTTATAAAATATGAAATAAATCATTTTAGACCTACAAAGAAACAAGTTAAACGTACAAAGGCATACCAATTTAAACAGAAGATGCACGGGCATTTTTTGTGTGTGTCTAAAACTAAATAGCAATTACAAGTTTTATTAGTACATTATAAGTATTCTGTTTGGTTAATATACAATCGTTCTACAATTAGAATTGGTCTGTCAAAATAAAAGAGCGCAATTTTAAACCGCGTATAAACATTTGTGCGACAGTAACAATAGTTCATGTAAGCGTCGGGTCAAATGGCAGTTTATAGACCGGTCGGTCACCCCAAAAATCGCTTCGGTAAATATAATAGTTTTGGAGTGACCGACCGTTACATAAACCGCCAAAAGTTTTTGTTAAACACTTCATTTTGATGTTTTAAGTTGTTGGGTTTTTAATGTTTATTTAAAGGCAATTAGTGAATAGCAAATAATATTGTTTACTTAAACCATATAATTATACAAATTCGCAGATTTCACAAATAACGATGTTTTAATATGTACATAAACGTGTTTAACGCCTGTCAATAGAATGCAGAAACACCCTCATTTTAAAGCTACACCTCACTGCATCATAATCTATGAGTATAAAGTTCCCAATAAAAGCACATTCAAACTGGATATAGTTATATCCCACTTCCCATAGGGGATAAGGGGTACACGGTTTTCGGTCTGTGTGTTATTTCGTAACAACTTTCATGTACATTTTTCTTAGCAATGATAGTAGCTTTCTATGAAAATGCCATATTGTGGGATTGTCTCCCGTTTACCGACAGTCAAACCTCTGCCTTCGTAACCATTTTCCGTCACAACTTTCTCGGCAATGATAAATGAACAAATACTGAAACTTTGACAGTATCTTCATATTGTGGGATTCATCTTCAGACCTCTTCGACTCCTACTTCCTGTTTAGCGACTTAACCAATTTTTTACGTATTGAAAATATATTATAATTTGCCGTCACATTTTGCGCAGCAATGATAAATGATACAATACCCAAATTTTCTAAAAATCCTTTTTTGTGGGATTAATTATACTCAAGCACCACCTCAACCGCCAAAAAGGATAGGTGGTAAACTATTTCTGGTCAATGT
Organism: Limnoperna fortunei; assembly: GCA_944474755.1. Classification (NCBI taxonomy): domain Eukaryota; kingdom Metazoa; phylum Mollusca; class Bivalvia; order Mytilida; family Modiolidae; genus Limnoperna; species Limnoperna fortunei. The sequence continues at coordinate 82,878,609 of OX104111.1, read as the reverse complement.
GCGCTGTGTGTGAAATTAAGCTGTGGTATCATCAGTAAGCACTAGGTCAGACAAAAAGATGTTATTGTTGATTTCTTTCAACTTTGTTCAAAAACAACTTTGTATGATTGTTACTGCCCTTTTTATGATGGTTATTGCCATTTGAATGATGGTTATTGTCCTTTCTTTTAACCGATTTCTTAAATCAGTAAATATGTTAGATCATAATTCCACACCACCTATACCTCACTTGTTCCATGATGCTGTGGTAATAATCGCCATATTTTTTATAGTATTTTGGTTTTTAATTCATTCAGTGTTGTATATATTAACTTTATAGTGATCGGTTTTATTTAGTTTGCTATGACTAGATTATTTATCGAACCACAGAGCTGTGTGGCACATCCCCAGATGGCGGACAGGGGTATTCTCTTGTTTGTGGGAGGAGGGTTCAGTTTGCAATATGTAAAGTTGCTGACCGTAGTGGGGAACATGTTTTTGGAGTGCCATACTAATTGCACGATTAAGACCCGTTTTGAAGAGGTCAAAAAATGTTAGGCTTTTTGAAAGCCGGAAATTATTCAATTCTACCAAATACTCCATACTTTTACAGTGGCAGTCAAAATTGTGTTCCCGTTGATTCATACCTTTTTCATTTGAATTGTTATTTGTAAACTTGTTCTTGTCATGGGAATAGCTGAAATAGTGCTCGCTGGACGTTAAGCAAACGTACTGTTACATGTAGTGTGTATTTCAAAAACTCCTATTGGACGAATTATATTTTTACCCCCTGTTTTTAGAAAAAATTAAAAGGTTATAGAATTTTAAATGTAACTACTATATTTACTGTTTGTATTATTTTATTTGTCAACATTATTGGTAGAATAAATGAAGTATGTAATTCTAAGTTGTCACAGCGCATTATTTTAACATCTATCTTTCTGACATTTTACATAATATTATCCCGTTCATCTTCTAATAGGATTAAATATTACTTATTAAAACAAATATGTCCGACTTTTAGCTTAATTTATTATAGTGGTAATTCTATGAGGTGTTAATTAAATAAGTTCATTCTTTACAACTCTATTCTTTATTTACAATATTACAATATTGTGATGAATTGTAGAATTGTAATGTCAGACATTTCCGAACGTCAGAAATAAAAGTCGCATAAGGTTTATCATTTCTTTTACATAACATTGTTCCATGAGATTAATATTCATTTTTCTTTGTGTTTTGGACAAACACTACTTCTCTGTATAACTTGACTATTAAGCATATTTTGCAAACTTAGATAGTTTCAGAAAATAATATTATATCGTCTGTCATTCTCCAAAGTTAAGGGTTCTGAGTCCGCGTTCCCTGCACCGATTGAGCGAAATCGGGCTTGGGAGGATGATCGTATGCATACATTAGTAAAAATAGTACAATACTCTGAAACTCCAAGGGAATATAACTGTTACTAAAAATTCGTTTTAAATAATTAACATAAAAGGAAAACAAAATCTTCCATAAAAACCTGCAGAAGATATTTTAAGGACGAGGAACACTTGCGGACATACGCGATACAAGTCGGCGAAATAAAAACGCCAACTTCAAATTCATCAATAATTATGTCCAAACAGCCTATGATTAATTTTGTGTACCGATTAAAGAAGAAATGAAAAACAAAGTACCAATTTTCGATAAATATTGCTTTACGTAACAAGAAAGATAAGTCAATTTACAAACCGTACAGCAATCAAATTTTAAAAAACCAATTGAATAAAATGTGTTAGAGTGAAAAGAATTGGTTGAAGGCGCATGTCTAAAACGCACATAAACGATCCCTTTAAGAAAAGTTCAGTAAAGGAAGAAGAGAAGTGCTTTGACAGACTTATCTGTAAATTTAATCGCCAATATCAGCAAATTCAACAAAACAGTTCGATTGTAAGTTTCTGAATACCGATCAAGGAGATTTCTGGAAATCGATCGAAACCTTGGAGGGGCTAATGAGAGACGAGATTTGAGGTGATATTCTATCAGAATGATAATTTCTCGATTAATATTGATCAGGTAGAGCTAAACATGCCTATAACACATAATGAAATCGTATCAGCAATAGATAGAGTGAAGATACGGTAAGCTACAATAGTTGACGCTATCCCGGTCGAAATATTAAAGAGCCAAACAGACGTTGGACTTGTGTAACGGTTTAGTTCGCTAAAGTGTCTGATTTTGGACCACTGGCCTTAACCATCCAACATTCTGAATTATCGTGGAATATCCGTGCCTAGCTGTGAAAAGCATATCCATGCGCTATATATAGGTATAAATGACAGAAAATCGGAAAACAACTAACTTTTGTCTGCTTTATTGGCATGAAAAAGGCATAAGAAACTTACTTTGGTGCATGCTCAAGCGTGTAGGAATCGAGGGAAAGTTCTTGAAAGCTATTCAATCGCTTTACAACAATGTGAAGTGTGCCGTTAAAGTAAACGACCGCGTTACTCCCATTCTCACAAGTCAGTGTTTCTGTGTCCACAAATGTTTTCGTGGACACCTGAGGACACAGAATCCATGACTTGTGAGGATGCGTTACTCCCTGGTTCACGGTTGAATCGGGTGTCACAAATGGTTGTTTGATTTTCCATAGCCGTGTTTGCCGTATATATGAATATTCTTGCCTAACGCATCAAATACAATTTCACGTTAAAATTATTAGCAGTTACATAAACTAAAGGTTTAATTTATGAAGTTCATTTTTTACTTTCATGTCAAAGTGAACCGTGTGTAAATAGTAAGCATACGTGTAGTGGAATGTTCTATTTGACTACGAGGTTTCCGTTATATCTTGAGTAGTATTGTCTTAAATATGGAATCGCCAATTGGACGAATTAATATTTATCACGAGTTTATAAAAAAGACTTAAAGAATAATAAATTAAATCTAACTATATACTTTTATTTACTATTTGAATTATCTTTTTGACAGTATGCAAATAGTAATAGAATTTTCATATATCTCTATCTCATTCTATATTTGACAACATGGGTTTCTGTTTTACCTTAAGTAGTATTTTTATAAAATAATAGCCCGTAGATTAAATTAGTTTATAGAAAACTTTTCAGGGTAAAGGATCTGAATGTTACTACTGAAAAAAATGGTTTTAATATCTTATTTCAGCATTTAAGCGATTAACAATCTCATTGGGAAAGCCTGGTCGCGGATCGTAGTGGCTGACGTTTGTTGGAGAGAGCCTGTCGCAATAAAGACAATTCATTCTAGTCTCCAGAAATAGGAAAAACTTTCCGCCCCTACACAATACTCCATACTCTTCTATTGGCAGTCAAATTTCTGTTACCTTTGGTTCATCCCTTTTACTCGTTGATTTATTGTGTGTCAACTTGTTCTCGTCCTGAATACTGCTTGCTGGACGTAAAGCAAACAATCAATCAACCAATTAATAATATCCCTGAATATTACTTACAGAATAAAATTAAGTCTGTAATGCGCATTTGTCATTGTGCATTATCTTTACATTTATGATATTTATCTTTCCTACAATATTATCTCGTTCTTCTTATAGTATTGAATACCACACACCCTAAACATTATTGTCGCCAGTATGTACGACTATTAGATTTAGATACGGTTATACGTTGATTTAATATATTTATTGTTTTAAATAAAACTCACTTTCACTGTAAACATCTCTTAATAATATGAAACAAAAATTGAAAAAAAAAATATGAAGCCTATTCTTTAATAAACTAAAATCATCTACTAATGACAATAAAATATTTCTATACAGCCAATTTAAAACTGAATACAAAATTGAAAGTTTAATTATGAAAACTGATTTCGAAAATAGAAAAAATATATGCAAAATGCGAATAAGTGATCACTTTTTAGAAATTGAAAAAGGGCGATATAAACGAATAAAAAGAGAAAATAGAATATGCCAGTACTGTCATACAAATAACATTGAAGACGATTCCATTTCTTCTTCAAATGCCCTAAATACAAATCTATTAGAGATGAATTTGAACATAAAAATATTAAAACTTTCAAACTGGAAAATGACATAATACAAATAAATAACCTAGTGAAAATATTGTCGTCATCGAATCACTTGCAACACGTTGCTCCATTTATAAAAAAGTCACTTGTAATGAGGAAAGTGGAACCTGTGATTGCATAATTCACCACTACTGATAATACTTTTTTTTAATCATATATAGTTGTTATTATAAATGCACTTAAACAATCTTGTGTATTTGAAGTTTCAATGTTTATTTGTAATTGTTTATTTGTATGCTTTCAACCCTTAGGGGTATAATTATGCATTATTGAATAAAGTTATTATTATTATATTTATTTCGAAGGATTATATCTTGATGGTTTAACACAACTTTCATGCGGTAAACATTATAATGAATGAAGATCGTTCTTGAAGTTGATTTCAACTCACTGACACAAACTGTGAAGTGACTACAACTTGTAATTATGCAAAATCGTAGGCATACATGTGAATTTGAATCTTCTAATTGATTAGTAAATTCTGGTTATATTTTGACTTTTATTGTGTTAGATATGGAATCGCCCGTAGGACGAATGATATTAAAGTAGAATGAATCTGCATGTAACTACTTAATAACTGGGAGTTTTTTGGTATCTTTTTTCAAATTATATATATTTAACAATGGAACTAAAAGTTAATAAATCAAGAAAATGAAGAAGATAGCGTAAAATCTTATCTGGTCGGGGATAGGTGTCAAACTCCAACTTGGTACAATTTTCCGTAAAAATATTACAGATCATGACACTATATATATCTTATATATGAGTCATAACCGTTTCTTGTACAGTTAAAATGCTTATCGTTTTGTATTCATCGGTTTGCCAGGTTTAATCAATTGTGTCACTTCTGTAGATTGTTGATTCTTCTACATGTGAATTGCGTAATATTTGCAATATAATAGCAGGTGCACGCGTACTCTAGTGAAGTGCTGAACCAGCACTTTTAGTTAAGTAACGGTTGGTGGACGATCCTACGTGAAATATTAGGCCGACTTTACTGCCTTAATAATCCGATTTTAGTTTTGTGATTTGTCGGATTTACAACAAATCGAGGGTACGATTATTAGTTCTAGTGACATATCTTTATGACATTTCTTCAATACTGGATTTTATAGTTTAAACTTAACATCGATTGACTGAACCCATTTTCAAGTATATCGTTGTAAGCAGCTCTACTGTAGCCCTAAAATCCCCATTTCTATCATTCAGGGGTATTAATCCACTACTTTTGTATACGATAGCTTAATAGATTGGTAATAATCAAATATATAGTTCAGTTCGAATCCACGATTTCTCAGTAAAGAGGGAGTGGGGTGCTTTGGAGGACTTTTCTGTGGATCAAAGGGACTTGCAGACGCATTTATAAATGCTCTGCTCCGTAAAAGGGGGGGGGGGGGAGGCCATCACTTTTAGATCCATCACTGTAATGAAAACATTGCGTGAATGTAAAAGGAACTGCAGTTAATTCATACAAAATTACAATCTTTATTGTAAAACGATGCAAAGCAAACACGTTAATATTTCATTCCAAATATTGTTACAGTTTTACATTGACAACAACCAAATGTTACGGAATAAACTACACAATTGCATTTTTTTTTGGTTCGATGCTCACTGTGGAACAGGATAAAACAAACACACACATACACAGTAACAACAGAAATTTAACAACAGAAATATATCCTACAATAACACAAAGTACATGTATTATAACTAAAACTGTAAAAAAAAACATAAATGCCATTTTCAGTCATTTACATCAGTAAAAACTACAAATTTGCATTAAACAAATAGTAATATAAAAAAGTATTTTCTTGCATTGATTATTGTACATTTGCATTGATTGGCGATTTTTTGCATTGATATGTGGCACCTCACACCAAAACCATGTATTCAACTGGATAGAAACTAATTTACATTATCCGGAATTATATTAACTCACTTAAATACAGTCCGAGATCAACATATGTGAAAAAACCCTACATCCGTGGTCAGATGGGGTCGTCCCACGTCAGGAGTTTCGAGCCCATTTTCGCTCCCTCGGGCAGAAAACGTAGGCACAGAACCCTTTAATTGATAGGATGTCAGGTGGTTAAACGATATGATGATGTTAAAAGGTGAGATGATATCTTCATTGGCCTTGTTATTGGTCCAATGCTTGCTGTGTTCGCCTGATGCACATCCGAAGGCCAATACAGCTGACCGAGGACGAACAATTAGGCCAATAGAGAAATCATCATGTAATGTTATCTTTAATAATTAGCCGAACCAGTCCAATACTGAATTAACTAGTCCAATATCCATACGGTCTAATTTATTTCTAATTGAACCGGTCCAGTAAAATATATCATATGGAAAGTTTTACCGTTATCTCAATGAAATTTTTGATAGTTAATCACGAGTATTCCAGTTTCACGAATTTGATCTGGAAATCGTTTGACGCAATTACAACAAAAACTTTTCACTTTTAAATTTTCAAGTTATTGACTTAATGGAACAATGTAAAGATTAACCCTTTAAACGTTAATATTAATCGATTCTTACGCGGTCCGCTATTTTAAACAAAAATAAATATGCTAAAACTGAATTTTATGTGTTCCTTTTTGAACGGGTCACTGTGGGAAGGCTTAGTAGGTTTATTTGTGATTATCGGACAACTTTAGGTCTACGTCTTCATCTACACGCAACAAAGAATTGTTATGATTTGAATAATATTCGTTTTAAATATGTTCTTCAAATGTTTGGGCATGTCGTTCAATGTGCATAGTTGAGTAATCTTGGTGTTGAGCTATAAGCAACCACAAGCTGTCGCCGCTATGTTCGGTATACGATCTTCCAGTAGTTTGTCGCCATCAAAGTAAAGAATCGATTGAGATCTGTAGGCGATAGGGGAACAACAGGGTGTCATGGCAGCCATTTCTTCAGCAGTTGCAGCCGTCCAACGAAACCTCTGAATAAGATTTGTATGGTTTTTGGTAGCTGCATATCGTGCTGAAATAAATGAAGTATAAAACATGTATGAATTGAATGCACAACCAGCAATATCATTTTGTTTCTTGGATTTTCCAATATTAATCCAATATATTTCTTGAATTACTTGGGGTGTAGAAATCCTTATAATTTCCAGTCTTCGGGGAATAAAATGGCTAGACAGAACCTGACAAAAACACAGTGATCGTAAAGAAGTATTGATTTATTAGAACAAATTGCAGTTTAAATAATGGGGCGTCAATATTTGTCTACATGTCGATACTTCTTACGTCTTTTAAAATCAAATTTTCATGTCAACTAAGCAGTCAAAACAGAATGGCACTAAATTTGTCGCCACTTTAGAGAAGTTGCTTCAACTCGATAGATACGGTTTTATCTAGTAAAAAATCCGGTTTAATCTAGTAAAAAAGAATGGATGATAACAAGCACTTTAAATCAACCTACCATGACAGGTGCCGGTACAGTAATTTGCTTGAATTGACTGAGGATATGCAATCGCATTCCAGCCAATATCCTCGAATTTAATTGTGAAAGGTTGTAGGCAACATTCTGTTGAAGTTTCAGTGCACTCGTTTTCGTATGACCGCTTTTCTTGTCTATGTCTTTTCCTTGTAGTAACAACTAAAAATGGCTGTGAATCCTCTTTATTACTGTAAACAGTTCTATAGTTTTTGCGCTGACAATCTTTACAAATCACCGCCATGCCATGATTAAGCGTTGGTTTAGAAATCCATCTCTTTGCGAGATTAGTTACTTCAATCTTGAGCCAACCATATTTCTGAGTTGTTTCGAACCTTTCAAAAATATTCTTTATTCTCAAATCATTCCTTCTTTGATTTGTCTTTTCTAATTCAGAAATAATGAATGTGCCCGTGTATGGATCGTTGTGATTGAAGAGTTTAAAAATCCACAGATGAACAGACTCTACTTCCGATTCGTCCACTCTACCCCGGAGGTCAAACATGTAACATCCGGCTGATTTCTTTGTAGCACATCGGCTTGTTACTGCAAGGAATAGCACACTGTACAAAGATGAATTTAAAATGGAAAACTAATTTTTCTTTTTACATTATTGTACTTTTATGGGGGTAATTATAACTCATTACCGCTACTTAAACAGTTAACGACAAAAAACGATAAAAATTCAACTTTTTAGTAATATTTGAACTACCTTTTTACAAATGGGATTTGGCCTAATATTAAGTGTTTTTATACGGAAGATTCGTATGTTCTTACATACATTTGGGGAAAGACCGCGTGATCTTCCACAAGTGATGTCTTCAATCCGATTGGAGCGCAGCGAAGCGAGCGATAAGAAAAGAAAAAAAATATTTTCTATCGCGAGTGCAAGATCACAGGTTTTTTCCAAAAGCACATAAAAGTAAATATTTTTTCGTAAACCAGCATTTTCACATTTTTCACATCGTAAACAATATACAACGTTTACCATTACAACGTTCTTGATTCCGGCGTTTTGACTGGATGAAGCAACGAGTAACAGATGAGTGCACGTGAACTCATCTGTACTCTTGTCATTAGCCAGAACGTTGCCATCACGGAAGAAAATTAGCATCATAATTTCAAATATTCATTTTTCGAGTAATAATAACCTTATTCTATTAATGTGTGTATAAACATTCCATTTCTACCATTTCCTTTAATATATTTTAAGCAGTAAAAACCATTTAAATCGCAAAACAGGCATTTGTTGTTTTCGTTCCAATAGGCAGAGCTGAGAAGTTTGTTTGAGGAAAATGAGTGACACCGTACAGCGCATGTTATACTTTAAATTAAGCAATCCCAAAAAAATAGCAATTTCTGGATGAGTTATTCTGCCATACAAAATAATTTTTGAATTTTAAATATGTTGTGGCATTAATTTATTAACCGAAAAAACCTTTAAATGCAGTTGAAGCTTCTATTTAAAAAATAATCTCAAGGACATCAATCTATCTCTTATATTATGTTTTTTCTATTCTTGGTATGAAATCTTTTAAATCTGACCTCGAAGCAGAAAATAATGGATGTTTCTTTATTATGTCTCTAGATAACATTGACACAGGGTTACTGAGTTAATGTTCTAGTTTGTAATTGTAAAAAAAAAAATATCGATCGTTGACGGATTTTGCAAAAAGGAGAAAAAATCACCTTTAAAATTAATTTAATTTAACCAATATTTCGAAATTTCAGAAAAAAATAGTTTATCTGTTCAAGTATAGAATCTACGAAGCAATTGTTTCATGCTCTAGACACAATTATTTTCCTCATTTAAACAACTGAAGGATACGGACTCCCCATCCCCCTTCTTACGTTGAAAATGGTCGTTTCGTTTGGAGAATAAAATATTACATAACAGTGTCGCGTTATTTCTGTTCTCGATCATTTAGACTAGGTTTTTTAAAACAATAAATTTATCGCGTTTCGTATAATACTTGGGTTTGAGACAAGTATTTAAGACAATACACCTTTGTATATACTCATTTACATTGACTGAATTGGCGGTTCCATCCGGATATTAAGCGTGCCTTCGCAGTAAAAATGATCGTCACGATACACTTTAACGAGGATTAATACTATTAATACGGGTAACTTGAAAGAGAATGAGCAGTAAGATGTCCAAATCAGAGTTATGGTATAGTGATACACTAAGTCACAATATTTTAGTTGTACTGAGCATAGTCTCATAGAAAATTTTGTTTAAGCATACTCACCATCTTTTCCGACAATAAATTTACGAACAGTCTTTGCATAATAATTTGAATGTTGTCTGAAACTCTCATCATTGCTAAACTCTGAGTAAACTTTTTGGATTTCATCCATTGGAAGTTTCGGCATTGGTCCACGTAGTTTTGGCGGATAAGGCAAACGAAGTTTGGATAAGATTTGTTCCTTTATGCCTTCAACGTGTCGTTCCCTGATCAAGTGTTGGATTTGGGTTGATGTGTGCTCATTTTTTAAATCTTCTGTTCCATTAAACATGTTCACTTCTGTTGATGTATTAGAAGACACTTCAAAGTCCAAAGTAGCGTTATCCGAACTCGTAATGTTTCCAATTATGGGACCTCCTCCTGTGTCATCCACCTTTGTTTCGTGAAAAGTTTCAGGATGTCCTTCGTCAGCATCATAGCTTTCGTCCATTGAAGTTATATTTTCATGGAGTTCAGCTTCCAAATGTGGTTCTTTTTCTCTTGGTTCGTCTTGCTGATTTTCACCAGCTGTATGTCTTGGGGATGAGAATGCGCATCCAACAATAGCTGTAAAATATACCGTACACACACACATGACAGTATGTGCCATTTTTGTTTTAAATTATGCGGTTGAAATCAATGCCGACAGCTTTTAGAATGCTTGTTTATTAAGGTTTATCCGTAATGTTAATAGTTGGAAATGCTCTGTTGCACACGTGGGAATTTGGAGGTGTGTCACTTTTTAACCAATTGCGTTATTCGTATAACGGTAAACACAGTTTTTGATATTGCATCAGATGTTTACAAAACATTTATGCTAAGTCAAAAGTGCTGATGATGCGATTATAATGATGAGGCGTCATAATACCATTGCTAAACGTCTGCAAATCACAAAAAGAATAAATAATTCCAGATTAAGTAAATCCTTTAACCTTTTGTTCGATTAATAGTTATAATTAAGCCTTGACCTAAATTACAACACTTTAAAATTGCTAAACAAATAGCAAACGTGAAATTTCAATTTAAAATTGACCTAAATAAATGACAACGCTTATGTTTTGAAAAACCGAAGTCGTAATCTTAAATTTAATGAAACAAAACCTAAATATGATGATTTAACTTTGCTATAAAATGGAGAAAAAAACAACTCTAAATGTGTTGCTTTGAACTAGACCAACAAAGGTTAGTAATTTCAATGAGACAATTTTAACAATAAAAGATGTTCACCAGTGAAAACTCTTTACTTTTTTTTTAATTAATGAAAACGTAAGTGAAAAAATACGTATTTTTTTTAAATTTACTAAATCTAGAATAATATTTTTAATAAGTATTAATTTCATATTTAACAAAAATAACTTTTGTGTACTAACAAGATCTATAGAACATTGCCCCAGTATTAACAGAATAATTCTGGGCAGCAGTTCTTATTTTTCTACATGTATTATAATATTAATGTGGCCTTGCATGACAGAACTTAATATCATGCCGAGATCAGCATAGGAGATGGGTCCAAAGTCTAACGTAACTGTTTTTCTTCGCGTGAATTGCTCGAACGATTTATTGTCTATTTCAATGTCTGATGAAGTAGCACACGATTAGCTCGTGATTCCGTCTTTAACCTATCCTTAAAAAGTTAGTAGTTCGGTGAAAAGTACATGACACTACCTCCGCCAAAATTGTAAACATCAGCGTCAATTTTATATTATTCATTCATTCATTCATTCATTCAAGGTCAGATACTGGGGTTTTAATATTTAAAATCTTTTACAAAATAAAAAGAAATGACTCACAGCCATTCTTTGAGTGAAAATAAATTTAGTTCTATCAAAATATTTGGACAGAATTCTTGTGCTAGTTTAAAAAAATGTAATGTTTACATAATATTGGTAAAAATGAAATGGTAATAATAAGAAACGGTGCAAAAACAGTAAGTCGCCAAAACTTTCTTTTGGGCGACTTAATATACATGTAGCAATTTCATTTTATGGGGAAATTAATGGTGGATTAAAAACGTTTGTTGAAATGGTCCACCTGTATGTAGCTTTTGTCCCAATAATATCAATAATAGGATTGAATAGTTTAAGAAAATATTGACCGTTGACGCCGATTCTTAGTAGGGTTTAGACCACTAATAAATTTGACAAGGTGTTTAGTGACAGGATTATAACAAGCATTGTTTAGTCTGAAATGGGCGTGTTGCCTTACAAAATGGGAATGGTTTACAATGTTATTATTGGGAGGTAGCCCATGGTCTTTGTCAAAATCTATGGAAAGAGTTGACAACACAAAAATTTACAGTCTTCTGTATATTTTGCTGAAAATGACCTTGCCCAAGTCAAGGAAAAAGGGACAATAACTTCTTTGAACAATACCATAATAGCAGGTGCACAAATTCTGTGCAATCGTTCTGTACAGTTTCAGGAATAGGGAATATGGATTGAAAACTGTAGGAGGAGTTTAGTACACAAAACAGGTCCCCATTTTTCCCATCCACCCGACTTAACATTACTAGAACCAGGGTTTGCACTTCGAGAAACCGGGCTGAAAATTCCAAATTAAACAATACAAGTAAATTTCTGGACTCGTGCAGACAGGTAAACTGTTTTATAAACCGATTCCTTTTGTTATAATTAAATAAATCGAAATAATAATCACAGGTCAATTAAACATCTTCATAAAACGAGAAAACGATCGAATAACCAGAGGCTCCCATGAGCTCACCGGAAGACGATCGACTTCGAGCTATCTTATCCAATCTAATTGAAATTAAATGTTTCACTTGCTCCCCGTTTTTTTTATTGTCGTATCCAGAAATTTAACACTAGAGGCTCTTAAGAGCCTGTATCGCTCACCTGACTAACATAAAACTTTTTAGGAGACATGAATTTTCTTGCAAATTTCAATATTAAATGCAACAGAGTTTATGTGAAGATAGTGTTTACATGGGTGTTGCATGTTAAATTTCCAATCAGAATCAATTTATAGGACAGTTTCTTAGAAGACGCCGTTTGTATGCTTAACCCATACAATCCTATGTTAAGCTATGTTCCATAAGGGCGTTCGTGTTGGATTATGAATCGATATTTCAAGGTGGCAGCCTTCTTCCGTGAATGGCCGATTTCTGATACAGATGGCCCAGTACAGATGGGCTCACGCGCACACATCTGTACTTGCTGCTTCATCCAATTAAAACGCCAGAAACATGAACGTTGTTATGGAAGCATAACAACGTTCTTTTTTTATGTTCTTGCTTCCGGCGTTCTGATTGGATGTCAGAGACAATGGAGTATAAAACACTGGAGAGTCTTTAGGATATAGCGATGTGAAAGTTGTTGGTTTACGAAAGAAATAGGTACATTGTACTTTCATGCACTTTTGGGAAAGCCCGTGTGATCTTTCACTCGTGATAGAAATTTTTATCACTCTTGACAGATCAACCGGTCTTTCCCAAAAAACGTATGGAAGAACCTATTAATCTTGTATTTTGTATCGAAAAAAAATTAAAAATTAGTAGAGGACCATCTGAGGTACATTTCTACAATATCACAATTCCTTCTGCCAAGCGGTTTGTGAGGAAATGAATTTTGAAATGTCAGCCAATCGGAACGCATTTGCAGCTCTGGCAGCCATGTTGAATTTCCTATCAGATCGGAAAACTGAAAATAATAAGCTAACTATCCAAGATTCACTTCTGCATTATTTTGTTAAATTGTTTTGAACAATTTCAGAGACGAAACTGTTTGAATGGTTTTCCCATAGGGTAATATGTTAATCTGTGTTCTACGCTGTCGGCCATCTTGAATTTGCATCGGCTCAAAAAACTTAAACTTTGTAGGGGACCATCTAAGGTACATTGCTACAATATTTCAAATTAATCAGCCAAGAAGTTTTGTGAAAAGATTTAAGTTCAGTAAATCAGAACTTGTTAATGGCCCTGGCAGCCATGTTGAATTTCTTGCTCAAATAACTAAAAATAATAAGATAACTATCCAAGCTTCATTACTGCATAATTTGGTTTCGTGGTGTGGAACAGTTCCGGAAAAGAAGCGGTTTGTATGTTTTTCCCACAAGGTCCTGTGTTAAACTAAGTCCTGTGATGACAGCGACATTTGGGTCGACACAAAAACTCAAACTTTGTAGAGGACCATCTAAGGTACATTTCTGCAATATTTCAAATCAATCTGCCAAGCGGTTTGTAAGAAGACGATTTTTTAAAATTAGCTAATGAGAACACAATAATGGTCCTGGCAGCCACGTTTAATACTTAATCAGAACCAAAAAACTCAAACTTTGTAAAGAGCTACCCAATACACAGTCCTGCCAAGTTTGGTTCAAATTGACCATGTAGTTACGACCGACGACAACGACAACGACGACGCCAAGTGATGAGAATAGCTCTCACTGACCCTTTTGGTCAGGTGAGCTAAAACGGGGGAGCAAGAAAGATTTAATTTCAGTTAGATTTTATCTTCTGAAGATGGAGATATCAGATTAAACGATGCATTATCTTATATGTAGATGGTGCCTTGCTGATCAAATTTGCTGTTTATCATTCTCTATTGGAGAAATTATAGTTTACCTCATTTGCATAATCGCCATATTGGTGTTGACGTTACTTATTACGTACACAAGAAAACATAAGAAAAAATTAAACTTTTCAAAAATGTAAACAATCGCTAGCCAAATTCATTGATACATGGTTAAATACACATCAGTAAGTGTTTTGGATGTTTAAAACAATTATTTTCAGCTCTGTAACATTTGCAAACGAAGTTCCAACACCAGTTGAAAATATGAGTGACTTTAGTTAATATGCAGAAAAATTGATGAAAAACATCCTTTTCGCTGTTTTCAGCATCCAAAAAAAGACATCTTATAAAAGTGAAATTAGGAAACGGCGTATTTAAACGACGTCATGACATCATTAATATTCATGACGTTTTATCTCGTGAATAAAATATTTCAGAATAAGTCATTAAATGGCAATAATTCCTATAAAGGGACAAATAAATTATTGGCTATCATTTTTGATACTTTTTTGAACGGGGACTATTCAATGCCGACAGGCTTCAGGTGAGGACCTCATCTTCTCATATGACTCGTATTTGTAAGCCGCCACCACATTTGCACCATAGCAAACTTAGAGCATAAACAAATTCGCAATAAATGTAAAGAAGATCGAAGTCATGCTTCGGCTTGCACCACAACAGCAGAACTCAGAAACAAACATCACTGTGGTGGAGAAAACCTTGAAAGCTGTAGACACTTACGTACCTCGAAAGCACGATCAAAGATAATGGAGGTGGACACATGCTGCTGGTTATCGGTGTTTGGAGAGGAGAGACATCTAGCTGAAGCAGCCATTCTCCTAACTCTCATGTGCGCCTGCAAGACATAGTTTGTATACGCGAGCCTAGCCAAAAGATTCAGCCAATTCAACATCAACTGCCCCAGACAGAACCAGAAGATTACACGGAGAGATGGCCTCTATTAAGCATAAATGACTAGCATTCACATTCTACTCAAAATAGCCAACCTCAGATGGACCAAACACGTCGTGCGTATGAAAGATACGAGCCTCACGCAAGGAATGCTCTCTATGATGAGCTAGCAGACGGCAAACGCTGAATGATGACAGCGGGTAAAGCTACGCAAAATAAGATAAACAAAAAGGAAAACAATAGCATGTTTAATCATGAGCACATGTGTCTGGGTCGAGCTTTCTGGGCACGAATCAGTCTCATCAGCCACATGAAACGTGATGTTGCTTGGTCATCGTCGATGACGACAGTTGAACAGCATACCTTGATACGTTTCAAGATAATAGCCTAACTTAAATTGAATAAAGGGCAATAACTCCTATAAGAAATTGATTGATTGATTGATTGATTGATTGATCGATTGATCGATTGATTGGATGTTGGCTTTACGTCCAGCAAGCAGTATTTCTGCTATATTCAGGACAAGAGAAAATTAACCAACAATAAATCAAGGGAAAAAAGGGGTGGGATTGGATATATTAAACACAATTTTGACTCACTGGAAAAGTATGGAGTATTGAGCTTGGCCGGAAAATTAAGACTTTTGTAGTAGCTACAATGAGCCTACTCTTTTTCAAAATCTACAAAAGGGGTTTTGATCGTGCAAGGAGAGTGGCCTTTTCAAACAAATTTGAAATATTTCTTTTACAAATTGCTGTATTCAGTTTAAAACAACCCTGTAATTTCAAAAATAAAAAGAAGTCACTTTTGAGAAATTTATCTGCACTATTTTCTGGAATTTTTTACTCTTGAAAGTAGTTTGGAGTCAATGCTAATGGGTGGTCAGTTTGTGTGCTGGATAATTTTCAACCTGTACAGGTAATACCATGAAGGTAATAACAAAATATGAAACACAATGAAATTGTCAAAAAAAATTGTCTACAAATCAAAGTCCGAAAAACCGGAAAACTCCAGAACCAACAACCAAAAATACAGCAATGGTCCTGACTTGGTTCAGGCATGTCAATAGAAATAGTGGATTAAACCAGGTTTTATGGCATGCCAACCTCCCGTTTCCATTACTGTAGAATGTGAGTTGGTTAGATGATTAAAATAGATGAGTATCATATGTACCACTAGTCACTTATAGGTGTATCCAACAATCATCGATGAAAGACAACACTTGTGAACAAATATTTTTTTATCAAAATAGAAATAAAATAGAAATATAGTCTATTTCATTAATGCTACATGGGCCTGCCCAAATATTTATCATTATGAAAGTATGTAAATAAATAAAAAAAACAAAAATTTTAACTGTCAACAGTCAAATATGTTAGAACATAAATTGATCTACATAAACTGTCGAAGAAATGTCATACATGAAGATAGTGTTGTGGGTTTTTTAACGAATACTTTAAATCAAATGTACACACGATTTTACTGTCAAACATCATATATTGTTAAAAGTATCTTTACTTAGAGTTCTTGTGCAAGTTCATTCCCATGTATGACCAGAAATGTGTCCTTAATTTGACATATCCTTACAAATGCTTAGTTGTTGTTTTATGGCACATTTCATACACATCTATTAATTTCTACATTATAGCTGTTAAGCATTTTCCAGTTTTATTAGTTGAACAAATTTAGAGGTAAACTGAAAGAAGGAACTATGGACGGATCTCTTGCACATTTATAAAAAAAATATTAGGAATACCAATTGAAAAATATTATTATTGAAATTATCATAAAAATTAACTATTTAAAAACAGTAATTTTTTAAATATTGATAAAAAAAATTGTAAAAATATGCTTGAAAAAAAATTATTATTTACATTTGATTAATAACTGGATTTTTAAATAATAATTATATTAGTTAAGACTTTTGAAAGTTTGCTTGAAATAATTTTGACTATATTCAAATGTTTTATCTAAAATACAAATCTTCATATGAATTGTTAGTATTAAGTTCTATTTTAATTTAAACTATTAACATCTATTGTAAATGTAAAGATTTGTTCCATTGGCCTCTGGGATATGTCAATCATTCCTTTGAAGTGGCAGCTGCCTCTTTCCTAGCAATAATATCCATTAATTCCTCAATCATAGTGATAGCCTGAAAAGGATACAACTTGCAATATTTATATACTAAGCAAATTAAGAGGCATCTCTTCAACCCTAAGGTGCATTCTTTATATAACTACCATAATTAAAACTGATATTTTTTTCCAATATAAAGTAGTGACTTTTTTTACTTTTTCTTTATGAATATTTAATTTACGCTGACATCATTTACAATGCAATACAAGTACATATTTTCATTACTTCAAATGTCATCTAAAACTACATGTATATTTTCAAACGATTGTGAGCAGCTAAAATAACTGAATAATTTTTAAAATTTGATATAATTTCAGGTACAATTAAACACAATCATCATTAACAATTCATTAAATTTAACATAAATGGTAACAAAACTATAATTCAAATTTATTACATTGCAATAACTCACAATAACTATGAGCTTACCCAGACATAAAAGGTTGCTGCCCCAGCAGATACATCTCTTATTTCGTCCAGCTCATACTTATCTAGTAATGTCTTGGCACGTTTGGCCTCATTAGGATCAATTTTCTCTGGTTTACATTCAATGCATCGTCTCTTCAAACCTTCTTTTCCAGTCTTACCGACCAATGCTTGCACTGTCTTCCAAACCTGTAACAGATTAATTACAGGTACTCTCCATATCAAATACATCTTCTTTAATAAGTTCATTAGTCTTGCTACCAAATATATAAGTTATGTTAAAATGTTAGACATTACACATTATCAGTTTGGGGTATCATTAATTTATAATCAGCTTATTTTCGTAAATTGCATTAATTCATCTTATTATTGCAATAAAGAGACTAAACTGATAATAACCCCTTTATAACAAAAATATCTTAAAAACTGGTAAAGACACCTAAAATGTCATGACACCAAACCAAAGGTTCATTTAAAGAAAAATTAAATTTAAAATATCCCATCAATATCATATTAAATAAATATAGTTTTTGCAAAAATAACAAAAACACAAATTTAGCCCTTTTAGCAAAGATAGCAAAAATGTCTTGAAACATGTCTTAAAGTACATAAATTCAGATTAAAAACTTCAGACTTAATGGCTAATTGCAAAGCACATGCCTTGATTAATAATTATAGGTTTGTAATGTTGCAAGAATGAAGGAAGTTTGCAGTCTGCTTTAAAACAGTAAAACTTGCTGAAAAATGACAAAGTTCCCAGACTGGGGACAAAATTCCTGGAACAATGCCACAATACCAAGTGCAGTGCAGAATGTTATATGTGCGCAATCTTTCTGGAACATTTCAGGAATATGGATAAATAAAGGTAGGAGGAGTTGATTACACAAAAAAGTAACTGAATTCTGTAAAATTTACTAAAACTGACCGAGCTCCCAAGTTTGGGAAAATGGGAACAAATGTAGCAAACAATTCTACTGTTTGCAACATGGCCAACAAAATATTGACAAATTGACAAAATAAAAATCTGGCTCCTTTTGGCTTTGTACCTCAAAAAATTGCAAAAGATATAAGGATCAAACAAATTATAGAACAAACAAAAATCCTCTCAAAATAGATAAAACAAGTGTGGACTATGAGCATGCTCACAAAGCGATAACCCCCCCCGCTTCGTTTTCAAGTCCAATTATCTCCCCTTAATGATATCCGAGGCCAAAAAAAATCCTTCATGCACATCTACATATAATGTACTTCCTTTATGCTAAGTTTCATTAAATTTTAATCAAGCGGTTTAGGAGGAGTTGCGCTTACAAGGGATGTGGACAGACGGACAGACAGACAGGGTGATTCCTATATACCCCCCAAACAAGTTTGCGGGGGGTATAACAATAAAACATTTATTGGATCAAAAGTAAAGGTCACTGCAAAAATATGTGTTTACCATGAATCCAATCTTTATTAAAGAGTTAAATAACTTAGTGAAAGAGAGTAGTCAATTGATTTTAGGACGGCAGGTCAAAGGTCAGTCATAACGGATGATTTTTTACCACTCCTGACAGAGCATTGTACCTTTTAAATTTCCACCATCAATTTATTTTTTACCCAGTTAGTAGGTTAAAAATTGTTAGAAACTGTGACTTGGCTCACAGGTGCTTTAAAAATTTTAACTTTTATAACAAGTTAAACTACCTTAGTTTCTTTTTCTTTGTGCCCCAGTAACAAGAAAGTGGCAGTCATGACGGTGTGGACTACAGGGGGAGGATTCTGATAACTTCTTATCTCAGCTACAGTAGCTTGTTTAAGTTCTAGAATCTCATGTCTGATACGCTCTAATCTCTTAAGTCTGCTCAACAGTTGATTAGCCTCCAACAGTTCTTTTGATAGTTCTGCTTCAAATCCATGCTTTTTAACAGTTTCTATTGCCTTTTGAAGCTCATTAATTTCTCGTTGTGTCATTGCTTTTCTTAGATCTGTTTAAAAAAACAGTTTCACATAATACCAATCATGTAAGACTTTTCAATCGAAATTTTTGAATTGTGGTATAAAAACAAACAATTATTTGTGAAGAAAAATTTTAATATTTCAATACAAGCATAGATTTATTTTTAACAGACAATAATTACAAACAATTGTCCTGACATTATTTTAAAAACAATGATTAATTTTAAATAAACAATATTGCAAGAATGTAATTACATATTATCATAACATCTTTTATAACTTAATGAGTTCCATATTGTTTGAGGGGCCTCAGTAGCCTAGTATTTAAGTAGTTTAGTAATCTACTACTGATTGTTTGTTTGATGTTTAATGTCACTTTCATCAATTTTTAGCTATATCATTATCATGGCATCCAGTTTTTATTGAGGAGGAAGCAGTAGTACCATGAGAAAACTCCCAAACTTTGGTGGGAAAACTTGCAATCCTTGTTAATTAATATCAAAGTCGTCTACTTTTGATAACATGCGTGTCAACAAGAGGTTGTGGGTTCAAGTCTCACTGCTGGAAGGGTATGCTCAACTCTGATCTAAACTGACAACAAAAGCCAGTTTTTTTACAAAAGGTTGGGGGTTTTCTCAAAGTACTCTGGCTTCCTCCCCCAATAGAAACTGGATGCATGATAAAGCTGAAAAACTGCTAAGAGGCATTAAGCACCATTCAAACAACAAACAAACTGCATATAGTTTGCTTAATGTGTAAAATGAAATATTTCTCTTCAGTTAAATTTATGCAACATTCCATACCATCTCTGGTCAATATTTCCTTCAACAATCTTTCTGCCTTCACTAGGTCCATATCTTTGTCTTCTACTTTCTCGGTCTTAAACTCATTGATTGTGTACTGTAATTTATATTTGTCTCTTGTCTTCATTGCTACCTTTAAGTCGTATCTTAACCTCTTGTGGCGGAATTCTAAAATCATACAAAAAGGATTAGCTTGATATACATATAAGCTACATGAATTTGGAATTTTTCAATGAAGTTTCTAAAATAGATCACAATGAATGATAGTCAAAATCCACAATCTACTTTTTTTAATCTTATGAAGTAAGCAAACTTTTCCTGTTTTTAAAGTGATATATTTTCACCATGTGAATTACATGTAGTTATTACATTGTGGATGGCTCACATTGAATATTAATACACATATTATCTGAAATAAATGTAACATGTTAAAGGCTTTATTTTGCATTGTTATCCAATATAGCAGTATTTTCCCAATTTGAAAAAAGACATACATTAAATGAAATCACTTGTCAACAACAATTCTAATCAAAAATTAAAGCCAAATATTGTTTGATTCATACAATTAAAATTAAGAATAATTTAAAATATGACAGTTTAGTTAAACTAATTTAAAAGCTGAAGATTTCTTTCCAATGTTACCAGCACATTGTTGGAAATTAACATAGGGTTTTTCAACATGATTTTAAGTGGATGGTTCAGTTAACTTGATAATGGGGCACTTTTGTGATGTTTTAATAAATTTCTTAAGCAACAAGGTTTAATAGCAGGTGAATTCACTTGTTGGCAGAAACAACACAATTTATATATAATTTATAAAACTATTTGTTACTTACGTCTCTTATCTTCATCATTTTTAGCATTTTTCTCCTGGTCATGTGCTTCCTACAAGATATAATAAGGAATTCTTGTATACCAGTAACAAGTAATTATTGTTTCCAAGCTTCCAATGTTTATGACTTAACAGAAAAAAGTGTTAAAAGGATATTAAAATGCATTTTTAGGATATTGCAATATAAAAAAAAATCACAGATACCAACCACAACTTGTGCATTAGGAAATCTAACCTTGGAACATATTTCGGCATATAACATGAATAACAGAATATTATGTATAATTATTTGATGACAGATTTATAAATACAAGGAGCCAATAAACATGCATATGAATTATGATGCTTCAGTAAAACCCATTCAGTAAAGCACTGAGGCAACATTGAAAAGATCTTTCAAATTGAATTAAAACTCCAATCAGTTAAAACTTCAGCCATATTTTTGGCATCATTAACATGTACATAATTTTAATTTTCATTCATTCTAAGAAGACTTTCAAGAACAGTAACTATTACACATACAATAAACCACATATTTTTGGCATCATTAACATGTACATAATTTTAATTTTCATTCATTCTAAGAAGACTTTCAAGAACAGTAACTATTACACATACAATAAACCACATATTGTTTGCTTTCATAGTACATTTAATACATTTATCACCATTAGAGTTTTAATAAATAAATTTAATTTACTTCTGGAATAATAAATATTTACAACTGTCTTATCTAAGCATGCAACATGAAAATTTTTATCCATTGGTTTGAAATATTTTAAATCCTGCTAACTGCATTTCAAATGAGCAAACTGCATGCAACTAAACCACAATTAAAAAAGAAAAACAAATTGAAAAACATAATTTTTTTTCAGGTGGTTTTCATGTAGTCAAAAACTGTGACTCAGGAACAGCTGTATAAAGATCTTTCAAATAGTGGACTAAATATCTTGCCAAAGATTGTCATAATTTCCATTTCTCACACAATTTGGAAAACATTGTATACAACGCACAATCATTCAAAAAAGAGACAATAAAAAAATATATTTTGAAGTCACCTTCAGGAAGTGAAAGAAACTTCCTTATGAACATCTGCATATGAAAAAATTACTAATGTTATGAATGAATGATGTCAATTATTATGTTATTTTGAAAAATGTTTCCATTCTATATTCGCTCTCTTATCTAATGTTAACACCTGGTTATACTGTTACAGCCTGGAATAACATCTTGTAACATACTCTTTGTTTAAATGATGCCGTGTTTCCATGGTACAAAATTAGGCCATGCCAATTATATTTTTTGTCTGATCATAATTTAAGACATATGTTCAACAAATCATGAGAATTGTATAATTTTTCTATTATCTCTAGATGTTTAATTACAGTAAAATAACTCCAGATGATATAAAGTGACAATTCTTACTCATTGTGAAACCTGTAAGTATCATTATCACATATTTGGTTGTAATATGAACTTTTTTGCATATTTGATATGACCGGAAGTGATGGACCAATATCAGCCCAGTGGCTGATATCAGTCATTAGATTCCACTTAAATTTTGCACTTCCACTCATATGTCAACATAGCAGACCAACTTCAACTATAATGGATGACAGGCTTGTTGCTGTCACTGCAGAAAAAACTTCTACAGTTGTTGATAGTATGAAAAATGAAAATACCAAACAAAAAATACAATGAGTTTTTACTGAGTGGCACATCTATGATAAATACTTGCTTTCTTCTAAACTTATGATATTGAACTGTTTAGAGTTTTGTATATGTTTTTTTTATATTTATTATCTGCTTTATTTTCAGATAAAAGGTTGACTAGTGGTTATCAAATATGTGATAAACAGATTATGGCATGTCATTTTACATATCGACACTGGTATTACCCATTAACCCATATCAGCCTTCGAGCAAGCTCTCGGGCTTGATATGAAAGTCTTGCGCTGATATCAGGGCCAATATGGAAAATGCCTTGTAATAATCTAAGTATTATCCTTGAATTGTTTTGCTATAATTCTATATTGTGATTAGATATTTACAACATATTTATTGAAATTTGTTCCAGGTATTGTCAAGCATGTCAGCATTATATCCAATTTTCTAAGTCATGCAAATTATAACTCGACCAGTAATGAAAAGAGGGGTTTGAACTTAAAAATGACCTAATGAGCTAAAAGAATTATGAAAACTTCTAAAATGCAACGCATGGGAAACATTCAAATAATATTTGATAATACACAAAACTTACTCCAACAGTCTGAAAAAAAAGTTTCAAAACATAATAAATTACACTAACACAGTAAAACCAATTTCCTCAGTATTCAAAATTTTAACAAAGTTTTATATTCAAAGATTTTCCTATTTACTTGGTGTATATGGTCAGATTTGGTATATTTCGGAAGATCGATGATAAAGACTCTTTCACATCTTGATTATTTTGTCTTTTAATATTTAAGGTTTCGATTACCACAGATGAGGATTGATTAGATATAAAACACATGTTTGCCATTATCTTACTATCTTTGATCACATTCTATATATGTGATGCTACTACTTTGCTAAAACTAAAGCACAAAAAAATTAAAGTGACTACGTATAATCTTTAAAAATAGACATTTAAACTGTTTAAGTTATATAATTATGTAGTTTTCTTTGTGTATTTATATTAAAACTAGTAATAATTAATACTTACTATGTCTCATGTATAGTAAAGAACAAAATAACCTAAATAGTTAACCTTAATAAACATGCTAAATAGTTAACTTAAACATGAGACACATTTTTCTAGCCTTTTAATCGTCATTTTAGTAACCTGGAAAAACCTTGTTCTTGAATTCTACTTAAAATAATCAAATGTAAAAAAGAGTTACAAAACATATACAACATAAAGTATTTAATTTAATACACATGTGAACAGTAGACTGGGAAACTGTTGTTTGATTATACTCTTAATATACCAATGTAACTACTTTTGAAGTGTTTCTCTAAAAATATATGAAAATTGTAATACTACAGTACCTAAATTATGTATATTTTATTTCTGCCAAACTAAGTAGTCAAGTAGTCAATTATACTAAATTGCAATTAGATATATATATATTACTTTAGCTAGTTTCTCCACATCTTTGTACAATTCTTCTTCTTCCTTTTGTCTTCTTTCTCTTTCAAGTCTCTGCTTTTCTTCTAACTCTTTCAATCTCCTTAGTTCCTGATAACAAATATAGTACGCAGTATTTAAATCACCATTGAGCATGTGTACTGACATTAAAAAAGGGTGTCAATAACAGTAAGTGTTATTTGTATACATGTAATACACAAATACATGTACTGAATTTCTAAAACACGTGAACTGCCACCGACAAACATGTTAGTTCTTTATACATGTGTGCTCCGATGTCCACCTATGAATTATATAGTTTTCTTTCTTTTTGTTTTCAGCAGAAATAGACAAACTCTTACATGTAAGTGACATTACAGGATAGTATCTATTTATTTTTAATAAATAAATGCTAAAACTGAATTACAGATATACAGAATAATGACTTCTTTTGATTTTGAGGCTGACAATATCTTGTGGAACATCTAAACTTGTCCTCTAGATTTCCATGTGATTCTCCAAATCAAAAGTTACTATTATTCTATATTTATGTACATGTAAATTGACAGATAATAACAATTTTATTTGTACTCACTATATAAGAGGAGAGATGGAAACACATGAATTCAAGATTGCCGAAAGAATACATATAAATGTATGAATGTTGATCTGTTTGTGAAATAAAAAAATTGATTACTAAAAACAGTGATGCTAACATATATATATATAAATATACAAGTGTGGACACAGAAAAACGTCTCGCCTGAATTCCGCATCAGTAACGAAAATAAATTTCGTCATAAGCATTACGTAAATAGCATTAATTATGAGCAGCGGCCTGTATACCAAATATTGTCACCATACTATGCATAGTTACAGAGGAACTGTCCTAATACAAAAACTTTAACGTAGTCGCTGAACCGTGAAATTGAGGTCAAGGTCAGGTGACACCTACCAGACAATCATGTACTATTCATCAGCAACCTATAAACCAAATATTGTCATCCTACCATGCTTGGTTACAGGGGAACAGCAGTAACCTAAAAACATTAACGAAGTCACTGGACCGTGAAATTGAGGTCAAGGTCACGTGGCACCTACCAGACAGTCATGTACTATTCATTAGCAACCTATATACCAAATATTGTCATCCTACCATGCATAGTTACAGAGAAACTGCAGTAACACAAAAACTTTAACATAGTCACTGGACCGTGAAATTGAGGTCAAGGTCAGGTGACACCTACCAGACAGTCATGTACTAGTCATCAGCAACTTATATACCAAATATTGTCATCCTACCATGCGTGGTTACAGAGGAACTGCAGTAACACAAAAACTTTAACATAGTCGCTGGACCGTGAAATTGAGGTCAAGGTCAGGTGACACCTACCAGACAGTCATGTACTAGTCATCAGCAACTTATATACCAAATATTGTCATCCTACCATGCGTGGTTACAGAGGAACTGTCGTAACCCAAAAACTTTAACGTAGTCGCTGGACCGTGAAATTGAGGTCAAGGTCAGGTGACACCTACCAGACAGTCATGTACTAGTCATCAGCAACCTATATACCAAATATTGTCATCCAACCATGCGTGGTAACAGAGGAACTGTCGTAACCCAAAAACTTTAACGTAGTCACTGGACCGTGAAATTGAGGTCAAGGTCAGGTGACACCTACCAGACAGTCATGTACTAGTCATCAGCAACTTATATACCAAATATTGTCATTCTACCATGCGTGGTTACAGAGGAACTGTCGTAACCCAAAAACTTTAATGTAGTCGCTGGACCGTGAAATTGAGGTCAGGGTCAGGTGACACCTACCAGACAGTCATGTACTAGTCATCAGCAACCTATACACCAAATATTGTCATCATACTATGCGTAGTTACAGAGGAACTGCCGTAACCCAAAAACTTTAACATAGTCACTGGACCGTGAAATTGAGGTCAAGGTCAGGTGACAGGTGACTGACTGGCAAGTACTCATCATAAGCTACCTCTGTACCAAATTTGATGGACCTAGGGCTTGGGCTTACAAATATATGAAGCAAGATGTCAAGTGTTTACGCCGCCGCCGCCGCCGGATTCCCATACAGATGTCTCGCCTCCAGCGACTTTCGTCGCAGGCGAGACAATAATCATAACTTCATGGTTGTATATGTAAATTTTGAATATAAAAATAAAATGTTCCACAAAGTTAAAACAAATTTGAGTATTAACATTTGAAATTATATTATAACAATTCTTACCTCTTCTTCACGAAGTCTTTCTTCCTCATTTCTTCTATCTGTTAAAAATAAGAATATAAAAGACATTACAAAATATTTTTATGATGTTTGCACAATACAAAATCGTTTATTTAAAATCAATAAAACTAGTAAATTTGCTTAACTGCATTTTGTTAGAAATAATAAAACACATAATGATAACAATAATTCTAAATGCAATTATCTGTTAATCATAATTTTAGTTTTTTTAAATTCTCTTTACTATACCAGTTTAATAAAATTAATTGATGTTTCCACAACCGCAAATGGGTTTCTATTATTATCCTTCATTTAGTTTCTTTCATAATGTTTAATTATGCTGAAGTAAGTTCTCTATTTTTTTATCAATATTACAATAATGATAGAGTTAATCAGTTATTGTCCAAGATACATATTTATAAGTCTTCACCATGACACAACCAAAGCTTGTTGTCATAGAACATTAGGTAGTATATGTACTAGATAGCTCCCTTTGAAAATCCCCGGTGAAAATCATTAAAACATGGATGTTATTTTAGTTTGACTTCAACTGGATGTTTAGTCAAACTGAAGTCCAATGAACTTAATTAGCATAGTGAAATGATAAAAATTGAAGTCCACTACTTTTAATTTTAAAACACAACGAAAATCACACATTTTACTGACAGTACATTGAATAATGGGTTCAAATGAAACTAACAGTAATCTAAATTGGATTTTAACAAAGCAGTTTTATTTTAACAATAAAAATTAACATTAAAATTATTTTTTTAAGGACATAATTATCGGGAAGCAATTTGTCTTATAATTATGTGTTTTTAAAACAATGATTTTACAAACTGTCCAAAAATACAAGTAGAAAAGTAGCATTGTTATAACACAGTAGAAATGTCAAACAACATAAAAACAAATGTTACACACACATTTCAAACCAGTTATTTAAGATAAGAAGTAAAGAAGTTCATCAATATTTGATAATCAGATTTACTATCTATTTACACACAGTTCATCACAATACAACCACAGTCAACACAATAAAATATTTGAAAACTAAAGCTAATTGTGTCAGCATCACACTGTAATTTCCCATGACAAAAACAGCTGTTTTATTTATATATGCCAAACATCCTCAAACCAACAATAGCATGCATGTGCTTCAATCCCAAACCTATGTCACTTGTTAAATCTATTTTGTCTGGCATATCTGTTTCCAACTGAACTTCAGGCATTTCTATATACATAGATAGAACATTTGTAATTTTATGGTAAATGTCTCTAAGATAAGTCTGAGCCAATACTTTATTTAAAGTTAGAGAGACTAGTTAATAAGATTAAAAAATCATATGTATAAAGAGAATAATTAATTATAGTTATTCCATGGTTAACAATGTTTAGACAAGTCTGGCAATTTTATACATATAGTAGCTGCCTGTAACTGAATAGTCGACAAATAAATTTTAAACAAAGATGCACAACAGCTGATACTAAAATAAAACAATAGGCATTTTAAAATTTCCAATGAATAACTTAAATATATTTGATAATGTTTCATATTTCATAAGTATGTGAAAAGATTATTTGTATAGCTGCAGAGAGTTCAAAGCAGAAATAATTTCTAGTACAGTCTAGTAATATTCTGAGTATAAATTTCACACCTCTGTCAAGCTTCAAGTTGTCTTAAAATAAAATAAAAAATACTATTGATTATAAAAATCATAACTTCTAAAATATTGCTTTTTACATAATATCCTGAAAATAATGTCATCTTTTATTTATGCATTGTTGAATTACATTTGAATATCTATAAAAAAATCATGTACAATTTTGCTAAATATTTTCAAAGTTAATCTAATTTTACTTGAATGTATTGCTACAAAACTGATATGGATACATCATTTTATCGCATTCTCTTGTATAATATAACAAATTTAAAATTTTGATTCATTTCTATGAAATAAGCAATACATGTATTATTGAAAAAATATTCTTGCTACTAATCCATGCTATATAAGCTGAACATTTATTTTAACTGCAATTTAAACTACATCACAGTATGCATACAAATGTGAAGCCATTAGATTATATGTGAAGATATAACAACAGTAGTCATTCTCAAGTCAGTGTTTTATAATTTGTGAAAACCTAACCCTAATCAATGTGATCAGCCCCTTTTGTTCCTTTCACATACAAAGCTTGATAGATCATAATCAAACCTGTCTCCGAAATATACAATTCATTATCAGGACTACGAACATCGCTTTCATAACCAGGTTCATCCCTATTATTTTTGGCATTATCAAATATTTCGCAAACTTCATTGTCAGCTTCAGAATCACCATCTACATCAATTTCTGGTATTGCTTGCAATGAACTCGCAAGCAACTTTTCTAAATTTATCCCAAAATATAAGTTACCAAAAATTCTAACAATATTTCATTAACCAGTAGATCAGAATAGGTTATGAACCATCTAAAATTTGTCAAGAATGAAATTTTGCTGTAAAGGGATTTGAAGATAATTTTAAATCTTTAAAGTAGCATACTACATGTTCAATATTTTTAAGCTGAATTCTGCATGGAAATAAAAATGGTAAGAAAAATTTTAACATAATACCAATTTATGCCTATGGTGTTATGTTTTTATATTTTGTTTATTTCTCCATTTAAACTTGATTTCTAATACAAAGGGACAAACAACTGTGGTATCTACAATAATGATAAATACCTTCATCTTCCTGTAACTTTCGTATACGATCTTCTTCTAACTGTTTGTTTTCCTATAAAATGAAAAATCAGGAAAAATAATATATAATATAACTGAAAAAATTATTAGAGGTTCCTATATAGTCGCTTTTGAGTATTAAAGACATGTTTTATGATGAATCTGGATTATCTGTCTGACAAAAAATATTGTAACATCAATACTTGTAGAATGCAGTCAGCTACGGATACTTCCCTTTATAAATCACACCAACAGACCTGCCCCATATTCACTCCAAAGCTGGCATAGTTCTATTTGTATTCTTTTCACTTTTATAGAGATTTATTACCGGCATAAAATTGAAATTAAATCAAGCATTAAACTTACATCAGATATATGCACTGCATTATATACTGAAAACAGAAAGTTATATATAAATAGTGACAAAGTCATTAGAAAAAGGAGTATCTTCCTAAACCCGAGAAATTGAAAGAGTGAAACACATAATAATGATCAAACCTCTTCTTTTCTTCTCCTTTGTTCCTCTTTTTCTTTTCTTAGTCTTTCTTTTTCTCTTTCAATTTCCTCTTCAGCTAATCTTTGTCTTCTTTCTTTATCTAAATTAACAATGTAAATATATGCTCAATTTGTGCATTGTACATGTAGTAAAAGGCATAAATCCTTTGATTTGAAAAAAGTTATCTTGCTTAAGATTACAGTCCAGATATCAAATCCAGGAAAACATTAGTCAAAATAAGGCTTACATAGTGGCTACATTTGGGTTGCAATTGTAAACTGAAATTCCTAAACACAACTAATATAAAAAAAATTTAAACTGAAAATAATTTTTCTGCAGATGAGCTACAATTATTTCAATGAATGTTTGAAACTTCATAAATGTATGTAAAAAAAGTAGCCAGAAATAGCATTTATTGCTAACTGATGAATTATTATGTAAGTATTTACTAACGCTGCAGGTCCTTTCTGAAAAACAGTTGGTTTGCTCTTTTCCAATCAGTTGTTTTAAGTTTTTTCCAATTATTTTGTGTAAGTGAGTCCATAAGTAGGCAGTTGTTTTTACTTCTGAAAACATTTTTGTAGTACAAACATTGTAAAAACACTTTTGATGATCTGATCTGAGCATCTTAAATCTGGAGTATTAAAACTTCCACACAAAAATTTCTCCTCCAAAAAATCGTATCATTTCTGTGAATAATTTTAGTATTAAATAAAGGCCAATATTACCTTCCCTTTCTTTGTCAGTCTCATTCTGCTCTTCCAGTAGTGCTAAACGATTAGGTATCTCACATAGCATCACTTCTATTTCCGGAAATGATACCCCACTGCCTGGAGCAGGACGATGGATTACAAAATACTCCCATTTCTTCTTGGAAAAGTATTTACCATGAACAGCTTGGACCATCCACCTAAAATATTATAAACTATAATATGATTGATCTCCATGCATCCTCTTTTAGTCTCATAAGAACATAATCTTAGTTTTTGAATGTCTGATCTTAAGTCCACCCAATTTTGAAATGGTGATTAACAAACAGCAACATATATACAAAAGCACTTGAGGAAACCAACTTTTGTTCACAAAATCTATAAATTGTCTGAAACCTTTATTAAGAAATATCCCTAACATTCAATGGTTTGAGAATAGTAAGATCCAGAAGGACTATTTTTTCGTACAATAATATAGCACAAATAACTTAGTCCATAATTTGATCTGGGAAATCCAAATATCATTTAGATGTGGAACATCAATGCTATAAGGATCAATAACAATTTCAGAGGTATTGGTGCCAAGCATCATATACAAAAATACAATAACAATAATTTAATATTATGATATGATATAAAATGATATGTGTATCTCTAATGTTTTGTGTCGTAGTTTAATACCATCTATTCCGAATTAAAAAATTGCAGTGTGTTTTGTTGATTTCAATTTCATAATGTACATTATAGTTTTTTACATAATTTACCTAGCTTTCTCTTCTGATATGCAGTCTGTCTGATTTCTGTCTAGCATAGAGAATTCCCATCTAAAGTCATTCAGTAGGAAGTACCGACGATCAAGTTCCTGCAGTAAATCATACAGTTCTGACTGAACACAATTCTCTAAAGCACAGACATACTTCATGGCTGCTACAACCTATAAACAGATATTACACAGGAATTATTTTAAATGTATCGGTTGTAAAAAATATCCATTTGTCAATGACTAGTCTGGGTAGATAGTCATTATACATACTATTGATCACAATAGTAGGGTTGTAGGTTTGAGACTGTAAATTGGGCAGATAGTCATTATACAATAGTAGGTTGTAGGATTGGGCAGATAGTCATTATACAATAGTAGGTTGTAGGTTTGAGACTGAAATTGGGCAGATAGTCATTATACAATAGTAGGGTTGTAGGTTTGAGACTGAAATTGGGCAGATAGTCATTATACAATAGTAGGTTGTAGGTTTGAGACTGAAATTGGGCAGATAGTCATTATACAATAGTAGGTTGTAGGTTTGAGA
Organism: Limnoperna fortunei; assembly: GCA_944474755.1. Lineage (NCBI taxonomy): Eukaryota > Metazoa > Mollusca > Bivalvia > Mytilida > Modiolidae > Limnoperna > Limnoperna fortunei. The sequence goes on along the minus strand of OX104111.1, from coordinate 82,846,710 downwards.
CTGAAATTGGGCAGATAGACATTATACAATAGTAGGTTGTAGGTTTGAGACTGAAATTGGGCAGATAGTCATAATACAATAGTAGGCTGTAGGTTTGAGACTGAAATTGGACAGATAGTCATTATACAATAGTAGGCTGTAGGTTTGAGACTGAAATTGGGCAGATAGTCATTATACAATAGTAGGCTGTAGGTTTGAGACTGAAATTGGGCAGATAGTCATTATACAATAGTAGGTTGTAGGTTTGAGACTAAAATTGGGCAGATAGTCATTATACAATAGTAGGGTTGTAGGTTTGAGACTGAAATTGATCAGATAGTCATTATACAATAGTAGGTTGTAGGTTTGAGACTGACATTGGGCAGATAGTCATTATACAATAGTAGGTTGTAGGTTTGAGACTGAAATTGGGCAGATAGTCATTATACAATAGTAGGTTGTAGGTTTGAGACTGAAATTGGGCAGATAGTCATTATACAATAGTAGGGTTGTAGGTTTGAGACTGAAATTGGGCATATAGTCATTATACAATAGTGGGTTGTAGGTTTGAGACTGAAATTGGGCAGATAGTCATTATACAATAGTAGGGTTGTAGGTTTGAGACTGAAATTGAGCAGATAGTCATTTTACAATAGTAGGGTTGTAGGTTTGAGACTGAAATTGGGCAGATAGTCATTATACAATAGTAGGGTTGTAGGTTTGAGACTGAAATTGGGCAGATAGTCATTATAAAGGTTTGAGACTGAAATTGGGCAGATAGTCATTTTACAATAGTAGGGTTGTAGGTTTGAGACTGAAATTGGGCAGATAGTCATAATACAATAGTAGGGTTGTAGGTTTGAGACTGAAATTGGGCTAAGTATGCAAGGTTCTCACAGGGTACATGTACTCTGACTTCCTCCCCAATAAGAACAGTATTGTAGCTACAAATTAAATGCTTAAGGTGGCATAAAATGTCAAGCATATAAACAAACAAATCATTGATACAAACAGTATGAATATTTGATTTAAAGTTAAAAATAAATATTAATAAACACTCACCTGAGGGAGACTGACACTGCCCATGCGTAGATCACCATACAAAATTTGTACTTGTATAGGTGTCAGCTCACCTGTCCCATTGAAGTCATACTGACTGAATACAGTCTTAATAACATCAGACTTGTTTGCGAGTAATTCACCCATGGCTGCAAAAAAAAGAGTAACCTATAGCTTGTTTCTTTAAAAAGAAAAGAATGCTGTAGCAGCTGATACAATAATTAATTAGGTGATGCACTCACAATCCAAACAGGTTTTTTACCAATTTTATTTCTTGGCTAGTTCCAACTTCATCTATATATATATACAGATAAAAGATACATATACAGCAGCTACAAATAAGTTATTGAATCATTAAATCTCTTTATGTTAAGGCTTATATTCCTTGTTTAAGTTGTTGGAATCGCATTGATTAGTTGAAGAAAATGGGTGGTTACATTTGTGTATTGAACCAAAGGCTCATAGGTGCTGGTCATCAATCTGTAATATATGCATAAAAATGAAGTAAAATCTGCAAAAGTATCATAGTTTTATGTAATCCCTGAATTACAGGTTGGCACATTCGTAACAATTTTGGTAAAGCAGGGGTCGCGCTGGGCTTCGCCAATGTCGCCAATTGCGATTTTTTTTTTTCATTTGGCGACAAAATATTGCGTCTGGCGATTTTTTTGGCGCCAAGGTTTTATAGTGTTAAACGATGCATGCACGTTTTAAATTTATCGGTAATCGGCGATTGCATCATTAAAGATCCTTTGTCGGCTCTTATGGTCGTAAATACACGTGTATTGTGTAGTATCCAGTGACATGTGTGTTGTTTGGAGTTATTAAACGGAAATCGGCAATAAATGAATCAACAAAGTTGTATGATGAAAAGCAGCTTTACCTGCATCACATTTGAGTAGACGTGTAATAAAACAATTGATGCTGTTAATTAATTTTATAAAAATAACAAAACAAACATATTTTTGTAGTAATATTTTTTTTATAATGTAATTAATAAATTACAGGTATGAAAACTGACGTCGTTGTTGAGTGATTTCCGGACCGGATGTCCGTCTTAATTTGGTAATTAGAAAACTCTTACACATGCGTAGTTCTATTTTCAGTATTTCCGGTTTTATGTTCATTCATGGGAATAGATGTTTCTAATAAATTACTGTAAAATTTTGGTTTTCTGCCAACAAGAAATCACTCCCACATCTTTTCATGATTAAAATACAATTAGTGTACGGGCTGCTGGAGAGCAAACTTTTGAAAAATTGAATTAAGAGTCCGGCAAACTTGGATTTCGTCCGACTTTACAGAATATGTCACACATAATGTTAAAAAATTTTCGCCATGCCATATAGTGATCTAGTGATTTCTAATATGGCGACACTTTTACAAAACTGGCGACGGAAAATTGCAGTTGGCGCCAGCTTTTTAGAAGCCAGAGCAGCCCCTGGTAAAGCTATTAGAATCCTTCTATATTATTGTGCGTGCATTACAATGTGAGGCTAAGATAGTGGATCTGACAATAAAATTGTGTTGGAAAGAACAAGTCATTCGTATTCAGCACCATAACAGCAAAGACCTGGAGGTCGGCTATAAATGGTCAAGTTATTTAGAATAGTTCACTCTTGTGGTGCAATAAAAGGAATAAAACTGTTGTTGATTAAAAATTGTCAGCAAAAAAATTTTCATCATAGAAATGTTTATTAATTATATTAATGTTATTTCAATTACAGCATCTCAGTTCCTTAGAGATATGGGGGAATATATGGACCCAACAGTGATTAGGACTTGTATAATTATCTTATAATTTATTATATGTGCACAAATTAGACATCAAGTATTCTTTTTTTTTCAGACAATTTGAGAAGGTATATTTAATCCATATACTTGTGACTTCAGTTTTTGTTGTATTTCATTTCATGCAATTGACTGTTGTTTTGTTAATAAACATGTCAAATGTCATTGACAAAAATAATATTCTCAGCACAGGTCTTGATGTTTTTGTTTTGGATTTTTTTGGGTTGTTTTTTTTTATATAAACATTTTAGATGATTAAATTATCCGAAGATATATTAATATATTACTAATTAAATTAAAATATCTAATTGATTAATCCAATTTACTCTGTCAACATACAATCACTGGGTTTTTGAATAACAGTGTAAAAAATCAATTAAGTATTAAGTAACGATATGTTAGTAAACCAATTAAGATATCAATTACACTTATTAGATTAAACCAATTTATCTTATATCAACAAACAAACATAAAATAACACATTTTTATTTATTTATATTTTTCTGATGGTCTGTTTAGGTTATGGAATGAAACGTAATGTTATCTCTTAATTATAAACAGAATAAAAAAATAATAATTAGTTTTGCTGCATAAAGGAAATAAAATATCATACATTTGCGATTATGCGAGACACGTCTAAATAAATAATTATTCTGATCCTAAATCGTGTCATATCACAAACATTTTTAAAACCAGGGACAGTCTATACTGACTAAAGTAAAGACAGCGTTCACAAATAATTAAATGTACAATTTCATCTAACAATTTAAAATGAAAATTGGTCTAAAAACCAATGAAGCTATATGTGTTCTTTGGTGTGAGACAATAAAATATTATGGACTACTTATTTTAACATATTTTTACTTTCTAGTTTTCATGGGCACCCAAAATTTGATCCGCTGCAGCCATTTGTAAACAAATCTTAAAACAAAATTTGTAACGTTGTTTTTGATTCAACAAATATTAGTAAGTTGACCAATCGCGGAAGTCATAACAAACGCAATTCATTTCCGTCAACTTTAACTACATGGCAGGAAAATATTGGGGGTGTAATTTAGTGTGATTGTCGTTGATGTTGATCTGTCATATTTCTCCATCATTAAATTAGTTAGACCACGAAATGATATTAAAAAATGAATGTTGATATAGAAAAACATATTCGACAAAATCATCCATGGGTAAAAGTACCTGCAAACATTAAACAGGTGAATGTGCAACAGGGGTATACATTATAGAGATTTGTTGAAGTTAAAATTGACGACTTTCCAATTTAAAAAACTCAACCTAGTGTCCACTTCCGGTACTAAAAATTGCGGCTGTAGCCGCAGTTTGTTCTGTTGAAAACTTATGAAATAGACAATTACCTTTGATAAATTTTAACGCTTTATGTTAATTACAGGTGTCAAAATCTGATTGAAGATGTTATTAAAACCCCATGCTGTGTAAACATGATTGTTATTTAATTAAGTATAATGTTTATTACCCCATTTACCTTATGCTAATCAAAGGTAGAACCCCAGCTGTTTTATAGCTTAATGAAACAAGCTTACTAGTGACATACATGTTCCAATATTCAAACTCACCTGTTGCCTATGGCTATAGTAACATCTACAATTTATGTTAATTAGATAATTTATATTGGCATAGACGAACAATACAAAAAAACAATGCAAAATCTTTGATTTCAATATCATAGTCTTTTAGTGATGATAGCCGTAGTTTTTTTAACTGGAAGTAAAAAGGGAGATAAATCATGTAAAACTGGAAATGGGTCCATTACTCAAGTTATTATTTGGGAGAACGCATCGGTGCACATTGCAGGGATCATAAGATGTTGTGTTACATTAACGAGCTTATTTGCTTGTTTTTTTTCAGAGATTGAAGTTATTATAATACACCAAAATCTCAAGGCTCAAATCAGTTTCATTATTTGTTTAAAATTACCAACCCCACATCAAACATATCAATGAAAAATAGAAAAATAAATGAATACTAAGTCTGAAAAAACTAGGAGTTTTCCCTGTCTGGTAACATTGTTGTAATTATATTGCATACGTATCACATAGCTACATTTTTGAAGCTAAAACATCACATTTACAAAAAGAAATATAAACAAAACATACTAAATTGACTGTTCATGATATAAATGTTGGTTTAAACTTTTAATCTAATCTGATTCAAGTCAAGGTGAGCAGCTTCCATTACATTTTTACCTCTAAAACCTAATTGAAAAGTCATTGTGTAATCACTTTGCCAATCAGAACCAAATTGATTAGGATTATGTCTACTTTTAAAAGTTATCAGCTCAAATGTAAACTAAGTGTAAAGTGTAAAAGATTAGGAAAACATTTATTTGTTTATTTTCTTAAAAATGGATAGCTTTGACAAAATGTCTAAAATCAATAGACATTTTCCAAGAAATAATATTAGAATTCATATATTTATAAATTCAACTACATTGACTACCATTAATCCTAAAAAATTAGCTTTATTTTATTGTAGAACTGCAATATTGACCTATTTACTTCAGCAAGACAGGCTTACCTGTACAATTCAACAAGCCATATATACATTTATAGTTCAGTTGGTCACATTTACCTATACAGTTCAACAGGTCACATATACATGTATAGTTCAACAGACCACAATTACCTGCACAGTTCAACAGGCCTGTATAACTGTATACCGGTAATTTAACAGTCCACGTTTACCTGCACAGTTCAAAAAGCCATATGTACCTGTATTGTTTAACATGCCACATACTGGTATTTGTATCTGTACAGTTGAGCAGTTCAACTTGCAACATTGAACTGTGCATTTTAAGAGGCCACATTTACCTGTATTTTTTATCAAGACACACTTTAAAAGGTCACATTTATGTGTACATTTCAACTAACTGCATTTACCTACATGTATAAAGTTCATCAGGCAATATTAACCTGTTCATTTAATCAGGCCACACTTGTCCTATTCAGTTCAACAATCCACTCTTCCTTGTACAGTTCAACATGCCATCCTCACCAGTAAATTCACTGGCCATATTTATCTTTACAGTTTAACCAGTTACTCTGTTTTTCTACTCCAGTAAAAACTGGATGCCATGATATTATAGCTGAAAAATTGTTGGAAGTGGCTTTAAACAACATTCCAACAAACAAACAATATAAAAATGTACTATCCTCTAAATTGAAACTGGACATGATAAAATTGCTCCTTTCTATCAATTTATCTAGTTGCCCTGATATATGTTCAGCATTAAAACCAGATCCAGTAATTTTTTGTGATTGGTTGGATTAAATAAATATATACCATATTTTCTGGACTGTAAGTTTGTTAAGTCAATTAGTCTTCTCAGGATTTTAGGTTGCCTGTGACGATAGTCGCCTTAGTCCCTGGAGGCAAGACATATGTATGGGAATAAGGTGGTGGCGGCATCAACACGTGTAAATCTTGCTTCATATCTTTGAAAGCCTTAGCCCTAGGTACATCAAATTTGTTCCAGTGGTAGCTTATGATGAGTACTTGCTAGTCAGTCACCTGTCACCTTGAAAACAATTTTACAGTTCTATGACTACATTACAGTTTTTGTATTAAGGCAGTTCCTCTGTAACTATGCATGGTAGGACGACTATATAGGTTTCTGATGAATATTACATGACTGTCTGGTAGGTGTCACCTGACAACTGCCTCCTAATTATTTGTGTAGAGGTAAAACTTATAATTTTTTGCTCTGACTTAGGCACCAAGTTTCGTTGAGTAATGAGAGACCCCTCAAAACGAGCAAAATAATTTAAGCTATATCACATTAAATTTTCAGGGTGTCATGCATGTCAGATAAAATTTTTCACAAATTTAGAAACCCTAAAGGTACTCAAAGAAACTCACAAACACCCATAAAATAGTCCAGAAATGGGCTTTGCACAATCAGCTGAAAATAACCAATATACATTTAACAAATTATATAAATAAATTTATTTATCAGTTCTGTATGAAACTGCATTTAAATACAGCTCTAATATCAAAATTCCATTGAATAATAAATCCACTGTCCATGCTAAAGCTCGGTGTAGCCAAATATCAAAATAGGAACTAATTTTCTTTCCCTCAGTCAAAGGTCATTTACAGAGCTGTTGTCACCTGACCTTGACCTCAATTCCATGGTCCAGTAATTACATTAAAGTTTTTGTATTAAGACAGTTTCTTTGTAACCATTCATGGTAGGATAACAATATTTGGTATACAGGTTGCTGATGAATAGTACATGACTGTCTGGTAGGTGTCACCTGACTTTGACCTCAATTTCATGGCCCAGCGACTAGGTTAAAGTTTTTGGGTTTTGGCAGTTCCTTTGTAACCATTCATGGTAAGATGACAATATTTGGTATATAGGTTGCTGACGAATAGTACATGACTCTGGTGGGTTTCACCTGACCTTGACCTCAATTTCACGGTCCAGTGGCTGCATTTAAGTTTTTGGATGAGGTCAGTCCCTGTAACCATGCAATATATTTTAAATAATAACAATTTAATGATATTTACGAGATGCATTTTTTTGTTACTGATGCGGAATGCAGGCGAGACATTTTTCTGTGTCCACACTTGTCTATATAGTCTTAGAATGGAAAATCCATCAATTTACATTTCAAGAGTCAAGGCCATTCTACAAAACAATGACATATCATTCATTGAGCACTTTTATTCAAAATAAAAGACCAACATGAGTTATTAGTTATCATAGTTATTTCTGCTTGTCATTATTACAGTATAAGTTGTTTTTTCTTTGTTTGCAAATTTCCTAAAAAAATGAAAGATCTCAATTTTAGCGCATAGGTATGTCTTTAATATCCTTGTACATGTATTACTATAACTATATAGCAAATTATTTTGTGGAATATTGTTTTTGCTGATTATTGAGAGATAAACACCTGCAATAAAACCAGCTTACATTGTATTATTTCTGAACTGATATTTACATGTAATGGCTGGAGTACAAAGTGATGGTATCAATTTGTACATAAAATTTTCTTGTATATTAATTTTGTAGGTACTTGCAAATTCACACAAAGAGTATGAAAAAGCCATTGTTCAGTTCAGCATAAAAAATCAGCTGAGATGGAAAGGAAATATTAGTAAGTACAAAATTTAGACTTGTAATGTATACAACTTGTGAACGGTATTTACTATACTAACAAGGAAATCCTGCAGAAGTCTATCTACTAAAAAATCTCTTACTGTCATATGAAAGGAATAGTATGCAAATATACTGAATGCAAACACTGATATTAATTTTTTTTTATAATTCCACTTTTTTCTGTTTAAAATACATTTTATGTGTTTCTCAAGTCATATCAAGGCTTGTTCAACCTTTAAGACCAGATTTTTAATTTCAGCTTTGGACTTTTTTGTGTGTGACTTTATTTTTTTAAATAAATGTTTTACATATTTGCATTGCATAAAATACATTTTGTATAAATACATAACATTGGAACATTTTATTTAACTTTAATTGTTTCAAAAATAAAATTTGAATATGAATGCATTGCACAACTATATTACATTAATAAATTGTACATGACATAAATACATCATATGCTTGCCTTGCCTGATGTGTAACACAACCCATATCTTGTTTTGTTTCCAGTAAGAACAGTGAGGAAGGATGAGAAGAAGTACTACATGGATATGTTACAGTACAGCCAGGATCACCTGATGTTGTTCCCATACCACTTGTCAGACATAATTGTGAAGGGACTGAGAGTGACACCATTTGTTTATTATATAAATATGATGTCAGACATTATGTCACAAGAGAAAAGTTATGATTCTTTACCTAACTTCACTGCTGCAGATTGTAAGTTTCAATGAAAAGTCTTGTTTGTGACAACTACATGTAGTTATATCAATTTAACCACTGCTTTCTGTTTAACTTTTTGAAGATTGGTAATATTTATTTGATTACATATATTAATTGTTTCTTACCAAAAATAGTTTCTCATGAAAAAAGGCTATTTCTACAAAAAAGTAGTAGTATGTGTTTATTTTGTACAAAACACTATTATTATTATTTATACATGTGTCCATATCTGCAGGTCTGAGACTGCTAGGGATTGGTAGAAACCAGTACATTGATTTGATGAACAAGTGTAAATCATCTAAGGTAATTTTATTTTATAGAAACTGTTTATGTGCGGGAAAGCTGTATTAATAAACTTTCTTGTGTGTTATGTGAAGTTTTCTCAAAATATCTAAAAAGGTATGTCAGACTTTTGAGGCATAGCAAAAAGTGTTTTTGCTCATATGCTTATAGTTGATGGGAAATAATATTAATATTTATGTGAACCTCATAAGTGAGGCCTGAAACTTAGTTCTTTCTATTTCTGTTTCATACTTCCATAGAAATTTCAATCTTCTAAATTATACTTTTTATTAACAAACAATTGGGAAATAAGTTTTGATTTAAAGACAATGGAAAAGTCAAAGAATTATGATATTCTCTTACTGCCTAATGTGATTGATAAAATTTATTTATAAAGGCTGCCTTATTGATTAACTGTTTCAATATGCTCAGAAATGCCACAAATAATACATACACACTTCCTATATGATTTGATTATTCATAAAAAATGGATGATACTGACTCTGGGAAAGATATATACATGACAGAATAATAGTAACATTACCTGTACTGTATTATGAATGTCATTACTATAAGCCTTAAAGATATTACGATTTCAGCCACACCATGTCTTAAAAAATTAAATTTAAAGAATATATGTTTATAAAATGTTGGAACAAATGCTTGTACATGTTTTGAACATTAAAATAATAAATCCATTCCTTATCTTGCTCTAAAGAAGGATTTAAGTAAAACACCATTGAAAGTAGTTCCAATTCCCACTCTAGACAGCAGAACAAAAATCTATGCTGTACATGTACTTGTATGTGGAAACACTTAAACAGAACTAATGCTATATTTAACAGTAACACATTGTGAAAAAAAACAGACAGATGAAAACCAGTTTTGAAATTAAAAAAAGTCAGTCTGTAGCTTTTTTCTGCCATGTATAGATTTGTAAGATCTATGAATTATAGTACATATTTCATACACATTTAATATTGTGGTCATTTTGTTGTAATTGTACACAATTTCCAATTTAATCATATTTTTAATATATAGTTATAATTGGATTATTTCAGTTCATATATTTTTCAAAGCTTTTTAACTTTATTTTGGATTTTGAAGTTTTTAATGATTAAATTAATATTCCATGAATTAAAACTTTTGTCTACTAAGAATATATATGTATATTGTTTCTGTTTATGATTAAATTTTCAGACATTTTTCAAGAAAAAGAACCCTAAGGAATATCTCCCAACACAACCAATCGATACATTAATGATTGACCATTGGTGGACAGTATGTACAGGTTATGTTACAGAGGAAGATATAAAGGTAGCTCACAGTAATACATGACTGGCAATAATTTATTGCTTATTTATGCCTGCAAGATTATTATAAGGTTTGATATCAAAGGAAAATAGCCTATATAAGCGATAACTAATTTTATCTTTAATTTGTAAAATTTTCCGTTCATGTGTACCGCTGTCAAAGTCAATAACAATGTACTGGCATTTTTCACTGAATTCAAAGGGTTTAGTAGGTGAATTACAGATAGTCAGTATATAAATTACCAATATTAAAAAGAAACATTGGACATTTTGTCATTGAATTTTCTAAACTTTGAATGTTTGTTTTTCAGTTATGCAGTGCATCAGAGAAAGAAATCATAGACAATATCATTGATAATGGTTCCCAATCAGCTGGTGAAATTGATTATGTAGCACTACATGGTAGGTAGTAAACCAGTCATATGGAACAGGTGTCAATGGTAATCACGGACATTGATTGATTTGTGGATGGCAAAGATAAATATTGTAAAACACCAGTGCTCCTGTGTATTGTTACACCTTAATAAGTAACCTGGTGATTGTCTCTAAATAAAGAACTGGGTTGCATATACCTTGTGTTGCAGACATAAACAAGTTTTAATGTGTAAGATATTATTTTCCTTGTCAGATAATAAAATTTTTGGTATACATAATAAACCAGGAGAGAAAACCAAACCAGAGCCTACATGTAGTGTTTCTTCCTATTTTCTAAACTCGTACCAATGTATGTAATATTTGCCAACTGATACAACTATATTGTATGTATATTTTGAAGGATTGTACAGAAAAGGTTATGTGTATGTAGATGTCCCTATAGCTGATGACGACTGTATCATTGGTAACTATGACAACTATATAAAATATGAGTATGACTGTACATATAAAAATATGATGTTATATTAATATAGTACATGAAATTAAAAAAATATATATACTTATTTCAACCAAGGAAGTCAATTTTTTGTCAAACTTTAATCCAGAAAATCATAAGCTTAAGTATGTTAAAGAAATTTGTTTCTTCAGAAACCTTTTAAATTTTCTAAATTTTGTCGACCATGAAATCTATTGAAAAAAATGCATCCTATGCTTTTAGTTAGCATTGATAAGTGACTACACATTAAATTTGTTTTTTGATTGTATGAATGGATATATACACATTTACACTAATGACTTTTTTTCAGTTTCTAAACTGCTTGCTAAAGAAATCAAAAATACAAACATGGCTAATATTAATATGTTATTGAAATATTTGTGTTTAAAAAAAAATTAAATATGTAGTCCTTTGATCAATGTATACCTTATTGCCTTTGTCCTAGGTGGACTGGTAGCTATAGTTTTGTAATTTAAGTTTTAATTAAACTTGGTATAACCCTTCTTTTGATTTTTACTTGATGTTCTTAATGTTTTTTTTAATTTTTGGCTGTATTTCATGGAGTGAAAATCCCATTATAATATGGTGAATGTTGGGCAGGTGGGGAAAAAATTTTTTTAATAGTTTTCTCAGGAACTACTTATCACATTCTCTTGAAATTTGGTATGCAGCATCAGCATGGCCCCCATAATGTGGGATTCAATTTCAGGTCGGTCGCTCACCTACTTCATGTCTAACGAAATCGGGCCATTTCGGTCTTTGAAGGATTTTCTTACCTTATTATTATAAAATTGTAACGTATATTTTCCTAATGAATGGTTTTAATAATTTTACATGAAAATTTTTTTAACTAACATACAAGAAATCATTGATATATAATTGTGAAATATACATTTTAACTAACATTTCTTTATTTTTGTTGTTGTTGAAATGTTTGTAAGGTTAATGATTACACAACTATATGTTTTTCAAATTTTAAACATTTTGATAAATTGCAGTTCCTCCATTGGAAGGCTTTGTAATGAACAGAGTTCTAGGTGACTACTTTGAGACCTTACTGTATAAAATTTTTGTTTCTATTGATGAACATACAACAGTATCAGAGGTAAGTTAATTAATTTGATTAGTAAATACTGGGGAGAAAATAACAAGCACTTGTATACAATCCAGGAAACATGATTAGTTGTTTCTCCACCATTTATTGTTGGTACTTTTGAGATGGTTTGTATTTATAATTTCAAAACTTTTTCATTTTTGTACTTAAATGTAGTGAAACATTAAAGAATAGATCCATTTGTGTCATTTATTACCACAAAAGATAATTTGTCCATTTCTTGCAGTCACATAAAATGTGTGGTACCATTTTTGTCTCGCCTGCATCGTCGCTGGAAGCTAGACACATGTAGGGGAACCTGTCCGCAGCGTAAACAATTGGATATCTTGCTTCATATCTTTGTAAGCCTATAGTGGTAGCTTATAATGAGTACTAGCCAGCAAGTCATCTGACCTTGACCTCAATTTCACGGTCCAGTGACTACGTTAATGTTTTTGGATTTCGGCAGTTCCTCTGTAACTATGCATGGTAGGGTGACAATATTTGGTATAGAGGTTGCTGCTGAAGAGTACATATTGTCTGGCAGGTGTCACCTGACCTTGACCTTAATTTTGTGGTAAAGCGACTATGTTAATGTTTTTGGATAAGAACAGTTCTTCTTTAACTATGCATGGTAGGATGACAGTATTTGGTATATAGGTTGCTAATGATTAATACATGAGTGTCTGGTAGGTGTCAGCTGAACATGACCTCAATTATACAGTCAAGTGATGATATTAACAGTTTTTGGATTGGGTCCGTTTCTCTGTAACCATGCATTGTATATTTTAAATGATAACCATTTATTGCTATTTGGGTGATTTTTATGACGTAATTTTTTTTGTTACTGATGTGGAATGCACGTGAGACATTTTTCTTTGTCCACACTTGTTGTTGGTTTCAATTATTGTCCACCAAGTTCATTAGTTTAAGGTATCCGGACCATAATTGACCACGTGATCATATTTGATGTCCCGGATGTCCATTGTATTTCAATGGAGCAGACCTCGGTAATTTCCGGCAAACATCGGAAATACTATTTGAGTAACTAACTTTTTTTGCTCAGAAATGTATACATTGACTCAAAATATTTTATTTGTATCATTAATTGGCAATACATTGATTGAATAAAGCTGTATTTCTTTGTCGAAAAATGAAATTGAACCGTGACTTGAATTATGGGTCAGATACCTTAAATGATAAGTTGGCTATAATTATAGGAAATGTTGTTTATCTTTCTGTTACAGCTTGCAAATGTCCTTCAGATTGACCTAGAACTTGTAAAGGTAAGAACTTGTCATGGTATCTGTTAACAATATTTATCAGAATAGATCAACATTAACCACATTTTATTTTAATAGATAAGGATTTTCCAATTTAGTATAAAGGATGTTACATTTGGAAAAAATTTAATGGCATTAAATACTAAAAATGAAATATTTTGATAAACAAATTTCTGATTTTATCCTCTATAATGTACATTAAACAATGTTAACATGTGACTGATGTTGGTTGAGTTTTTTATAAAAATTCTGAAGTATTAAGATTTGTGAAGAGGTTGTATTATGCAGATTTTTGAAGTAAAAGGGGTTGGTTTTCATTTGCTATGGGGTTAAATTTGACAGTTTTTTTATATCCTCCATACTAAAGTCTTTCAATGTACAGCTGATTGTGCCTTAAATGTCAATAACTCATGGATGACTTCTTTTGTATATTTTATTTCAGAATGCAGTGTCGATGTACTGCAGACTAGGTTTTGCTAAGAAGAAAGGAGCAGACTCTGTTAACCAGGATGATTTACATCAGTCATGGAGCAAAGTTACACAAGTGTCTAAAAAGTAAGGATTGAATACTAGATGTCATATATAAATTTCATCACTTCTTAAAAAATTCAGTATTGCATGGCCTCACTTTTAACTTGTACCAGAAATAGAAACTCCTAATTAATCATGTATACATCAACACTTTACAATGAAAGGGCACAACATGGAGTACTTTAAATACTGACTGGATTACACAATTAAAAGTAACAGGTTGAACCAAGTTTTTTATCAATTTCATTTCTGTTTAGTACCATAAACTCACTATGCAAAAGTGTCATATCTATCTATCTCTGTTAAGTCAGTTCCTCAGTAACCATACATAGCATGGGTGTGTGTAGGTTGAAGATGAAAGATACATACAATTTCATGGTCCAGTGACTACATTTAAAGTTTTAGGTCGGTTTCTCTGTAACCATGCATTTTATATTTTATACCACACAACAATATAATGCTATTTACATGTTGCCCATAAAGTTATTTTGTTTTCACCACTGATGTAAAATGAAGGCGAGACATTTTCCTGGGTTCACACTTGTTATAATCATAGTATTGTTTCTTTCCAATAATAGACCAACATCTGATCAGCTGATTGTTACATGGAAGGAAGAGAAAGTAGAATTAAACAATGATACTGATCCTACGTTACAGGAGGAGAAGAAAAATGTCAGTGCTTTGGAAAAAGCTATGGGTAAGTCACTGATGTAATTTTTGCAGTGTTTTTTTAATCATTGTAGTTAATTTTTGTTTTTATTTGTTTTTTCTCAAAGAGATCAATTAAAAGTGATCTGTGAAGTTGCATTGAATTTGAAGTAGTATCCATACTTATAAAATAGTTACTTTTCAAAGTAAAAATGTAATTTTACACTTGAGGTGTAAAATTTTATTTAAAAATGCAAGTTATCTGTTACAGAAGAAGAAAGTTCTACCACTGGGTTTAATAAAAGAATTGCCTTTTTGTTTGACTCCACTCTAACAGCCTTCCTGATGATGGGGAATTTATCACCAGTAAGTATTTAAGATCTGGTATTACATAATTATAAAACATGGTATTGTTAGATAAAAGTATAAATTATTAATCATTGTCAGTACAGCATGACCGGATAGTTCTCTGTATTCCGACCAATTTTTCAGACACACTAAAACATTGTGTAGCTAAGCCCCAAAGTTAAATTATTTGGGGTTTGTTTATTAGTTCATAGAACATTGTCGTATCGATCCTATCAGTTTGATGCTCTTTTCTGAATTAGAACTGACTGGTTTTTAAATTACACTTAAAATGTCCACAACATAACAGAGAAGCAGAAAATACTCATTAATTTTTTGCAGTTTTACTGTCAAAATATTTGTTTTTTGCCCTTTCACAAGTATTGTTTTTTCCCCAGATTTTGTTATATTTTTGGTGAATGTAAACAACTGTAAAAAAAATGCCACAAACTGTAAATTTAGGTCAAGACATATAATTGTGTTTCTTGCAAGACAGAATCTTGATTGGCAGGTGAAATAAACGATTCACCTTGACACCTGGAGAAAGTGAAATTGACAACCTAACAGAAATAGTAACAATTCCTTTAATTGTTAGGTCTTTCATGAAAACTTCATGGCAATCATGAGGAAATTAACAAACTGAAGACAAAAATAGAAACATGTGCCAGTGATGTTAATTTCATCATGTTTAAATTATGTGAAGTTTTCTGACCTTTCAGTTGGTAATAATTACACTTTTTAAACTAATGTGTTGTTTTGATGTTTTGAATTAACTGTTTAGAAAATAACTGAGTTCAGTTACTCTTAAAACTCTTAAGATACATTTTTCAATAATAGTTGGAAAATACATTTAAACTCAAAAAATTAAACAAAAAACTCATATTTTTAGTTTCTTACATTTTTTAAGAGACCTACTAACATATTAAACAGAACATTTTGCTCGAGATCTAAGTGAATTTTTTTCAACAATTGTTATATTGTATTGATTAATTGCATGTTTTGCTTATGGTCTAACGAGTATTAATCCAACTTGATGTGTTGTTTCTAGGGGTTAAAGAGTCATGCTGTAACCATGTTTGAGGTTGGAAAACTAAGTGATGAATCCCTAGACAGCTTTCTAGGAGAATTAGGAAAGGTTTGCTTTTATATTGATTTTATTTTACTGTAAGAATTTCCCATTCTTATCAAATAGTGAAAAGGCCATTTTGACCTATATTACATGAAGACATAGAAGAATTTATTACCTTTATTCAAAGCTCAATTTACTCTTATACAATGTAAGGGCATCAATGAAACACATTCCCTACTTTATGCAAAGCATTATACCTTGTTATGATTATCAGTGTACATAGAATGTATGTTAGTCATCCAGTTTAATATTGCATGGTTATAAAACTTGTTTGTCATGAAGAGAAAAATTTGTCATCTGTAACTAGAAACAGTTTTTTATTTACTCATGCAAGTAATATCAGGACTAACTGTATAGCAGGGGCTTGTGAGGATCAAAATCTCTTCAGGCAGTAAACAAAAAATGCTTTTACCTATCAAAAATCAATTTGACACTGTAAAATCACTCTATTTTCATCTCCAACATTTCAAATACAAAACTTTTTTTGTTAAAGGTCTACAGTAATTACAAAATAACAAGAGTGTTACAGTGAATTTAATTGATAACCATTTACTTGTTCCTTGTTGCTTAACATCACTTTCATTTACGCTGTAGGTTGGGTTTGAGGCTGAGGGTGAAGCCAGAAGATACTTTGAACATGCTGTAACACTGAGGGACACTTTAAAATTCTTACGATACAACAAAGACCTGGATTGTGACAGTGGGAATGGACAAGCAGTTGACTTGATACGATGTGAAAGTTTATTGGGTTTAGACCATGCTACTAGATCCAGAGTATTAAACAAAAATTATAGGTATAAGGTGTAAACTATACCGATGCAAAAACAGATAAAGTTGAAAAATGTCAAACCTTGATACTTTCAATAAAATAAGTAATTTTATAAAGATTTGATCATTTTAATACAAATTTAGTGTAAGAATCATACCATTATAAATATTTGCTTTTTTTCTTATATCACAAAGAATTAATTGCAAAAACACTTTCTGCTGCAACTTATTGCATATTTTTTCTCAAAATTGTTACATTTTCAAGTAATTAATTAATGCTTAACAAACTTAATTAGTGAAGTAATGCAGACCAAAAACATACAGAACACAAATTAACATATTCCATCATAACTATATGATCTAAACATGGAATTTTTATTTGTAGTTTACTTGTTTCTATGGCACCACTTAGTTATGAAATTAAACCTGTCACCAGTTGTCTCCCCCAACACATAGGTCCTGCAATAGCTGAGGTAATGTCTAATGTTTCTCATTTGTGTGGTTGCTTTTAATCTTTTTGTTAGCTTACCTTCCCATTTAGTCATTAGTCAAGTGTGCTGTGCTTATTATTGTTCTGTAAACTGTCAGTAAACTTTTCCTTCAAAACCAGTTCGCCAATTATACCATACATGGCTGATTGAACATTCAATGTGACTGCCAGGTCATCTTATGCATTCTGACTGTGTAATTAAAAAAATATCTGTTCCACTGCTTGGCAGGTTGAATTGTGATTTTGAAGAATGTACCCAGAAGGTCCTCTACTGATGTGAAATTTTTGGTGCTGATCCTAAATCCAAAATGGCTTCTACTGTGAAACATAGTTCAATGGGAAGTACATACTAACAGTTTCTTCTCAGATCGTGTTTAACACATTTAAAGGAAACTGTACACAAATGATGACAAGGTTGTGCTGATTAATTTTGGGAGTTTAAAACTTGATTCAGTATCCATAAAGGCTGTCATTGTGGAACATAATAAACTTAAAACCATATAAAATACACACAAGCAAATGCAGTTAAGCAATACAAATATGGATATTTATAATGATCATAGAATACACTTTCTATATCTATTCTTTTTCAATCTATTGACATTGGATATTTCATATTTCAGGCTAATTCTGTTTGGTTCAAACTGTTTATTTACAAGTTAACAGGAAATGGACCACCTTCAATGTTGCTAGTTAAAGGCACTCGTCTACAGAGATTACCAAGTATATTTAAGGTAGGTTTTTAAAATACCTGTAGGAGATATATTTGTATTGTCATTGACTGAATTGTATCTCCTCTTCAGTCGCTCTACATGGAAGGAAAACATTCTTATAATGTGACATCTCCTTTTTAATGTTGCTCTTCTCTTGACATAGGCTATGATATTTGGAATGTGTCATGTACCACCATGGTCCACCATTGACCTTGACCTTTGACTTAAATGTCAAATCTATGACATTCTTGGTTCATTTTTTGTCATTTCATGAGGTTTGTTGTCGTTTTACATAAACTTAGCATATTTTGAATGTAGATACTTTGCGACAAGACAGTGTTTCATACACTTTACCATCATGGTCCTCTGTTGACCCCAAGGTCATTTTAATGTCAGCTTCAGGGCTTGTTATACAGCCACAAATATATGTATCGATTTTATAGTATGAATCTGTCAGCTTCGGCCTCATTTACAGCATTCATTTTTGAGTTTATATTTTGATCTGGTGACAGATTGTTTTAATACTTCATCAGTATGGTTCCTAGGATTTATGGTGTTTTGTTTGTTTGTTTTTTTTTTATTGTGTTATGTTCTTGGATGTATCACTTTTCACCTTAAGGTAATTATATCTCCTCGTCATTAAAGTTCTATGTATGTGTAATGAGTCGTGTACTACTGCATATTTTGACCTTTCTATAACCATGAATTCAAAAATCAAAATTAAGCAAGGTAGACATATATGTTTTTGGTCCTCTAAAATGGTTCCTCTTGATTGTAAAATTTTTTTTTCAATATATAACATAAATCACAGATTGTTCTACATGTTTTTAGGATGACCTTTCTGTATCAAACACTATATATCCAATGTAATAGTTTTTTACAATATTTTATTTATGTAACAATGACTTTTACAGTGTTCACTTGTCTTCTGCTTGCTTGTTTTGATAAAATGTATTAATATGCTAATGTTTAAAATACATATCACCAAGGCATGTTAGAGTAGTTATGTTCTATTTTGCAGAATTATGAAAAATTGCTTGTGACAACATGGGGACACGATCCCGGTGTGATAGCTGCATCAAACATTTTAGTGACCTTAAATGATGCACTTACTCATTCTGCTGTTTTAGTTCAGGTAAGTTCTTTTTCTAACTGTATTTCTTCTTCCGTAAAAGGCTGATTTCTGGTACAGATGACCAAGTATAGATGAGCTTACGTGCACACATCTGTACTTGCTGCATCATCCAATCAAAACGCCAGAAACAAGAACGTTGTTATGGAAGCATAACAATGTTCTTGGGTAATGTTCTTGTTCCGGCATTCTGATTGGATGTCAGAGACAATGGAGAGTCTATAGGATGTTGTTGGTTTATCGAAGAAATAGGTACTTTCATGCACTTTTGGGAAAGCCCCTGTGAACTTTAACTCGTGATAGAAATTTTTATGTCTTTTGGCTTGTTCTGCTGCACTCCACTCGCGAAAAGACATAAAATTTGTATCACTCCTTAAAGATCAACCTGTCTTTCCCAATACAGTATGAAATAACCTATTAATCTTTTCATGATTCTAAACAATTTTAAGAGATTTGTAGATTGTTTAAGGCTGTTGTTTCAAGATGTACATAAAACATTTAGCAGTTTAGTCTTATTGTTGGCATCAGACTTTAATGGAAATTATGTTGTACAATTTGGCTCTTCATTTCAAGGTATTATATTTCTCACTAATGAGACAGCATGGTACCTATTTCTAGCCGGTTGAGATATCCTTATCTCAACCTGTGGCTGAGATAAGAATTTCATGCTCCTTTTCACGTAAAAATGTATTGTGACGTCAACTGTATATGCTTTAGTTGTGTTGGTTTACTAGGCCTCTTTAAATATTAACATAAAAACAACATATCTGAGCTTCCATGAACCAATGTATGCCACAATCTGATAGCAGTACAAATCAGAACAAACACATTGATGCTACAAGTTACGCTGGAGATTACGCTCAGGGTAAATAACTCTATTTGTTGACAACTTCAATCATAACAGCACCAGATTTTTTTTAACGAATTAGTGAGAAATAGAATCAAACACTCCTGTGGTAGGGCAAGATGGGAAAATCTCAGACACCCGCATGAAAGATTTCTTTTGTCTCCAACTCGACAGAGCCTCGTTGGAGACTAGAAATATTTTCACTTGGGTGTCTGAGATTTTCCCGTCTTGCCCTCTCCCCGGTGTTAGATCGTATAATTAATTGGGGTTATCAGACAGTCAAGTTTACATTCTTCTGTTCTGGTTGACATTCCTTCATATTTTACCAATATGATAAAAGGACAAAAAGTTTTGGGCTTTTTGGTTTAATTTATCAAATTTAGGTATTCAGAATCTTTCGATTTACACTTGGTCATAAGAAAGCCATCACAAATACTTTTCATGTTCACTATCCTATTTTTGTGAAAATTTTCCTTGTGATAAAACAGTATTTAAAGGGTTCAAAAAAGCCATTATTGTAAATATTTATGTAGAGGATGTGATAAGGCAATAATTGAGACCACTATATTTAAGTGTAAAACTGCTTTCTTCACTTTATTATGAAAATGTTACAAAACCAAACAGTAATACTAACTTTAACCAGTGACATCACATAGTTGACAAATGATGTCACAAAATAGCTGTCAGTCTTCACGAAATGCATCGGTCCGACAGAATAAACTGATATAATAACACTTGGACTGGTAAAAATCTTTTTTCGTCTGTCTGAAAGTCCGACTTTGTTATTATCGAAGTTCAAGTTGCCCTGATGGTTCGTTCACAGAAAATACTTATATATCTGGTAGTACTGATTCACACAGACTTCCAACTTTAGAGTAAATATGTTAAATCAATAAAAATGACAAAGATCCTGCGTATTTAACTCATTTTTGAAATGTTTTAGTTTGGCAAATGGATTACGCACCATTTGTTTGTTTCCGGGATATGTCTATTTACTAACAGTGAGAAATGAGAAAAAAAGCTACAACGGCTTTTAATGAAAAATCATAACTGTTGATATCGATAAAGTCGATTATTAAATTATTTCTCTGCATTTTATGATGAGTGCTTAAAAAAGGGGGTCTATAATTTTAGTAGTATAGATGATAAACATTTTGGTTAATTTCTGAGAGACAACAACCCCAAATTTATGCAAAGCAATTCATCCCTGTCATATTAACCTACAGTTGTGTTCCTTATATTGCTATCCTAAAAGTAACCACCAGAATCAATACCATGGGTTGAAAAAATCTGTCTTTCTAGTTTTATTTATATTCTTTAGACACTTTTGTCCAGATATACACAACTTGTTGATAACAGTTATGAATACATGAGCATGATGTTTACAATAACTTTTATGTATGATATATATGTCTGTATCTACATGCATGTAAGGTAGCTAGTTAAATGTAAACTATGGCAACATCAGACAAATTTGGTCGGGCAAAAGCTGCTTCGGTCCAGCATTTTTGGGGAAGTTGGTGGACCTTATGTCCACCATTCTTTGGAAAGATTTTGTGAAGACTGAGCTGGGTTCAGAATTTTTTAGAAAAACAATCGAATTAAAATTAAATCTTTCACTTGCTCCCTCCTTTTTGCATGCAGCAACCACAGCAAACAGCAGGAGCAAGTGAAAGATTTAATTTTAATTAGATTGTTAGAAAAAGAACTAATACAAATGCACTATGGTAAAAATTTATTTCGAGTGCATGCAAGAATCAATTGGAAATTTTAGGACAGTGTTAATCATTATAATAATCTGTATGATTATTCAGTTGTGTGCTGTCTACGTATCTCCTATATTTTCTCTGTGTCACATGTTCCAAAAATTTCAGTTTTTGTTTCACATTGGGGGGATATTTATACCCCGACCTCGAAGAAGAAGTGGTATACTGTTTTACCGATGTCCTTTCATTTATTGGTCAATAACAAAAATTTCTGTCTCAGTTAAATGTCGTAGCATTTCATGTGTTTCCTATTCAGTTTAGAGTTTTTGTTCATATTAACATGAAAAAAAGACCAGTTAAGGCCCTTATGACATTATACATGTCTTTTATTCTTATATAATATATTAATTACAGGGACATGGATGGCAGTCTAAAGGAAAGGTCGTGAATATTTCATTTCCATTTAAAAAGGAAGAGGGTGAGTGACTATGTCAGCTTTATGACAATAATTTTTTTATTTATGTGTTGTATTTGTTTTTAAATACTATGTTATTTTCACCTTAATTTGGGCAATTAATGTAGTTAGTCTTCTATTGATCATGTGGTCTGCCAACACCAAGGTTGCTGGTTCGAGTCTCACTACTTGCAAGGTGCACAGCCACTAGACTCCAAACTTAATTGACAAGGATTGCCATACTGTGAGCGTTCCAAGTGCTCTACCCACAGATCAGCCCAGTGCGTCCTTGGGTGGTGGATAGGGGAGACCTTCTTGTTTGGGGGTTGTCAGGTCATAATACAAAAAGCCTGGCCGCTGACCATAGTGGGTGATGTGTTTAGATAGCGTCAAGCTTCTTGCACAATACAGATACCTTTTGTAGATTTTGAAAAGGCTCATTGTAGTCACAACAAAAGGCTAAATTCTTTGCCCCTACCCAATACGCCATACAATTCCAGTGGCAGTCAAAATTTTGATCCCTATGTCATACCCCTTTTTTCCCATTGATTTATTGTGTGTTAATTTGTTCTTGTCCTGAATATAGCTGAAATACTGCTAGCTAGACGTAAAGCAAAAATCCAAACAATCATCAATCTTAATGTGTTTCTTTCACTGGCTTGAAACTTAAAAAAAGTCTGTATGATGGATAAAATACATGTGAAGTTAGAGGTTGAGATCTTATATATTATTTGCCACTTCAATATAAATTTCCAAGCATGAACAAACTATATATTAAATTGAATGTAAAACTAAATTTCAATGGGTAAAATCCAGGTAAATTGAGTTTTGGGGGTAGAAGCTGTAGGCATTAATGCCTGTTTATCTTAAGTCTTTCCGATTTATATTTTACTGAAAACATCACTCCAGTCCATGTTTGTTAATTTTTCAGGCTCCTTTTCAAAAGATAGCATACAGAATCATCCAGCACTACAATGCCTTTGCGATAAAATCGATTTGAAACACTCGTGCGGATATGTTTCATTGCTTAATACTGGTGTATCATCAAAGACTGTTTGGAGGGAGGAGTCTGATGATGAATATGAGGATGACCTTAGTTATATTGAAATTGGTGCTAAGGGAGATAATTCAAGTCTTTCCAGTGTTGACAACTCTTTAAAACAAGGTGGAGAAAATTCTCCATCCCATCCCTTCAATGGTGTAAAGGACCAAGCTTTAGCCGACATGCTAGCGTCAGAGTTAGATATGTTGGATTCTGATTCATCACAAAAATCAAATGATATTGATGTGAAAAATGTAAAACAAAACATGTCATTGGATTTAAAATGTGATCTGAATTCGAATTCCAGGAAAAAGTCATGTGATTATTTTACAAGACCAGATGATTGGGTACTATTAGATTGTTTCTTCGGCATTCCTCTTTTTGATTCTAGTCTCAACAAAGAAGTATGTGCTAAAATTGTTTCAGAAGGGATTTTTCAAAATGAAAGGTAAGTGAAATTTCAGCTCATGGTCAAGAATTGTGGGGTAGAGAGCATCATTCTTCACCTTGCTTGTGGCTAAACAATTTTTATTCTTTGGTATTTTTTACTCCCACTTTATGTGAAATATTAGCAATTTAATAATAACACTTTTTAAAAGGTGCAAGAGAATATAACAAATTTCCTTTTCTTTCTTTTTTCTAATTAATTGATTATGGAACTTTACTATCGATTATCTGAATCAGATAATATTAACTGATTAATATTCAATTATAAGGTTTAATTATTGACTTAACACTACTTGCCCTTTCAACTGACAATAATATTTTTTTTTTTCTTTTTTAGTTTGGACAAGTTGTTACATTCCAGTAGAAAGTTGACGCTGATGTTGTTAGATTTTATATCAGAATGTCAGGTACGGTACTTTACAAAGGGAGAGAACTTTGAACACAAATCTGACAGTATTGTAGAGGAACAAGGATATTTGCTTACAACAGGTTTTCATGACTTGTTATTAAGATTTAAGATTTTATTAAAATATGTGAATTATTATAAAATTTAACCACTATTTTATTACATAACATTAATGTCTCTTGTGAGGATCTGGAAAAACAGCACAAAACTATTTTTAGGGCTATAATTAAAAGAAGGGTATATTAAAATATTTACACAATAGGGAATTATACTGATGTAGATTCCACACAATCTGGACTGCCCAAGGGGTGTGGCATGGACCAGGAATATTGATATAGACTGAGTATTAGGCGAAGTCTTCATGAACCTTCTCAAAAGTTGTATATTCTGAATTGAGAATGTCAAACTAAACAAAATTTGGCATAAATCAAACAGGTGTCTTTTGTAATGTATTTTTATGTGATTTTCATCACCACAAAACAATTAACAAAACTACCATAGCTAAAAATAGAAGTGTTTTTGAAAGCTATCCGTCATTTTTTACCTGGCCTGTCAACACTGAGGTTGGGGGTTGAACTTTACTGCAAGAAAGATTTCGTAAGGTCATGGGTTTTCACAAGGTACACGGGCTTCCTCCCTCAGTAAAAAACTGGACACCATGATATAGTTGATAAATTGCTAAACAAAAACCAAACAAACATGCAATTTATAACTAGGGTGCAATTGTAAAATATTTTGACAGCTAATATAATTTAGATACAGAAAATCTGACTAAGACAAAAATGTTCTAAGTATTAAGATCTACCTAAATATACTATTTATTTATGCCAAAATATCCGACAACTCCTTATATTAAGCTATTGCCCTCTTTGGTGAAATTTTACATGTTCGTGGGTCCTTAAATTCGTGTACTGACGGTTTCCGAAAAGGCAAAAAGTGAGGTAGCGATCAAAATAAATGATTACAGCAGAATCATGTTCACTGTTTATAATAAACATCAACATATAAAGAAGACAAAAAAGTTTTCATTACATGATGTTGTTAACGCGCGTGGTAACGAATGTAAAATTAACAACACGGAAATCAATAGCTAATTATAAACACGGTAATGTATTAATTGATTGATTAATTGCAATAAAAAGTACTTTGAGTCTATTTAATTCTCTAATTGTTATCTACAGAAAGCATTCCTAGCCGAAGGGCATTTGTCACTTCATGTGTTGAGTAGCAATAAATACAAAGGTGTTATTTAATGTCATTTGTGCAACGATCGGTATTATCACAACATCCATTTGATATAGCGTGTCATTGATATGCACTAATAAAGATAAAGTACAGCTTATCTTTTAAATATTTTATTTGTTATTTTAACTCATGTTCAAAGGAGCAACCGAACTCATAATTCCGATAATAATTTGTTACTTTTTAACATCGAAAATGAACACCTCATATATCCCCACCTTGACCGGAAGTCGATGTTTCTTCGTACGCTTTACAATTAAATAATACCTACATTTAATAAAAACACAATTCGAACATGAAACCTGTAACAAAATCATTAAGATGGATTTTGAGCTGAACTTTAGTAATGGATCGAACCACAAAATCATATATTACATTTACAAATAAATGTCCGATCTCGGACATTTTCAGATCGTTGTTCCCAAGTTCCCATCTGTTAATGAAGTTTTATTCTTCGTTGGATTTTTAATTTCGTGGTCTGAGGCCTCCACGAAAACCACGGAAATTGATACCACACGAATAAAAAGTATTTCACAGTAGCTCGATGATGGTCTTCAAGATAAGTGATAACAGGCTTAGGAGCTTCAGTTTGCATAATAATGAGATTTTACCTTTTTTTTTCTTTTAACAGGCAGGGATTGACCTTGCACAGGATACTGTCACTCCACCACAAGGAGAACATTCCACACCATTTCCTACCAGATGTTTGCTATTTAATAATGGGCAAATTAACATTTGCAGTGAAAGATGACACACGAGCACTGGGAAGGGATGAAGATTCATTTCATATGAAGTCAACTGCATTTAGACCTGTTGCTTATGTCTTGATTTTTACATTCCATTTGTGTTCAAACCAGCAGAAATGTGAAACAACCCCTTTACAGAACTTGTCTGGAGCCAAAATCTGCTTTAAGATTGGGAATCACCTAGTAGATATTTTGCTTAATGCTTTGTAAACATTTATTTATATAACCCATAAAACAATATTATTATGTCATTCATTGTCTGTGGTCCCATCTGTCTGGTCTATTCAATTCCTGAAATTTTGTGCACAACTATTTACCTGCATATTTTGGAATTGTATTTTTTGGGGACAAAACTCTGATCAAATTCAAATTATTTTTTTTTAAATAAAATCTTGTTCTGCATGTACATGTACATGGCTGTTGATAACCTCAAAACTTTGTATCATTCTTATTTTGTACAAAACAGGGTTCCAGTTGTAATTTGAAGGTAATAAATGTAAAATATTATAAAACACTAGAAAATACAGATACTTTATTTTTCAATAATTCACACATGTGCAGTCTTACAAAATGTGTCTTTTACATGCAAGCAGTATGACATTCAAAAACATGTCCCACAACATAAATATATTGTTCGTACCCCCGAATTTCTAGTGCGTTCAGCCTCCAGAAGACATTTTTTTTTTGGAATAGCCCTTATTACTAGACTAGTTTTAAGAAATGCCCTTATGCAGGGTAACTAACAGTGATTGCAGCTAAGCCCCAAGTAAGGTTTGCAATCAAAACTGCAAGTTAATCTTAGGTTAATAGGAAAAGCTACATGTACTTAGACCACTGTGAATCCAGACCCATCAGTTTTGATGATTGGCTTTTTATATTATTCAGCAGACTATACAAAAAGTTTTAAAACAATAACTTTGCCAAGTTAAAAAAAAATTCAGTGTTGATATGACACTAAAAATAAAAATTATTGCACAAGTGCCTGAATTACTTTAGGTTTTGATAGATTTCTATTGAAAATATCTTAATAAGTTTTAACCAAAGACAACTAGTGTCTATACTTCTCAATTGAATTCGGTCATTGATAGTGAAAATTTATTTAAAAATTCATATCTTGATTAACTTAAGTTACAATTGTTTTACCAATATTCTCCAAATGTACAATTTACTCAATATATCATTGATCAAATTAACTTGGTTGCACACTGGCCATTTTATTTAACACAGATTATAATCTACACTCAAGTTTTCAATGTGTATTGACAATTTTTTCACAGAATTCTGTCACAAAAAGAGGTTAAAAAAAAGAATCTTGTAAATAGATGTTAATGCAAATAGCCTTTCACAAGAATAAGCTCTTTTGTTTAATCTACTCCAATAAGTTAATACATGTACTTAGCTTCAACATTATTTATTTGAATGCAGCATTGTACATGATGAAGATTTTAATTTCTCTATATTGGAAATGTTATTAAAGGCATTAAATCTGCAACTGATGGTTTATACTTTACCTCACCTTAGTAGACATATCACATGAAGACTGGATATTCCACTTTATAAACTAAAAAAAAGTTCTCAGTGTTTCCTAAAATAAGCATTTTACATGTATGCACAGAATATAGTTTTCCAGACCAGGTCTGTTGTTATCACTTGTACATTTCAACAGTATTTACAAGTCATCTTCAAATTAAGTGCAGTTTGTCTGATCTTAGCAGACTTTCTAACCAGGTTGTATAGCAAAAATAATACCTGTAAAAAATGTGCTATGTCTTCACAGTGTGTTTGTTTTTTACAATGGAAAAATGAACACTAACATTTTAATGTTATTAATCTGCTGCCATTTTCTTTGTTAATTTGATGTAAGGTTAATATATATTTTAACGTTGTTATCTTTATTGTTCATGAATAAACTATTTATTTAAATGAATAAATAAAATAGATATTGTTACATAGTTATTATTTCCAGATTGATTTAGCAACACCAATCAACAATCATTACAGAACACTACCTTATTTCTAACTAGACATATATTTTTTACCCAATTTTTAAAGTGATAGGTGATGAAAGACATAATACAGTACCTGTGGTACTAGAGTAATTAGGTGGATACTTAATAAACATTTTTTCCTTTTGTGAAAAACTTGAGAAAAAAGCAAGAAACACCAAAGAGGCAATCAACTAGGGATGTCCAAAAACACTAATGCAAAACCATGAGACTCACAACAACAAACATAAAACAAACAAAATTCAGTGACAAAAAAATACAAATTGAGAATAAATGCAGTATAACAGTCCATAGTGTTTTATGAAAATTAAGTTATCTACATGTACTAGTATATCTAGCTGTTGCATGTACATGTATTTTACAGCAGTTGAAACATAATTTAGCTAAATAGCAGTCTACATGTATGTAAATAAATATATTTCATCTTATTGGTTATAACTAATTATTGTTAGAAGTCGGAAAAAGAAATCTTGACTTGATCTTATTATATTTTGAAAAATACATGTCTATAAATACATGTAGATCTCGGTAATGGTCAGTTTCTTATAAACAAAAGCAATGCTGCATAACTGTAAATTATGCAATTCACTTGATTAATTGTTAAAGGTATAAATAGTGTACATTTTTTACACATCAACTTTGTTTGGAAACTATTTGCTCACACAAAAAAAGTAAATTTAGAATAAAACGTCAGAAATTGAATGCTGTCAAGAAAATTAAAGCCAAACATAACAGTATTAAATACATATTCAATCAATTTTATATTCACTACATTAATCCTTAATCTTTATTTTACATTGGTGACCACTTCCATACCAAAATATTACATGTATCTTATAGCTTAAAAGGCTTAACCTTTTTCGAAGTGGGGGACTTCTAAAAATCAGTGGCAAGCTCTTAGCAACGTGTAAATATGAAAATGGCCCTTGACAGTAATAATTTTGATATTGTCTGTTTGCAGTAATCTACATGTACATGTAAGTTAAAAGCAGGAACTTAACTGGAAGATTCAAGGGCAGTATTTGCATCATTATTCCTGACGCAATGTGGTGGGAACAACAAATCTGAGGCTTTCAAGGGCACATATTAGTCATCGAAGGCAATGAAGAAGACTTTTATTGTATGTTAAACTGTCCTTTTTTATATTGGACTAACTTTGAAACACAAAAATTGTAGCGGACCATCCAATTGAAATTAGTTTTTTTTTCAACAGGTGAAATGGTTTCAGATAAGAAGTCTCTTTCAGTATTTTTTTTCCACTGGTTTCTCGTTGTAAATCAAACTTTGTAAATGTCAATTCAGTAAACAGTTTGGCTTCAAGCTGCTTTGCAGTTTCTATTTGATATTTTTAACCAGGTTTTCAACAATGGATATTAGATTGGGGTATGGTGGGTGAGCGGCATGAAACAGAGGGTTTCAGGTCTAGAACTTCAGCTTGGATTAACCAATCTTGCTGAAACTTTGGATATAGCAAGCTTGCATGAAAACCTAGCTTGGGATTGGATTTGGGGCCAGTCTGATCAAGGTCACTGTTACAAAGGATATAAAAACAGTTTCTGGTCAATAACCAGTTCAGATAAACCAATCTTTCTGAAACTTTGATATAGCAGGCTTGCATGAAGGCATAGCTTGGGATTTAATTTGGGGCCAGTCAGGTCAAGGTTACCAAAAATAGAAAAGCAGTTTATGCTTAGTAATTTATGTAAAAATGGAGATATTTTGCTGAAATTTTGTTTGTAAGTGGTTTATGTGCAAACTTGGCTTGGATTAGATTAGGGCCAGTCCGATCAAGGTCACTGCTACTAAAAATAGAAAAACAGTTTCCACTCAATTACAACCATATTACTGCTGCCTTTCTAGTCTACTACTAAAACTAATTGTTAAATCGCTGAAAACCCGGGGTATTGGCATGGCCACGTTTCTTGTTTTTTGTTGTTGAAAGTTTGTAGTTATTTTTCATCAATATCAAATGGAGTGCAAACCTGTCATTCCCTTCTGTGATGCTAGTAAGGAACTTTATATAAACTTTCCCTAAATAAAACAATGCTGGCAGAAAAATGCATTTGATAAGTGTTAATTTAGTTTATTTTCCATGTATACACCTAAACATACAACAGAGTGTCACAGGTTAGTCAGTATCGTTTTCACTTGATACTGCATTTTGTTTTTTATGCATGTGTCTTAAATGTGACCTTAACCCAGAATCGTCAATAAATGTTTTCTTACAGAAACCACATTCATAAGGTTTTTCACCAGTGTGACGCCTCAAATGTACAGTTAGATAGGCATTCCTTCTAAAACCTTCCCCACATTCACTACAGGTGTATGGTAGTTCTCCAGTGTGTTGTCGAGAATGTTGTGTTAACGTGCTTTGATTTCTAAATCCAACACCACATGCTTCACATAAATATGGTGTCTCTCCCGTATGTATTCTACAATGTATGATGTAACTGTCTTTTCGACTGAATTTTTTATCACAATAACTACAATTGTACAGTTTTTCAGCGCTGTGAGTAGCTGCATGTGACTTCAAGTTCCAATGTGTTGTAAAAGCCTTATGACAGTGTTTACATTTGAATGGCCGTTCACCCGTATGTGTTTGCATGTGTCTGGAGAGACAGTCACTTCTTGTAAATGATTTGTTACAAACTTCACATATATGGTCAGCATCTCCTGTATGACGTTTGGTATGTGTATACAAGTTGTCTTTCCTGTTAAAAGATTTACCACAAGTTTCACATTTAAATGGTTTTTCACCAGTGTGCTTCAAAATGTGCTGTTCTAATTTGCGTTTTGATTCTAAATTTTCATTGCATATTGTACAAATGTACGATTTCCTCCTATTTCTTCTTAAAATATTTCTTATTTCACTGTTAGATAAGCATTGTTTTGATTCAGTTGTTGGCTCTTCATTTTCTAATTCATGTTCAGGTCTGTCTGATAAAGTACCATTCTGAAGTTTTTCTTTGGAAACCTTGCCCATTTGGTTCAATTCCTCCTCTACTGCACCAATAATATACATTTCCTCTTCAGTTTCAATACAGATGTTTGTATCCTGGTGAGTCATACCATTATTTTTATAATGTTCAGTGTTTATCGTGTTTTCTCCGATTAATGAATTTTGAGAAATCTCTCCCTCCTGCAGCATGTTCATCTGTGGTCTCTGCATATACTCAGTGATTTGTATGTGTACACATACATGTATCAGACAAACTCTTCCCTTTACTGTGTCAGCTCCAAGTCTGTGTCTTCAACGATACACAGAGGTGTATGTCTTACAGGATTTTGCTTTCCTTTATCATCACAGTAACATTCAGAAGATTGCAATTTTCAATCTGAAATATTAATTCAAAATGGAACTGCGTGTAGTTTCAACAAATAAGATAAACCATTGGTTATAATTTTTTTGTGTCATTATTTATATTAATGAACTGTGTTCTTCATATTTTGTGCAAAACAGTTGAACCAATACAGAGGTTTTTTTTCTTGTTACCAAATTCATGTTTTAATTATATGCGAGCAAAGCGAAGCTCACTAATGTACATGCCAAATTGCACAAGACCCAAAATATGATCATTGAAACAGTCTTTGCAAAGAATTTATGAATAAAGGCCATTTGGGGCTACAACATGAAGGAACTTACAGGCCCAAAGACAGATTTGAAGGCTCAAAAAATTGTGAAATTTGATAAAAAGCAAATAAAGTTATTATTAATTTATTTTTATTAAAAACAGTGTCCAGCACGAAAATACACAAATTTATATTAAGTAAACATCGATTGAATGGTCAATTAATAAAAATGGTTTATCGATTGCACAACACAACTCTGGCGTTTTTCATGTTAAAGTTATTAGGTCCGAGTGAGTAATTATAAATTACACGCCACTCGGGCGTTCTTTCTGTTGATGTTTAGAGGCCCAAATCAGGTTTTACACGTCTCCGGCCTCGGGCGTGTGGCTTCTTTCGCACACTGTTGAAAAAAAAACCTTGGCTACTCTGAATGCATTGGGAATTTACGAAAATATGGGGTCTCGCATTAACGACATACGGTATTTTCGCTTTTAATTTTACAAACGGCTTTATAAAATTAAAGTGCTTATTTTTGAAATTACTACAAAATGCCACACAAATTTTTTTTCCATCTGAAACGCTGTATTTAAAAATTGAGTTTTGTGACGTAACCAACACATTATACATCGCGTCATCAATGCAATGTAGAGGCACTGTTAGGGGGATCTGAAGTAACGACATGAACAATGTGTGATGCTCGCATTTTAGGCTGCGCCTACATTCATATTATTAACAATGATGATGACATGATTTACTTGTACATTTCCATATAATGCTTTACACAGTCCTTTGAGTAAAATTCATGGGCCGCGCTGGGCTTCGCCAATGTCGCCAATTGCGATTTTTTTTTCATTTGGCGACAAAATATTGCGTCTGGCGATTTTTTTGGCGCCAAGGTTTTATAGTGTTAAACGATGCATGCATGTTTTAAATTTATCGGTAATCGGCGATTGCATCATTAAAGATCCTTTGTCGGCTTCTATGGTCGTAAATACACATGTATTGTGTAGTATCCAGTGACACGTGTGTTATTTGGAGTTATTAAACGGAAATCGGCAATAAATGAATCAACAAAGTTGTCAGATGAAAAGCAGCTTTACCTGCATCACATTTGAGATGTGTAATAAAAGAATTGATGCTCCCGCTGTTAATTAATTTATAATAATAACAAAACAAACATATTTTTGTAATTTATTTTTTTTTTATAATGTAATTAATAAAATACAGGTACGAAAACTGACGTCGTTGTTGAGTGATTTCCGGACCGGATGTCCGTCTTCATTTCATAATTAGAAAACTCGTACACATGCGTAGTTCTATTTTCAGTATTTCCGGTCTTATGTTCATTCACGGGAATAGATGTTTCTATTAAATTACTGTAAAATTTTGGTTTTCTGCCAACAAGAAATCACTCACACATCTTTTCATGATTAAAATACAATAAGTGTACGGGCTGCTTGAGACCAAACTTTTGAAAAATTAAATAAGAGTCCGGCAAACTTGGATTTCGTCCGACGTTACAGAATATGTCACACATAATGTTAAACAATTTCGCCATGTCGTATAGTGATCTCGTGATTTCTACGATGGCGACACTTTTACAAAACTGGCGACGGAAAATTGCAGTTGGCGATTTTTTTGGCGCCAGCTTTTTAGAAGCCAGAGCAGCCCCTGAGTAAATATAAAACTACGGTAGCTCAAATCAGATCAAGATGCATATCATAAATTATCTTGGCATGGACACTTTTGTTTAAATATCTTTGAAATGTACACTACAATAAAATATATTTATGCATATACAATACAGTGAATATATAACGACTCGCCCCACTCTCGAGTCGCCCCATCACGAGTCGCCCCATATTAATAACGAGTCGCCCCACATGTAATAACGAGTCGCCCCACTCAATAACGACTCGCCCCACATATGAAACATATGTAAAAATATATAATTTATAATAGAAATTTATATATGTAATACTTTATAATATAAATAAATACATTGAAAGTATAATTTTTTTAATTTGGGTATATTGTACTGCTCGGTTTATTAATTAATCGCAATTGTACTCTAAATGTAAAAGTATTAAATGCTGCCTGTAAATTTAAGTGTAGAATACTGTTAATCTTACATACTATTGTAAAACAGTTTTCTAAAAGTTTAAAAAGGTTGTCTTATTGTTTAAAAATTTCTAACGTGCTTGCTTATTCAAACTACTAGTCTTTTTAAAATTAAATCAATGAATTTTATTTTTTCCTTTCTTCCTCACCCTTTTTCCTTTCCCCCTCCCCGTTGCTCCTTCCTCCCTCCCCTTCTCTCCCTGTCTCCCACTACCCTGTCCGCCCTCTCATACAAGACTTCTACAAGACTACGTTTTGTTATTGTTAAAAACTTTATTATGGTAACATTCTCGTAATAAATATTAGGTTTTACACCGTTTTGAAAGTGAATGTACATGCTACGAATAATCTTGTTCAAAAACCAATATCTGTAGCATATGCCAATCTCAGACAATTTTGACATTAAAGACAATTAATTACTTCATTATAATATTAACTACATTGATTAACTTTTCATCCTTTAAAACTGCTAATCCCATCAAAGTTAATCGCGATTGTAAACAAGCAAACATTCAATTATAATTATCACAATTAATTAAAGAAGTGAACACGAGTTCACTTTAATCTCAAGAGATACACCGCCAATTAAAACACCTAGCAATAAAATGTATGCAAATTAAAAAATTTATATACTATAAATTTAATTAAATATATTTTAAAATATTAAAGTTGTAAACTTATATTATATATTTTACATATGTGGGTCGAGTCGTTATCGAGTGGGGCGACTCGTTATTACATGTGGGGCGACTCGTTATTAATATGGGGCGACTCGTGATGGGGCGACTCGAGAGTGGGGCGAGTCGTTACGATACCAATACAGTATGGCAAGAAATCAGTCCACACACACATATATAATATATATTTGAGCAAAAGTGGACAGATGATTATAACACATAACTAAGTTATTGGTGTACACTAATATCTATTAAAAATCTTTTCAGAAATTGTTACAGAACCATATTATCGAAGATATACCCACTTATAGCGAACATCTTTTTTCTATTCAAAATTCCGGAAGTTGTAATTATAACAGGATGTTTCATCCCATAACCAGAACGGACCATAACCATAACGGACCATTACCAAATCGGACCATTACCAAATCGGACCATAACCAAAACGGACCACCGTAAATATAAAATAGTCTATACAACTATTATCAACAAATAATAATTTAAAAATAATATAATAGACAAATAATTACTTACTATAATGTATGTTATTTTAATTACCATTAATTAAGAAAAATAATAACCATTATTTCAAAGTTTACAATGATGATTCGAACATCAGTCAGAACGATAATTTTAATTAGTTTAGGGGATTTAAGAAGGATGATTTGATTGGCTATCGCATTTCCGTTGGGGGGAAAAGGCACGTGCTAGGTATTTTCATTCATAAATTTCTCACGAGAGTGCAATATGGTTTTTTATTGAGTAGAATGATTTACCAGAGTACATTAAGTCCAGTAAACTCAGACTGTTCGCTGACGACAGCATTATATACAAGCCTATCAGGTCTCAAAAAGACTGTGATAGCCTCCAGGAAGATCTTAATGCTGCCGCTCAGTGGGAAAAAGACTGGCTGATGGCTTTCCATCCAGACAAATGCACAGTCCTTACCATATCAAATAAGAAAAAACCAATACAGCAAAAATACACACTCCATGACCACACTTTAGAAACTGTCTCTTCGGCTAAATATCTTGGAATTACACTGCAATCAGACCTCAAATGGAATCAGCACATCAACAGTATAACTGCAAACGCAAGCAAAAGTCTCGGATTTCTAAAACGTAATTTAAAAACTTCAAATACAAACATTAAATCACAGGCATACCAAGCACTTGTCCGACCGAAACTAGAGTACGCTAGCTCCGTCTGGGACCCTCACACTGCTGATCAGCAGAATAAACTTGAGATGGTACAGAGGCGGGCAGCTAGGTATATGCCTGTAACCGTTACCATAACACAAGCAGTGTAACAGACATGCTTCAAACTCTTAACTGGCAACCTCTTCAACAAAGTAGGCTCAAAACTAAACTGGTAATGTTTTATAAAATCATCCATCAATTAGTAGCCGTACCAACAACAATTCTCATACCAACAGATACAAGAACACGTCAAAACCACCCTCATACTTTTAAACACATACAAACTTCAAAAGACTCATATAAATATTCATTTTTCCCAAATACAGTTATATATTGGAATGCATTACCACCAATAATTGCATTATCACCCACAGTAGTCACCTTCAGAGAACAGCTAACACCTGCTGTTCTCTGCCAACTTACAGTATAACCTACCTGTCATAACATGTACATAGTTTTATCTTAAAGATACTTAAAATTTATTAAAAAATTACACAAAAGATAATAAACTAAAAAATATATTTATTTATTGATTTATTTGGCAAATTGTAAATATGTTGTCAAAATGATAGATTTAATTCTATCATAACGATCTAAATTATTTTACCCA
This sequence comes from Limnoperna fortunei, assembly GCA_944474755.1. Taxonomy (NCBI): domain Eukaryota; kingdom Metazoa; phylum Mollusca; class Bivalvia; order Mytilida; family Modiolidae; genus Limnoperna; species Limnoperna fortunei. Next base: position 82,810,356 of record OX104111.1, on the reverse strand, counting down.
CGCATGCAACTGTTAGTAATCATCACAAATTGATGGATAACAGGATAACTAAAGAAGAAGAAGTAGAATGAGTGTTTTACAAACCAATATGATAGGAAATGGAAGGTCACGTGTATTGGTTTAGGCCAATAGGAAAAAGGCAAACATATATATAATGTAATAAAATTTGTTATTCAATCATCGTAAAATTAAATTTTATTCATGATTAATAATGAGTTCTCATACCCATCCACGAAACCCCTAGTGAAGTCCGGCTTCATGGCGGTCTAAGTATTTAGACAGTAAAGTTATGTCTCTTGTACTACTAGATTATAAAAATTACGAGATCGATGTCATGTAAACTTTGCAGGCTAAAAACTCGGGCAAGCATGAAAGGGCAGTTGGCATGATAAAAAAGGGGGAAAGTTAAGTCAAAGATCTGCAGTTATCACGAAAATAAGAATTCGTTCAGGAACATACTAGTCTCAGATTGGTACAAGGACAAAATAAATACTAGTACTAAACAAAAAGGTGTAATTAAGATCTAATTAAGTTAAATGAATTAACCGTTTTATGCAATCAGGGACAGTCTATACTATAGTTAGTATAGACTTTCCCTGATGCAATGCAGGGAGATGGAGTCAGATAAGCTGGTTGAGCAAAAATCAACAGTTCAGAATTTAACTGAAGCTGAAAAACTTAATTGCAACACTTTATTGAAATTAGTATAATAACAACTTATCTCAACATAGCAGCCCTCTGAGGGCATGCAACGGCAGAGAGTGGTTATCAAGTTGATTGTTCTCTGTATATAGAGAAGAAGAAAAGAAGAATAACAATGACATATTCTAGCGAAAACAAAAATGGTTCTAACAAACTGTAGGCAGTTATGACAAGAAGGAAATATTTGTGAACGAATGTGGCAAAAATGCGTTACACTCAGGTTCAATTAAGAGAAAAAGAGAAAACTTACACAAGTTGCGAAATGTCACATTTCATACAAATTTTTAAAAGTTTTTTGTTAAAGCTTAAAAACTTTCTCGTCAAAAATGTCTCGGTCATAAGGTATTTTTAAAGCAAGTTTCTGGCTCCCAGAGATCGATTTCAATTAAATGTAGCGCTAGTCCGAGAATCCTCTGCCGTACAACGCTTTTTTTCTATATATCTATAAAGAAGCGAATTATATATAGTTAAACTAGAGGAAAATGTTTGTTAACATCTGGACACGATGAAATTTGCCACTTAGATCCCTGTCACAAAATCCGCTGTTTTGCTTATGGAGAGCTCTCTGACGTCCCACGCAAAAAAAGCGTTGGATGGCAGAGGATTCTCGGACTAGTGTAACGCTTGCAGACAAGATATAATTCTGCAAAAACGTTTTGTTTACGTTATTTCTATCGTGAGTACAAAAAATACTTTTGTTAAACTGGGAAGCCAAAGTTCAGCCCGAAACGAATGACCCTCGTGAACCACTTTCATAAAAAAGAGAAGGCTTTTTCATGGGCGTATAAGCTAGTTTCCATGACGATTATATCAATATTTTATCAAGTCTACTTAAATTAAAATTTAAAGGACGGAATAAAACAGGTACACAATAATTGCACAATAAGTCAATATCGCGATCTATTTAATATTTTTCTTGTATGAATATCGTGATGTTTTCAAAAAGCCCTTGAAATAGATTTTTTTCTATAGTGGGTCTGTAATTAAGAACAACGCGTGTGGTGATTTTTATAATTACAGAAAGAATAAATACATCACATTGAAGGTAAATCGATGGAATTTTTTGCTAGTACTCGACAACTCCTCAAGTGGAGACTTGTCCCTTCCTGTAAAAAAAACTAAAGATCTTGACCGAATGTTCCGTCCAAGCTCATTTGAAGCAAACAAGTTATGCATGCTTCTTACACGGTGTAGTCCCAACATATTTCGACGCAGATGCAATCGCTATAGATCTTTAATATTGAAACAGAATTGGCAGTCTTGAATTTCGAATAATATTATGTAATAAAGTTAATTGCAAATTGCAAATTAAAAAATCATAAAATGTGCCTCGACAAGGATAATCCCGTGTAATCGCAATATATTAGCAGTACATATCGAAATCTACCTAAATTAGATATTATTATTAAATATTATTATTATTATTACGTTAGCGTTTTCGACATGCAATACGTAAGGCGTGTTGCGTGTATTAGGTCAGTTGTATTAAGTTCTTCGAAAATCAACACTTTCTTAATCCTAAAACAGTCGTGGCTATTGTAACAACCTTTACAGTGTAAATTTATATAATCGAGTCAACCAGACAATACTTATACAATAGTTGCTTATAAAGCGGTCATGATATCTTGACTGTACAAGGGAGAGTGGTATTGCCTGAAACATTGATAATGCCCGAGCCAAAATCAAATGCAAAAGCAACTATTATATTTATTTCAATGAAGAATTAAGAAACAACGTGTTTAAGAAATACTTAATTTGTAGCTGCTTGCTGTATGATTTGAATTCTCATAATATATCATTGTTTGGCATTTTCAGGCAATTAACTTTATGACATTTTTTCCTCATATATCATTTAGGTTGTATACATGTACATATATTTGTTTATAAATTAAAAAGAAAGTTTTATGTTGCTTGTTACTGGAGAGGGCATTACCACGACGTGATAACGCCCCGATTGCCGCGTGATAGTGCCCTCATAAAATTACTGCAGATTAATTAAAGCCAGATGACAATGTTTTATCCAATTGAAGCCAACATAATTTTACTGAAATAAAATTAGTTATTTACATATTGAAATTTCACATGGAATCATGATTTAGAACGAAAAATTTCAACAATTATGTGTGTTGTGTAAGGAACTATTTGCACTTGTATGTTGCAAAAGTAAACGCTATGTTTTGTAACAGGCAGTGGTTTATACAAGATATTTGACTTGTTCTATTCATTTTTAATAACGAAATAACAAATGCATCGTGTCCCTGTTAGATAAGCAGGTAGATAATGAAGGTGGTTGGAAATAACATAAATGATATCTAAACTACAATAGAAAATCACTCGAAACACCAGTCTTTACAAATTTGCTCAATTTATTTTGAATTTTAATATTTTATTTCCACTTTTTCTTCGGGCGGTAATTACCCCAATATGGCGCTTCGTACGAGGTTGAAGTCCAAAATATAATAGAAACTGCTTTCTAAAGGGCTATTCTATCATATTTTGTCATTTATCGTGAATAGAAAGTTTTAAAATACAAGAAAAATTCAATTGTCGGGTGTTAAATTCGAGTTCGTCAGTGCATAAAATCATCAATAATCCGAATACCGCCCTTTACAATTGTGAATAGAAAATAAAATCCGTTCACTAAATATTCACCGAGATGTCTTTTTAAGAGAGAAGGTAGAATTTTAAAGTTAATTTCATATCCGTCATATACAAACAGCCAAAGGTATGTTAAACTACTGACTGATGTGGAGTTATATACAATTCTTAAAGGTTGGTGTCATTATGTGTATTCCATAAACAGGTTTATTTAAGTTGATCAGTTTTACATTAGAAAATTAGATATCAATTTATATATTGTTGATTTACGAAACGACGCAAAAAGTTACTTTAATGCAAATTATATTATTAATCTGTGTTTGCCGCGATATTTTATATTATAGTTTTAATGTTTTTGTAAACATAGTTTTAATGTTAAAAACATTTACATTGTTGATTTAAAATATAAAATTAAGGAGTACATGTAAAGCCGTTGTTATTAATATTTATTTACCTAAAATTAATTTTTGCATTTTATAATCATGAAAATAACATATTAAGCTGACACTGAATTATTTACATCGCACATAAATTTTAATGGACAAAAAAAAATCGTGTGTTGGGATCGGTGAGTAAAAACTTTCACCTTTCAGCTTTAGCTGTTGAAATACCTTATTTAGTACTGCTTGGCAGGTATCCATTACTATTCATCACGAAATCTGAGGGTTTGGTGTGAGTTATTTAGAACATATTAAACAAAGGGTTTCGTGTTCTCTTACCTTTCTTATAAATCTTCGTAATATGATATGGGTATTGATAAGATAGACGTTGCTTGATTGGTTCAACTCGCGTATTTTCAGCCTGAGGTTCATTGGATTTCCCGACAATTATACTTGTTACTTGTTTACCTGATAAAATATAAATATCGACGAAAGTCACTCCATTGTATATAAAATATATATATATATATATATATATATATATATATATACAGCACCCTCAACTTCTGATGGTTTGTTAAATAATTTCTCTTTTGCGTATGACTGGATCAATTCCAGAGAACAGCTTGGTGTACAGAAGCTTCCCTCTTTATACTTAATCCCCTCTAGTTGAAACACATACAGTTTTAATGCTTAATTTTGTGTGATAAGTCCAGAGTTATCTTTTATTAATACTCAATCTAGTTATTTCGATATGAAGTGCCACGCGGTTTCGTTTTATACGGAACTACAGTGTATCTCGGCTGGAATGTTCAAAACGTGAGCACGATATTCTTATTTTTCACGTACTCGACAATTAACGCCATCCGCCTTCTGAATGACTTTTTACGCATTCCTTCTGAAGCAATGATGGAATCATGATATTCTAGTTTCTCCCCAGGACCAAAAAATAGACGCCGTGATATAGCTGAAAAAGTTGCCTTATACACCACTAAAACAACAAACAAACAAACGACGCACGTTCATCGCCCATATTTTTAGCTACGTTTTAAATTTTTCTTTTGGGAATATATTGAACATTATTCATGTTGATAAATAGAGTGTATTTCTAAAGAAATGCATCAATAGAATCTCAACACAAAATGATATTAAAAATTTTCATACTATTGAAACTAAATTAAATACGAAATTAATCAGTGCAATTCCAATCATATGAACCACTATATGAGCTGATCAGTATCGATGAGTTCAATTTTTTTTTTCATTTTAATATTTTATTTAGGAATTAAGTCTCTTGAATTAATTTTAAATATTTTTCTATGTATAGATAATATTGACTTTAGTATTACCCAATCGCGACAAGCCAGACATTTTGTTTGGTACGTTGCGACGCACAACACATCATACAGCGCCATGTCAAATATCTAAAATATTTCTACAAAGTTTTTATTGTATTTCATGAAGGTGATGTACCGCGACATTTGTGAATGAATACCGTGAGTACATGTAATCTGTTCGTTATGCTTCTAAATTAAAAACAACCCATGTGCATCCATCTGTGTAGATATTGATGTTAAAACTTTCATTTCATTTTAAAGCATTGTAATTTAACTGTATTGTGTTTTTTTAACCGTTAATTTTATCTGATTTTTTTCTTTTTTTTTAAATTTGTATTTCCTTATTACATGTATATTTTTAGTGCATCGTATATTATGTGCGACAGTTTGTGAATAAATATTCAATGTTTTACTTTGAAAATATTTAAGCGTTTAATAGATTTTGTTAGTTGATTCGTGTTTTTATTAATTTTATTTATTTATATTCATACTTGAGAATATTTAATATTTACATCTATGGACAATAAATAGTATTATTGTGTTACCATTTCTTTCCAGACTTTTCTATATTCAAGTATTAGAGTAAGATTGGTTAGTTCAACCTATATTATTATATAGCGTCAAATTGTTTTTATAATGTTTTTGGGGGTTTTTGGAGTATGTTCTGTTTTGAATTAAGATTATTCTTTAAGCCGTTTTAACTGGATTAACTGTAAAATGTCCATTATTTTTGTTATTATGTTTATTTTGCACAAATGTTTGCAACAATTTATTTTTAAGAGTGCCAAGAGACATGAAACGCTAAAATATTGAATTTCTTTAAATTGTCTGATGATACTGTCCATGAATAATTTCTTAAAGCAAATTTATCTTTTTCACAACATAAACATATTATAATAACAATTCATTATATTTATTACCAAATATAATACAATTATTTTCTCTTTGCATTTTAAATTTTAAATTTAAACAAAAAAGCAAAAATATGAGGTCAATAGCTTATGGTCAATGAGAAATATTATTCATTGCTCAAGAACATGATACGGTACCCCAAGGATTTATATGATAAGATACCATATAAAACCTTGGGTACCTGTGGGTGTCGCCAAGATTACAGATTCTAAATATATATATTTGAATACATTCTTTTTAAGTTACACGATCCTTAAACTAATTTTATCGTAAATCAAGACTAGTATGATAGATGACCCCAGATGATTATCAAAATAATCGCAATTTTCTTTTTCCGCCAATTCGTCGAAGGAAAAAGTAAATTGCATATTGTAGCAATTCTATACATGGAAGATTTAAAGGTTTTGGATAAAAAAAAAACATATTAAAGTTAGCTTAGCATGATTACATAATTGCAGGAAATTTCAATAGACTAAAATAATCCACAAAATATAATGTGGACTTTCTTGATTGGTAGCCGGGAATTTAAGATGACGTTGATACCGACCATTTCAAAAATATAATTTGTAAGCTACACTCTGCCTTTGGTTTATTTGTCAGGTAATTTATCATATAAATGCACCATTCTCTAGTGCAGACCTTTTATTATTATTATTATTATCCTTCATTAGAGACATACATTCTAATTTCACTGTTACTGCTGATTTTACATTTAGTACCACTCTCTTTAAGATATTGTTTGTCGTTCTAACTTCATTGCTTGAATGTTATTTTTTTTAATAAAATTCTTCCTTTTCGGCGTCGTTCTAGGTACTTTTTCCTTGTACATTTGTTCATACTTTTCTTATTGCAAATGTTGTAATTTATGTTGTTTTGTGTCATCAAAATTTTACCCTCCCGCAGACGTTGTTTTATGTAATTTCAGCGTTTCTCGCTCTTTTTTGCATGTTTGTTGTTTCTCTGATTATGCTGTCTGACGTTGTCGGTGTCGTTTGTAAACCTTCTCTGAAATCACTAGACCAATTAAAGCAGCAAAAGTTGTTCGGAATGTCTTGTCAAGTCGTTTTTTAATGTAATTTTTATCATTGTAAATTTAAAATATTACACCATAGGTGGAAAGACTGTTATTGTTTTTTTTGTTTGTTTGTTTGTCATGGTTTATAAAGTAATACGATTTATAGAATGACACAGTAGAACACGCACAAAAATTCTGTAACTTAATAACTTAAGAAAACAGTGTCTAAACCAAATGTATTCATTACTTTACTTTAATCCTGGCAATTCCGTTGAATCAACTACGAACGCTTAACGCTATTGAAATGATGTTTGTTTATTTAATAAATCTGTTAAAAGACGAACAACAAGCTAACAGTGACCTAGACAAAGACTCACAATCTACATGACATAGACAAAAAATGACCAACTAGATATAAAAAACACAAACTCTGCCTTGTAACTAACAAAATGGTGAACGAGCTCAAGTTATACTAGTAAACTATTACCTGTTTCATGTTGGCAAATTTGATTCATACCAATTTATTCAGCAAATGCTGATGTCGCGGTTCCAAGTCCAAACAGTTTGGTGTAAACATTAATATGATGTGTATTTTTATGAGGACTCATTATTTGAAAATATAAATAATATTATAATACGATGAAATTGACAAAATAGCCAACCTGTATATTATTTAATTTAAATCGACAACTATATTGTCAGTATTTTGAGGTTTCTTCTAGAATGTCTAGTGGTTAATTAAAAATACACATGTGTAGGTTTGAATGACGTCCTCTCTGTTCAATTTCTGGTTTGAATTTCTCTATGAAGAAGTTGATAGATGGTCTTCTTTTCTTACCCTTAGGGATTATTTCACAGTTTTTATCTCCCGGATCTCGGTACCAGTTCTGTACAATATACCACTCTTTCCAGACAAAGTAATATTTGTTTCTCAACAGCTCTTTATGTCAAATGGTTTTCAACAAAAAGAAATTTTAAATTTTGTACCGATCTGACAATTTAATTTTCTATAGAATTCGAGTAGATAGATATCGTTCAATTTTTTATTTAGAAGGTCGACGTTGAATTATACACACAAAAAACGACAATTTCATTTTGAAATCGTTTAAAATCTTTTGAACTTGATCCTATGCAAACTTTTGTCCAGAAGGAAACAAGTTTTAAATTGTAAGGCATTTTCTAATTGATCGGAAAATTTGCTGACATGTTTGCTTAAAGGTTCGTTGGCGTTCTGAATGTTATAGATGTTATAGTTCACACAGATAAAATGAATTTAAAAAAAGTTTTAAAAAATATATACCGCAATGATGTTGTTTTACGTTCCAGACATTTGAAATGTACAAAGTTTGCGCATGTTTCATCTAAGCATGGTGTTGTTACGTAAAGTTGCAAAATTCTAAAATTCACTAAAAGGTGATAATTTATTATAATGAGTGTTATACAGACGCCATTGACAAAATACTAAGTAAAATCATTAGACAAACAAAACATGACAGGGCCGGTCTAATGGACGCGATGTAAACCCGTTTTGGTTAGATCAAACATTTCTAAAAACGAATTCAAATATTGACTTTTGTTATTCATCGGTTTGGTAGAGTGAAAGGACTATTATCCGCCAAGTTTGCAGAGCTATAATCTAACGCCTGAAGCCAAATTACACCATGAAATATTCGCCTGGCTTTCCCAGACGTACTTTTTGAAGGTTTGTTGGCGCTGAAAGTTGTCAGAGCCCGGTGGTGGAATAAAGTGAGTATAAACATATTCATATTGAGATTTCAGTTGATGGTTATATATTGCACATAGTTTCATTCCAAACGAATAGTGACAGCACAAATACTGTTGCAGAATTTCTGGTTCGTCCCTATGAATGCTTTTTAAGTTGAATATATATTTATTGTTGATGTATATTAATTTTTAATACTTATTCGGTTTTTAATCGTATAGTACCTACAATAATGTAACTAACTAGTCGTCTAGTTGTTAGTGAAATTATAGTTGACTATCAATTGTATCTTGCATGATTAAAATCATTTTATTTCCAAGTATCTGTTATTGCAAACGATTCCGTGTTTATTTCAAATATATTTCTATGGAAAGATACAAACAGATAGACAATATTTTAACTGAAATATCGGTAATTCGATCCTGGTAATTTTTTCGTTCTAAACGGTCCATCAATAATGCTTGTGTCTCATGTATACTTACACATGTTCGTTAATCGATTCGTGTGTTTGAATAACCCAGCTGAACGTCACAACACAAAAGATGAATTCAAATTAAAGTTTGCTTTTCAAAACGGTAATTATTGACCAATTAACATTTTTCAACCACAAAATTACTGACATTTTGTCATGTTATTTTGCACGCTGTTTTGAATCGTTAACTGTTCGAATTCGAATGAGTTCGTTTGCAAAAAAAACTTACGTGTTTAAATTTATAAAGGACAACTTTTTGTCCTTGGTATCAGTTTATGAACGGATAACATGTATTGTATTCAGCAGATGACATAAAGATACAAGGATCAATTATGAGTAGTTAAGATTTCTGGGCTCAGATTAGGCAAGATGTTGGCATAGCTGAGTTTATGATATATGTTCAGCTGTGTCCCATATTGCCACCTTTGGGTCTGTAAAATACATCAAATTCAGATTGACCAAGAAGATATATATGGAAGAGAGGTAGGTGATAGCTATAAAGCTACAAGTCGATGTAAGTTAAAATTTAGCTAGTTACTTGACTCTGTCATTTGATGCGATTTATTTGACCTTTTGTCCTTTGATTCGATTTATTTTGCACCTTTTATAAAATGCTTATGTTTTAACAAAGAGGTCGGTCTATCTTGTCCCTCAACATAGAGGTGGGTCTATCTTGTCCCTCAACATAGAGGTGGGTCTATCTTGTCCCTCAACATAAAGGTCGGTGTATCTTGTCCCTCAACAAAGAGGTGGGTCTATCTTGTCCCTCAACATAGAGGTAGCTCTGTCTTGTCCCTCAACAAAGAAGTGGGTCTATCTTGTCCCTCAAAATAGAGGTGGGTCTATCTTGTCCCTAAACATAGAGGTGGGTCTATCGTGTCCCTAAACATAGAGGTGTGTCTATCTTGTCCCTCAACATAGAGGTCGGTCTATCTTGTCCCTCAACAAAGAGGTGGGTCTATCTTGTCCCTCAACATAGAGGTCGGTCTATCTTGTCCCTCAACAAAGAGGTGGGTTTATCCTGTCCCTCAACAAAGAGGTGGGTCTATCTTGTCCCTCAACAAAGAGGTGGGACTATCTTGTCCCCAGACATATAAAATTAGAAGTTACAACATAACTTTGAAAGAAATGAGCAGATATTTGTAAGAACAGATTCAAACGATATAAGCTACAGTCAGGAGGACTGTCTTCTAAGGCAATAGATCGAAAATACTTTAAATTAAAAAAAAAACCATCACCTTTAACCCCATTCTTCCGTTTATGTCAATAAAAAACATGAAGAAAATAGCATGCACTCGTGCATTTAGCAACATAGACATGGACTACATTTAAGTGTCATTTTTCGTATTTTAACTAAAATGGTTAAAATATGGTTTTCTATTGTGAATGATAACAAACATAATACATGACATAATATGAGTTTTAGGCTATGTTTCGCTGTTGAAATATAATTTTAATTGAAAGTCCTACATAAATGCCGTGTACATACAATTTGACACGCGGAACGCCTACTAACAAAGAATTGGAAATGCCAATATTCGATTTTCTTTATTTTCTACACCTTTGTGTTAAGAAAAAGGTTTTTTTGGTTTTTGTTTTTGTTTGTTTTGTTTTGTTTTGTATTTTGTTTTGTTTTTTTTTTTGTTTTTTCTTTGTTTGTTGTTTTTTTTCTTTGCTTTTGTTAAAGATTAACCATGTGTCTGTTTTCTATGTCAATTATAATGTGAAAAATGTTTTCAAGAATATCGACATGCCGTACAAATAATGAAGTCTATAAAGTTTGCAATTCAAGTTATAAGTCTTTATTGGAAAGAAAATGAAAATTAAATATGATTCTTTCTAAATGTGTGGGTATTCTGTGGTCAGAAACAGAGCATGACTAAACATGTTAATATTTAAAATTCAGAATCGAATGGTTAAATATTTATTTAAATTTGTTTGAGAACATGAAATTCAATCTTTTAATTTTCCATTTAGTATAATGACTAGAGAATCAAAAGTAAATTTTGATTCGTTTCCATTGGATACTATTTGTTTAAAGCGACGAAGGCCGTGCTTATTTAATACGATCCAAATTAAGATCCATTTGATTGAGTCCGCGCGTTTCTTTTTACCTTTCAGCTTATATCTGTTTGCTTATTAATAGTGATCAACACAGAGGTTACATATTTATAATGTTAGATAATTTGATGATGTCGGACAGTTTTATGCTACCGACTTATCTGGAGCATTGACAAGACAGAAGCAAAAGACCATCGACCGTAGCCCTTGATTGGTTTAATTTTTATCTTCACCCCATCACGAACACGGAATCAACCGATTCAAGAATTATCTCATGTGTTTCGTTAGCTTGCAATGTATTACATGATTGTAGTATTGTAATAAATAGATGACTATAAATAGATTAAATTACGTGGAACCGGCGAACGGACAGTGCACCATATGCAAATGCAATATAACTTCCGCTCATTTTAGAAATGTCACATTATCCATCATATGTTTTTTATTTTGTTTGCGCGTGTCTGTTTGTTTTGTTCCTATTTTGTAATATGGACAGTGCAATGCATGGCTAACATCTGATTTATCAAAGGTCGTCGTTTCATATTTATGGAGAGACACCATTACTACATGTCATTTCCAAAGTGTCCTTGGTCTGCACTTTGGCCTTAGTATTCTCTACAAACCCACAAAGAATAGTACACATACTAAGTCCTCTAGCTTTGTCGTGCTGATTGTAGAAGTGTACAGATCTATTCAATCATTTTTATTGTACACTGGCATTTACCTCGGGTATGCAGACTTATGGTATCTATAACGACTAAGTATGGACGGCTCTAGATAAAGAAATATTGAAGAAAGAATATACCAGTATTAACCATCTTCACAAGGCTCGAAAAAGTATTAAATCTTGTGATGTTAGAAAGTCATTTGGAATTCTGGAAAAATATCTTATATTGTTTCAATGAAAGTTAATACAGATGCATTTTTTTCAGATGTTCAGGCCAAAATTTAAGCACCAGCCTTTCTGAAGAATAAAATATCCCAGACAATTACATTAATGATGTGTTAAATGTGGATAAATTGCAAGTTTGACTGCCGACTTACGGGAGTTTTCAGCGGTTACTCCGGCTTCTTCTACCAATAAAATGGACGCCATGAAATCGCTGAAAAATTCTAAAAGCGGCCTTAAAACCCTATTAACAATCTTCAAACAATAGTTGTGGCTAAGGTGTAATACAGTTATAACAGTCAATAATTGTAATTGCGACACACAAAAAAATCCACAAATTGCAGAACTTATTTGACTTAGAGGATTAACCTTGGTTTCTTTTGTGATTGTGTTTGGAATCGAAGGTAATTATTATTTTTAACAACTGTTTTATTTAACTATTGTTTGAAACTCTATACCTGGACAGCTACCAGTGCTCGAACCTCCGAGAACTGCCTAGCGTGTCCCCAGATGATGAAAAGGGTAGACTGTAACGTTATAATGCGGATCATTGTAGGTTACTTGCTGATGTATCTAAACAATTGTATAACGTAGGATGGGATTTGTTGCCGAGTAGTTAATGTAGTTTAGTCATCTACTATTGATCACGTGGTCCGTCAACACTGAGGTTTCGGGTTCTAGGGTGTACTCGACTTCAATAATTAACAAGAATTGTCAGGTTTCCTGCCAAAAGTAAGGCGGGGATTTTCTAAGGGTACTCAGTTCTAGGATGATTAAGTTCTGATATTGAGTGACTTTATGCTTAAATTCATATAACAACATAATTTAAAATAATAAAAGAATCAAACCTATATAGTTGTTAGCAGTTTTGTTTTATATAGTCCTGGCATATCATGTATATGTGTACAAGGTTTGATTGATTGATTGTTTGTTGTTTAACGTCCAGCAAGCAATATTTCAGCTATATTCAGGACGTGAAAATTTGTCATACTTCATTACTCCAGCAAGGCTGCGTTTGTACGTTACAATGAACGAATGCAAGTACCATGGAACCAGGCCATCTACAAAATTAATTTCACAGATTTAAGTTAACAACTCTATATTACAAGTTTACAGCAAACTATTGGCACTGTTTTACTGCGCAGTAAAGCGGCATTACGCAGGTACAAAAAAGAAGAGCGCTATATTTTTGCTCTGTGTTTTAAGGTTACAGAAATAAAAACATGAATGACACAGAGTAATCTCTTTCACAGTCTGGACTGAGCGTTTATTCTACAGGAGTTAACTAAACATTAATAATCAACAATTATTAACCATCGCATTAAAAAGATTCAAATATGTACTGAAAGCACTGTATTCTCTGATGTTGCACTACTGGTTCTCATTGGCCTGGTTTCTATGTACAAGCCCGTTATTAATTTATGTTCCTTTAATAGCATAACAGAATTATTTTGTCGGTGTATCAAAAGTTTTTATTTTGCAATCACTAGATGAATTTGAAGGCTCGAACATTGAAAACTTATTTGAATACTTACATTATTTATTGATGTAATTTCCAGAATTACCAATTTAAACTTGTATCCATGATATTATAAGTAGTTTTCGGTGTTAATAAACCGAGGGCAGTCGAATATTTTATTTATTATCTAGTCGCTCAAAGAAATAATAATTTTAGTTCTCAATTTAATTTTTTACAGATACTTCCTGCTAGTTATTTTTATCATTGACAGTTAGGGTTTGCTAGAATATGCATCGTACTATTTTCTATTTATAATGAAAATTTTGTTCGTGTCTTTTAGTCTTTCTACCCTCTTTGGAGAGGCATTTTATATCTAGCTTTTCAATGGTGAGAAAATATCTAAACAATTATATGATAACAATCGATTTTGTTGTATCCGAATATTTTAATTTGAATAAATTCGTGAGATCTTTTCGAAACGATACTTCATAATAATAAACTTATCTTACATGTTAAATTTCAGATCGACATAGATGTATGTTTTTGCACATAAATATTTTCAATAAAACGTTTACAAAAATCCGACTACTGAACTGAACTAGACGAATAAACGCTTCGCCTTTGTTCGTAAAACGACTGAAAATTCAATATTTCTTTCAAATTTTGTCAGAATGTCAATACATTTGATAGGGACAAAACGAGGCTTTATTCGATTTCATCAATACCTACCATTGTTTGGATTATACAACGTGAAATTGATTGGCTTCATTTTGTTTTGTTGTACAATGTTAGTTTCTAATTTCAAAATACAAATACAAATATAGGTTCAATCGTTCTACCGAACGATTAATAGGCTTTCCACTTTAAAAGAAGACCTTAAATAAATGACCTTGAAACTAAAAAGCTAAGAAACATACGTAACTAAAAAAGAATAAGGCATTCAAAATACATAGTACCATGAAAAACATTTAAAAAGGACTTTGACCTTGACTCTTACAGCATGACATTGACCATGCTGAAGGTCAACAGTGATCAACATTGAAGATTTCATGCCAATATCTCTTGTAGTCATTGAGATATGACTACTTATAATATATACAAAAAAATAGAAAATGACCTTGACCTTTGACCTTGTATTTGTTTTCAAGGTCAAGGTTCCTAATGATCTATAGTAAAGACTCCATGCCTCTACTATCAATAGTTGATAAGCAATTAATGAAAAACTAATTATCAATAGTTGTAATGGGGCATAACTCCTATAAGATGAAGCCGGATCCTTACCCTCCAAATAGGAAAAAGTTGCGCCTTTATGAGGCCAACATTTTATCCATTACAACTTATTGCCTATCTTTTACCGTTTCAAAGGAATAGCGATGACAAGACAATGCCAAAATTTCAAACGTGACCTTGACCTTTGACCTTGAGTCCATTTTCAAGGTCAAGGTAAATGATGACTAATGATATAAGGTTTCATATAAATATATATTATAGTTACTAAGATAAAGTGATATAATGCAACTCACAATATATTTTAGTGGTCTAGGGGAGATAACTCTTATAGAAATGTCAAATAAAAAAAGTGACGATTCAAGATCTTAATATGATACACATTTTGGTAAAGGTTTCAATTCACTATCTGTTATAGTAAAGGAGGAGATCTGTACACAACACAATGTCAAAAATTAGAATGTGACCTTGACCTTTGACCTTGTGACCTTTTTCAAGGTCAAGGTCAATGATGACCAACTGTGAAATATCTATTCTCTATCACCTCTGGTTCATGAGTTACTATGGTACAAATTGTACTTCCAATAAATAAAGGGAAATAACTCCAACAAGGAGTCGTCAAAATACTTTGCGCGATATGTAACAAATTGTCGCAATCAATAGCTGACCATTTTGCAACAACTTTTATTACAAAATCTTTTACGGTTTCAAAGTTTATCTGTACACAAGCTTTTTTGTGACAAGGGAAATAACTCCGTAAAGAAAAAGTGTTCGGTGTGACAGGGTTAACTGCGAAAGCGTAATGTCTCATACATTCATAGTACAAAATGTCTTTACGACATGTCGCGAAACAAAATTTATAATAAGGAAAAAAAGTTGGCGGAAAAAAAATAAGAATAATAAATATAGGTTCAATCGTTCTAAAGAACGATTAATAGGCTTTCCACTTCAAAAGAAGACCTTAAATAAATGACCTTGAAACCAAAAAGCTAAGAAACATACGTAATTTGTCTATAACAATTAATAAGAACAAAAATTATTAAAAAACTATTTAGATATCTTTAAAAATAAGAAAGGTCATTAAATAGGACGTAAGAAAACTTGAATGACCTTGACAACTGATCTTTTAATCTACGTAAATATTACTTATAGGCAATGGCATTAAAAGAAGAAGCCATTCAAAATACATAGTACCATGAAAAACATTTATAAAGGACTTTGACCTTGACTTTTACAGCATGACCTTGACCGTGCTGAAGGTCAACAGTGATCAACATTGAAGATTTTATGCCAATATCTCTTAAAGTCATTAAGATATGACTACTTATAATATATACAAAAAATTAGAAAATGACCTTGACCTTTGACCTTGTATTTGTTTTCAAGGTCAAGGGTCCTAATGATCCATAGTGAAGACCCCATGCCTCTACTATCAATAGTTGATAAGTAATTAATGAAAAACTAATTATCAACGGTTGTAATGGGGGATAACTCCTATAAGATGAAGCCGGATCCTTTCCCTCTAAATAGAAAAAAGTTGCGCCTTTATGAGACCAACATTTTATCCATTATAACTTATAGCCTATCTTTTACCGTTTCAAAGTAATAGCGATGACAAGACAATGCCAAAATTTCAAACGTGACCTTGACCTTTGACCTTGAGTCCATTTTCAAGGTCAAGGTCAATGATGACCAATGATATAAGGTTTCATATATATATCTGTTATAGTTACTGAGATACAGTGATATAATGCAATTCACAATACATTTTATTGGTCTAGGGGAGATAACTCTTATAAAAATGTCAAATAAAAAAAGTGACGATTCAAGATCTCAATATGATACACATTTTGGTAAAGGTTTCAGTTCTCTATCTATTATAGTAAAGGAGGAGATCTGCACACAACCAAGGGTCAAAAATTAGAACATGACCTTGACCTTTGACCTTGTGACCTTTTTCAAGGTCAAGGTCAATGATGACCAACTGTGAAATATCTAGTCTATATCACCTCTGGTTCATGAGTTACAATGGTACAAATTGTACTTCCAATAAATAAGGGGAAATAACTCCTACAAGGAGTCGTCAAAATATTTTGCGCGATATGTAACAAATTGTCGCAATCCATAGCTGACCATTTTGCAACAACTTTTATTGCGAAATCTTTTACGGTTTCATAGTTTATCTGCACACAAGCTTTTCTGTAACAGGGGAGATAACTCCGTAAAGAACAAGTGTTCGGTGTGCCAGGGTTAACTGCGAAAGCGTAATGTCTAATACATTCATAGTACAAAATGTCTTTACGACATGTCGCGAAACAAAATTTATAATGGGAAAAAAAAGTTGGCGGAAAAACAATAAGAATAATAATAATAAATATAGGTTCAATCGTTCTAAAGAACGATTAATAGGCTTTCCACTTCAAAAGAAGACCTTAAATAAATGACATTGAAACCAAAAAGCTAAGAAACATACGTAATTTGTCTATAGCAATTAATAAGAACAAAAATTATTAAAAAACTATTTAGATATCTTTAAAAATAAGAAAGGTCATTAAATAGGACGTAAGAAAACTTGAATGACCTTGACAACTGATCTTTTAATCTTCGTAAATATTACTTATAGGCAATAGCATAAAAAGAAGAAGCCATTCAAAATACATAGTACCATGAAAAACATTTATAAAGGACTTTGACCTTGACTTTAACAGCATGACCTTGACCATGCTGAAGGTCAACAGTGATCAACATTGAAGATTTTATGCCAATATCTCTTAAAGTCATTAAGATATGACTACTTATAATATATACAAAAAATTAGAAAATGACCTTGACCTTTGACCTTGTATTTGTTTTCAAGGTCAAGGGTACTAATGATCCATAGTGAAGACCCCATGCCTCTACTATCAATAGTTGATAAGTAATTAATGAAAAACTAATTATCAATGGTTATAATGGGGGATAACTCCTATAAGATGAAGCCGGATCCTTTCCCTCCAAATAGAAAAAAGTTGCGCCTTTATTAAACCAACATTTTATTCATTATAACTTATAGCCTATCTTTTACCGTTTCAAAGTAATAGCGATGACAAGACAATGCCAAAATTTCAAACGTGACCTTGACCTTTGACCTTGTGTCCATTTTCAAGGTCAAGGTCAATGATGACCAATGATATAAGGTTTCATATATATATCTGTTATAGTTACTGAGATATAGTGATATAATGCAATTCACAATACATTTTATTGGTCTAGGGGAGATAACTCTTATAAAAATGTCAAATAAAAAAAGTGACGATTCAAGATCTTAATATGATACACATTTTGGTAAAGGTTTCAGTTCTCTAACTATTACAGTAAAGGAGGAGATCTGCACACAACCAAGGGTCAAAAATTAGAACATGACCTTGACCTTTGACCTTGTGACCTTTTTCAAGGTCAAGGTCAATGATGACCAACTGTGAAATATCTAGTCTATATCACCTCTGGTTCATGAGTTACAATGGTACAAATTTTACTTCCAATAAATAAGGGGAAATAACTCCTATAAGAAGGTGAAAAATTCTTTAATGCGATATGTTATAAAGTGTCGCAATCCTTAGCTGAACATTTTGGAACAACTTTCATTGCGAAATCTTTTACGGTTTCATAGTTTATCTGCACACAAGCTTTTTATGACAGGGGAAATAACTCCGTAAAGAAAAAGTGTTCGGTGTCACAGGCTTAACTGCGCAAGCGTATTGTCTCATACATCCATAGTACAAAATATCTTTACGACATGTCGCGAAACAAAATTTATAATGGGATAACAAAACTTGGCGGAAAAAAAATAAGAATAATAAGAAACAGACTAATAACAGTAAGTCTTTCCACTGGAAAGTGGAAAGCCTTAATAATAAGAAACAGACTAATAACAGTAAGTCTTTCCACTGGAAAGTGGAAAGCCTTAATAATTAAAGTTCCTTTCTTCCTTCGGAAGAAAAAATCATGTTTTCCACATCAAGCGACATTTTTTACACCGCAGCGTAAAAAAAAAAAAATGTTTTTTTTCTATATAAAAGTACATAACTGCACAAAATATACGTGAAACGTAGCAGAAAACCATGCAAAAATGACTTGTCACATCCTAGTATCGAACTCAGGATGTCAGTATTGCCAGCTCAGCGCTCTATCCACTGCGCCACGGAAGCTTGTTGATGATATATCAAATTTTGACGTATATATACCTTCTATGTGTTTTCTACATTTAAAATACAAAGACATTTTATATTGTTTTCGTGTATTTACAAATGAAATAAATAAGAAAGACAGAAAATTCTTTGATTTTTATTTATGAAATACATATAGAACGCTTTGATTTGACTGGTTACTTCGTCCTTCGTCACGTGATATCGAGGTATAATATCGCGGACTTAGTATATTATATTCTTTTGGGGGGAGAGACTTTATACTACGCAGATGCATATTACATATGATCGCGATATACATAAAAATGTCATCAAGATCACGGCTCAGGAGGTCAACAATTATGCAGTTGTGATCAACGTTGGAATATTACGTTCAATGCATTGTAAAAGGCAACGGATTTTCACCAAAAGGAAGGAACAGACGACACATCGCGTGGACTTTATTGTGATTTCAAAATAAATGAAAGTACAAAACATGTTTGTTTCAGCTAGAACAACTCATGAAGACATAATTCAGATGTATATTTTAAGGATTTATCAATGCACAAACATTCAACCGCTGAAATCTAGGGGGTACCGATTGGGTCTCGACATTTGATTGTTTCTGCCGATTTTCGATTTTGTTGACATTTATGCACATCCGAGATACTTGGTTGGGGTAAAATCGACATTCTAAATCGATTGGCGCCATTTTCGAAAGGCTAGGATTTATGGTTTTTCTGAAAATCGCGATTTTTGCATAAAAAACCTATCTTCAACTTTCATGACCTGGAAATTTTTTTTATCGTTCGTCAGAATGATTTCTACTGTAGCGACAATTCAAGGACATCGATCCCCGAACTAATTGGCCTCCATTTTGTTTCACCATTCTCTGTGGTCTAGGATGAAATCTGCACACTACATTCTTATGGGGTCCCTTAGAAACACCCCCCCCCCTTTATTTTTGCAGGCTGGCGGAATACCCTAAAATTCCCCATGTTTTTGCCCATGCCTGGCACCAAATTGTATTGCGACATGTAGCAAGCTAAAAATACAAAGCGAATCCAAAGGTACAAAAATTCACATGTCGCTGTACTGAAACACAGGTGACCTTGACCTTTGACCTTGTGACCTTGGGCAAGGTCAAGGTGAAAGTTGACCTTTTACCTATTACAAGTTATTGCCTATCTTTTACCGTTTCAAGGGAATAGCGATGGCGAGACAATGTCAAAATTTCAAACGTGACCTTGGCCTTTGACCTTGTGTCCATTTTCAAGGTCAAGGTCAATGATGACCAATGATATAAGGTTCCATGTATATATCTGTTATAGTTACTGAGATATAGTGATCTAATGTAACTCACAATGCATATTATTGGTCTAAGGGGAGACAACTCTTATAAAATGTCAAATAAAAAAAGTGACGATTCAAGATCTTAATATGATACACATTTTGGTAAAGGTTTCAGTTCTCTATCTATTATAGTAAAGGAGGAGATCTGCACACAACAAAGGGTCAAAAATTAGAACATGACCTTAACCTTTGACCTTGTGACCTTTTTCAAGGTCAAGGTCAATGATGACCAACTGTGAAATATCTAGTCTTTATCACCTCTGGTTCATGAGTTACTCTGGTCAAAAATGTACTTGCAATAAATAAAGGGAAATAACTCCTATAAGAAGGTGAAAATTTCTTTAATGCGATATGTTATAAAGTGTCGCAATCCTTCGCTGAACATTTTGGAACAACTTTTATTGCGATATCTTTTACAGTTTCAAAGTTAATCTGCACACAAGCTTTTTTATGACAGGGGAAATAACTCCGTAAAGAAAAAGTGTTCGGTGTGACAGGGTCAACTGCGAAAGCGTAATGTCTCATACATTCATAGTACAAAATGTCTTTACGACATGTCGCGAAACAAAATTTATAATAAGGAAAAAAAGTTGGCGGAAAAAAAATAAGAATAAATATAAGTTCATTGGTTCTACCGAACAAATGAGAGGCTTTCCACTTATCGCAAAAATGACCTTGACATTGACTTTGGTTGATGGAAATTGACTATTCTTTTCAAAATAAACAATCGAAAGAAAAAACCATTCGGCTATCTTTCGAAATAAAAAAGGTATAAAAAATAGGACGTTAATTGACATAAATGCCTTTGACCAGCAAGTTTTTGATATTTGCATACTTAATGCTTTAAAAACAAAGCATTTATTAAGATTTACCATTTTATTTACACGAAAAAGCAGAATTTCCGAAAAATATGTTTTGACCTTGACTTGTCAATATGACCTTGACCATGCTGAGGGTCAATAAAGGACAAACAAACAGTGAAGATCCTATGTTAATATGTCGTATAATTATGAAGAAATGACTATTTATCATAAATACCAAAATTTATAAGATGACCTTGACCTTTGACCTTGTTTCTATTTTCAAGGTCAAGGGTCATACTGGTCTATAGTGAAGACCCCATGCCTCTGCTATCAATAGTTGATGAGTAATTAATGAAAACCTAATTATCAATGGTTGTAATGGGGGATAACTCCTATAAGATGAAGTCGGATCCTTTCCCTTTAAATGTAAAAAAGTTGCGTCTTTATGAGACCAACATTTTATCCTTTATAACTTATAGCCTATCTTTTACCGTTTCAATGAAATAGCGATGACAAGACAATGTCAAAATTTCAAACGTGACCTTGACCTTTGACCTTGTGTCCATTTTCAAGGTCAAGGTCAATGATGACTAATGATATAAGGTTTCATATAAATATCTGTTATAGTAACTGAGATATAGTGATGTAATGTAATTCACAATATATTTAATTGGTCTAGGGGAGATAACTCTTATAAAAATGTCAAATAAAAAAGTGACGATTCAAGATCTTAATATGATACACATTTTGGTAAAGGTTTTAGTTCTCTATCTATTATAGTGAAGGAGGAGATCTGCACACAACAAAGGGTCAAAAATTAGAACATGACCTTGACCTTTGACCTTGTGACCTTTTTCAAGGTCAAGGTCAATGATGACCAACTGTGAAATATCTAGTCTCGGTCACCTCTGGTTCATGAGTTAAAATGGTACAAAATGTACTTCCAATAAATAAGGGGAAATAACTGCAACAAGGAGTCGTCAAAATACTTTGCGCGATATGTAACAAATTGTCGCAATCAATAGCTGACCATTTTGCAACAACTTTTATTGCAAAATCTTTTACGGTTTCAAAGTTTGTCTGTACACAAGCTTTTTTATTTCAAGGGAAATAACTCCGTAAATAAAAAGTGTTCGGTGTGACAGGGTTAACTGCGAAAGCGTAATGTCTCGTACATCCATAGTACAAAATATCTTAACGACATGTCGCGAAACAAAATTTATAATGGGAAAAGAAACTTGGCGGAAAAAAAAGAATAATAATAATAATAAACAGACAAATAACAGGAAGGCTTTCCACTCGGAAAGTGGAAAGCCTTAATAATAATAAGAAACAGACTAATAACAATAAGTCTTTCCACTGGAAAGTGGAAAGCCTTAATAAATATAGGTTCAATCGTTCTAAAGAACGATTAATAGGCTTTCCACTTCAAAAGAAGACCTTAAATAAATGACCTTGAAACCAAAAAGCTAAGAAACATACGTAATTTGTCTATAGCAATTAATAAGAACAAAAATTATTAAAAAACTATTTAGATATCTTTAAAAATAAGAAAGGTCATTAAATAGGACGTAAGAAAACTTGAATGACCTTGACAACTGATCTTTTAATCTATGTAAATATTACTTATAGGCAATAGCATTAAAAGAAGAAGCCATTCAAAATACATAGTACCATGAAAAACATTTATAAAGGACTTTGACCTTGACTTTTACAGCATGACCTTGACCATGCTGAAGGTCAACAGTGATCAACATTGAAGATTTTATGCCAATATCTCTTAAAGTCATTAAGATATGACTACTTATAATATATACAAAAAATTAGAAAATGACCTTGACCTTTGACCTTGTATTTGTTTTCAAGGTCAAGGGTCCTAATGATCCATAGTGAAGACCCCATGCCTCTATTATCAATAGTTGATAAGCAATTAATGAAAAACTAATTATCAATGGTTGTAATGGGGGATAACTCCTATAAGATGAAGCCGGATCCTTTCCCTCTAAATAGAAAAAAGTTGCGCCTTTATGAGACCAACATTTTATCCATTATAACTTATAGCCTATCTTTTACCGTTTCAAAGTAATAGCGATGACAAGACAATGCCAAAATTTCAAACGTGACCTTGACCTTTGACCTTGTGTCCATTTTCAAGGTCAAGGTCAATGATGACCAATGATATAAGGTTTCATATATATATCTGTTATAGTTACTGAGATATAGTGATATAATGCAATTCACAATACATTTTATTGGTCTAGGGGAGATAACTCTTATAAAAATGTCAAATAAAAAAGTGACGATTCAAGATCTCAATATGATACACATTTTGGTAAAGGTTTCAGTTCTCTATCTATTATAGTAAAGGAGGAGATCTGCACACAACCAAGTGTCAAAAATTAGAACATGACCTTGACCTTTGACCTTGTGACCTTTTTCAAGGTCAAGGTCAATGATGACCAACTGTGAAATATCTAGTCTATATCACCTCTGGTTCATGAGTTACAATGGTACAAATTTTACTTCCAATAAATAAGGGGAAATAACTCCTACAAGGAGTCGTCAAAATACTTTGCGCGATATGTAACAAATTGTCGCAATCCATAGCTGACCATTTTGCAACAACTTTTATTGCGAAATCTTCTATGGTTTCATAGTTTATCTGCACACAAGCTTTTCTGTAACAGGGGAGATAACTCCGTAAAGAACAAGTGTTCGGTGTGACAGGGTCAACTGCGAAAGCGTAATGTCTTATACATCCATAGTACAAAATGTCTTTACGACATGTCACGAAACAAAATTTATAATGGGAAAAGAAAACTTGGCGGAAAAAAATAAGAATAATAATTAAAGTTCATTGGTTCTACCGAACAAATGATGGCTTTCCACTTATCGCAAAAATGACTCTGACATTGACTTTGATTTTATGGAAATTGACATTTCTTTTCAAATTAAACTAAGGAAAGAAAAAACCATTCGGCTATCTTTCGAAATTAAAAAGGTAAAAAATTAGGACGTTAATTGACATAAATGCCCTTGACCAGCAAGTTTTTGATATTTGCATACTTAATGCTTTAAAAACAAAGCATTTATTAAGAATTACCATTTTATTTACACTAAAAAGCAGAAGTTCCGAAAAATATGTTTTGACCTTGACTTCTGTCAATATGACCTTGACCATGCTGAGGGTCAATAAAGGACAAACAGTGAAGATCTCATGTCAATATGTCGTATAATTATGAAGAAATGACTATTTATCATAAATACCAAAATTTATAAGATGACCTTGACCTTTGACCTTGTTTCTATTTTCAAGGTCAAGGGTCATACTGGTCTATAGTGAAGACCCAATGCCTCTACTATCAATAGTTGATAAGTAATTATTGAAAACCTAATTATCAGTGGTTGTAATGGGGATAACTCCTATAAGATGAAGTCGGATCCTTTCCCTCCAAATGTAAAAAAGTTGCGCCTTAATGAGACCAACATTTTATCCATTATAACTTATAGCTTATCTTTTACCGTTTCAATGCAATTGCGATGACAAGACAATGTCAAAATTTCAAACGTGACCTTGACCTTTGACCTTGTGTCCATTTTCAAGGTCAAGGTCAATGATGACTAATGATATAAGGTTTCATATAAATATCTGTTATAGTAACTGAGATATAGTGATATAATGTAATTCACAATATATTTTATTGGTCTAGGGGAGATAACTCTTATAAAACTGTCAAATAAAAAAGTGACGATTCAAGATCTTAATATGATACACATTTTCGTAAAGGTTTCAGTTCTCTATCTATTATAGTAAAGGAGGAGATCTGCACACAACAAAGGGTCAAAAATTAGAACATGACCTTGACCTTTGACCTTGTGACCTTTTTCAAGGTCAAGGTCAATGATGACCAACTGTGAAATATCTAGTCTCTATCACCTCTGGTTCATGAGTTACAATGCTACAAAATGTACTTCCAATAAATAAGGGGAAATAACTCCTGCAAGGAGTCGTCAAAATACTTTGCGCGATATGTAACAAATTGTCGCGATCAATAGCTGACCATTTTGCAAAAAGTTTTATTGCGAAATCTTTTACGGTTTCATAGTTTATCTGCACACAAGCTTTTCTGTAACAGGGGAGATAACTCTGTAAAGAACAAGTGTTCGGTGAGCCAGGGTTAACTGCGAAAGCGTAATGTCTCATACATCCATAGTACAAAATGTCTTTACGACATGTCGCGAAACAAAATTTATAATGGGAAAAGAAAACTTGGCGGAAAAAAAAGAATAATAATAATAAACAGACAAATAACAGGAAGGCTTTCCACTCGGAAAGTGGAAAGCCTTAATAATAATAAATATAGGTTCATTTGTGACTTCGCCACAAATAATCATGGCTTACCACTTCCATCGACATTTTTTACACCGCGGCGTAAAAAAATTTCAGTTTTTTTTTGGTTTTTTCTATATAAAACACCATAACTGCATAAAATATACGTGAAACGTAGCAGAAAAGCATGCAAAAATGATATGTCACATCCTAGGCTCGAACCAACGATGTCAGTCTTGCCAGCCCTCGTTGATACCACTGGACCACGGAAGACGATATGCAGAAAGTCAAATTTTGACGTATATATACCTTCAATGTGTTTTCTACATTTAAAATACAAAGACATTTTGTAATGTTTTCGTGTATTTACCAATGAAATAAATAAGAAAGACAGAAAATTCTATGATTTTTATTTATGAAATACAAATAGAACACATTGATTTGACTGGTCGAGACGTCTGATGTCACGTGACAATGCTACATATTATCGTGGACTTATAAAAAAAAAAAAAAAAAAAATAGAAAACAGGCGTCATACGTACTGTATACATATGATCGCCGTCAACAATGATGCAATTTTGACAGTTTAATGTTACTTTCAATTCATTGTAAAAGGAAAAACGGATTTTTCTTCGGTGAAATACAGCAATCGTACGTACCAAACGACACTCGATCGCGCGCATTTTATTGTCATTTCAAAATAAATGCAAGTGGAAAAAATGTTTGTTTCAGCTAGAACAACTCACGAAGACACAATTCAGATGTATATTTCAAGGATTTATCAATGCACAAACATTCAACCGCTGAAATCTAAGGGGTCCCGATGGGGTCTCGACATTTGATTTTTTCTGCCGATTTTCGAGTTTGTTGACATTTATGCACATCCGAGATACATGGTTGGGGTAAAATCGACATTCTAAATCGATTGGCACCATTTTCGAAAAGCTAGGATTTATGGTTTTTCTGAAAATTGCGATTTTTGCATAAAAAACCTATCTTCAACTTTCATGACCTGGACATTTTTTTATCGTTCGTCAGAACGATTTCTACTGTAGCGACAATTTAGGGACATCGATCCCCGAACGATTTGGCGTCCATTTTGTTTCACCATTCTCTGTGGTCTAGGATGAAATCTGCACACTACATTCTTATGGGGTCCCCTTAGAAACACCCCCCCCCCTTTATTTTTACAGGCTGGCGGAATACCCTAAAATTCCCATGTTTTTGCCCATGCCTGGCACCAAATTGTATTGCGACATGTAGCAAGCTAAAAATACAAAGCGAATCCAAAGGTATAAAAATTCACATGTCGCTGTACTGAAACACAGGTGACCTTGACCTTTGACCTTGTGACCTTGCGCAAGGTCAAGGTGAAAGTTGACATTTTACCTATTACAAGTTATTGCCTATCTTTTACCGTTTCAAGGGAATAGCGATGGCGAGACAATGTCAAAATTTCAAACGTGACCTTGACCTTTGACCTTGTGTCCATTTTCAAGGTCAAGGTCAATGATGACCAATGATATAAGGTTTCATGTATATATCTGTTATAGTTACTGAGATATAGTGATCTAATGTAACTCACAATGCATATTATTGGTCTAAGGGGAGACAACTCTTATAAAATGTCAAATAAAAAAAGTGACGATTCAAGATCTTAATATGATACACATTTTGGTAAAGGGTTCAGTTCTCTATCTATTATAGTAAAGGAGGAGATCTGCACACAACAAAGGGTCAAAAATTAGAACATGACCTTGACCTTTGACCTTGTGACCTTTTTCAAGGTCAGGGGCAATGATGACCAACTGTGAAATATCTAGTCTTTATCACATCTGGTTCATGAGTTACTATGGTCAAAAATGTACTTGCAATAAATAAGGGGAAATAACTCCTATAAGAAGGTGAAAAATTCTTCACTGCGATATGTTATAAAGTGTCGCAATCCTTCGCTGAACATTTTGGAACAACTTTCATTGCGACATCTTTTGCGGTTTCAAAGTTTATCTGCACACAAGCTTTTTTATGACAGGGGAAATAACTCCGTAAAGAAAAAGTGTTCGGTCTGCCAGGGTTAACTGCGAATGCGTAATGTCTCATACATTCATAGTACAAAATGTCTTTACGACATGTCGCGAAACAAAATTTATAATGGGATAACAAAACTTGGCGGAAAAAAAATAAGAATAAATATAGGTTCAATCGTTCTAAAGAACGATTAATAGGCTTTCCACTTCAAAAGAAGACCTTAAATAAATGACCTTGAAACCAAAAAGCTAAGAAACATACGTAATTTGTCTATAGCAATTAATAAGAACAAAAATTATTAAAAAACTATTTAGATATCTTTAAAAATAAGAAAGGTCATTAAATAGGACGTAAGAAAACTTGAATGACCTTGACAACTGATCTTTTAATCTACGTAAATATTACTTATAGGCAATAGCATTAAAAGAAGAAGCCATTCAAAATACATAGTACCATGAAAAACATTTATAAAGGACTTTGACCTTGACTTTTACAGCATGACCTTGACCATGCTGAAGGTCAACAGTGATCAACATTGAAGATTTTATGCCAATATCTCTTAAAGTCATTAAGATATGACTACTTATAATATATACAAAAAATTAGAAAATGACCTTGACCTTTGACCTTGTATTTGTTTTCAAGGTCAAGGGTCCTAATGATCCATAGTGAAGACCCCATGCCTCTATTATCAATAGTTGATAAGTAATTAATGAAAAACTAATTATCAATGGTTGTTATGGGGGATAACTCCTATAAGATGAAGCCGGATCCTTTCCCTCCAAATAGGAAAAAGTTGCGCCTTTATGAGACCAACATTTTATCCATTATAACTTATAGCCTATCTTTTACCGTTTCAAAGTAATAGCGATGACAAGACAATGCCAAAATTTCAAACGTGACCTTGACCTTTGACCTTGTGTCCATTTTCAAGGTCAAGGTCAATGATGACCAATGATATAAGGTTTCATATATATATCTGTTATAGTTACTGAGATATAGTGATATAATGCAATTCACAATACATTTTATTGGTCTAGGGGAGATAACTCTTATAAAAATGTCAAATAAAAAAAGTGACGATTCAAGATCTTAATATGATACACATTTTGGTAAAGGTTTCAGTTCTCTATCTATTATAGTAAAGGAGGAGATCTGCACACAACCAAGGGTCAAAAATTAGAACATGACCTTGACCTTTGACCTTGTGACCTTTTTCAAGGTCAAGGTCAATGATGACCAACTGTGAAATATCTAGTCTATATCACCTCTGGTTCATGAGTTACAATGGTACAAATTTTACTTCCAATAAATAAGGGGAAATAACTCCTACAAGGAGTCGTCAAAATACTTTGCGCGATATGTAACAAATTGTCGCAATCCATAGCTGACCATTTTGCAACAACTTTTATTGCGAAATCTTCTACGGTTTCATAGTTTATCTGCACACAAGCTTTTCTGTAACAGGGGAGATAACTCCGTAAAGAACAAGTGTTCGGTGTGACAGGGTCAACTGCGAAAGCGTAATGTCTTATACATCCATAGTACAAAATGTCTTTACGACATGTCGCGAAACAAAATTTATAATGGGAAAAGAAAACTTGGCGGAAAAAAATAAGAATAATAATAATAATAATAAGAAACAGAAGAATAACAAGAAGGCTTTCCACTCGGAAAGTGGAAAGCCTTAATAATAATAAGAAACAGACTAATAACAGTAAGTCTTTCCACTGGAAAGTGGAAAGCCTTAATAATTAAAGTTCCTTTCTTTCTTCGGAAGAAAAAATCATGTTTTCCACATCAAGCGACATTTTTTACACCGCAGCGTAAAAAAAAAAAAAATGTTTTTTTTCTATATAAAAGTACATAACTGCACAAAATATACGTGAAACGTAGCAGAAAATCATGCAAAAATGACTTGTCACATCCTAGTATCGAACTCAGGATGTCAGTATTGCCAGCTCAGCGCTCTATCCACTGCGCCACGGAAGCTTGTTGATGACATATCAAATTTTGACGTATATATACCTTCTATGTGTTTTCTACATTTAAAATACAAAGACATTTTATATTGTTTTCGTGTATTTACAAATGAAATAAATAAGAAAGACAGAAAATTCTTTGATTTTTATTTATGAAATACATATAGAACGCTTTGATTTGACTGGTTACTTCGTCTTTCGTCACGTGATATCGAGTTATATTATCGCGGAGTTAGTATATTATATTCTTTTGGGGGGAGAGACTTTATACTGCGCAGATGCATATTACATATGATCGCGATATACATAAAAATGTCATCAAGATCACGGCTCAGGAGGTCAACAATTATGCAGTTGTGATCAACGTTGGAATATTACGTTCAATGCATTGTAAAAGGCAACGGATTTTCACCAAAAGGAAGGAACAGACGACACATCGCGTGGACTTTATTGTGATTTCAAAATAAATGAAAGTACAAAACATGTTTGTTTCAGCTAGAACAACTCATGAAGACATAATTCAGATGTATATTTTAAGGATTTATCAATGCACAAACATTCAACCGCTGAAATCTAGGGGGTACCGATTGGGTCTCAACATTTGATTTTTTCTGCCGATTTTCGAGTTTGTTGACATTTATGCACATCCGAGATACTTGGTTGGGGTAAAATCGACATTCTAAATCGATTGGCACCATTTTCGAAAAGCTAGGATTTATGGTTTTTCTGAAAATCGCGATTTTTGCATAAAAAACCTATCTTCAACTTTCATGACCTGGAAATTTTTTTATCGTTCGTCAGAATGATTTCTACTGTAGCGACAATTCAAGGACATCGATCCCCGAACTATTTGGCGTCCATTTTGTTTCACCATTCTCTGCGGTCTAGGATGAAATCTGCACACTACATTCTTATGGGGTACCTTAGAAACACCCCCCCCCCCTTTATTTTTGCAGGCTGG
The DNA here is from genome assembly GCA_944474755.1 of Limnoperna fortunei. Classification (NCBI taxonomy): domain Eukaryota; kingdom Metazoa; phylum Mollusca; class Bivalvia; order Mytilida; family Modiolidae; genus Limnoperna; species Limnoperna fortunei. The sequence goes on along the minus strand of OX104111.1, from coordinate 82,779,961 downwards.
CGGAATACCCTCAAATTCCCCATGTTTTTGCCCCTGCCTGGCACCAAATTTTATTGCGATATGTAGAAAGCTAAAAATACAAATCGAATCCAAAGGTACAAAAATTCACATGTCGCTGTACTGAAACACAGGTGACCTTGACCTTTGACCTTGTGACCTTGGGCAAGGTCAAGGTGAAAGTTGACATTTTACCTATTACAAGTTGTTGCCTATCTTTTACCGTTTCAAGGAAATAGCGATGGCGAGACAATGTCAAAATTGAGAACGTGACCTTGACCTTTGACCTTGTGTCCATTTTCAAGGTCAAGGTCAATGATGACCAATGATATAAGGTTTCATGTATATATCTGTTATAGTTACTGAGATATAGTGATCTAATGTAACTCACAATGCATATTATTGGTCTAAGGGGAGACAACTCTTATAAAATGTCAAATAAAAAAAGTGACGATTCAAGATCTTAATATGATACACATTTTGGTAAAGGGTTCAGTTCTCTATCTATTATAGTAAAGGAGGAGATCTGCACACAACAAAGGGTCAAAAATTAAAACATGACCTTGACCTTTGACCTTGTGACCTTTTTCAAGGTCAGGGTCAATGATGACCAACTGTGAAATATCTAGTCTTTATCACATCTGGTTCATGAGTTACTATGGTCAAAAATGTACTTGCAATAAATAAGGGGAAATAACTCCTATAAGAAGGTGAAAAATTCTTCACTGCGATATGTTATAAAGTGTCGCAATCCTTCGCTGAACATTTTGGAACAACTTTCATTGCGACATCTTTTGCGGTTTCAAAGTTTATCTGCACACAAGCTTTTTTATGACAGGGGAAATAACTCCGTAAAGAAAAAGTGTTCGGTCTGCCAGGGTTAACTGCGAATGCGTAATGTCTCATACATTCATAGTACAAAATGTCTTTACGACATGTCGCGAAACAAAATTTATAATGGGATAACAAAACTTGGCGGAAAAAAAATAAGAATAATAATAATAAGAAACAGACTAATAACAGTAAGTCTTTCCACTGGAAAGTGGAAAGCCTTAAATATAAGTTCATTGGTTCTACCGAACAAATGAGAGGCTTTCCACTTATCGCAAAAATGACCTTGACATTGACTTTGGTTTATGGAAATTGACTTTTCTTTTCAAAATAAACACACGAAAGAAAAACCATTCGGCTATCTTTCGAAATAAAAAAGGTAAAAAAATAGGACGTTAATTGACATAAATGTTCTTGATCAGCAAGTTTTTGATATTTGCATACTTAATGCTTTAAAAACAAAGCATTTATTAAGATTTACCATTTAATTTACACGAAAAAGCAGAATTTCCGAAAAATATGTTTTGACCTTGACTTCTGTCAATATGACCTTGACCATGCTGAGGGTCAATAAAGGACAAACAGTGCAGATCCTATGTCAATATGTCGTATAATTATGAAGAAATGACTATTTATCATAAATACCAAAATTTATAAGATGACCTTGACCTTTGACCTTGTTTCTATTTTCAAGGTCAAGGGTCATACTGGTCTATAGTGAAGACCCAATGCCTCTACTATCAATAGTTGATAAGTAATTAATGAAAACCTAATTATCAGTGGTAGTAATGGGGGATAACTCCTATAAGATGAAGTCGGATCCTTTCCCTCCAAATGTAAAAAAGTTGCGCCTTAATGAGACCAACATTTTATCCATTATAACTTATAGCTTATCTTTTACCGTTTCAATGCAATAGCAATGACAAGACAATGTCAAAATTTCAAACGTGACCTTGACCTTTGACCTTGTGTCCATTTTCAAGGTCAAGGTCAATGATGACCAATAATATAAGGTTTCATATAAATATCTGTTATAGTAACTGAGATATGGTGATATAATGTAATTCACAATATATTTTATTGGTCTAGGGGAGATAACTCTTATAAAAATGTCAAATAAAAAAAGTGACGATTCAAGATCTTAATATGATACACATTTTGGTAAAGGTTTCAGTTCTCTATCTATTATAGTAAAGGAGGAGATCTGCACACAACAAAGGGTCAAAAATTAGAACATGACCTTGACCTTTGACCTTGTGACCTTTTTCAAGGTCAAGGTCAATGATGACCAACTGTGAAATATCTAGTCTCTATTACCTCTGGTTCTTGAGTTACAATGCTACAAAATGTACTTCCAATAAATAAGGGGAAATAACTCCTGCAAGGAGTCGTCAAAATACTTTGCGCGATATGTAACAAATTGTCGCGATCAATAGCTGGCCATTTTGCAAAAAGTTTTATTGCGAAATCTTTTACGGTTTCATAGTTTATCTGCACACAAGCTTTTCTGTAACAGGGGAGATAACTCCGTAAAGAACAAGTGTTCGGTGAGCCAGGGTTAACTGCGAAAGCGTAATGTCTCATACATCCATAGTACAAAATGTCTTTACGACATGTCGCGAAACAAAATTTATAATGGGAAAAGAAAACTTGGCGGAAAAAAAAGAATAATAATAATAATAAACAGACAAATAACAGGAAGGCTTTCCACTCGGAAAGTGGAAAGCCTTAATAAGAAACAGACTAATAACAGTAAGGCATTCCACTCGGAAGTGGAAAGCCTTAATAATAAGAAACAGAAGAATAACAAGAAGGCTTTCCACTCGGAAAGTGGAAAGCCTTAAATATAGGTTCAATCGTTCTAAAGAACGATTAATAGGCTTTCCACCTCAAAAGAAGACCTTAAATAAATGACCTTGAAACCAAAAAACTAAGAAACATACGTAATTTGTCTATAGGAATTAATAAGAACAAAAATTATTAAAAAACTATTTAGATATCTTTAATAAAAAAAGGTCATTAAATAGGACGTAAGAAAACTTGAATGACCTTGACAACTGATCTTTTAATCTACTTAAATATTGCTTATAGACAATAACATTAAAAGAAGAAGCCATTCAAAATACATAGTACCAAGAAAAAAGATTTTTAATGACTTTGACCTTGACTTTTGCAGCATGACCTTGACCATGCTGAAGGTCAACAGTGATCAACATTGAAGATTCTATGCCAATATCTCTCATAATCATTGAGATATGACTACTTATAATATATACAAAAAATTAGAAAATCACCTTGACCTTTGACCTTGTATTGTTTTCAAGGTCAAGGGTCCTAATGATCCAGGGTGAAGACCCCATGCCTCTACTATCAATAGTTGATAAGTAATTAATGAAAAAATAATTATCAATGGTTGTAATGGGGGATAACTCCTATAAGATGAAGCTAGATCCTTTCCCTCCAAATAGGAAAAAGTTGCGCCTTTATGAGACCAACATTTTATCCATTATAACTTATAGCCTATCTTTTACCGTTTCAAAGGAATAGCGATGACAAGACAATTCCAAAATTTCAAACGTGACCTTGACCTTTGACCTTGTGTCCATTTTCAAGGTCAAGGTCAATGATGACCAATGATATAAGGTTTCATATATATATCTGTTATAGTTACTGAGATATAGTGATATAATACAATTCATAATACATTTTATTGGTCTAGGGGAGATAACTCTTATAAAAATGTCAAATAAAAAAAGTGACGATTCAAGATCTTAATATGATACACATTTTGGTAAAGGTTTCAGTTCTCTATCTATTATAGTAAAGGAGGAGATCTGTACACAACACAATGTCAAAAATTAGAATGTGACCTTGACCTTTGACCTTGTGACCTTTTTGAAGGTCAAGGTCAATGATGACCAACTGTGAAATATCTATTCTCTATCACCTCTGGTTCATGAGTTACTATGGTACAAAATGTACTTCCAATAAATAAGGGGAAATAACTCCACCAAGGAGTCGTCAAAATACTTTGCGCGATATGTAACAAATTGTCGCAATCAATAGCTGACCATTTTGCAACAACTTTTATTGCAAAATCTTTAAAGGTTTCAAAGTTTATCTGTACACAAGCTTTTTTATGGCAAGGGAAATAACTCCGTAAAGAAAAAGTGTTCGGTGTGACAGGGTCAACGGCGAAAGCGTAATGTCTCATACATTAATAGTACAAAATGTCTTTACGACATGTCGCGAAACAAAATTTATAATGAGGAAAAAAAGTTGGCGGAAAAAAAATAAGAATAATAATAATAATAAGAAACAGACTAATAACAGTAAGTCTTTCCACTGGAAAGTGGAAAGCCTTAATAATAAGAAACAGACTAATAACAGTAAGTCTTTCCACTGGAAAGTGGAAAGCCTTAAATATTAGCATTACACACTTAAGTATAGATTGTATGCATTTAACTTTGTTTTGGTGGGTTTATTGACTTAACTGATGTGTAGTTTGACATCGTGCAAATAAATGTATTTCTGGAAACTTTAGTTCTAAAAGAACCAAAACGCCGACAGCCTTACAACTCTCTTAAAAAAGTACGGTTTACCTAGAAACAAATGACGGTAAAGAAATACAGTTACATATACACATTCAATAAAATTAATTACATATAATAAGTCAACACTTCAAACAAAATTTGAATACAATTTCAATCACCACTCTATAATGAGAGTTCAGAAGAAGGTCAAACTCGGACAGTCTCAGCTTATATTTTGATAGATAATGAATATAATAAGATTTTCTCTGTGTATATCAGTTGTGTTGCTAGGTATATTACAAAAGCTAAGTACATTTTGCAACGTTGAAAATGTGTAATACTTTTATTAGAACTATTGCTGGACCGAGAGAGTTAATACTACATGATATTGCTTCTTGTTTAACTAAAATAAAAAGTTCACACCACAAAATGACAGCATTGGTCTAAATAGCATGAAGCCGAACACGAAAGAAAACAGGATGCTTGTGTTTACCAACATCAACCAAAGTGTTAAGAGTATTACATAAATTTCGTCGCTTGGAGAGGGAACGCAAAAGTCCCCTTTCAAGACTATATTATAAAGTCAACAAAATCATTACTCCAGATCAATACACAAGTTTGTTGTACCGTCTTAAAAACACCAACACACAGAAATCAGTTCATTCTATCATGCAACTAAATGAACTTTGAACTTACAGATGTGGAAGCAAGCTAATACCATACCAATTGTGGATTGATGGATCAAGTATTAGAATTTGGGTTTGGGTTAAGTTATACACTAATCCAGGGCTATTATACAGCTGCCATTGGTCAACGATTATTATGCCAGTACAACAATTTTATCAATCTCACGAAGACGAAGTTGAGATACAGAAGGGTAATCAGAAAACCACAATACGATCAAAGACAGTCAAAACCATGGCTGAACAAAAGACAAACAACCTAAAACCAAAAATGAAGAAACAACAATCCCGCTAAAGGCCAAAAGCGGTTGGATGGAGGAGTTCAGTAGCTTCCGAAGGCTAAGCAACTCCTTCTCCTTACTCAGGTAAATCCGGGGGTAGGATAGAAAGTGGTTACGGCAAACGAAACAAATCAATGGTAATTTGTGACACATATATCGTAAACTCTTGGTTAAGCAGATTTTCTGTCAGTAGACACCACCCTCTGTAAGTGAACTGAATATTAGAGTTCCCTGTCGTTTTTCTTGTCGCTTGTGCTCGACATCGCGTAGGGGATTCTACGGATTTAGGTTTTTTTTAAACTTTTTAGCTTGGTTGACAGTGAATATTAGTCGAGCTACTACTTATGTGCATATCATAGTTTGAATAGTATTAAATATACATGCACGTAAAGAGAGTCGATAGACTGCAATATTTAGTCATGTTCTGTGGTTAAACATATTGGCAAAATACACGTTTTCAGCTTTTATTTCGTCTCAAATAAAGTACGTGAGTTTTTTTAGCATTTCCACAGTCTTCCTTTTTTGTTGTTTCGTGTGGCGTCAAAATCAGGATTTTCGATTGGCTCGAACAACAAATTTGGAAAAGACTAAGAACCAGCACTTTCAAATAGTTTCGCGTTAGAATCAATTGTGCCAGGCAACATTTAGTTTAAGGCAATATAAGCTAATAACATCTAGAAGTTTAGATCGACAGTTAACAAAATTATTTTAAATGGGCGATCAATGTCTTAAATATGCGCTATAGTTTAAACTTAAAACATGGGTCTCCCTGTACGGAGCACGTGATACTAATCTATAACGAGAATGTTAAAGTACTGTAATGAGAATTGGTGTACATAAAAATGGTTTATAGATATATATTCAAGCAAAAGCAACAAACGTGTTGCCATTACAGTCAAATTATATCGATAGTCTGATAGAGGCATGCTGATGAAAGCTCTTTTAGTGAAAAAAATAATGCCATTAAAATTGAGTTATACAGGAAAAATGATTGAAATTGTGAAAAGAAATAATTTTTACAACTATCTTGAAAACTGTACAAGAGATTGAAAATAAGTTGAGACATCACCCATAAAGCAAGAAATCCAATAAATAAGCAGAGGTTTCTAGGATCCTGGGTCGCTCATATGACAACTGCTAAAAGTGGGGTTAAAGAGAGTCGCACTTTTTAAAAAAAAAGGCAGAGGTTTCCGTAATTGTTGGACGTAAATTTGTATAGTTTTGTAATGCAGTGTTTTTCTGAAGCTCTTACTTCTTTTTAGAATTAGAAATATTTTTAAAAGTTATATGAAATTTAAAGGGAACAACTATGAGGAGTCGCCCAACACATTTGCAGCTAAAAATATTTTAATGTTGAGCGAATAACTCATGTTTTCAAGATATTAAGGACGAACAGGTCAATGGTCAAAGGGGAATAACTCATGCGAAGAATCGTCAAACAGCTTCGACTCAACTGAGCGTTTTGTAGAAATCATCCAACTAATTTTAAACCAAAAACCAATTGAACAACTATGCAATTCTTCAATTTCTTCAAGATTTTCTTTCTTATAAGGAATTTTCAAACAATTATGCAAAAATAATTAATTTTGACCTTTAAAGGGGTACAAATCCTAAAAAGAATAATACAATTTCAACCCAATTGAGAGTTCTGTAGTGCTATTGACGCTGAGGAAAGAGGGTCACTTCGGTTTTCCAAAGTTTAAAGGCGATCGCTTAAATGGTTTTTGAGAGGATTTTCCAAGAAAAGTACAAATTTGATGAAAAATACAGTTAAGATGCCGAATCACTTATACGGGTGTTCGGACAAATTTGACACTAAAATCATTGTTGTTTACCTAAATAGGCTTAACATTTTGCAAGGTTATCTTTTCTCGTTCTAATAATATTCAAGATTTAGAGGAAAACAAGAAAAACATCTATTTTGACGATTAATTGCAATAACTTCTTCAAAGGGTTGTTGTACAACTTTGACTCAATGGAGAGTTTTCAGTTTTCTTCTATCTGTTATACATTTTTTAAAATATACGCCAAAAACAGTATTTGGACCCCTTTTCTATTTTTAGTCACTGCGACCGTGTTGGTTGGTCGGCGGCCCATCCTCACAAGTCAGGGTTTCTGTGTCCTCATGTGTCGTGGACACATGTGGACACAGAAACCCTGACTTGTGAGGATGTCGGCAGCCATGATTAGTGCAATCTTGGTAGAGGACATTTAAATAATGTGTGCAAATTTTTATAGAAATCCCTGTATATGTTTGAGAGAAAAATTTCAAAGAAAAGGTAGTACGGACGACGGATGGCAAGTGGTGACAAGAGCTCTCATGACCCTTTGTGTCCGGTAAGCTGACAACCCACTCATAACCGGATAAAAATATAACATTTGTAAAAATGTTAAAACATAAATTTAGCGCATTCACTTCTTATATCTTAAAAACCGTACAAGATAGAAAAATCTATTGAAAAACTCATAAAACTAAACAATCAGAAAATACCATTGAAATCGAACGAAAAAGCCAAATATGACCTAATTGGGTCAATAAGAACAAACACGTGGCCCTTTTAATCCTTTATAAACCATTAAAGATTTGAAAAATATGACCAAATATGAGACATTTAATGAAAACATCCTGTCATAAAAGTTCCTGGTAATAAGAAATACATGTACTAACAAATTGTCCCCTTTAATTGCAAAAAACATAACGTTTTACTTCAAAATTATCATGCATGTATTAATACTGCAAAAACGAATCAGCTGTAAATACCCACTTTATCTAATGTGTCCGTATCGTATATGTCATGATATTTTCCTTGCTATTGAAAGTCTATTTCCTTGGAAATATGATAAAAATGCAAACATAAACAAAATCGATAAATATAAGAAAAACAACCTGCAGTGAACCGTTTTTAAAAGCAGTAGAGACTATGATATCCATTTTCTTTCACGACCTTTATTTTGTCTCACGACCATATAATGAAAACAGACAGATGACTCTCTCCTACAGATAGAAACATACGTTTTGCGAAATTCATTTTGACAGACATACACGATCAAACGACTTGTATCATTTTGGTGAAAAGTAGTATGAGACGATGAAAACAGATCCAAGCAAGTTTAAAACGATGAAAACGAACGTAGGTTTTTCTAATTTTTCAATTTTTTTCTAATTTTGCAACCGGTAATGTTTCAAATAATTGGACATATAGTGTCCCTGTGTTACAGTTTAATGCGGCGTGTTCATTCTTGGGGTAACTTTTCATTAGTACGCTAATTCACTATTTACATTTTCGCTCGGTACCTTTATTTTAAATTGTTTTGCAGCCCGTCTGATAATGAAGCGAAATCTACACCTCATACTAAAAGTTTACATAATTGATCTGACCAGTAGATGTTTATGTTCGAATTGTTCCGTTTTTATACTATTTAATGTCAGCATAGTATGAAATATTTGTAAAATTTCTTTGCTCGGTATATTGTTAATTGTTGATGGGTAGAGCGTTATAGAAATTTAACAAATTTAAGCCCGGTTGTAGGATTGTCTTAATGAGAGCTTGTACTATGTGTTTAATGCCTCTCTATGATTTTAAGATGAATTAACGCGATGCTCTGTTGCTATTACGTTTTTTCTTAGGTATTAATTATGTCTAGAATTTATACACCGCGCTCCAAAGATTGAAATGCCATAGATTGGCGTATAAAGCTAATTACAATTAGCGCCTGCATTAAATCGTGTCAGGGACCTTTCATTCATCGTATCATTATAAAAAGAGCTAATTTTTCCGTGTCATTTATTTCAGTAACTACGTTAACAACAATTATTCGAAACTCCTGATAAATTGGAATTAGAATTTTTTTTTGGCACCAGAAGAAAGTTTGATAAATGTCTTTTTTAACAAAAACACATGACATAGAAATATTTATTAAATCGTACATTTATTTGCTCAAATACCGGTTCCTTTGGAACATATTTTCAGATTAAAAATGAAAATATTAGTTCACACAATTGAATAAGTTAATTGACAAATATATGCTAAATCCTTTTTTACTACACCGTATTTACCACGGCAAGTTTTTAAAGTAGCAATTCGATAAAAAGTCACCGGACACTTATAGTTCTTAACTTGTTGATCTTTTTTCATAGTGTCATACTACTTTTGACTAAAATGATATAATTTGATTGATGGGCGTGAGACAAGTACATAAGCGATTGATTAAAAGTTTGCATAGCGTTCAGCGATCACTATTTCAGCCAAATCTAGGACGTAAAGAAATTAACAAACAACGAGAAAAGAATGGACTGACTCAAACAAAATGCATAGCATAAGGACAGAAGCTTTATCCCTTTGAAGCAACTGTAATGAGCCTACTCTTTTTCAAATTCTACAAAGGGATCTTTATCGTACACTGTGACCATACTGGGACGGTTCCCAGTGCTCGACCCATAGAGCAGCCCAGCGCGTGCCCAGGTGGCTAATAGGGGAGAACCTCTCGTTGGAGAGTTCCACGCTCCTTGCACGATAAAAACCCCTTTTGTAGATTTCGAAAAAGAGTAGGCTCATTGTAGCCGCTACAAAAAGATAAATTCTCCGACCCTACCCAATACTCCGTACTTTTCCAGTGGCAATCAAATTTTTTTTCCTGTGTCCAACCCCACCCATTTTTCAATTAATGTATTGTTTGTTGACTTGTTCCCGTCCTGAATATAGCTGAAATACTGCTCGCTGGACGTACATCTAACATCCAATCAATCAATCTTTATCGTACAAGGACCGTGGGACTCCCCAAGCATTGCTCCCACTGCGATTCCTAGAAAGAACGAGTGGCACCCCTTTGGCAACACGCTGGGCAGCTTTGTGGGTCGAGCATTGGAACCCTCCCATTATAGTCCAATGACGCATGTGCGAGTCTAGCAATAACTTAGAAAGTTCGCCTGTGATCGCTTTTTTGTATGTGTATGGCATCAAAATCCTATAAACGATTCACCACCACACATTATACAGATAATGTATATTGTGTAAGTAACGCTACTTGGGTGGGATGCTACCTGCTTCTCCCAAGATGTAGCAGCATGGTTCTTGTCCCCCGCCTCGAAGAGTCGGAGGGACATAGTTTTGCTCTTCGTACGTCCATCTGCAGCTTTTTGTGGACGCATCGCCTCTAAATCCGCTTGACGGATTGCTTTGATATCTGGTAGGATCGATCATTATGATGTATGCGATTCCTCTACCGTCATTTTATTACTCAAATTTCGCAGAAGTTATAGGACTTGAACCATTTTAGCAATACAGTACAATTGTATATCTTGTGGACGCATCTCCTCTTAAACCGCTTGACAGAGTGTTTGGGTATTTGTTAGGATTAATTGTTATGATATACATGTATAAATATTAATACTCGTCTGCTATTTTTATTCGTCAAATTTTGTAGGAGTCATAGGACTTTGATCTTCAGGAATATAATGCAATTTTGGTACATCTTCTCCGAAACCGTTCAATGGATGCTTTGAAATTTGACGTGATTAAGTGTTGTGATGTGTAGATGTGCATACTTGACTACCATTTGATTGGTCAAACTTTGTAGGAGTTTAAAAGCTTTATCAGAATTAAGCAAATTTTATCAAGCACTCTACTAAAGTTTGCACATTCTGATAAAGTTTTTTCATGCAAGTTGTTAAGCTCTTTCCAAAATACCAATTGTACATGCTTATTCTTTTGTCCTATTAAATTATTTCTCACACCTCGTAAACATTGAGATACTGCAGCGGCGGCTGGAAATTTAGCTACGTGTAGCAAAAATGCCCTTGTTTTTTCTAGGATATGCATTTTTTAAATGTGCCGAACTGTAGATTATCACATAACATTTTTGAGAGGACCTTTTTTAAACAACTGTTCTGTATATTTTTACAGGCATGCACAGAACGCAGAACCAGAGATAAAAAAGAAGTTTTAATAGAAAGTAACAATTAACATTTTATAACATGTGCTTACATTGGTCATTGTTTCTGTTTCGTTAATATAAAATATATGAAAATTTAACATACAGGATCGTTTTGCGGAAATAAGTTTTTATCTAAGGTCGGACCTTGGTGTTCAACAAAATACACATGTTGAATGAAGAACTGACATTTTTTGCTTGCTTAAACATGCTACTAAATAAGCAGGTGAGGGGTAAGTGCGAGGTAGATAAGGGTACATCGTTAGTGTAATCAACTCCTCCTGCAGATTTCAACTTGGATTTTTGAAATGTACTGAAAGATAACACAAATAAATATTTATTGAAGCTGTGCTATGGAATTTGACGAACTTTCTCATCATGAACTTTAAAGCAAATTTTACTTGAGAAATTTTATGTGTACCTAACTCGTAGTTTTTAATAATGCATAAATGTAGCAGCAATTAACACAAGTGTGGACACAGAAAAACGTCTCGCCTGGATCCCGCATCAGTAACGAAAATAAATTTCGTCATAAGCATTACGTAAATAGCATTAGTTATCAGCAGTGGCCTGTATACCAAATATTGTCACCATACCATGCATAGTTACAGAGGAACTGTCCTAAAACAAAAACTTAAACGTAGTCGCTGGACCGTGAAATTAAGGTCAAGTTCAAGTGACACCTTCCAGACAGTCATGTACTATTCATCAGCAACCTATATACCAAATATTGTCATCCTACCATGCATAGTTAGAGAAACTGCCGTAACCCAAAAAAAACTTTAACGTAGTCGCTGGACCGTGAAATTGAGGTCAAGGTCAGGTGTCACCTACCGGACAGTCATGTACTAGTCATCAGCAACCTATATACCAAATATTGTCATCCTACCATGCATAGTTAGAGAAACTGCCGTAACCCAAAAACTTTAATGTAGTCGCTGGACCGTGAAATTGAGGTCAAGGTCAGGTGTCACCTACCGGACTGTCATGTACTAGTCATCAGCAACCTATACACCAAATATTGTCATCCTACCATGCATAGTTAGAGGAACCGTCGTTACCCAAAAAGTTTACCGTAGTCGCTGAACCGTGAAATTGAGGTCAAGGTCAGGTGACTGACAGGCAAGTACTCATCACAAGCTACCTCTGGACCAAATTTGATGGACCTAGGGCTTGGGCTTACAAATATATGAAGCAAGATGTCCAAGTGTTT